>JASUAB010000014.1:29929635-31268294 GCA_037013595.1 Dicorynia guianensis
GAAAGGAAAACTCGCAAACAAGGAAATAGCTTGCCTTTATGGGGCCATTCACTCTCTACTTTTGGATGAATTCGTAAATCATCAAATGTAGCGTGCATTAGGCCAAAGGCCACCACTGAAGTGACGTAAGAGGAGATTAATGAGCAGGTAGATTTGCACCTCAGCAAGCAAGTTTGGCTTGGCTTTGAAAGGAAACTTCCCAGCAACCTCTCATCATTGTCTTGATTCCCGTCAAGCTCTTCTTGTGCAATTTCCATAGCAATAATGGGACCCAACTGCCCTTGATAGAAAATTTTCATTATGGAACAAAATGGTGGCACTTCATTGCTTATGAAACAGAAGGCCAGAAGGGCCACCATTTGGTAGAACTGCTAGCTTAGCATTACTAGATTTTCAACGGGTTCATCAATGGTTAAGAAGCCATTGTTACCACATTGGCAGAGAAAGAGGAGTACCTTTTGGGAAGAAGCTTTGTGTAGGCATCCAATGCAGCTTTAGAGACCATATATAAGAAGACAAATAAGTAAGCAAGCCAATGATTCTTAAACTCCAAAATCCTACCTATTTCTAGTTAGCATCTCATTTAGTCAATAATCTGCTATGGAGCCAAATTTGTGTTGGTTGTTCCAACAAGGGCAGACAAGTGCCTTGTTTTTTGTCGGGGACTAAGAATGTTAGACAGTGCAGTGAGTGTAAATCCTTACAGTAGAATACATGAACTTGTTTATTTAACACAACGAAAAGGAGGTTTAAACTTGACAAATATTCTCACATGAACCTAGCTCGTTATTGATTTCTCCTGGAGAGATAACTAGGGAAACTCTGACGTAAATTATGTTTCAAAGTTTTTTGTTGATGCTCATATATAAGAATGATGCCACTTCACTTCGAGAGAAGAAGAGGCCAAAAGGACTGCCACTAGATAGCAACGCCAATCTCACAACACTTTCAGCACCTTCTTCGGCGGTAAAATGGCCAGCATTGTAGTTGAAATCTGTTTTCACAAAACCTGGGCAGACAGTGTTAATGCAGAAAGAAGGGTACTTCCCGACAAAAATCCTTGTGTAGCATTCAAGGCAGCTTTTGAGACTATATATGCCGATGTAGGAGGCCAGCCATCTTGTAGAAATTGATTCAAAACCTCATCCAATTTTCTTCTGTTAGGTTTTCAACATCACTTAGCACTGTTTAAGTCCATCCATTTGATATTTTCTGCATCAGCATTACCAACAAACATTAAATCCTAGGTTACTTATAGATAATGGCTTATTACAAATATATTACATGGAATTGATGTTAGATGGGGTACAAATATGATGATTATTTTCTTGATTGAGTTTCCAGACAGGGTAACAAAAGTATATACTTACTAGTGTGGCATCACATACCTCCAACTTCCCCCAAGAGGAGGAAACATTAGCAATCCCTATTGAGTCTGACAACTCTAGAAGAGGAATAAATGCGTCACACATTCCTGTGGCATCATAGTAGTTTGTTCCAATACCTGCTTTTGCAATTTTATAATTTAGTGACATGATTTTACACCAATCAATATTAGTACCTAATCCATGCTGTCAATATTAAGAAACTTAGATTGTGATTGGTTTGTAAAAATATTTTCTGTTTTCATTTGAATTTGTTTTTATTGAAAATAATTTTTTTTAAAAATAAAAATATATTTATTTTACATCAGTCAAATTCTATTTCTAAAATATAAAAATAATAAAATTACTTTTGGTTTAAAGCTTAAAATTTAAGTTTTAGGGTTTAACGTTTGGGTTGAGGATATTTAGGATTTGGATTTTAGGGTTTAGAATTTAAAATTTAAGGTTTGGGATTTTGGGGTTTGAAATTAAAGGTTTTAGGTTTTAAGGTTTAGAGTTTAGATTTTGAGGGTTTTGGTTTAGAGTTTTAGGATTTGTGGTTTAAGATTTAGGGTTTTGGACTTTAAGATTTTTAGGTTTTGGGTTTTGGATTTAGCATTTGGAGTTGAAAGTTTAGAGTTTAGGCTTTTAGGATTTATAATTTTAGAAGTATGATTTGAAATTTTGGGGGTTTAGGGTCTAAGATCTAAGATTTTGATATTTAACATTTAAAGTTTTAGAATTTAAGGTTTTGGGTTACGAGGTTTAAAAATTTAAAATTTAAAATTTTAAAATTTAAGAATTTAAAATTTTGGGTTTAAAGTTTACATAATAATTTTAAAATTATCACTGTATTTTTAATTTACTTTTTTTGTTTTTAAAATTTTATACAATAAATATTAAAAATATCTTTTTATTATTTTCAAAATTTATTTTATTTTAAAAAATATTTTTTAGAAAATATTTTTATTTTTTTGCAAGTAAAGCAAACGCACCCTTTCTTAATATACACTCTTGCATATGTGCAAATAAATCCAAACCACCCAAAACAAATACTCTGCAATATTTACAAAAATTTTTCTAGTAGAATGGAAAAGGTAGAATCTTACACATGTCTTACGAACAACGAGAATTTGATATATTCAAAAATTATTTTATTTTAACAAATTAAATTTTATAAAAATTTTACTTAAATAAATTTAAATTATTAAATTTATTAAATTTTATAATAGATTTAACACCCCCACAATACTTTTTGTGAGGGTTTCAAGGATATTTTAAAAGGTTTCAAGAATATTTTCCTTCATAATACAAAAACGAAATTTAGACAATGCTTGGTTGATTTAGTATACAGTGTCTTATTGTTTTCTTCTCAAAGTATGAGATAATATCATTATCCAAAGTAACACGACTGAGAACTATTATCAGATTCTGCATATCATAAGAAAGAAGCTCTAGCACTAGGATTTAAGCTCAACTGTTTACACTTGAATTTGAGAGCAAATTGGTTTTGATATACCAATTTCTGCAAAACTTTTTTTCCCTGTGTTATCCCAGTTACATATATGGTGCTGAACCACGTCTAACTAAGAAGCTGTTCACAGTACAATTTTGATGCAAAACTTGATCAAAAATTAGAATATGTTTGTTCATGGTCTTCAATAAAAATTACTTGGAATCAATGCTCATAAAGTGCAAACAATCTCAATTTAGAGGCAAGAGAATGAAAGAAATAAATATGTATGGTTTAGCCAACATAACCCTGCTGTAATTTGAGTAGTGAAAGCATCACGGTCAACATTTGCTCCAGGAATTCCTGCATTATTCACCTACACAAAAGTTGATGAGGCGTGGGATAAATAAAAATTGCAGGTTATTTGACCATGAAGAAATTTTAGTTGAAAATGGAAATTGTCATTTAACTTATCAACAAAAGCAAGCATGAGATCCTATTTTGTGGGGCGGGGGGAACTGAATCAGTATATGTTATGCCACCAAGACAACTTACAAAGCAAGCAAGGGAGGTTGCACCAGTGCGAAACACTACACAGAAAGTAATCCTATCTTTGAGACAGGTCCACAGCACAAAAGTTATATAGTCAACTCAAGCACCTAATAGAATATTCTCTGTAATCGCCCATCTTCTATTCAGTATCCCATTAACAGGATTGCTTTTGAACTAAGGCTTCTGAGTCCTGACAAAGAAGAAGGCAGCCAAATTGAAGACATATATTACAAAGCCAAAGCTTAACAAATCTCCAGCCCTCATCCCTTTTACAGCTTTTAGATTGAGAATAGAAAGTTCAATTCTTGAGTAAGTTCCCCAATGAAATGTCAGATAATCAAATCAAACTACGTGGATATGGGTTTTACTACCTATAAACTACTAGTTGTTTTGTTAACTGCCTATTTTCTTCTTCACAAAGCCTGCTTAGTGCATTTGATTATTTGTTTTGTGGGATTTGTTTAATTAGTTGTAAATTGAGTTTTGCTGAAAACCGAAAGGGATGCAATGCTAGCAGGGTCAGTCACATCAAGTTGATGAAAAACCACTTCACCAGACAGATCAAACTCTCTGAGTTTTTCAACAGCTTGAAGACCCCTCTTTTCATCTCTGGCTGTTAGCACAACTGTGATTCCATTAGAAGCCAATTGCTTACACATCCCAAATCCTAAGCCTTTGTTTGCTCCTGTTACAACAGCATACCTAGAAACTGACTAAACAAATTAGTGTCATGGGCATAAGAAACCTTGCGCATCAAAAATTAAAATCTTTATTAGAGATGTGATTGGAATTGAAGATAAGATGGTAGTTGAAGAAATCGGCACCTTTTTTTAGCTTCTGCCATCGGTTACGAAATGAAGTATGGTCCTGAAGAATTTAGTGGAATTAATTGACTTTTCAGTGTAGTTTCTTCTAGTTTTTGAATCCGTTTTCTTTAGAATTATAGAGTCATAGTGCTTTAACAAATGGGAAAGAGTTGCCTATGTTATATATATTTTTAATTCCAAATTACATACTTGAATGTGAAGTTATAGGTTTTTCGTTCAAAACTATAAGTATAGCATTGTCCCTTTTGATCTGTATACACAATTTACAGGTAAAATCAAGTCTCTAAAAAAAACTCATCCAATAAAATAGTGTCATGAGTTACAAGATCAATGTATTCTATGGTGTTTGATGAAAATGATGTGTGACTAATCTTGGCGTGTAATTGATTAACCAACAATGTGAAAGTTTTATATTAAAAGAATAAAACTATGAAAGAGAGCTTGATCAAATAGAAAATATGAGACTTAGACAGCATACAAAATTGGATATATATGAAGAGGCGGCTACTTGCTACATATGGATTGGTATTCTTTCAAAATCACTACAGTGCTTTGGCCAAGTCCATGGAGTAGTTATTCCATTACTGTAATCACTGTGTTACTTTTTAAATCATTAAATTGACTTTGAATTTATCAAAATAAAAAAAAATAGTTTGTGGGACTCAAATTCGAAGTAGTAGTCCAGAAAATGCACCACATATTCAAAGTTAATTAATAGTGCAGAAAAATGTATTAACTGTTAAAACAGGCTTGGTTTATAAAAACAACGTATACACAGCCTCAAAAGTTCACCCTCCTATGCAGAGCTATTTAATCACCGGTAGTGTGTTAAAATTTAAACAGGACACTAATTTCACAAAACAAAAAGGAGTTTCTAATTTAACAGATGTTCTAAGATGAGCCCAATGAAAATAAAATTCTTTGATCAAAATGATGCCACTTCACTTCTAGAGTAGAAAAGACCAGTAGGACTCCCAGCAGGTAGCAGGGCCACCCTCACAACACTCTCAGCACCTTCATCAGCAGTGGAATGGCCACTATTGTAGTTCAAGTCTGTTTTCACATAACCAGGGCACACTGCATTGATACAAAGAGATGGATATTTCTTGGCAAGAATCCTTGTGTAGGCATTCAAAGCTGCTTTTGAAACTGCATATGCAGTAGGCCAGCCCTTGTTTTCTAATGAATCATCTTTTAAATCTTGAAGAAATTGATTCAGAAACTCATCCAATTTTTCATCTGTCAGACTCTCAACTTCACTTAGGACTCCTTTAGCCCACCCACTCGGCATTCCCTATAGCAGTGTGAACACAACAAACATTATTTTTTATATGACTAATAGTTAAGATTTTAGTGACTGATATGTTGCAAAAATCATTAGAGAAACAATATGGTAGCTACTTAGGTTATAGTGATGCTTATCTTCAAGTGATGTGTGATGTCACAAATATAGGTTTTAAAAGAAGGTTAAGCTACATACCTCCAGTTTTCCCCTTGAAGAGGAAACATTTACAATCCTTGGTGAGCCTGACAATTGGAGTTGTGGAATAAGTGCTTCACACATCCTCTTAACGCCATAATAGTTTGTTTGAAAACCTGCTTCAGCTGATTTGTAATTTGTTGTAGTTATTTTTCTCCAATCAACATTAGAACCTTCTTCCTGTAACCACTTAAAAGAAAATTAATTCTCTTGGTAAACATGATAGATATATGCAAATGTGACCAAAGTGCACAACTAAAAAGAATTCCCTTGGTAAGCATTCTGTCACATACAACACCAAAGGTTACATCTCTTTTCAATAACAATGAAAGTCTGCTATTGTTCAAAGTTAGCGAATATGATTAGACAGTTTGCAGATCTGAAAGATATTCACTAAAGAAAGATTATGAAACAGGTACATAAAGAAAATCTGCGTAGAGAATTATTCTGTATAATTTGGTCCCTTAGTACTGCAAACCTTTTCCAAGCTACACCCGATTTTGAAGAGAAATGATAGACCCACAAAACTGTCAATTAATGAAGACTGTTGGATCTATTGGGTCCTATAGTTTAATTTGTGGGACTCAATAAATTTATTGGTTTAGATTATATGCTGTGAGAATCAAGTGGAAATAAAGTGATGGGAATAGCATGACTTAATTTTGAAAGAGGAGAACTGGATTTCTTTCTTCATCTCAGTGCTCCCTATACCAAGAAGCTGCTGACAGCACAACCTTGACGAAATATCTTCCCAGCCAGGCCTAGTCTATATATGCTTTATATCAAAACGAGCTGAAATTAGTGCTCATAGAGAGCAACCTTCCTTTATGGGGCATGAAGATAATCTGAAACAAATTTATTTGGTTTTGAGAACATACTCCTGTAAAACCTATAGCTGCCAATGCGTCATGGTCAATATTTGCTCCAATAATAGCTGCGTTATTTACCTACATAAAGTCAAAGATTTCAATCATCAATTTCGATAGACATGCTTAAAAGGGAAAAGAGAATGCGAACATGGTGAAGCGAGAGAACATAGTTCAATCAGTATGACCCCTTAATTACAATTCATTAAATTAAGAATAGGTAATAACTCAACTATAAACCTTTACAAGACTACCTGAAATCTGGGTGCTGTGTGGTATGGTAAAATTAGCAAGAACAAAAGGGTAAAAGTAGAACTCCAGCTTATTCATACCAAGATATCAAGTTTTCCAAACTGGGTTTTGATGAAATTTGCAAGGGATACAATGCTAGAAGGATCAGTAACATCAAGCTGATGAAAAGTCACAGACAAGCCAAATTCTTTAAGTTTTTCAACAGCTTCAAGCCCTCTCGTCTCATTTCGGGCTGTTAGAACCACTGTAATCCCATTAGAAGCCAGTTGCTTGCAT
This sequence comes from Dicorynia guianensis, assembly GCA_037013595.1. NCBI lineage: Eukaryota > Viridiplantae > Streptophyta > Magnoliopsida > Fabales > Fabaceae > Dicorynia > Dicorynia guianensis. The sequence continues at coordinate 29,936,706 of JASUAB010000014.1, forward strand.
ATATGAAATCCTATTCCTTTGTTTGCTCCAGTGACGACTGCATACCTTGAAATCGAAAAAAGAAATTCATATAAGCAACCATAGAAATTTGAGTAATGTGAGAGATTGATGACTGAAATGTGTTGTCATGTAAAATGATGGACAAGGATGGAAGTCGAAGAAGAGAATGATACCTTTTTGTTGCTTCTGCCATTATTTGTGAAAGAAGAAAGGCACTTGAGAAAGGGAAAGTAAGGTATTTAAGCTTCAACACTTTTCACAGAGAGATGCTGTAAGCTCTTGAAAGATGAAAGGCTCTCGAAAAGTCAGGACTCAGGAGCACTTGAAAAAGGGCAGGCCAAGGCATTTAATCTACATCACTTTTCGCTGAGAGATGCCGTAAGCACTTACGTACCATTGATTTAAAACAAGAAGGTTCAATGGGAAGTTTGGACAAAATCATAAACAACATATAAATAATGTATAACTTTGACCATTGAAAACATTTACAACAGGAGAATCCTATAACGTGCTGAATCTAAGGGGTATTTAGCGGTAAATTGGATGGAATGTGAGTTTGGGTTGAAGAATTCTAAAGAATATTCATAATGTTTACCCAATTTTGGAATTGGTTGATTTCATCACGCAATCAAAGACACAATATGTATAACGCGACTAATGGAGATTTTAGTGACTAATATGTTGCAACAATTATCAAAGAAACAATATCGTAGCTGCTTAGGTTATGGTGATGGTTATCTTCAAGTGATCTATGATGTCACACATACAGATTTTAAAAGGAGGGTAACGGAAGTTTATGTTTAGAACTACGGACCTCCAGTCTTCCCAATGAAGAGGAAACATTTACCATCCTACAAAATTTTAAACCTTCTCATCAAATAATGACATACAACATCATGGAGATTGTCAACAAGCTTTGAGCAATTTCCAACAGATATATTAGTAGCACTTGCCAATCCAATGAAGAAGGCAGCCAAGTTGAAGACATTACAAAGCCAAAGCACAAGTCTCCTGTCCCCATCCCTTTTACAGCTTTTAAATTGAGAATAGAAAGTTCAGTTCTTGAGTAAGTTCCTCAATTAAATGTCAGATAATCAAAGCAAACTACTGGGATATGGGTTTTATTACATATAAACTGCAACTTGTTTTTTTAACTGCCTATTTTATGCTTCAAAAAGCCTGCCTAGTGCATGTGATTTTTAATGTAGTTTCTAGTTTTGTTTCGAATTTCTTTAAAAATAAGACTCATAGAGCTTTAACAAACGGGAAAGTGTTGCCTTTGTATTTTTATTTTTTAATTCCATATTACATACGTTAATGTGAAGTTTTAGGTTTTTCTATGGAAACCATAACATGGTCTCTTCTGATTTGTATACATAATTTGCTGGTCAAGTTAAATCTCTAATAAAAAAATTCCTCCAATAAAATCCTGTCAGTAGTAAGATGATCTGGTGGACAAAAAACAATCCCTTTGTTTTTACTGTGTATTCCATGGTGTTTGATGAAAATGCGTTAGGCCCCCAATTAGGAAGGTCTATATGAAGAAGCATAGACAAAACCACACAGGATTCAAGCATACAAATCAAGCCGTTTCGGGTAGTGGCGGGTCTTGTTGGGGGCTGAGGGGCAGAGTTGGTGAGAGTTAGTTGCATACCTGTTAGAGGGGCAATATTTGTAGGGGGAAAGGATGAGAGAAAGGTAGGGAAGAATGGAGTAGTGAGTGAGAGGCTCCCTGGCTCCTCGAATTGCCAGGCTTGTTTTGATTGTAAGCTTTCCATTTCTGAGAAGTCGAGGAAGAGACTGCCCTAGAAGTCTCCTTCCCAGCTGTCTGCAACTATTATAATAAATAAGAATTGCAGTTCCCATCAAAATGTTGTGTGACTGATCTTGTTAGCGAGTAATTGATTGACCAACAACTAAAATAATCTTCCCATTTGTCAAGTTGTAGTTATAACTTATTAGTCCTAGTCTTCATTCCTATTTTCTATGATGCTAATTGCTTCCAAAATCCTACGCGCAGTATGTAATGTAAGGTCACCACAATCAAGTTGTGACATTACATCAATCATTTGCAAACTACATAAATCTCATATAATGAGAAAACATAGAGGGTGATGCAACCAGAAAAGTAGATAATGTATCAGATATTTTAAACCAAAAAATCTTCTCATTTTAAAACATGGGAATGTGTAAGAACAAATATTTTAATTGAAATTTTAGAAAATACTTCAGATATATTGCCGAACCGACGTCGTTGGCGTTCGCACAAGGCCCACAGGGACACTTTTAAACGGCGTTGCTGGACCAACACCAGCTCCTTTCTTCACCCGGTCTCTTCAGAAAACGAGTTTCTCTATAAACCCTTCTAACTTACCGATTTTTCCAGTGTAGCAAAATTACCGAGCTCAGCTACCACGTCTAGCAGTGGAAGTTGAAGGATGGAGAGCAACGGCCCTGTGCCACTGTCGCAGGTGGTGGTGGACTGTGTTAAGCGGTGGTTCAGGGACACTCTTGAGGAGGCAAGAGCAGGGGACCTTAACGTGTAGGTGTTGGTGGGTCAGATGTACTATAGCCGTTATGGGCTTGCTAGAGATGCGTGTTGGTGGGTCAAATGTGCTATAGCGGTTAGGGGCAGTTTGGTATATTAGATGGGTCAATTTAGGATTTGCTGATAAATTTGGGATTCCATCTTTTCTTGGATTAAAAAAATATAATAGAAAATGGTATATTATAAAATTTGAAAAGTTCAAAAAAATTTTATATAAAAATTAAAAATAAAAAAAAATCTTTTACAACGGAAACTCATGAAAATCCAATATATTTTAACTTATATTTTATGTAAATGCATATTGAAAATTCTAAAACCGCATGTGAGCACCTTTTTTTTGGTTGTATGCATGTGAGCACTTGCCTACCCTACTTCTTAGGCAGATCCGATGGTTCTTGAAGTCATAAGCATGACCAAAGTTCAGTAGTAGAGTAGTTGTCCTCAATTTGACGTTTTTGAGCAAAAACAAGAGAGAAAGTACATATTGCTTGTTCACAGAGCAAGTAACAATCTCGGAGTGCTGTAACTACAATCAAAAAGCTCCTAATTTTCCTATACCATCATCATCCATGGGGGAACAGGCAAGAAGTTATATCAGGTTTTTAGCATGATTAACTATTGATGTTCCCAACAATTGAACAGATCTTCTCTTACCACAGGAGCTCCTTCTTCACTTTTCTGTTTCAGGTATGCTGTTGTGACAGGGGCAAATAAGGGGCTTGGATATGGCATATGTAAGAAGTTGGCTTCAAGTGGGGTCATGGTGGTGCTTACAGCTAGAAATGGGAAAAGGGGCTTGGAAGCTGTTGAAAGACTGAAAGAGTTTGGCCTATCTGATCTTCTGATTTTTCATCAGCTTGATGTGACTGACTCTGCTAGCATTGCTTCCTTAGCAGATTTCATCAAGACCCAATTTGGGAAACTTGATATCTTGGTATAAATCAACCATCTGTTTCTGTAATATTGACTAGAAAATAATTAAGATTATGACCATAATGAGCTAGTTTACTATTTGAACTATCATGAATTGACACATTAATTATTTTGATGACAGAAAAGTTATTTCTATATGTATATGAATAAAATACTTATATTTAATGATGGAAAAGTTGATGATTATTTTTTATACTTTAACTAAAACTATGAATTCTTTCGAGTAGAGAAAAAAAAACCATAAGATTTTCTTGATTTCAGAAATATATTGTAATTAGATATCAAATAATACACAAACTGTACATCGGTGCAGGTGAACAATGCAGCTGTTTCAGGAGGCATAATCGATAAAGATGCTTTAATCAGAATGGTATATGGTTACTGCTTTCTGAAAGTTCCCAAACGAATAACTTGCTTGATGATCATAATCCTTTGTAGACTTCTCATTTTTGTGATCTTTTTCTGAAGTACAGAATTTGTTTGTTCTTAATCAATGGCTGCTTCTTTGGCTAACTAGTTTTGTTCTTGTAGAACAATGGTTCACCCTATGACTGGAATGAAATAGTGCGTCAAACTTACGAGTCAACTGAAGAATGTGTGGAAACAAATTTCTTTGGGGCAGAAAGAGTAACTGAAGCTCTTCTTCCCCTTCTTCAGCTGTCCACTTCACCCAGGATAGTCAATGTTTCCTCCAAACTGGGGAAGCTGAAGGTAAACTTTGAGAATGACTTCTCTTATTGGTTGCTTATACCAAACACTGAAGAAAGTCTTCTTTTTTTACCTAAAAAATGTGTACAAAATATGGTCATTTATTTTATAAGCTATACTTGCACATAATTAATTAAAAATGTACTATTTCTACCCTGTCTTTAACATGAAAAGCATATACCATACATTTATAATTAAAGGTATCAAAATAAACGACATACAAAAATTCATAATTAGATAAAAAAAGACAAAACAAATTAAGAAAATATTAATTCAATTTATCTTTTAAGTAGGTTAAGACACTCTAATTTACAAGTTAATATATTTTTATATTTAAAAATATAATTAAATAAAGCAAATCAATTTATCTATATTTTATAAAATTATATGTACATAAACCTACCCACACCTTATGTAAGTGGTCAGGCCTGGTTTTAATAACACTATCCACAGTTTAATTGGGTTAGACCCAAATTTCATGGCTACGGGTGTGTGGTGGTGTGTGCTTTTTGTGTAAAAAATTGTATGAAATTAAATTAGTCATTTAGTTATGCTATCTGCAACAGAACTTCAGTCTTCTACTAAAGAGGAAGCTAATTTTTAGCTGCTACTCAGTTTTTCTTTTTTTGTTTCAGTGTATTCCAAATGAGTGGGCAAAAACAGTCTTCAATGCCATTGAAAGCCTTACAAGAGAAAGACTCAACGAGGTGCTTGGAAAATTTCTGAAAGATTACAAAGAAGGATCAATGGGAACCAACAACTGGCCCCCTTCTATTTCCGGTTACATTATGTCAAAAGCAGCTTTAAATGCCTACACAAGGATGCTGGCCAAGAACTACCCTCACTTTCGCATAAATTGTGTTTGCCCTGACTATGTCAAGACTGATCTGAACCATAATGCTGGTATTTACAGCATTGATGAAGGTGCTGAAGACCCTGTAATGCTTGCACTAACGCCAGACAGTGGCCCTTCTGGCCTCTTTTTTTCTCGAAATGAAGAGACATCCTTTGATTAGTAATCATCATCCATGTGTCCAGCATGCTAAGGTTCATAGGATAATATAATATGTAGCCATGATATTTTATGAACTGTTGTCTGAAATTAATCAACGGCATTTTTAATCCAATGTATGTTATTTTATCAATCTATATTTACCAAATAATCAGTTCAAAAATTATGGAAAATTCCAATTGATCAAGTTTAATTTTGTAACACTGGAACCAATGCAATTCTTAAGCCAATCAAATTTAATTGGCTCGAGTGATTTAGGTCACCAGCAACCAAACATTCAAATATTTACATCAAGAAAACAAGAAACAAAGACAACATATATATACCCACCCATCTCATTATCATCATCATCTAGATCATGCCCTTAGACCTTCTTCATCGTCATCAACACCCTTTTTGCTAAGTCTATTCCTTCTTGTTGCCCTCTGCATGTTTTTTTCGTTTGTTTTTTTTTTTTTTTTCTTTTTTTTGTTTTTGGTACATTAAGGGGACGAGACGCTCAACAAAGTGAAATTAAGAAAATTTAACCACTCAGAGGCATACTAATACAAGCTAAATCAGCATTAAAAATGAGACTTATGCTGGGACTGGGAGGCATATGCTGAAACAATCGAAGGCCTTTATCTTCACGGGCAGCAAGATTTGCCAATCAATCCGCACAATAGTTACCTTCTCCAAACATGGGATTGAACTAATCCTAGGATTAACGAAACCATGCTTGAATACGAAATACAAGATGAGTCTCTCAAGCTGCATTACCATAGCTGATAAACAAAGCGATAATAGCAATTTTCTTAGTGTCCTTGATCTTCTCTTATTCTCTTTTGCTTCCTCCAAAGTTAATTGCTTCTATTGTGCAAACTTAGTAAAAGTTGTACCTATATAAAATGAGAAAGCATGGCATATCACATATCTGTCTATAGTCTTAATCTGCCAATTCAAAAATAAAATAAAACCTCAAGCAAAAGATGAAAGAATCTGACAATTTCTTTGCTTTGCCACTGGTTTTCCATCAATCACTTTAGCATTTACCTTTTTATTAAATAGTTAATAAAACATCAATTATTTTTTAAAAAAATTTTATATTATTTTATGATTAATTATTTAAATTCTTTTTTTGTAGTGGATCAAATTCACATGATTAAAGACTAATATAGCATATATGTATAGACATTCAGAAGATAAATAAGATCTTATTGAAACTCATAAGGTAAAATATATAGAATTTTATTATTCTTATAATTATATTTTCATTTAACTTTAATATAAAATTAAATTAATAAATTTATTAAATTTTATAAACTAAACTATATATCGTACAAATATAATTAGTCACATTCAATATATGTGAGTTTTTCGTAAATTTTGAATTATGGGAGTAAAGTTTCCAGAATACATATAAAACAAAGTTAATTATGAACATTTTAACCCATATAAATGTATAAATGATTCACGTCTTAATCTGTAAAAATTAAATTAATTTTAAATTTGTAATGGACATTGTATAAATTTATTGAATGGTATTGGCCATTCCATATATTGTCTGCTTTGAAGGTTTGGATGACACATACAGGGAAAAAGAGATGCAGTTATTAAATTGCAGGGTCACATCTAAGTAATTTCCAAAGCTGGTGCTCACAAAATAATTTGCACAGCAATAATCCTGGTTTCATCCATAAACAAAGGGAAAGAAAAAGGAAGTTCCCTTTCAATGAGGCTTTGGATATATTTATATATGAAAAAACTATAAATTAGTGCGCACCATTGTCCTTGTAATGACGTGCAATACAGGAATATGAACATAGCTTAGAAATTTCAGATTTTTCGTACATAAAAAAAAAAAATTCTTACATTTTACATCTTTTTTATTCCACGGAAAAGCAATACAAACAACAAAACTACTTGAAAATCCAGTGCCTCCTATCATCATCAAAAGTCACCAACAGACTAGACAAAATATCATTATACACTGTAAGAAACTTTTTTTAATGGTCATACGTTTTAACCAAACAGTCTGCTAGACAATTTACCTCCCGGTTAATATAAAATATGACTCACCCTTTTACAGCTTAAAATGAAGACAACTTTACGCCTCTAAACGTGATTTAGTGATACCAAATTTAGGTAATATGTAAGAAGATATAAGTTAAAATTTTTTTGTCATATTTATATTAAAAAATAAAAATAATTATTCTATAAAATAAATTAAAATTTAAGACATTAAAATGAAATAAGTACAAGTAAATTATTGGTGATAAAAAAATGAAGACATACACTTACATTTTGAAAAAAAATTAAATTTTGGGTTCACCAAAAAAAAAAATCCTTTTATTTGCGTCACTTTCAACTTAGAAAAAATTGTTTCTCTAAAATTATAGGAGATATCAAATCCACAGTCGTGATTGATTAATAATAGCATTTATAGTTTATTTTGATCATATTTTGTGTAAATTATATAAAATTATATATATTATTAATTATTTTACACATTGGGATATTTTCTGTGAAACGCATATTACAGTGTACATAAATCAAGTTATTGTGTAGCAAACTTCATTGCCGGCCGATTTAAATAAAAAAAAAAAAATTGATAAAGACAACTATTGACTTCCATTATAAAAGTGGCTTGAAAATCATAATATATACATGGGTTTTGCTTGTTTTCACAATTAAAACTTCAAAAAATTTTTACTTAGAAAATTTAAAATCTTAAATTAATTAAATTTTGTAGATTAAATTATGGGATCTACACATCTAATAGTTTAATAATTGTTTGTTATTACTTCATCACTCTCGTAGAAGAAACAATTTCTTGTATACATATATTTACAAAACAAAAATAATATGTCCATATGTGATGCAGATATGTACGTGCATATATGGTTTTTGAAGACAAAACTGACCAAAGTTGGGTAGTAGAATTGTCCTGAATTTGATGCTCTTGAGAAATAGAAGTGGGGAGTTATAGATTGCTTGTTTACAGTGCAAGTAACAATCTCAGTGCTGTCACTACAAGGAAAAAACTAATATTCCAATAGCATCATCATCATCAATGGGAGGACAGGCAAAAAGGTATGTTAATTTGTTGCTTTATTAACTGCTGATGTTCCCAACAATTGAACAGATCTCTAACCACATAATCACTTCTTCGCTTTTCTGTTTCAGGTATGCTGTTGTGACAGGAGCAAATAAGGGGCTTGGATATGGTATATGTAAGAAGTTGGCCTCAAGTGGCGTCATGGTGGTGCTTACAGCTAGAAATGAAAAGAGGGGCATGGAAGCTGTTGAAAAACTGAAAGAGTTCGGAGTCTCTGATCTTCTGGTTTTTCATCAGCTTGATGTGACTGACCCAGTTAGCATTGCTTCCTTGGCAGATTTCATCAAGACCCAATTTGGGAAACTTGATATCTTGGTATAAATTACTGTCTTTTACCATCTGTTTTATCAGGATGGAGAGTGTACACATCTAGAATTTGACTGTAAAAAATAATTAAGTTTAAGAGCTCAATAAGCTAGTTTTATAACTACTAAAACTGCCATGAAATGATCTGCTAGTCCCAAGGATTCTTCCCAGTAAAGGAAGAAGAACCTGAAAACTTTCTTGATTTCCTGAATATAATTAGATATCAAATAGTACATATAATCTGCATATTGATGCAGGTGAACAATGCAGCAGTTCCAGGGGGTATAATTGATGCAGATGCTTTAATTAGAAAGGTAAGGCTACTGCTTCCACAATAAACAGAATAACTCAGCCAAGACTTTATGAAAGTTCACAATAACTTTCTTGTATAACATAATCCTTTGTAGACTTTTCGTTTTTGTTATCTTTTTTTGAAGTACAGAATTTCTTTGTTCTTAATCAATGACGGCTTGTTTGGCTAACCACTTTTGTTCCTGTAGAAAAATGGTCAACCCTATGATTGGAGTGAAATAGTGCGTCAAACTTATGAGTTAGCGGAAGAATGTGTGGAAACAAATTTCTTTGGTGCAGAAAGAGTAACTGAAGCTCTTCTTCCCCTTCTTCAGCTGTCCACTTCACCCAGGATAGTCAATGTTTCCTCCAAACTGGGAAAGCTGAAGGTAAACTGACTACAGTTGTTTTAACTTTCAAGGGATAGTTTGATTATGGCACATAAAAATTTTTACATAGTTTTACATTTTGGAGAATGACTTCTCTTAAATGGTTGCTCTTACCAAACACAGAAAAATGGTTTTCTTGCCCTATAAAAACTGTACAAAATATATTTTTTGGGGACATAAGAGTATATAAATTGGAAAAAAAAAACTTATTCTTTACAAATAATGGAGCGTGTTATATATATGATAATATATATAATATAGATATAATAATTTATCCTAGAAGCTATTTGCAGCAAACTTCAACGAAAGAAAAAGCTGCAAATTTTTGTTACTCCTGTTTTTCTTTTGTTGTTTCAGTGTGTACCAAATGATTGGGCGAAAACAGTCTTCAATGACATTGAAAGCCTTACAACACAAAAACTAGATGAGGTGCTTCGAAGGTTTCTGAAAGATTACAAAGAAGGATTATTGGAAACCAATAATTGGCCACCTTCTGTTTCGGGTGTGATTATGTCAAAAGCAGCTTTAAATGCCTACACAAGGATGCTGGCCAAAAACTACCCTCACTTCCGCATAAACTGTATTTGCCCTGACTTTGTTAAGACAGATATGAACCATAACACTGGCATTTACAGCATTGATGAAAGTGCCGAAGACCCTGTAATGCTTGCACTATTGCCAGATAGTGGCCCTTCTGGCCTTTTCTTTTCTCGAAATGAAGTGACATCCTTTGATCAGTAATCACCATCCATGTGTCCAGCTTGCTAAGAATAATATACTAGCTCTTTTACCATGTAGTACTTGCCAGATAATCCGTACTCAGGATGTATATGCCTATGCAGAATAAATGTCTTTTTGGCATTCCTATGAATTTGAAATATATTGACAAATCTGAAAATGGTTCAGAATCCCCGGCCCACTTCTGAACTTCATCCTTTCAAGCAAGCTTGATAGGTCATAGGTTGCTCAGATCCAAATCCCCTACTCTTGAGGATTCAAAGGTAAGAGATGCATTAAGAGAGGCAGATACAAATATAAAATTAAGAAAGAATTAAAAAAAATTTAGTGAGAGAAAAAAGTAAGATCCACAAAGTATATTTAAATATAAACTAATAAAAAAAAATAAAAAGTTACTAAGGTCAAGAAATAATAAAGGTAAGAATAATAGAGATAGATAGAATGTTTAATGTGCAAAGACAATTGGAGCATATCTAATACACTATTATCAAATTCATTGTATATCATTTAAACTGGTCTTGAAAATGTGAGATGGACCTCATTAGTTCAAGTTACGCAAGCAGTAATTGTTTAAACAGCATGTCATGGAATACCAATGAAATTGTATCCCCGAAGTTGTACTTTACTGTACATTCTTTTTTTCATGTGACTAATTAACTAAGAATAACAATAAAAGGAAATAACTTTCCCTTTATTTCCGCAGGGCAAAAGACAGACACTTCTGCGAACAAATGGGACAAAATGTGTTTCGCCAGCTTGTAATTATTGGAAATTATGCATCCTCTTGGCGGAGGTCAGAGTATTTTGTAAAAGCATTGCTATGGTCATTGGACCAACTCCTCCAGGAACGGGTGTAATAGCTGAGGCAACTTTGCAAGCTTCTTCAAAACAAACATCTCCAACCAACCTATAACCTCGAGAGTTATTTGGATCCTGTCAAAAACACCCAGACACAAATAGGTTAAATAACCTTGAAATTAGAATTTAAGCATTAAAAATTTTCATTCTTAAAAGCAGCACCCCAAAAAAAAAACTTTATGGCAATGGGCTGTCATCAAAGACATTATAAAAAGTTTAATCACCTCCATTGGGTTGATACCAACATCAATAATGACTGCACCGGGTTTTATCCAGCTTCCCCTGACCATGTTTGGTTGTCCAACAGCAGAGATGATAATATCTGCCTGTCTTGTAATCTCCTCAGGGTTATTGGTTCTGGAGTGGACAATACTGACAGTAGCATCTTCCCTCTAGTAACACAAGAGATATATATAGGGAATATATAAGTCTGAAGCAAAAGGAAAGGAGTAAATAGTTACATTTTAAAACTCAAACAGTTAGTAAACAGTACAGAAAATTAGTTTGGTCCAACGAGGCATTACTTGCAGCAAGAGAGCAGCTGGCATTCCTACAACATTGCTCCGACCAATTACAACAGCCCTCTTCCCTTTGATAAGAACATCATATCTATGCAGCAGCTCTATGCATCCCTTGGGGGTACATGGAACAAACAAGGGTTCTCTACCACGCATGGCAAGGCGACCAATATTTAATGGATGAAAACCATCCACATCCTTCTCAATCGTGACAGCATTCAAGATGTTTTGCTCATTCATGTGCTGTCACAAGATACAGCAAGATGAATACAAATTCAACACAATTTTTAAGAGAGGTAAATCAAATAAGGGTAAGATATTAGTACTTCATTTCATTAAAACCAGATGCTAATACAGAGTGCGATGCAATACCACAGTTTGTCTAAATTACATAACGTAGGCCACCATTGAAAAAATAAAAATATTTGATCTGTTGAAAACTCAGTTAGAACAGATTACAATAAAAAAAAAAAAAAAAACTATAGATTTAGTGTTAAAAAATGAACCTTTTGCTACATTCTTCAGGTTCACAAAAAACAACTTGAAATCAAAAAATGCATTCCAAATGATCACCATCTGCAGGACAAGACCAGTAATTTCAACTTTGCAGTATACTACAACTACTTTACATTTATCATAGTTTTTCCTGTTGGACTCTTAGCCACTAGAAAATCCCTAAGATGTTACTGTTTCATTCCTAGAAATCTTAATTTAGTTTTATGTAAGCACTTAAGAATAATAAGGACCAAAATATAAAAATGATAATTACAGAAATTTTACCATGTACAATTCACAAATAAATAAATAAAACACAAGATTTAGAAGCATACAGAAGGTAAAGGCAACTGAACAAGAATGCCATGAACCGAAGGATCATTATTGAAGCCTGAAATATAGTTCAGCACTTCTTGTTCTGTGGAATCCTCAGGCAAATTAACTTCCAAAGATTTTATTCCCACAGAGTCACAAGCCTTCTTCTTGTTGCGCACATAAGTTGCAGAATCCTTCCTATCTCCAACAAGAATTACAGCTAACCCTGGAGTCACACTAATGGCTTCCTTCAACCTGGAGACTTCGACTGTTATCTCATCCCTGATTTGCTTTGCCACTGATTTTCCATCAATCACTTTAGCAGAAGTCTCAGTGGTCATAGTAGCTGTACATCAAGTCATATGGAAACAAATGATAGAGCTTAGCAAAACCTAATTGAGTAATTAGCACGCAGAGGTATGACACTTCAAGATGTGTGCATGAGATGAGCACAAAAACAAATGTGTATATAGTAACCCACCAAGTTATGATATTTGACTTACCAGTGATGACAAATGAATCCCAACACAGAAGACAAACAATTTTTCCAAGAAGAAACAAATACCTCAAAAATCAAATCTCTTACACAGCTGAAAAGGATTACTAAACCTGGAATCCTTAACCAACTAAATAGAAAGGCCTTAAATTGTTCATTGGACAACTCCTTATTTTAAGCCTTATGATCAGGCAATGTAGGCAAAACACATCTTGAATTCACACTAACCGCAGCCAAATTTATGCAACAAAAAACATTTATCAGTAAGTACTAGCAGCTTGTTATGCAAAGTGCATCCTTGCATTAATTTGGCAAATGTTAAACCAAACAGTTTCAACAACTTTCGGGTCTTCAATAATACAATTCAACATAATTTTCATCACAACCGCAACAATAACCCAAAAAAACAATATAAACAAACATAATTTCATGAATGTGCTAAGATGAGAGCAGAGACAGAGCAGTGCATGCTAGTCCTCATTAACGTACAACAATTTAGCTAAACATAACTAAGCATTCAGCACTATTTGTGCAATTTATGGTAAAATTCTGACACCAACCCTCAACTTAACGTAACATGAGGGAGAAAGAGTTTGAATCCTAGAAACCAACGTCAACCAAACGCAAACATAAGTTCACTGAAATAGAACTCAAAAGAAATGGGCATCATTTCGTGCACCTCAGGAGATCCAGTAAAGCGACGTTTTCATGCAAAACTTTTCTTTCCACCCCTTATAAAAATAAAAATAAAAATAAAAATAAAAAAATCTTTCCACCAAGAACGAAAATCGCCCAGAGAACCATGGTACCCAAAATTGCACATTGCATATTACACAAAAGCACTCAGCCAAAATGACTTTTTAAAAACATATATTTAAAAAAAAAAGAAAAAAACATTATTAGACGTAAGTTGAAGAGAAGGGCAGAGCTGAATACCGTTGGGTACAACATGGGATGGTGAAGGAGTAGGGGAGGAGTGAACAGCGAAGCACCAGAAAGAGTTAGGAGAGTACACAGGACCCATATGGAGAGGGCCCACCCATCGGCAAAGGGAACCGGCAAAGCGTCCGCTGCTCAGAGGGAGAAGCCGGGCGGTGGTCGAAGGAGAACAGTCCGTGAATAGCATAGAAGCCATCCGGTGAATCCTCAAACAGCGTTTCAGAAATGTAAACGTTGTGCGTTGTGGTGCAATGTTGGGTTGTGCCAAGTTCACCCTTCTCTCGGGTGCGCGGCTTTAGTGAAGAAGAAGAAGCTGATAACTGACAGAGAGACGGCGGGAGCGGCAAGTGGAAGTGCAGCTTTTTCGATTCTCACGGACATATTCTCCGGTTTCCATCATTTATTATTCTTATGCTCACTATTTGCATTTAACAAAAATATGATTTTTCTTACCAAATAATAAATATTTAAAAATTCAAAAGCAATTAATTTAGACAAATATAATTAATAAAAATTAACTTATGTTCTTTTCTTGGGATAGATGGTGAATTTAATTTTTGTTAAGTGAAGCATTTTTTAGAACAATGATATTTATATATAATAATTTTATATATTTTTTATTTTTTAAAAATTTCTTTCCAAATATACATCTATTATTTCTTTTTTTTCGAGGCACATTTGATTATCAGTTAAGCTATGATAAAATGACTAAATAAACTGTGTATCTTGTTTATTAAACAAATAAGGTTTAATTTCTTTGTGAGAAATATTGGAATACATTCCAAAATTTAAATTTGAAAGTGTTTAAGTGAAAATTTATCAACTTATATTTTTTTTGAAATCAAAGAAATTCATATTATGAAATAGGACATAAAATCTAATAAATTTATTTAAATTGTTGATTTTATAAATGAAAAATTATTAATAATTTTTATTTAAAATAATTTAAATCATTAAATTTATTAAATTTTATAAATTAAACTATAAAATTTAATAGTTTATATTTATTTGACAATTATTTTATAACTCATAGTGCGTGGGTGTTGCATTTTTAAATATATGTTTGTTTATAACTTTTAATATATAATTATATAATCATTAACATTTGTATATTTAAATAAAATATATTGACTTAAATACGAATATAACTTATTAAATAAAGCGAGACTTCTAATCGATTACCCAACTCCTAAACAACACAGATGATGCTCACCAAATTACTTGATATTTTGTTATTATAATTTGTAGTAGTATCCTACCCATAATATGGAAAGAAACTATATTATCACGAATTTTAGATTATAAAATTCTTAATTAAAGATAAATGGAATAAATAAAAATTAACTTTTATTTATGTTTTGTAAAATTCTCTTAAATTAAAGTTCATGATAAGGGCCAAACTCCAATATGTATCACCTCACCTCTACCTTATTTGCTACCACGCTCTCTCTGTATGATTGATAATTGTAGCGTAAAAATTATATCTGATTTATTTTTAGATGTTAATAAAAAAAAAAAAAACTTATGTTTTCTAAATGAGTAATAATAAATTTACCACTGACTGAAAAATTATTGTAACGTGGCAGGGAGATATAACTTACGAACTCGGCAGGAAAATGATTGCGGTTCGTTGAGGGAATCCACAAACATAAATTTAAAAATGAGAAAAATAGAGTAAAAATATAAAATGATATATAAATTATATTAAATTTATTTGAATATATATGACTACTCCTCGTCGAAGACCACTCTTGGCCTGAACTTGAAAACTCCATCTTCGGTTGGAAGATGGAATATTCAGAAACGTCAAGAGTAATCTGATATTTTGAATTATCAGATAACAGAATGGCACTACCTTACACAGTTCAAATGTGCCTTCCAGTTAGTCGATTAAAATCTGCCCCTTCTCATTTTTCTTGGTTGCATTTTAATGGAATGGAAAATGATGTTTCCAATAAAAAAAATTGTTTGAGCCAATGTGCATTTTGTTACATTTGTCAAAACGGAAAAGATATGCAAATTCTAATTTTTTTTTTAAGTTTAAAAACTAGACCCGTGGTACTCCTGCAGCTGCAATATGTTAAATGGTCAAACAGTTCAGGAAGATTTTAGATTTTCACCCGACCCTGTCACGGAATACTTGAAGATCAAATTAGTCGACCTGTGGGAGTTTAAGAGTTCTTGGCCAGAGCATCGGCATATGCTTGATAAGCAGTGGAAATGCGACACCAACTTTTCCATGCCAGATTTTAAAAGCCAACGAAACCAGAATAAAATCAATGGAAAATATGATTTTGGCAACCAAAATTGTGTCCAGGAAGACAAAAAAAAAAAATTGACGTTCTTTCTAGCAGGGTGTATTTCTTTACCTCATAATGGAACATCTAATCTGCTATACAGTTTTTCACAATTATGTTGTCCTTCTCCTAACTTGTATATTTTGTTTTCTTTGGCCTCCTACTTTGTATAGATAGGGTAATCTTTTATATTGCCAATGTCCCCTCGGAGACCTGATTCTCATCTAATGAATCTGCGGATTGAGATTTGGGTTTGTTCATCATTCGGGAAAATCCATAACCAAGAGAACTTCCAGTTGCTTCACACAGCTGCATACGTAGACCAGAATGACAAGTGTCCATTCAGACAACAGGTAAAACAATGAGCAATGAGTTCGTGACTTTGCAATTTCTAATTATAGTTAACATACAACATGTGTAAGTTTATGCATATGTTTTTCATGTATGTGTACCTCTGTGAGCTCGGCCAGATGGCGGGATCTGAATTCATTAATAGTTGCTGCAATCTCCGATGTTGGTAGTTTAGCCTGTAGAGAGATATGCTTAGAAAACCAAAGATCATATGTATCCACGATATAGCTGTGTCATTATGTCATAAACTAGCAAAATATATGATGAGGACCCTCTTTTTAAAATCTTCCGGTTCTCAGAAGACCTATTAAACAACCTTTGACAATTGTTCTTTTCAAATAAGTCCACACTTTGTATGTGTAACCAACCCCAGAATGCAGTAAAAGACAAAAATAAAGCTCATTTTCAAAGACAAATTGAACAGAAACTCAAGTAAATTTTTAAATTTATTTGTATGGACAGTAGACACCATTACACCTAATGTGACAAAAAGATTCAACCGCAACATGAAATGGACATTATCATTGATCTCTATAAATTGTGTCAAGTTATTGCATACAAGTATTGACATTGTTAAATGATACACGCCAGAAATTGATTCATTAGGTCCATAGATCTCCTCCAATTACAACATCAAAGAGAATAGAAATTGATTTACCTGAGCTAATACGGCAGCAGCCAGTTGAAGACTTGGTTCCAAGGTCTCTGGGACTACCTGCAAGTAAAAGTGACAGATGAAATATAGACACAATCTATAGTAAGCATACTAGAATAGAGAGTGTTTACTTCCAGTTTTGCTAAAGGAATGCAACAATCAAAGGACACAAGACTAGTTGATCCACTGTTCATAGTTGTACCATAAGGTAATCATTACGAGAAAAATCGAGAGGTATCAAATTATTACAGCTGTTGCTCCAGCTTTTTCTAAATTTAAGCCATGATCAACATCATGAGCACGGACAAAGGTCTTCACATTGGGGAAGTACTTGCTCAGAGCCCAAACTGTTCTATAATTTGCACCAGGGCTATCCAGGGTTATTGCTGCTGCACAAGCTCTTTCAGCCCCAATCTTATGTAGGACCTAGTCATGCAGTAGAAAGCATGTCAAGCAATAAAAATGTATGTAAAGCATAACTGCTGAAGTCATGTGTACTACCTCCCGACTACCAGCATCTCCAAAGTATACAGGGAGATCCAGAGCACGCCCCATTGTGACTCTATCACTGAAGACATAAGCATATACTTAAAATGTTAGTGCATCATCTGCTGTTTTCCATCCCAGTTGCCTGTGTATTATCTGAGAGTTCAAACATATCTACGGAGAAATCTTTAATATAGAATCTAGATAAATATTCGAAAACTGCCCATCCTGATTACTAAAGACCAGTATACTTAGCCAGATACCTACTGTTGCTGTGCGCTGATTATGTATAGAGAACTAGACAAATGATCCAACCAACAAATGCTAAAGAAAGTAAAGTAAAAAGTATATTGGTGAAGATTTTAATGCCTCAATAAAGTCAGCAACTGATGCACAATTACATTTAAGCACGTCTAGATGGCTTACACTAAAGGGTATCATTTTTCCTTTTCTCTCATATTTTCCCCTTAAAAAGGGTGGGACAGGAATGGATAACAGTTAACAGCGCTATGCAGATACATTACTTTTCTTTTTTCCACTACAAACAAAATCTATTGATAATGTCAAATGCTTCATTATATAAAAGAAGTTACAATAAAACATATACTAAGTTTTCTTAGCTTCTTGAGTTACCTTCTCACGTCGAGTGCAACAAAAGGAATCAGTCGCTCAGAAAGAAGTTGTGCAATGATCTGCAAACAACCAAAAAGTAGAATGGCATAGCAAGGTCGTTGACAACCGTTGTGCATAAATCTGTTATTTAAATTGATTGTTTAAACCAATAAAGAAATTACCTGGCCAACTCGTCCAAATCCACAAATTATGATATGATCTTGCAAATCATCGGTCTGTAAATGATATCATCCAAAAAAGAAAACAAGTCAACAACTGAATGTCCTGTCAGATCTAAATCAAAACTTACAGCAAATGCTAAGCCGAATGGGCTTATTGCATCCACTGTCCACAACCAAGGGAATAAGAAGTAATCTCACAGAATCTCCGAAAACAAATCTATGAAGAACTATTTGCATTAAACTGATTGTGAAACAAGTGAAAAATCTGGTCCATCAAAATCATGCTGGATAACAAAGAATCCATAAAGCATAAACCATATAAAATTTCAAATGCCAAAAGCAAGGCTGTGTGCACTTTAATTTGGTAAACATAATCATCCTTTCTCTAACAAATAAATATTTTCCAGAAATCCTATCAACATGATAACAAAGATAAAAACAACGGATCATTGACTTCGTATCAAATTTACCACCTTAATTAGCTTTGCAATAATTGACTGCTATGATTATACCTCAAACATTTCTTGATAAGAAATGGAAAATTTTGAAAATGAATGACCTAAGCATATCTTAGCGCCTAATTAATTAGGCAGGTTATACAACAATATGTATAATCATAGCTGCAAAATCAAGGTACAAATCATAAATTAGAAGACCCATTTCCAACTTGCGAACTGTAAATCATAATAGTTTAAGATATGGTTACATACACAAACAAAAAAAATTAGGCATAACAACCACAAATAAAAAAGACTTCTTGCCAAAAGAAAAACACAACAAGAACATTAGTCAGGAAAGATATCAACACTACTGATACTACTCAAATTTAAGGCTTGTAACCATTTGCAATTAATACAAATCACTGTCAGCCACTCACGTCAAATATTTTACCTCACTCTCTACAGGTAATAAGCTTCGAACATCGTGCTGATCAAAACGGGAAGCAATCAACTGGCCTCCAGCAGCTAGCCATGGTGTAAGGGCCATCGAAATTCCCACAACAAGAAACAGCAAAGAGGAGAGCTGGGAAGACATTATGCCCTGCAGAGATGCCAATTAACACATGTAAATTTTTTTTGTTGTGCATATCATAAAAATAAAATAAAATTATGTGTGTGTGTAGATAAGCAGCTAGGGAAAGAGACTTCTACAGTTCCATATTGTAGTTTTCACTTTCTTTTTTCATTAAATTATTAAGGGAAAGGAGAACAGACAAAATTTGAGGATGAGCAACCTCAAACGCTATAAGAAAATAGAAAAAAAAATAATGATGATGATCATAGTGGAATTCCATAAACTATTCCATTAGCTAAACATGAGAAACAAGATGCACAAATCTGTCCCCTAATAGAAAAACATTGGTTCTCTGATTTTGGAAGATTTTAGAGTTCAGTTCCATCCAAATATGCCAAATAACAGCTAAGGCACTCCTTCATAAAATTCTACCCTCCTCCCATAAAACCTTTCAATCAATGAATTCTATGGCAATGAAATCATCCAAGCCTGAGGGTAGCACCCAAGCTTCACTCTTAACTAGATAGCCTTATCCACAAATTCCAATGCAAGAACAAATGGGAAATTAACACATCACACAAACATTTGAAGATAAAGCCTCATCTTAGCATGATCTATTTATATGTTTGTTCTAAAAGAAAATGACTATATCATAAACTTCTTAGTTATAACATTGAGAAGCATTTAGTATAAACTAAGTGAAGCGGGATGAATAATTCTAAAAGAATAGATAGATATAAAATAAACTATTATTGCTAAAACAGACAATTCTTGATAGGGAAAACACAGTATTCAAGGAAGCAAACCTGATTAACAGCTTCACCAAAAGCCACAAATGCAAATTCTCCCCCAGGAGCAAGAAGAAGACCAACCCTTACTGCAGAAATGAGTGAAATCCCAAACATTCTACCAATCAAGGACACCAATACAGTCTTGCCACAAATTAAGAGGCCTAGTGTCCCTGTGATGACTGGAAAGTTTGAAACAAGAAGTTTTGGATCAATTGACATTCCAACCTGAAAAGTCAAAAAAAATTAGTGCCATCAGTTAAAAAGACTAAAGCTGATTTGCTCCTGTTAAAAACTTGGGGGAGAGAGAGAGAGAGAGAGAGAGTTCAGAAACTAGGGTTACTCTAACTCAATTCTAGTTAGGCACCTTGCACATTGATTTATACTAAAAAACGAGACAGAATTGCTAACTTCTTGTGCTCCAAGTAATGCAACTTAAACTAAGAAACAAACTCAGTTACTTATACAGCAAGAAAACAAACCCTAGCCCACATAACAGAAAGTAACCTGACTGTACGCTGCCATCTAATAGCTCACTAGGACATTGGCAATAATAGTACTAAGAACCCAAAAAGAGTTTTACAGTCAAGCAGACGTGGTGCGATTTGCCCATCAATGCATATATTATTATCAATCTCTAGACCATTAATAAATTAGCATGTTGTCTTTACAAGCCATTTAAATTCCTGTAAGCCATAGTTTGATTTACATTTCATTTCATAGTGTTACGCTCGAGTCTTGACCAACATTACAACCCCAAAAGATATTTAATAGTCCATCTTACCCTGACTACACTCTTGAATGTTTCCAGTCTCAACCATGTCCAATGGTCCACAAGAAATGCTCCACTATATCCATCTTGGCATAAAAAACAATCTTGAGCTCGTAGTTATTAATAGTGCATAGCGACGCACTGTGAGCTATTGCACTACGCTTCAGCCATAATGTAGTGCAGTTCAAATAACAAGAAATTGCGCTCACTATTTGCGTTAAATGGACACTATGGTAAAACTTATTACTTTATAAGGTCCTAACATATTTGGCCCAATATCTCCACTCCAAACCTTCCCCCACAATTCATCACACCTTTCTGCCTCAGTCTCACATTTCTTTATTCTCTGCAACTCGCACTTTGCCTGGAGGTTCTCTTCTGCTAGAGTGATTCTGTTCTATTGGTTGGAGGTTCTCTTCTCTGGTTCTGTTTTCTTCTCTCCGTTGAGGGACTCTACCTATATTGAATGTAAATTTGTGTGATATCTTAGTATTTGTTTACTGCTCTGTTCTATTGATTTCTTTACGTTTATGGTGTTAAGTTGCTTAATGTTTGTTATTTGGAACTTTGAATCTTAATTGCAAATGAAGATATCATATTTTTTTAAGGTATTTTTTTATATATTGTTATTTGGGGTTATATTACATGTACAACAATATATATTTATATGTGTAGTATAATTGCGCTATTATTCAAATTGCAATGCCCAATGCCATATGTCACAATGAACCCAAGTGCAATAAGTGCATTATTCGCAATTAACAACTATGAGCTATTCCCTTCTTCTTTCTAGATAGCAAAAAAAAATTATACTAGAGACAAAGAAGATAAGTACATCTAATGAAGCCCAATCTCGCTGCATATTAGAAAAGTCCCTACAAACAACCATGTCAAGCACCAGAGAGAAACCACAAAAACAATTATTTCCCATAACAAACAACCATTCCCATTTTATTAACCTTTCCAATACATAATTTTCTATAAGTTGCTTTGTAGACAGTCCAGCAAAAAGGAGATAATTTGATCCCTTAAACTAAGAATTCTTTTTCTCTTCCCTTGCGATAGAATCTAAGTCTGTTCAGTTTATTTTTTCATTTTCAGTGAACTTAGAAACCAAGACTGGAAACATGTTTTCTTCAAATTTTTAAACATTTTCTGGGAAATATTTCTTGAAAAAGGCAGAAATGTGAAGACATTTGCTGTGTTTCCTTCTCTAACTTTTACAAATGGAAATGAACTAATGAAAAGCAGCGATGTTTTGGTAATTATAAAGAAAACTCTCCCCCATAGATTTTTTTTCTTTCTTTTTTGTCACTAATCATTCAGCTTCCCACATGCCCTTCAGCTTCCACATGCCCAGTCTCTCCCACAACTCCATTAGCACTCTGTGCCTAAGCATAAGTGTAGAATTGAGGAAAAATCATGCGCAAACAAAGTTCTGGCATAGCATCTTCAATTTTGTAAGTTCATGTTTGGACAAAAGAAGAGAAGACAGTAAATGATGAAAGCCATAGTCGAAGATGTCAGAGGCATTCAGTAGGGTTGTTTGAGTTAGATTTAAACATGCCAAGAATTAGCTATCTCAAAAGCTTTAGCTATAAGGTGCAAATCCAATAATAGTTTTATATCTTTAAGACACCCCTTCACACATGAGCCCTTTAGGCTTGAAGCATAGACAAAGCACAAACCCACCAAACCTTTTGCCAAAATTCAATTTAATTTTTGAGGAATAGTGGCAACAAGAATTGAACACTAAACCACTTAGTCATAAAGGCTCTGACACTATATTAAGAACAAACTATCCCAAAAACTTATTAAGTGTAGATCCAAGAATAATCTTACATCTCCAACAAAACTCAAGTCAATTACCATCTTCTTTACTTTCTATGGCTACATATTGAAGTGTGATTGTGAGTTGCACAAGGT
Source organism: Dicorynia guianensis (assembly GCA_037013595.1). Lineage (NCBI taxonomy): Eukaryota > Viridiplantae > Streptophyta > Magnoliopsida > Fabales > Fabaceae > Dicorynia > Dicorynia guianensis. Next base: position 29,959,432 of record JASUAB010000014.1, read on the forward strand.
TTTCAAATAGTTAGCAATACCAACAATGATGATGCTGGATGAGAGGAGAGAGATAAAGCTTGATGGGTTCATCATTGGCAAAAACTATGGATGGTGATGCTTAGCGCAACAAATGTAACACCCATTGTTAGAACCATGCACAGGGGAGTTTCAACCAGAACCAGCAATGGAAAACAGAGAAGATAATATTGTTCACTACCAAGAGGAAAAGAAAGTAATACAATGGAGGAGTCCCTCAAAATGAGAATGCCCTCTCCACCCCACTGACAGTTCGAGGCATCAATTCCCTCCCTTACCATTACTCAATTCACGCTTCCCCCTCCTTCCCCACTCTCCTATCTGTATTTATTCAACATTCCTACTGAGGCAGCACTCACTCCTAACTGTCCTGCCCCCTATTCTTTGTCCTATTCTACTCTATCTCTCCATGTGTCCCTTCCCAATCCTTTCTCAATCATTCCCCTACCCCATATCTCTCTTCTTACCCCTTATCCCTCCCTCCTTTTGTAAACCCTCCAAATTGGAGGTCCAACATTTCCTCCCCCCATAAGATTCACCTCGTCCTCAAGGTGAAAGATAGGAAATTATTCCTTAATAACTGCAAAATCCCCCTAAGTCCTTTCAAATGAGGGTAACTCTTTCCACTTGATCAGCCTGGTCGTCTCCTATGCCCTCATTCTCTCGTTCTTCGTTCCCTTCATCTTCTCTAGGATTGAACAAAAGCACTTGTAATTGCTGGAATTTGCAGCGGTGGGTGGAGCTGTACTTTTCCCCACATCAAAAACATAGCCCTTTTCAAACCAAGCTTGGAATTCTACATCTAAGAGGCATTTGTAGGAGCCCTCTCTATGCTGGTTCAAGCTTCCCACACTAGAATTTTCCCGTTTCTGCTGGGTTTCTTTGCGTTGCTGCTGTTCAATTTGCGTCAAGTGGTGATTTGTCGGGTTCTCCAACTTGATGGCTGTTCACCCCCGTTACCCATCCTACCATGCCCGTCCGCCCAGTGGTCTAACCCGTTGTGCGTCTGAGAGCTCCACGAATCTCCCCCTTGGTGAACTTGGATGGCATATGCATCTTAGGCCAATGACTCGATGGATCCTTGGCCTTAGTTAGTGCTTCATTCTTTTCCTTCACCTTTTGGGCTGTGGACATCATTTGGGCCAAGTTCTTCAGCCCATGAAGCCTGACCTCTGCCCTTACCTCCTCCTTCAAGCTGTTAATGAAGGCTCCCTGTAGAAGTTTGTTAGACATATCCCGAAGAGGCACCAACAGCAATTCGAACTAACTCCGATAATCGGCCACAATGTCAGCCTACCTTAGAGCCAAAAGCTCATCATGAGCACTCCCCTCTTGAGAGGGCTTGAACCTCTCAACCAGCTCCTTCTTAAATGCATTCCAGTCTCCCAACAGTGCCCTTGGTTCCCTTCTCTACAACCAGCTAGGGGTGGTTTCCTCCATGCAGACCACAGCGGCAAAGACCTTTTCACTCACTGTGCACCTCACCATTGCTTCAGGCTTCATTTTTCAGAGTTGAAGAAACCCGCTGCTCCTCTTCCTGGTCCACACCTTCTTGCTCCTTGCCCTTTTGTGCTCTGGTTACAAACTTTAGGATTGAGGACATATTCTTATAGACACTAGCCATCCACGCTCTAATCTCTCCCATTTCTATTCTCATCATCGATAAATCTTGCTCAACACTCTCCATTCTCCCTTCCATCCTACCCTCGTTTCTGGTACTGACTATTTCCCGAACGTTACTGCTTTGATACCCATGTTAAAACCCTGCACATGGGAGTTTCAACCAGAACTAGCAATGGAAAATAAAGAAGATAATATCATTCACTACCAAGAGGAAAAGAAAGTAATACAATGGAGGAGTCCCTCAAAATGAGAGTGCCCTCTCCACCCCACCAACAGTTCAAGGCATTAGTCCCCTCCCTTACCACTACTTAATCACGCTTCCCCCCTCCTTCCCCTCTCTCCTCTCTGTATTTATTCACCATTCTTACTGAGACAGCACTCACTCCTAATTGTCGTGCCCCCTATTCTTTGTCCTATTCTATTTACCTCTCCAAGTGTCCCTTCCCAATCCTTTCTCAATCATTCCCCTGCCCCATATCTCTCTTCTTACCTCTCATCCCTCCCTCCTTTTGTAAACCTTCCAAATTGTAGGTCTAACACCCATGGCTTAATTCTATTTCCCCCAAAACAGAAGACCTCTCTCTCCAAATTATTATTGACATGCTTTGATTGGGGAATTGCATATTTGTCTCAAGTTGTATCTGCAAGACCTCAATACTAGGAAATAGATTTCAATTCCAAAACCATTCATGTATTCATTGTTACAACTTGTAGGAAATGGTTTCAAACTTTCAATTTCACAAACCAAACTTGTTTCTAAAATCAGAAAAGTTGAAATTGAAAATTATTTCCAATAAACAAAAACTAAAAATGAAAATAGAAAATGTTTTCTCTAACCAAACAGACTCAATTTGGATATTCAACCTTTCTAAGTTGTTACGGGATTTGTGTACAATCTTTGTCAAAGAAATGGTTTAATCTTAAAACTTTAAATTCCTTTTTTTAATTTTCATCACTTAGAATCTCTTAAGACATGGATAAATAGAGTTATTGTGCTAATGTTAGATCGTTATCTAGAAGTAACATGCTATATGGCTCAAGTACAATGTCAAATGAGTTAAAGTCATTGCATCAACACTCAAATATAGTGTTAAATAAGCAAAATTCTTCATATATTTATGGATAAATCTAGGTAAAGATCTGTTTTGACACTTAGAATATTGTAACTTTGACTAGGAAATCTATGGAGGTAGTTGACACTATGATTCGAAAGAGGATTAACATTATGTGTCTCCCAAAAACCAAATGGGTTAGAGCAAAGGCTAGGGAACCAAGCATTTCAAAATTCAAGCTTTGGTACATAGGGAAGGTTAAAGCAAAAAATGGAGTTGATATGCATGAAGAACGAAAATCAATTCTTGACTTTTCATTGGCTTATAACTTTAAGATTACGAATACTTATTTTAAGAAGCACGAAGAACGAGTGGGGTTTCAAGCTCGCGAATAGATTACTTCTTGGTACAGAATATGGATAAAAGGATCTATAAGGATTGCAAAGTTATACTAGGTGAGAGCTTGACCACACAACATAGGATTTTAGTTCTTGATGTGCATGTCAAGAGTTGGAAATAGTGAATTCAATAAGTTATAAACTCGAGGATTAGGTGGTGACAATTAAAAGGTGAAAAACAGTTAATTTTTTAGAGAAATCTAATGAAGGAAAGAGTTTGAGAGACACAAGGGTATGCCAGCCTTACGTAAGAAGAGATAGGTAGATAAAGTGGTTTTGGGCGAATCAAAAGGATTTGACCCTAAAGGTAAAGAATCTTGATGGTAAGATGAGAATGTGCAAAAAAAGATTAAATATAAAAGAATATTTCAAAGCCTTACATCTTGGTTACAATGCAGAAAATTGAGAGAAGTATTGGTAGCTAAAACTAAGACAAATAAAGCAATTAATGAGATAAAATCTAAAGCAATTGAAGGGCTTTACCAAGCATTAAGAACAAAGATAGAAAATGGCAAATATACAAGCTAGCTAAGGAAAAGGAAAGAAAAATAAGAGATTTGGATTAAATGCAATGCATTAAGAATGAAGAGTAAACAGTCCTGGTAGCAGAGATAGATATCAAAGAAAGATGTAGAAGTTATTTTCACAAGCTTTTCAATGAGAAACAAACAAGTATAGACATGAAAGGTTTAACTACTCAAGAGGAGGATCAAAACTTTAGTTTTTATCATAGAAGTTAAGGGAAGTACTTAAGAATATGGACAATAGTAAGGCTATAAGTCCTGATAACATACCCATTGAAGTTTGGAAGTGTTTGAAAGGAAAAGGTATTTTTGGCTTATCAAGCTATTCAATGAGATATTAAGGTCTAAGAGAATGTCAGATGATTAGAGGAGTAGTGCTTTGTTACCTATTTACAAGAATAAGGGAGATATTTAAAATAATGGAAACTATTAGGGGATCAAACTCATGAGCCATACTATGAAACTTTGGGAAAGAGTATTAAGTACTGACCAAGAAAAGGGACTCATATATTAGAGAACAAATTTGATTTTATGCCAGGAAGATCAATTATGGAGGTTATATATCATTTACAAGGTTTGATGAAAAGGTACTAAAATAGAAAGAGAGATTTGCACATAATTTTCATTGACTTGGAAAATACTTATGATAAAGTGCCAAGAAAAGTTTTATGGAAGGCATTAAAAAGAAAGGTGTTCATAACACTTATATTCACATTATAAAGAATATGTATGATAAGGCAACAAAAAGTATGAGGACCCAGAGAGGGGTGACAAAAGACTTCCCCATTAAGATCGATTTGCATCAAAGATCATCCTTAAGTTCATACCTTTTCACTTTAGTATTAAATGTACTTATTGGACACATCCAAAATGCAGTTCTGAAATGTAAATCTTTTGCAAATGATATAATCCTAGTAGACAAGTCAAAAGAGGATGTTAATTGCAAACTAGAGGTGTGGAAAGAAACCTTAGAATCAAAGAATTTTCATTTAAATAAGAGAAAGACAAAGTATAAGGTGTGTAAATTCAACAAGAGACGAACAAATAATGATTTGAATGTAAAAATTGGAAAGCATATTATATTACAAGTGTTAAGATTTAGGTATCTTGGATCAATTTTACAAAATGATAGAGAGATTGATGGAAACATTATACACAAGATTCAAGCTGGGTGGATGAAATAGAGAAATGCGTCTAGAGTTATTTGTGATTGTAAAACATCTAGCAAGCTTAAGGGAAAGTTTTACCAAACTACTATAAGACTAGCTATGCTCTATGATAGTAGGTATTGAGCTTTGAAAAGTTAACAAAAGCAAAAAATGGTGATAACAAATATGAGAATATTGAGATGGATGAGTGGACATATAAAAAAGGATAAAATTTGAAATAATTATATTCGAGAGAGTTGGTGTTGCACCTATTGAGGAGAAAATAACAAAATCTCTATTACAGTGGTTTGGGCATGTGCAAAGAAGACTACTAAATGTTCCAGTAAGAAAAGTTGATCAAATGCTTTTTAGTTTAATGAAAAGAGATGAAGAAAGACTAAAAAGGATACTTAGAGAAATTATTAAAAGGGATCTTTAGTCAAAGGTATTTCCAAAAACTTAGTTTCTGATAGAACTCAATGGCACTGTTTAATCCATATAGCCGACCCAACCTAATGGGATAAGGCTCTGTTTATTGTTGTTATTATTAAAATTCTCCAACTTGAACAATATTCCAATGAAGTCTTTTTATCTTTTGCCATTGATAGAATCTCAAACTTAGAGACTGAGATTTTTTGAGTTGTTCCCAAAATTGAGTACAATCAAATTAGAAGATTAATTTAGTCTCTAAAACTTAGTATTACTTTTCTTCACCTATTATGATAGATTATCAAATTTTAAAATATCCATTTTGAACTATATTCCAATGGCATGAAATCATGATCACCATCAATGAAATGAGAATGAAAGACAAAGACGCAACTAGTTTTTCATATTTCCAAAGACGAGGGAGAGAGAAGTAGGCTTAACTGCAAAACAACATATTTGGCAGTTGAGGCAGGCAAGACAAATGAAGTGCAATATTGTGGAGTTAGAATTTGCCAAGAAAAAATAGAACAGCTAGAAAATGACCAAGGTTTATTTTTCCTTTTTGAAAAGCATTCAAACATGTATGTTAATCTTTACCTACCAAATCATAAGCACTCTACCTATGTGTCCACCATCTTTCCTTTGGTTTACAACTAAGAAACAATTTATCAAGACCACCTCATTGCTTACAAAAATTCTCATAACAATTATTAATTCAGGATAATATGAAATAGAGATTTGTAGTATGAACAGACAGAACACAATCGACGCACTTCCAATATAAAATACCTACCGTCATAAAGAAAAGTCCCAATAGAAGACCACGATATGGTGCAATATCAGACTCAACCTGTAAGGAAAATTCAGTTTCTGCAAGTAGTAACCCAGCCAAAAATGCACCCAGTGCCATGGAGAGTCCAGCCTGTTTTAAACAGGAAAAAGGCGGAAAATTAAACTAATACAACAAAGCCAAAAAATTTATGACTTCATGGAATACAAGAATGATGAACTTAAAGCAAATTGTCAAACCTTAGCTGCATTTTCTTTCACATATATTCTAATTACGGTACTCGGTTAAATACATCACAATTTGCTGATCAAGAAGTCAGATGTACAATAAAATACACCAAGAGCTAAAGTCCCCAGCTTCAACAATCCAAACCTAATGAAAGGATAAGAGGAAAAGCAGTTAATCTGTAACCTACCCTAGCTGTGAGAAGACTGGTCCCAAGAATAACAAGGAGTGTGTTAGCAGAAAATATTTCTGCATTTTGATTTTCTGCAATCTGCTTATATATTGGCCGTAGGAGCTGTACAGACAAAAGCAACAATACTGAGTATAAAGAAAAGGCAATAAGATAACTGAAGTACCACCATAGACTAAATGACTAAGAAACCTTCCATTGAAAAATAAAATGGCTACTAATGCTTATGATTCAGCATCAGGATCTTGATGCATTCAATGTTAAATCCCCCAAATGGATGCACCATTTAATCCCACTAGGCCTAAATAAAGCAAAATGAAAACTTATACCAAAACCTGTAAGTTCAATCAATCATTACATAATAAAACTCTCTAAACTAACATGCGCAACTGAGTCTATGCATTTCACGCATGGTACAGTATCAAAATGTACACAGCACAATGGTGAGAATTGTAGGACATCATATTGAACTACAGGTGACCGTAAACCTTAGTTTTAAAAAGCAATCTGCAGCTTCTGACTGATCATAGGTTGTTCATAATGAAGCACTACCAGATAACAACCTCTAGACATTAACACATAAAAAAGGGATAATATAACCATGTAAAGCCATGATATTGATGGCTAAGACGTATAGTCTATGCACTACATACACCTATATTATAGATTCCCAAACACTCATACAAACATGAGTAAAACAAAGTAAATTTAAACAGCTATATCCAAACAAGAAAAATGTTAATCTTTCCTTCCAGCAGGAACAGCTAAGCACCATGTGTCCTAATAAGGGACAGCACCGATGGGAAATCTAACCACTCAGCCGTGAGAAACCACTTACCAGTCGCCCACCTGCAATTATAGCAGCGATAGCAACTACAGCCTTAATAGCAGCCAGTCCAAGAGCTTCAGCAATCGCTTGGAAACCAACCTGAATGTAGTTGATATTTTCCATTAAGACAACCATAGAAATAAGGTCAAAGACTTCCAACCACTCAAGTTATGCTAAAATCACAACTTTGTATCTGCTAGTAAACACAAACCAAATTTAATGAAGAAGAGAGAAGTGTATCTCAATCTTCTCAGTGCATATGTCATCAAAAACTTCAAAAGACTATGTTATCCAATTAACTGAGTCCTTCAAAGTTTTAACAGTGAAGAACCCCACATTAACTACATCTTGAAGTGTGTCAAGTCATAAAATGTCTCATGCTGCAGAGGTGTAACATTTAAAATTCTTCCAACAATACCATTTTCCTCATATTTTCAGACGTCAATGCAAGAAACAAGAACAAAGACAACTAAGAACTACCTAGCATCTTCCTTCCACCATGTGTTGAGAGATGGTGCAATAGTTTATACAACACAAGCATGTTTGCTGCCTCAGATTTTTCAAATTGAATAATTTTGGCTCATAAGCAACCACAATTTTGTATAACTAAAATCAGTATCATGAGACGAGATGAAGTGCTAGAAAATGTTACCCCTCCTTTGGAAGAATTTGGTGAAATAAGTGGTATGAGTATTAGCAAGACCACAACAGCCAAATCCTGAATAGATTCCAATAAGTGAAATAGTAAATATGGGTAAAAATAAGATTGCGATACAAACTTAGGGAAAAAAAAAAAAAGAATGACAGCAGAAAGCAAATTATGAAAGAAGCAATGCCAGAAATTATAAGCAAATTAGTATAGAAGAAGATGATGCTTTTTTTGTGTCCACGCATATTAGAGTGTAGAGTGTCCAAAGCACAAAGATATTTACATGCTTACCCAAATATATATCATGCCACTATAGGAACAATAGGTACAGGCAACCATATGAACTATTGAAGCAAGATGAAAACATAATATATAACACAAGGTAAATCCAATTATATATTATTAAAAAGATATTCTGTCAGCCAAAATTTAATTCAACATCTGGCAATATGGGTAAAATAACCTGGAAAAGTAAAACAGAAAATGTAGCTCGTCCATGCCGTGATGTGCTCTCACCTCTCTCCTGCAATACCTGCAGAACGAGTTCACTAATATTTATTGCACCATGACAGACTCTTCAAACATAAAAGAAAAAAAAAAAAAAAGAAAGGGGTGAGGAAGCTAGAACAGAAGCTGCACATCATGAACTGCTCTCCCAAATATTGAAATAAAACTCAGATGAGCACCTTTTAACAAGGACTATCAGATACAGCAACAGACTTTATGAGCATGAGTTCATTTATTTATAAATGCAGAATATAACCAAAATCATTACAATTAACACTTTTAGAAGTGGTGGAAAACACAAGACCAGAATGTAAAAGAAATAAAAGTAAAAATCTGGAGTAGCTAACTTGACTAGAGCTCGCGCAACTAAACTATACCAGACTGTCAAAGGTTCAAGCCCCACACACAAAAAAAAAGGGAAAAAAACTACAATCAATGTACCTGGAGAACAACAGCAGTTGATGATAATGCCAAGCCATTACCAATCACGATTGCAGCAGGGCCAGCTTGGCCGCAAACATAATGAGCCACCAAGCCAACTACTATTGCAGTGGCTAAAACCTGCATTCACTTATACAAGCTAAGAATCATTGGGCACATTACAAGCATAAAAAATAGCTAGTGTTGAACATTATAACCAAAGGTAGAAGATGGAGATCCAGAATGACCTGAGCAGAGCCTAATCCAAACACATATTTCTTCATTGAACTAAGCCTTTCAACAGAGAGCTAAAACAAGAAGCTCAGCTTCAGTTTAACTCTGGATTATGTTAATGATTAAAACTGAGTTAAAACAAGATCTAATATAAAATCCACCTCCAGGCCAATATTGAATAATAGGAAAACAACTCCAAATTCAGCTATTGCTTTTGTCCCATGAACATGACGAATAATGGAAAGACCATAAGGCCCAATCAAGATACCAGCAGCCAAGTAGCCAAGAACAGGACTGCCTACACAAGTTGCCCATAGAAGACACAGCATCAGCAGAGTAATATATGATTGTCTGACAATCAAATTCATGCCATGTGACTTTCAAAGAAATATTACATATTCCAAAACAAAATAAGATGTGGATGGATACCCAACAGCACCAATATTTTTCTAAATAAAGAAGATTTAAAACTTTTAAGCATTACAACTTCCACTTAACATCAAAACCAAACTACAAATGGCGACCATGGAAAAGAAAAATGCTAAAAAAAAAAGCAGATATAATCCATGCAGAAAAATCTCCTTTGAGCACTACATGAAGTTGGGCAGGTAATCAAATTCAAAATCAAAAGGGGCATCTACTAGACAAGAAACTTTGTTACACATGAATACACTGTTTAGTTCAAGTTCAACACTAAGGAGACATGGCAATTGAAGTACCTCCAGGAATTTTTTGAAATACAGGCACAAATATAACACTTGCAAGCAACAACCAGAGCATGTCCAAGAGGGAGGCTTCCTCCTCATTCACCTGAAATAAATAGCACACACTCAGATAAAATTTAACAAATTGAGCTTCAGACTGACGGCAGAAAATTTAAACAAAAACAGACCTCTTGATGAGGTAATAAGGCAATCATTTTTTTAATTTTCTTAGGGAGCTTTTGCAATTGTTGAACCAGAGGCTTTGCACTTGAAGAAACTTCTTCAACACTGGTGGCAATGGCTTCTGACTGTTGAAGTAGCTGAGCACTCCTCTCTGCTCGATTGGCATAGAAGGCAACCCTGTGATAAATTCCCAACATTGTTTAAATCTGCAGAAAAATCTTCATACTAAAAGTAGGCATCTAAACCAAATAAAAATGCAAACAATAAGTTCCCTTACCCAAGACCAAACAACTTAAACCAATATAACAACAAAACAAGGAATAAACCCCTTTCCAAAGTCTCCTGTGACAAGATCGTGAGAATTTACTTTACCAACCAGTTTTGAAACAAACAAATGAATACTGTGCCATGGTAAATGTATGTCATTCCTCAACAAGTTCACAAAAATTTTAAATGTCATCATAATATTTCATATGCATTACTCAAACACCATAATATCTGGAAACCACATGATGTTGATATTCTTCCAGCTAAATTGCTTCTACAAGGTGTAAGCTAAGAGCAATAGCAATAAAAAAATAAAAAAGAGAATTAGTAATATCATACACACCCTGCTCCCATCAGCAATAACCCAAGAACCAGCTTAGGCAATTGCTTCTGTGCATACTCCGTGAGACCTTGGAACACAGATGCTGGTGTAAACTCAGTTCCATCAACAGTAAAAGAGAAGAATGATGCAGAAAAGAAACGAGAAGACTTCTTCAATAATGCCTTGGGAGCAAATGGTGAACCATCTCTTGTCAGATCTATCTGTGTTTCCTGCTTTTTTGTTTGAATTGCATTCTTTGACTTTTCTGCTTCAACTTCGGCCTCTTTAGAAGAGTCTAAGCTTAGCTGCCCATTCTCATGATCACTCAGATAATCAGACTGTGTTAGGTCCTCTGAAATTTGGCTGGTTTTATCAGGTGCTATTTCTAGTGATTGCCTGACAAGTAAAGGTTCATCATCAATCGACAAATCTCTCTCCCATTCAGGAGTGACATCACCAGGAAAACCTTGAATCACTTTCTCGTCCTCAAGAACAACCTCAGCATCTTGTACTCGTACAGTTTCTACAGTATCAGCATTAAAACAAGGAACAGACTTCTCTGTTCGATGTAAAGCAATCTCTGCATCATTCACTTGTTGAGTAGCCTCAAGTTCAAAAGCCACAGCTTGCTCTGCTAAAAGCATTATATTTGTGACATCCTCCTCTGCTTTCGCTGCATTTAACTGTGCCTTCTCTGCAATCTCATTCAACCTGTCCACTTCCTTCTGCAACTCCTCTTTTCTATTCTGCAAGCACCTCAACTCAGCCTCACAGTTCATTAAATTTGTGTGACATTCCTTGATATCTTCCTGAGCAACCAAAAGTGCTTTCTCTTCTTCCCTTACATCATTATCCCCATCACTCTCGTTAGAACTTTCTGATGAATCATGCACTTCTTTCGCAACTTCTAAAGATTCTACAGCCACCTGAAGCCTTGCCTCTGCTAATGAAAATGCCATTGTCGCTTTTTGAACATCTTCTTTGGCAATGTATTCCTCATTCACAATTTCTTGTATTGCATCAAGGGTAGAATTGGCATCATTCCAAGCATTGGCTGCTTCATCCTGCAAAGCTATGGCAGTCTCCGATATTTTTTTAACCTTTTCCTCAAACATGGTACTATTTACTCGAGCAACTTCAAGTTCTTTCAAGGCCTTTAGCAAACTTTCTTTCAGTTCATCCACACTTTTTGCCTCAACTTGTACTTCTCCTCCTTCTTTCCTCCCTCCTTGTCCTTCTTCTTCTAATGATTCATTCAGTTCAGCCCTGGAAATGTGCCCCATCCCCAAATCCTCTTCCACACCTTCCACATAATCTACATTCCGGCCATTGCCATTAACAAATGCTAAAGAGTCATTATTCTGACACTTTGACCAAATTGCTCTAGATCCCATAAAAAAATTATTGTTCTTACAAGACAAAGTCCTTTTCAAATTTGAAACTTTAAACTCTCCAACAGAAACCACTCTTGAATTCCTACATGCAGTAATACTACTAAATTTATTCATCCCACTAAAGCGAGCTTTCAAAATAGATCTTGAATTTCCCAGACATGTATAACCAAAACCTCTCCTTCTGAACATAATGCAAGAATCAACCCAATCCACTGACCTGTGTTTGTAATCCATCCCTCCACCTCCATGTAAAATTTTTGACTGCGGCAAGCCACATGCTATATGCATAGTCATGTTTATTATACTACCAAAACACAGTCCTCACAGACAGAAGCAATCTTCAATATTTCAGATATTCTAGTTGGCTACTAATCAAACACCTGGACAGAAACAAAAAAATGTCCAAAATTGAGTTAGAAACGCTCTATACATTCAGCCAAAACGATTAATCTATTCTCTCTACTAATGCCCAAAATTGTAAGACGCAAGACTAGAACCACAGATTTTTAGCTCAAGAAACGTCAAATTACTGAAACGATTAATTCAATTGTTAGCTTCAAACTCAAAGCGTACACAACAATACCCAAGCATCTAAAGGTAAAATTATCGAAAGAAAGAACAGTATGAATACCATTCATGGCGAACACACTCTCGTAGTGAAAGTGAAAATCAATGGCGGAAAATGACGAAAATGAAAACCCAAAGTCCGAACGACGTGGTCTACTAAGTTCAGCTTCGCTTATTTCCTGTGAGACGGGCCACTTGAAATTATAACAATTTCTCTCACTCACACACACACACGGTGATACACACCCCCTCTTTGGCCCCTATTTTCTACTCGTCTGTTCGGAAAGAGGGAAAATAATTTGTCAGCTGAGAAAATCTGGCCTACTGAAGGGGAGTCCCTTGCTTATTTCCCAAAACGCCCTTTTTGTTAGTTCAGAATTTCAGATACCTTCGAGTGGGCGAAGATATATACTTGGGATATTCTTGAGAAATTGTGGTCTTCACTCGCAGCTTATGCTCGTGATGAGCAAGGTCCAATCAGTTTGATGCTGACTCGGAGCCATGCTGGAAGAAAGATCAAAAAAGGTTCCTTGCAGAGATTTGCATGCAATGTCATTAGTTTGAGCGGTGGGATTTTTAAACCTAAAATTTGTATATAATTTTCACACTAAATATTTATTAATCTTAATTAATTGTATAAATAAATTTTATATAATTAATTAAAAATTATAAATATTTAATGTATCAATTATAAAAAAATTTTGAGTATAAAAATTAAAATATTAAATTAATTTTGAGTGATATTACTCTCACACTCAATTTTTATATTATTCATATACTAAATATATAGAGTCTTTAATTAATTATATAGATAAAATCTATATAATCTATTAAGAGCTATGGGTATTTGATATAATATTATATAAAAATTTTAAATACGAAAGTAAAATTATTGAATTAGTTTTGAGTGGGATGATTTTCACATCTAAAATTCTTATATTAATCTCATATTAAACACCTACAATCCTTGATAAATTATTTACGCTATTAATACTTTAGAGGCTAACATGATTATCATTTTAGAAAATAATAATATCGTGTACATATTTTACATAAAATTTCATATGTAAATGGTAGAAATATATTAACGTCTTACTGATTTAAAATTTAAATTATTATATTTATTAAATTTTATAAATTTATTAATTTATATTGTAGATTTTTCATAACAAAATAATTGTAAAATATTTTTTCCCTCCAGGAAGAGTTGGTCAGCGCGTGAGAGAACGGGGTATCCTTAAACTTTCCACCATGTTGAACATGGATGAATTGGACGTCAAAACCCACAAATGGAAATTATGGAATATCCAAACCAATTTTGGTAATTGAAAAAGTTTTCCGTTTTGGGTATCATACTTCTTTTGCGGATCATTGTCTTCGTTCACATTGGGTATTAGAATTAGAATCATTGTGACTGTCCTAAATATCCCTTTTAAATTCCTTTTTTTTTCAACTTTTTACTCATGAATTGACCCCGTAAAAAAAAATAAAAAAATTTAAGTTGAAAAATCAATTGATATCTATATTTTAAACTAAAAAAATTTTAAATATAAGAATTAAATTAATAAAAATTTAAGATAAAAAGCAAATAGATACGTGTGCAAATTAATGTATTTTTATTTAGAAAAACAATTATCTCAAAATAGGAAGACAAATGAATGCTTGATTCAAATATTTTAATTTATTAAGCACCAAAAAATGTTAATTTACTATTTTTGCTATTCAAAGTATAATTTTAATGTATCTTATTCATTTTAAGAGTATGAGACATTGAGGCATCCCAAGTGGATATCCAAAGAGTGACAGACACCGGGAAGGAACGATTGGCTTTGAAAGATTAGTGATATCCTCCATCATTCATTTCTGTTTAGTTTACCTGCATGAAGAATCCTTAGTTGATTTTGGGCAGACTGGCCGCTTATGTAAAGACGTAAAGATATTCGTAGCCCTCCATTCAGGACATTGGAATAGCTTGGTTTTGTTATGCCAAATATAGTTCTCATGGCACCAGATGCTCCCTTCTTGATCTTGGTCGCAGAATCGATTCCCTTCTTCTCTAATATAAATCATATATAGACTCCTTTGTCACCTTAAAAAAAACATAAGTCTGCGTCTCCTGCGAACAAGAGAAACTGGTCCCAGCAAATGAACTAATTCACAGCTGAGGTATGCTCAGTTAGTGTTCAGGTTCTAGGCCTGAAAAAACAGAAATGAGCTAGAAAAGAAAAAATAATAAAGATATTCCTTAGCTTAAATTTTTGAAACATAATATAAGAATTTTATTCAAGAAATTAATTCTCATCGTTATTCAAAAGTTAAAATTATTCATATTTTAATTTAAAAAAAACTTTTGTATAAGAGAATATACTATACATAAACAACATATACTCTTAATACAATATGAGATAAGAAATTTAGAGAAGAAAAAAAATAAGAGAATGTATAAATTGTGTAAATAAGTTATATGTGGTATATCATTACTCTTATAGAATGTTTAAATAATTGATTCTTTGATAATTTATTAAATTATAAAATTTGTTAAATTTTATAATTTAATATATAAAATTTAATAATTTAAATTTTTTAGATAAAAATTTTATAAAATTCTACTGATAGAAATAACATAATTAAAATTAAAATGCCAAACCCTACTCTCAAAGAGTAGACAAAGGTTTAGATATTTATTGTAGAAGAGAAATTCTACTCGCATATACTGGTATACTTCCAATACATTGTGAGATAAAAAATTTAAAAAAAAAATTTAAAATATATAAATTATATACAAAATTTATATATAATTTATATATCGGTATATCATTTCTTTAAATATCAATAAACTTAACTCTATGCAGGATCCACGGGATCAGAATAGAGCCTACTAGAACAATGGAAACAACAGCTGGTGACCTGTAAGCACTACAGATGGCCCAAATTAGTTGGCAGTTACATCAAACTTGCATGGAGATACAGAACCACTTTTTGGTTCTAAATACAGAACCACCTTGCAACGGACATCACCCACTAAAGGCGACACTGATTTTTCCAAGCCAGATATAGACAAAAGCACAAAGACAACAAAACTCATAAATGAGCAAGGTTTCATTTAGTTTAATTTCAAATTATACGAAGCAATTTCTAATTGGGCCAATTACTAAGCAGGCCTACTCACCGCACTTCTGGGAAGGTGTAAACAGATGACATTGATACCAAATGTCTTGAAGCACTATATTTCACTCTTAAAGAACACTGAACATCATGACGTGTTCTTACAACATAGTTTGAAACAAAAGGGAAAACTCATACTGTCCTAAACATGGAAACACCCACACCAGAAAACCAACCAAAAACCCTTCAGTAACAATAAGGATT
The DNA here is from genome assembly GCA_037013595.1 of Dicorynia guianensis. Classification (NCBI taxonomy): domain Eukaryota; kingdom Viridiplantae; phylum Streptophyta; class Magnoliopsida; order Fabales; family Fabaceae; genus Dicorynia; species Dicorynia guianensis. Next base: position 29,975,274 of record JASUAB010000014.1, read on the forward strand.
TGAGTCATCGAGCTGAAGTCAAAGAATGTTTAGAACTCTACAGGTCTAACAGAATATTTTCAATATTCCTACATTATTTAAGGTTATACGTTACTCCACTTCTTTGCAACCAAAGCCACATTTATACTTCCACTCCTCAACTCCTTGGTCACCTGCTCATCCCCAAAAACTGACATCGAGAAATTCTCTCAAACACATTCACGAGCAAATTTGTATCCATAACTTTGTATGTAAGCAAACCATCTTAAGTGGTTCTCTCCTACATTTCTCATGTTCCCTGACATCCACTTAAGGATTTTCTTCGGTAAATTAATGAAGGCAATTAGCCCTCAAATGCATAAGGCCTCAAATACTCTTCTCCAACAGGTTTTAAGCACCAAGAGTTTAAATTCTTAACAGGAACAAAATTATTCTTAATCAGTTACTTCCAATAAATACTAAATCTTCTAGTCCCTTATCAAAGTTTAACCAAATTCATGTTTGGAAGGAGATATATTTGTCACTATAATCTTTCTGGCTTCCCAGTGATTTATTCAAGGGTTTACAAGTGACATGAAATTACATGATAATTAGCCATTGACATGTTGAAAGAAGATGCGGTTATATACTATACAAGCCAAATATCATGCAATGGTTACAGGATCTGGAGAAAAACTGTGACCTACCCTTTACAAAGGATAGTCTTCTTTCAATCCACTGAATGATGGGCAGCCACTTCTTGCTTTTTCCTACTAAGGAGGATGGAAGTTTGAAACCTGTCTCCATTCTCCAAACACATTAAGCTAGCATATATTAGCTAGAATATGCAATGAAAAGTTCCTTCGCTCCTTGCCAAGCACTGAAAGCTGATTGAGGAATCATCAAGCCTCTCAACTGTTTAGATATTGTGATTAACCACGATAAGCAACTATACCCCTATCACAATATTTCTTCACAATAACAGTTACTTTGGAAATATGTCACATCCATGACAAATTCATTGGGCCAGTGTGGGTGAAGTCTAAATTTTCATCATACTGTTCCAAAAATGACATCAATTTGTAAGGTAATAAATAATTCTCCTGTATACCCATCAAATTTTTTTTTTCTTTTGCTGTTAAACAAATCATGGATCCTAAGTATTGTTTGAACCAATTATTTCTATGGTACTGCACGCTGATGGTTTCTGTACGTTACTCTCATCCATTAGTCCCCTCATTTTAACAACATCTTCCCATCTATCTGACCCTGCATAAGTATTAGCAGAGAGTACATAGTTACCACTATTAGAAGGATCCAGTTCAAGAAGCTTGTTTGTGGCAATCTCAGCCAAGGGCATATTTCCACGAAGTTGAGAAGCACTGAGCAATACCCTCCATATTACTACATCTGGAGATATAGGCATTTGATTTATGAACTCATATGCTCTTTCCAAATTGCCAGAGCGGCCCAAAAGATCCACAACACATCCATAGTGTTTCATTTGAGGTTCCAATCCATAAATCCTTTCCATACTTTCAAAATACTCCAATCCTTTATCCACTAATCCAGCATGAGCACAAGCTAGCAAAATTCCAACAAAGGTTCCATGAGAAGGCCAGATGCCTTCTCTCATCATCTGCAAAAAATATTCTAGTGCAGAATCGGCAAAACCATTCACGGCAAGGCCTGAAATCACTGCAGTCCAAGACACACAGTCCTTCTTTCTCATTTCTTTAAACACATCCAAAGCTTTCTCAACTGCACCACATTTGCAATACATATCTATCAGGGCATTTCCAACATAAACATCAGCTTTTACATCATACTTACATATATAGTCATGAACTGCCTCCCCAACATCAAGTGACCCTATATGGGCACAAGCAGAAAGCGCACTAGCCACTGTTATCTCATCCGGCTTTATCTTAGCATCCATCATTTCTTTAAAAAGCTTCACTGCCTCTGTAAATTGGTTAGCTTGACAGTAACCTGTGATCATAGAAGTCCATGAGATCACGTCTTTCTGGGGCATCTCATTAAATAGCTTCTGTGCAGCAACTAAATTTCCAACTTTTCCATAACCCATAATCATGGCATTCCAAGAAACTGTATTTCTCTGATGCATCCCATCAAATACTTCTTGGGCCAAATCTACCAAGCCACGCTGCCCATACATATCTATCAGGGTGTTTCCAAGGTAGACATCAATCTGCACGTGGTTTTCCTCAATATACGTAACCATGGCATCCGCAACATCCCACTCACCCAAAGAAGTGCATGCTAAAACAACCTTCATCATTGTCACCGCATCAGCCATCACATTCGCTGCCTGCATTGCCTCAAAAGTACTTAAAACCTCCCTAAATCTGTCCCATTGACTATACCCACAAATCAACGAGTTCCAAGAAACCAAATCCCTTTCTTTCATTCCATCAAACACCTTCAGTGCAAAACCCAGATCACCACAAGCAGCATACATTCGTATCAAGGCATTAGATACAAACAGATAGGACTCAAACCCAACTTTAATGGCGCGGGCATGAGCTATTTTACCATTTAAAATGTCAGGCAGTCGAGCACAAGCCTTGAAAACAAAAATGAGGGTCAAATTATTCCCAGACAATCCTAGGTGATACATCCGGTTATACATGTGAATAGCTTCCCTTGGGTGGTCACTCTGTGACCAACCACGGATCATGAGGTTCCAAACCGACAAAGTGGGGTGGCGGATTTGATTAAAAACCATTTGAGCTTTAATTAAATTGGTAGCGGATAGTGCGTACCACTTGAGAACCTCATACATGGCTGACGGGTCTGCGTGGAGGGTTTTGCGGAGGAAGTAGCCATGAAGCACTTCAAAATATTTAACAGTTCGTGGTTTCACAGTAGAAGTGCCGAAGGGACGAGCAAAGAATTTCGCTTGTCTCATGAGGTAAGCAGGCATTCTGTCAACTCAGCATTTTGGTGGCTTCGAAAAATATAACGGCTGTTTGAAAGAACCGGTATGCTACAAGTTTTTCAGTCCTCCGCTTCATAAACATGTCAAACACGGCCATCCGCTTCAGCATAAAAAAGAACGCATTAAGAGCACTTTCAGATTTCTTAATTTTTTCAAAAATGTAATTTAATTTATTAATTGTTAAATTAGAGAATTTAATTATTTTATAATTATAATTAAGATAATTAATTTTTTTTATAAATATAATTAAATTAACTTTTTTTATAATTATAATTTAATCTATCATTTATTAAATTTTTATTTTTTAACATAATATAATTAATTAGTGATAACTTAAATTATATTTTTATTTTAAAAGTTTTAATCTTTTTTATTTGATGTAAAATTATATATTTTTTTATTCAGTCTTAAGTCTTAGTTTTTCATCTCAATAATATTTTTAATAAAAAATAAATTTATATAATAATTATATTGTATTATAATAAAAAAATTAAATTCAAATCATTATTAATGAATTATATTATATTAAAAAAATAAATTATTAAACTTAAAAATTGAAAAATTAATTTACTCATTTAAAAAAGTAAAATAATCAAAAATATCCAAAAAAAATGTAAAAAAAATGAAGTTACCATAAAAAATAAATTTATTTTCAGTGACAATATTATTACTTTTTGTGGAGTAATAATATTTGTATAAATAAATTATGCACACATTTTATACACTATTTCATACCCTCCCCACTTTTTTTCTTTTTTTTTTAATTTTTACTATTTATATGTGAAGTGACTATACGTGCAACTAGTTTTTTCTGTTTCCATGAAAAAATAAAACTGAAGTGTACTAAAAATATCACGTTTCAATAATATGATCGAACAAATCATTGAGGGAATTCAATAGTAAGCATGGTCTGATGTCAATATTAAAATATGGAGTGAAATTATTTGTACATAAAAAGTCACATTCATTTTCACTGCAGTCTGTTCTTTCCCCTTTATAGCACCATATATTTTAGAGATTGAACTCAGTCCTCAAATCAGATCTTTCCATAATCATTTTATATTTCACTTTGCTTGTGCCTGTGTTTCAATTGATATTTTCCAACCTTGCATCTTACCCATAAAAACCCAGTAATAACAACGGTTATGTTTTGATATTGCTTTCTAAATTCTACAAAAATTGCACAAGACTGTAAAAAGTTGCTCTATGTAATTCGTAAATTACTGGGCCAACTCCCACGTCATAGCCATTACAGCTACCTTGTCTTGTGGGCTTTGGCTAACTTTTTCTTTCTTTTCTTCACAGCCTTGGGCACTTTATTCTTACGTGCTTCTCGCTTCTCTTCCTTAACCTTCTTCTTATTCTCTTTTCTAGCAGCTTTCTTATCCACAGGAGTCAGTATTTCATTTTCAGAAGATGCACTCTCTTCGGAACCATTTAAATCATCTTCATCCTCATCAGATTGAGAGTTGGCTTCATCCTCAGGACTAGATTTACCAGCAGAAATGACAGACGACTCTTGAATGGAATTTAATTGCTGTTGCTGCTGATCATTTTTCGACAAGGGCTGAACCCTTGCAAGAGCCTCTTTGAGTCCAGTAATGGTCTGATAATATAAATCTCCGGTGTCTTTGCCACTGGTTATCCGTTGTACATCCTCCTCAGCATTCTTAACATCCTCTAGTGTCTTTGGAATGAAAGACTGTAACAGAAGTTCACAAATATTTAACAGATAATAAATGACAGAGTAGATTGCCGTGATAGACAGACAGACCACCAAAGCAGTGGCTTCAAAGACCTAACTGAACCCAAATTCGGGCCTTCAAACTCGAAGTACAAAAAGATTTTGAAATCCAATCCATATATCAAGCTTGACATATGTAGAGGTAAATATAAGATCCGAGGTATCAAATTGTTCGAACCCTAAGAATTTATTAGGTCAATCAAAGGCATAGATGAGAATTTACCCAAAACCAGTGCTTTCCGAGGCCCTATCGTCAGCTTAGCTAGATATTTAGTTAAAGGTACTAAATAAAAAGAATTGATCCTAAAAGAAAATTACATAAGCAAATTACCTGCACAAATACTGAGTCTGCAATCTCATCCTCTGCAGACATGTCTCCTCTGGCCAAAATTTTTCGTTGCATCTAAAAATTGTTCATTACATGAATATCTCTTTAAAGTTGTTCATAGGATGCAAAATTAAAAAAAAAAAAAAAAAATACCTCTTCCAAATAACTGTCCACAGCATCATCAGCAATGGATGGATCAACAATAAAATCAAACAGTTCCCTTATTGTCATGACAGCTACACCATGCTTCTTAAAGAAATCCTGCCAGCCAACAATTACTTAGTTGTGCTATTCCCATATGAGCCCCACAAAGGATGGGAGAAGAGAGCAATAAATCTGATATTTGAAACTAGAAGAACATACTGATATATGTACACAATCTTCACGCAGAAAATCAAGGGCATGAGGGTGGTCAGGATCAACAGCTTGAGAAACATCAATGATATACAAGTGACCCTGCCAAATGGAGAGAACAAATAAATTTCAATTTTTGACAAATACACATAAGTCAACCAAATTTTAACAGGAAGGGTGTGTACCTCAAAATATAGTATATTATATTCACTGAGGTCTCCGTGCACCAATTTGCATTTTTGATACAGTGTCCGCATTGCAATAATCATCTGACATACAAATGCTCAAACGATTTCAACCTCAAAAAAATGATAGTACATGACTCAAAGCCCTTCTTAGAAGCCGAAAAGAAATCTTTCACATAAATGTTTCCATAAATTATGACAGTGTAGGCTATTCAACGTTAAGGATATAAGTGAGCTTGCTGCAATCATTCTAGATAACAGGCTTTTGAAAAATGACGGGGTCCCTTATATTAAAGCATCCAAACTGCTACAATAGATCATGTATATAGAATTAAGTTCTAACCATGTATTGATTGGACATTAATAGTAATTTGACACACCTCAACATAACCTTCTCGAAGCTTGTCTAGAGATAATGCTGCATCTTTAAGACGGGGGGCAGCCCAACCTGCCTTTCCTGTAAAAAAACAAGATCACCAGAGAACTTCAATAAAGATGCACAGGCATTTCTGCCAGCTAAACTCTAATCTGCATTACAATAATAAGATGACATATGCTACCAAAAGGATATGGAATCCTTTATGACTGGTGCCAGCTTTAATCCATATTGAGGATAACAACAAACAATTCCGTACTTCTACTCCTTTCTTTTCAGCTAAAAATAAATTAAGATAAAACAAAAGTAAGCCATGCTTTACATTTTTTTCCCTTTTGCTTAAATGGTACACACCACCATTTTTTATAACCAACAAACAGATCATTGAAAACAATTGATCATGCACAAAATATCATTTACATAAGAAATTTAATTACAAAACAACACGGCTGTCAGACTGCATTCCCAAAACACACAAGATGACTGCCTATAAATTCCATAACCAGCATGCTTTACATTTTTCCCTATTGCTTAAACGGTACACACCACCATTTTATATAATCAACAAACAGATAATTAAAATCAACTAATCAAACACAAAATATCATTTATCTAGGAATTTAATTATAAAAACACTAGTATCAGACCACATTCCCAAAACAAAGAAGAGCACTACCTATAAATTCCATAACCAGTACATGTAGCCTCAAAAGATAAGGCATTGGGCACCTAAGTCCAGCTGCCTTTAGCCTGCAATCCAAAAACCAGAGAGAGGGAGGGGGTGGAATTCGCTCTGGTAAGTATGGCATCAAATTCTTCTTTACATTAACAACATATTCATTGGAAGGACCACATGAACAACCCCGAGTACACAGGTAGTAGACAAAAAGGAACCTCTAACAGCAAATAAAATAGGTAGAAAAAAGGACTAAAAATGAAAGATTAGTTCACTCAGGCTCTGAAACATACAGTCTCTCAACAATCCCCATTAGCCTAACTTTGGTCCTACAGCAGATGTTAACACTTCATAAGTTCATACGAGTCAATGTCCTTTCAAAAATAATTTGTCAACAATAAATGACCTTTCAAATATTGGTAAGGCTAAGTCAACAAGTTCCTCCTGAATTAAGTAAAAGTCATTATAGTACTGCTCAGATGAAAGATTCACTTGAGCTCAGACAACAGGTAAGAGAGTCAGTAAAAGAAAACTCAAGGTATCAGCCTCCAAGTTCACTAATGTATGTACTTTTGAAGATCTTCTGTAACTAGAAATATAATTACTTTGAGACCTTTTCTTTCTCCTTTTCTTAGTAGCTTGATAGTACACACCTAAGTTTTACAGCCATAGCATTGTCTTACCAATTATCAATTAAGTGCAAAAACACCAAATAATGAAATTAAAGAAAACCAAAGCAAACCTCATAAGATTCCTCATTTCTTTCTCAGCCCATGTTTTTACCATTTTCCTGGGATTGTGCTTGCAATATCCATGTCTAAAACGGTAGTCTCCTTGCACATATCTATCTCTGTCCCTGATATCAATCAGATGATAAAGTTCAATCGATACCATAGAAAAAAAAGACATTGCTAAATCAAGAAACACAGTTCCCAGTTGTCATCATAAAACATGTTCAGTGATGCATGCTCGTTCTGTTTGTGTCTGAAGAATACATTAGTTAAAGGACATGTATTTAACCAAAATAACAGCAATATTAAGATCCATGTTTTCTGTAAATTTCCTAACACTCTAGAAAACCAAATAAATAAACAGAGAGAGAGAACAGCAGGAAAGATTATCAAGTACATCGTATATCAGTAAGTGAAGACAGACCAAATTCACTTACTAACAAAATTTTAAGAGAGGAAATAAATAATATTATCCAGCATATGTAAAAAACTTCGGTGAAATAAAATCAAAATTAACAACAAAAGTTTGAATTGACATCTCAGTATTTCCTTAAAAACACTTGTGGACAGTTATAGAATTCTCTCCTTACAATCAACCTTCAACAGAAGCTACAGTATCAACAGTAGTTAAAACAAGCTTAAGACTTACAGGACTTACTTAAATACCAGAACTGATGTTTTGTATACTTTAATAGCAAGTTCTTGACCATCAGATTTGGTTGCATGATAAACATTTGCCTGTTAAAAACAAGAAGAAAGTTGGAAACTAAAGATGATAGCATGATGTCACAAAGAAACATCATCATAGAATTGAAACCATAAGACCAAAAAAAGAGAAAAAGGTGTTGGCATATCACATACTTCCTTCCCAGTCGAAATGCATCCATTAATATCATTAAAGACACCTCGATTCAGCATCTTAAATAAAACCATGCGAGTTCTTGGATCAATTGCCTGACAGGAGACTACAGTTAGTTGCATATCTGACACAAACAATCCTAAAGTTTGGCAGGTAAAAACTTGACAAATGATGAAGCCACGAAATATATAAATTCTTCTTTCTTTTTGTTGAAAAAACAGAAGTATTGCTGAAATTAAGAAGAATCAGTCTAATCAATAATTGTAACAAAGAGGACAATAAAAGACTAACCTTTTTCCAAATAATGCTAGTAACACAACATAAAAAGTAACAGTCAAACTGAAGTGGCTTTATCTGAGTACAATTGGCTGGGCTTGAACTTATGTCAGATTCAGATACAGATAACTATGCAGGAATGGCCTAGGAGTAGCAAAAAGAACATTTATAGTTTTAATGCTGAAAATTTCCAAAGTGTAGTTTGTCTGAAGAAAGGTTAATAAATAACCACATTATACACTGCAAATGAACTTCACTATTTCACCAATTGCCAGCAGAATTTCAAACAATACACACACATATTACAAAACTAAAGAAACTTGGGTACAAAACGTTAAGAAGCTTCTTTCAGAGTTCATCCTTGTTCACCTGCTCAACAGTGGCACGATCTGCTTTCTCAGTAGTTTTGGTTTTACCAATGGCCATCTCTCGAACACTCTCCCGAATAGCTGTTGTGACAGAATTAGACATGCCAACATTGAACCTCCCTTCCCACTCCTGCACAAAGCATTTACTCACTAGTGAAAAACCACAAACAATCTATATTGAAGACACACTGAGAGTCAATGAAACGGAACGCACAAGTTAAGACTACCCCACATAAACTGAGTAATAGTTAATACATGCTACATGAAACTAAATCTCCCGGTATATATCCTGGCACACTTGTCAAAGCGAATGTTCTAATATGTGACATCTCAAACCAAACACAACTTAGAGGGGAAAAAACATATATATACTTAGAGCACAAGATTGTTGTAGTAAAACAAGTGTCAACATCAAGGCAGTAAAATTAGCAAAGCAAACAAGTAACTTCTGTCCTCAAATCAATGGGAAAATTAACAATATGATACGCCTATTGAGCTGGAGCAGAACTCATCACAACCAGTGACACTTGAGTATGACGTGGCTCAGCTGGAAGTTCCCAACTGAAATTAATATACTTCATACACGGAACAAGCAATACTTCAATAGGCAGCTAATAACCCCAGAAACATCCCAAGGAGGAAAAGAAAATACTTTACAATTCTCTTACCAACCTAGCTATCATGTAAATAAGAAAGAAACAAAAGGTTTAAACCTCTAAGGGCGAAGCCCGAATGTGATTAGAGAATTTTTGGTTTCTGTTGGAAAGGGGTTGAAGTGTTGATGAATTGATATTGGAGTGATGGCCTCCATGAGCATTTGGCCGCCTGGAATTAAGGGAGAAAGACCCATCCACCCCTTCGTCGTCGTCCTTAGAATCCAACCAGTCTAATGCATCTCCGATTTCAGAATCTGAGGACCATGAAAGCTCTTCCTCCTCCTCTTCCTCCTCCACTTTCCTATCATGTCCTTTATCTTCAACCTCGGTCGCCATTACTTGAGCCAGCTTAAACCTACCGTGGCTGAAACGAGACGAACTATATAAGGGACTCAACCGCGTAGCAGAGCAGGAAGCAGAGAAGAACAACACTGAAAAGGAGGGAATGCGCCTTTGGATGAAAGCAGAAGCTGTATACCCCGCGCTTAGGTTCCACCGTTCCACGAACCTGAACAGTGAACACTATCGTTTTGGATTAAACCGCCCACCGGGTCGGGTCCTATTGAACTTTTTTTCCCCCACAAAAGAGATAAAAAAAAACCGAAATGGGTTTACTAAATTGGAATGAGACCCCTTCTTCTACTCACAAGAAAAAAGAATAGATAAATATAAAATTAAAAATAAAAAAATAAATATATATTAAATTATAAAAAAATATCAAAATTAATAAAAATAAGTTAAAAATTTAAAACTGTTTAGTCTCTTCTCATAATTTTTGATGACTTGTTTAATTTTATTTCTGAAAATTACATTCATAATATTTAATAATTAAAATTCTTTAATCAAAAATAATAACTGCACCATTCAAAGTCACAGAGGACATAAAATCTATGACTCTGTGAACTATTTTCTATTATTGTTAGAAAGACATGATATTTATACAAAAGAAAAAAAGATATATGATATATTACTATATCCTATAATCAATAAAATATAAATTAAGTAAATATTATTTATTAATTAAACATATACTTTTTTAAAATAATTAATAGGAGTTTAGTTGTAGATAGATGTTTAGATGCATGTAAGTTTAGATTAGTTTAGTTATAATCATCATAATAGAATTTTATTGAATACTTAAAAAAATTTAAATTATTAAGATTAGTAAGTCACATAAACTAAAAGGTGACATAAGTTACTAATTTTATAACTTCAACTTTGGTGTGAGTTACCTTACTCTAATTGTAATTAAATTTTTTTGTATGTATAGGTGTGTGGGAAAGGAAATTCCCACTAAATAAGGATTATTAACATGCCACAAAATATTTTTGTAAGTATTAGATATGTAGATTCAACATTTTAGTCAATAAAGTTAATAAATTTAATGACTTAAATTTTTTAAATTTATATTTAATAAAATTTAATTTATAAGAAAACTAAGACTATATGTAAGTAAATGTATTGAAAGTAGTATATAAATAAAATGACTTCAGTGAAAAAACAGCAGCATTGCAGCACTTCCTCGCCATATAGAAGGGAGCCATAGAGGCTCTTTCGTTCTCAATTCCGTGCATACCTATGCTTCTTGATTCTTTGTGATTTGCTAGAAGGTAAGAATTTCATGGAGGGGAGTGTATGACCTATGCATCCATATCCTATTCACGTATAAGCCAGAGTGATATGATTGCATGCACAAAAAACAAACTTGAACAAAAGAATGAAAGAATATTTGTATTGGCCAATTCTTTTTGTTTGAATACATAAGATAAATAAACCTCTCAACTTAGCTTGTAATTAAACTCAAAATAAATTGGGGATCAAATTTTAGACAATGAAATCCAACTGGGTTGGGGAATTGGCCAACACCCCACAAAAGACTCTTAATAATGACTCTGACAGAATGGGAGGAAGCAATTCATGTTTCCCATTTGTTTTAAGATTGGTCCTCTCTCTGGTCCTCAGATTCTTCTGGCTGTGGCTCATCAGCTGGTTCAGGTGGTGGTGAAGGATTCTTTTTGTGTGCAGCAGCCTCCAGTACATGGCTGTAAGTCCCCTTCTCCATGAAAAGTTGAGCAAAATGGTGCCTGCAGTACAGGACACCATCAAGAGCAGCATAGGAGGAATGTGTCAGAGGGCACCCTGCATGAGCACACCTAAAGCAAGACTTGTGGAAGCATTCTCCTTCCAGTGTCATCTATTCAATAAAAACCAAAAACATATCAATTAGTTTGCAGAGGATAGATGATTTATACATATACATATGAAATCAATCACAGCAAAATGAAAAATCATCCGCTCACATAAAATGAGTCACCAGAAAGTTTGTAAAATAGTTGAAGACCGTGGGATGAAGTGAGTTTCATTGTTTAATCTGTAAAGTTTAGTAAATTTAATGATCTAAATTTTTTTAAGTGAGAATTTTATAAAATTTTATTTGCAAGAATAACATAAAAAAAATTATTTTAAACTGTGATACTAAATTGAAGTCTTATATTCTCCTTGTATATTTTTTTAAATTTTTATGATTAATTGAGATGGCTGCTTGCAGGTATAGCCAACATCACAATTTGGAACTCTTTTATACTTTTCTTGCCGTATTTGTTGTGTAAGACATCTGAGATCACAAACCTTTTCCAGCGGATAGACTGTTTTTGAGCAAACTGAGCATTTGTCCAGAGTTCCACTGAACATGGAAGAGAGTCTGCTAGGAGTCCTATTCTGTAAAGATCATCACAACTTGTATGTTAGCCATAAATTTCTTACAATAAGTTGATGATAAAAAAAGTACACACAGAACACAATGCCTCCCAATTTTGAGAGACACCCAAATTGGTCCAAAGCATATGCCAAGGGAGGATGGTGAACATACCAGCTCATTTTGCTTATCAGCAGACTTTGCTGCCAAATTTTGTCATAAAACAACATAAATTGTTAGCCAAGCGGAAAGTGGCAGTACATATCTATCTATATATACTTTGTATGGGTTGGCGTAAAACAAAATTGAATAGAAGATTGATTATATCTTACCTGCTTGAAAGTTCTTGCTGAAATTGCCAGATTCCTTGAAAAGCTGTTCAAAATGTGGCTTGCAATAGAGGACACCATCCATTGAGGAGTAGCTGCTCATCTGACCAACATAAAATAGTGTCATTGGCACCCCATTTCAGCACAAGCTAAAGCTACATTAGTTCTATAGATGAATAGAATTTTAAGAAATTCCTTACTAATTGGGCCTAACCATTTGATAATTTTTGGCACTAGGAATGTAGAATGCTTCAAAACTACAATTTGCTACATGCCTGCACAACTCTAAAATACATTATATCTAGTCCACACATAATTATCAAGTTCGTAACGTTCTAGAATGCTGAAACCAATTTGTAATTGTCACTTAGTAGTAGAAAAGTCAATCCAAAGCATTCCTGTACCATAATCAGGACACTAAACTAGTTTGTGAAATGAGGGGGTAAGAGTAAATTTGGTAACATAGGCTGACATTTCCTTTTTGGCTGAACATAGGTAATGAATTTTGGAAGTAATCAACTGCATAACTACATACCTCTACGTGATTCTGCCATTACTTTTGAGGAATGTATGTGTGAAAGAGAGAAAGAGACAGAAGAGATACCAAAAGGACTCATCAGGCTAAATTAACCAAAATGCTGATGCCATATTAAATGGTGATGATTCTAAGAATGAGACAGAAGGAATGAAAGAACAATATGCTGAAAGCAAAGATTTGGAATGAATCATAATCCTAAAGAAGTGTAGAAGAAAACCATACTGTAAGAAATCCGTTACAGTGACTGCATTTGAAGCAGTTTTTATGGTAAGGTACACCTTCGAGAGACAACATGTCAACCACATAGACAGTCTTATCACAAGCCTTGCATTTATCAAGAGTTCCTGTGAATGCCATCTTCTTTCCTCAAGAAATCTTCAAAACAAGGCTCAGGAACTTTCTTGCTCTATGTTATAATCTGGCGCTTGAATCCAGGTGTCTGAGGGTTAGGGAGAATTTCAACCAGAGAGAACCAGACTCCAATGTGTGCACCTCAGACAAATGGAATTGAATCAAAGTCCTGTATTTGTCTAAGCAAAAGTAAACTATGTCAGATTATAACGGATTAGATGGCACTGCTGTATGGTTGACAAGTGATCGGACACCCAAAATATTATGAGGAAAAGATGGAAAATTCATGATGTGATTTGTGGATACAATCCCTTTGATTGGAGTGAAAAAAGGTTGTTGCTGTGACCAATTCATGAGTGGACATAATGGGATGCAACAAAAATAACTGATTCCAACTGTTTTTGGCCATTATGCTGGTAGCTAAGTTTGTTAAATATAGATTAATACTTTCTGATAGTCATAATATAAGAGTTGTAATTTATTATTCTTACAAATAAAATTTTATAAAATTCTTATTTAAAAGAACCTGAATTTTTAAATTTATTAATTTCTATAAACTAAATTGTGAATCTAACCAATCTATATATATTTTGTAAATATTTAGTAGATTCCCGTTAAGTGAAAGAATACTTTTCCTAAGATTAAATATTAGGCTAGTAAAAGAGGGTTAAATAAAGGAACAATGTGCTGTCTAATTTGAAGTGGGCAGAATTTAAAGCTCTAGATTAATTAGTAAGCATGTCATTAATAGCATACCCCAAATTAATCATCTTTCTTAATGAGAATACCAAACCTGGCTAACTCCAAACTCACTGCATTCATTTCTGGACAACCGGGAGATTTGAGAAGGAAGAAAGAGGGTTGGGGTGTTGCAATCCTTTGCTGCAAGAAGTTATACTTTGATAGACTAGAATGTTTTCCTTTTTTATAAAATAATTTAGTTAGACTCAAGATGATGCATTAAAAACAATATACTTTGATATACCTGGAAGTTTTTTTAGTTAAATCAAAATGGGAAGGTGAGAGAGACATTTTACTTCAATCTTAAAGGTCTTGTTATTTTCAATTTTTATTAAATACTCATTTAAAAAGTTTAGACTATTAAATTTATTAGATTACATATATTAAACTTTAAAATTCACTTTATTCAATAAATTAAATTAATTTGTGACTATTTAATAAATCTTCATTTTTATGTGTCTACTATTTTAAAATCTTAAATAAACTATTTGATAATTTTGGTCACTTGATCATTAGGCAAATTAGCCTCTACAATAAAAGCTGCCTAATCTTCACATGATTTTTACCGAGTCAATAGTTAGTCCTAATCCTTACCCAAGATTCAACTGTTTTCAACTTTATGTTTATCTCATTGGGCATTAGGGGTGGGCATTGGGTGGGACGGTTTGGGTTGGGGTAAAATTTTCTCAATCCAGTTGAACCCAATCTCTTATTAAGTTAGTCCAACCCCAGCCAAAAAATTCTTCAAACCAACATTCTTGGGTTGGAATGGTTCGGTTTCACTTGGGTGGGTTAGTCTGGGTTAGGATGGGGATGAACGAACGTGAGGTGAGCGGTGGAACGGAGATGAGGTTCAATCGACTATTGATGACCCAAAATGTCGAAGTATGATGATTAGACAAGAGATGAGACAAAATGAGAAGAGGCGAGTCAAGACAAGGTGGGAGGAGGTAAGGGATTAGCGTTGACTGTTGAAAACGACGAGACAATAAACGAGACTTGTAACTCGTGAGAGAGGGAGTCAAGGGACCGAAGGTTCGAGACGAGGGAGGGAGGAGTGGTGTTGGTTTGCTGAAGTTGAGCTGCCTCTTGCCTACTTGTACTTCCAGAAGTTTTAAGTAGGGGTGGGCATTAGGTGAGGCAGTTTGGGTTGGGGCAAAATTTTTTCAATCTGTTTGAATCCAATCCCTCATTTAATTAGTCTAACCCCAGCCAAAATGATCCTTCAAAATAAAATTTTTGGGCTGGAATAATTCAGTTTCATTTAGGTGGGTTAGTTTGGGTTAGGATGGGCCGAAGAGTGAAGGCTTGGGGACGGCCGGACGTGAGGTGAGCGGTGGCGAGTCGGCAAGGTTCAGTCGACTATTGAGGACTCAAAGTCTCGAAGTGTGATGACTAGACAAGAGAGGGACCGAGATGGCTCAAACGAGGTAGGGTGGTCAGCATCGACTGTCAGAGACGATGAGACAACGGACAAAACTCGTCGCTCGCGAAAGAGGGAGTTGAGGGACAAGAGAGGACCGAGAAGTGGCATTGGCATCGTAGAGCTACTTGAGAAAGATTTAGGATAAGCTATGAAACAACGTCATTTTGTAATAATAGAAAATATATATATATAATTTTTATTGGGTTGCCACAGCAATCCAATGGAGAGAGAGCAAAAATTCATCCTCATCCCATTTATCCCATCTTAAACTAAAATATTATATTATATTTATTTTATCCCATCTTAACCTAGTCTAAATTTTCTTTTTTACAGTTTGAAGTGAGTTAAAACGATTTGACCCGAACTGATGCCCACCCCTAGTTTTAGGGCAAGCTAGAAAATGACATCATTTTGCAAAACGACGCTATTTTATAATATCAGAATTGAGAATATATATATATATATATATAGCATAAGAATTGAAAAATATATATATGTAAATTTTATTGGGTACCCACGGTAACCCAATGGAGAGGGGACCAAAATCCAGCCCCACCCGATTTACCCTATCTTAAGCCAAAATATTACATAATATTTGTTTTACCCCATTTTAACCCGGTCCAAATTTTTTTTTTTACGATTTGGGGTGGGTTAAAACGGTTTAACCCGGTCCAATGCCCACCCCTATTGGGCATACTTACTTCAATTTTATACTATATTTATTTAAATAAATTATAATGATTTGATATATGCTTTAGCTTATTCACACACACACACACACACACACACATATATATATATATAAGTAGGAATCAATTAACTTAGATAAAATTAAATATAAAATTAATTTTTATAAGATAAAATTTTTATAAAATTTATTGTTAAATTAAAAATTTACATCATATATATCATACTCATAAAATTTTATACTAATTTCAGATTAATTTTTATTCTGTCAACGTTTTTTAAAATGAACATAATATATCCTTGGACTAATTGTATATTTGATTCCTTAACTTTAATAAAATAACGATTGAATTTTTGTAATTTTTATTAGAGCAATTGAGTCTAAAACTTTCTAAATTATAGCAATTGAGCCCAAATCACTAATGAGCCAT
Organism: Dicorynia guianensis; assembly: GCA_037013595.1. Classification (NCBI taxonomy): domain Eukaryota; kingdom Viridiplantae; phylum Streptophyta; class Magnoliopsida; order Fabales; family Fabaceae; genus Dicorynia; species Dicorynia guianensis. Next base: position 29,991,945 of record JASUAB010000014.1, read on the forward strand.
TACTAAACCAAACAACACTTGTTGACATGGAATACTGTAAATGAGATGGTATGGACAGTTAGCCTATGTGAACAGAAAAGCTAACATATACAAAATCTAAAATTATATTACGTGGAAAAATGTTAAGTTCACACATTTAGCTTTATGTATCTTTTTTTATGCACATAAAAAAATGTTGATAGAACATTGATATTTTATGTTGTAAAATTTTGAAAGTCATAGAACATCGATATTGTTTCTTAATTTGTTCAAAATATATAAAACTAAATGTATAGATATAATAAAACTCATATTACAAAGTAATCATGTGATGTAACCCCGCATTTTGGCCCCATATTGGTGAACCCTAATTTCTCTTATTGCTCCAAAACTGTGAAACCATCGAAAAAGTACTAAACAAGACTTCATGTTTTATCCTCAACTAATTAACTCCTGTATTAATATTCCATGGAAGAGATCCCTAGTCTCGCAAGATAGGAACTCATCTCTTGATCGTTAGTATAAGTTTGGGAAAACACAGTTGCATGCAAATTACTTATGCACCAGATGAAACGTTGTCGAATTGAAGTGGCATTACAAAAATAAACATTGAATTCCCACATCGCAGTTTCAACAAATTGAAATCCACTGTTTCATCAACACCAAGCACTTGGATTTAGGAAACTAGAGAAAGGGCACTAACTACCGTCTCCATTTCTAGCAGCCAAGGAGACTAGGCTGCTCCGGTGAAGCACGGATCCTAGAAACCGTGAGGGCGGAACCCTGGATTTGAACGACACTGTCCTTTGGTTTGCACCCACTGCAACGAGGCGGTCGAACTTTGCACTTGCCCTTGGAGCGCCATTTTTGTAAGCATTTGTAGGAGAAACTCACTTTGCGCTTCAAAATTCAAAGGATTTCCGCCATTGATTACCACGAGGGTTGCCACATAATTTAGATTCTGTACATGTCAGAAGTTCTGTCCATGTAAGCTGGCGGTCCATGTCACCTCATTTAAAAAGTTTTATGTCAACAAGTGTCGTTTGGTCTAGTGATGATTTGTTAGGGATTTGAACTCAGTTATTGTAATCCTGAAAGTTTTAAACTTAATTACTCTAATAAAAATACAAAAACTTAATTGATGCTTTTATTAAAGTTAAAAGGACTAAATATGCAATTAAATTTGAATATTTTTAACAATTCAATCATGAATTTCTAATTTATTTAAATTTATAAAATTTTGCATAATTAACAGTCACTTAATTATAATCTAACAGTTTGAACTAATGAAATTCACATCCTATAGAAAGTTACTAAGAAAAAAATAAGACGAGGTTTTTCAACAATATCAATTAATCAATACTGATACATGAATGGCTTACAAAAACCATTGCTGAAGTTTAAGTTTTGAGTCATTATTTGTACAAAATTTTTATGTATAAATATTATATACGTATTAGTTTTTGTACAATTAATTAATATTTTTTTATAAAACTTATGATTAATTAGTTGTTTATTAAAAAATAGGTAGTAATAATTAATTGATACTTTTCTAGTCACAAACTTGGTCTTCCTGTTATGGTTAATAAATACAGTTAAGATAACGTCGCATTTATAATGTTAACTGAACCTATAGTATGGCTGGTCCCCACTATATCTAGGAAAAATTAAGTAGCACCTCCTCGGCTCGGAGGCAAAGCAGACAAGGATATTAAATACAAGCATGGTTTCATGTGGTATATTGTGATAACGACTAATGGTTGACTCACACAATGCGAGTTTATTAAATAGTAACATTATTTACTAAATTTAGTTATTTAAATTTTTTTAATAATTAAGTTGTAAAAATAATATGACTCACTATGATAATTATTTAGAAAAGTAAATCTTCTAAAAGATTAAACTTTTTATTTTTTTTATTTTCACAATTAAAATCTCATAAAAAATATTATTTAAAATAATTTTAATTATTAAATTTATTAAATTTTACTATCATCGTACATGAAATTTATAAGATTTTTGTTAAGATTTTACCACGAATATGTCTTGACTTTGATTTTTCTATTTATCAATCACTTTCTAGTTTTTATTAAAATATATTTTGTATGCATTATTTTTTCTGTTAACTTTTTTTTCTATTAATTTTGTATCTATTTCTTTTTTATTACACTCTTTACATTTGAATCCCTAAAGATAGATGATTAAAGGTTTTCAATCCCAATTTTTCGTCAACTGAATTACGGAAGGAAGTTAAAATATCAAATAAACTTATAAAAACATGAAACTACTAAAAACTCACAAAATTGTTGTGGGCTTTTAAATGTACTAGATTTTATAATTTAATTTATAAAATAGTAAAAAATTTAAGTAAGAATTTAATAAAATTTTATTTATGAGAATAATAGAATTGGTAAACTAATTATTTAATCTCAAATTCTTAAAAAATCTTACTAATAGAATTATCTTATTGTTTTAAATTTTTAGAAGATACATTTCAAATAAACATAATAAAACAATATTAAACTAAGAATTGAGATATTACCACTCCTCTATTCATTTTTGTCCTGCCAATTTTCATTTCGCTAAATTTCTACTTGTTTATTTAATTTGCTTTTTCTTTTAAAGACTCCAAGGATTAAAGGATCAAAAGGGGGAGGAATTGTACATTGTTTCTGGGCAAAGCTCCACGGCTCCTGGAGATTGGTTGGTTTGAATGTTAAGAGCTTTTTGTATATTCATTTAAGTCCATAATTAATAGTTAAAATGCACAAAATCTCTTTAAACTTTAGGTCAATTTTAAAAAATCCTCCTAAACTTTAAAAATTTTCAAATGACCCTCTTAAACTATGAAGAATTTTTAAAACACCCCATTCCGTCAAGTTTTCCATCAAGATTTGGATGTTTTTTAGTCAACCTTCAATTTGACCCGATAAAAAGATAAAAATACCCTTCAAATGCACATAAATTTTTAAAATCTGTCATAAATGCAAAAGAAAAAAACCTAGTATAGATTTATAATTTAGGGTTTAGGATTTTAGGATTTAGGATTTAGGGTTTAGAGTTTAGGGTTTAGGATTTAGGGTTTAGGACTTAGGGTTTAGGGTTTAGGGGTTAGGGTTTAGGATTTAGAGCTTAAGGTTAGGGTTTAGGGCTTAGGATTTAGGGTTTAGGATTTAGGGCTTAGGGTTTAGTGTTTAGGGCTTAGGGTTTAGGGTTTAGGATTTAGGGTTTTAGGATTTAGGATTTAGGATTTAGAGTTTTAGGGTTTAGGGTTTAGAGTTTTAGGGTTTCAGGATTTAAGGTTTTAGGATTTTAGGGTTTAGAATTTAGGGTTTAAGATTTAGAGTTGAGGTTCAATGTTAAAACTCAAAAATTTTATTGTTCACGGCCTTCTTCAATTTCTCAGCTTTACATGAAGGTCATTTTCGTCATTTTTATAAATTTTAACAGAAAACTTAACAGAATGGGTTATTTAAAAATTTTTCATAGTTCAAAAGTCTCATTTAAAAACTTTTAAAGTTCAGGAAGATTTTTTAAAATCGATCTAAAGTTTAAAGGGATTCTGTGTATTTTAACTTAATTAATATTGATATGCAGTTGCTAGCTGCTTCCCCTGTTGCTTGTGCCTGCTGCAAAAGAGAATTGATAATATTGATATGCGGTGGTACTTGTTCCTGGAAGCTCAGTCAAATGGGCTAAAGGAAAGAAAACTATTAGCCCTTATGACATCAACAATAGAGAGAGAGAGAGAGAGACAGAGAGAGACAGAGAGAGAGACAGAGAGAGAGAGAGAGAGAGAGAGAGAGAGAGAGAGAGAGAGAGAGACTGACCTTATCAGTATGGTTGTTGGCCCATTCCACTGCACACTTGAGAGATGTGCACTTTAGGGATGGTATGGTGCAACTCCACGGTACAGATAAGTGAATAAATTGCCCCAAAACAGAAAAGCATAGCATTTGAGCTGTTTCTTGGACTCAATGTTTGAGTCAAAACTGATATTCTCACCTATTAGGTAATCACTTCATCATATCACATGCAACGAACTCCTGTTTGTTAAAATCCAACAAACACTTTACGTATGCATTCTTCGGCGAATTAAAATTATTAAAAAAAAAAGCATAGAACTTAGGATGGAAAGCTAACATTGGGTATGATTGGATTAAGAATTTTTTTTTTGTGGTAAGTAAGGAGCCTTAAGTAGGCTGTTAGAGAATAAACGGAATGAAAAATGAAACCTGAATGTGATTCGAAGTACAGCACTATCTGTGCTAGATGAGCTGAAACTCACTGACGGATTAAGAATTTCTCACAGAAAAAGAGAGGAATGCACACAATACTATAGTAACTTTTACACCCCAATGCAATGACCCAGCATTCTAAAATTCTCGAAGTCTATACTTTTATGACATGCTAAATTCGCCCTAATACTTTATTCTTTCATGCATATCAAACTTGTTTCTCTAGTTTGGCCTGTATCAAACTTGTTTCTCTTGTTTGGCCTTTACTTCATTCTTTTCCCTGTTCCTTCTTGTGGTATATCAATGAGATCTAGGGCCTTGAGGAAGAAGTTGAAAGGAATGGAAACAAGGGTTAGAGGACTCCAGGGAGACCGGTAACAATCGCGTAATAGGCCCAAACTCTGAGAGAGAGAGAGAGAGCATGAAAGCTTATGCAACTTATTTCTAAGCTATAAATTTCCATGGTGTTTACTTCATTGTTAGTTGTCTATTAAGGATTCACGGTCATTTGACAAATGGTAGGATACAATAATATAAAGCTCTTCTCAATTTATCCTCAACATGAAACCTCTCAGGACTGTTGAGAAGCCATCCAGCAGTAATTGAAGAGACAAACTGGATGAAGAAAGTAGGAAAGCAAAGCTCCTGATATATGAGAAACAATGACACCTCATTTAACATAAACACTGAAAGTAGTTATTCTGTGAAGTGTCACCGTCATTCAATCAAACATTCACACACACACGACATTATCAGAACTGCACAATGCTTCAGAACATGTTTGTCATATAAAACTATTTGTTTCATTCTAACTGCTTACCAACCTCGATCCTCAGTTCCTCACATTACGATTGCAATCAGCTTTTAAACACTTAAGTACTACTCTTGCTAAGATTTACAAGTTTGGTGCAAGAATGGAATCAATGCGTGTCAGAAATGGCATAATTAGTCATAATTGATACAAAAGTAGCGCATGGAGAGACCTTCATGAATCTCAGCCGTTCATGTCCTTTAATATCGCATAACATAGTTACAGACTATGACAGGCAATCCGAGAATGCCTACAACTCCAAGAAAGTTTTCGAGAGAGACTAGAGACTTTACTTTTCTAATAAATGTGATTCTCTCATTCCTTTGTAAATTTGTGTAATTATAGTTTATACAATTGTATTGCTACCCCTTATTACATTTAATCGTACCCTTCAACTAATTTTGCACCAGTTACAACTTCTTAACTAACTATTCCTAATTATCTAAACTAACTAATTCTATCTTTAACCACATTTGGGATGTTTTGGTTTCATATCATGCCACCGGGATATATATTTTGGTATCGCTACAAATACCCATATGAATTTTGTGTCAAATGTGCTCGGCCCTTGGCACAATTTCAAAATTATCAAGAATTAGGACCGCAATTTCTAAGAAGATCAAGCATCTTTGCCATCTCTAAGGCATAGGACTGATTACCCATGGTGTGTATATATGGAACCCAAATATCAGACGAGACTTTACTACTTCGGCATGGTACTATTAATAATTGTTACCCCAATTAGTTGGGTCATCGCAAGAATAGGTCCCTTGATGTCATGTCCAATTGTGTGATCATATCTAATTATCTAAACTAACTGATTCTATCCTTCATCACATTTGGATCTAAGTCCAAAAGGAGATCTCAAGATGTGTGAACCTCTTAGACTTAAACTACTATTTTACAATTATTTGTAAAATTGATGTGCATAACATATTCTTAAACAAATTGTTAGAAACATAAAGAAAATAATGAAAAAAATAAAAAAGTTATTATTTTGATTAATTTGAGAGTATTTTATTTGAATAAATGAGAAATTTCAAATATTAAATATTAAATAAAATGTTGATCCTTATTTTATAATAAAATTTAAGATTCATTCGACATAAAAAAAAATCTTAAATTCATTCATTTTTAAATATAAACTTAAGTTAATCTTTGATTTAAAATCTTCTTAAAAATTATATAAATAATAATTTATTTTTAACTTAATATATTATATCAATTATATGGCCCATTGAATAATCTATCAAGAAGAGACTCTGTTTACCGGCACGAACGGCAAGCGGTAGAATGAGTGGAAATTGCATACGCAGGGTGAAGCAAGCCCACCAGTCTCTTTTACGTCTCAGGCCTTTCCAACGAAATCTTTCTTTCCCATCAAACTTTTTCTCCTTTTTATTGGAAAATTTTAAACAAAAAACTGATATTGGTATTCCAAGTTAAATTAATAAATAATAAATATTACTTACAAGAAAGAGCACAATTGGTGATGGTACAATAATTGTATCCAATTATTGCCCAAAGAAAAAGGATGGTTGGCAGTTTGCAGGAAAACAGTGGGTAAGATCAATTACATAAGTACAGTTGGCAACCTTATAACGTGTAATAAAGTGATATCTACTCATACAATTTCAATAGTTTCCACCCAAATAAATAAATGTTTTAATATTCATTTTACTAATATTAAAATGTCAAATCAGATAAAAAAATTAAAAAGTCAGTAACGCTTCACTTTTAATTTCTTTGACTCTGGGATAAAGGTGGATCTTTTTAAAGGGTCGATTGATTGATGTATGTGTAGTTATATGTTATTTATTAATTAGTGTTATAATTATAAAATATTTATTAATTAATTTAAAATTTTAAAAAATTCAGGTAAAATATATAAATAATTATTATGAAAAGCACTAAAACTATTATAAGTTACATACATTTTTATAAAATTTAGAAAGCTAAATTAAAATTTTTAAAATTTTCTATGACAATTTTTTAAAATTTAAGAGAAATTATATTAAAATTTTTCCATTTTCCATAATAATTTTCGTAAAATTTAAAAAGGCCAGTACCCCGTGACTACAAAACTCTTATTTTAAATAAATAATATATGATAACTTATTTTAAATAGAGAATTATTTATTTATATATAATAATATATAATCAATTATTCATTGATTCTATTGTTATATAAAATTCACTAAAAGAAGCACAATCCTTCTTTTCTCAAACAGGGTCCCACCACCACGACTCCCACCTTCAATACAAAAATTCAGCAAGAGCAGGGACCCACATGCCAAAGATTGAGAAACAAACATTATCCGCTGGATCCAACGTGAAGCGCCGCCGTCCAGCATCTTCTTAAATGATAAGATCCAACATGTTGGCAAAAACAAATCTATTATTCAGTAACGTACACGTGGCATCTCGCCCTACGTTTTTCTTACCTGTATTACCTGTCGGCAGATTCTAGCAGTTTCGCAATGTGCGAACATGCATTTCACCTCGTTATACCGATTTTATATTCGTCGTTCGATCAACCATCATATCCTTATTTTAATCTTATCAGAAACGAGGGGCTGATGAGCACAAGTGCTATTCTGGGCTTGGATTCTATGGTCCGAGCGTTTCGCACTTGATAACCGCATGGTTTATAAATGGCCCACATTGTTTAGCGGAACGTTGCTACTTTGGTTTATAGGTTGGCTTTGTGAGATTTGATTGTGGAAGCAATGGCAGAGCTGCAAGAGATGGCGGAAACCGGCTCGGCTCCGGCTTCGGCTCCCATTGCGGTGACGCCATACATTCCTCTTGCTGAAGCGCCACCACTCGAAGCCGTTGAGAAGAAAGCCGCGATTCCACCACCTCAAACGACAGCAGCTTTGGAATCTAAAGCTATTGTTGTGGTTGAGAGTGAGTTTTTTGCACTGGGGCGTTGATTGTTTTCCCCGGAAAATATTATGGGTTTCCATCTAAATCCATTTTGACATATCATATCTTTGGTGTGATTGTTGGTTATATTACTACTATTTAGATTGAGAACTATCCTTAATTTATGTTTGGCTGCTGAGAAAGTAATGGAAAATGAAAGGAGATTAAATCGTCATTTATCATACTACTAGGCTCACTTGTTTCCTACTAGAATCAGTAATTCGCTGTTGACATAAATGAGATTTTCTTTCCTTTTCCTTTTTGTTCTTCCCTAGTCCCTAATTTTATTACAAAGCTCTCTTTCATCTATGATTTTCTCACGCAACACTGATGAATTTTCCAGTTCCATTGTTTCTTCGAGAGAATTTGAGAATATGGATAGATAATTATAAAGCAGAGTTATCAATTCTTAGTCTTTGCCAATTATTCCTTTTCCCACTAGGCTGATTTCTCTGAGGGCTGTCTCCGTTGCTCTAATCAGTGATCTTTAAGAAAGTAACAGATTTTTATTCTTTTTATGTAATGGTTTTTTCAAGCTCTAGTATCATTTAATCACCTTAAGATATGATGAGCTGTATTCTTTGGTTTGCAAAATTTGGTTGCTTTATCCTTTTTCACCATTTAATGCTCATAGCTAGCAATATAACTATAATTTAGAGGAAAAGTTGCTCTACACTTTTCCAAGGCTAGCTGGCTGTTTATTGCATATAACTATATGATAGTGCGTACCTATTAGAATTTAATCATAAATAATTTCCCTCTTTATATATTTATTTTGTTTTAAATATTAGTTTTTTTTTCTTTGGAAAATAAGAGTGACAAGTCACACATGTAAAGTCTTGAATTCAAACTTAAAATATTAAAAGAAAAAACTTAAGACAATAACAAGTGTCATTATACCATTAAAAATTCTAAAAAAATTAATTTGTTTTGAAATGAATTGTTCTGTGCCCCAGAAGTTGACCTTGCATGCCTAAATATATGTCTTTTTTTTTTCATCTTTTGGTTGCGTAATGATATCTTCATAACTGTTTTATCTATAACTTGCACACAACTTTACCCAAATAAAACCCGTTTTGCTTAGATAGCAATTCCACTTATCATTTATTTCTCTGATTTTGTGTAAGGTTGTGTATGGATTGTTTATAAATGGTCGTGAAAGTATCATTTTTCTGTTTGGCTCATCTGATAATCATATCAATAATAGGTGAGTGTTAATTTAATGGCAAAATGATATTAGTTTTGTTGCAGAAGATCAAGCTATCATACATACAGGGTTGGCTGTACACTTGTCCTGGATTGTAGTTTTAAGGCTTCTGTTGATCATTTTTATAAAGAAGGGCAACAGTTTTATTTCTTTTGTGTTCATATAATAATGTAGAGGTCCAATAATTACACTCAGTGGCATCAAATCTTCTACTAAATTGGTTCTAACATAATATCTATACTTCTGTGTATGATTGATCTCTCATGTCATAGGTTTTTCTTACCAATTTTCTTCTGGTTTAACAGACACGCCAGATTCTCCAAAAAAGCCAAGTTCAGGAGGATCCATTGATAGGGGTGAGTGCTGAACTTTTACCTATTTCAGTTCATATTGTCTTTAATTTATAAAGCTTTGATGGTTATTTGAATATCTGAACTCTTGGTCAAACTTGATTCACTTGATATTTGGAGCTTTTCTTTCGTTTCAAAACTACATGAATGAGTTTATTCAAGAATTTTCCTGTCAGGTTTCTGAACTTTCTATTCTTTAGGCACATTGCAAATCCATACACTTATGGGAATTGCTTCTCTCATGACTTCCAACACACTGAAATTGGCTCCCACCGTGTGACTTCTGTGTGTTGGAAGCCGTGGGAATATCAGCACTCTACACGTATTTCTAGATTACACACTACCTCTTGGATATGAACCCTCTTGTTAAATTTCCTGTCTAGAGGTTCTGGTTCACTGATTACTTTCTGTGGCAAGCATCTATCGTCCTAAGCAAGTAACTAACAGATTTTTTATGTTCTACAGATATTGCTCTTGCACAAGTAGAGAAAGAGAAAAGAATCTCTTATGTTAAGGCATGGGAAGAGAGTGAAAAATCCAAAGCAGAGAACAAGTAAGACCTCATTTTGATATCCTTCTGCGGTATATTTCAAATAAGTACTCTGTTTATGCTGAAGTATGAAACAATAATTCTTTCAAGTCTCAACGCTCCATGAGTTAATATGCTTCAGGTTTAGATAAAGTCTATGTTAAAAATACTGTGATTCTGTAATGTGTAGGCCAAGCAGATTTCTTAGCTGTACTTGATGTGCATTAAGTTGTAAATTGTTAGCTTGTTACTGTATATTTGCTTAACAAAATCCATGCATAAGTATTTTATCATATCCCTAAACCTTAAAGGGTGAACTCAGGGTAAGACGCCCTCACCCAGACTCCTGAGAAACCAAGGCAGTGATCTATGCTTTGGTATCAATTGGTAGATTACTCGAACTTTATAGAACTCATTCTCAAAAGCTAGCTTATGAGGTAAGAGTGTTAAGCCTTTATAACCTACTCACATCTACCATTTTTGGTCAATGTTAGACTTTTTTCTCCTTTGGTTCTGAACAGTGGGTTTAATCACAGCTCATCTGTTTGTGGCCCAAACTTTTTTCCTCGCAATATATATTATTCTTGGCAACAAATAGCAACCTTATCAATACTTTTAGGATGGAACTCATGCTCAATTGGGCATCATTACATCAGCAGAGCTGGGTATATGTTCATGAACAATTAGGCATAAATAATGTCTCATGGAACAGAAAAGATTTCCCTTTTGGTCCCCCTCTGCTGGGCAGGCAAAATTTTGGTAAAATACAATTATATGCTATCTACAAATGAAAAATTCTACTCTCATAAAAAGAAATTCATGAAAGTCTCACAAAACGCAATTATAGAGCGATCACTTTTGAGCAGTGGGTTTTTTTTTTTTTTCTTTCACACAAATTCCCCTACTTGAAGGGAATTGAGTCTAAATAGCATAGATCAGTAAGCTGATAGAGTTCCTGGATAATGTAGTTACCTATACATAATTTTCTTCAGTTGTTCACTTTTGTCTTGTTCAGTATCAACCTTTTTGTTTGAATAATTCGTCTATACTAAATATGAAAGAAATGGTTCCACAAAAAACAAATTTCTATGTCAATGCATGCTATCATGGCTGAAACACTTTAAAACTATAACGATCTGTCAACAGAGCCCAAAAGCATCTCTCTGCTGTTGCTGCATGGGAAAACAGCAAGAAAGCGGCTATTGAAGCTAAGATGAAAAAATTTGAGGTAAATACTTAAACCTGTTGTTCAGTGACTTACAGACATGACATTGCTTTTTTATATATTATAAAGCATGTGGGCACCCAGAGGAGAACATCCTTCTGTAAGATTAAACAATACAAAGATTTGAGAAGTTAGGAATCAGACAATGTTTTGAGTTGTGCTGCAAATCTCAACTTAACATAAACATTGATATTGTACAGTAAAATCCTATTGAGATACATAGTTGAGCTATTTACCAAAACGTGATACTATATATTTATTTCTTTGCTCTTTCTTACACTTTACCAGCCCTTTGAACTTCTTAAACCAGTTTACTTCTTTTAATGGATATCAATAAACTATTCGCACCTTTAATCTTTCCTTGACAAAGAACTATGCTTTTGCAATAAGCAACTACTACAGACTAATTTTGGTCAAATTCCATGCAAGAGGTGACACATTTCTTCCTAAAGAAAACTTCAAAGCATGCGCTATGCTGCAGTATATGAACAGATCTTTCTGTCACATGCGAATTGAATGAAGTGGGCTTGATCCACATAAACAAACATACAAGTGTTATTTATCACTAGATTCAACTTTCAGACCCTTAATTCTGTGCAGGAACAACTGGAGAGGAAGAAAGCAGAATATGCTGAAAAAATGAAGAACAAGATTGCCTTAATTCACAAGGAAGCAGAAGAGAAGAGAGCAGTGGTTGAAGCCAAACATGGTGAAGAAATTCTGAATACAGAGGAAATGGCTGCAAAATACCGTGCAACAGGAACTGTGCCAAAGAAGAGCATAGGATGCTTTTAGAATTTTAGCTGGGTCAGTTGTCAAGGCAACAATAGTAATTGCCAATTTTGTAGTATATTTTCCTTGTTTGTTCCTGATGATTTTTGTAAGAAAAGCAATAATCAATAAAAAGGGAGTTCAGTTTTTGAACTTTTGTCCATTATCAGTTGCAAGTGTTCTACATTCTAATGGAGTTTCTTCCTCTTCCTTTGCGTCTGTGTATCTGGTAATTATACAATTACAGAACAGATTTTACAATTAAATATTAAAATGAATGAAGCGGGTTTGCATAGATATCAAATTAAAAATGAAAGATGAGTTGAGGTATAATTATAAGGAAGCTGAAGAGAAGAGGGCAATAATTGAACAACAACAAAAGCAACAACAATAATGATAGAACTTAATTCTGAATATCTAATCTTCTTGTTGATTTATTTGCAAACCCATAATGATGTTAGCTCGTTCAAAAGGTTAGAAGGCCGCATAAAATGAACAGATGATCATATAAATATGCTTTACTAGAAACTAAATATGACCAACATGTCCAAACCATAATTTGCAGCAAAAAATAAATACTTGCTGCGCAAGTATTTCATATTTACCGATCCACATATGCCAAAACATAAAAAAATTCAGCAGTATCACCAATGCTGATCAGCCCCATTGTTCAGCCAATTACCACAGCTCTTACTCATTCAATGGCTTAGACAAAGATATACAAAGTATACCACCAAAAAGTTAAATAATATATCATATAAGAGATAAGGATTCTGTGTCTTTCTGATAAGAAATCTAGGATGACTTTCTTTCCATATCTTATATTATTTTCTCTCTCACTTACTGTGTAACCTATCAAATAATAGTAAGATAGAAAGAAAGTCATGCTAACTTTTTTATTAAAAGATTTGGGGATCCAATACTAAAGAGGGCAAATAAATGAGTTCCCTTCCAAGAAGCTCATGTCATTGTTTATGGGAAAATTTAACAAGAGCTGCAATGCAGAGTCTGAAGAGTCTTCTAATTCATTAGAGCTTGATGAATCGGCTCCACCCATGACACCTTCACCAAAATACTTGCAGCTCCCCCACTCCAATTTGTGCTTCAAATTGCTTGCGGCAGTGGCAGGTGATCCTGCCAAGTTGGGTGCCATTTCTGCTGTAATGGCAGAGACTGACCCACATTTGTTGGAAGATGATCCTGGAGAATAGGGGCTGTGGCAGCTGGTTTTGTCATCTGACTTTTGAATGTTGCGAAATGCTTCTCCAACTTCGGAGTTCCAAACGCGGAGGAAATAATCAGAATCAGTTTTGGTGGCACCATAGGTTGGATTGAAAAGAGATGATTCTCTTGAGAGCCTGGCTTCTGCTTCAAGCCTAGCAGCCTCCCACTGCGCCATGTGCCGGGTGGACACTGATGCCGGTGCCTTGTCAAAGAGGCAACCAGAGGCCACTGGTTCGGGGGTTTGAGGGTCAAGTCCCATGTACACAAGGCGCTTCTTCAAGTGGGTGTTCCATAAATTCTTTATCTCGTTGTCTGTTCTTCCGGGTAACTGTGCGGCAATTGCAGCCCACCTGAAAATTACTCTCTTTGTTTAATGTTGTTCAAAACTACGGTTTGCTTCATGGAGAAATAGCAGATATAAATGCATTGCATTTGATAAAATTAACCCCTTAAGGATCATCAGCCAGTGAGGCTATAATAATCAATAAAGGTCTATAATGGTTAAGAAATGAGTGGCTATGGTGAAAGCATAGGTCAAAATTTTGGTTCCATAGGGGCTATGAAACACAAGCGAGCAAGGTTTTGCCAAGTAGTGCGATAAATGCATTGGTCAAGGAGAAATAAATATAATAGCTTCCATCAAATGCACAACTTTTGTGATCAAATTAATGTGAAACTGAAAATTCAATCAACAAGTTAATGTAATATTAGACAGTTAAACACATGTTTAAAATATCTTCTTAAATATCAAATTTATGCAAAAGTTAGAGCCTTTATTGTCCTTGTTTTGCTATGCTCATTATTTGAATTTTACTAAATCTCACTTTAAATAATTTAAATTATTAAATTTATTAGATCTTATATATAAAATTGTGAAACTCAAAATTTGAAAGGCAAGATAGACATTTATAAACATTTAGTAGCTCCTATTAAGTGGAAGTTACTTCTTTTTTATTGTACAAACCAGGTGTAGTGTAAAACAAAATGGGACATTCCAAACACCATATTGATCATTATTGTCAATTGGCGTAGACTAAACCCAAGTTGGTTCTTGTTAATACTTCTTTAACTGCAAGAAAGTTAGTACATTTACTGGTACTGATGAGAGATACAAGCTGGAAGCAAGTTGAGATCAAGTATACCTATTTCCAAGGATGCCATGAAGCTGTATTACAAGCTTCTCTTCCTCAGTAGTAAAGGGACCACGTTTGATATCAGGTCTCAGATAGTTAGTCCACCTAAGCCTGCAACTCTTCCCACAACGATGAAGACCTATGAGGAAAAAAAACAAATCTTAATATTTAAGGGAATTCTGTAAAGCTGTGTCTGTCAAGAGGAGGTAAGCAAACCAGAAGGAAATACTGTTAAAATATTTTTATGAAATTACATATATTAATGATTAATTTTAATAAAACTTAAATTAATAATAAGTTTAATGTAGCCAACCCTACCTAGTGAGAAAAGACTTGGTTTGTTGTTGTTGAATAATAAGTTTAATGTGAGACTTGATTTATTATTTATTTATGTAATCATTAAACTATGTTATTGTAGACTCTTTTAGCCATTGGGCCTTGTGTAGGTTAATCAATGACAAGTTAAGTTAATCAAATTTTAGTGGCACAAAAGGAGGTCCTTACTCTTTATTCATTTATATAGTATTATTGATATAACACGTTTTTTGTTTGTGTAATAAGTTAAAAGAGAAGCTCTTTCTCATAACAATAATGGTATCTCTAATGACATTATTATTTATATGTTTGTTTTCCATGCAACATTAACGGCTCATAAGATTATTATTGATGGATATTAAGAAATTATAAAATGGCATAAAGTATTTTTAAATCTCTAAATATATCTAAATATATAATATAGATACTGTAAAGTGATCTATGTACCATAAATTAAATAAAATAATATTTAGTTATGTATTTTGTATAGACAATTTATTGAATAATTTGTTTCCATCCTTCAAATACAAGAACACAAACTTCGAAGGAAAACCTCAAAATAGTGGAATAGAGGTTTGCACATGCGAGCCTATTCTAAAACGATGCTGAAGTTCTGGTTTAGAAAACGAAGAACAAGGGGAAGTCCATAGAAAAGCGGTGAAAATTTTTTTGGTAATACGGAACTGATTGCCTTCTCAACGGGTCCTTCAACAGTCTTTAGTGAGCACGAATTAAGCGGGAGGCAATCTTAAACTCCAGAAAAACCATCTTGCTACAAAGATTTTTCTGTAAAGGCACCCACTATTACCGGTTGGAGAATGCTTAAGTGGGGAGCGGGTGGGATGAAGGAGATGTGTGATTTCCAGATTGGAACCCTCCATCATAGTTACCAATTGGTGAGACAACACCACCCACGTTCGTCACCAAAATATTTTGTGTTTCACTTGAAATTTAATTTCTTTCTAACATTCATTTCTTTGTAAAAGTCTTTTCAGAAAACATACAGTGAGCGTAGATGGGAAGTTTAAGGTTCTAGGTAATTTCACAGCACTTGTTCATGAGTTGTTAGAATTGGTATGTACTACAGTCTACAAAAGCAGAAAACTTCCATGAATGTAAACAGAGCCAAAGATTGGAGCTTTCTCTTGCCCTTTATTGAACAGTGTTCTAATAGTTCAGCAAATGACCTACCACCTTCAAAGGAAGACGAAAAATATCCAAGCCATTTGTAAAAACGAATTACAATGCCAAGTTTTGTGAAAAGTTGAGTAGGAAGAGCTCTGTTTAAAACAGCAAATTTACCTGAAGAAGTTTTTTAAGAAACATGCATCAAATCATTGAAGAGGCGGGTTCAATAAAAGAAACTTTTTTATTGCTTTCTGGGTGAGATAAATCAGGAGAACTTTTACTTTGAAAGTGATATTGCGGACCGCCGATAGAGAAAGACATGAATACAATGTTAGAATAATACCTGCTAACTTTGGGAGAGATCGCCAGCTACCATGACCGCCATTCTTTTTTATATAATTAACAAGGATTTCATCTTCTTCGGCTGTCCATGGCCCTTTCTTCAAACCCCTATTGTCACAACAGGGTGTCCTTCCCATTCTTTTGCCAAAGTTTTAACAACAGCTACCACGAAACGTTTACAGGGTAAAGATCATGAAAAATGCAGAGTGCCCTTTTAAAGTTCGCACCTTTATAACTCCACAGCAGATTCTAAACACTAAAATGACCCACAAAAGTCTCAAACTTGAAGATGTCAAACGAGAAATAGGATGATATCTGTATCCTAATACCAAACAGAAAGGGAGAGGTTAACGGTGAAAAAAGTGGGTAGAGTGCTGATAGTACAATTTTTTTGGCATAAAATTTGTACAATTTCCCAAACTTTTTTTTCCCTTTTTTATTCTTTTTTTTCTACATGTTTACGCTCGCACGTACCTTAGCATTTTTCAAGTAGGTATGATCTTTGAAATTCTAAGAAGAGATTATTGATGTGGGCTTCCACGGACGATCAGCGAGTTCAAGCTGGCTTCTGCAATAAATGTGTGAGCGGTAGCAGTGAGAATTTGAATTATCATTGAGAGAAAAAGAGAAACAAAACTTGCACAGACAATGAAAGGGAGGGAGACAACGGGGCTGTGCGTTCTGTTTGGAGGTTTTCAACAGGCACAGAACAGTGATGAGAGAGAAACCGGATGCAGTGAGGATGATAGTGAAAGCATTAATGGCGGACGGGCAGAGTCATAAAATAAAAAAGAAGAGAGAAAAAAGAATGCATTAATGGAAGGATTCTCTTTCAGAGAAGTCAGTGTTGGATTAAACATCAACAACCGGAGTGACACGCGCAGAGACAGGGAGGGAAGGATGGGAGGGGATGCATTTAATGGAGAGGGCAATCAATGACATGCAGGGTACGGACACATTAGGAAACGACCATCCAATTTTACTGCAAGAACTATTTTTTTTTTTTTAATCTTTTGGGCAAATTTTACAGCGTTAGAATTAAAATTTATAAAAAATATATATATATTTGAATTGATATGTTGAAATACGAAAATAGATTAATTTTTAAATAATTTTTTATATTGATATAATTTTATGAATAATTGTTTAATCAAATAAAATGAATTCTTTTTTATATGAAACTCCTACCTTCTCAATAGCAACAAAGAAGACACTTAATAATGCAAAAAATATGATAATTTTTTATAATAATCATAAAAAAAATGCTTCTTAAGTGAGTGACTTGTCCAAAACTTGGTAACCTGGTTAATATTATAGTACTTTGATTTGAATCAATGTCGTTTTAATTGATTTTTTTCACTTATTTTCATAATTAGAGATTGGTAAATTATATAATCAGTATATAAAATTAAAATTTATAGATATAAATATTATTACTCGCAATAGAATGGAATAGGTAGGAGAGACAGAAACGAGGGAGCGATCAAATAAAACGACAAACGCATATGGGACAACAGTGAGAGCTGCAGTGTTAAAATAAATGTGGTCAAACACTCCCATGAGAAGTTATGTCAGTCATTGATTTCGTGTTGGTTGACATGACCTGTTCTTTACGTGTTCATGTGATCATGTCACGTCTACAGATCACATTGTCCACCAAAATACATCAAAATTACATGAAACGAATTTTTTTTGTTTTAGTGTTTTTACAGCATGTACCATTTCATCTAGAGTTTGTCCCAGATGGTCGGTCATTCCATTTCCTTCTTGGTATGAATCAGATTTTAAGTTCATTAGATGCCAGCTTTGCTACGTAATACGTTACAACTATCAACTGTGTTATCAACTAACATCTATTTTTTTAGTAATAATAAAGTTATGCATAAATTCTACACATGTTCTTATAATTTTTCTGGTAAACAAATTTTTAATCCGCAGGTGAGGGAGCATATATGCTCCCTACTTAGCTTTACCATTTTTCTATTCTTTTGATTTAAAATAATTGTGATTTTAAAGCTTTTTTTAAATTATTAGTTTTTCAAAATCCAAGTATTTTTATTTTTATCTTTATTATAATCATTATTTTTATTAAATATTTAATTAAATTTACTCTTTCTTTTGTTTTACATTTTTTATAAAAATGATTTAATAATTTTTTAATTATTATGCATTAATTTTTAATAATAGATATTTTAAATGGAAGGAGTATTACTCACAATAAAATTTTTAGAATGACGATACCAATACCTTGCCAATGCTTAAGTGTTGCCAAGAGAATATAATTACAAAAAAAATTAAAAAAAGATATAAAAATTTGTGTGAAATTGAGAGTATTTTAGTTTATATAAATATCTGTACCCAATTTTTAGGTGTAAGGCCAACTGCAACGAAAGTACAGGCAAGTAGCATTTAATAGAAGCGTGCATACAAATTTACTACATACCTACCATTAAGGGAACTATTGTACCACACTCATCTCTACCAACAAAATGTGAGCTCTTTTAATTTATTAAAAAGAGTATTAATGTTTATATAAATTAAAATAATATAAATAATATATAATTTTTTATATTTTTTTCTTTCAATAAAAACTTTCTTTTGCATTCCGCTGAGGAAGTAATTTCACTGTTACTGTTCACCTATCTCTTGTTGTACTAAACAATTACAGAAAAGAGGCGTGTATTTAACACGGTTCAGATTTATTATATTTTTTTTTATGCTACAGAAATGAAACAACGGCAAAACAAAGAAGCCTACTTGCAGACAGAAACAAAACTGTTCTGTCTATCTTCCTCTATTATCTTACATGTTCTCTCTTCGGTAAAGAGGTTCGTACATACAAATTTTGTATACACTTTTATATATGTTTTTCTCTACTAAATATATTTTGATTCTAGATGTGCAGCTGTGTTCATCTATCATTTTCCATGGTATTCTATGATTTTGATAAATTTTTTTTCCCGCTTTTGCATGAGCTAATGTAAAAAAAAGAAAAAATATATTATAAAATTTAAAATATATCATAATTTGTTATTTATTAATCTTTATTCTTATATAATTTTTGTTTTATATAATTTATATTATTTAATTTATTTAATTTTACTATAAAACATAACTGATTTAATAATTCTTGTAAATATTTTATATTTATGCAAGGTGTAAAAATAACTTTTTCTCTTTTATTTATCCCAGTTTTGAAATTACTCCAAAACTCTGCATCCTTGCTTTCCTCTTGATCCTTGCCATTTGTCTTACACCCATCACTTTAAATCTGACTTCATTCCCTCTTGATCAAATGGCATTTAGCATTTCCTAAACTTGTCCCACCAAGAAAATGTCAGATGCTCGTCAAATGTTCCTCCAGACCATCAAGATTTAACTTTACTAGGATTTTTGAGTAGTTTTTTTTGTACATCTAAGTACTTCGAATTCAACTCAAATGTAAAATGCAATAAAATTAAAAAACAAATTATTTTTAATTTTAATTATTTATACTTTATAACATCCTAAATTATTAATTTTTTAAAACGTAATTAGACTTTTGGACTCTGGCATTTATATTTATTCAATTTTGTCCATGTTATTTCAATTGTACCAATTTTTCCCTTCCTTCAAATCTGCAACAATTGTCTGAATAAACTATTGCAATCCACATTTGGAGGAGTCCAAAGAGAATATGCAAATAAGTCTGCAACCCTCCAACTGGCAATGGTCATAGGCGAAAAGCAATAACACAAAATAACAAGGACCACTGAATAATTTAACATAAGTTACACAACGAGCAGCAGACTAGAACATAATAGAATAGGGATACATTCAGCATACGGTACATCCCTAGACAGCTCCACGGAATAACAAGAAAATGCCAAAACTACAGTGACAAAAGTTAATAGCAAACACATCTGCAAATGTAATCAAAGTACACCCAAACGAGACCCAACATCTATATGGCAGTTAGAAGCCAATATTAAAACTTTCTGAAGGTACTAGTAATGTTTCAGGACTTTCAAAACCAGGTATTAACGAAAAAGCATTCAACAAAGTATCCAATGATACCCCAATATTCTAGTGCGTCCGCTCATGCAAAGTTACATACACATCTGCTTGAATGGACAGTCAGATCAACCTGAAAGAAAACAGTACATGCACATCAACAACTGCAGCTGCATTAACCCTCAAGGCAGCCACAACAGCAACTTATAGCGAGGAATAATTGACTGCACAAAACTAGTCTCAAATTAAAAAACAGTGGGAGAATTACAATTTAGGAAATCCTAACAGAAACTTCAAATTTAGGGAAAATAATCCAAAACAGTAATTAGTTAAGTCAGCTTATGGTTGAAACATTAATCACTCTGAGCTTAGTAAGCCACTGGTGGTTAACTTGATGTTAGTTTATTTCTAAGTCAATATACCAAGTTTTTTGCATTAAGTAGGCATCATTAATGAATATTATGTATACTTAGAATTGTTAATTGCGAATTGTGTCATTATGCTAGGAGTCACTGCAACATTACACATGACAATTTGAACAATTGCGTTTGATACAATTCCAAATAACAAAAATATAATTAAAAATAGCCTAAAAGTAATATTACAACTTCATTTGTAATTAAAATTTAAAAATTCCAGAAGTATAAAGAAATTAAAAGTCTAAAGTTAAAGCCTCTGAACATCACAAAACCCAAAAGGCAAGACGGGAGACAATGGAGTGAAAGAGAGTGAAAAGGAGAGACAACAAAGCATAAATTTTAACCAGGACAGCATCACAGCACCATTTCCATAAATTATATGTAATAAAAACAAATATCATATAACCAATTTCAAATTTTATTCTCATTTTTCACATTTCACTTCTCAAGCACACCTCATCACAATATACAGAGAGCAACCCATTGACATAACCATCGAGAGAAGAACAGACACCAACCCAACGACAGAGGCCAGCACATCAACAGACCTCAGAGAGTGGGACAGACTTCAACAGATATACAGGAAGTGTCTTGAGGCCAGAAGGAGTCAAAGGCAGAGTTAGAGACCTACCCAATGACTGAGACCTCCGTTGTTGTTAACTAGAAGCAATCCAAGGCAGACTCATGACTCCAGACCACAAAGTTAATCAGAAGTTAGCATAGGAGGAGGAGCTGACCAGACCAGAACACATAGAAGAGGAACAACTTGCGAAGCAGAAGTGTAGAACACTGCAAAGCAAACAACCTCCGTCACAAGTCTTGTACTCCAGTGCAAAGGGGATGAATCGAGGGCCAAACTAAGCGATTGAGTGAGAATTAGTGCAGAGGGCAGAGTAGCTGTGGAAGAGGGGATGAATCAGGGCCAAAATGGGGTACTGATTACAAACTTTTGCATGGGTACCGATTATAAACTGTTGCATCCTTATTGCGAGCATTGCACTCACAATTTTCTTAGAATTGTGCAAAATTGTGCACCATTGCAAGCGCAATTTTGCATTATCTGAACAACACAACACAATTGGCCCTGCATTGTGCAAGAGCCTGTTGCGACAATTGTGATGCATTGCACTCGCAATTAACAACTATAATACTTGTATAAAGCTGATTCAAATTGGAAAAACTAATGTAAACCATATATATCAATCATAAGCTTCCTATAAAACAACCAAACATATAAAACCATTTATTTTCCACCAGTTGGTTATTTTTACTAAAAGTTATTGTGGCCAAACTTTCAGAGACAGACAGAACAATAAAAGTAGTGCAATATGTAACAAAGCATTAATTCAATTTCACTCCCAAAATAAAATTTCATCTTGACATCAAAAACTTATCATTAGAATATTCTATTTAATTACAATTAAAACAAAAAACAGATTTTAAACAATTAGGTGTGCACTAGTTTACACTTAAGAAAAATCCAACTAAGAGATAGAATGCTGATCATAGATATAAGCAAAAGAAATTTCCCTATTACTCACCACTGCCACTCCCCAAAGTAGCAAACAAATCTGATATTAACCACCAGTTACCGGCAATAAATTGCCTGGTCGATGTGCGGTGGAATTTGCTTAATTTCAGTGCCAAGTTCTTGTTCAATCCTATATCTGAACAAAACATAAGTAGGTACATCAGAAACATACATGAATTTCCTTGAAAAGCTGTAAGTAGCTGTAGAATGCTTACAAATTAAAGCGATCCTCATAAGTGATCAAGTTCACTGCTAAACCAAGGTGCCCAAATCTCCCAGAACGACCAACCTTCACATGTACATAACATTTATAAGAACACAGGTACAAAAAACCAGTTTCAGTGCAAGCAAATTAGGCAAGGTGGAGATCAAACATTAAACATACCCTGTGAAGATAAGTTTCTGAGTTCTTGGGAAAATCAAAATTGATGACAACATTGACTGCTTGAATGTCTATCCCCCGAGTAAAAAGATCTAATTGTTTGCCAACAAGGAAGTAAGGAGAAATTTAAGTGATTTGGAAACTATATATTAAAAGAAACTAACCATAGCACCAATTCTGTTAGGCCACCACTAATTATTAAGACATATACTAAGAGGATTAAGAAAATAAACTAGCAATCAAGGAACATGTGGCAGAATTCTGACTTAGGTAGTTACTAATAGTTACATGTTATTGTGGTTGGCAACAATCAGTAGTTGGAGGACAATTGGTAGAATTTGGGTTAAGGAAAGTAGGGAGGTTCTTGGTCCTCGAAACCAGACTTGGGGCCATCCAATTTCATAGGGTAGATTTTGTGATCTTCACCTATTGTTGCTGTTTTGGTACCAATTGTACCCTGCGAGTGTGTGTAATATGTACACTGTTTTGTTCTAATTAGAAGATCCTATTACAAACATACACAAATTCTAATATTCTATACTACTAAAACAACAGATATTTTAAATAAATGATTCCTAACATACAGAATCACTTCATCAGAATATCATCAATACATTATACAAAACTAATATGGGTTATAGAATTAATAATAATGAAACCAGCTTGCGAAACAAAATGAACAAGTGGACCAGAAAGCAGAAAATATCTGGGAGCATAGGCACCACAATCAACTCAAAGAAGTACTCATCATGCCTTATTAAATCCATGAAACTACAAGTAAGAGAAAGGAGGAAGTGCTGAAGGGCCAGCAACATACCAGTACAAACAAGATTCCTACATGCACCATTGCGGAAGTCATGAAATACTCTGTTACGATGGTCCTGCAACATCTTGGCATGAATATAGAAACATGAATACCCAAGTTCTGTGATTTTCTTAGCAAGGAGTTCAACTCGATTCACTGAATTGCAGAAGATAATTGACTGATTTATTTGCAGCTGGAAAAAAAGCCATTATCACTATCATTTACATAGTAGCTGGCAAAGAAGTAAAAACCAATAGCATTTTGACAAGGATATCTCAAACCTTAGAGAAAAGAGTGTTCAGGCAATGGACTTTCTGTCTCTCTTCCACAAACGCATAAAATTGCGTAATACCTTTCAAAGTTAGCTCATCCATAAGGTTAATGATATATGGTTTTTGAAGATATCTATCTTTAAAGTCCTTAACAGTAACAGGAAATGTAGCTGAATACATAAGGATTTGACGGTTTGGAGGGAGGAAATGAATCAGCTGCTCTACAGAAGGTTGGAACTCGGGTGACAAAAGCTTATCAGCCTGAGATACAAATAAAAACTTAGAAGTATCAGATCGGTAAGCAACCATAACTGTCAGATACATTAGTATTAAAAGCGCCACAAAAATAAACATGCATGAAACAAAGAAGGGAGAAGATATTGCACTCAACATTTACAACATAAAGTAATGTACTTACCTCATCCATAACAAGCATAGTGCAGTCTTTCAGAATGCAAACACCTTTCTTTGCAAGATCTAATATTCTACCTGGCGTTCCAACAAGTAAATGTACTGGTTGATATAAACGCATGATATCATCTTTCAGGCTGGTACCACCTGTAGTAACCATAACTTGAATGTTCAAATGTTTTCCCAACTCCTTACACACTTGAGATGTTTGCAAAGCCAACTCTCGTGTTGGGACCAATATGACAACTGCACAATACAACATAGAAGAAAAGAATAATCAAATAGAGAGTAAAGCATAGCACAATGCTCATTCATATGCATACTAGACATGAAATAACTATAAACAATCAACAATGCCACAAGTTATTTGCCATGTCTAAAGTAACTTCATAAGAGCAATGGTGACCTATCAAATAGAAGCATGTTTCACCAAAAAAAAAAAATCTCAACATGATTTTTTCAATCAAAACAATTAGATTTCTTAGAAACAAATTGATCTCAATAGTTTAGTGTTATTCAGATTAAACCAGAAAACAGCTATGGAAAATGACTTGATGTCTACGAAATCAAGCTAGTTATCAAAATTATGCAGATAATGGTTCTCCTAAACTAGTGGGCCACAAGTAGTACTAATTCTATCTTCTTTTCATTCAATTTTAAGAGCAGGACACTGTCTTTCAACACAGATGACAGAAATGCTTCTCTGCTAACATTAAATGCACAATTAGCAGCAGGCTACCAGCGAGAATTATGAAACTGAGACATCATAATTACAATCCCTTCGACTAGACATCTTAGCATCTTGTATAAAGCTTAAGCTACACAGTGGAGGCCAAACCTTGAATAACATTGTTATCTTGATCAATTTTTTCCAGGGCAGGAATGCAAAAGGCAGCTGTTTTGCCAGTTCCATTTTTAGCCCTAGCAAGAATATCACTACCAGTGAGAGCAATTGGTATACTTTCTTCCTGAATTGGAGAAGGCCTCTCAAAACCCTTCTCATATATTCCCATAAGCAGCTCTCGCTTCAAAAAGTAATCCTCAAATTCATTTCCCTTAGTTGCTGTCACATCCTGGGGGAAACATAAGATGATAGGTCAAGACAAACAAAAATGTTATTATTCAAAAAATATATACATATATATATAAGTCTGAAAACCACAAAAATTGAAGATTTTATGACCGTCAATTGTTAGGCCTTTCAAGTAAACACAAAATGATCATGCACGTACGCATAACAAATAAAGAAACTTGGAGATCTAGAGCTTCATTGGGGGTTGAGATTCTATTCCACCGGGCCAAAAACTCACATAGGTTATTATGACACTGAAGTGGTTACAATGAGCAGAACACAACATGTTCCAGCATTTCAGACTTACAGAAAAGGAAAAAGTTCCAGAAGTATGGTTGCATTCTACATGACACGCATAAAGCATCTCAAATGCTTAGCAAAATATAAGGGTACAGAAAAAGTACAGATCAACTTAATGCGGCTTTGAACCTATGGAACAGAACAAATTTCAACAAACATTAATTATACATAAATGTATGACACAACAATGCCATCCTAGTAGAGAAGAATAAAAATAGAAACATCACAAATACACTGTACTACTGCTATGATATCATAAAGTAACACAACTAAAAATGTAAGTCATGTAACCAATCACCTATGCTCAGTATTCAAAAGCTTACCTCTGTCCTATAACGTGTATCAGGTGGTGGTATCTTTAGTCTTGCCTTCCAATCTTGTGAACTAACAAGGGAAAAAAAATTAGGATGATATAAGAAAAGATTCTTCTTTTTTTATTGCCTGCACCACCACATCAGCTTCATCTACAAGTAAAGTACTCCATAATCCAGTTACTATCATGTTTGCTTCATTCATCAGATAATATAATTTTAAGAAGTGTCCATTTCCTTTTAATCCACAAACCCATAATGGAGCATATAGCAAATAGCACTCCCATACAAGAAAAAACTAGCAACAGGCATGCAATAAGCCTTAACCATTCATTTAAGCAGAAACACAGAATCACAGATTGAAAAAATAGAACAGGTTCAGAACTTCGGAACACATGATGTTATACAAAATTTAAAGTGTGCTGTCTCAGCTGTGCTACCTGAGGGTCTGGGCAGTTAAAATAGAAGAGCACTCACAACCCTGGTAACCAGATGTGAGAGAGAGAGAGAACCTAAAACCTCCACAAAACAGCAACTAAAACATCTGATTTCCAGCTCAGAGCCTCAGACATCTATTACCATTTTGAAAACCATCTTAACTGCAAAAATTTTCTGAAGTTCCTGATTTTGAAAAAGACGTTCTTATCCCTCAATAAACATAGCATTAAGTCCAGTCTTCAGATAAAAAACAGAAAACATTGGAGTTGCCACACTTTTGTAGGACTATCACATGAACTTGAAGGCATTGGACCAATTGCTTAAACTCAAGCAAAAATTTCTCAACCTATAGAAGTTGCAGAGATACCACATAACAAATAAAAATAACTAATCTCCAAATGAAAAATACATGCCTAACCTTACTCATCTATCAGAACTCCCTGCACCCTCAGTCAGTCTACCACTCTTACCCTCATCTAACTATCAATAATGAAAAGCTGTGTTGCCAAATGCTAACCATTCTAATCTTCCCCATTTCAGCAAATGCAGAAAAAAAAAAACTTGCCACCACTACATCTTGGACTCGAATCACAACGCATAAGTCTAACAGGTCAAAATAATAATAAAATATTGATAATTTCAAGAAACGCACCTTGGGTCAACCGCTTCAGACTGTACTGTCTTCTCGACCTCGTCGACCACGCTGGAATCTGTACCACCCATCTGCGTCCTTCTTAGCCATTGCTGCTGCTGTTGCTGCTGTTGTTGCTGCTGATGCTGGTGTTGTTGCTGTTGGTAGTGATGTTGATTTTGCAATAAATGCCTCTGCACGTACTGTTGCTGGGGCGGTCTCGGCTGAAAAGCAGGGTTCGAGTTCATGCCTCCCGCTCGGCCTACGCCGATCCCAGGTGGGTATCTTGCTCTATTGTTCATCCTACCGATTCAAAACCAAAACCCACCAAAGTTCCTACGGAAAGAATGTACAAAACCTGAAAAAGGCTACAAAGCTAGGGTTTCTGGGAAGCAGAAATTGCAAAGTGAAGCTGAGCACACGAATGCTTCTGGAGATGGGTTTGATGCTGACCCTAAACGTACCAAAATCTAAGAAGAAAAATCTAAAAATTGAGGGTAATATACAGAGCTATAAGGCCCAAAAATGGCTAGGGTTATCATCTAAGAAATCGAAAATTGGAGCCAAAAATCGTCAGGGATTTTGTACAGATCTACAGCACAGATAGTGCAAGATAGGACAGGCTTTGGAGTCTTTTCTTTCCTTTCACAAAAGATGGGAGAGAATCCTGGATCCCAGAAATCGAAGCGACAAAGTAAATGCTTGAAATTCCCTTTCTTGTGTTTGTTTGGTTTTTGAATTATGACTGGGGTTGAGTTGAAGAAACAGAAAGAATGGCGAAACCTCCTATCTCTCCTAGGGCGTCAAAAGGATTTTATAATAATTGCTGAATGGCCCCGCTTCTTTCTTTATATTGTCAGAAGGTACCGACTTTACTTCTAAGTTGTATAATGCATCTGTCTCCAGCCTTCTTTGTTCTCTTTTTTTTTCTTTTTTTTTTAAATTCCTTTATTTAATTATTTTTTTTCTTGTGATTTTTATTGATATATTTAATAGATTTATTAAACTATATTACAATTATGTTTTTTACGAAACTAATATAGCAATTGATAGGCGTAATTTTAAATTTGTATATTTTGTCACAAATATTTTACAAACCCTTCATCAATTTATATTTTAATAAATTAAATAAAGTTTCAAATATATAAAAATATATTATAAAAATTTTTAAAACTAGTAGTAGTACATAACTATACATTCCATTTCATGGATAAAATATGCATAATATATTATTATTGTTTAAATCTTATAATTTAATTTATAAAATTTAATAAATTTAATAATATCTTATATAATAATTATTACATAAATAATAAATAATAACTATCTATTTCATTTTATCTTAATCTTTTAAATTCTATTTTATTTTTTATAAATACTTAATATATATAGAATTTAAATTTATAAATTCAAACTTAAAATATAAAAAATTTAAATAACAAAGAAATATCTTCGCACTATTGAAGATACCAGCTGCCCTCATCTTCTTATTTCGTTTAAACTTATCTTCATTCATGTCACTGATTTGTATTATTATTTATTAAAGCTAAGCTTTCAAATCAACTTTTTCTTTTAGGCACACACCAAGACACTAATATGCGCCTTTTACCATTCAATAAAAGTCTTCCCATTTTGTTTGCAACCACATTTTTTATAAGATTAGATTTCATTATAACTTTTACATTATGTCACATCCTTTTTTTTTTTTTCAGTTTTGGTAAGTCACATTCACTCCCCTTTACTTCTAGAGCTTAGAAATCTCAAATTTTAAAATTATATATTAAATTATGAACATCACAGTCTAAGCATAAATGGTAGGTAGCTCATCTAATCTTAGATTTAAACATATTATTGGCATGTTCAGCGTAAGAATTTGTGCCCATATTAAAGTTTAACACAATTACAAGTTAAAGGTCAAATCATTGATAAAATGGAAGTCCAGCACTAAGATTTTAATAATTTTATTATTTTATAAATTAAATCTTATTAAATATTTATTTTAAAAAATTTAAAATATTAAATATATTAAATTTTATAAATTAAATTATAAAATTCAATAAATTTAAGACTCATTACTTGAGAATTTGATCATCTCCCTTAAATAAATGGGAAAAACTTTTCTGAGATACTAACTATATAAAAATGTTGACTCGCTTCAAGAAAGATTTTAAGTAATGAAACATAAACGAGATTGAGAAATGGGAATGAAAGGCCTAACAGAAAGGCCAAGTGGAGTTTTGCACACTTCATTGGTATGCGTTAGTTTTTCACTCTTCAGTTTTAAATTGAAATTTCCTAACTTTTAAGTAAAAAGTAAAAATAAAATTAAAATAAAAAAATATTAATGAGAGAAAAAAAGGATACCAACAATCTAGATATCTGTGCAAAATAGAGAAAAAAAAAAAGAAACAGTTATGTAGTTTTGTGTAGATATACAATGCATATCACAATACCGGATGTAGCATAATTTCTCAGTTCCAATCTTGTGATTTCATTACCTTGTAACTGAATTCCAATTTGGCCTTAGGAAAGGCAAATTCATCAATTGCTCAAAGGTGAATTCATAGGAGCACGGAAGGCCTAAAGCCTAACCGTTTACAGGGTGCCAAGTTTACCAGAATGAATAAGGGAAGATGGATTGCTGGGCTCTAATTACCCACATCAAATTCAAGATGTCATACTCAAATTGCACCCATAAATTTGATTCCAGCAACACTTAAAAAGGTAACAAATTTATTTACTGCGCTTGGCAGCACGCCTTCCTTGGCCCTTCTTGGGTGGTCCTTTTCCACGCCTCTTCAGCATTTCAAGCTTCGATAAGCGTCTACAAAGAAGAAGAGGGAAAATGCATTATAAATCATGGATGAGTGCTAATCAATCGAAGATGACTTGTAAAAGCTATCGAGGACTGATCATCCTTCACAAAACTGGACCTTTGAACTTGTGCAGTAACACAAAGTAATAATGCTAGTATGCATTTGATGAAAGACAGCATACCCACATTCATGGAAAATGAGAATCAAACTGCAACTGATAATATAAATGTGACGAGACTAAACAGGTTTTCATATTGAAAAATAAGCACGAGCTTCTAAGTAAAGTTTTAACATTAAATAGTCACTATCTTTAATAGAAGAAATAATTCTAGTTTGTAACTGGAGCTTAAAGCCTTAAACTGACTATAACTTACATATAGTTTTCCGGTTTTTATCTAAGAAATCGCATTTAGAGAACCTAATGAAACATTACCATTTGGCCTGAAGTGGACATGGAAAGGTTTTTCGAGTAACGGGGTAAGAACTTTTTCACATTTACCTCTCAGACTGTAACAAACATATCAAGATAGATATATCATAATTTTGACAAAATTAGTATCTGAATTCGAAATACTTTGGAAGGAAAATTCTGGTGTAGACGTGAAGTCAAATATTACATTTTCCATCAATCCCAAATTCAGAAAATTCCCTCTGCCCCACCCCCTCTTCGATCTTCGCCTCTGCCTTGTACTCGAGTTCTACGAATCCTCCGCTCTTGTATATATTGAGCCCAATTAGATACGCAAATGTTATCCCCACGTGGTTTTCTTTTCCACTCCACGCAATAAAAATAGTTGCTTTTTATCTACACTAGAAGCTATAAGAGCGTATAAATGGCATTAAAAGACTTATCCTAGCCATTATAACGCATAGATGATTTTAATTATTTCTAACCAATATCGATTCGCTAAATAGGTCACCTAAAGTGATGCAGAACTTGCAGGCATGCTGTGTTGTGGAGACACATAGCAATGGCTTTTCATTTCACCGACCCAGACAAGAGAATGATCAAAGAAGGCCACAGGTTCTCCTGGGCAACACTTATCTGAAAACGGAGTCAGGGAGTGAGGAAACCATGTTATTGTACATAGGAAAATCTCCTACTAAAAGGAAAACCAAATGGAATTGTACGTAGAAAAAGCTCCTACAAAAAGGAAAACCAAATGGGATTGTACGTAGAAAAAGCTCCTACATAAAGGAAAACCAAATGAGATTGGACATAGGAAAAACTCCTACTTAAAGGAAAACCAAATCGAAGAGAAATGAGTATAGAGCTACTGAAGCCTCCTACCAACCCAGTCCCAGTACCAACATTCTTTAGGTATATACAATGAGCTAGCTACTTGGTTCTAAGAAACTAAAATTTGAATATGCTCCTTGCCTAGCATATTTATGAGAAATCTACTTAAATGTTGCCTTCTCGTTCTTTATACTCAAACTACGGCTACCCCTTCTAAACCCTACCGACATACGCCACTGACTGCATTAGAGAGAATGGTAGGATAGTACTGGCATTAAGGCGAAATTCAAGAAGACTCCATAAGCATCCACAAGGTGCAGACTCAGGCAGCCACAACAGCGACAACTTGTTCCCATCCAAATTTTCTTTGGTATTGTTCTCAACCAAGTTTCTTATCCACAATATTCAACACACATTGTTAACTACAGGAAACAATGCTACAAATAGTGTACGAGGATGATGCCACAAGAAGTAGGAAGAAAGCAAAGTGCAAACTGAAAAGTGAGGAAAATAAACAGTGCGGACGCATTGGCCCAAAGCAAGGAACTTGCACACGTTGGCAACCTCCACAACCAATATAACACCGCGGAGACATAAAAGCAAACACGTAGTGAGCATTTCTGTGACGTGATATTTAGGTAAGGGGCAAAGAAGAAGAGTGAGAGAGAATACTCATTTTCTTCGCGGGCCATGACAAGAGGGTCATCTCTCTTGATGTCATATGGGTACCATGCCGCTACTTTGTCACCGATGATCTTCTTGCGCAGAAACTTGTGGGCAGATCTCTGTCCAGTGGGATTAAGCACATGCCCAAATATCGTCGCCCGCGCCTCAGTCACTCCTTGAATTACCGCTGCAGCCAAAACACTCTTCAAGCCACTGCTAGCCATATTCACTTGATGAAAATAGCTTCTGCAAAGCAGGAGCAGCTGCCCCTACTGAGATTTACAGGGAATATAGGAGAACGAAAAACCAAGAAGATGAAGAAAAGTGAGTTACAATGAGTGGATTGAAAATCTCGTTTTTGCACCGGAGATAGACACGGGGTGCTGCGTTGTGGAATGGAGGCGACGCAGAGTTACAAGAGAGAGAACTTCTAGTCTATGGAGGGGAAGAAGAGACTCTTTTGGATCCAAAATGTACAAAGCCCAGCGGCTCCCCTAGAAACCCAATCAGCCCAGCGTACGTGTGCATTTTTCCTTTGAGTAAATTACATCAATTTCTTAAAATATTTTATTACAACACTTTATTTTATTTTTATTTAAATATTATATTATATTTTATTTATTTAAATTTTATTTAAAAAATATATTTAAATATTAATAAATATTTATAAAAAATATTTAATTAATATTTAATTTTAATTTTATTGAAAAATTATATTTTAATTCAATTAATTATTTTAAATAATTAATATATTAATAAATTATATATTTTTAATCAAATAATTATATTTATTATAAGGTATAAATTTAACAATATATATGATTATAAAAAAAAATTTAATACAAATATGGAGACATCTTAAAATGAGTTTAGTTAGTAAAAAATAAGACCATTTATACTCTATATTTTTTTCTAACTAAACTTACTCTCAAGATGCCTCTATATTTATATTAAATTTTTTTCTCATAATCACACACATTATTAAATTTATACTTTATAATAAATGTAAATATTTGATTAAAAATATATAGTTTATTAAGATATTAGTTATTTAAAATAATTAACTGAGTCATAGTATAATTTTTAAATAAAATGTTAATTTAATATTTTTTATAAATATTTTATTAATATTTAAGTATATTTTTTTAATTAATATTTGAGTAAATGGGGTGGAGTGTAATATTTGAATAAAAATAAAGTAGAGTGTCATAATTAAATACCTCAAAAATTGATGTAATTTACTCTTTTCCTTTATATTTTTTCATCTATTCCAAGAGATCAAAATCAGAAACATCTATTTCTTTTGTGATGAAAACATCTACTTATTTATTTACTTATGATTATGATTATAAAATATATTATTTACTTATTTGCATATTATGTGCTAAAGTTTTAGATATAATAATATTTAAAATATTTATACACCAATTAATATATTAACAATGCTTTCTTATACTAAGTTCTTTTATATACAAAATAATAAGTTAATTAATACACAAGTCAAATTTTCAATTCAAACCTAAATATTTGAAAGCAAAAAAAATTTTAAAATAATAACTAAGTATTACTATTTTACAAAAACAAAAATTATGTATAATAATGTTAGTTGTTAGGACTGGGAAAAATTTCTTTACAGAATTACACTATAGTATATTATACATTAAATTCCCATACTTTGATTTTAGGCATATTAAACTAGTGAGGTCACTCAAGTCATTGGTCAAGTGGATTAAATAATATAAAAATGCTTATGAATATATATCTATAATTCAAAATTTAGAATTCAAATTTAATTTAAAAATAATTATTAAATGATTGTTAAAGATTCCACTTCCTCTTTCATTTTCCTCCAACTAGAGGTGTTAAAGTGAATCGGCCCACCCCATCCTGCATTAGCTCGCGATTAAATTGGACAGGATGCGTTAAGTTACAATTATGATAAATCAAGAAAATACTAACACACATCGCTTCTTAAGGGATGTGGGGTGGGGTGGAGTAGTCAAGTTTGCAAGTCAACATGTTTTCTATATAGAAAATACTAACTCATATTAGCCTGCGTTGACTCATCTCTTAGGTGGTTTACTCACCCTACCCCACATTAAATCATGATTAAATGGGATGGGACTAGTTACTTGCAATTGTGATGAGTCAAGACATACTAACCTACCGTGCCTCTTAAGCAAGGCGAGGCAGACAGGTTGGTTTGCAATTTTAGAAGGTCGAAAAGATACAAACTTACCCTGCATCTTAAGTAGGGCAAAGCAAGGCTAACCTATTTTAACATCTCTATCTCCTACTTTCTTAATTCTTATATGCTTTCTCCCTCTTCTTTTTTCAAGTTTATCTTTTCCTGGATTTCTACTTCCACCCACCCATTCCCTTTTCTTTTAATATTTTTCTTTTTTACCTTACCCCACTCTCACCAACTAGAATGACAAAACCTTCCCCTTATCCCTTTCTCTCTTTTCTTTCACATTCTTTTTCTCTCTTTTTAGTTTTCTCATTAACTCACCTTCTAGACTTCTATTTACCCTAACAATACATTGTCAAAGAGCAAAATGATTAAGTTCTAGGTCATAAAACATATTTTCATTTGGAAACTTCTTCTCCTTTAATGTAAGGCATGCAAATCTTGGAACATGTTGTCTTCTCTGACCTTAGTTCAACAAGATTGACTACTTCCTAATTATTCTCTTTGTACAATTTTTTTCTCCATTTTTCATTGAGCTGGGTCAAGAACCAATCTAGTTCACTCCGCTTTTCATTGGTTTTGCAATTTCCATTGGTTTAAATGCATACACAATCTAATAAAAGGCTTGGATCGAACTAAGGTCTAGTTCATAGTCAAACCTACTGGTCTTCTATGATGCAATGAATGTTCATGGTCTCAAAAGCATGCCTTGTCCACCTTTTTTTCCAATATTGACTACTAGGAAATACCCATTATACAAGCATGAAGAAGAAAAAGAAAATTAATTTTAGCTAAAATTATATATATATATATGTAATAAACATAATATTTAAATCTATGTTTTATTTTTACTTTGTAGAAAAGGAATTCTATAACTTTTTTTTTTTCAATTGTAAGGTGCTAAACACCCAAAAGAAAAAGACAAAAAACACCAAACTACTCCCTCATGAATCTAATGGACCTAATCCAAAGGATATCAACAAGAAGGAAGAGTTCAAACTCCTTATAGGGTGAGTATAGTAATGTATTCCTATATCCAATGTGACGCCCTTATTAACTAGCCAATCAACGCACTTATATCCCTCCTTGTATTAGTTGTATACATGTGAAATGGTTACCACCCAACTTTCCAAGAGCTATTTGACATAATGAATCAACTAACCCTTCACACCTATATTTTCCACAATAATGCTCTAAAATAAGGCCATAAAATCACATTCTAGAATTACATGTTTATATCAGTCCCAAGTATTCTGCAACCCTACAAGGCTCCCCGACCTTAGCTTTGAAGGTTGAGTTATGTCTAACTTATATTTTCTTATCCTATTACCTATTTACAATAATTGGAAGATAGGAGAAAATTACTCTTTTAAGAAACAATGTATGCCACCTCTTACCCTAACTTTCTATTTTTAAGAAACTTATAATTAATTTATTTTAATAAATTAAAATATATAAGGTGATTTTTAATCAATGGTTAAAATTTAAAAGAGAAATAGCCAATGACTAATAGGGGCTGGTTCCACTCCTTTGTTAATAGTCTACCTTAGTTTTCTAATTTTAGTACAATAACAACAACAAATAGAATTTTATCTCTATTAGGTGAAGTTAATTACATAAATCAAATAGCATTATTGGGTTTTATCAAAAACCAAGTTTTTAGATATATCATTTATCCAAATATCTCTTTTAATAATATTTTCAACTGTCCTTTTTAGTTATTCTCTACCTTTCTTCATTAGACTAAAAAACTTTTGATTAATTTTTTTAATTAAGGCCTCTAATAGTCTTCTTTGCACCTGCCCAAACCACTATTATCAAGTTTTCGTCATTTTTTCTCAATAAATGTGACACCAACTTTTTCTTGTATATAATCATTCCTAACCTTCTCATTTCTTATATATCCATCCATCTATCTTAACATTCTTATATCTATTACTTTCATTTTTTTCTCTTATTGGCCTTTCAAAATGCAACACTTATTAACATAAAGTATATTTATTTTTATAGCAATTCTGTAAAAATATTCTTTAAACTTGCTAAACATTTTTTGATCACAAATGATTCTCGAGACATTTTTTCATTTCAGTCACCCAACTTGAATTCTATGTATGACACTCCCATCAATCTATTAATCACTTTGTAAAACCTATCTAAAATACCAAAACCATTACTTGCTTGCCTTTTATGAAATTTGCACTCCATGTACTTTATCTTGCTCTCGATTAAACGAAAACCTTACATGGCTTCTCTCCACACCTTTTGTTTAGAATTAATATCCTCTTTTGATTTCTTTACTAGGACTATATCATTTAAAATTATATATCTTGAGACTGCATCTTAAATATGTTTAATAAGTACATCTAAAACCAAAGTGAAAAGGTATGGACTTAAGGATAACCCTTGATGTAAGCTATTTTTTATGAGGAAGTCTTCTGTCATACTTCCTAATCCTAATAATGTTTTAAAAATAAATATACATTGCTGTGTTTAGGCCAAGCTAGGTTGACTCAAAATATTTTTATAAAGCTCAGACCAAACCTAAATTATATTCCTAAATACCCATGTACAATATGTGCCTCAAAATTTACTAAAATAAGATAAATTTTGAACTTACTAAATTCAGCTTAGCAAGTTACTTCATTAGATAAAATAAAATTATAAAACTAAAACATGTTGCTTACATGATTGAACCTTATTGCATGAAAGATTAGTCATGGTTATAGTATGACTCATATGTTTATAGATAAGTTGTAGTGTATTTTTAATTTGCTTTTAAATAATTGTCATACAAATATAAATAATTCGTTTGAGATATTGGGAGAAATCAAATAATATTATTACAATGAGAAAAGCAATTCATCTTGATGATGAATCAAACTTAGAATCAAAAAGTTTCTAAAAATGGTTTGATAACATGAGATGAAACATACTTAGACACACCATAAAAATCTTGGATGGTTGGTTTGAAAGTTTAATTTCATTTTGAATAGAGTTGTCAGTTATTAGAGCACCTCTTCATTACAATTGAAGTTGTAGCTCTTTTACTTTTGTGGGCTGTATCTAAAACCAAATGGCTCAAATGGACCTATTTTAAGACAATTTATTTAAGGTGATTGAGTTATGCCACCTTCAAACATTAGTATTTATTTTCAATCAACGAATAAAAATCATGGCTAAAAGCTAGAATTTCTATCAAGTTAAATTTGTAACTTTAAGACACGATTTTAACTTAACAACATCATGAGTTGAATCCAACTTTTAATTTCTCCCCTTCCTTCCCTAGATCTATAACTACCTCAAGACTATACAGATAAAGAAGAATATCATTTTTGTCCAAGGTCATGTTAGCAGCAAAAGCTCTCTTGAATTCTATTTTTGGTTTAAAAAAAAATATTTTTTCTTAGCTGTGGCTTTTGGTTCTTCATCCACAAAATATGAGCTTCTCTTCCCCACCATTACATTGACATGTAATGGGTGCTTTTGTGGTTGGTGGGTGGGTGAATCTATAAGTTGAGATGGGTCTTCATAACACTACAACTATCATTTGTCAATTTATGAATTTGCTTTCCTTAATTGATTAATGCCATCAATTGTGTTCAAATTTCAATCTTGTTGAATTTTAATTTACAAAAGGAGGTATATGTAAATTGACTACAGAATGTTTGCTCTAAGTTCTACGATTTGTACAGACATAGTGATTTCAGTTTGAGAGAAATATCATGAGGAAACACAAATCTCTATTTACTTTGATGGTGCAATGAACACTAAAATTAGTTTTTACAAAGGACAAAAGTTTTTGCGCGTAGAAATCCTTCAAATTTTACTAAGAAAAAATGGTTAAAATATAAATAATTCCCTTGCACCTTCACTCTAAAGTAAAAAATTCATGCACTTTCAATTGCAACAATTAGCATATTTATACTTCAAAATTAAATCAATTTACCCCTTCTTTGTCATCCAAAATTTTAACAGAACTTTAGTACACAAGTGACCCTCTTACCCAAACCTAGAAATTCTTCTTCTCCATTGATGCTGCCAACTCTATTGCCACTGTTGAGCCATGATCCATAATGTGAATTATCTCTTGCAAAAGCAAATTTTTACCATCACTTACGAGGTTCAATGTAAGAGGTGTGAGTGAAAATTCGAAATGAAATTTAATCGGAGAGAGAAATTTGATGAAGTAGGGCTTCATGGTTGCAAACCTTTTGTTCTCAAAAAGCTCCATTTTTGAGAGAAATAATTGATATAGCTCCTGCTATAGTAAGATAATGAAAAAAGTTGGAGACCTTCTTTACCCATTTTGAGTAAAGAAAGCAAAGGAATGAAATGGGGAGAGTTGGCATAATTTATGGTTGTTCTACGGGGAAGAAGAGTGTCTAAGTTTGGTAAGAGAGAAAGAGGTCATGTGCCTAGTAAAGATCTGTTGAGAATTTGGATGGCTAACTAAGATAACGGGTAAATTGCTTTAATTTCAAAGTGTAAATATGTTGACTGTTGTAATTAAAAGTGCAGATAGTATTTTGCTCAAGGGTGAAAGTGCAAAGAGGTATTTTATATTCTAACCAACAAAAGTATTGCTAACACCATTCACTACTTATAATTCACCCTTTTACCATTTAAGGAATATTAATTATTTCTAGCTTCTCATAATCTGAACAAAATGAGGTAGCCCGAAGAGCACTAACAACTTTTGAAAGAAACAAAGTGTTACTTTTTGGGTGATAAAAGACGCAATAAATTACTTAATATACATATAATTATTTAAATTTAAGATTTAGGTCTTGGATTCAAATACAAATTTTTAAAAGAGAAAATCCAAAATAACAATTAGATGCCAACAAAAAAAAAAGCTTTTAATATAGAATATCAAGGTCTTACTAGGCTGAACTTAAAGTCTTAAAGTCAAAAGCAGTTTTTCAAAAAAAAAAAAAAAATTATGCCCACAACCCTTTTTGAAAAAAACGACTCGAAAAACATAAGCTGAGGAGGAAACTAAATGATAGCAACTGAAGTGATCAAACATGAAACTTATAAACAAAATCCAATAATGTGTGTTTTTGATACATAATCTATTACCCATTTGCAACTCTGTTCAAACCTCCCAATAAATGGATGGTCGATTGTCCCTTTTGAATGTGAAAAAGAATGAATCCTAGTTTACTCTTTTCATAGAAGGTGCTTTCTTGGCCGTCATTTAAAAATTTCAATCTCTAGATTTAAAAGAGAGGAATTTTACTAAAGTTGTAACTAACGGCATTAAAATTTTGAAATCAATCGATAGCAATATGTTATTCTTATAAATAAAAATTTATAAAATTTTACTTAAAAATTATTTAATTTATTAAATTTTTTAAACTAAATTATAAAATTTATTAATTAAATAATCACCTAATTATTTTTTGTTCATTTCGTATCTCATTCCTTAGCAGGACAACTTTTTCCAATGGATAACTGCATTGAAATTTGAGCTGATTTGATCGTGCTGTGAAAAATTCATTCTAAATTAATCTAATATTTGTGTTAGAGAAAAAATATATAAAATTATTTTTGAATTTTTATTTAATAACTTAAAATTTTAAAATAGTTAATTTTTTAATATAATATTAAAGTTAATGATTAAGAATTAATTTTCATTGTGATCCAAAATTAAAAAAAAAATTATTCATATTTCATGCTAAAAAAAAAAAATTTACTGACAATTTGTAACTTTTATACCTATATCCGGCATGGTACCAAAATATGGTATTAAGAAGTATATTTTTATGTACAATATCATGATCATTGTTGTGCCGTTCTAAGGTTAAATTGGTAAAAATCATGGGCTAAATCTAAAGTTTTGATCCAAAGTTCTAATTTGACATCTAATTATTTTTCAATAAAATAAACTAGTGTATTAACAAGCATATAGTGCATCTCAATCATCTATTTAATAATTTTTATAAAATATATTAATAATTCTACTTGGAAAAATATTTGAAATTTAATAAACATTCCCAATTCATCATTTTATTTTTATTATGAAAAATATGAGAAAGAAAGTGAAATTCTCGTTCGTGAAGGCACAGTGTTCAGTTTACTTGAGATCTTAATTGTTTTTGCCCTTCTATACAGCTGTACATTTTCTTGCCATTGGCCTTCTAATTTTGTTCATAAAATTTGTTGCTATTCCAGAAATGCTTGGACTCGCATAATCAAAACAGAATCAATATTGTATGGAAAAAAAAAAAGAAAAGACCAATATTTTGAAATCGACAGAACCTCGTTTGTTGGCCAACTAGTAGTCAAATGCTTGGATTCACACCATAACTCAAACGAACCATTAGTTAGGACTGTGAAAGCATCAGATCTCTCAATAATAAAAAATAATGCAACTGTCAAAAAGCACACTAAGCATCATTATCCCTCACATGAAGTAGGCTAAAGATTTAGCACTTTAGTATCCGCCATTATCCGCGCCAACCTTCCTTGCTTTGTCTGCTCCTGACGCGGATTCCACCTCCACTCTCAAACTATCAGTCTTTTCCTTGAGTGCTGAGACATTTAAAGCAGCAAGAATATGCTCTTTAATACTTGCTTCCATCTTTTCCACGTCTTTAGAACTTGAGCCTTTAGCTATTTCAGTCTCTAACTCTTTCAATTTGCCCCTCAGGCCTTCTGCATTTACCACTTTATCAATTTCAGTAATGATCTCATTGTTCAAGTCTACTATTTTCTGTTTTATATCTGGTGGTGGATTAACTACTTTTCTCTTCATTACTCCAACAACCTCCAAGTCAGCTGATCTCAACACCTCTTCCAGCTCCTTGTTGGCTTTCTCTGCTTCCTCTATCAATTCCTTATCTGGTGATTGCCCATTTGATAATTTTTCCTGAGCATTCTTCAGGTTTGCTATCTTTGCTTTAATATCATCTGAAACTTTCTGGTTGAGCTCTGCTTTTAATTTTTCTCTTCTGATTTTCATCTCAATGAGCTTGTTGACAGTGTCTAACTTTTGAAGCTTCTCCTTCAATGCAAGATAGGCGCCTGGCTGTAACAATTTGCTCTTGAATTCTTGCATTATTTTGTCCACCTTTTCCTTTGAGATAGGACTAAGGGGTTGGTTTGGTGAGCGATTTGAGGCTTTAGATAATTCGAGATGCACAGACTGAAGCTTCTCTTCTAACCCCATTGAAATAAACGCATTGGTGATCTCTTGGTCTACTTCTTGCTCCACCTTTTGAATTGCTTCAATTGTGATGGGATCAGATGGTCCCTTTGCTTCTAAGATTTTCTTCTTGAGATTTTGGACCTCTGACTCGATATCAGTGATCTTATACTTGCCGACATCAGATGGCTTCATGTTACGCTTTCTCTCTGGTTGCACAGGTATGCCTTCTTGGAAGCCTCCAATTGACCGGAACTTGAGCCTTCGGTGGTGCAGCAACCCCTCTCTATCCATTCTTGTCAGCTCCTGTGTAGATTACAGGGTTTCTATAAGTGGCAGATAACTAGGAAATTGATGCAAAGGGAAAGCAAAGTCAACTGCCTAAATTTAAGGGATGCTAAGTCAACTGCATCTCAAGACAGGCTGCCACCACAAAGGCAGGCAGGCCTTGCTGCTTCTTCCACAGTTTAGTGATAAAAAATTTTGAAACTAAATAAGGATAGTGACAGAAAAGTCTGGTCATCTTGAACTTACTACTGCATTATAGGGTCATGAGATTTCCATAAAACATGACTACTTAAAACATCGTTCTCTTGGAAAGTTAGAAACACATTGCTGTGAAGATAAGCTGGCCAAGGAATTTCATATGGACTTACATGTGCATAGGACGTTTGATAATTACATTTGCTTTGCCGTCTAGATTTGAGAATCTTGCAAGAATTCTGGATTGGAAGAGTTGGTTGATTGCAAATCAGAGGGTTTTCAGTGAAAATTGACAATATTGTTTCCCTGAACTAGTTGGCCAACAACCAGACTAATGTTAATTGACGTTGTTAATCTGGTATACTCAAAAACACACCATTATGTATGATGAAGGGTGTCCTCCAGTCATTTCTCATCATTAGAATAATAGGGTTTTCAGAACTAATTCTTGAAAGACTTACAAAATACAGTGAGATAAGTGAACTTGGTTCTACCTCTCAGGTTGATGTTTTTGGTATTCACAAAAGAAGTATTTTGCTATGTCAAAGGATCTCTTGGCTTCTGCCTTGCTCTTGTGGGTATGTAGGCTCAAATTTCCTTTGTTATCAACTCTCTATGACCTTAGAGGCTCATAATTTTCTCTAATTCAACTCTTAGCTTTTATAATTTACCACCTTGCCAAAATCCTTAACTCTTTACTACTTTTCAGATAGGGAAAGAAGATAATATTAAAAATAGTGATAATTAGAAGAAAAATGAACCTACAAATGGAAGGAGAGGTCCTCTCAAAATAAAACTTAAAAGAGGAAAAGTAAATGGATTTTGAGGTACAAAATTGCTCCAAGAATGAAACAGCCCGGAACACCATGTATGGAATGATAATATCATTCGATATCCATGTAAACACTTCAAGTCACATTTAATTAAGTAAAAAGAAAAAAAGTTTGCATGCATAAATATCTCGTGAAAGATGGATATAAGGAAAGAAAAAAAATGGAAAAATGGAAAATATAAAGAAGAAACATGATCACATGATTTCAAAGATAAGTTCTAACAGGTATGTAACTCTGGTTGCTTATACACATCTACTTATTGCTTACCTCCATGGCCTGAGTGATTGCAAGCTTAATTTGCTGGGAGGTCCAAGTGGGATCAGCATGTGCACCACCAAGTGGCTCCTGTATGTAGATCATATCAATAACATCAACCAAAATACAAAATAAGCTATAGATATAAATAAAAACACAAAAACTAAACAATAAAATGCATGTAGAATTCTCAAAGCTAACAAACTATGCCAGGTGACAGCAAAAAATTGCTCATCACTTTTGTGACTTCTTTTGTAAATTGAGAATTCTTGAAGATGTGAACAACACCGTAACAAACACTTCAAAGCCTTCATCCCCTCCAAAGATTGTTCTTTGTAATTGAAAATACATTCATTACTCTCAAGGCCAAATTCCTGTACAAGGCAAGCTGAAACTGCTCTATATGTATGATCACTCTGGTGCAGAAAAAGCCAATTCAAACAGGAAATTAAGAATATATTTGACTTTAATAGAGTACATAACACTGTATATGATTAGTATTGATTACTGAAATTGTAGAACTCTAATCAGTCACTCTCACCCTTTTTCCACTTTATGGAAATTAATATAGTTGTAACCCAAATTGATTGGAAGTTCACAAAAGATCATCACAGAATTTTATTGGCATTGATTACAAGAGAACTCTTTATTTCACCGTGCAAGGAGTGCATATAATATGTAGATCATCCCATATGATATGAATCTTTACAAGATAATCCTATCAAGTGCAAACAAAGTTGTAAATTCCTTACTCCTCCAAATCAAAGCATCTTAAG
Organism: Dicorynia guianensis; assembly: GCA_037013595.1. Classification (NCBI taxonomy): domain Eukaryota; kingdom Viridiplantae; phylum Streptophyta; class Magnoliopsida; order Fabales; family Fabaceae; genus Dicorynia; species Dicorynia guianensis. The sequence goes on from JASUAB010000014.1 coordinate 30,035,100, forward strand.
TAATGGTCAATCATGTCCATACATGAGGCCAACCCAACATCAAACATCTTCATTTTCTACTCAAAAGTATTTCTCTTACAACTCCCAGCTTGACATTTTCATTTCACTCTGCTAGACCTTTATTTCTTTACTTTTACAAGCTATCCTTAAATCTTAATATGATATTGATCTCTTCGTGTAAATTTCTCCCATATGACAAATGATTATTTTATTCCTACAGCTCTGGTAAATGACTGACAACTGTCTTGATATATTAATTAAATAGAACATATCATTTGCAAGTGGTATTAATTCACCACATCTTAAATTGATTTATATCCCTGATCTACAGGGCATAAATGGGAAAAGGAGATTGATCGTAACATTGGTGCTAGCCTATTGTGGTCAAAATTTTATTTTAATTAGAACTCTCTAATCACTACAAGTTCTCTCTGTATTCACTGCATCTCTGTACTAGTATTCTTGCTTATTAGAACACCGAAAAGCTATATTAAATGCTTTGTTACTAAGAAAAAATCCTTCCCAAATCCAACTATTACAGTAGTACTAATCATTTTATGTTCCATATACAACTCCAAGATCTTGTTTTGTTATAAAATTTAATTATGCACATGTCTAAATATTTTTAAAGGATTACCGAGACTTCAAGCAGATTCAATCAAACCAGATGCATGGAAGTTCAACTGGATATGGCACGTAATTATTGAAAACTATGAACTTCTTCTGGAAAGGTTTCCATTCAAAAATATATAAAGGGAACATCTGTTTGTCCCAAATGAAAGGCACAAAGAATTCTTATAATTATTTAGACATATGAGCGTCAAAAAATATCTGAAGAACACTGCTGCTGGACATTGCCACTGTAAGGTTGCATGCTTTGTGGAACATATTAGTTACGTTGGAAAGCAAAACACAGCAAAGGATTAAAGTTCTTACAGGAATAATACCATCAGCGATTCGGAATCTATAATGTTCTTGAGCTGTTATTCTTAGCTTTTCAGCAGCCTATACAAATATCAAATAAACCCCCTTTAATGAAAATATAGCTGAGATACTCTAGATAACCACAAAAATTTATATAAAGGAAAACCTTGGGCGCAGCTTTGGAAGATTTCCACAATATTGCAGCACAAGCTTCAGGACTAATTAGAAAAACACAGCCAATAGGAACAAATACATTTGTTAAGCTCCTATGGAGAAAATTATTCAAACCATGATGTTCAAAAGTAAACTGTGGAAAATGTCTGCTGCATGCTCAGGCTTCCATGCAACAAAAAAGTGAAGAAAAGAAATCCTCACCATTATGATAGTATAATGATAGGGTAAATTGTTCATTCCCTTTTTTTTTATTAAAGCATCCATTGCTCATATAAGCATAGCAAATCAGAAACACTGCTTATCAATAATGAAGAGAAATATGCCATTCATGTGCATTATTATGATGAACAGAAACTTAAGAAAATTTCTAGCACACACAAATTTAAAATTAATAGTGCTTGTTATCTAAGAAGCCAGAAAATCACTAGACAAGCAGTTAATGGCTAATCAGCTGGATATTCATCTAGCAAAGAATGAGGTTCATAAGTTCATAAATAGGTGTGGAAAAGATGACAGAAGCATTTTGCTCTTCAACTGGACAAGAAGTATAACACTTGTTGTCTGTGTTCTGTGGCATATGGCTGGCAAACCTCTGATCTAACATTAGTCAGATGGCATTTACATAGGATTGAATCTTAAACACAACGGGATATACTCATAGTAGCTAACAGTAGAATTGGCAATCATATGTTATAAATAGGCTCTTACATCATGATAGGACCCAGGAGCTTGTAGAAATTTTTATATCTATTAATCAGCCAAATACAAACAGAGAACAGCCAATTCTCAGTAGAGAAATGGTCTTTGCTACGCTTACAGAAAGAAGGAATAGTAAAAGAAAGATCCTAAACGAGCTACAGAGAACAGCAAGCTGCCCTCCCAAGGATTTCTCCCTCTCCCAGAGCTACTCCCCTGAGCCTAGAGTCAATGCTCCGAAACAAATGAATACCCAATTTTGGCGTGCCTCTCCTCCAAGGTGCACGACCCCTAAATACTATTCTCACTAACTACTGCCAGCTGTCCCACTCCTTCCTTGGGCTGACCCTGGGGTTCTATAGGCCTTTGGAGCTCATTAATCGAAGTTCTGGTCCACAGGTTCCTAGCACATCATTGATAGGATCCAACTTTAGTATACACCATTACAATGAATAGAGCTATATCATGCTGTGCATAAAGTTTGAATTGAAATCAAAGTTTACAAAGAACTCAATCCAATATTATTAGATTGAATCATATATGATGATGTTACGTTCAAATACCCTTGAACCAGTCATACAGACTGTCGTGTCACTGAGCATTCCTTAGAATTTGTCTACATTAGATAAACAACTTTGGATTTGAAGCAAAAGGATAAGCCCATTTTTAATTTGAATGCTAGATATGAGAATAAAGAATGGATTATTAAGTGGTTTTTCAAAGCATGGATAGAAAAAAAATAGCTTGGGTTAAGAAATTAGTTGTCTAGGAAAGTGCGTAAACTGTTAGGTTGAAATTTCTACATGTCAAGCTTGTTTGGCAGTGTGGTTCAAAAAGCCTATGAAGCAACAGTAGAGAATTTATAAAACCATAAAGTGCTCCAGACCAAACATTTATTTCTTTGATAATGTTATTAACTTGATTGTTAATTTTCTTAACTCAGTGCCTATCATAAATGATCAAGAACTTTAATACTTAAGTAAATAAAGAACTTTTTATGCAATAATAGTAAAAGTAAAAGATAAGACAGTATTAACACCTTGCAACATAGAAGGCAGAATTCTCCAGCATAAACAGCTTATTAGCACAGGCTATTGCAAGTGCTCCACCTGAACCACCTTCCCCAGTTACAACTGTAACAATGGGCACCTTAAGACCAAACATAGTCCTCAAGTTATGGGCTATTGCTTCACCCTACAAAAGCAATCAATTGACAAAAATTTAAAAAGGTAAATATGTGATCATCCAACTACTGAGTGAAACAAAAGGAAAAAGAGGTTATGCACACACACTTGACCAAGTTCCTCAGATTTAAGATCAGCATAGGCCCCTGGAGTATCAACAAATGTAATGATGGGGAATTTATGATGATCAGCATATTTCATCATGCGCAAGGCTTTCCGGTAGCTGTTTGCAATTAACATCTTAGTCAACATAGCTAAAAATCATTGATGCTTAATATGATGTGACATAAATGCAAAGTTGTAAATGCCATTAGCCTTACCAACAAAATGTCAATATAACCAAAACATTTAAAAGATGCATGATTTATGACTAAGAATTTCATAGAACTCTTAGAAACTGTATAGACGTTCAATTAATATTTTTATAAACAGAACATCAAAACATACCCATGAGGTGTAGGCATTGCAAAGTTGCGGGCAATGTTTTCCTTTGTGTTCCTACCTTTCTGATGGCCTATAAATATATAACTCTTTCCATCCATGCTCCCTATTCCAGTCACAATAGCTGGATCATCATAACCTGCTCGATCTCCATGAAGCTCCACCCACTAAAAAATTCCAAAGTGAAACAAAGAAAAGAGGTAAGGAACTGTCTACAATTAGTAGAAAAGAGATTAGATTACATACCTTCTCTGTAATATTAAGTATATGATCAAGAACTGTTGGCCTATTGGGATGTCGAGCAATAGCCAACCGTTGAAATGGTGTTAAATGTGTGTATAGATCTTTCAGAGCCTAAACTCAAAATGGAGAAAATTTAAGTTATAACAATGCAAAAAAATAAAAAAATAAAAAAGGAGTATGACAGTCCTTTTAATACACCACAAAATGTAAATTACAACTATTCCTTGAGATTAAAGTTAGTAACATATACACTAGCGCTATTTGTTGTAAGTAGAGTCAGCCACTTAATTAACAACTGCTTCGATCCTTGCAACAGATTAACTTAATTAGCTTAAATTCCCTCATCATTCTACGTTTCTTTTAATTAGTTAGTCATAAATTGGCTAGTTATAGGACCAGCTAGTTCAGCTGTTAAAGCCTCTTTGTGTTGTTCCAAGAACCTAGAATTATTTCTAACTTTCATGTGTGGTGAGGGTTGTCAGGTTTGTAATTTTTTGCATATATTCGACAGGCTAACAAGCATGTTTCCTTTCCACATTCACCCAGAAAAATTCTGTTTCTTTAACAAGTCTCATCCTAATTGTATGTCCAATTCTCCAAAGCCAATTGCAATTAGATCACATCAATACTCTGCTCAAGGGTTAGGTTTATGATATACTTTGTAACTTTTTTAAATCATATAAATGTTTCAACCTCACCGGATTGCTATATGTAAATCATTTTTAAATATTTATACTGGTTTAATTTTAGCTACTCTTTCTGGAAGCGTAACCATAAACTATGTACCATTTGAAGTTGTGAGGAGAAAAGCACCTATGGTTTAATATCAATGAAAAAGAAAGGGATAAACTTAGGCCTGCACCCATGTAGTTCCACAAGTAAATGTTTCCCACAATATAATAATTGGAAGACGACCATATACTCATGCAGTTATTTTTAGTAACCCAGTGCTCTAAAATTTAGACCAAATTGAACCTTAACAAATATCAACCCAAGGCACCTAAAAGATGAAATGACAATACATTAAGACAATTGTTCAATGAACTTATACAAACACCTTAACCTGTAACTAGTAGAAACTTATTCAACTTACCTGTTGATACTTGCTCTCCAGAGTATTAATTTGATCACTGAAGTCTAAGCCTGTGTCATCTGCCATCCTACGTACCTGCCAGATGCAGATAAAGTAAACAACATAAGGAGAACAAGAAAGTGAGGTTGCATGTCAGAAGTGAACCCTATCTTGAAAGCAATTTAGAGTTCCTGCCTTATTAGATGCTTTAAAGTTAAGTTGCTTAACTAATTGTAATGTCCTTTTTGAATGCTCAATGATCTTTAATTAACCATGGAAAAGAAACAGAAACTTTGTCATTGGGAAGACCCTTGTATAAGCAAACATAATTCACCTCAACAATCTTTTTCTCTAGATCAACCAGTTGCTTCTCAAAATCAAGTGTCACAGGTTTTGGTTTCTCAGCTAGAGGCTTGAAGTGAGATAGGTAAGTCAAAAACCCACTACTGATATTTGGATCCATATTATCAGGCCATGGATAATCATGCTTCTTTCCTTTTCTAATCTTGGCAACCACTTGAAACCTGTTCTCTTTCGTACCCCTTGTTCTACCTAAAATCTTTGGCCAAATACCAATTGCCCTATTGGAAGAACTTCTGAGAAAATAATTAGCAAGGTAGTCTTTTCCAACACATGGACGTCTCGTTCCAGTGGCACAATGTTCAATTCCTCTTCTGCTTATGTAGTTTCCACCTGTAAGTGATAAGCTAGTCATATTGACGAGCTTATATCTTTGTATGTTGGTTGTATACAGGCTGCATCATCCCTGCATGCAGAACAATTTGAGAAAAAAAATATTAAACAGAAAATTACACTTCTAGGTATCATAATTCATAACTACACTTAACCTGCTCCATGCAATGGACAGAAAAGAAGGATGCTGAATGACAAAATACTGCAGCTCGGATTACTCTTCTAGTTGAACACTGACAAGGAATACAATAGATAAGATCTTATCAAGATCTTATTAACTTTCAATTTCAGAATTTTCAAGAAGAGATAGGAAAGCACAACATGCTACCAATTACAGATGTCATTGTTATTAACCAAATGAATACTTAAGCATTATAGATACTACATAATTTCTTTTCCATTTTTGCTTTCTTTTTTCTTCTTATTTTTGAATTAGTAAATGCCCTGCAGATTAGTGTATTCACACAATCACCTCCTTTCCATTCTAAAAGTGTACATGGAGATAAAAAGCTTGTTATAGACTATCTGGCGATTAAGGACATCGTATTGTAAGAATTAAAGTGCTTCAATAACTTATTTGCCCTAACAAGCGACTATATGATGCCTAAAAACGAGAGGGTAAAGGTTTCAAAATGCACGCTCAAATTTTATCCAAAAATACATACATATATAAGGCAAATCCAAAACACAACACGAATCTTTAAAATTACCTAATGAAGCAATTAGGATTGTTCACTATCATGGGAAAAGAGGCAAACTAGTAAAAATAAAGAGCATCCATTGCCATAGCATAAGCTCAGCAGTTTATATATGCAAAGCTGCAATGAATACCATAACATTTATTCCTATAATTCTGTGTACTATTTCCCTCAGATTTCTCAGCAACCAAACAAAAAATTAAGTGTATGTTGGCTACCTTAAAATTTAAGCTTCGGGGCTTCAAGAACGAGCAAATCTTTCATCTGCAACAGCAGCTTGTGTACTTTGATCACTAAAGAACAACTTTGGAAGATAACAAAAATGGCCAATTGGTACTGTTTTCTGTTCTGTCAATCAATTCGGATGCTGTCTGTCTGGCTTTTGCTACTCCTTCTTATGCGGACCGTTGCCCTGAGTGCAGCGGTTGCGGTCGGAAGAACAGATTCGTTTGGATTAAACAGTGGAAATCACGCGCTGTTGTTTACGAGTGGGGACGACGAAGATGACTTTAGAGGACGGACACGTCCACTTAATGGGGGATAAGGGATAACTCCCAAGCTAAAGGGCCCGGGTCCACGATTTTTTTAAGTAAATTATTTTAATTATTTTATGTTATTTTTTATAAAAATTTTTATTTTAAAATTTATAATAATTTATCTAATATTTTATTAATATTGATATACATAAATTTTGTTATTATAAATTATTAAAAAATTATTAGTTTAATAATAAATTCATTATGTGCTATAAAAAATATTTTTATTAATTAAATAATAAATTTTTATAATTTCTGTTTTTTTTTATAAATATAATTTTATATAATTTATATTGTAGTTTAAAAAATTTATAAAATAAAAAAATAACATAAAATTATTTCTATAAAAAAAACATAAACTTTAAAATAAAAATTTTTTATCCATCTAATAAAAATATATTTTATGAGTCATAATAAATATATTATCTAAATAAGAGTATTTATAATTTATATTAATTGAGTTTATGTATAATGGCCAGTTGGTACTGTTTTCTGTTCTGTCAATCAATTCGGATGCTGCCTGTCTCTACCCCTTCTTATGGGGACCGTTGCGCTGAGTGCACCGGTTCCGGTCGGAAGAACAAATTCTTTTGGATTGGACAGTGTAAATCACGCGCTGTTGTTTACGAGTGGGGATGGCGAAGATAACTTTAGAGAACGGACACGTCCACTGACTGGGGATGAGTGATAACTCCCACGCTAAACGCCCGGGTCCACGATTTTTTTAAGTAAATTATTTTAACATTCTTTCTATATTATTTTGGCTAAAATGCACAAAATCTCCCTGAACTAAGGATCGATTTTAAAAAACCCTCTTAAACTTTAAAATTTTTCATAGAACCCTCTTCAACTAACTAAGACGTGCAAAAAACCCCCTCCGTTAGTTTTTCTGTTAAATGATGGATGGAACCCTAAATTTTCATTATGAAAAGACCAAAATAACCCCCTTGAATGGCCGATTTGCTCTGTTCTTTGCTTTTCTGCTGTGTCCTAAACTTCGTTAATCCTTCCGTTCTATGCAAATTATGTAGTTATGTTGTTTGTCGCCTGGATGCCTTGGTGAAACTAATGCATTGTGCTAACCTCTGCTACCACTTTAAGGGCGAGCTGCACAACAACAACTGGGCTTCTTTGGGTTCCTTGTAGGTCTTGTGCATTGGGGCGTTGTGTCAGCAATGGTTCAAGAGGCAAAATGAAGGCACGATTCTAGGTCCTGGTAGAGTGATCATGGTGGAAAGGTAGACCTGGAACCGTCTTCCATGGGTTGAGCTTCAAAGGTGGATGATGTAACAGGTAGAGTTTCAGCAGTGGGTGCAATTCAAACATGAGCTTTCCGATAGTCAGCCTCTGCAAAAGTCAGGCTCGCAATGACAGCAATGGTCATGAAGCTTCAAAATGACAGTGATAAGACTCTTTGCTGGGCTGTATGGATGCGGTGACGGAAGTAAAGTTGTTGCAATGTGGTGAAGCTTCCAGCAACGGGTGGAAAGTTACAGAGATGGCTTTTGCAGCACGGACTCGACCACTAAATGTGCAGCAACAGTGGCTTCTTGACGGGATATGGAGGACGGACCTGGACTTTGCGGCAATGGGGCTTCTTGAACTTCTTCGACAGTAACCCACAGCACCTTCACCTCCAAGAAGTAGCGGAAAGCTTTGAATCTCAACTCCCTTTGCAACCCATGGTCCTTTGCCTTGAAGAACCAGTGCACCTTAAGGTAGAGTGCCGGCGTTAGAACTGAGTTCTCCGACACACTTGAGTCACTCTATCAGTTAGTTCTACCTCATTGCAGCATTCATAATTTGCCCAGCTATTGTTCGCTTCAGTCTTGACCTTCATTACGACACTAGAATCCTACAACCGCTGGAGTCTTCAACCGAATCATTGTACCCCTGTTGGAAGACTTGTTCTTTGCCACCCGCTAGTTTTATGTCATGTCTTATTACCTCGCTGCATCTGTTGCAATAGAAAAACCCCACCGACTGCCACTAAACACAGCCGTTATTGCTTGGGATCTAAAGGCGAAAGTACCACAAGACTTTGTCACTCTTGTGTTGCTGTCGAGCTGCTACTTGGTCCGCCCACTCTTATTTGAACAACGAGTTCAACATGAATGCTGTTACCGTGCACACTTGCTTCAATAGCGTCTATACATGTGGGTGCTTGGTGCCTTTATCGCGTGGCTCTCTCCTCTATACTTTCACTATTCCGTCCGCCGATCCTAAGAAGACCAATTCATCCAAGCCACAAATGGCGGAAAAAGAACAGCATCCCATTACTAGCAACTAGCATTCTATCGCTAGCAATCAGCACCCTCACCCAAAGATGACCACGCCCAAGTGGAGATCCCGATCTTCTTCCTTTTGCAAGAACCTTTCCTTGCTTTGAAGGGATTGGTGACCTTGACCAAATCGAAACATTCAGCTATTGATGGATAAGCTTTGCTGAAACATTGACTGCTAATGAAGGATGGCCAGGTCCCGATTCCTAAGGTTAAAGAATTCCCAACTAAAGGAAAATATGAAGGAAGTTAAGGGTTATTTTGGTCTTTTCATAATGAAAATTTAGGGTTCCGTTTATCATTTAACAGAAAAACTAACAGAGGGGGTTTTTTGCACGTTTTAATTAGTTGATGAGGGTTCTATGAAAAATTTTAAAGTTTAGGAGAATTTTTTAAAATCGACCCTTAGTTCAGGGGGGTTCTGTGCATTTTAGCCTATTATTTTTTATAAAAATTTTTATTTTTAAAATTTACAATAATTTTATTAATATTTTATTAATATGATATACATAAATTTTGTTATTATAAATTATAAAAAATTATTAATTTAATAATAAATTTATTATGTGTTATAAAAAATATTCTTATTAATTAAATAATAATTTTTTTATAATTTATGTTTAATCTCTCTTATAAATATGATTTTATATAATTTATATTTTAATTTATAAAAAATTTATAAAATAAAAAAGATTGCATAAAATTATTTCTATAGGAAAAGCAGGCATGAACTTTAAAAAGAAAAGAATTTCTCACTCAACTAACAAAAGTATATTTTATAGGACATAACGAATATACTATCTAAGTAGGAGTATTTATAATTTATATTAATTAAGTTTATATATAATATATTTACAAAATATAAAAAAGATACTTCATATTTTAAAATAGAAAGATTTGTGTAAGAATTATAAGATAAAAAGGAGGTTAAAGTATTATTTTGGTTAAATTATTTTGTAAGATGTTGTCATTAAGTTTTTAAGTAAATTTTTATAATTTAAAATTATAATAATAAGTATTTATAATTTTTATTTTTTATGTCTTAAATTCTATTTTTACTCTTTACTGTATAAAAATATTTTATGTGGTCAATTATAAATTGATCTTTTTAATTATTATAAAAATTTTAATATTATTATATTAAATTATAAAAATTGAGTTAAATACTATTTAAAATTATAGAGTTACTTGAATTTTAATTAAGCCTTTATGTTAGTTATATTAGATATTTTTACACATTATCATAATGATAGAAATATAAGACATAAATAATAAAAATTATAAAAATATACTTATAAGTTTTGAAATGTAAAGGTTTACTTTAAAAATTTAACTTAACTATAAAACCTACCAAATGGTTTAACCTATTTTTTTTTTCTAGAGTTAAGGTAAGGTAAAAGAGATAATATTATAAAAGTGTAGTCATAAAATTAAAAAAGTTGAAAAAATTCATTAAAATTTATAAAATTAAATTTAAATATAAAATAAGTAAAAAATATTAAAGAAACTAAGGAGATTCATCCCCTGCTAAAGGCAGGCCTATCAAGCCTACGCTGAATAACTTTGCTATTTCGACCATAAAAATAAAATAAAATAAACATGTTTGATAAAAAAAATTACAATAGAAAATCAGTTAATTATAGAATTAATTAAATTGGTATGAAATTCAGTAATGATTAATCCATATTAAATTAAGTTAATCAATTAAGTGACCAATGGATTCATAATTATACTCCCTATGTTTCTGATTAATTGTCGATAAACTTGAATTAAAGAACAATTTTTGGTCTTTTATTTAAAAATAAAAAATAAGAAATTTTATTTTAAAATACAAACTAAAATTTTTTGTCTATTATTTAAAAATACTAATTTTATTATTTATTTAGACATAATTACTCTAAACACAATCACAGCTACTCCTGTGTTAGGACATTTTTGAAAAATGGTATCTTCGTGTATTTTCACCCATTCCCTCTCACACATAGACATGTAAATTTGGGTTAGGCCCGCTGGGCCAACCCGCCCCGCCCCGTATAAGGGGCAGGGTGGGTTATTATTAAGTGAACCCGCTAATTTGCAGGTAAAATAACCCACCCCATTTAACCCGCGGGTTGTAACTTGTAAAATTCAAAATTTGACCTGGCTAAACGACGTCATTTAGCTAAACCTAATTTTACCTAAAGTCGGCCCTATTCCCTAACCTAAACGGACACAGGTTACACACTTACACAGCCGCACTCGCATATCGTAGTCTCGCACCCAGGCACCCCCACAACCACAAGCCGACAAGCGCAACTCGCAAGTCGCAAGGCCTCCCGCTCCCTTGACCTCGAGCTCGACTACTACCAGACCACTCAGGTACTTAATGCAAAACGGCAAACGCTGTCGTCCCTGTGCCTAGTGCCCCCAGAGTCCCCACAAGCCGACAAGTGCAAGGTCTCCCGGTCCCGCTCCCTTGACCTCGGGTCCTCGACCAGACCACTCAGGTACTCAACGCAAAATGGCAAACGCTGTCGTCGCTGTGCCCCCAGAGTCCCAGACCCAGGGTTCCCCTTCGCCGCAGCTTGCGTTCGGCTAAATCAGCCCTTCACCGATTCGCCCTTCCTGAATCGGTGAATCCTCATTCCTCCTTGTCTCTCTGCCACTCGGCCTTCCCCACAAGCGCAAGGACTCGTTTGACCTCGATCGCTCGACGCAAACGCTGTGCCCCCAGGTTCCCCTTCGCCGTAGCTCACCTTAGGTCGAATCAGCCCTTCGCCCTTCCTGAATCCCGAATCCTCACCTCATCTTTGCTTCGGTGCTTCCCAATTTTGCGTCCGAATTGGTCCGATCCAGGTGACGGTGCACCATTCTTAAGCAGCTTCCCCTTCCTATGTCCTCGTCTCTGTCGATTGTCGCTCGACTCTGCCTCTGCCTCTGCGTCCCGAATCCCGTTCGGCTTCACCTTGTCTCTGCTCGGTGGGTGTTTCTGTTTCAGTAGTTCAGTGTTTGTTTAAATTGTTTTGAAATGTCTTTTTAATTATCTATGATCCTTTAGTTTCATGCATATTAACTATTAAGGCTATTAGTATTGTCTAGACGATTAGACTAAACCTCCATTAACTGATTGAATGGAGATTGAAATCAAATAATCAGTATTCAATAATCAATGAGTTAATGACACTAACCAAGGACCTCTGAGATGGCCTTGTCTATCTTTCTTTTTTTTAGAAAAGTATTACAGATATCATATCCCATGAATTTCAGGCCATTTTTCTATTGCTATTGGTTTTCTAAAAAATTAGGAAACTAGTTTTTCAATGAATGTGGATGAGATGTGTTTCTGGAATACTGTAAGGAACTGATCCTTAGAGAATGACTGAGAGTACAAAATACAAATGCATTGTAATTTTCACTTTTGGTGTCATGAATTTATAGGAGGCTCTCTTGTTTTATATTTTTGTAATTTTCACTTTCTCCAATATCTGTACAGAACAATTGGGCTTTGGTAGCTAAATTTGATTTGATTGAGTCATGGAATCTATTAATTTGGATGATGATGTCTTAATTGAAGAGCCCATGTTAGATAAATCTAAAGGTGAATCAAAGAAAAGGGGTAGACAACAAACTTCTGAAGTGTGAAATTTCTTCACTAGTTTAGGGAGTGGAAAAGATGGAATTGAAAGGGCACAATGTAATGCATGTAAAGTTGAATATAAGATTGGTGGTCACAAATATGGAACTTCCACATTGAAGCATCATTTACCAAAGTGCAAGATGCTTAAGTTTCATGATGTAGGACAAATGATTATAGATGGTGATATGAAATTAAGGTGTAGGAAAATAGATCAAAAAGTTCAATGTGAATTATGTGCTGCTGCCATCATCCAATATGATTTGCCCTTTTCATTTGTTGAATATGCTGGGATCAGAGCTTGGGTGAAGTATATAAATCCTGATGTTATTTTTGTTTCTAGAAATACTATGATTGGTGATATCAATAAAATTTATAGGAGGGAGAAACAGCAACTTAAGCAAATTTTGGCTAAGATTCCTAATAGGATTTGTTTAACTTCAGATGTGTGGACTGCTTGCACTAGTGAGGGCTACATTTGCTTGACTGCTCATTTTGTCGATGATAATTGGAAATTGAATAGCAAAATACTTAATTTTGCTCATATGCCTCCTCCACATACTGGGGAAGAATTGGCTAACAAGATGTATGATTTTTTAAAGGAATGGGGGATTGAGAAAAAAGTTTTTTCTCTCACTTTGAATAATGCCTCAAATAATAATAATATGAAAAATATTCTGAGAGAACAATTGTGTTTGCATGATGGCTTATTATGTGCTAGTGAACTTTTTCATGTTCGTTGTTCTACTCATATATTGAATCTCATTGTTCAAGAAGGGTTAAAAGTAGCTAGTGAGGCCTTGAAAAAAATTAGAGAATCTATGAAGTATGTAAAAGGTTCAGAGAGTAGGATTTTAAAGTTTGAAGAATGTGTGCAACAAGTTGGTAATATTTACACCAATGTTGGCTTACGTTTGGATGTGTACTCGTTGGAATTCAACATATATGATGTTAGATAGTGCCATCAAATATAAAAAGGCTTTTGCTTCTCTTAAAGTAGTAGATAAGAATTATAAAGATTGTCCTTCATCTGAGGAGTGGACAAGAGGAGAGAAAATATGTGAATTCTTAGAGCCATTTTATGATATTACCAACATGATTTCTGGTTCTTCTTATCCTACTTCTAATTTGTATTTTATGCAAGTTTGGAAGATTGAATGTTTGTTGTTGGAAAACTTGAAAAATGAAGATTTGGTAATCAATGACATGTGCCAGAAGATGAAAGAAAAGTTTGATAAATACTGGAGTGATTATACCATTATTCTTGCACTTGGGGCAATTCTTGACCCACGCATAAAACTTGCGATGCTAGAGTATTTTTACTCAAAAGTTGATGCCTTGACTTGTCAAGAGAAGATTAAAAATGTGAGGACAATGTTATACAAACTCTTTGAACAATATGCCAACTCTTCTAGTGCACCAAGTTCTTCTCAATCTCAATCCTCTATTTCATTTACACCTAGACCAAGTGAGGGAGGAAGGTTGAATAAAGGCAAAAAAATTCTTGATGTAAGTTTGCAGATATTTTTTCTTTAATTAATCTCTATTATTTTTTGCACATATTAGTTATATATTTATATATCTAATTCTATTATTATTTGTCTTGAGCTTCATTTAATGTAGGAAATTTATATGTTTGAGAGCCAAACTGTGACAAATGCTGGAAAATCTCAATTGGATGTCTATTTGGAGGAGCCAAAGCTTGAATTTTGTTTTTTTGAAGATTTAGATGTATTGGAGTATTGGAAGATGAATAAGCATCGTTTTCCAATCTTATAAGTTATGGCTTGTGATGTCTTGGCTATTCCTATTACTACAGTTGCGTCAGAATCAGCTTTTTCTATTGGTGCTCATGTGCTTAACAAATATAGAAGCCGTACCCTTCCTGAAAAAGTTGAAGCTCTTATTTGTACACGTAATTGGCTGCATGGTTTTTCCTTTAATGGTAATATCATTTTGTTTGTAACTTGTTCATTATTTAATTCAAGACTTATATTCAATATGACAATGTTATAATCATTTTAATTATTTATTTGGTTGTAGATATTGATGAAGATGCAATGAAAGTTAAAACAATATTATCAAAAGAAGGTTCAAATGTTTCTCATGAACTATTTGATGAAGATGAAGCGCAAGACAATGAAGATGATGTGAGTTATTACTTTTACTTATTAATGGCAGTTACTATATTAACACTACATTTTAATTACTATGTTAATGTGTGTATATAATTTGGTTGTGCAGGTAAATCTAATTGGCGAGAGTTAGAGCTTAGAAGCCAATTGTGATTTGTGGACTATTATTACTATTATGGACGGAGTTACAATTTGATTTTGAAACTGAATATTTTAATGATAATTTGTATTTTGTGATTTAATTTAAGATTTAATTAAAACTTGAATAGTTATTTTTAATTTAAAATATTATGTTTGGATTGTAATTTTACTAGTAGATCAGACAGAAGGGTATTCATGCTTAGATATCCAGCTACTGTGTAAAGAGGCAGCAATGCAACCCTTGAGTTGCATAATGTCACAACTTGAACAAAGACAAGAGGTGGTGTCTGAAGAAGGTATGTTGTGACTGTTATTTACAATATTAGTACATTTATATATATGTTGTCCAATTCTTATTCCAATGGTTTATTTGTACAAATTTGAATTATATATAAATTTTTGTGTTTTTATGCCAGCCAATTCACATTAATGAGGTGTTTGCTCCATGTGCCTGGCAAAGGCCTCTCTGAAATGTAGTCTTAAGTCCTAACTTTAACTATTTAGTTATTACTTTTTATAAAACCGTGATGTATTTGTTTCAGTTTGTACAAATTTGCTTCAAAACTTGGTGACCTAAAAAATTTGCTTCAAAACTTAAATAGTCTTGAATGGTGAAGCCAATGTTACTGGAAGCATTTTTAGGATTGGTATTTTTGTTCATCTGTGCCAGCTGCTTGAAAGCACTTACCACTTTTGAGTTTTGACAACATTGTAACGTGTTCCTTTTTCAATAGCCCTTGTAAATATGCTTGTAGCCTGAGGCAAGATATTGTGTATTATAACTTCCCATTTCGTTGGCTGAGTGCTTTCTCATCCTTGCTATGTTTTAGGGCTCTTGCCAACAATGTTTTAGAGGTCACAATGGTCCAGTGTTGTCTCTGTCAAATAAATTATTGGGAGAGGATAGCAGCAAAGTATTGGCAAGTGGAGGAGAAGATGGTACAATTCGTCTTTGGTCACTTAGCTCAAGTGGCAAAAGAGGCCAGCATGCTTTAAAGGCTACACTTTACGGACATGAGAAGCCTATAAATTTAATGTCAGTTGCCGGGTATGAGTTCCTTTATTGAAGTAATCCACTGTGGCTTTACTCTCCAGTCACTGAAGTTATCTTGGGATAATTTTATGTATGAAGTGTCCTCCTTCAGGTGAAATATATTTAGTTGATACTTCATCTGTTTATGAAGTTCTATTAAATTTGTAGTCCTAGATGAAAAATTAGATGCCTGAGATGTTTTGCATATGTAGTTTAATGGATTGGTCTGAAACTTCAAATGTGTTTGGTAGTGTTACTCTAACTTCTTAAGGCCTGAATTAATTATAGGTGCTTGATGCCTTGCTCTTGGAAATTGGAATCCTGGAGTCGATGCTAACCATTTCTTTCAACTATAATAATGCTCTTTGTGTTCTTATCTTTTCAGGCACAAAACTTCTCTTTTGGTGACCATCTCAAGAGATTCAAAGGTTCTCTTTCTATTCTTTTATGTTATTTTTATCATGTTAATTTACTTGGCTATCTACCTGATGTTTGAATTAAAGTTGATCTATTGTCAATTACATTGCTATCACTGTACTTGTCAGGGTAAGAGTAATTTGTAGGTTTACTGCTTGCTATTTTCTATAAGTTAGAGTGGCATCCAGTACTTTGATCTTGATGACCTTCCTTTACTGCAAGTTTCATGTTTTTATCAAGAAACTTTGGAAAAGGTATAGTTAAAGGTCATATTTTGGTTGATTAAATTTTGAAGAGAAAGTATTAGTTCAATATGTAAATAGTTATTAAGACTATGGTTTGAATGATTGTTTTCTTAACCATTTCGTAGTTTGTTGTAATTGCATATATTCAGATCTTTATTCATATATGAGATGTTTCTAGTTGGTGTTCTACTTTTTCTTGTGATATTTCTAGTATGTCTGTTTATGCCATTGTTTTGATATGGCAATTTTATCAAGTTGGTTTTATACTGAAGATCACCCCTTATTGATATGGATCGCAGGGCTACTGAGCTAGGGATAATTACTACTCTCCTGAGCAATCAAGATCATATTCTAGGCCTCAATCTCCTTGTGGGGTTAAGGATTACAGTCAGTCTCTAAGCCTATGGGAGAATGGTCGAGGTCTTAATAACAAGAGGCCCATCCTCCTAGCAGATCTGAGAGTCCCATGGGTAATAGTTGTAGTTTTTCAAGGTCTTTTTCACAGTCATATTGGTAAGAATTTCCTTTAGCTTGTCAAGTGACAAATATGACATATAACTGTGTTTTCTATAAACTATAATGGCATTTCTGTCCATTCAAAGCATGATCCTTAATATTCTTATTGAGGCAATTGGTAATATGAAAGTGTAATTCTTGAGGTACTACATCTTAAACATCGGCAACAAGAGTATGTAATTTATGTTGTTGCTTTAGTTCGTGTCATGATGGCATTGTTAAAGTGAAGAACTTTGTTTCCTATTATTTTGATAGAATATGAATATCTAATCTGAGCTCCTGATCAAGTATAAATTGTCATCTGATCTGAACTTTAATGTATTGCTAGGGTAGAAAGTGTCTTGGTTTTATAGCAAAATGAAAATGACATTGCATTGTATTCATTTTTTGAGATAATTGGCGGGCTGGCCCGCTTAGCCCGCGGCCTGCCATGGGACCGGTTGGGTTCAAGTTTTTCAACCAGCAAATTTTTGCGGGCTGGCCCGCCCCGCCCCGCTTAATTACGCGCTTGTGTGGGCCGGCCCGATTTGACAAGCCTACTCACACACGCACTCAACAAGTATGGTAAAAATGCATGAGCTTAACACAACTCTATATTTTTATAGACCACCTTAATTGTTTCAAGAACAATAAGCTCTACTCTTTCCACTAGATCCTTAACACTTGTGTTAGAGGAAGAGGAATCAAATCCAACTATAGAAAATAATCTTGATCTAAATTTGATATCATCAATTTTGAATAGCGCTTCATTTCTAGATCTAATATCTAGAGATGATACTTTTGTAAAGCGGTCAATATTAACCTAAATCACTTAGCCTATTTGAAATTGTCTTGAAAAATTATGAATTAGATTAAGAAAATTTTAGCCTTAAAAGCCCAACCCAAATTGACCTAAGCTAACCTACCATATTTTTAAATTATTTTCACTTCAACCCATATTATTGTTTATATTTTTTAGGTTAAAATATATAAAATTCTCTCAAATTATATGTTGGTTGTAAATAATTTTTTTAAATTTTTAAATTTTACAACTAACCCTTCTCAAAAATTAATTCTGTTACATTTTTTGTCGAGTTTTAGATAGAATCTCCAGTCCCTTAGTTAAACCTCAAATTGATCAAGAAAAAAAGATCAAAATAATTCTAGAGAACTTGAAACACTCCTGCTTGCCCACACAATAGAAGCTTCGAACACTGCTGATGGGCTTCCATTAAGACGTGGGAACGTGGTAGGTGAATCGATGGGTCAGAATTAGTGGAACACTAGTAGTTGCATTTGTCTCGGGCATAATAATGAGTTTTATAGTAGCGATCTTGAAGTTTGTAAGTTCACCATTTTTTTATTAGCATTTTTTTATTAACACCAGCTTGGCTTTTCATTTTTTATTTTGTGGCATTTTTTAATCCTAGGTTGAATCAAATGAATTTGATTAATCAGAAGAACAGTGGTTGTGTAATCGAATGTTATTAAGGAAAATATTAAATAAGACAATCACCTAATCAATTGGATTTTATATAGAATGAGAATTCTTAGTGGCTCATATTTCGGGTTTCCTTTTTCAATGAAGATAGCTTGTAAATGGTTCATCCTTTCCCACAATTTTTGTTTCAATTTATTGGACTCTGCAAACCATAAAAGAACCATGTTTGTATGTTATTATTAGCTATAACTTTTGCAAAATGAATGCATTGCAAGGGCAACAATCTAAAAATGTTAGTCTTTTGATATATTCAGATAAGGTATTAGCTGTTTAGTTTGAATCTAGATCTATGTTTCTGACACTCAAGTGAACAATTTGTCATAGGATTGAATGTAGAGGCAAAAACATGGTTTGATTTGTTTGTAACTTGACAATGTGCTGACTTTGTATATTTAACCCAAAAAAAATTGCCACTTCTGTATTGCAAATAATCTTGTATCTTGTATCTTGACTTTTGTTTCCATTGGATGTGTTTTCTCAACTGGATTCACCGACATCTCTCCACTTTGTTTATGCTTGAACTCATGACATGGACTAGGTCTTGGGAGTGTGGCTCCTTATGTGCTATATGGAAGCAATGTTGAGAGACTTTGATCTACTCTTAAGACATTTGTTAATCATTGCTTGCCTTATTTTGGTCTGTATGCAATTGGGAACTCCTGTTTTGGTTGCAATTGTCTTGCTCCATGGTTTTCATATCCTAGTTGTACAGCTATTCATTAGAAGTTCAATTAGGAACTCCGATTGGGGCTGGTTAGTTCGAAAAGAAGTGAGAAATTGGGCATTAAAAGCTTGGGTAGACTATTGAGTTAATGAGCAGTGTTCGGACCTTCTATTGGGCGCGTGGGTAAGAGTTTTCCATTTCCTTTAAGGTCATTTAGTCTTTTTTCTTGGCATTTGACCAAGGGTTTAAGGATTCCGTTTAAATAAATGTAATAAAAGTGATTTTTTATATATTTTTAATAATTAAAAAAAGTTAATTATAAAATTTTAAAATAAAAAAAAATATTTATAATTGACCTATAATTTAAAGCGTTTATATATTTTAGTTTAATTTTTAAATAGGATAAATTAAACTCTCTTGTTAGTTTATTATGAACATGACAAATGTGATATTGTTTCACATCATCTTTTTATTTGTTAAAGAATAATATATATTTCACCCATAATCTAATTTAAATAAGTATATTTTATTAAATCAACTGTTTGTTCTTTAATTTATTTTGCTGTATGCAAATAATTATTAAATTCATTTGATTTAACACAAAAAAGATTTGTAAGTTTATAACTATTTTAATAATTTAAAATTTTAAAATATGAAATTTATATTAATTTATAATTCAAGTTTATATCTAAGTTTAAATTTAAATTTAGAATTAAGTTCATAGTTAACTTATAAAGTTAATTCACTTAACTGTCAATCTTATAAAATTAAAGTTAAATTCAAATTTTTTTGACCTGAATTAAATAAGTCTGAGATCAAACTGGGTTAACCCATTTATACCTCTATGTCTTTGCAATGCCGAAGACCAAGCCACTTTGGATTGACTAGCACGAGTGCCTAATTTTAAATTGAACACTAAGTCCCTTCATGCTCTGGCCAAAGAGTTAGCACAGTAAAAATGGATTGTATCTCGAGTCATTTTAAAGCACATTATATATTCATGATTCGATCTAGGAATCACTTATTCAAAGTTAGAGACAAAATTGTTCCACTCTATGCCTCAAACAGAAATTAGTGAGGGTGGGGATACATTGGGAAAACCAATTTTTATTAATATAACTGATACCTACATTTTTTATTTAAATAAAAACATATATATATATATATATGTTCATAGAAAATCCATTTAATAACTCAAGTTACTCAACACTACGAAATAGAATGCATATATATAGAATCTCAGCACTACGGAATAGCAGAATTATATTAATTAGTGTGTGAGTACAACAAAAGAAGGTTCGTAATTATGTTTGATGTTGCTAAGTACTATTTGTATGTATCTCAAAATCAAGCAGGCAGAAGAGATTGGCAAGGGTGGAAGTAACTACATCCAAGAAAACTTGAAGATGAAGTTTGTGTGTGATTACATGTTTCATCTGTTACAAGAATATGCCAAGCTCCTGAGGTTTAAACCAACCATACCAGAAGGAGCGGTTGAGATTTGTTCTGAAACAGTGGCCTGTCCTACGGATGATCTGGGGAAGCAGTTTATGGTTGAGTCTATGGTTAAGTCAACAAGCAAAACACCTCCATGTGCACTGCCTCCTCCTTTTAAACCTGAAGCACTCCAAGAGTTTCTCGGACAAAACAGAGTTTAATCAGTCAAGTTGAGGTGAGGGGGAATGAAACTGAGAAAACCTGAATAATAAGCAATAAATGCTTACGTTGTGCTTTATATTCTTTTTGTACTCTTTGCGGATATCCTCTGGCCTTGTTGTTGTTTGATTTTGATAATTTTTTATTTTTATATAATTTAATATATAAATTTTTTTTTATTTTTCCATTTTTATAATTTGATATATATAGGTTCTACATTTTATATCTCTCTCACTCTGCCGCACATTAACTGCAAGGGATTCCGGGCTACTCTTCACACATCATACTCAATTAAAGCATAGTTTTGAAGGAGTAGAGCTACTTACATAAGATTTTTATGTAAAAACATATACATAAATTGTACCTTTTACAAAACTTGCTAAGTAATTACTTTTGTAAAATTTAAGGCTAACTCCATAAGTTGTAGAATTAAAAAACTATAAATTTATTTCAATAATTTTATAAAAATTAGAACTCGCATACAATATTTTTGTACAAAATCTTGTGCAAGCAGCACATTACTAATTTAGAAGAGACCTTTCACATAGAAATGGTACTTACACGCTATCTTAACATAACCCTTCTGTCCAATAATATTAAGTTCAGACTAAACAAAAATAAAATGGGATTTAGAGAATAGTTTATACAAGAAATTTTTATATAAAAAGAAACTCCCACAAAATGTCCTTTACTAAATTTCAATAAGGTAAAACCAAATTGTTAGATTAATTAGATTCATTATTTAATTTATAAAATTTAATAAATTTAACTATTTATATTTTTTAAATATATATTTAACAAGATTAGTTTTGTAAAAATAACATACTTAAATTATTATTGCACAAATATTTGTTGAGTTTTTGAGAATAAGGAATTTTTTTATGATAAGAATAGCGACAAACTACTGAACATACATATAAAGTCTTTAATTTAAAATTAAATTTTTTAAAAGAGCTTAATACAATAATTAGATACTACTTAAGTGTTAAAAATACAGCAAAAGAAAAACATTTTGTTACATTAAGATCCTTATCAGAGCACTAGAGGCATGATAAGCATGACTAATTAACAATAATAAACAACAACATTTCTTAGTTTACACTTCAGATTGATTTGACATTTAAACGAATATTTATAATTTATTTTCCTCCAACGTATCACAGAAACAAAGAAAAAAAAATAATAGTATTGCAGTCTTGCGCGGTAGCCTTGCGCGGTAGCAGTGGTTCATATATTAATGAAAAAAAATCCATACAAAATCTTGACTTACCAAAATCTACGCCAAAATGATAATATTGCTACCTTGAACAATGGTTCTTTCCTATATAATAATTTAATATGTTTCCCATAAAATACAATTTTATGTCTGTTTTCACCTGGACCTGAATTGAACGCCATTAACGTTTATAATTTGTATGACGCGCTGCTAAGTCATTAAAAATCCGACAACAAAAAAGCTTTTTGCTGCATTAGAATCGCTATCAAAGCTCTAAGGGCATGATAAACATGAGTAATTAACAATATTTTTTATTACCCCACAATATTTCAAGTGTCAATAGACCAGAAAAAATAAGATAAGTTCATAAATTTTATATTGTAAATTTAATCTTTTTTTTTTAAATTTTACAAATTTAAAGATTGAACTTTCCTAAAGCACAGCATAAATTGTATGGATTTGAATTATTTAAAGTAAAAAGTATATTTTATAGAATAAAATATAAATGTATATTATTGATAAAAAAAATTAATTATATAAATTATCTTAAATTTAAAAATTATTATTTATTTATTTATATTTAATACTAATTTTTGTTATTATTTTATTAATAATTATTTATTTATATTTTATTCTATAAAGTGTATTCTTCACTTTAGAATATTTCAATTCAAATTTTATAGATTATCAATAAAAAGTTATCAGTATAAATTAGTGTAAAATATAACTATATAAATAATAACTCATAAATTTACAACAATTCATATTTTTTATTAATAATTATTTATTTATAATTTATTATGTATAATTTAAAAGTGCCAAATCATATATTTAATTACTTTTTTATTTTTAAAAACGTTATCTAATTGAATGCAATTTTAATAATTTTGTCACTCTAAACTCTATGTATAAAAATATATAGTTAAATGCAATTTTTTTTTTTTTTGTAGTTTTCGTCTTAAGTTTCTTTTTCCTTTTCCACATTAAACAACCTTCCTTTTTCTTTGTTATTGTTTCCAAAATTTAGATATTTATTGCTTACGTATGCTATAAGATCATTTTGAATATAAATTCATCACATCAAATAAAGTGGTTGGGCTTTGAAGTGTGAGTGTGATCCTATTATAATATTATAAACTAGAAATGAGTGAAGAAATTAACACTTCATGTTAAAGTGACCTTATAAAAAATGACTTCAATGCAAAACATTTTAATATTTCTTGGTAAATCTTTTAAAATTTTCTTTGAAAGCATGATTGGCTGGTGCTACTGCTGTGGTTTAAGAAACTTGATCTCTAAGGCTTGAGTTTGATTCAAATGGTCCAATTTAACTTCATTTTTTTCTCTTCAAGTTTGATTTTTATAATATATTTTTAATATTTTAAAAAAAGAAACATGGTCTCTAAGGATAAGTCATGACACTAGCTAAGTTTCTATAAAATTTGAAATCTTTGTTTATATGATGAATTATATATTATTATAAATATAAATAAATGAATAATAATTTAGAAATTTAAAATTACTTAAATTTTTTTGTTAATTTGTATCATTATAGATACTAATATCTTTGTTTATAATGCTAATTAATTAAGGACACAACAAGGTTCAAGGAAAGAATCTCATTCCAAGAGCACTAATCTACAACACCCCCACATGGAGCCAAGGAGGAGGATGAGAACATTGACTTTTCAAGTCGTTTTGAATAAATTGTTGTCACCTAACTTGAATTGAATTTTCTATCTTATTTTTTGGGGAGAAAAAGGAATATATTAATTTACAAAAGCAACCATGTGTAAGATGACTACAAAATGTTTGCTCTAAGTTTTGCAGTTTGTAGAGACACAATAACTTCAGATTGGGAGAAGTGTCATGAGGAAGCCACAAATTTCTATTTAGTTTGATGGTGCCGCGAATGCCAAAGTTATTTTTAACAATGGACAAATTTTTTGAGTTTGGAAATCCTTCTCAACTTCACTAAGAGAAAATATTGCTAACACCATGATCAAATTTTTTGGACAAAATTTTTAAGGATTATGATAAAATTCCCTGCAATCCCTGAAACAAGAGTGAGAAAAGAGAAAAAAATTATAAAGAAAGAAGTGAATGTGGCAGTAATTTAATCGCTTTTTTTTGGTGACTAATAATTGATGAGATTAAATAAGAAAGTCAGTTGCTCTGCATATCTTAATTTACGGATCCAGAGGTTATTTTAGAAAAAAATAAAGTGTATAGTAAAAGAAAAATAAATAAAAAATAAAAGTTATATGTTATAAAATAAAGAAATCAAAAATATTTAAATAAAATTTTTTTAAATTAAAAAATTTTAAAAATTTATTTTGGATACATATATGTGTATGTGTTTATTTAAATAAAAAATGTTATATTTATATATTTATATTTATATTTGTTTATAATGTATTATTTAATATTAATTTTAAATTAAGTATAAAATTTTAGATAGTTTAAAATTAATTTTAAATTATATATTATAAATAAAATATAAATATAAATATATAAAAATAATAAAATTCTTTAAATAAAACAAATATTTACAACAGAAATGAAAATTTGATCATAGTCCTTAAAAATTTTACACAAATAAAATTAAAAAAATATATATCAAAATTTAAGAAAAATGATATTTTCATTTTAAAAAGTCATTAAAATTAAAAATATAAATTATTGTTTGTATACGCTGGTGAGTGGGGCCAACCTGATACAAATCCACGAAGCTTTTCGTATGTTGGCGCGTAGCGTGCTGGAACTACATAACAAACCCAAGCGGACATTCTCGGAGAGTAACGACAACTCTGCCTACCTTCCCCTTATTTTTCTATTCGCACGTCAATTTATACCATTCCACTCGTTTTCGACGACTTTCTCTCTCTACCTCTGCGAACCAACGCGGCAACCATGCCTTGGGTCGTCATCCTTTTTCCTTGTTATATAAGTTTCTGTTCTGCTGGTTCCTTTGACGATGCTCGATCTCTGAACTGCTGAACGCTGCTGGTTTTTGCTTGAATTTCTTTAAAGCTCTCTGCTGAGGTGCGTTTTCTCTTCTTAATGTTCGTCTTTGGTTCACTTTTCTGTTTTTCCACGTGTTTCTTTCTGGGTCGACGGTGTATTTTGCTAAACTTCTGTTGGATTATGTTCCTGGTACGAGAAAATTTTTGAGGTCTGATAACTGTTAGTCTTATAGAGCTCAACGCTTTTTTTACCGTTATAATATTTGGATGAAATTTGCTACTAGGATTTAGATTTTGGGCTGAGGGAGACTAGCTGCTTCAGAATTCATAAAAATAAGCAGAAATGTTCGAAGAATCGATTGAAAATGGTTTACTCTTCCTTTTTTTTTTTTTTTCCTTGGCAAAAGTTCATCTGAAAATTCGGGTAAGGCTAGGTTCTCTGCTTCATACTTTTAAAGTTTTTACATATGAAAATTGAAAATATTGAGTAGTTAGATGAATTAGGGAATATTTTCAGTTTCCCTACCTTAGATAAATAAGAGAATCATCTCGAGGGAGCACATGAATCCTTGGCTTTTTATCCAGATTGTCTGAGGTCAATTTCTAAGGATCTTTGCCTTGTATCAGTATCAGAAAATTACGTATATGTTTCTGTGAATCTTAGAAATACTTTCATTCTGTATCGATAGAAAGTACAAAATGTTCCTTTTGATTCTTGTCTTGCTTTATGGTTACGGAGAAGACAGTTGTGAG
This sequence comes from Dicorynia guianensis, assembly GCA_037013595.1. Lineage (NCBI taxonomy): Eukaryota > Viridiplantae > Streptophyta > Magnoliopsida > Fabales > Fabaceae > Dicorynia > Dicorynia guianensis. The sequence continues at coordinate 30,060,878 of JASUAB010000014.1, forward strand.
ATTGGTTGGGTGGCTGATGCACGATGCTTTTGGATATTTCCCTCTCTTGCTTGATCTTAAAGTATTAGTTGCTTTCTATGAGAATCTACTCCACTTTCCTTTCTTGCTTGCTTCTCACTTTTGCCGGGTGAATAATACGACCCCTTATCTTTTCTATGATTAGAATCAAATGCCTATGCCTTTCTTTAATTACATGCTTTTGAAGACAACTGGCACTTAGAAAATATTGTTAACACTATAAGTGAGCTACCTCCCCGGCAGGCATGCTGCCTTTTCATTCGCACGGAGTAAAAAAAAAAAAATCTGAGTGGAAATATAGTCAACTTTTTTGCCTGCAGAATTAGATTTTGGAGCTTACATATTTCGTACCTCGACCACTAGACCTTTATAATTGGAAAAAGAAATACCTACTTTATGAGTGTTACTAAACACTCATAAAGTTTAAAATGGAATGTTGGATCTGATGGAATCATAGGTCAGTCTATAAGACTTAATAAATTTAATGGTTTAGATTGTTTTAACTAAGTATTTAATAAAATTTTGTTTGTGAAAATAGCAAAACTGTCTTGATAAGAAAATTTATGAGTTGTTCACTACACAGCACTAATCATACTGCCATTGACACGTAACATCGTTATGGATTTAGATAGATGTGTCTTAATTTGTTTATTTAACATATATTACAAAAGCAGTGTTTTTTTTTTCATGATTGAAATCTGTATTTATGTTTGATTTTTTTTTTTTTTTTCAGGTATAGTTTCTCTCCGCCTAATAGTTGCTGGCAGTTGCTTTTTGGCAATGAGTAATCTCAAGCTAGGTGTAGAGGTTGTGGGGGCTCATGACCTTATGCCCAAAGATGGGCAGGGTTCATGTAGTTCTTTCGTGGAAATTCACTTTGATGATCTTAGATTTCGAACAACAACTAAAGATAAAGATGTCAATCCAATTTGGAATGAAAGTTTTTACTTCAACATCTCTGATCCAAGCAAATTACCGAACCTCACTCTTGATGCCATTATCTATCACTACAACAGAAGCAATGGTTCTAAAAACTTCCTTGGCAAGGTCCGTCTTACTGGAACATCATTTGTTCCCTATTCTGATGCTGTTGTTTTGCACTACCCTGTTGAAAAGAGAGGCATTTGGTCTCGTGTTAAAGGAGAGCTTGGTCTGAAGGTCTTTGTTACAGATGACCCCTCTATAAAATCCTCAAATCCTCTACCTGCTATGGAATCTTCTATTAATACTGATCACTACTCAGCCCAAGATCAAACACCAGTATCATTCACAGATTCAATCCTCAACACCTTCTCCCGTAAGAAAAATGAGTCCAGGCATACATTTCATCACCTTCCCAATTCAAATCAAGCAGATAAAAAGCATCCTTCTCCCCCTGCAGCTGCACAACCAACTGTGAACTATGGGATGCATGAGATGAAATCTGGGGGCCCTGCTCCAAAAGTGTTCCATGGATTTGCAAGTTCATCATCTCCAATAGATTATGCGGTTAAAGAGACAAGTCCAGTTCTTGGTGGGGGCCGAGTTGTTGGTGGGCGAGTAATACGTGGGAACAGGCCAGCTAGTACCTATGACCTTGTTGAACCGATGCAGTACCTATTTGTACGAGTTGTAAAAGCTCGTGACCTTCCATCAAAGGATGTGACTGGTAGCTTGGACCCATATGTGGAGGTTAAGATTGGAAACTACAAAGGAACTACCAAACACTATGAGAAAAACCAAAATCCTGAATGGAATGAGGTCTTTGCATTTGCAAGGGACAATTTGCAGTCATCTACTCTTGAAGTTGTGGTCAAAGATAAGGATGTTGTACTAGATGATCTTGTTGGAACTGTACGATTTGATCTCCATGAAGTTCCTACACGAGTTCCGCCCGATAGTCCCTTGGCTCCAGAATGGTATCGGATTGAGAACAAGAGTGGGGAGAAGAAGCACGGGGAGTTGATGCTTGCTGTCTGGTATGGCACACAAGCTGATGAAGCATTTCCAGATGCTTGGCATTCTGATGCGGTTTCTCCTAGTGGAACCTCTTCAGCTGCCTACTCTCAGATTCGATCAAAAGTTTACCATTCACCAAGGTTATGGTATGTAAGGGTTAGAGTAATTGAGGCACAAGACTTACTTGTATCTGAGAGGTCTAGATTTCCCGATGCCTATGTTAAGGTGCAGCTTGGTAACCAGATTTTGAAGACAAAACCAGTTCAATCAAGGACCCTGAACCCACGGTGGGATCAGGAGCTGATGTTTGTTGCTGCTGAACCTTTTGAAGAACATTTGATCCTTTCAGTTGAAGATCGTGTTGGTCCCAACAAGGATGAGACAATTGGCAATGTTGTTATTCCTTTGACTAGTGTTGAGAGGCGTGCTGATGACCGATTCATCCATAGTAGGTGGTATAACCTAGAAAAATCCATGTCATCTGCAATGGAGTGGGAGCAACAGAAAAAGAAAGAAAAAGATAAGTTCTTTAGTAGACTTCACCTCATTGTCTGTCTTGACGGTGGGTACCATGTCCTTGATGAGTCAACTTATTACAGTAGTGACCTTCGACCCACAGCAAAGCAGCTCTGGAAGAAATCAATTGGTGTTTTGGAACTTGGGATTCTAAATGCTGATCAACTTCAACCAATGAAAACCAGGGAAGGGAAGGGGACATCAGATACATACTGTGTGGCAAAGTATGGGCACAAATGGGTGCGTACACGGACCATTATTGACAGCCTGAGCCCAAAATACAATGAGCAGTACACTTGGGAAGTTTTTGATCCAGCTACAGTTCTGACTGTGGGGGTATTTGACAGTGTGCAGATTAATGGTTCAAATGGTGGTAAAGATTTAAGGATTGGTAAGGTTCGAATCAGGATCTCAACTCTTGAAACTGGCCGTGTTTACACAAATTCTTACCCGTTATTAGTTCTGCACCCTTCCGGGGTCAAGAAGATGGGTGAATTGCATCTGGCAATTCGATTCTCATGTACATCAATGCTTAACATGATGTATATGTATTTTAAACCCCATTTACCAAAAATGCACTATGCAAAGCCACTTAATATTGTGGAACAGGAAAAGCTGCGACACCAGGCTGTCAACATTGTGGCAGCTCGGCTTAGTAGGGCAGAACCCCCTCTTAGGAAGGAGGTAGTTGAGTACATGTCTGATGCAGACTCTCATCTCTGGAGCATGAGACGCAGCAAGGCAAACTTCTTGCGGCTGATGGCAGTTTTCCAAGGAATACTTTCAGTAGGAAGATGGCTGGGTGAAGTTGCCACATGGAAGCATCCTGTTACAACTGTGCTGGTGCACATACTTTTTCTGATGCTTGTGTGCTTCCCTGAACTTATTCTGCCAACCGTTTTCTTGTACATGTTTGTAATTGGATTGTGGAATTGGAGGTTCCGCCCTAGATACCCTCCTCATATGGACACCAGAATCTCTAATGCAGATAGAGTGACCCCAGATGAACTTGATGAAGAATTCGACACATTTCCAACCACAAAGAGTTCAGATCTGGTGCGCTGGAGGTATGATCGATTAAGAAGTGTGGCTGGAAGGATTCAGAGTGTTGTTGGAGATATTGCTACTCAAGGAGAGAGGATTCACGCACTTCTAAGCTGGCGGGATCCACGTGCCACCACCATATTCATGTCATTCTGCCTTGTGGCTGCCTTTGTATTGTACGTGACACGTTTCCAGGTTCTGGTTCTTTTAGCTGGATTTTACTTCTTGAGGCACCCGAAGCTTCGGCATAAGACACCAGCAGCACCGGTTAATTTCTTCCGCAGGTTGCCAGCTCTGACAGATAGCATGCTGTAGATGGACTTTTGTTTCTCTTCTGAAAACTTTCCGCTGCCAATGTTTGTATTTGGGTTTTGTTAGGCAGTGCTTGTAAAATTGCTGAGGCCATCTCATGATGTCTGTCTGTTTAAGCAGATGACAATTGAATCTGTACAGATGTTGTGTGAATTACAGGAATTTGGATTTTGATGTTTATTAGCCTTGTTTATGGTGGGATTACATCGGATGTTTGTACAAACAGGAACAAAAGTTCAACCACTAGGATATATAGCAAGTTCATGAATCACAGTCTCAAACCTTTGTAATAATACTGGTTTGATATGAGAGTTGTTGATTTGAGTATTATGGTGCTTGGGTTCGATTTTCATTTCTTTCAGTGGAGAGATCAAGTGGATTACTAGTTCTATTCTAGATAATAGGGGTATGCAAATTGGATCAACCCAAAGTAATCCAAATCTATCCTATGACGTCATATTTTGGTTGGTAACACTTTTTTTGTCAAACCTAACATGAATCTAGATTAATCAGCCAAAATATGCATAAATCCATCAACTTGATTTTAAATTGTATATATTTTTGGTTGAGTTTGGATCAAAAAATCTAAACCTAAAATTTTTAACTCAATTGAATTTTTTCTTCAACTTAATCTAAACTTGACTTGTGCACATTTTAAATCAAGTTTAGACTTTTTTTAAGTAAATTTAGGATATCCTTGAGCTAAAAATAAGAGACTAATTTTTTTTAAGGTGTAAAGATCACAAAGTCGAATTTATTTATCTCAATAAAATTTTTTCTATATACATAGTGTGCATTAAATTCAAGACAATATACTTAAAAATAATAACCATAGTTTATGCTTTTTTTAATTGATAATTAAATAATTATTTAAATGAATTCAATATTTATCTTATAATTTATATTTTCTTTAAAAGTCTAGATGTTTCTTTATTATACATTGATTTTTTAATACTTATACTTTGTAGAGAAAAAAAATATTTTTTAAATTCAAGATAACATACTTAAAAACAATAATTATAGTTTATGCTTTTTTAATTGATAATTAAATAATTGTTTAAATGAATTCAATATTTATTTTACAATTTATATTTTCTTTAAAAGTTTGGATGTTTCTTTATTACACATTGATTTTTTAATACTTATATTTTGTAGAGAAAAAAAATATATTTTTTAATTTATTAATTGAAATGATAAAATTGAAAAGATACTTTTTAATTTATTAATTAGATAAGGGAAAAATAAAAACTTACAAGTTTTATGCTTAAATAATAATTTAAATTAAAAAAAAAAACTTTTTCATAAACTCACGTTCAGACCTCCCCTTGCTTCCCCTGCGGATTCACTGTTAGCCTTAGCCCTGCTTCCTCTGCTGCTCTCCCTAAAACTTTACAGTAACCTGAATCATACTCAAGCTATTTTTATAAGCTAAACTCTGAATTTGAAGTTGCTAACTGGGCTTGGCACAGCTGCCATCGGACTAAACCCCTGACCCCTCCCCAATGTTTCAAAAAAAATAAGCTCTGAATTTGACGTTTCCCTTCCTTGTACATTGCTTCAAACAATAAAGATGCAGATGAGAACAGAGTAGTGCAGAAGAGAAAGGGAAGACGACTCAAGAATATAAAACACACAGTTAAATTGACAAGGCACAATTATTGTTATCATTATGATTGTTGTTATTCTTATTGCTGGTGTAGGACTACTGCAAGCAAATATAGAACGAGTTAACCATTTATCAACCCACCAGATGTAGTTTAGTACAGAAATGCTTGCTTCACAGAACGGGGAGCACACCACTAAGACTATCTCCCTAGAATGGAGTAGAGTCCACCTTATCTAAGGTGAGAAACACTTATTTTTTATACAAAAGGTAACACTTATTTTTGATACAAAAGTTACACTTTCTCACATATAATAGAGAGAAAAACTGTAAAGAAACATGACTTGAGTATGAAATTTTTTGCATAGGAGTATTATTATTCATTTATGTTGCGTCCCCCATTTTGTCGGGATAGTCTTGCTTAGATATGGATTTTTTGCCTTTGGTAGATTTAAAGGTAAAGAGAATTAAAAGAGAAATATATATAAAATTAAAAAATTAATGAAAAATAAAGTAAGACTCATAAATATATTAATATAAATAAAAGAATAAATTAAAAATATTACAATTAAAAATAATAAAACTAAAAAATTTAAATATAAATTTACTCAGCCTAATAATAAAGAATTTAAATAATATTACATAGTGATTTAAATTCAAATTTTTTTATTATATTTATACTTAAAAAGAGTGGTGCTATATCTACACTATTTTTTAATATATTTTGTATATTTATTATTATTTTTTTTAAAATTGAAAAATAAATAGTAAAAATTATTATTTTAAATAATTTTTATTATTCATTCTTTGATTTTATAAAAAAAATAATAAAAAATATAAAAAACGTATTAAAATATAGTGTAAAACTATCATTATTGTAACAGAACATTGATTACATTATCAACTTTTTTCTTTACTTTGTACTTTTGCTGAGGTAAACCTATTTAGGTGAGAAATTCGAGGCAATGAGCCATAAATAAGAATAGAATGAAGGAAAATATTAGAGGTATGTTGGTTCATAAGACATTTTGTCGATGTCTTCTTACAATAAAAATATCAAAGGAAAAGGTTGAAAGAGAGAAAAAGAAAAAATTGTAGGCTTAGAGGATATCATTGCTCTTAAACTATTATGTTAAGGGTAAGCATGCCATGAATCTCAAGTACAATATATTGAGGTATAAATTGTCTGTACAATTACTCAAAATAATAAAAGAAATGGCTGTCCCGAAAGGATTCCTTCTGTTCTAAAAGCGACAAGAAAGATACCTAGCAGAGGAAATGAGTAATTAAAATGATAACATGCTTAGGAGTTTTTATTTTAATTCCTTTTAATTGTTAATCGCAACTGAATATTAAAAAGGATAAGAGTGATATTTTTTAATAATAATAGAATTATATATTTTTATTTTTATTTTTAATATAATACGTGATTTTAAATTAATTATAAAATTTTATAAAATATAAAATTAATCTCAAATTTTAAGTTATACTAAAAATATAATTATAAATACATAATTCTATAAATTTTTTATATTTTTTTTTTGTGACTACAGGGTGTCCTCCCTTCCAGCCACGTTGATGAAATATCTGAGGCTGGAAATTCCAAAGTTCGCAGAGAATCTATCAATGCAGGCCTAAGGAATTAAACTCACAAGTAAAGAATTAAGTTTACTTTTTTTATAAATAAAATTTTATTAAATATTTATTTAAAAAATTAAATTATTAAATTAATTAAATTTTATAAAATTAGATTACATATATCACTTTGTGAAGATTTGTAGCTTCTACTTTCATAGAAGTTACTTTTTACTAAAATCAAATAATCTCAAAGACGTAGAAGGTCATCCTTGAAGCTAGCTAAAACTGAATTTATTATTTGCTATTTTTGATTCAGATAATGTAACCCAGGAATTTTATTAGATAAGGATTTTTTTGACTTTGAATTAGGGGATGTAATTAGAGAAAGATAAAAAAATGATAGATAAAAAAATTAGTGAAAAAGATACTGATAAAGAGCACTTTTTATTATTTCTGTCTCTTTAAATTAAGACAGCAAAGTTGAACATTTTTCACAATCAGAATCCAAATTTAATTTTATCAAGTTTTATGATCATTGTTATTTCAGCTATAGTTTTATTTTTTTTCAACTTATTTTGATAAAATAAATGACTAGTAAAAAGATTATACAATTTTTTAATAACCAGCTGGCATTGTAAATAGAATGGAAATCAACTTATAGAATCTGAGTTGGACAAAGGCATTGACAAAGTGGATTAGATATGTTGTGTGCTGCATTTACAGCTAGACTGAGTTGTCATAATTGAATGTCGCGGCAAAAACGCGTAGTCATCATCGCATATACCTTTCCATCTTTAGATAAATTCTGACCCGCTGATTGACATAATCAAGACACCCAAGTTTAGGGTTTAGGATTTAAAGTTTAAGATAATGGGATTTTAGGATTTAAGATTTTGGGGTTTAAGGCTTTAGGTCTAAGATTTTAGAGTTTAGGGTTTTAGAGTTTGGGGGTTGAAGATTTAGGATTTATAATTTAGGGATTTAGAGTTTAGGATATTGGGTGTAGGGTTTATGATTTTAGGGTTTAGAGTTTACAATATAGGGTTTAGGGTTTAGGAATTTAGGTTTAGGGTTTAAGGTCTAGGGTTTTTGAGTTTTGGGCTTCGGGATTTAGGATTTAAGGATTTAGGGATTAGAGTTCAGAGTTTTGGGGCTTAGGGTTTAGGGTTTTAGGTCTAGGGTTTTGGTGTTTAGGGTATTAGGATTTTTGGATTTAGGATTTGGGGTTTATAGGGTTTAGGATTTTAGGGTTTTGGAGTTTAAGATTTAGGGTTTTAGGGTTTAGGGTTTTGGGTTTAGGATTTAGGGTATAAGATTTTTGGGTTTAGGGTTTTGAGTCTAGGGTTTTAGGGTTTTTAGGATTAGGGTTTAGGGTTTGGGGTTTTTAAGGTTTAGGTTTTTAGGGTTTAGGATTTAGGTTTTAGGGTTCTAAGGCTAAGGATTTAGGGTTTTGGGTTTTGGGTCTAGGGTTTTGGTGTTTAGGGTTTTAGGATTTAGGGTTTTAGGGTTTAGGGTCTAGGGTTTTTGGGTTTAGGGTTTTAGGTTTTAGGGTTTAGGGGTTGAGGGTTTAGAGTTTTAGAATTTAGGGTTTTTAGGCTTTTAGGGTTAGGATTTTAGGATTTTGGGATTTAGGATTTGGGGTTTTAGGGTTTTGAGTTTAGGGTTTAGGGTCTAGGGTTTTAGGGTTTAGGTATAGGATTTTAGGGTTTTAGCAATTTAGTCAACATTCTTAATGGGGTACTAACCCTAAAACCCTAAACCTAAATCCAAAACCACCTTAAACCCTAAATCTTAAACCCCAAACCCTAAAGTCTTAAACCCTAAACCCTAAACTCTTTAATCATAAACCCTAAAACCTTAAACCCTAAATCATAAAATGTTAAACCCTAACACTAAACCCTAAACCCCGAAACCAAAATTCCTAAATCCTAAAGCCTTAACCCTAAACCCCAAAATCAAATATCCTAAACCCTAAAGCCTTAGATCCTAAACCCTACACCATAAACCTAAAACCCTAAAATCCTAAACTCTAAACCCTAAGCCCAAAACCTTATAAAACTAAACCCTAAATCATAAACTATAAATCCTAAACCCTAAACAATAAAACCCTAAATCCTAAAATCCTAAATCATAAACCCCAAAAACCTAAAACCTTAAACCCAATGCACCAAACCCTAAACCCCCAAATTCTTAACCCTAAATTCTAAAAAATTAATCCCAAAACCCAAAATACTAAAACCTTCAACTGTAAACTTAAAATCCCCAAACCTTAAATACTAAACCCTAAATTCGAAAACCTGAAATCCTAAATTCTAAACCCAAAACCCTAAAAACCTAAGCCCTCAAATCCTAAAATCCTACACCCTAAATCCTAAAATCCTAAATCCTAAATCTTAAATCCTAAATCCTAAAACCCTTGACCCAAAATCTTTAACACTAAATCCCTAAACTCGAAACCTTAAAATGCTAAACCCTAAACCCTAAAAAGATAAATCCTAAATCTAAACCCTAAACTCAAGACCTTAAAACCTTAAACTCTATATCCTAAAACCTAAATCCTAAAAATGTAAACTGTCAACTCTAAAATCCTAAAACCTTAAATCCTAAATCCCAAAATCATAGAACCTTAAACCCAAAAAACTTAAACCCTTAACCATAAACACTAAATCCTGAAACCCAAAATCCTAAACCTTAAATCCCAAATTGAATAACCCTAAACCCTTAAACTAAAACCCCTAAACCCAAAACCCTAGAACCCTAAATCCTAAACAATAAAACCCTAAACCCAAGACCTAAAACCCTTAACCCTAATCCCTAAACCATAAAATCCTAAACCTTAAAACTTAAAACCCTAAAACCTTACACCCTAAATCGTAAAATCCTAAATGCTAAATTTCCAAAACCTAAAACCTTAAACCCTAAAACCCTTGACCCAAAACCCTTAATACTAAACCCCTAAATCCTAAAACCCTAAACCCCAAAACTCTAAACTCTAAAATCTCAAACCCCAAAACCCTAAATCCTAAATTCTAAATTCTAAACTCAAAATCCTAAAATCCTAAAACCCTAAACTCTAAACCCAAAGCCCTAAAATATAAACTATTAACCCTAAAATCCTAAACCCTAAACCCATAAACCATAAAACCTTAAACCCAAAAAGCCTAAACCCTTAACCACAAACACTAAACACTAAACCCTAAATCCTAAAACTTAAACCTTAAAGCCCAAAACTCAGAAACACTAAATGCTAAAACCAAAAAACCTACACGCTAGACCTAAACCCTAAATCCTAAACTCTAAACACAAAACCCTAAAACCATAAACCCAAAACCCTAGAACCCTAAACCCTAAACAATAAAACCCTAAACCTCAAACCCTAAACACTAAACCATAAAACCTAAGACCCAAAACCTAAAACCCTAAAGCCTAAAGTCTAAACCCAAAACCCTAAAACCCTAACCTAAATCCTAAAATCCTAAACCCCAAAATCCTAAACCCTAAAATCCTAGACCCAAAACCCTTTATCCCAAATCCCTAAATCCTAAAACTTTGAAACCTAAACCCTAAATCCTATACCTAAAACACTAAATTCTAAACCCTAAATCCCAAACCCTAAAATCCTAAGCCTTAAATCCTAAATCCAAAGCCCTAAAACCTTAAACCCTAAAATTGAAAACCCTATATCCTAAAACCTAAACCCTTAACCCCAAAATCTTAAACCCTACACCCCAAATGCATAAAACGTTAAATCCAAAACCCTAAACCCTTTACCATAAAACTAAACACTAAACCCTATACCCCAAAACTCAAAAACTCTAAATCCAAAACCCTAAAATCCTAAATCGTAAACTCTAAATCCAAAACCCAAAACCCAACATCCTAAAACCCCAAACCTAAATCCAAAATCCAAAACCCTAAACCCTAAATCCCAAACCCTAAAGTCTTAACCCTAAAACCCTAAACCATAAACCTAAAAACCCTAGACCTAAAAACCCTAAACCTTAAACCTAAAAACCCTAAACCCTAAATTCTAAAACCTAAAACCCTAAATCCTTAAATGCTAAACACCAAAACCATAAAGCCTTAAACCCAAAAACCCTAAACACAAAACACTAAACCCTAAAACTCTAGACCTAAAACCCTAAATCATAAAACTCTAAACCCTAAAACTCTAAGCCTTAAACCTTAAATTCTAAGCACTAAAACCCTAAGCCCTCAACCTTAAACCTCAAAACTCAAAAAATCTGAATCCTAAACACTAAACCCTAAAATCTAAACCTTAAAATCCTAGACCCAAAACCCTAAATTCCAAACTCAAAACCCTAAACCCTAAATGCAAAACCAAAAACCTTAAAACCCTAAACCCTAAAACCTTAACCCTAAATAAAAACCTAAATCCTAATCCTTAAACCCTTAACCCAAAAATCATATACCTTAAAATCCTAAACCTTAAACCCAAAACCCTAAAATACTAAACCCTAAACCCTTAAACTATAAACCTTAAATACTAAACCCCAAACCCTAAAACTTAAAATTCTAAACACTAAACTTAAATTCAAAAGCTCCAAAACCCTAAATCCTAAACTCTAAACATTAAAACCCAAAACTCTAAATCCTAAACCCTAAAATTTAAAAACCCTAAGTCCTAAATTCTTAAACCCTACACCCTAAATCTTAAACCCTAAAATTAGAAACCCTAAAACCCTAAAATCATAAATCCTAAATCCTAAAATCCTGAAATACTAAACCCTAAATTCTAAAACCCCAAAACTAGAAACCTAAAACCTTAAACCCTAAATCCTAAATCCTAAAATCTTTGGACCCCAAAACCGTAAATCCTGCACCCTGAACCTGAACCCCTAAACCTCAAAACCCTGAACACCGAACCCTAAAACCTCAAAGCACCGAACCCCAAACCCCAAATCCCAAACCCTAAACCCAATTTTTTTATTTGATTTTTTTGGTTATGGTTTAAGGTTTAGGTTTTTTTTAATTTTTCCATTATGGGAATGTCTTAATTTGCTGCTAGAACTCGTTCTACTGCAATTTTGCGATGCCCGTACTTTTTGGAACATTTTTTTGGACCATATGCTTTGCAAACAGCCACATTCTGAGTAATTAACATGTCAATTTTTTTTTTTATCATTTTTCTAGACTGATTGCGCATCAAGTACACAGTTTTTGCTCTTTTTTGTGCGAGCATTTTTTTTTGGGTACAGTTTTTTGTGCCAGCATTACTACCAATCAGTTACCTTAATTGCATAATTGAAATTTCTCTATGTATGTTGGCCCAAATCGGTTCGACAAAAGCTTACTCGCATTATCAGGTATGCTATTCGTTATCCTTTTACAATGACCGAGTCTACTAAGGCAATCATAGTTGCAAAAGACTTCAGAAATCGAAGTTATTTTACAAAACATGGCAATAACTTCTTAATATGTTATACAATAATTATTACTTTGAGTTCAAATTTAAAATCATGTAGTTGTCAGTTTGGCTTAATACGGTGGAATGCATTTCAAGGCTTGACTCAAAAAACAAATATTTACTGCTGTGGTAGATGTTTTTGTAAATAGGCAACCTGTATATATTCCCATTACAATTCCCATCCATACATCAAGCCATCAGGAGAACAAAGAAAGAAGGGAGAGGGAGGCGCACACACAGAATCAAGAGCTTTCCAACGAAGGCACCCTTTCTTCTTCTTGTTTATCTGATGCTAACCAATTGTCTCTACATTGAAGCTCAGGAATGTCGCCCAAGTGGTCGGATCAAAGGGAAGAAAGTCCCCTCAGGATAGTGCAACAAAAAGAATGATTCTGATTACTGTGTACAAGGCAAAATGTATAACACTTACAAATGTTCACCACAGTGTCTAGCCACACCAAAGCATATCTCACACTCAACAGTTTTGAGAAGGGTGGAGATGGTGGTGGCCCATCAGAATGTGACAACCAATACCACTCCGATGAAACGCCTGTTGTGGCACTTTCCACTGGATGGTTGAACAATAAGAGCAGGTGCCATAACAACATCACCATAAGCGCCAATGGCCGCAGCATGGTGCAATGGTGGTTGATGAATGTGACTCAACCAGAGGATGTGATGCAGACCATGATTATCAGCCACCCTGTCCCAACAACATTGTTGATGCCTCAAGAGCTCTGTAGAAAGCCTTGGGCATTCACCAGAATCAATGGGGTAGGTTAGAAATTACATGGTCAGATGCTTGACTAATAGTAGTGTCTGCATGCATTATCCTGTTTCAGTATGGTACACTATGTTTTGTGAGCTGTGATTCTGTAACTTCTTTTGCATTTTTTCAGCCTTTTATCTTTGTCGCATTGTATATATGTTACATTGCCAATATATTACAAACGCTGTCATATTGTATATCTAGCCTAAATCGTATCTTATTTCACAATTTTATTTTCTCAAAATTCTCACTTTTCACTTGGCATTTTGAGCATTTTGTTGTTGTCACAAAAATGGAAACAACATTTCGGTATTGTAAAATATAAAGTTACATATAGCCCTATGTGGATTCATAATATAACGACATATCTCGCTTGAAATTTTACTTGCTAACTTCCAGCATTGATGTCTTCAGTCATCTACGATATTAGGTATTGAACTATAGCATGGTGTACAAGTAAAGCTGATGATTACGTTGCTTGGGAATTAGATTAAATTAAGCTTGGAGAATAATAATTGAGAATTAAAATTATAATATGATAAAGATATATAGACATTTAAAATTTATGATATATATTCAAAATTTTAAAATTAGTTATATGTATTGAGAGATGATCCCAATGAAGACAATATAGAAGAAGATACAATATATCTATATGATGATAGTAACACTAACTTGATAATGTTGGATACTTGGGCACTTGTTTGATCATGCATATCTCTGATGGCTGCATCGGATTATTATGAACCAAAGTAGATGTGGTTCCATTTCCACACTTTTCATTCATTCTTTGCTTCTTCTATTGTGTATATCTGCACCCAAAAAACAATTGTTTATATACATGCATCCCTCGTTGATACAATTATCACGATATAATTATGATTCTTATAATATAAAAATAGTCATTCCTGCATATAAATTTCTTCATCTAATATGATTCAAGAAAAGCAAAAAATGAATTAGATATTGGAGGATTATTAAATTTGGAAAAACATCAAGAAAAATTATCACTTAATTTTCAATTGTCTGGTATAAAAGAATTATGAATCTATTAACTTAATATATATTTTTTTGTTGTTATTTCATAAATGGTTTTCAATCGTTATAACAAAATTTTGCTAGTTAAAGTGTATTATTTTGTTTTTTTTTAACTGAACTTAAGGCTTATTGTAATATTTTGGTTTGATAAGGAGTAAGATTTTGATACAACAATCAACATTTTTAATAGTAAAAGAATACTTCAACTTAACTACTAAGATTCTACAATACTCTGCCACTATTTTTTTTCTTATTGAAATGACTATTTTTATCATTCAATATATTAATAACAACCCTTGGTAACAACTCTTGATGACAGTGCTTAAGGCAGTAGCTATCCAATTTGTTTATGAATTTCTGAGAGAAACAAGAGAGTAGACACATTTAAAGACGTGTGAAAATAACAAATTTTATTCTCTTTTTCTTATTTCTTCAATTGATTCTCTTATCGTATAGAATAACAAATTAATTTACATAATTGTACCATTTATTAGAACAACTAACTGACTCTTAATAAATTTTTATCACTTTGTCAATAGTTTAATGACTCAACAGTCATGTGTCTTGAGCCGATGTCTTTACTTCACTTCATTACAAATTCTTTGCGGGATTTTGAATATTGACAGCGGCATTGATTTTCTTGACGACTCTTCTTGTTGATTGTTACCCATAACCAAATCCGGTTTAATCTTACAAACAATTTTCCGTATTTAATATTGCGAAAGTTTTTGTATCACATTTAATAAATCAAACATTAAAAATAAGTAGAATGAATAATGAATGTAATTAAGATAATAATTATATTAGTTATTTATAGAAATGAATTATATTTAAATCTTTATCTAATTAAAAATTAGATATAAAACAAGTAATATAAAGACTTAGTTAAAAAATTTTAAAATTATTAATAATATATATAAAATTTTTAAAAATTCAGAAGAGATCAGGCTAATTCCGCCCCTGAGATCAATAGAGGTTTTCCGGTGAGTTGTAGCACTTGCAAGATGGCAGAGCGAAGTAGGTTGGGCTATGGACTTCTAGGGGAGCTTAAAACTTAAAAGAGTGGCAAATAGTGGAGATCTAAGAGTGGGGAGGTCGCGTCTATTTTTTTTTTTTTTAAAGAAATGGCAGTTGCCAACAAGGAAATGCTGTGGAAGGGCAAGTAAGTTCCGATATCAAAATTAATGTAAGATATAAATAAAAAAATATGACATCAAAGGAGTTGAATAATTATATTCAAAACTTAGTAAACTTTTATTATAGGGTATACCTAGCATTACTTTATTTAGATACTTAATATTAATTTTATTATAATTAAAATATAACAGAATAAAAGTTTTAAACTAACTAAATTTTATATTTCTTATGAGAAGAGAATAATTTAAAATTAAATAGATAAATGATAAATCTTAATAAATGAAGACTCTCCAATAATTATATCTTTAATAAAATTCTTAAATTATAAAATAATTAAATATTACATAAAATATAATTTTGATATCCTATTATGAATCAGTTACCTAGCAATGTAACTCCGTCGGAAAAAACTGGCACACATGATTTTTTTTTTTTTTTTGAAACTTAATTACAACCTAACCACAGTTTAGAATAGTATTCTTTCTAAAACTACAAATAGACAAAAGAGTAGTACATTTGCCTTCCACATCCTTTAGATGCCTAAAACATTTTAGGCACCGAATAAGATTCCAAAGTGGCTTATACGGCAGGCAGAACTTGTGTGGCAAAGATCAGAATACTATATTGGCAGGCCGTTGGATCTCGTAATCTCGCAATTTTCATAACAGATAATTACAAATGTAGGTAGCAGCTGGGAGCAAGAAACTGAATTCATTACTTCTTTTTTGAAAGTGGGACAGCAAAACTGAGCTTTCAGTATCTTATATGATCTTTGCTATCTTCAGCTGTATATATATAGTTCTTTTTCAAATGATCAATTGAACTTTAAGTGCTTGGCACAAATAGACTACCCTGACGCAAAGAGCACATTTTTAGTACTATTCATTTCTTATAAATTAAAAGTTATAAATGTTTTATTAAAAATAATTTAAATAATTAAATTTATTAAATAATATAAACTAAATTACAAAATTCAATTCATTAAATAACTCTATATATTTCGTAAATAATTGGTAACCCAATTTACAAGAGACTATACACCTTTTTCCCAACAATTAAATAAGGAACAGGTCATAGAGTCCAGGATATTCTAGTTTTCGTTGTCAGTTTAGACACATTAAACTTGATGCTAATGACAATAAAGAAAAACTTTTAAAAAGATGTAGTTTGTCAATTAGGCTATATATGCAAGGTAAAAAAGAAGTCATTGCTTGACCCAAAAACAAACGTTTAGTTCTGTGGTAGATATACTTGTATTTTTAGGAATATATACCCATTAAAATTTGCAGCTATACTCAAGCCCTCAGTAGAATCACAACACAAAGAAGGGACAGAGATGAATAGCTTTCCCCAAAGGGCATCCTTACTTCTACTGGTTCTTCTATACACAAATTGTCTGTATACTGAAGCTCAGAAATGTAGGCCCAGTGGTAGGATTAAAAGAAAGAAGGCTCCCTCAGGGCATTGCAACGAAGAGGATGATGTTTGCTGTATACAAGGCAAAATGTACACAACTTACAAATGTTCACCTCCCGTGTCTGGCCACACCAAGGCATATCTCACACTCAATAGTTTTGAGAAGGGAGGAGACGGCGGTGCCCCATCAAAATGTGACAAACAATACCATTCTGATGCCACACCAGTTGTGGCACTTTCCACCGGGTGGTTCAACAACAAGAGCAGGTGCCACCACAACATAACCATCAGTGCCAATGGAAGGAGTGTGGTGGCCATGGTGGTTGATGAGTGTGACTCAGCCAAGGGATGTGATGAAGATCATGATTACCTGCCACCCTGTGCCAACAACATTGTTGATGCCTCAAAGGCTGTGTGGAAAGCTTTGGGTATTCCTCTGAGTCAATGGGGTGGGTTGGATATTACATGGTCGGATGCTTAATATACTGTAAAAGTGCATGCGTTATTCTGTATTTCCAGTTCTATACTTGTATGAGTTCTGAAAACTTTTATTTTGTAAGTTTTTTATTAATCTGAATAGTATTGTTATTTTTATAAACTGATTTTTATTAAATATTTATTTTTAAAAATTATAAAATTTGTTAGATTTTATGGATTAAATTAGAAAATTCAACAAATTTATGGTAGACAAGACTTTCGTGACAGTTTCATAAATCCAATTTTCGTGGGCAGAGATTTTTTTTTCTAATTTTAACCTTTTATCTCCTACGTAAGTTTTTCTTAGCTATTGAATATACTTTATATTGTATAACGTTACAAATACAATAAATTTTAATAGGTAAAATAGTGAAATTAAAAAATAAACTCAAATTTTGATATTACAATATCAAAAAATACTGTATAATTTGTAATAAATATTTTTGCTGCCATCTTCTTGAATTGGATTAGTTAATTCTGAAGCGATTAGTTGATCATTTATGAATTTTTTTACTTTTTTTTATTTCTGTAAATTTGAATCATCCATAATGTTTCATAGCAAAAAAAAAAAAAAATTAATTAAGCATGCTTTCATACGTTTCTTATTAGTATTATTCATTTCACAAAACAATGAGCAATCACAAAATTGTTATGATTCACCACCTATATGTAAAATCATCCCTCAAAAGTATTGTATCCAATGCAAAATTTATCCATTTCTCTTTTTCTTTTTTTTTTGTCTCTTGCAAAATGTCTAAAAAAGACTGATTCTAAGATATTGGAGGATATTCAAATGTACAAATGTATTAAAAACATTATTGTAAGTAATGGCGCTACCACTACAAGAAGAAAGTGCAGTAATGGTACTTGCATCACAATTTTTTTTTTCTTGTAGTGTATGAGAAAACATAATTTTTGTAATAAAATTTTTTATCAAAATATATTTTGTTACTAAATCACATGAAATAAGAAAAAAATGTTACAAGATATTCAGAAATAATTCTTTTTTTGCATAAAAATAATATTTTGAATCTATGATGTTAATTTTAACAAATGGTAATAAAATAATAATAACTTTATTTTTACTGTAAAGAGGGTAACATTTTATAATAATTTTTAAATTACTTGTATTAATTTTTATTGATGTAAAATTACTTTTATGGTTATGGGATTGACACATATTTTTATTTTGATGAAAGAAATTAATTAAAAAAGCTTTAATAAAGAGCATGTCTAAAAGCCAAGTGAATATACTTGTCAGAATTGAGATCATGATTATATGTTTAGTTCTCTTTAATTTGTTACACCTACATGTCATTGAACAAAAGATTGATAAACAATATATTTTTTAATTTAATTATTTACGAGGTTTATTTAGTCCCAATCTGCCTTTGTATTCTCTCCAATCAAAGCATCCTAATTAATGTCAGTAAGGAGAAATACAATTTATTTTAAAACAAAGATAAAATTTTCTATATTATCAAAAATTCACATAATTCAATATATTTATTCTAGTTTAAAACTAAATAAAATTTCAAATCCTGAAAATTCTACATTAAAAAATTTTAAATTGACCGCAGATGAAAAAAAAATTTTTTTAAAATAAAAACGTAATTCTTAGTTTATTTCTCTTTCAAAATATCTTTGTTAAGTGGCGATTGATGTAATGAGTTGTTCAAGTTAACATTTCACTTGGGGTGTTTAAATCCTCTGTATTTTCATTTGATTAAGAAAAATGTTTGTCCCACAAAATTTTTCTATAAAATTTTTACAAAACAAAGGTAGAAGATTAAATATGATGGTCCCATAATTTAATAAGTGAGATTAAATAAATTATTTTTATTTTTATAAACTGAATTTTATAAAATTATAAAATTCAGTTTATAAAATAAAAATATTATTTGATTAATTCACCACTTTTTACTGAATTATTCTACTTGACAGGTCCTGAAGGTTATCAAGGCACCTTGGCTCAAGACTACTTTGCATTGGATATCAAAAGGTAAAAACTAGCTCTAAGCAGGTGGGATAATGAAATATTTACAAATAATTTTGTAAGTCTTTAAATTTGTAAATTTTATAGTTTAGTTAAAAGTCTAAATCTATATTATATAAAAAATAAATTAATTAAATAACTAATATTTTTGGTAGTTCAGGATCTGCTCTTCATCAACAAGGCCTACGTAAATGCTCCTCTGGCTATAGGTTACAGTGGTATAAGGATAATTGTCAAGAAACTGAGGTAAGTTCGAAGATTAGTCAGTATAAAGTTTTTATGGAAACCGAAGATGTAGGCCGCAATGGACCTCTCGTTGATGAACTGTAAAGGAAGGTGGCTGACATCTTTGACATAGGAAAATATGAGATGAGATGCTAAGCCATGAGCTTTACTGTGATATGAATGAAGGGGGCAGTCAAGCACATTGGAGATTAACCATTCAAGTAATAATCATTGTTTTTTAGTTACTTTGGTTGCTTGAGGCAACCAATATTTCTTGTATGTCACGAAAAGGAGGTAAACTGCAATTCGCCTTAAAGCATGACTTGTTATTCTGTTTGATGGCACTATTGCAGTGACTTCACAAAACCAGCTAGGAGATTAACAATTTTAATGGATTCCGGCATTGACAATGTAAGAGTGTAGAGGAAGAAAACAAAACCATTTATTCAATTTCTAACCCTTTAAACTGCTTGGAGCAATGAAGAGCAGATCCTGAAACAATTTGGATTAGATAATTCTGAAGCAATTAGTAAATCACGCTAATGGTAGGATTAGAAGTGGACACTATAACACAGAATGATTCTCTTCACTGTATATAAGGTAAAATGTACACAACTTGTAAATGCTAACTACTTGTGTCTAGAGATGTCAAAATCGGTGGGCATGCTCCAACATGCCTAAGAGGTAGGGTGAGTTTGCATTTTACTGATCCAAAAATGCAGACTGGCTTGCTCCATCCATTTAATTTGCAAGCTATAGTAGAGTAGAGTGAAGTAAGTTAACATATTTGTATATAAAAATATATTAACCCACCGAACCAATTCACCTCATCTCACCTAACAAGTGGGTTGAATTAATATTTCTTTTAACTACTAGAATTGTAGGTAATCACATATTAAAACAGATTGACCTACTTTGAAACCTCTATTGTGTCAAGTCACACCAAAGTACATCTTCCCCCAACAATTTTGAAAAGGAAGGACATAGCGGTGGCCCATGAGGATGTGACAAATAATACCATTCTAATGTGTTAGAAAAAATATATGAAGACAATAAAAATTTTATTTTTGAGGTGTGAAATTATGCTGTCTTGAATGAATTATTACTTTTGTATGAAAAGTAAGTTACTTCAAGATATAATAAAACCTTTAAAACTTTTTTAGAGAAGTGAATATGCTTTCTGAAAGTAATATGAAATTCTCAATTATAGATATAAAAATGCACTTTTGAACAGTTATGTTTGTTAGATTTTGATAGACATAGCTATCTGTTCATAACAGACATAATTTTCTATATTCAACAACATAAATGTCTGTTCTCAACTATCAATTCTAAAAAGATATGATTATCTGTTCTTAACAAACATGACTATTTGTTTCCAATGAACATAACTGTCTATTCACAACAAACATGATTATCTATCTCCAACAAATATGGTCACATATATATTTTTTAAATAATAACAATAAAATTAATAGTTAATTTTATTATTTTTCTTTTAACTCAAGACCTCAAGTGTCCTATCAAAGAATTTAAATATCTTTAATTTAGTAATTTAATTTGGCCTATATTATGAGTTATGATACATATATTATAATTTAATTTTAACTATTTATTATCATTTATATAGCCTTTAATATCTATAATTCTTTTCAATGTAAAACTTCATCCTTTTTCTATATTTACAAACTATTTAACATACTGACACATCAACTTTAACACTTTTCACTGGATAGTTCAACAACAAGAACAAATGTCACTACAACATATCTGTAAGTGTTTTATTAGGACTTTGTATTCAAGAAAATTGTTAAACCAAATAAACATCGTATAAATTTATTATACTATAAGAAATTTTAATATTCCTTAGAAATAAATTTTTATGTAAAATCACAAATCTATTGATAAAAAATTTTGATGTAAAGTTTGCAAGGAAAGTTATTTTTGCCAAAATATCTTGCAGCGTTAGTTTAAATCTGGTTATATAAATCAAGACAATAGATTAATTATTGTCAGATCAATACTGCTCTATAAACAATTTTTCTTATTCTACATGAATAGGGCCAGCGGGGAATCTATGCATAATAGTGGATAGGCAAGTGCCCAGATAGCTTTTCCAAAATTTTAAGAGAGATATATATATATATATATATATGTGTGTGTGTGTGTGTGTGTGTGTTAAAAATAGGAGTGCCCACATGGTAAAATTCAAAGTGCCCACATATGTTGTTAAATTTTGTCTAATCTTTTGAGTTTGTAACCTTGCATTGATGAAAATTATACTAGAAATTATTGTCTAGATCACTACAATAAAGTAATTGTTTTGATTCAAACTCCTTTTTCTAGGTGCATTCTAGTTTGAATACATTCAAAACCTTTCCTTCTGTTCTGTTATTCTGACTAGAGAGCCTTCTTTATCCCGATCAAAAAGTACCATATACATTATGGCTACCTTTAGAGTAATACAAATGTCGTTCTCTAGTTACTATGCTAGAGGGATGACATTTCTTTTCTGCTGGGTTGGCACATTAGGAAATCCCGGGAAAGAGAAAAAGCTCAACCCTTGACATAGGAAGGAAAGAGAAAAGCTCAATCCTTGCCATTCTCCTGCTGTATGTTCTCGGATGATTTTGCCCAAGACATTATAAATGTTATGTCATTAGAAAATGTGTTTAAACAATAATTGCAATTGATGAGAGATAAAGGATGAGAGTCCTTACTTATGAAGTTTTATTATTTTGTAATAAAAATAAAATCATGGCCCCATATTGAATGATTTACCTGTAAGTCATGGAAGGTTAAGGTGAAAACTTCAACAAATATTAAATTTACATAACTTTTAAGTTGAGTTATATATCAAGTGATAGATATAGGCAATTTAATTTAAGAAATATTGAGACTATTTTTCTATGTAGCATTCTTAAATCCAAAAGATTTATTTGTTACTTTTAATAAGAAAAAGCTTATACAATTGGCTCACTTTTGTCTAAATAACTTCTCTCCAATTAAAATTTTTACATTCAATAATTAAATTAAAAATTATATTTCATTTGTACATTCAAATGAAGGATTTTTAAAATTAAAATAAATTGATAATCTCTCTCAAAAATTAATTGAGACAAATATCTTATATATTCATTGATATACTTATTTATTAAATTAATATTTATCTTACTAATTATACTGTATATGTTGAAAGAGCATTCTCTAAGAATTATAAAAATAAAATGTATACTCACATAAAAAATAAAAAATTAAATAATTACATATCTATCTATATAAATAATATTTTGGCCAAAATACACACAACCCTCCTGAACTTTAGGCCGATTTTAAAAAACCCTCCTGAACTTTAAAAAGTTTCAAATGACCCTCTTGAACTATGAAACGTTTGCAAAACACCCTCCTCCGTCAAGTTTTCCGTTAAAATTTGGATGTTTTTTGGTCAACTTCCACTTTGACCTGATAAAAAGACAAAAATACCCTTCAAATACACACAAATTTTCAAATCTGCCATAAATGCAAAAAAAAAAAAAATCTAATGTAGATTTGTAATTTAGGGTTTAAGGTTTAGGAATTTAGAATTTAGGATTTAGGGATTTAGGATTTAGGATTTAGGATTTAGGGATTTAGGGTTTAGGATTTAGAGTTTAGGGTTTAGGGTTTAAGATTTATGAGTTTAGGGTTTAGGGTTTAGGATTTAAGATTTAGGATTTAGGGTTTAGGGTTTAAGATTTAGGGTTTAGGGCTTAGGGTTTAGGGTTTAGGGTTTAGGATTTTAGGGTTTTAGGATGTTAGGATTTAGGGTTTGGGATTTTAGAGTTTAGGGTTTAGGATTTTAGGGCTAGGATTTAGAATTTAGGGTTTAGGCTTTAGGCTTTAGGGTTTAGGGTTAAGGTTCAATGTTAAAACTCCAAAATTTTACTATTCACAGCCTTCAATTTCTTAATTTTACAATGAAGGTCATTTTCGTCATTTTTTTAAATTTTGACGGAAAAGTTAACGGAAGGGGTTTCTTGCAAATGTTTCATAGTTCAAGAGGGTCATTTGAAACTTTTTAAAGTTCAGGAGGGTTTTTTAAAATCGACCTAAAGTTCAGGAGAGTTTTTTGCATTTTACCCTAATATTTTTAATAATATAAGAAATAAACAAATTTTATAATGGTGTTAAAAACTTTATTTGTAAAGGAAGTCAGTCTGAATAGAATTTTGACATGGTTCAACTGATTTTTGGTGAAGAAAGTCAACGTAACGTCCTTTCACAGAAAGGTGATCCATGTCTAAATTATTAAAAGAAAAATTTGTTTAATAATGACATGAATCATCTTTTTGCGACTGAAAGCCACAGTAATTCCTTCCACTAAAAGTTAAGTGGTTCGTGTCCCCAAACATGCCAACAAGCTATGCCAAATGTCAGTGCCCATCTCTAGTTGCCTATTTTTCCCACGTCCTGTGTCTAAGCTCAAATTAAAAATTCCTGAATTCCTCTTGGATAGGTATTCATCATAATTAAAGGCAAGTTAAGGAATCAATAATGATGCATGATTATTTATTTTTGGGTTCAAATCAAG
This sequence comes from Dicorynia guianensis, assembly GCA_037013595.1. NCBI lineage: Eukaryota > Viridiplantae > Streptophyta > Magnoliopsida > Fabales > Fabaceae > Dicorynia > Dicorynia guianensis. The sequence continues at coordinate 30,084,943 of JASUAB010000014.1, forward strand.
CACGTAAATAAGTATTCAATATCTTTCGCATAACACTTCTCAGATCATATTCTGATAGTAATCATTGCAGAAATATATATGATGAATTTTCAGTTATTGTAGCCTCTTTAACATACATTATCTTTCTATGATTGACATATGCTGTTATTTATGTCATGATAAAATAAAATTTTTTATTAAATTAATAAGATATTAATTCAATAAAAATATATAGAGGTAAATAAGGTTTTATTTTTTATTATTATTATTTATATTTATTTGTGCATTAATATTTTAGTCATCAAATAATTATGCATTTGACTACTATTATGTTCACACAAAAAAAAATTCTGCCAATAATAAATGATAAGTATTATATAAGAATTTGATGTACTTTAGTTACATGTATGCATAAGTTCGTGTTCAGAATCCAGCATAATATTTTGCAATAAAAAATGAAATTTAAGTTCTCGACGTTACTAAACATAACATTGATATTGACGGTACATATTCTTTTAACTGTTCACTGCGGCAAATAAATAAAAGAATAGGACCTTTACCGTCAGGGTGCTTCTCTTTCTCTCTCTCCATATATATATATATATTAGCCAACCAGCTGCGAAGCTAAGGTATCCTCTTTAAAAACCAATATAATACAAGAGAAAATTTCACTAAATTATATAACTTTTATATTAATTACATGATGGTAATTTAATTTCTGATTTAAATAAAGGTACTGTAAAATTTTCAAAAAGTTACTTATTTGAAAAAATTATAAAACTTATTAAAAACTATACAATAATTTGTTGAAAAAATAATGAATTACCATTAGCCCATAATATTTATGGGAAAATCTCTTCCCACTAAAAGGTCATTAAAAAACAAAAACAACTATTACAATTTAAAATATAAAATTTAATAAATTAGAGTATTTAAATGAAATTTTTTACAATTTAATTTATCATAATAGAAGAATAAAATATATACTAGTTATAATGAAAAAAAAAAAAATCATCCACCAAACCGATCTTGCACTTTGCTGACATTTTGCCTCAACACCGTGCTGTGCAGAACTCACTGTTGACCACTAACACAAGACTTATAGTATTGTGGGAAGTGTGCTTGGAATGTGATTAGCCAAACAATCTTCTTTCCTTGATCAAGCAACCTCTATATATACCCTAAACGCAGCAAAGCGAACAATCAACGCAAAGGAGAAATATAGAGGTGTTTAGTTATATAGGAAGAATGAAGAGCTTCTACTTATCCCTTCTTTTCCTACTTTTTCTGCTCTTGACAAATTGCTTGTACTCTGAAGCTGAGAAATGCCGGCCCAGTGGAAGAATTAAAGGAAAGAAGGCCCCTCCCGGACAGTGCAACCAAGAGAATGATTCTGATTGCTGTCAACAAGGTAAAATGTACACAACATACGAATGTTCTCCACCGGTGACTGCTCACACGAAGGCACATCTCACTCTAAACAGTTTCCAGAAGGGTGGATATGGCGGCGGCCCATCAGAATGTGACAACCAGTACCACTCTGATGACACTCCCGCTGTTGCCCTTTCCACCGGATGGTTCAGCAACAGGAGCAGATGCCTCAACAACATCACCATCAGCGCCAATGGCCGCAGCGTGGTGGCTACGGTGGTTGATGAGTGTGACTCTACCATGGGTTGTGATCAAGTCCATGATTATCAACCTCCCTGTGCTAACAACGTCGTTGATGCCCCAAAGGCTGTGTGGAAAGCCTTGGGAGTGCCTCAGAATGAATGAGGTGGGCTGGACATCACATGGTCGGATGCTTAATATTGTACAAAGTCGACGTCAGTTTTTTTTTTTTTTTGTAACTTATTTGGTGTACTTTTATTCTATAATATTTCAGTTAATTTTCATGTTGTCACTAGAAACCGTCGTCGTCTTCTTTGTATCATACATACAAAATTTATTGTAAAATATGACTTTTCATATATTGTACTCCTTTTATACATAGAGCTCGAATTGCTATAAAATAGAGTAAAAATATTCTCTGTGGCAAAGATAGATCTAGTTGAAGCTTATCGGGTAAATGCCTCCACTATCTTAATGAAATTTTAATATTAGATACATATCCATTAAATTATTATCTTTATTAGACATTTAAAATTGTCCCTACTATTATTTAATAAGATGAATACTCGTTGCAATTTTTAAGAAATCACTTATCTTTTGTTACTCACGAATGTAGGTTATGCCATGAAATCTAACAACATTAGGACTATTTGCCATTCCAATATCAATTCTTACAGTAGAAATAGGCATATGTAGGTTCCACTATTTTTTTCAAAAATATTTCTATCATTCCTTTTATCAAGTGAACTTTACATATTTTATATATATACCTTTTAGTACTTTTTTAAAATCAATTAATTATAGTTTATCCAAACGAGTACATTATATCTAGTGTTCTTTTATGTGTATGTATAGTATATTATATGTTTATTATTTTCACTACTTAAAATTTTTGGATCCCCTAATTGTGAGAGTATTTAACTCTTACGAACAATAAATCTATTATTTAATTTATTGAGTTTTATAATTTAATTTATAAGATTTAATAAATTCAATAATTTAAATTTTTTAATAAAGATTTAATAAAATTTTATTTGTATAAATATATATCCAATCATCTTGAAATGCTATTAAATATTTAATCACACACCTCAATAATTCTTTTAACCCCAACCAATGAATATATGATCAAGTAATCACCAATGTCTGATATATTAACAAAATTAAGTCATAAGTAGTCAATGACCTATAGATCTTGTGGCATTTCCCTCATTGTTAATAATATTTCCGTACTTCTAAAATATAAGGTATATTTTAATGAGTAAAATGCAAGTTTTGATTTAAAAAAATTAAGAAAGTAAATTATTTTAAATTTACAAATAGTAATTTATTTACTTATATCTTACAATAGTTTATATCAATAGAAAATTAACTATGATCCTCTATGCATTTTCTCGCATAAAATGCTATCTACACTTTAGAGGAGCCTTTTTTAAGTATATAGTGACCATAAAAGATGATAAAAGATAGATCAAAGATGGTCAAGATTATTGATATTTTTCTCTCAGAAAAACACTAATAGACTAAAAAAAAACAAAACAATTCATTTATTTTTACAAATTGAATTTCACTAAAAAGAATTTTAATAATTAAATTTAAAAAAATGTATATGCATCATTCAATTTTAGGTCAATTACAAGCATATTCCTTCAACTATAAAAGTAAACAAATATATCTCTTCAACTATCAACATAGTACAATTATACCATTTTTATCTATCTGCTGTTAAATTTAACAATCATATAACTTGTATGTAACTACTAACAAATATGGTATCTTTTTATTAATTTTTTAATTTGTACATTGAAGGATTATTCTTAAAGTTAAATAGATGTACTTATAAATGAATTAAAGTTATATGGGTATACTTTATAAAAGATTAAAAATTAAAAGGGTGTGTTATTTTTTTCTTTAAAGAAAACATACTTTCTTTTTCTATAATTGATTATGAAAAATATTAAGTTTCACATCAAAACTTTTTACTAAATTTTTATATTCATTGCTAATATGAATTGAATATGATATGCTTATATTAATTTATGAAAGGAAATGAAACTAAAATACATACTATAATCCAAAAAAGAGAACTTATTTGTTGTTATATGTCATCAACAATCAAATTTATTCCAAAATAAAAATTTTCTTTGCTCAGTATTTAAAAACAAAAAATATATTTTGAAATTGCATGCAATTAATCATACAGCTCATATGTGTGCATTAAAGTTAAATTCTTAAGTTTTTAGATTTGAAATAAAGCTAAAGCCAAAATATAAAGAAATGGCACCTTTATCATATAGATAAATAGTTATTCAACAGACATAATTCATATAGACATATAAAATCTTTCTAATTAGCTATATAACAAAAGGCTCTTTGCGACAATTATTAGTAATTGTACAAGTATTTCTCTAAGAAATGAGAAGAAAGGAGAAAACAAACTTAAAAATAAAAATAGTAATAAAATGGCAAAGTTAATCTTAACTTACAATAAGAGACTCTTCCACTTTCTTCGTTTCCTTTCTCATTCTTACCCAATTTTTTTTAGTTCATTTAACTAACTAATAACAAAATATTATGTGTATTAGTAGTCACATAACTGTTAAATATAATTATAGATAGATTAAATAAGTATGCTTACAAAGTTTTAATAGTTGAAAGAATATACTTACTAACTGAGTGGATGTATTTGCAATTAACCAAAAGTTGAAGGAATATATATGTATTTTCCTCTTAAATTTATTATGTGTTGTAGTTTAAACTGTGAGATTCAACAAATTTAATATCTTATATTAAATTTTGTGAGATATTGATAAACCCAATATTATGGTTTTATGTTATTCCAAAACAAAAACATTAGTATTGCCATTATGAGTCTATTAATTTCATGTCATAATAAGAGAATGAGTGGCAAGCCTGTTAAGCAAGGTTCTGAATTCAAATTCAAAATCTTAAAAGAAAAAACTCTAAAGTAACAACAAGTACTACTACCTGCTTACTAAGAAGTATACGTTTCTTGTTTGTTTTCTCTCAGGAGGAATCGTTGGCAACCGTTAATGTTCATGGTGCATACATCTTAAGAAGATTTTGGAAATAAAAATTTCTTATTTTGGAAAAATTGTTTATGTATTTTTATCAACAAATCAGAGCCACAAATGTAATTAATTTTATAAAAAAAAATTAGCATTTTATCTGCCGAGTTTTAATCTAAACTTGTTATTGAAAAGATATTACTTCTTTTTTAAAAATATATTAGTTAAAAGATTACTAATTAGTTGGAAAATATTTTCTTCTTATTACTACTACTTTATGCTACTGAGTACGGATCTCGTGATTAAAATTTTGTGTAGTCTTATTAAAGGTCATTATAAGAAAAATATAATTCGGTGATAGAATTTGTGATGGACATCAATTTCATCTTAAATTTGAGATTGATTTGTGATGAATCAGTAACAAAGTTTTGTTTATAAATTTGCAATAAGATAAGAAATTTCGATCTCAAACATTGTTTTGTGGCAAATCAATTCCAACCTGTCACATATAATTTATGTCAAAAAATATTTATCGCAAAGTTCCATAAGATATATATTTTATAAAATAAAATATCAATAAATAATTATTAATAAAAAATATTAATATAAATTATCATAAATAAATTATTATTTATTTTTTATATTTTATAATAATATTTATAATTAATTTTTTTACTAATAATAATTAACACTTTACTTTATAAAATATATTTTTCGCTTTAGGAATTCAAATGCAATACTTTAGAGCTTTGGGTAGCACAAGCACCAACACGACACTTGGGAAGTAGGGAACGGGTCTGTCTCTGCCTTTGCGTCAAGGGACCCGATCCGAAATGCGAAGGTCCCTCTCTCTTTGCTTCACTTCAATCTTCTTCCTTCTTCTTCCATCTCTCTCAGTTTAGAAAGACCTTCATTGCTTTGCCTTCACAATCTCTTCAGAGCTTCGCATCCGCTAACCGCAAGAGGAGGAATCCCAGTACAGGGTGCAGGTTAGGTCGTGTGATTATTCGGAAACAACAATATCGGTTTTTTTGGAAAAAATATTTTATTCTTAATAAAATTATATATATGTAGTTTTGTCTTCATTCATTACGTTATTTTTTTACCAAGATTTACACACAATTATATGTGCATGAGGGAAGAGTCATCATCTCGTTATGACTTACATGATTTTATAGTTTGCAATGATACTAATTACCACAATACATTTTTAGATGTTTTTAGCCATGAACAAAGAAAATGATGAGATATATCACCAAAGAAAAAAGAAAGGAAAATGAGAGATTGGAGGATGATCGAATGTTTGCTTTAATTTCATATTTTAAGTCTTGCCTACAGAACATGAAATGTTTAATTAATAGTTTGTAGTAAATAAATTATTAAATCAAATCAACATCGAGTAATTGTAGCAGTACTTCCTCTTCACATGGTTTTATATAAATAGGACTTTTACTTTTTAAACAACAATAACAATTAAAAAAGATTTATAGCATTTTATTTCTTTGGTTAAAATACAGGAAATATTTTTATATTACAGGATCATAAAAAAAATCTTCTTATACTTTTAATTTTTACAAAAAATCCTCTAAATTCAAAAAATAATACAATGAACATTTTTGTAGGGATAACCCCGACCCAACCTCTACCTCAACCTAATTTAGGAAGGCTGAGCTGTGAATGGAAATTGACACACCATTCCAAGAAAATGTCGCCACTTCTAACGGCTTGAAGAAAGCCCTGAACAAAGTCATTCCTGCTGCATAATGTTGCGCCAACGACAGCTTGTCAAGCCTTCAAGACTGAGTCCGCGAGTGCCAACTACACCCCTGGCTTTGTCATTGACAAGCATCGCGGAATTATTCTCACTAGTAAAGCCTGCTATGCTTTCTCAGTTTTCGTTTGGGTAAGAAAATCAATTGAAATTGGTATTGGCTAGATTTTTCAGACAATGGGAAGGATTAAGAAATTAGGATCTTCAAACATGCAACCAGCTGCTTACTTTCAACCATAACTTGGCTTTGATGAACTATAAGTCAAATATTTTTCTCTTGTATTTGCTTAAGTTGTGTGAAAATTAGGGCTCTTGAGCTAAAGGGTGAATTCAACAAGGGAGTGAGTGTGGGTTCTGATAATTTCAAATTCTGAGAGGTACTTTAGGTTTTTTCCTGTTTGAATGGAAAAAAAAGACAGAAAGTATATATTGCATTATTTTTTGAGTTTAAGAAGATTATTTGTAAAAATAAAAAGCATAAAAAAATTTTTACAATGAACCCTTAGTATAAAAAGGGTCTATACATTTTAAACCTTTCTTTTTGGTCAATAACATGATTTTGATAAAATGATGAGGAGGCATTGGAGTTGATGCGGGTAGTGATCAAAATGCACAAGAATTTGGATTGAAGGAACCTCACTAGAATCTATGTACTTCACTGAAAATTCTTCTTTACCAAATACATAGCTTGACACTACTTTAAACACCTCTCGAAACCCATACTGAAGATTCTCAGCTTTCTAACAAACCCCCTGAGACATTGCCACTTGGCTTACACTGACACGACTAAATACAATATTGATCATGAAATAACAATAAAACGACACAGTTCAATACAAACAAGCATGCGAAACCGTTTTATTTCTTCTTTCTCAATCGTAGTTGTTGCCTCACAACGTTGTTCCACTTATGATTTATCTCTTCAACACGGCGCCGTCCTCCTTCTTCCTTCTCCATAATGAATTAAACAGTATTTCTCTCTGACATGCATCAAAAGTCAATTATAAATTTATAATTTATATATGGCTACAATAATATATATTTATATAATTAAGCATTGATTCAAATTCTTTACGCTTTCTCTTTAAGCATCCAACTTCAATTATTCACAGAGTATATAAGCTGCAATATAGCGTGTTATGTCTTAATCTTTGGTCAAATGTTTCAGTTAAAAGTTGATTCTTTTGAATGAGTAGTGCCATGTATGATTTTCAGGCATGTAAAAAGGAAGCTGTGGTATTCATTGAGTGCAAATCTTATTCCAAACAATAAAGTTTCCCATCTATTCTATTCACAAATGAGATGAACGAGATTTATGAAGGTATATGGGCTCTTATAAAAAATTAAAAATTAAGATGAAGGGTAGCATTTATATTGCATGATTAAATGTCCTATGATCTTATACTGTCTTTTGTTATCTAACTTTTAAAACACATATTCTAACTATTTATGCAAGTGGGAGTGAGTGATTTGTACCAAAAGAATAAGTGGGAGTGAGTGATGCATGAAAAAGAGAAAATGTAAGACAATGGTTTCGAACCCAAAAAATGCGAAGTTGTAAAGCCAAGACATGCGTGCCTCGTACATTACTAAGATGTGGATTAGGAGTGTTATATGTTGCATCATTTAATATATACCCCATTGTAATGTGTTCACTTTTGTTATTTTTATAAATTAAATTTTATTAAATTATTATTTAAGATTTTAAATAAATTATGAAACTTAATAAATCTATATCTCGTATTAAATTTTATATGTATTTAATAAATCCATTTTAATGAGACTTTAATTTTTCAATATTTTTTTAGTGTAAAAGACAAAATTTAAGACATTTTGTGAGTTTATTCATAACCCTTATCATTAGACTAGAGTGAATATGTTTTAATGACATTGTAATTTACTAATACATGATGGAAATTGATATAAATCCTTCCCCATGGAAGATTGAAGACACTGATGCCATAATGACAAACTAGGCGAACTTTAATTTTTTTTCATTTTATTAAACATATAAGATTCCATAGAATAAATGAAAGTTCTTGAGAAAGTCACTAAAATATTGACAGCTGCACCTCCAGGACTAAGGGCCTGTTTGATTTATGTAATCTTGAAAAATTCCTAAGAATTTGATGTGTAAACGATTTTATGCTTACATTTGGTTGAAGATTTAAAAAATATTACCCAGTTTCATAGGAATGAAAGATTTCCATCAAACATGGGAAATTGATATCCATGTAAGACTTTCTATGAATCTTACATAGTGAGAATGAGAATATTATTTTAAGAGGCTATCTTACCTTCATTTAATAAAATAGTTGACTATTTTTATGATGATCTGACAATGGTGACAGTGATAATAACAATGATAGTAATGATAGTAAAGATGACAATAATAATGACAAACCTATGATTCAACCATCGCATTAGCAATGACAATGATAACAATGGTGGCTTTAATGAAAGTAGTGGTAGTTTGATAATCATAGCAACAACAACAACAATGGTTATAATGACATTCCTACTATGGAAGTGGTAAAAGTGGTAGCGATGATAACAATGAAGATACTAGTGATAATAATGGTGGTGGTAATCTAATAATGCTGGTAATGGCAATAACAATAACAATAATTATAGTGATAGTAATGATAATAACGATGATGACTATTTAACCATCATGGTGGTAGTGGCAATGATAATAACAACAATTATTATGGTAGCAATAATGATGATAATGATGACAATGGTAACAGTGATGATAATAATGACACTAAGCTCTATTTTTGTTTAAAACCTACACTCCACCCCAATTGACCATGTTGACTTACTTTCATCTAAAAATCTTGTTAAAATATTCTTTTTTTTAAGTAATTTGACATATTATTATACATTTATAAAAAGTAAACTTTAAAAATTAAGAAAATTAATTATAAGAATCTCACATACTAACATTCATGCTAAAAAAATCTTAAAAATTTTTTTTACTAATGAGACTAATTAAATAATCATCTATTTAATATATTTAATTAATTATTTGGTTTATTTAAGGTCAAATTTATAGTTTAAAATTTTAAAATATAAAATTTTAAATCTTAAACTTTAAAACTCTAAATACAATATAGCATTAAATCTTAAAATCTAAAACAATACATCCTAAACCTATATATTAAAACCTTAATACCTTAAACCCTAAAATGTTAAACTAAAGCCATAAACATACAAATTTTAGTTGCATATGATTTTTATAAATTATTTTCTCATTATTCAATTTCAATTTTAAAAAATATATGTAAGAATTATATAAAATTATTTAAAAAGAAATATTTTATTAAAATTTTTGGATAGAAGTTAGTCAACATGGTCAAATAAGGGTGGAGTGTATGATTTGAACAAAAATAGAGCTTAATGTCATTTGAAGAAACCTCAAGGTAGTGGAGTGTAATTTACTCTTTATTTATTTATTTTCTTGGTGTCTGTTCTGGTTGTCAATATTTGAACAACATGCATGACTTTGGTTTGATTTTGTCAAGATTAGGATTAGAAAGGTTGCTTTACTTGGAATAATTATCACATAATGTTTTTGGATTCCCACTCATTTTTTGGTACATCAACATGATATATGCATACTAAAGCAATAGGCAATTAGAATTGTACCAAAAAAAAAATAGGCATTTAGAAAAAAAGCAATATTGTTTGTGTACTAATTCTTTTTTACAATATGTACACAATATATGATGGTATCTAATTATATCTGAAATTATTTAAATTTTAACTATATACCTATTTAAGTTGTATCTGTAAAAAATCTCATTATTACACGCCATGCCAAATGATATGTAAATAGCTTAACAAAAAAGAAAAGTAAAATTTAAAATATTTTAATAATAAAAGTATAAAATAAACACTATTGAAACTAATTATTCAAATAGTATCATATAAAAATTTGTATAAAAATATTAACAAAAAATATATTATTATTATTATTATTCATTTCATGCATTCAGCTACATTAGTGTTTAATATTGAGTGTGTGAACCGAAAAATTACACAAATACAACCAAGTCAACTTTTTATATGATTTGTATTGAAAAAATTTTGGTACATAACTTGCATTATACATTTTTAAAATGAAAGTGAGAGCACTAAACAATGTTCCAAGGTGCTTGAATTTATTACAAAAATCTTTAGCACATAAAGTAATTGAAATGATCAATTCTATAGAAAGTGTGATTTAGTTAACTTGTGTGATTCTATCATATAAGAGTAACAGATTAAGATTCGCTAACTTTAGGATTTAAAGTCAGCAATTATAATTAGAAAAAATAAAGAGAAAATAAAGAATTCATTGTAATTTAAGGTTTTGTTTTCTTTCTTGGAGGTTCATGCCTCTTTCTATTTATCCAAAAAAAGAAACACAAAAAGATATCAAAAAATCATATAATAATAAAATTAGGAGATCTAAATCTAATTGTAACATATTCTTATTTTGTTACTTTTACAAATTTATAACTTCACCTCATTCGAAATTGAAGATGATTATATTTATTTTAATTTTCTTTATGAGAAAATAGGCATCACATGTAGTTGCAGCTAGTTTTTGATTGGAATAGCACGAAGGGGTAGTGTCCTATGCAAGGTAATGCCATACTTTTCACTCATATCCATGTCTTCAGCCACTACTCCATGATCAAGCTTCCAATCATAGCTACGTAAAAGAGAGGCCAAGATAATGTGCACAGTCCTTGAAGCCAATGGCAGACCAGGACAGATCCTTCTACCAGCTCCAAAGGGAAGGAGCTCAAAATCTCGGCCTTTAAAATCAATTTCACACCCCAAGAACCTTTCAGGCATAAACTGGTTTGGGTTTGTCCACACACATGAATCTCGTCCCATGGCCCAAACATTTACCAGAATTTGTGCATCTTTGGGCACTATAAAGTCACATAACTTGACATTGTCCTCTGACTTGCGGGGCACTAGCAATGGAACTGGAGGGTGCAAACGTAAGGTTTCCTTCACCACTGCCCTCAAGAAGGGTAGCTTTGAGATATTTGATTCATTTGGTTCTTCATTTTTGTCCAGCACTTGTTGAAGCTCTATTCTAGCTTTTGCCATTTTTTCTGGGTTACGTAGCAATTCTGCCATTGCCCATTCAACTGTGCTTGATGTTGTATCTATTCCAGCAACAAATAAATCCTGATATATTATTCGATTATTAATTGCATATCAGAACAAAATATCTATACAATTACTTAAAATTATGAACAAAAGTTTAAGTGTTTTCTGGTTCTGCTACTAATTATTATTATTATTATTATTATTAGATATGATAATAATCCTTAACAAACCTATGCACATTAACACCAAATACTCTCCAAACAGCTAATTTTGACTGAGTCAACACGTTGATACGACTATTTCATTTTCATAGTGACATCAAAACGCTGAATTTTATTAGCTAGAAAGCCAAGACACTAACCAGAAATAAATGTAACACATGAGGGCGGCTCACTTGTGAATTGTCTTCAATCATGAGTTCCAGCACTGAATCTAAGACATCTTTGCACGCCTTGGACTCCATTCTTGAAGCTCTGAAACGCAGTCTTTCTTCAATAAGACCATCAAAAAATGCAATCAACTTCTCAAAATAATTGTTCATCCTTGCACGCACACCTTGTGGATCAAGAAGACGAAAAACTGGAAAAAAATCCACTATATTAGGCCTTCCAGCTTCTTCCATAATACCCCAAATGATGTCTTTAAATTCTTGAGACTTGTCCGAAGTGTACTGAGCCAAATCCATGGAGAAAAAAGTGTTTGATATGGAATTAAGAACAGTTGTAAATGCAGCCTCACCAATATCCAAAGCTTCACCTTTCTTGCACTTTCCATTTACATAATCTAGCAATTCTCGCACCTTTGCTTGCCGCAGGGTCTGCGTAGAGTCAAGCTGTTGAGGGGAGAAAGCTCTGGTTGCACAAGCTCTCCTTAGGATCCTCCACTGAGCTGATGGGGGCATCCACACCACTGAAAGTATGTGGTGGTCAAGTGCCCGTACAGTATCTGGGACTGTCCTATTGGAGAACGCTTGGTCATTTTTGTGTAGGACCTCTTTGGCTACTTGGGGAGAGGAGATGACAACGGTGGTTATGTTGCCTAGCTTCAGAGCCATTACCGGCCCATAAGTTTTGGAGAGGTTGGTGAGTGCCTGGTGAGGTTGGGAGCCAAGTGCCATGATATTACCTATGATAGGGAAAGGGCGTGGCCCGGGTGGGGATTTGGGGTTTTTGTTGCCTAAGTGGGAGTAGAAGAAAAGAATGGTTGCCCACACAAACGAAATTAGCAGCAGAAGCGCAAGGTTGTCCATGGCTATTGCCTTCTTCTTTTTCCTCCCTAGCCTTTTGCTCGTTTCTTTATGTATCTGGAAATATAGCTTCTTTTTAATTTTTTTTTTCCTTTCCAAGAAGTACGGAAATACAGCTTTGTTCAAAGGCAATCAACTTGGTCCCCAATTAGGATAAGATTCCCTATCCTTATCTGCAAGTGGCAAGAGAACACACAACAGGGAAGCGACACAACTTACAAAACACATATTTATTTAATTAGTTAAGTTTTATAAGTTAAATTATAAGAATTCATAAATTTAATATTATAAATTTATTAAATAAGTCTTTGATGCATTTTTATTAGTGGATACAACACTTAGACACTACAATTTTAAAAAAATTTGTGTGAACTATCTTGTTATTTTTATAAATTAAATTTTATTAAATATTAATATAAATTTTTAATTTATTAAATTTTATTAATTAAATTATAAAACTTAATAAATCTTATCATAAAATTACTCTTTGTGGCATTTTAATAGAACAATAATATTTGCACACTAAAACTTTGTATATATTCTATATATTTTTACACATTTTTATCGCTTTTTTTCTTTCTCTACACACACGTAAACATTATAAATTATCTATAAATGTGCGTACATTATTTCTCATTTAATAATCACTTGTCTTCCTTTTCTATTATGTCAAATGGCTGAGTCTAGCAACTTGGGCGACCGTATTTGCTATGCTTGTCTTCATTTAGGATACTTTTGAAATTGATGCGAGGTGTATGACTAAATTACAAGATCTGTTGCGTATGATATGGATCAAAGAAAACAAAAACAAGACCCGCGCTTCCAGCGCAGTGGTCATCCTATGCTCCCTTACCCTTGGACTCACAGGTTCGAGTCCGTTTCCCTCTACCCTGTTTCAAAGCCAATAGGCTTCATGTAATCACCAAAAAAAAAAAAAGAAAACAAAAACAAGTCAGATACGTCTGTACATCATGTGATTCTTCACTTGATATAAGTGACTACATTCACCGTTCCATTATATGATACATTGCATATAAACAAGATGTAGTAGACAGCTCAAACATGTGAAAAGATTTGTGTAAAAGTCTTGATATAAGGTGGCCCCTTGAGCTTGAGGGTGGATTAAGATTTTATAAATTTTGTAATATTTAAATCATAATAGCTTTGTATTTTCTTTTTTTAAGGTAAAATTGAAAATATTAAAAGAAAGATAATTTAACTATTTTTAGCAAGAAGCGAACATGGACTACAATTTATAAAATGAGGGACCACGATTATGTCCACTGCAAATCAGAATTGGGGACAACAACTTCAAATGAGAGGCCAGCCTTAAATTTGATTAATAATTCAAAATACCACTCTTAGGTACTCAACATGAGTACAAAAGTTTTTCCTATTTTCACAAACTCATCCTTATTATATAATTATATAAAAAATTTATATTATTAATAAATTTATTAAATTTAATAAATTAACTCAAAATCAATCATAATTTAGTGGACATTTCTTGGACCCACATTACGTGTGTCTTTGAGTTTTCTTGCCTTTTTACCCCACATTACCACTTTGAAAAGTAAGAGAAGAGGGTGGGGAGGTGAAGATGGAAATGTACATCGCAGAAATGCACAGAACACGGCTATATATTGGTAATGGGCAGCTAAAATTGAGAAAATAGAAAATCTGCTGCCAAACCACAACACTTCTCTTATCATGCATTCTCAGTTCTCACTTCTCCGCCAGTAAATCTCCATGTTCTACTTGCCATTGCCTGCTGAAGAGAGTTCCTTTCTTTCACTGAAATCACTAAAGATCATTTGAAATAATTTATGCTCTTAAAACATTCAAGGAAACAACAACCTGCCCCAATATCAAATTTTTTCAGGTAGAGAATAAACAGTATCATTACTAATCAAGGCCACAAGATTGTCAAATTCCTCCAAACTACAAAAATATGAGTACAACCCCAACGTCATTCATGGGTGGATAAGTGAGATTTATCAAATCAAAAAGTCAGCTGGCTTCTACTCTGTTGCTGGTACTTCCCATTCTGTCATAATGTCGTTTACTACTACAAGAAAATTAGATGAGCGACCAAGAATCTGAAATATATACACACTACTAGTGTATATTTAAATAAATTGTCACCCACGCATTAAATCGATGTCAACATGAGAGTTACGCATATCCAACGGACGGGATGCAGACCAAGGACCCATAGAAGAGGTTGGAGTAAGGTTTTGATTTGGCGATATGCTGTTCAATGCAACTGGAGCATGAACGGTTTGATGATCTGACTCTGTAGCAACTTCTGCAGCAACAGTGCCTTCCTTTTTCTTGTTTTTTGTCTTTGTACCACCCCATAAAAAGCTCCCAACTATCACCTGTAGTCGTGATTGATTAAATTTAACCATCCAAAAGAATTAGGGGGAAGGGGGTGGATTCAAAGACAAAACTTGCCAATTTCTCAAGGTATACAAGTTGCAGAAAAGGCTTATATCACTTGTGAATTTGTGAAATATGATTATCAAGATAATATATTCCAGTAGCAGAAAAAATGAAGTTACCTGAACAGGACTTGCTGCAATAAGCATTCCGCCAACTCCTCCACCAATGACACGACCATCAGGACTAGCAAGGGAAACACTTAGTCCACCGGTTCGATTCCGGGAGCCACTACTATCAGTAAGCAAGTAAGAGCCTGACAGGCACAATATCTCAAAACGCCCCTATTGAAGCCAGAGTTCACCAATGAATAAAGTAATAACTATATATATATAAGAATCATAAAATTACTGCAAGTATGTCCGCCAATAAATAACATAAGCATTGGATGGACTATTGCAACAAAAAAAAAACAAATTGACTTCAAACTACTTACCGGACATGGTACTCATTGGTACAAATGTTGAATAAAGACATAGTAAAAAAATAACATAATAAATAAAAACTTATCCCACTAGATAGTGTTGGTTACATAAATTAAATGACGCCATTAAATCCTATTCGAAACCAATTTTTAGAATTATCATTTAACCAAATATTCCTTTTAATAATTTCTCCAAGTGTTATTTTTGGTCTTCTTTTTCCTCTCTTCATTGGACTAAAAATTATTTAATTAATTTTTCTCACTAGAACCTCTAGTGATCTTTTTTGTACATGCCTAAACTACCGTAACTGAATTTTCATCATTTTCTTCTCAATAGATGTAATACCAACTCTTACCCAAATACAATCATTCTGAATCTTGTCTTTTCTTATATGTCCACACATCCATCTCAACATTCTCATCTTAGTCACTCCCATTTTTTTCTCTTATTGACCTTTCAAAGTCCAACACTCATTACTTTAAAGCATAGTCAGTTTTATAACAATTCAATAAAACATTCCTTTAAACTTGCTAAATATTTTGTAATCACAAATAACCCTTGAGAGGTTTCTCCATTTCATCCACCTAGCTTAAATCTTATGTATGAGATCCCTATTAATCTCTCCATCACTTTATAAAATTAATCCAAAATACTAAAACCTTGACACCTATAGTATAATGTGTTCCTCAATTTTTACTTCCAAATCATTATTTAATTGTCCCTTACTAAAGTTGCACTCCATATACCCTGTCTTACTCCTACTTAAACAAAAATCCTTTAATTCCAAGGTTTTTCTCCATACCTCAAGTTTACAATTAACATCCTCTCTCAATTTTTCTACTAGGACTATATTATTTGTAAAAAATATACATTTTGAAATTGCATATTGGATATGCCTAGTAAGTACATCTAATACTAAAGTGAAAAAGTATAGACTTAAAGGTGACCCTTGATGCAAACTAATCTTTATGAGGAAGTATTTTGTCATCCCTCCCTGAATCCTCACACTTGTTGTTACCCAATTATACTTATCCTTTATAGCATCAATATAAGCAACACAAACATCTTTCTTTTTCAATGCCTTCCATAGAACTTCCCTTGACACTTTATCATAAGCTTTTTCCCGGTCAATAAAAATCATGTATAAGTCTCTTTACTTTGATACCTTTCCATCAAACCCCATAAAAGATATATAACCTTTATGGTTGATCTTCCTGACATAAAACCAAACTGATTCTCTAATATGAGTCTCTTTTCTTAGTCTGTGTTCAATAACTTTCCCAAAGTTTCATAGTATAGCTTATGGGTTTGATCCCTCAATAGTTTCTACAATTCTGAATATCCCACTTATTCTTGTAAATAGATATCAAAGTACTTTTCCTCCAATCAGCTAGCATCCTCTTGGACCTCAATATCTAATTAAACAACTTGGTAAGCCAAGAAATACCTTTCTCTCCCAAACACTTTCAAAGCTCAATAGGTATGTTATAAAGACCCATAGCCTTACCATTGTCCATCATCTTAAATGCTTCTTTTACCTCAACTTTCCAAATTCTATGATAAACAGCAAAATTTTGATCTTCTTCTTGAGTAGTAAAAATCTATTAAAAAATTCAACAAAGTGCAAATCTCTAGTTGTGACCAAGAGCAAGAATGGTAGACAGCACTGAATTTTAGCACTGAATTTTTAGTGTTGACTACTTCAGTATTTCACTTTCAACATTGAATTTAATTTAATTGTTCGAAAACTCTATGCACTGGCATCTTGAGCAATTAAGCTTAATATTGGCTTCACAAAAATTATAGAATATGTTTGCTGCTCCACTTTAAAATTTTTGATAAAAATAAAACAATACAAAGTGACAAGCAGTGGTATCTCAATTTGACTGCCTAAAATAGAATTTTTTTTTTTTTTTTTAAAAAAAAGGTTCAGGAAACACCAATTAGACTCCATATACAGCCTGTCAACTTTTGTAAAATTGATGAAGAAATGTTTTGTATACATAACATTAATTTAATAATCTACATACAGCATGTAAAATAAATTGCAAGCAATAAAAAAAACTCAATCCGTAGAAATTTTTTTTTAAAAGAACAGAGCAGAAAGAAAGGGGAAGCGGAAACGTATCAATAGAACACACATTTTGAAGTGATTATTTAAAATAGCTAACAGTAGTAGTATGTACTTAAAAGTTATAGAGGTATTAAAAAAAAAAAAAAAACTATGTGGAGGGGGGATCAATGACCAAAAATTAGAGTTGCATTTGGTTGTAATTTTTGGAAAAAAAAGAGAGGTTATAATTATCTAAAAAAAAATTTATAAACATTTGGAGTCTGCTGACCACGATCAGCATGCAGTCAGAAGCTCCATTGCTGCTAAATCATTTCAGTGCTTTTCCGCTGATGTTTTCCTTTGGTCTTAACATTGCAAACATGCTAAATGTAACTTCACCACTAAATTGGTTCAGTTCAGCGCAAAATCCTGCACACTCAAACACAGCCTAAGAAAACCAATCAACCAAAACAGTGATGAAATTTCCCATTCAAAATCTGTGGATAAAGCTAAGATAGCCAAAAAAACTCCAGGTAGCAACTGTTCGTCTTTGGAAGTTACTAGCCACCAAATACCAACCACAAAAGCATGGTCTTGCTAACAAAATCAAAATTCTCTTATTGGGTCATTTTGGCTTTTTAAAATAGATTAGTGCAACATTGTCACGTGCAAGCATACATGTATGTACATAAATACTCATTAATGTAATAAGAATTATGATAATTGTTCAATGAAATTAAGATGTCAAGTTTATAACTCAATAATATAGTCTAGCATTGTGAAAGACCTGAAAAACCATGCACGTAAAAGAAGCTAAAAGTAATAACAAAACAGTTTTAATTTGGAGTAGTAATCTTGATTCCAGCTTCCATGAATAAATTGAATTCTAAAATTACAGCATTGTCCTAACAGGAAGCATATTCTTTATATCCAATCCTTAAAAGGGCTTCTATAAAGGATTGGCATTTATTATGTTATATATATTTTATACATGAATGAATGCAGATATATATGTATATATATGTATATATGAACATATGTATGTATCCGTAAGTACATGTACATAATACTTAGTGTTGAAACCTCGTATGTGACAATGCCACCCAAAGTTGCAGGCTGACGAAGTGTCACAGTAGAGACAGCACCATTTGCTGACAATATGCATACAGCCCTAGGTCCCTGCTGAGAAAATGCCAATATTTTTGTTGCAATGTCCTACACCAAAAAAAAAAAACTTCAAAAGACTAATTTTCAAATAATAACATAAATAAATGCCAGAAAACACAGCACAACTGTAAAATGATACTTGCCATAAAAATATTTCTAAAAAGATAGATTTCCAAGGCAGAGCATCAGAGAAAAATAGAGCATAGTTAACATGTTCCTAGTGAAATCATAACCTTGGGGCACTGTCATATGCGACGATGGTCCTGTGGAATTAATTTAGTTTACATGACTATAAAGCATCATAGATGGTAGATGGGGCGGTCACTTCTTTTATGTCTTTTCAAATTAACTTTTTCTCCATGATCGTAGAGGTTAATATCATCATAAGTTCATAAGTGGCTTTGGCTTTACTACACAACTCTTCATGTTAAAGAACACAGTATGAACATCTATTAAGTGATTAATTAACTAAGTACCACTATTAGTTTTATCACTATGTGAAGAGACCAATAGGATGTACACGACAACTCCTTTCTCAAGCCCAAGACATCACATTTTTTTTTACTAGTATAATAATAATAACTAGAAATCAACAAATATCTTGCTTTGACTTTCATGTGATAAAAGTGCATGTATATTGGCACAAATTCAAGAGATCATTTTCCTTTTTGACTTCTATAATGAGAAAAGAGATATTGATACACAACCATAGGAAAACCACAACGTACTTCTCCAACTGCAATGGTAATAATGTGAGGAGTGAAACCCATCCCAGCCGAACCAGACATCAATGCACCTGGCAATGACCAGTCACACCATCAATAACAAAATTATATATTTATACCATGCTAAATGTAGTCAATTCCGTAGGATTAATCAGCCATTACAGAAAACTAAGCTGGTCCTATTTAGCCATTTGACTAGTTTAGAGAGTTTACAGGGACATTCGCAAACCTCTGTGTCAAGTATATTTGTAAGAAACAAACATCAACAGGTAAAAGCGAGTAGAATCCTAACTAACTTCAGGTTACGTAAGCAGTGACTAATACAGTTTCAATAAGAATTGTGGAACATACATGCATTTAGATTAATGTCAATATTTTCAACAGTTTAAACTACAAAATGATCTCTGACAATCTGACTAAAGACAAACCAAGAACCTTTTAGCCACACTGATGTTCTTTCATTCTACTAGATTCAAAGTGATTTCATTCATCCTGTTGCCAGACTAAAATTATATCACTCCTATTTAGGTCACCAAATTGGTTCTCTCTAGTTTCTGTAACTGGAACTATAGTTGTCCTTGCTACTTGCTTTACAAAAACAACCTAAAAGTTATCTCACAATCCACTTGCACTTGCAATATAAAACTTTCCAGTTTGTAAAGTACTGAGAGCTGAGTCTTTAAGCTTAAGAAGCTTACAGTTGCATATACCTACTCATTCATGCAAATGGTAAAACACAACTCTAAGAAACCATCTGTATGCCAAGAGATTCATAAATTCATAAATGTTGCATTGTTGAAACTCCTGTGAAACAGTTATCTAACATACAAATTGGTACTCTTTAATTTAAAATGTACAACAACCCTACAACTTAATTTTCTAATAGTGCTACCTTTCAAGCAACAACCTATTAAGTATTATGCACCACAGTTTACTGCTAATGGCAAATTAGAAGGAGTAAAACCCTACGTCTCTACTTTTTAATGTTTTTCTACTCTATTCATCCCCATCCCATATAAAAGATTAATTACTATAATCAGATCCAATCCATTCGAATCAGGTGCAGAAATTAAAGTGGGAAACAATTGTTTCCATTTTCTTGATATAGTCCACATCAATTGTGAAAATAAAGAATGGCTTACTTATGTAGATTTAAGTACTCATAGCCTGGTTAATATTTAAGAAAAAAAATGCAACTTTGTTTGAATTCAGCAAAGCTGCAGAAGTTAAAATTCATAGAAATTAATCATGCAAAGCAAATCATGTTGGCATATAACAGACATTCATTAATTCAGATCATTTTCATAATAAAATACTAACATGCAAAAAAATAAATAAATAGATAAGCATGAACACGAAGGAAACTGAAAGTTTGCAATTTAATAACTCTTGGACCTGAATTTCCAAAATCAGCTACACTTCAGTCTCAGCCTCAAATTATAATTCATTCAGTAAAAGCAATAAATTGCAATAGAGTTTTACCAAGAGAAGCCAATTGCTGTTTCTTCCCAGTCCCAGGCGGGCGCCCTCTACCCCGCTTCTGGGTTGGTGTTATGGTTCCAGTATGACTAGATGATGTAGGAGTCAATCCCAATGACACAGTCCCATCCGGCCCATATTTCCTAGGCCTTCCTCTCTTCCTTTTGACAGGTTCTCCAGGTGGTGCCCCAGAAGGAGCACCCACATTGACACCATGAGGTGAAATTGCTGAAGATTCTAATGGTAATGTGGATCCGATGGAACCACCACCAATGCCAGGTTGATATGGTAAATTGGGATTAGACAGTGGACGAATAGCTGGTGAACCATGTAACTCAGGTTGTGCTCCAGAACTAGCTATTCCTCTCTGCATATAGTAAGATGCAGACCCAGATAACGCCATTTGGTCCCCACGATCCATGCATTTAACTCAAATTCCTCTAGAATCTTTTACAAGCAACTTTGACACCAATATTCAATATGCCAAAATTTATCACCTATCTCTGTTCTCAAACACAGTACAATAAAAAGATGTGAAAAAAAAAATGCATAATTAAGAATACAATAATAATCTACGCAACTCAATGTATAGTGACCAACAAGAGTGTCGTCAAAAAGTATTTAGATTATATCAGTCGAAACTGTAGATTGAGGAAAACAACTATAAGTGCTTCAAATAAAAACGGGGATGCTTCCAGCAGATAAAGGTTCTCAAATGATGGCACCATTTTAAAACATTTCAATGAAGGTCTAATAATCTGGATATGCAAAATAATAAGAAAAGAAAAGGACCCCAGACTCAAAGGCACCCACATATATGGAAGAAAACCATAAAGTAGAAGATAGGGTAACGAAAGGGATGGAAAGCCAGGAAGGTATCAACACAAGCAAGGTAAACAAAGGACCAGTCTCAAAGACCATTAAGCTAAAGAGAAGACAAAAAAAGAAGCTATTTTACAGCTTACCAAACCACAAGAAACAACGAAACAGACTTCCTGTTGAAGATAAAGGTCGGATGGAGTGTTAAAGGTCCCTTCTTACCAACCCATCATAAATCTTAAACACCAAGCAATTTTTAAAGCAACCCCACACCCATACAGATAGAGCTCGAAATTTGAGGCCGACACTCGGAAAAATAAAATACCCAAATTGAAAAAAGAAAGTCGAATGACTTCAAGTCAATGCCATTGTAGAGTTCAAATCCAGTTTCAAGTGAACAGCACATAATGCAATACCAGATGTGAAACAACTCAAAAAGACAATATAATGCAAAGAAAAACTCATACAAATTCACTAGGAACGCCACTGACGAGGAAAGCCACAACCTTTGGTGAATTGGGGTACACCGAGATACAAGAAGGGATAATGCAACATGCTTTTGAAAGTGTATAACAAGAGAAAACAAGCAAAGAACCATACTGACATTTGAGAACTGTGACACACCCACTCTCCCCGTGAGGAACTACAAGCCAGTGAGAGAAACCCAAATTGAGTTCAAAAAGTTGAACAGTTCCTGGTAATTAAAGAGCTGTGCAGAGTTCGAGAAAGTAATTAGTACAACACATTGAGGAAAGGAAAAACAAATCCAAAAACCAAAAAAAGAAATGAATAGGGCTCTTCTCTCCCTCCGTCTCACCAGCACAAGTCCTTATCGGATTGCATATTTTCTAGGGCTGAGCTCTCTCTCTGAGTCACTCACTGCGTTTCTCTCTCTAAAAGCCGCTTATCTTTCTCGCTCTAAGAACTAAAAAGCTCGCCCCCCACTGTCTTTCTCTCTCCTCTATTTGGACGATGACTCCGCTATGCTGGACTGGGATTACAGAAAGAGGCTGAGAAGCAAACAAACAGAAACAGAAAGCGCTCCTTGTTTGGATAATACAGAATATTTTATTATTAAAAACAATAAACAATAAATTGTTATTATAATAAAATAAATAAAATTTCGATTTAAATACGTAATTGCGGTAGGAGTTTGGGTCCATAGGGATTGTGAAGGGAGTCTCTCCACGCGCCCTGGTTTTATGAATATTCCAAAATGCCACTCCCACCAAGGTTTAGTAGGACCATCTTTGATCATCGAAAAATATCTCGGAAAATTTCAAATAAAAATTAGTTTATAAATATTAAAGTAAAATAATTTTTATTTTTATTAATAAAATTTGAATTAATTATGCAAATTATGGGTGGCAGAAGAACCGGCCAGGGGCGTCGTTAAAGCACGCGCTACAGAATTCGCGTGAGGGGGGAGGAGAAGCTGTGATAGAGGAGTGAGCTGACCGTAAATGGGTTGGGGCCCAGTTGGAAAGATGGCTGACTTTGTTTGCATGTGACTTATCTGTGATCACTGCTTTTCCATATTATGGCCATGGCCCATCTTCTCTGAAAATATCTACCAAAAGTAACCATAACTTCACCCACCTTTCTCCAAACCATCCTTTTATTTTTTTAATTAAAATTAAAAAATTTATTTTTTATTCTTAATTTTTTATTTTTTATTTTTAAATTTAATATATAAAATTTATTTTTTCTCTTCATTTTTTTTCTTTCTCTTTCTCATTCTCTTTATCTTTAAAATAAAAGATTTGTATCTCACATAAATTGAAATCCTCCAACTTTCTTATTTTATAATTATTTTAACTTTTTAAAATTTAATATATAAAAAAATTTTCTCTTTTTTAATTTTTTAATTTTCTCTCTCACTCTTCCTACTTTTATGGTTAAAGATCTACATTTAACATTTTAAATTTTCTAAGATTTTTATTCTCTAACTTTAATAATTATTTTATCTTTCTCTAAAATTTAATATATAAAATATTTTTTTTAATAATTATTTTATTTTTTCTAAAATTTAATATATAAAATCTTTTTTTTCTTTTAATGTTTTTCTCTACTTTCATAGACGAACAACCAAATGTATGTAAAGTAACATATCTCTGTTCATAGGTAGATATATTATTTTTATTATTACCAATAAGATATTAATGTAATAATAAATTAATTATATTTTAAGTTAAGAGATTTATTATTAATGCACAAATTTAAATTTTGACATCATGTTTTTAAATGTAGTTAAAATTAAATAATTTTATGTTCCAAATAAAAATTAATTTTCATTTAATAAAGACGAAATATAATTTAAATGGCAACATAAAAATAATATTATTAAATATTTATATAAAAATATGAATTATTAAATTTTTTAATTTTATAATTTAAATTATAAAATTTACAAATTTAATGTGAGTAATCCAAATTTAATGAGAATTTTTTTCTTTTTTGATAAAATTATGTATAGAGTATAAATAAATATACGTAGACCACAATTAGATAATACACGAGCAATGTTTTATTAATAAATTATATTTTATCATTATAAACTAGACATGTTTGTGATGATTTTGTTAAACACCAATACCATCAATAAAGGGACATTCTAAACCAACCAATGAAAATTTACAAATCATCTATAGAATGAGTGTAAGCTAATAAATTTAGTAAATTTTAGCCGCACCAAAAAAAATTAGTATATTTTATGATTTAATTTATATGATTTAAAAAATTTTATAATTTTAATTTTTTAAATAAAATTTTTAAAATTTTAATTTATAAAAATAAAAAAATTTGATCAATAAAATGTTGCAAGTTAACAACTAAAAAACTTGATTGACTATAAATTTCAACATTTTAGGTTATTTTTTCAAAAGATCATTGTATGTAGAGAAAAGACGAGTGTTAGATTCTCAAGGTACCTTAGTTCAAGGTATCTTTCTTAATCCAATTACATTAAAGATAAAATAACCAGGAAGGGGAACACATTGGTGCCAAAGTGAGGATGCCATTAAAAAAATGATTTCCTTGTCATGGCCCACATAGGATCATATATTAGAGTCCAAATAAGGATGTACTTGAATTGGGAGTTTATATGATATAATATAATATCCAAAGTTCCAAACTTTAATGTTGTTTTTATGTTACACTGGATGACCACTTGATTTGTCCACATCCAAATGTAATGTTGTCCTCACTTAGCAATTTAAAAAATTGAATTTTTAATGCCAATGTAGAGGCATTGTCCATGTTTACACATGACTGAACTCAAATATCATATTTTTAGTATTATTGGGCTTCTGGTTTTCACTTTGACAAGGACAACCTTTAAATTTGTACTTCCAATTTCCTTCAATGTCTCTATGCCCATTTTGTTTACAACAATCAATAAATAAGAAAATGCTATATACTAGAGTGAACAAGGTAGTTTACTTAAATTAATGATTTTAAATATTTTAACAACATGATATTATAATATAGGGTTAATTCTTAAAGGAATGTACGCCATGGTTGATTGTTGAAGTTCTAGAGCATAAATCTTATTTATGGCTTTATTGTATGAGAAATTTTATTAAGAAAGATGGGTGCAAGTAAAATGTTCATACTTGATATGGAAATTATTGAATAAACTGAATTTTATAGTTTAATTATTTAGATTTAATAAATTTATTAATTTAAATTTTATAAAATAAGAATTATATAGAAATAAAATAAGAGGACTAGAAAGCAGGTTGCATCTTAAGTTACTTTGAAACATACCATATGTCTAGAATTTAATTTGAAGTCACTCATTGAGGTTAGAGGTTAAATTGATAACTGCTTTATACTTTGAACAAAAATTATTTTTATCCAAAAAATGAGAATATCTTGTAGTATAAACCAAAAAAATTAAGAGGGACTAGATTTAATTTATCCAAGTAATGAACAATGACCACATGAGCAATAGTTGAAGTGGCATCCAATCCACCCACCAAAGTAGAGGTGGTGATTGCTAGTTGCCACACTAGGTTGAAATCTATTTATGCTAGCATTAAATGTAGAAATGAAATAGGGAAGAATAATTGATCAAGAATATGGAGGTACCCTTAAAGGAAAGCATTGAGTGGTTAAGTCAAATCTCAATTTAAATTAAAAGGAAAGAGAAAAAACAATTACTTAATTCTACAATTATAGCACTTTAACTTACTATTTCCCCTTTCCTCCACAGCCATTGTTTAAACTCCAAAAGTGGGAAAGGAATGTTGCAAAAGCAAATTAAGATGAGGTAGGAGTTAAAAAGGCAAAGATTATGTTGGGTGGTGAAGCAACCATCACCTTCTATCTGTTGAGAGGAATATATAAGTGGTGTCTTTTGGTACATATAAATAAATAAAAAGTTTTCTGAAGAAGTATAAGTATTTATTTGACTAAGAAAACCCACTTGCAATTTTTAAAGAATTCTCTATAAATAACTTGTATTTTAATTAAAACTGATTTATTAAATTTTCATAAAATTAAATATGAAGCATTATATTTATCAAATTTTACAGCTTAAATTAAAAGATACAGTATATTAATCATTTAAATATTTTTAAAATAATTTTTTTAAAAAAAATTTTAGCTTGTAAGTATCAAAAAAACTATTTTGATATGCAAATAGTAATGAAACAATTTCTATTACAAGAAAGCAAACGCCCATTATGAAAAAGGACAGGCACCACTCCATTAATGACAATATAGCTATCATTCCACGTTTGTTATAAGCAATCATTAGACAAATAATTAGAGTAAAGTACATAGCAGCTAGATGAAGAAACTGTTCTCTTCTAAACAGAAATAGGCCGTTCAATTTATTTCATACAACCAAAAGGCTAAACGATAGGCATATGATAATTTTGATTATAACTGCAGTTAAACTGTCAAACATAGAAAAAGAAAAGAAATCATGGCTGAAGAGTAAAGAGTAAAGACGTTTAGGCATGACTTACCAAAAAAAAATTATTCCAATCTAAAGATAGAAAGATAAGGATATAGTAAGAAAGAAATAAATATATAATTATAAGTTTGAAAGATAAAATTAATATAATATATGTAAATATAAGTAAATAAATAATTATTAAAAAAATAATAAAAAATTGAATATATTTCATTCAATTATTTTCTATTATAGATGTCTCTTTATCTCTATGAAGATATATTAAAGTTATACATTAATATATCTTGTTTCAAAGTAAAATTATCACATATTAGTGAAGTGTGAATCCTGTAAATCTTTACAGATTAATTTGAAGATAGAGTTTAGATTTGAATATTTTGAATTTATATTTTCTAATTTTAGAAAAAAATTATTTTCTTTATTTTGTAGCATTGTATTGCAAGTCCCACATACCCAACAAATTAAAACAAAAAAAAACATATCAACCGAAAATAAAATTAGTCACAAAATTATTAAGTTATATATTCTTAATCAATTTTACATATAAAATTTATTTATATTATTTTAAAATAATTTCAAGATGTCTTTTTATCTTTTAAATTAAAAATTAATTTTTTTGTGATATTATTAAATATTTTAAAATAAATTTATTTTTTATAAAAATTCAAATCATATTCACCATTTGCAAAAGACTAATCTTTTATCCTTAGACTCAATTATCATTGGTTATTTATTTATATATATTATTACTATTCGTAAATGTAGTTTATTGGCAATACTGGCAATGAGAGTAAACGCACGTCGTCAGTAAGTGGAATGGGGCCAACCGCCGAGACGTCAGTGTCAAATGACAAAGGTGGTCATCACTCATCACTCATCCTGATATGTGTGGTCACCAACTCTTCAATGTAAGTTGTTAAAAGAGGTTTGAAATTTGAATTAACCACTTTAAATGATTTTTTCCCCCAAACGTCTGCAGCCTTTACCCGCTCCTCACCTCGCATGACCTTCTTCAGGTTCAATTGTCATTTCCTTTTGTCCCACCCTTTTGGAGTTGCAGGCATTTACTCGTTTAGTACAACACAGGAACAGGTAGTACATGTTTTTATTTGGTAATAATAGAGCCGGTTGTTTTCTCGCCCTAGAGTGCTTGATTTAAACAGGAGAGGAAAAAAAAGAATTTTATTTGATTTGGTAAAAAAGAAAAGAGGAGAGAGAAAATAATTTTTTTATTTAGATAAAAAGAAAAAAAATTTTAAATTAAAAAACAAGTTATTGTTATATTTTTTTTAAAAATAATTATTAAATTATTAAAATAAATATAATTTTAAAATTAAAAAAATTAATTATCACAATTAAAAATATTTTAATAAACTTTTTTCCTTTTTAATTTTTTTTTACTTTTAAAAAGGAAATAAAATAAAAAATAAAATTTAAATATCTTATTTTCTCCCTTCTTTCCTCCAAAAATCCAAATCAAATAAAAAATTTTAATTAAAATTTCTTTCCTCCCTCTTCTTCTCTCCATTCTCCTTTAACCAAACATGGATTATAGCATGGGCTTTTTTCAAACATAAACCTACCTTATTCCTACAAAAGATTTTTACATAAATTTGATAAAATTAATTATTATTAAATTTATTTAAATTCATAATTCAATTAATAAAATATAACAAAATTGTATGATTTACATTTTTAAATAAATATTTAATAAAAATTTTATGAAAATAATATGATTATTTTTGAAAACCAAATTTTCTGGTGTCAAGTAAAGGTTAAATTTTAGCTTTTTTCTGGTAGCTTTAGCTTCTTTTTTTTTTTTATAAAGCTCACCGGAACACACTTTTAAATTTGAAAAGCACTTTTATTTTAAAAAAATGCTTTTGAGTAAAATTATACCCATCCAAACGGGCACTAACTTTGCTAGCGATCCCAAAAGCGCTATGAGAATATCTGGGTTTCAGAAGGCCCAACTTTGAGTACAGTAGTCACAAGAGCAGCACCACTTCAGCCTTGAGGGGTATGGCCCAAACTACATGGCTAGACAGGGAACTGCTCTCTCAAAATTTTATTTTGTAATTTACTAGATTTTGAGAGGGCCAAAAACAACAAATAGAATGATGGAAGGATATGAGTCTGCAAAAAAATTAATGTAAAATGCAAAAAATTCTCATAAATTAAGAATCAATTTAAAAAATTTTTTATAAATTTTAAAATTTTATATAGAATCCTCTTCAATTAATTAAACTGTATAAAAAAAAATTTTGTTAATTTTTTTTATTAAATTGTGGACGAAATCTTAAATGACCAAGGAAAGAAGACCTGAATGACCCCCTCCATACAAAATACCACATCTCACTCTCTTTTTCAGCTCATTTGTTGATTCCGTGAAACTTGAATCTATTGTTAAGAGCTCCACTACCACGTAGGAACCTTTGCCTCAATCTTTTACCTCAATTGGGAGCTTACTAAATGACAACGATGTCCTCTTCCTTGCGTCGACGCCTTCAATCTCGCTGCTTCAGTTCTAATCCTAACTGTGTGATGCTATGAAAGAAAGCAGGCATCGAGATAGCAGAGGAGTATCGCCCTGATTCTTGGATTCCTTGTTGCTCAGTTGCGTAGGAAGTGCCAAAAACTAGGATGGCTGAGGCGTTTTGCATCTTGAGGGACTTGAAGTTGCGGGTTACTAGGTATGCCATGGATATTGGGCTGGTTGAGTTCTCTCCTGTACGCGAGCCCTTCTCATTTGTGCTTGGCAACTCAGTAGAAGCATGAGGTGGCAGTCTAGTCTAAATTTTGATTTTGTTTTCTAGACGCGTTACATCTTAGGATAGATATAGATTGATGTCAATGTTGCTATTAACATTATAATTAGAGGCATTTTAGATCTTTGATTTTTAGCTTCATGTTTTTCTAGATTTGAGAATCTATTATCTGTGGATGGAAACTTTCATTCTTCCTCAACTTAATGTTGGTATGACGAATTGGTGGCTGATTCAAACTCATTCGGTGCTCACATAATGATAAATGTCTGATGAGTCTATCCAATTCACTTCCTCTTATCCATTAGTCAAGAAAGTTCGTTGGTTTGTTTGACTTTTCTTTTTTTCTTTTCCCTGAATATGTGCATTTTGTAATGTGGCAAAAATTTAGGAACTCTTGCTCAATATTGTATAGCTCTTCTGCTAGGCATATCTGTAACAGACCTTTTAGAATTTTTGAAGGATCTAGGGTATGCTATCAAAATTTGGAGAATTTTTTGATGATTTGTTTGGGAAGCTATGGGGGGAGTAAAGAGGGCGAGATTTGTGGAATATGCATCCTTTATGCCGCTGTTTCAAACAATTGGTTGGACTGGAATGACTAATGCGGACATTTTAAGAACAAGCCTCCGAATTTGTCATTATTTTAGGTCAATGTTGTTTTTCTAGTGTCTCTTTGACATTCAGCACACACGCTTTTTCAGGGGTTTTCCTTTTTAGACATGAAGGGTGGAGGAATCATTGGATTGATGTTATATCTCTGCTTCCTGTTTCTTTTCCTTCTTCTCCTTTTCTATGTAATCGCTTTAAACTGCAAGTGGTAGGCAATGAAGGAGAGGAGGGAAGCACGAACCAATGAACCTACGGCGACGGCACCACTGGTGTGTATGGGAGCTAGAGTTGGGACTGGGACAGCAGTAACGGCGGCAACAGCAACAGCTCCAACTAGTGCCTGGGCATGGTGGCTGTGAGCCATGACGGTACTAATGAAGGTGGCAGTGAAAAGGTCAGTGCATGCCACCTTCATCTCCATGACAGTACAGACAACCTTTATAAAATTTTGAATTTTCTTATAGTTATCTTGATCTTCTCTCCTTAATTATTTTAAGACTTTATTTATAATTTAATAAAAAAATTAATGTATAAAGGTTTTTGTACGATTTAATTAATTATAAAATATTTTATGTAAAATTTTAAAATTTTGTTTATCAACTCTTAGTTTAAGAAAATTTTATATATTTTAACCAAAAAATTAATATATAACCTGATATAGAGGGCTTGAGGGGAAAGAGTGTTAAAAATTTTAAACAAGTATTCTGCAGCCCTTCTTCTCAAGCAAACCCGACCGTATTCTACAGCTCAAATAGGAAATTAGCTGATTTCATGAACCAAGCGTCAAAATTAATCAATGTAAGTACTTAATAGCTCACCAATGCTTAGAAATTGAGCTGCACAATCCCCACCAAGAGAGAGGGGAGGGGAAGAAAACAGTTGCAGAATGGTTAGTAACTTAGTATTTACTCAAATGTTTATAAGTTCTTTACAAGGAATGATGAATATATTATACAACCATGTGTCATTCAAAGACAGGCCCCATACTCTTTATCACAGCTGTTAGTTTACTCATGCAGCCCAGGAAAAATGCATGTTGTGGACAGTTTACAAGCATAATAACTTGAAAAAAGGTAAATGTTTTCGCGTTGAAGCTAGAATAGTGTCAAAAGAAAAATTGCTAAATATGAAGACAGGGGACCTGGTATCTGAATGTTTTCCTGCTAGTACATATCCAAATCGAATGCAAGTAGTAAGCACATATAAAATAATCTGAGACTAGGAGCACATAGGTTGTTCTCATAAAGCAATGTGTCTGGAGTCAAATTAAGTTGAACCACACCTGTTCTCCGATCAAACATAAGTGTCTAAAACGCTTAACTTGGCACACAGTGAAAGAAAATAGATTGACAAATCTGACATTCTCATTCTCCACAAAAAAGCTATGTTCTTTCGGTAAACTGAACTCAAAATGTGGAGCATTTTGTCCTCCAAACTCCACTCCAGCCATACGGATTATAACAACATCCCCCCTCTCTCAAAAACCAGGCCAGGCACTGTTTCGTTCCTTAAAATGTAAAACATTGAAAAAATTATGTAGCATTCTTGGGCTCACAATGCTCGAATTCAGACTTGCAAACAGTATCATAAAAATTGGCCTCAATTACATCCTACTATTTCCTCAGACATTAGATGACACCCACTGCTTGCAGAAAGTATGAACCCTGACATTATATCAATATGTCATCTTCACTTCACACTTACAAGAGTCACAACTAAGTAATTAGATAGTGTAGCACTTTTAGTTATTGAGCAAAACATGATAAAGACATAGCATAAAAATCTCTTTCGATTACAATTTCTAATTGTTCAGAGTCTAACAGAGACAAAACTGTAAAAGAGACATAACAACTACAATAAAAATTAATAACCTAATATACAGCTCACAGCCTCGTACAGTTGAATAAATTAACATATCAAACCTCAAAACAACTTATCTATTAGTTTCCGCTTATCACCTAAACTTACTCGAATCAAACCTCACTTGTCAAGCTCCATGGCCTGGGCAGCTTTCGCTTTAGCCAGGGCTGTCAGTTTGGTTTTCACTTTTCTCTTCCCCACCTGAAATCCACTTCCACCTTTCTTTTTCTTGTCACTGCTATCCACCTAAATACATTTGCCCAAATTAATTTAAGGAAAAAAATTGGTTCACCATATAAAAACAAATTATATGAAGAGAACAAAGAATAGAAACCACAACTCAACTATATCTACCTATGATGTTTTCCCTCTCTACTTTATCTTCTCAGAAAAAATGAATCTTATTATTCATATTATATTCCATTCAACATTGTGGCCCTTTACTTACCGAGGCTCCGGACATCTGTTTCACATCAATTAAGTAAAGTTCCATCTAATTGTGAAAAAAAACCACAAATATAAAATTCAAACTCTCATATTCCCAATTTCCCATCTTCCTACCAAATTTTTCCCAGCAGACAAACAGGATGCAAGTATTGGTACAACCATGCAACACCCAAATAAGAAAAAATATATAAATTACAAAACGAAAACACTGCAAATCCAAAGAGGGAGACTTACTTTCATCTTATTTTTCTTTGCCTGAAGCTTCTTCTGCTTCTTTTCCTTTTCTTGCTTTTCTCCTAAATTACCCAAAAATATAAATCAGAAAATCAATTATAAAGGCAAAAACAAATAAAGTGGATTGCAACAAACAAAGCATATGCAGAAGGTTTCCATACTTCGGAGATCGAATTCGTGCTGTTTCTTTCTCTTTGCAAGATTGTTCTTCTTCGACATTCCTCTATTGTTGTATGTAGCAGAGTCAAAACCTCACAGATCCTCTGGTTTCGCTTTGGGGTTCTACTTCTGCAACTAATGACAGCGAATTTGTTTGGCTAAACCCTAGCGGGGTGATTTTTTCAATCAACGGCAGAAAGTTTATGTTATTTAGAAAGCAGCCCTTTCAGTTCTCTAATTTTATGATCTAACCACAAGCTTTTCCTTTATTTGCGGTAGATGGGCTCTTCTATCTTTTTAAATATATTTTTTTAAACCCAATTTATTTGCACAAATAAAGGAAAACAAAGTCCTATTAAATTAAATTAAGGTTATGAACATATTACAAACTGCTTTGAAGATGATTAGAATTTTTATATTTACAGTTTAATTTATAAAATTTAATAAAATTTAAATTTTTTAAATAAATATTTAATAAAATTTAATTTATAAAAATAACAAAAATCTGTATATATGTGGATTCATTTTGATTTAGTATTAGATAATAAGACCTTATGAGACAAGTTGTCAACTTGTAACAACTTGGGCTATATTATATTATCTTTGTTCATTAATGGCTGTGCATGCCATGAGGGAATTAAGAAATTGAAATATAAAAATCTTAAATCATCATAGTCAATCTTTAATTCATAATAAACATCTAATTAATTCAGAAGAAATAAAAGCCTTTTAAAAGAATATATACATTATTATTAAATTAATTTTTAAGAATTATTGATAAAAGTCATTACCACAAATTATAAAATATTATGTTGACAATCTAAAAACTACAATATAATTTATTAATACACAAGTATATCTAGTATATTTATTTTTTTATTTTTTAAGAGAGAATTTTAAATATAATTTGATAAAAAAAATTCAAATTATAAGATTTATAGAATCAATTCTTATCAAATAATTAACATAAAGATGCAAGAAAAGTGTTAATAAAGTGTTTAATAAAAACATCACTCTAAATTCAAAGTCTTTACGCCACTTTTTTTTTAACCCGGAAATTTATTTTCTTCTCAATTGATCTATCAATCACTTTTGGTCAATCCGAACCAAGCACAAAGTAATTCTAAATTAGAGAGAATTATTATCATTATAATAATATCTTTGTTAAGATACTAACTTTTGTAAGTTAAAAAAGCACTTAAATATAGTGATAAATGTGATGAAAAAATATTCTACTAAAAACTTTATTATCAGACAGAATGATGTAAGAGAATGGATGAGTCTTTAGATCACTTTCTTTCCCAACTAATCAACTTTCCTAGTCACATACCTACCTCCATTGGAATATTTAAAAGAGCCACAAATTTTTTTTTTTGGGGCAAATGTAAGAAAGTCAATTGGAAAATACTTCTTCATATTTATAACTTAGAATCAAACTTGTTTCCAGCAAAGCACTTTTACTCACATTTAAGCCTTACAAGTTACAATGGCCAATCTCTCATTCTCCCATGTGATCCCTTACTAGGTTTTGTGGCTAAACATGATTGCTTTCAACATCACGAATCTAACTTAACAATATAAAGTAGCTTTTTCTGACCTAATCCCATAGCTGTCAGAATATTAAGAGACTACCAGAATCATGCAGCCAAAAAGTTTAAGAAATTTTGAGAAGACTGGCCTGCATGCACCTACAATCATTTATGGAATAACATAAACTAAATGCAACAGATTTGGCTTCTCTTTATATCATAAAATATAAATAAATAATTATTAATAAAAAATTTTATATAAATTATTTTTAATTAAAAATAAAAAATAATTACATTCTAAACAATCTGAATGATTATTTTATTCATAAAAGTTATTCATTTCACATAAATTTTAGCAGACACATTTCTCTATTTTTAGTTGCAACTTGCATTTAATCAGCACCTGATAAAAAAAAGTAATAATATATATACACATTTTTTTTCACACACATTATATATTCATTCACATTTTAATTCCTCTCTTTCTCTTTCTTTCAAAATTCTTTTTTCTTTATATGTGTATGCACTCTCTGCATATACATTCAACATTTTTGTATGAAAAATAAGCAAGACAGCTATAAAAGAGAAGAGTTGAAATTGTTAAGTACACAATTAGCACTCAGCAGCCCACAATTGAGAAAGATTGTAGGAATTGTTAAGAGCACAATCATTCATGGCTTTCCCATAAAGCAGGACAGCTATATGCAGAAATTATGCATTAGAAAACATCATTATGTGAAAAGGGCAGCTTGGAATATTGGAGATACTATTTACAAATCTGAAAGAATTTGGCAAATTAAGGATTTTAATGCATATGTTTCTGTTTCCCTTTGGGTTCCAAAGTTATAAAAGGAAAAAAAAGATTGTTCTTCTCACAAAATTCAAGCATTAATCTTTTTTTCTTCTCAAACTTTGCTCTCATTTTGAAATACTATCTCTATTCAATAAATATATCACTATTTCTTTATATAAAAAAAATTATCCATTCAGTTTATAATATCTATCATTTAAAAAATAAATATAAAAAATAAAAAAATTATTGAATAATCTTAAAAATAATAAAATATTTTTTTATAGTTTTAAAATACCTTTTTATAGAAAGACTCAATTAATTTTATATATAATAAAAATAATAATTCTAATAAAGATAAAATTAATAAAAAATAATTAATGTTATTTTAATTTTGAGAAAATAACAAAGAATAAAAAACTCTAAAAGCACAATTGTTATGAATTAGAGGGAGTAGCTATTTCTCTCTCTTACCTAAAAACTGTTACTCTTTAATTTAAGTGCGTATCTTTAAACTTTACTCGCATTTTGATTTACTGTCTTTATTTAATATTCTCTTTAATTGACAATAATTATAATTTTAAAGTCTTTATTTGTTTTTTTAATTATTATTTTCTCAAAATCAAAATAAAATTAATTATATTGTCAAAATTAATTACTTTTATTAGAATCATTATTTTTTTAAATGCTTAACTAATTGAGTTTTTTTTAAATATTTTAAAAAGACAAAATAATATTTTATTATTTTTAAAATTATTTAATAATTTTTTTATTTCTTGTGCCTGCACTTTAAATGACAAATATTATAAATTAGAGTAAGTAAATATCCAACTATTGTTCTCTTTTACCTAAAAATAGTTATTCATTTATTAAAGTGCACATTTTTTACCAATTAATTATACTTATTCTTTTGACTTTTATTATTTGAAGTTTTAAGAAGGGTGTTTTAGCCAAAAATTAAATTTTTTTCAATTTTAAGACTCTTTGATGAATTTTGTAATCTATCTACATTTCCCTTAAACCATTTAAAAAGGAACCGATGCTTATATATATATATATTTATATATTTCATTAATTATGTATTTGTGGAGAAAATTGATTGGTGTATGTGCCATGCAAGTATCTCACCAGATAAGCCAAGCGTACGCAATTATTTCTCTTAAATCCCTACAAAATAATTGGCGGTGGAATTAAAAAAAAAAAGAAAAAGGAAAGTTAAAAATTAGTAAAAACGAAGCTGAAATATTGAAATAGAATAGAAATAAAATTCCATGAGCAATTATGCCAACATATTATTATTAAAAAACTGTTTAAAAAATATGCAGATTCCAGATGCTTGAATATCTATATACTCATGACATGTCGGAAATAATTGATTTGTTTGTATTTATTCAAATGAAAAGGCCAAAAAAAACTAATGTAGAAAATTCAAAAGCCCAGCTCCATCATTGCCATCTTCTTATTCCGCTGCTGCTTTCCCACACAGATCTTCAGCTTTGAGTTTCTCAACCAATAGTTTTTTTCCTTCTTAATTGACTTTATTCATATAACATTTTTAATTTTTGCTTAAATATTATACTTGATCTGTGGGAATCGAGGTGGGGTGAAGAACTGTTGGGTTTAGGATATCTTGTAATTTTGAGGTGAAAAAACTTGTGCGTTTTGATTGGATCGAGGGAAAGACTCGAACTTGCAGATTGCTAAGGAGGTTCTGGGGCGAAAATGTGGATCTTGTAAAGTTATTGATTTAATCGAGAAAGAAAGAAAAAGAGATACATATTATCAGCTCGAGGGGGATCAACTTTTTGCTTTGCCATTCGAGCAGAAGAAGAAGCTTAAAGGTGAATTAGTATTTTGGGTGGGTTGGAAAAGTGGTGCTTTACTGAGTTTCTAGTTTGAAAACTTGATTAGCATTTGTGTGGTAGTTGCAGTCACTGAGTTGACTCTGGAAAAGAAGAAAACCCCTTAGATACTAAGATACTAGTCGTTAGGCTATCATAGCTGATGAAGTTTAATCTTCGGCATTTGTGTCATTATATGTTTCTATGTTCTTATTTGGGTGTAGTGCAGTTAAACCTTCATATCTGACGTTCTTTTGCTTTAAATGCTAAGATACTAGTGGTTAGGCTATCATATTTAAGAGCATCTATATTGGGGTTCTGGTTCTGGCTATCATATTTAAGAGGCATCTATATTGGGGTTCTGGTTCTGCCATTACTTAATGGTTGTGATATCATGGGATCGCCACTTAAAAAGTTCTTTTTACCGCCCCTTCGTCTTAAATGAAGCAGTTCTATATTTGTTGTGTCTTCATTGACTGTTGGCCGTCATTTGTTCCTCAGGCTGACCAGAGGTTCCTGATGCTAATGCCACCTAAGAATCAAGTACAGAACTATACATAATTTTGTTTTAATTATGGGAGCAATCAGTGGCAATGTTCTGATACCCATAACGTTTATCAACATATATCCAGCTTAAATTTTTGCGTTGGTTGGTTTTCCCTTTTACTTCCCCCTAAACAGATTTTTTTAAGTGTTTTACAGGCATTTCTGGCTTCAACATTTGTAAGCAAAAACTATTATATGAGCTTTGGTAGGCAATCATTAAAGCCCATTGTTAAGGTATCTTGCATCAGTGCGTAAGGTTGACATAGTCCAGGTGGAGCTAGGTGGATTGGATGTGCCGTTTTTGGACATATTCAGAAAGGCACATCATTGAAAGTGGAAAAGGATTTCATAAGTTCTGATTTGATTTTGGCATCAAAATGGGGATTCAGTGCTCCCGACTTGTGCCATGTTGTGTGAATTCACAAGTTAAGGCTTCTGTTCTTGAAGCTCCAGATGCTGGTGGGTACTAGTGATATAATGTGCTTTCTGTAGTTCTGAGTAATAAAAAGAAATTATGTTTGATAGATATTTATTTTGATGTTTGTTCCAGTAAATGAGGATAGATGTTTGATAGATGTTTATTTTGATGTTTTTTTCTAGAAAATGAGGATAAAAGTGAGGCCAGGAACTGGCCTACATTCCGTGAATTTACATTGGAGCAACTTAAGAATGCAACATCTGGTTTTGCTGTGGAGAATATTG
Organism: Dicorynia guianensis; assembly: GCA_037013595.1. NCBI lineage: Eukaryota > Viridiplantae > Streptophyta > Magnoliopsida > Fabales > Fabaceae > Dicorynia > Dicorynia guianensis. Next base: position 30,123,213 of record JASUAB010000014.1, read on the forward strand.
TATCTGAACATGGAGAGAAGGCACCAAATGTTGTGTACAAAGGGAAGCTGGAAAATCAAATGAGGATTGCTGTTAAGCGCTTCAACAGAAATGCTTGGCCTGATGCTCGTGGGTTTTTGGTAACGTTCCCGTTTTCTGACCGAAATCTTGAACCACATTTCTACCTTTCAACTCTCCTCATCATTACCTTGCATTGTACAGATAGACAATATTGATCTAAATTACTGCCTGTTGACCATCAGTGGCGAATAAACCATCAATCTTTTTCTAACTCCTCCTCCTCTGACTTTCACGCACATACTCATGAAAGAATACAGACACTGTTACCAGCCAATTATTTTTGGGAGGGGTTGTGGGGGGAGAAAGGGGGGGGGGGGGTGGTGTCAAGCTTTGGAGAAGGATGGTCCTGCAGGTTACTGCACTGGCTTTCTTGAAGATATTATGATGAATGATCCCATTTTTTAACCTACTATGTTTAATCTTTAAAACAATTGCTTTTAGGAAACTGGACAGTCTGTAGTATTCTTCCATATTGTGTTGTTTGTATTCTGGAAACATACCATATGTGTATGGTGCTTAATATTGATATAAATATGTGTTCTCTTGATGGTGCACGTAGGTGTGCCAGTATATCTTTCTTTTGCTCCAATTTTTCTTTTCTCTCTTCCAATTAGTCAAACTAATTTTCTTTCGGAACTGTAGGAGGAAGCAAGATCAGTTGGTCAGCTCCGTAACCATAGATTGGCAAACTTGCTTGGTTGTTGTTCTGAAGATGATGAGAGGTTGCTAGTAGCAGAATATATGCCAAATGAAACTCTCGCAAAACATCTTTTCCATTGTAAGAGCTCCTTTTATTCATATGTTATGCATTTAGCCAAAGCAGTCATTCTGCCCTTTTAGTCTTTTGTTATTGGAGATCTGATTTATATGTATTACATGGTTTATGGTTTGTTTTTATATGCTTTACTATTTGTCGATCTGGGGTTGGTGAAGGATATGAGATTAGTACCTAGCCCACCAGAGCTCAAACTATTTCCGTTTGGCAGTGTTATGACCTTGTTCATAATTCAAATAATCGTTTGTCAGTCATTATCTGTACTGGGACACAATGAACTGACCTGGACAGGGTGTTCGTGCAGCATATAATGACTACTAATATTTTTTCTAACATTATTTTTTAGACCCAATTTGTACTTTTACTTGGCAATTGTTCTTAATAAGAGAAGGAATAAAAGACGTTGATAGGTATCTAATTATAGTGGCTTTTTATGAGATCAGCGAGTCAATATATTTGCAGATAGAACTCAAATTTCACAATGTCTGCAGGCTATCTCTTCTAAGGTCCTAACTTCTTTACTATATTGTCATTATTATATTGTTAAAGTGATGATTTACATGGCTGTAACTTTTGAGCCAGCGTAGTGTGACATAATATAGTCATTTTTGTAAATCAGGGGAAACACAACCTATGAAATGGGCAATGCGTCTAAGAGTTGTTCTTCATCTTGCACAAGCTCTAGAATACTGCACAGGGAAAGGGCGTGCTCTCTATCATGACCTTAATGCATATAGAATTTTATTCGATGAGGTAAGTTTTTGTCACTCCCTCACTCCTTCATATTTAAGTGTTTTTAGCTTGATATAAAGTAAGTGTTAGAATTCTGCAGGATGGTAATCCTGGGCTTTCAAGCTTTGGCCTTATGAAGAATAGTAGGGACGGAAAAAGTTATAGCACAAATTTGGCATTTACACCTCCAGAGTATCTAAGAACTGGTGCGCCATATTTCTTTGTGCTTATTCTTTTCGTTCAATTTGTATTAGAAAGTTATGATTTATTAGATGGAAGTCTACGGAAATCACTGTACAAATTCAATACATTAACATCACTAAATGCTAAATAACAGTTTCAAATATTAATATTTATGCTGATTCATCTCTATTTTGCATGAGTGGAGCTATTTTGTAAATTAGAAATTATTAACCCCTAGAGGCTTCTGTTTGCTTTGTGTGCTACTTAGCCTTCAAATTCTTGTACCTTGATGGTCCTTTCTTCTTGTCTCCTTTTGTTCCCTCTTTTTTGGGGGCTGGGGCAAGAGTAGCTCAATGGTGCTTAAGCTGGCTTAAGTGTTGATGGGGATTCTCTTCATGTCAAATGCACTCTAAGGGGTCTAAGAGCTCAGTTCATATCAGCTCGTTGTATTCCTAATGAAATGGCCATGGTCATTAGTTTAGTTCTTCTTGCATATATTTTTACTTTGTTATATTCAATACAGAATTTGTATTGCCGTTGCATGGATATCTATCTGAATTGGTTGGATGATCCAGGACTTCTCATTTTTATTCTTTATTCTGTAGGGCGAGTAACCCCCGAGAGTGTAATATATAGCTTTGGCACTCTTTTGCTGGACCTTCTCAGTGGAAAGCATATCCCCCCAAGTCATGTAAGTCATTCTTATCAAAACGAAAAAATGAAAGAAAGGAAAGAAAAGACACAGAATACAAAGACTGTAAAATTCTAAATCTGTTACTCGTACATGATGGAAATAGCTACTTGCAGCCTTTAATCACAGAGTGGAAGATTGCATGATTGTTTCTTAATTTTACGTAGTGGCTTTATTTGTAGATTATAAGTAAACTTGCGTATCTAATCATTAAAATGTTTGGAGCAGGCCCTTGATTTGATTCGGGACAGAAATCTTCAAATGCTTACAGATTCTTGTTTGGAAGGACAGTTTTCTGATGATGATGGAACTGAGTTGGTACGCTTGGCGACTCGATGTTTACAATCTGAACCTAAAGAACGGCCAAATCCAAAGTCGTTGGTGGCTGCTTTGGCTCCTCTTCAGAAAGAAACCGAGGTTGGTCTGATCTGATATATTATTTAGCAGTAGTAAGGCATTGCCAAATAAGTAGTACCTTAAATTTGGAAAATTCCACATGACAATTTGACTCCTTAAGGCTTTCTTTAGCATTAAGGCAAAATGAAAAATAAAATGCTTCTGCTATATATCAGGCTGGGAATTTCTTCATTATAAGATCTCTTTCTGCATTTATCTTTTGATTACCTGGTATGTTAGTGATTCGTCTCGGCAAGCTGCATTTCTTGTTAGAAAAGGGGGACTTTCAGTGTGTACCCATTAGCTGAACATTTTCCTTTGGAATTTTCCGGAGACAGTGAAGATGAGAACAGATTTCTTTTGGGAGGTGTTAAAAGTTAAATAACAATTACAATCTTCTTCTTGAAAATGTTCAATATTGTTTATATTTATACTTGCATATTTTTACATACAAAAGGAGTAATTCCAATTTGTCAGTGGTATACTTTCTGTCCTATTTCCTCATTACATGGTTAATCAATTTGGGGTTTCAGCTATTTCCTGATAGTTGTATCTTACTAAAATTTATGTTTCATTTCTTTTTAGGTTCCTTCACATGTCTTAATGGGTATCCCACACAGATCTACTTTTGCTTCATTGTCTCCACTTGGTGAAGCATGCTCGAGAAAGGACTTGACTGCCATACATGAAGTGCTGGAAAATATTGGCTATAAAGATGATGAAGGAGTGACAAATGAGGTTCTCTAAGTTTTATATGAATGAATTGCTGAATTGGCTAAATATATATATATATATTTTTAATTTGTTAGTATCTTCTTGGGTTTTCTACCTTCTTGGCTGTATTATGCATATTATTAATTGATAATTTTTTTTTTGAGATACTGACTTATGTATTCTCTCTTCTTATGCTGCAGTTATCATTCCAGATGTGGACTGATCAAATGCAGGACACGCTAAATTGTAAGAAAAAGGGGGATGCTGCTTTCCGGCAGAAGGATTTTATACTCGCAATTGAATGCTACACACAGGTAGAGTTTATAGCAATAATTTGGACCCATTTAACCTTGGCTTACCCTAGATCATATATTAAAGTACTTATAAGTCATATAAAATACTGATACAAAATAGGCCTCCCCTCAAAGATTCTTAGTGTAACTGAGAAAATGACTAGACTCTACTGTCCTAATTGTTGTGAGGTATTCAATTATTCATAATGGCGAGTAATGCCTTCAATTCTTTGTTGAGTTAGACATCAATACCCTGTAACACTAAAGTCCAGAATTTAACATATTATTCATTGATATACAAATATCAAGTCTTTGAAAGAATCATATTTGAAGCACATTTGGTACCATCCTATTTAGCAGTCCCATCTGACTTACAATATAATTTTGTTTATTTAGTGACAAATCATGGTTTTGTAAAATTTTTCTGATTTTGCTGAAAGTTCCGTGTTCTATTTGCAGTTCATTGATGCAGGAACCATGGTTTCTCCAACAGTCTACGTGCGGCGTAGTTTGTGTTATCTCATTAGTGACATGCCACAGGAAGCACTGAACGATGCAATGCAAGCACAAGTCATTTCGCCTGTATGGCACATTGCATCTTATCTTCAATCTGTTGCCCTGGCTGGGCTTGGGATGGAGAATGAATCCCAAGCAGCACTTAAGGAGGGTTCAACACTGGAAGCCAAGCGAAATTCAACTGCTGGACAGAAGTGAAGGACTTGTACAGATATTCAATTCCTGGCTGGTTGTGTGTTCTGCACCATGACCACATGACCACCCAGTGTCTTCAATTTCTTGTTTGCAAATTCTAAAAACTTCACATTTGTGAGTGTCATGCTTGTATTTGAAGGATTCTTCCAAGGAACAATGATTGGATGAGTGTTGGCATCCCCTCCCCGTTTTGTTGGGTCTGCTCGGATGTTCATTCACTTACTATGATTTGATTGATTGAGCATGAATCCAGGCCCAGTATTTTTTTCTCTTTTATATTTTATAAAAGGGTAAGCATTTGGAGAATGAAAACCTCTATAGTTCTAAGCTATGCAATTTTTGTCAAGTGGCCAAGCATGATTTGCTAATTATCAAGTCGTTGAACTGGTGTTTTGTATTCTTATTCTACGCCCATGCATCCTGCATCCTGCATCCACCATCCACCATCCACCTTTATGTATGTATGTATCATTACTCAATGCAGGCATGCGGAAGAAAAATGAAAGTAAGGAAGTAAGGGGGGATGGCGGTGGGGCCGTGAAGGAGAGACAACATAATTTCGGCAGCACCGCAAAGGCAACCGTGATAGTTAGCATTGTCTATGCATTGACTGCCGCACCAACAGACGTTCTACTCATTGAGCCATTCCATTAGTTTACACTTTAACATTCACTTGTTCATTGTCATATACAAGATGACCATCATCTTTATGGATGTTCCTTGCAGCTATCCAATTTCCCAATTTGATTTTCTTGAGATTCTTTCTTTGATCCAAAAACTTTATTCCTTCACCGAACTTTGTGGAAAGTATTTTTTTCTTAAATTTTTTATTCAAGAAAAAAGAGAAAATAAAGTTAAGTTTAATCATTTGAATTAAACTCAAATCTTATTTCTTCTTTAATCTACCATCGAGAAATTGTACTAGACCTCAAACAATATATGTATAGCATTCAATTAAATCATCATAAAAATTTGTAACTAGTATTAGAGATGATGGGGTGGCTATCTTGGTCCTAGTCACGGTTGTTACAGAGTGACTCTGACAGAAGGGATTTAAATTGAGCATTTTCAAATACAAATCTCATTTGCGCAATGTTAGTATATGGAAAAAGTGTAATTCTACTAATTAGTGGATTAGTACTAAATTATTATAAATAGTGATTTTATTATAAAATTTATTGATCTTATAATTTAAATATTAAAGATATAAATTTTTTAAATAAATATTTTAGAAGTAACAGTATCGAAATTTGGAGGGTTATTACAATTAAGTCCAAGTCGAAGTTACAAGGGACATGAAAAAAATGATTGCTTCAAAATAAATTTGAAATGGGTAATCCAAATTGCATGCAATAGAAAACTAAGAGCTAAAATGCAATTAAGTCTTTATAATTATTTTAATAAAAAATTTGATTTATTAAAATATTAAATTATCATTAGTTTCTTTTAATTTATTAAATATTAATTTATAATTAGTCTCTTGTGATTTATTTTATTTATTTTGATAATAAATTTAAATTTTATAAATAAAATTTGATGAATTAAAATTTGAATAAAGGACACTGATAACCCTTAAAATTTTTAAAAAAATAATTTAATTTCTTCAATTTTAAGTAAAATAAATTTAATTTATTTATAATTATAATTAAAATAATTTAATTTTTTTATAAATATAATTAAAATAATTTAATTTATCAATTATTAAATTTTTTATTATAATTAGATTAATTTGTAACTTAAATTTTATTTTTATTATAAAAGTTTTAATATTTAACTTTGGTATAAAATTATTTATTTTTTTATTAAATTATAAATTTTAATTTTATACATCTGTATAAATTTTTAATCAAAAAATTTTAAAAATTAAATTTAAATTATTATCAATATATTATTTTAATAAAAAATTTAATAAATAAAAAATTAAATTATTTTAATTATAATTGTAAAAAATTAAAATTTTTTAACTTAAATATTAAAAAATTAAATTATTCATTTAAAAAAATTAAATTGTTGAAAGTGCTCCACCTCTGATAAAATTTATGAAATACTATTGCCAGAAAATATACCAATAATCTGAAGTCAAATAGTACTAACGTGTGAAAACATTAGCACTCTCCTCGCCATCGTTTTTTCTTTCTCAGATTAAACCCTTGAATGCTGTAAGCCCTGCTTACCACTTTACCAGACGTGATTCGTCCGGGAGAATCAACGCATCGGCACCATCAATTATGGAAGAACCAAGAGATACTCAGACTACGCCTCAAGTATCTAACCCACCAAGCACTGGTCAAACTCTACCTTCTCAATCACCTCCTCCTCCTCCTGATTCTCTCCCTTCTCAGAGCAAGAAGAGACCGAACGAATGTGATGCCAACTTGCGAAACTCCAGTTCCTTCAAAATACGTGCTGTTATTAAAGATCTTCGTCCCCGTTTTCTGGAGGTAATGTCCGTGTACATATGTGAAAATGATGAAAATTAGAAGAAAAATTGTATGATTTTCATATCTGGGTTTCTTGAGCCTTGTGCTGTTGTGGGTGTATTTTTTCCCCTCTAAATTTGGGTACTTTAATTTGTGTCTTTCCAGTCTGTGGTACTTTGGTTTTTTGGTATAAATCAGATTATTTGCTGAACTGGTCTTACTTAAACTGGTTGAACATTTACTGTGTTAGACATTTGAACCCATCTATAATGGCTAAGTTAGTCTGAAGATTCATTTGGTAGGCATGCGCGGGTAACATAGATGATATGATAAAGGCTACCCCTTTGTTTATTCAAGCAGTAGATTGACTGAAGCAATTGAGAGATTCAGTCATCATGCAGAAAAAGCATAGGAAATTTTAAGGTAGAACAAACATTTGTCTACTCCTCATTGTATTAATAACAACACCTCTTGATACATAGTAGAGCATGATGCATGTCAAGTTTATAACTTTGGTGAATTTCAGCTGGTCGTTCATAAGATATGACATGTGGGTCCTGCTATACTACCCCCTATTTGTAGTAGAGTATTCCTTGTATTTAGTCACAAATATGTTAGCTACGTCATCCACTTTTACAAGGGAATGTGACTGAATATATGGAGAAGTGATGGAATAAAGGAGAATAGGGGGGTAGCATAGCGATTCTCATGAGATGTAGGTTACTATTCAATTATCTTTGGAAAATAGTGTAGGTCAACAGATTAGAAATAGGAAAAGAAAGGAATTAAGTATACCACTCTAATTGGAAACAGGTATCAAGGAGTCTTAACAAGTCCTGTAACTAGTCAGGAAGCTATTGTTGTTCTAATCTCAGTAATCCTATATCTCATTCCTATTCCTTAACGCTATTCTGTTTTGAAGCTACTGTCTTTGTATTCCCCTTTGCATCACTTACACCGAAGCATGCAAATGTCTTGTTTTCTTCAAATTTTCCTCACTTTTAGAGGGGGTTACCCTTGTAGCTATCCATTTTAAGTGTCTGACAGAGAATGGTTTTGCATGGTATATTGAAGCGTTGGAGAAATGGGAGTAGTAGCAGTAAAAGTCATAATAGTTATTGTTGTGAAGCATCTCTAATAAGATGTGGGCAATTCTGTGAGTTGTTACTTCTGGAACCCGGTAGACCTTATCTATTTGGCTCTTGAAATCAATTCTCAAATTCCAATTTCCCTCATTTAGAGTGAATCTATGTATGACTTGGAGACATACTTAGATCTTAATAATCTCCTGTAACTTCCCATCAATAATCTGCTTTGTTTCACTGGACTTCCTCCTATTTGAGATAATCCTAGATTTATTCTTCTTTTTACTGATCTTCTTGAGTGGATGATCTTTTGGCCTCTTATGCCAGTCCACTTTCTATCCTAGTGTGATGGTTGCTTTTTCTCCATCCAACCCCTTTTTTGTCTCCTCCAGGGAATCTTACTATCCATGCACATATTCATGTTCAAAATGTACATGCATGGTAGATTAAAAAATTTTAGGCAATGGATTTGATTAAGATAGTACATCAATCCTTTTTTTTTTTTTTCATACCTTATCATCTACCCTTTTTAAGAGAAGAACTATCTGTTCGAAATATCTTATTGATCTATTTTCCTTTTGTTTTGTTTGTTGGTTCTCCTGGGTTGTGCTGAAATTTAATTTTTTTCCACGATTATGAACTTTTAGACGGTTTTGTAGGATGAAGCATGAGGTTTTGAAGCATATGGGTGGTTTGCATTATTTTTCTACAAAATTCCACTTTTTAGATGCTTCTTTCTCTAAAGTGAAAAGGAAAAAAAATAAAAAAAGAGGAAAAGTACTCTGATTTGATCTGGCGATTTTTTGGAACTCCCCATGTTTCAGTGGTTTCATTTTAGGCAATCGGACCAAGAAGGCAAGCAGCATTGTCCCTGATAATTAGATGCATCTCTTCTCTCTTGTAGATAAATAATTTATTATGATCAACCGTTATGATGCTTTTTCTAAGGTTATGTATTGACTATATGTTTTACTATGTATGTGGTAATTCATTTCTTTGTTTTATATATGTCATCCATTAAACACTTCAAAGAGCCATTTTATGATATCATTATCTTTGAAGTTGCCAAGAATATGGCTTTTTGTTATTGAATCATGCTTTAGTTTAGTTGGATTGATTAATTTTGAGTAGATTTTTTCCCCAGTCATCTTGGTGCATGCTATGGTTTCTTTTGCTTAAAATACTTTATGAAGAGTCTGACTCTTTTCCTTTGTGATCTTGAAGGTTCTCAAGACCCCTGACTTCAGAAATTGCAAGGCATCTCATGAGATTCAAGAACGTAAGCTCATCCATAGTCAAAATTTTTGATTACACAGCTGACCAATTAATCAAATTATATTGTAAATGTCATTATCAGTTGTACTTCTAACATAATGGCAATGGCTAATGATAGCTGCTACTACATTTTGCACTAGTCTTCCTTTTCTGTCCTTTGAGATTAACCAAGAGAGAGTGTTATGACCCTTCTTCCCAGTTGCTGGGCAAAGATTTATTGACTTTGTTTTGGCTGAAGATCATGCAGTCTCATTAACTGGTCCAGTGTATCTGGTCGCTGGTGATATTCGAATAATAATGTTAAATCTGATAGTTGAGCTTGTTATAATTTGTTTGAAATGATGGTTAGATCCTTTTGGATATTAGAATAACAATGTTAGTATTTGATGGTTAGCTCCTGTTTGCGTCAGACTCTGGAATTGCCTCCACCAAGATAATTAACTAAATTTTTTTTATTACATTTGGGTTAGGTTGTTGAATTTAACTGTCTTAAGACTCTTGGATGTGTGAATCTGCTGGCTGGCTCATAGCCAGAATCATGCTTAATAGTTCCTAGTAATGGCCCCAGTGGTATGAATGATTACTATAATTATGGTTGCTTGAAATATGGTTTTAACCTAAACTAAAAATTGCAGAGCTGAAGATTCTGGTTGACTTATGCAAACATATGAGAGCGGATGTAGCTTCACTTGGAAAATCTAGGAATGTGCAAGATGGCCAGTCTTCATCTGGTGAGAACTTAAATGGCAAAGCGGCGCAAGAGCAGCCTCAACATGTCAAGACTCAGCAGCAGTCCCAAATAGACAGAGTAATTGGAAGGCCATCTGAATCAAAGTTTACCCCACCACTCGTTGGCCTGGACAAGCAGCCAGTTGAAGATGGCCAGCCCCGTGGGACATACGTTGTGGGGGGATCAGCTTTTGGCTGGAATTTCATCACCTTTTCAGGCAACGAGCCTGTTTATTATGGTGTGACAAAGGAGCAATTTCGATCGGGGAAGTGATCCTCTATGACTGGTTTATCTCAGACGAAGAAGAAATTTCAATCTGCTCAACCTGTTCCTCTGACATCCTACAACGCTGACTTTCAGTTTGGAAGGGTTTTTCATTTATGAATGTAATCCGTTAGACTTGGTATTTTCTTTTCTTTTTTTTTTTTATCAATTTATTGTTATATCATCCTTCTAATTTTACTTAGAGTCTCCACAATTGTTTATTTCTTTCCATTAAAAGTATATCTCTAATTTAACTCATAAGTTTCTTAAAAAATCTTAGGGATCCACATTCATAAAAATTATATTTTTAATTATTAATTAGTAAATTATAAGCTTTTTTTTTTCTTTTTTTGCATGCAATGGGAAATGTATGAAATAGTGATATTTTTGTAAAGCATTATTAGGACAAGTATCTATGGCAGTACCTTACCTTAGGTTTATTTTTTGCTAGGCTAATATTTTAAATTTATTATTAACAATTTAAACTGATAAAATAAAAAATAGGAAATAAGGATGACATTAACAAAATCTCCATCACTTCCACTACAGCGGTATGTATTTTTTTTCTCCATCCTTCTCACAAATCGAGACTATAACTTCTCTTTGATGGTTTCTCGCTCAAGCTCATCATCAATTATCCTAAAGAAAACCAAATTTGCCACCGAAGAATTGAAGGTTGTAAGGAATGATTTTCTCATCGCCTTCGATCACGAAGACAGGAATTGAAGCTCATCTCCCAACAATGTTCTCTGGCTCCTCTGTTGGAATTAGGGGTGCCAAAATGAACTAATCAATTCTGACCTGTTATAACTCATGACTTTTCATGAACAATCATTAAATGGAAGTAGGGTAGGTTAGCTTACCATTTTAGCAAATCATAAAAATACAAATCTACTTTGTCTTTTAAGTAAGGTGAGTCAACCCAAGTTAGTATTTTTTTTCCACTTAAACATGTTGAACTAGTCTTGTTTCACTGTAGGTAAAGCATGTCGGTCTATCATTTTATTAGGTAAAAAAAATATAAATTCACTGCGTTTCTTAAGTAAGGGGGGATAGATCAACCTCTGAAGTTCAACCAGTTTAACATGTCAAGCTGAAACTGCTGCTGCCCTTCACTAACGACTTTGAGGCGGCATCCTGCTGTTGTAATTGTGTAGGTATTTCATTCCCATTTGAAGAGTGGAGACCAACATACCTAATTCGATGTTTTTAGTTAGAGAAATTGGCAAAAGACCGAGGTTCTTTTTCTTTTGGTACATTGTGGGGGATCCCTGGCCCCCAGAAACCAAAATCAGATTACAATATTATCAGAGACAGCATGAGGACGAGCAACTCCACAAAGATCAGCCTGGAACAGAGGCTGAAGGCCGGCACAAGACCAAAGTTCATGATGGGAAAGAAGGTGCTGGTGTGCTATCATAAAAGATTTCCTTTTTTGGAGTTGAAAATGCATTATCATAGAAAGATTTCAAATCACAATTTTAGCACTGCGAACTCCATGAATTAAATGCAAAAAAACCATAGTTTGAACTCACTATTTCAGCAATCCAAAACCATACTTCAGTCTTCAGGTAATGATATTAAGCAGCATGAAACCTAAAACTAAGTCACGGATTCTAATGAAATTAGTTAAAAAAATTAGTTAAGTATTGATATTTACACACAAAATCAATGTGAATCTTGTACAAGTAGCCTTAATTTTTTTGCAAAAAATATTCAATTTTTTATTTTAATATTTTTATTTTTACATAATTTATATTTAATAAAATTTAGATAATTAAATTTATTAAATTTTATAAATTAAACTACAAACCTTAACTTAGTTATAGATTAACATTATTATATATCAGTATTTTATAAAAATTTAATTGTATAAATATTTTTTTCAATAATATTTTTATTTCGCACAATATCCTCTTTCATAAAGAAAAAAAATAAGCATGCTTTTTTCTTTATTTTGTCACCCATATCTGAAACGTGTAAAAACATGCATCACACCAACCGTTTTCTAACGAACATTCCCATCTAGTCATTCTCACTTCACTCAATTTCAACACTCACTCTTCCATCACTGAAATTCTGAACATGCCCTCATCTTCTTTCTTCCTTCAGCAAACCCTAATCTTGGTTTCAGTTCTCGCAAATGAACCAATCCCTAAATCCTCTCAAACCCACAACCAATGTCTCTTTCTCTTCCAATTTCACCCAAAATTTTGTGGTCAAATTGGACCATGGTCCTCCCTTTAATCCCAAAACCCTCTTAATCAAAACCTACTCCTTTCACTCCCCTAATTCGCCTTCCTCTCCAACCCAAACCCTGATCTCGATCCTCCGCGCCATACCCGACTGGGCTGACCGCGTGAAGGAGCGTGGGATGAAACAGAATCGAACCCTTTACAACCACGAGAAATGGGTTCATCACAGAAGCTCCCTTCGCCATGTGCGTCACCTGCTATCGAGTCTGTCGTCCCGGGTCATCTTATCGTTGGTGCCGCCTGTGATTGCTTTTACTATATTTGCTGCGGCAATTGCGAGCTATAATTCTGTTGTTTTGATGCATTGGTTGCCTGAACTTTTCCCGGTTTTGAGGGCCTCCTCATTGCCCTACCAGTTAACGGCTCCAGCATTGGCGTTATTGTTGGTTTTTAGAACTGAGGCGTCGTATTCTAGGTTTGTGGAGGGAAAAAAGGCTTGGACAAAGGTAATTGCTGGGACACATGATTTTGCAAGGCAGGTGATGGCAGAGGTTGAAAATCCTGGTGATATGGCTATCAAAAAGGCACTTTTGCAGTATATTATGGCATTTCCAGTTACGCTCAAGGTCAGAGTTGTTCTTTGTTTTTTGGGCTTAATTTGATTCACCCACTTTTCTTCTCTAATCTTTTTAATTTTGGATAATTATGTAAAGGTTCTTAATTTATTAGGTTTAAACTCTCCAAATTGTGCAGGGTTAAATTTAGCTTGGTAGTGCAAACTCACTCGTTTGAACGCATTAAATGCAGTGTCATGTATTGCATGAATCAGATGTAAGCAGAGACCTCCAACATATGCTTGAAGTAGATGATCTAGCGGTAGTGGTCAATTCAAAACATCAACCCCGCTGCGTTATTGAGTTTATCTCTCAAAGTATTCAACTGCTGAAGTTGGGGGATTCAAGAAGACATATCTTGGTAATTATCATTGTTCAAGCAGCCTTGATTATAGTTAACATCGTTTCGGAAAACGATTTAAAAATATATATATATATATATATATATATATATATATATATATATCCTGCCCTGTTTTCCTTTGTCTTTATTTCCAGTCAAATGTTGTGATCTCTTTGTTTGGAATTACTCTACCATAATCAAGTGGCGATGGATCTGTTACTCTACGCACTGTCAGAGAAATATAACTTTTCTATTTAATGTATAAAGAAAATCAGAGAGTTGTAGGTCTTCTGCTACTTTGAACTTTTGCTTAGAATTTGTGTACTATATAGTAATTTCTTGTTTGTATAATACTTACTTCATTGTGATGCAGGAATCAAAGATCTCTTGTTTCCATGAAGGAATTGGCATCTGTGAACAACTTATGGGTATTCCCATCCCACTATCTTATACTCGCTTGACCTCAAGGTTTCTTGTTCTGTGGCATCTAACGCTTCCTATCATACTTTGGGATGATTGCCATTGGATTGTAGTTCCTGCCACCTTTATTAGTGCTGCCTCATTGTTCTGCATTGAAGAAGTATGTTCCTGATCTCTTTAACTTGAATATTTAATTGTGTCATTTTGTGCTTTCACGTATCCAATTATGAGAGATAGGGCCTTCTCTGTATTTATCAATTCCTTTTTGCCTTTTCTTTTGTTTATCATTAAGTGAACAAAATCTTCTTTAGAGTAGAACTATTATATACAAAGGGTAATATAGAAAGATAGGGAGGAGTAAATGATGTTTTCACTAGCAGTTGACTGCTATTAGTCAAAACTAAGGGGAAATTATGTATATTGTTAACAAGAGGTTAGAAACAATGATTGTAAAAGATTGTGGTTGCTCATATGACGTGGAAATCTGTGTAGGACAAAGAAATTTTTACACTCCATGCTGTCATGGTACTAGATAATTATTCGATGATCATAAATAAATATTCAACTTAAACACATCTGAGCATATGAATGGCAGTAGCTCTTAGTCATTCTGAATAGAGTTTCTTTAAACACGAGCATATTTTTAAATTAAAAAAAGTTAAAAGTGACTGATGGACATGTTTTGAATGCTTTTCCATAATTTCTGAATGCAAAACTGATTAAAATATCACGCAAAATTGATTTTGTAGGTTGGAGTTCTTATAGAGGAACCATTCGCAATGCTTGCCCTTGATGATCTCTGCAAAAAGGCTCACAGAGACATTCAAGAAGCAATTGTCTCTGAAAACTTAATTCGAGCACAAATTGCTAGAAAACGAAACAGCCACTCTAAGCATTCACCTAATGGCTGGCCTAGCTCTTAGATGAAAGAGAAACTCCACGACGAACATCTTCAACTTTAGCTGCCTATGAAGTGGCTCTGAATATATTACTTTTTAGTCAAGCTAATTGATAGGAATGAAGTCCTTCATGTATATACTAATCATCGTGTTTGTGTTTTTAAGTTGTCACAAATTTGAAGCTATACTTTATCCATTTAGTCCATGTATATTTCATATGTGTATTTATAGAAATCAGTAAGTTATGGCTTTTCTGGATTTTATTGATTTAAGGTCTTAACCAGCATCTGTGCTGAATTACTTGGTGTAGGGTCTGTGCATTAACAAATGTTTTGATTATAGGAATATTAGTGGCAGAGGGGTCAATTTTCCTAAAGTTGGATACTTTGTACATAAATTTTGTAATTCTGTCTTCATTCCTTCTTCTTCCATTTTTTTCTCGATCTGTTTCTTAATGCTGCCTTGCTATACATGTTTTGGAGGTAAGGTTTTCAGTAGGGTCACGAGTCAAAGAATTAACATAATCTGCTGACACTGGAACCCGGAGCAGAAGGGAATTAGAACTTACTCAGCATAATGCGACTTGTTATTTTTTTTTTCCTTTTTCTTATTAATTTCTTTTATTTTTCTTTTGTGCAATCGAATCATAATAATAGAATTGATGTGTAGGTTGTAACTAATAACCAAGGTAGCAAGAGCATAACTTGTACACATCGATCTGGCTTTTTGATTTTGTGTTGCTCAAACTAACTTCGCATTTTGTATTCAACTCTCTTAATGTAGCCAGCTTCTTCATGTGAAATTCATCAAATTTCCTGAATTACATAATGAACTGATTTATGTTCACAAGCAACACAAATATCAGAGAGAAAAGATATTCTCATACTTAGTGTGAAAACAAAATATTCATATCTAATATTAAAATTATTAGATTAATTGAGTTACATAATTCAGTTTATAAAAAATAAAAATTATATGAAAATAAATGTGATTTATCTAAATCAAATAACTGTTTACATGCATAAATTAATTTCCAAATGAGCTATCTACATCAAATCTAATTGCTAACCTTCAAAATTTTCTTTCCAGATGAAAAATCTGGCCCTACGTCATGGCATCATAAGCTTAACACAATCTCTTTAAAATTTTTATATAAATAATTTGCATATAAGCGAAACATAACACCTAAGAACAATGCGAGGCATGTGAGCCAAGAGTAAATTGCAAAATAAAGATCATCACTTGCGGCCAGTTTTCCCAATTTCCCGTCAACAAAATACAAGAGTTATAAGAACTTTATGCCCGTAGCGTATAAAATACCCTGGAAAATAAAATATCGTGACAAAGAATGAAAGATAGATTGGAGCTTACATATAAAACCACCAGCCAATAACTTAAGACCTGAAATATCCCTCTATTATAACACTATGATCTAAGGTCTTGGACTGCAAATTCATTACATTTGCTACCACTTGCTCTAAGCTCATCAATGACATGCAGGTATCTGCCTTAACACGTACATTCCAAACTGGCAAAACTTCCATCACAAATTTATTATAATATTTTTTCTCAATACCTTCTTTGATAAGCTCTTCAAAATCTCTGGAATTCCCCCTCAAATCCAGTAGAACGTTGCACAATCCTTGACGATAGCAATAATCCAAGATCGTATCCAGATTTATCTGATCCAGAATCACAGTTTCAATTTGTTGTTGAGCCATTTCTGTACCTGCTGCTGCCTCATCATCTGTAAAAATGATCACTTTACCTGCAACTTCTTTGATGGCTAAAGGAATTTTATTTAATGAACTATGATTTTTATGCATTATAATCCGAATTGGTTGGTTGGCTCCAGGTTCTTGGGATGAAGAAATCGAGAAATTTTCCCTCAATAAGGAGGAAGAAAGTACTACAGCATCATATTCTTGTAATAGCTGCGAATAATATCCGCCAGAGTCTGTAACTCTGTCTCCAAGTTGGTCCAAAAGGTGGCCATTGACAGAAAGGGAATATCTGCAACTCAGGTACAAGGCAATGTTATCAAATGTATGTCTGTCTAAGAATTTAAAAAGCACGCTGGCCAGTAAATTTGAAACCAAGCTCCACTGCACACACAAAGAACAGCCATACATGAATCTTCGAAAATGACAAAAGGAGGTATCAATTAATAGGGGAGGGATTAAATTACCTTAGTGTAAGGAAAGGCCTTCCTGTCAACATACGATGAATATAGGCCTCATTGAGCCTCTTGCATAATTCTTCCTCCACACTCACGACAACTTCAATTCCTGCATGTCTCAATCTATCCAACCCTTTTGAGGCTACAATTGGATTTGGATCCACCATTCCAACCACAACTTTTTTCACTTTGGCTCTAATTAAAGCTTCAGTACAAGGTGGAGTTCTCCCAAAATGATTACAAGGTTCCAAGCTCACATATGCTGTAGCGTCCTCAGCTAGATCACCAGCATGTCTCAGAGCAAACACCTAACAATCTCATCTCCTGAATCAGCATATTCAGCAACAAACACAGGTTCTCTAACTATATTCTGGAAAAGAATTACAATGAAAGCCTGTTTTTCACTCCAGAATTTCATCAAGTTTCTGTAAATTCTCATGAAATGATAATTATAAATTCAACTAGGTTAATGATAGCACTTTTAAACGTCTAAAATATCAAAGCCTATCAATGAGAAGTGCAAAATACATAGACACAGATATATTTGAGTTTTTGACATAATAAAGAACTAAGAAGGAGGGGGAAAAAGAAAAGAAAAAAGTGCGTACCTCAGCATGAGGTTGGCCTGGTTTAGGGTGGTACCCTTCACCGACAATTTTCCCATCCTTCACAATAACACATCCCACCATTGGGTTGGGGCTGGTAAACCCGACGGCCTTCCTTGCAAGCTCAACACATCTTCTGATGTAAAACCCATCATCTTTTTGGTTATTAGCATCACATTGAACCTTTAAAGAGTGACAACATTTGCTCCAACCGGGTTTTCTGTGCACGGGCAAGAGTGATTTGTAAAACGCATGACTCAGACTCGGTTTGAACCCAGGGCTTTGGGCGGACAGCAAAAATGTCAAATTTTGGGGAGCAGCAATTGGTAAGGATTTAGGTGCAGAATAAGTGCAACCTGGAAGTTGAAGTCCTAGTGTTTGCATATTGTTTTGGAAATAACCCAACTGAAATGCATACAAATTTTAAAAGAAACAGCTAAATGAGTACTGAGTAGGAATGGGCCAAAAGATAGCTGAAAAAAATGCATAATTCAGTAGCATTAGTCAAAGAGAGAACTGAATAATTACATATTAGAGTTCCCTAACTTTTCCCCGAAAGTGAGAGAGAATAGATGGCTACTTCCGTGATGATTGTCTGTGACTCTGTGACCACCAATCAGACCCTCCAATTATCAACTCAAATAGGAGACACTGTGGTTCAAGAAGAATACCTTGCAATCGCATGAGGAAGGCAAATTACACTCCTGCGCCGACGGGATTCACCAAGCTCAGATTGCTCTCTTCTGTCTTCAATTTGAGCTTTCGGTTTCAAGGGAAAGGTGGCAGCTGCTCAGGGAACCTCACCAAGAAGGTCAACACAACAACACAACTGGATTTGTATGTTTGACTTTTTCTTTTTCAATATTGGTATTTTTTTTATAATTTCTAAAATTGGGTTAGTTTTTATGGGCTGGGCTGGGCTGAGCGGGTGGCCCATGCATGTCCACCAAAGTGATTGGCGAACCCTTCCTAAAATTGCTCGCTTCTATTCTCTGTCATTCTCTCTCATGCCAGTTGCCACCGCTTGCGCTTCAGCTTTTCCATTTTTCGTTCTCTTCGGCTCTTGATTCAGAAGTTGTTTCCGTTTGAAACTATTGCAGCAGAGAAGACGCTGCTGCAAAGCATAATAGTAGTAAAATATATTAGCAACCGTTGCTGCAACTTTTTCATTCTTTTTCAGCTGCTTAATTTCAGTTTAAGTGGCTAAAGACCAATAAAAATAATGATTTCGGCTATTTCTTGGATACCCAAAGGGGTTTCGAAGTCCGAACCGGTTGTGGCTGACCCTCCGTCAAAAGAGGAAATTGAAGAGCTCGTCAACAGCGCTGCCCTGGAGAGAAGGTGCTTCTTCTCTTCTCTCTGTTCCTTTGCATTGTGCTGCAATTGGTTTTCTGTTCTCATTGGAAGCGGACTGTGCTTTGTATTCTAATTAATTGATTTCGATGCTGATGTTTTTTCTTGTGGCTTTTTTCTTCTTCCTTGTGCTCCTTGCATAAGATGTAATCAGCTACTAGTTTTTTTTTTTTTTTTTCTTGGTTTTGAATTGTGATTTTTCGTTTAATCTGTAATGTCAGAAACAGTGGCAATCGGTTTTAAGGTGATAATGGGATGATATCTTGCAACAAGACGTTAAGTTTTCTGGGCTTAATATGTGTTGATGCCCGATTTTCGCTTTAGTTTAAGGTAGGCAATAGCATGCATTATATGCAACTAAACCTAACTAAGACTGAAGAAATATGTTGTGTTTTTGGTGAAAATCTTTTTGTTGTTAGGTATCAGTCCATGAACTTCTTGTCTGTCTATTAATCTACATCTAAGTGAAGCATTCAACCAGTTATCTTTCTAAACACTTAAGAAAGAGTGTAATTGGAGAACCATTTTGTTATATTGTGTTTTGCATTGTTACGGATAACATAGTTGTCAGGAAAAATGCTCTGTTGTTTCTGTCTTTCTTGTCTTTTTATGTGTGAATCTTACCCTTGTAACGTTTCTGAGTAGGTTTATAGCTTACTTACCTAAGTTTTTAAAAATTCTTCTATTGATTGAGAATCCTTCACTACAAAGTGATTAGTAGATGGCAATATAGATCATACAAGTCTCAATAGGTTCGCAGATGCATATCTTACAATTTTCTTTGGCATACACGCGCATTTATACATAAATGTAGATAGCAATTGACAGGTGGTTGACATGTATGTGCATACTCATATGTGGAAACAAGCATAAAAGGCTTGTATCTTGCTTTACTGTGTTTGAATGATAATTTAGGAGTTTAATTCTAATTACAAATACTTAAGATGCTCTTGGTTTCTATAGTGGAGACAATGAGGATGAAGAGAATGATGAAGCTATGGATATAGAAACAAACAAACAGGGTGACGAAATTGCCCAAGCATTAACTGTAGCAGATGCAATTGGGAAAACATCCACTCAAAAGTGTGATGATATAACCCTTGCCTTGAAGGAACTTGACATGGACCATTACGATGATGAGGATGAAGGTATTTTAGTACCGATATGGGATGCCTTTTAACTTGAAGGATCGGTTAAGTTTCAAATTTAAGGGATAATTTGAAAGATAAAGCACTTTCTTTCCTTTCTGACTGTTTCTTTTGAGTGACTATATGGCATAACATACAATATTCCTAATTCATACCTGTCATTCCATGGATAACTTGTATCTTCTACTGACCTTAGGAGTTGAGTTATTTAGTTCGGGGATTGGTGATCTTTACTATCCAAGTAATGACCTGGATCCATATCTTAAAGATAAACAGGTAAGTTTAATTACAATACTTATTGCTCTCTGGCTTTCATAGCTTCTCCTTTTAGTGTCATAACTTCATTTAATTCACATTGTTCAGGATGATGATTCTGAAGAGTTTGAAGACATGATAATTGATCCAACGGATGCTGTAATTGTCTGTGCATGTAATGAGGATGATGTCAGTCGTCTAGAGGTAAGTAAAATGTTAGCCATGAAGTAATCTGCGTTTCTGTGTATTATCTGCCCACACCCAAGAGTAGATGAATGGGGCTTTTAAGAGTTCATATCTGTCTCTGCTGGCAGGTTTGGATAATTGAGGACTCCGATTCCAGTGAACTAAATATGTATGTTCACCATGATGTCATTATTCCAGCCTTTCCACTCTGCACAGCTTGGCTTGATTGTCCCCTTCAAGGTGGAGAAAGAGGTTAGTCCTACGGGCATTTTATTTGATGCTTCTGACTTGTGTTTTTATGTTCATCAAAAGCACTTATGTGTTTTCTGTAATTGGGCTATTCCCCCTCACTTTCCCTACGAGTAAAGGAACGAGAAACAGAAGTCTGCTAGAAGTCTAGAAATCTGAAGAGAAATTTGTGAACTTTTAAACCATATGCTCTGATAAGTAAATGCCAGAAACTTGAGTAACTCTTCCAAAGCTAAAGCAGAAGTTGTAACTATCACTTGCATTTATAAGAGAGATTAATATGTGCTGTTAGTCACAGCTTATAAAAACCATTAAAATTTTTACTAAAAGGCTGGGTGATTGTTCATATGCTTTTGTTAATTGCATTACCAGTGACGGCAATTTATGCTCAAAATTTGATCATATCTGTTTAATGCCTTTGAATTTTTTTATAATATTTTTATATAATTCAATATGTTTACAGGAAACTTCATAGCTGTTGGGTCAATGGAACCTTCGATAGAAATTTGGGACCTTGACATTGTAAGTGAATTAAGTATATAAATCTAGCTGCTCTGTACGAAACTTAATTAGATTTTATAGGTCTTTGCAGAATACCATGTAATTATTTTTAGTTTTCAGATTGATGAAGTACAGCCATGTGTGGTTTTGGGCGGTGTTGTTGAAAACAAGAAGGGAAAGAAGGTTTGTACTTACTCCTTTTTATCTTTTTTTTCTATTCTTGAATGAAAGAATACTTAACTATGATTTATATATAAAAAGTTGCTTCTGTAATAATACTGCTGTTTGTTAGTATCATCATACTGTTAAGGAAATTATGTAAAGCACATGTCTGCCGGCGGTGGTAGCTCCAAAAAGCATTTGGTGATAAATAGTTGAGCAACTGCATGCTGTGCTCATAATATCAATACATTTGTACTTTAATGTAAACTTCTAATGTAGTCTTTCTAGAAATTTTCTGATTGTTTACCTTATATAGTCAAACATGCCTTTTAGCATTTTGATGGAACTTTATCTTTATTTGATCCTTAGGACTAGCGTTCAGCCCTAAGTAGTAGGATCCTTACTTGAGAAAATTTATTAATTATACCATTTGGTATGTTTGATTTTTATAATCTTCGTTGTCGTATAGAAAATAGCCTTAGGTGTGACAGGCAATGCAGGTGTCATATGCAATTGAGGCTCTAAGCCATGAATGTGGACTTCCTCAAATGATCTTGCAATTTGGTTAGACTTTTAAATTTTAGGCATTGTACACGTCACAGCTGAAGTTATCAAAACATGAGACTGACAATTATGAGTTATTGGGAATATATAAAGATTTCCTAATGTCAATATTTTTTTTGGTACCTTTAGATGCATGTGTTTTTTTGGAAATTCTTTTGTTTTTTGTTTCAAAATTGAATTTCAAGCTTCTATGTGAACCTATTTTCACTAATTTAGTGAATGGTTGTGTGTTTAGAAATCGATTAAGTACAAAGATGATAGTCACACTGACTCGGTACTTGGCCTTGCTTGGAACAAGGAGTACAGGTTTGTAAAATTCAAACTGATTACTGCTGGATACTTTCTGGAATTTAAAGAGCTTATTTACTTGTCAATTTCTGCCTTCACACTTTTCTCTACAACACCCCCTCCCCTGCCAAAAAAAAAAAAAAGAACAGGAATATACTTGCAAGCGCTAGTGCTGACAAACGAGTGAAGATATGGGATGTGGTTGCTGGGAAGTGTGATATTACATTGGAGCATCACTCAGACAAGGCAAGAACTAAGCTAAACTGCAATTGGGTTTTTAGCTGAGGTCATATTTGAAAGATATAGTAGACTTCTTCCTTCCATGTCAATATGCTTTCTGAACTATAGAATTATAAATGGATTATGTAGATGTTGCTTCATAGGTAGATTGAGTCTTACCCCACAATTTTGGTGAAATATTAAATGATTGTCTTGTTCTACCATTAGCTTAGATTTAAATGCTTTCTTAAATCTGGATATGTAGATGTAATTTAAGTGTTTCCTGAGTCTATATTGGGGTATTGTGAGTGAAGTTTTGCACTTCTGAGGAGGGAGAAGCCATTGCAAAAATGCAATATTTTTTTTCTTCTTTCTTCAAATCACTGAATGTTATATTGTTATACGTTTCTCAATGATTGTCGTATCGTGATATGTTTTCTGGTGATTAAGTTGGATGATTCATGTTAGTAAGTTTCCTTACCTTGATGCCTTTCAAATCTCTTTTTTGACTATATTAACAGGTTCAAGCAGTTGCATGGAATCATTATGCACCCCAAGTTCTTCTTAGTGGGTCTTTTGATCATACAGTGGTCATGGTAATATTCAATGCTCCTTAGCAACCTGCTTCTGTTGTGTATTTTGTTCAGGCATTAAGTTATATGCCATAATTTTTGGCTGTATGTTCATGTGCTAAGAGAAATTCCTTTTAAAAGAAAATATTTGAAGGTCTTGACATCAATTTTGTTAAGATTTATTTGTTTTCATGGTTTAGTTATATGATGTTTCTAGTGTTGTCACACTGCAGAAGGATGGAAGGATGCCATCACATTCTGGTTATAAGTGGTCAGTCACAGCTGACGTTGAGAACTTGGCATGGGATCCACATACTGAGCACTCTTTTGTGGTGTGTTATGGTTATTTCTAAGTAAAACGATTTGTTTAACTACTTACTTTCAAATGTAGTTTATTTGTGACATTTTGAAACAAAAGAATAAAAGTAAAGGCGGATTTTTCTTCAATTAGATTAACTCTTAATTTTGATTTCCTTGTTTGGATAGGTTTAAGTTTTGCTAATGGTGATATGCATTTCCTGTTAGGTGAGTCTTGAAAATGGTATAGTCAAGGGTTTTGATGTTCGGGCTGTCAAGTCTGATACAGCATCTGAATCGAGTTCTACTTTCACTCTTCATGCACATGACAAAGCTGTTACCTCAGTATCCTATAATCTGGCTGCAGCCAATGTATGTATCTTCAAATTTTTTGTCAAAATTCCAATTTCTAAAGTACTTTTATATAACTTTGCTTGGTGAAATGACTTCTTGCAGCTTCTTGCAACTGGATCCATGGATAAAACGGTATTTAGTCAATTTGTTATTTTTCCCATATCTTCTCTGCATCCTGCAGATCGGAATTTATGTCATTGACTGCTATGCATTCTTGCAGGTAAAGCTCTGGGACTTGTCAAATAACCAACCATCTTGTGTTGCATCAAATAATCCAAACGCAGTAAGTTTTTAATTTTTGTATATGTTTTTGCTTAGTATATCTAATGGGACAATATTCTCTGAATCATCATGTTTTTGTTAAATCAACATGGATGACTTCTCATTTTGATACCGGTGCTGTTAGGGAGCTGTCTTTTCGCTTTCATTCTCAGAGGACTGTCCTTTCTTATTGGCTATAGGAGGGTCCAAGGGAAAATTGGAAGTGAGTTGAAAGCTACTGAACTTTGTTTCTTATGCATTATAGTTCTCGGTTAGTGAGAATGACCTGTATACTTCATCATTTGTAGGTGTGGGACACCTTATCTGATGCTACTGTCTCTCGAAAATTTGAAAACTACAAGAAGAATAGACCTCAATCAGGGTCTTGATATGAATGAGTTATAGAGTCTTCACCTGTGGATGGAGTAAATGGTCAGGTGTGAACTAGTTTTGCGTGAATTCAAAATTTTGGTTCTTTTAGCTGAAGGATACTCTCTGTTTGTGCTCTATCCTTTAGAAAGAAATTTTGGTTTCTTTTCCTTTGTCTTTTACAAAGTGATGTAATACTACTGGTAGTCTAGGCATATTTAATTCATCAAAATGCTTGTTGTGATATATTAACAAGGAATTAGTACAAATCAACAATATCTGCCTCTTCATTTCCTTGTACTTAGAATTTGTACTAGTTATGTCATCTTTGTGATTGCTGCTGGGAGACTAACTGAGATTGCAATGCTTTCCAATTTTATATCAGGATTGAGGAACAATTTTGTAGAGGTATAAGAAGATTAAAAAGAATACTTAAAGATATTGTTAAAAGAAATCTTATAATACATGATATTTTGTTGAAAATTGGATTTTTGATATAACTGAATGGTGTCAATTGATCTCTGTAGTCAAATCTACTTAATAGAATAACGTTCTTAATGTTATTATTGTATATTGATGAACAATCTTGCATTTAGCGCTCGTGAGTCTGATTCATTGTTGAACTAGTCCTCCATTTAGTAGCATAAGAAGCGGAGCTTGTGTCATACTTGTTCTTTACTGCCTAGCTTGTATCAAACTCGTTCTTTACTGCCTTTTGAAAGTCAACTATAATGAAGCACCACATCATTACATGTGTCATAGGGTTGTGGTTACGAAGCACATGAATTGCCCCTTATCAAGGAAGAAGAAGAACAAAAATCTCGTGACAGCGTATGCCCACTTCAAAGGAATTGGAAGAATCCGCAGATGAAGATAGGCTTCTCAGAGTAGGCTGAGCAGAGGTAATCCACTCTCCAAGCATACACACTGAGGGGATTGGTGGAGGGGGAAAGAGATTTACCCAGCACCAAGCAAGGCGATCATGCTCTAGCATTAGGAGTTGTGCAATGAGAGTAGTTTTATAGTGGCACCCGGACATTCACATTTTCTTTCCCCATTGACATTTATAACTCAAAAATTTTTTTAAAAAAAATACTGTATTTCATCGATAATGATTTCGGTTAGAGGAGGACGGAAGGAGTATATTTGCGGTTGTTGGAAGCAGGAAGAAACAGATGCTTGGGTAGATCGTGGCATGAAGATGATGAGCAAGGGGAAGGGGGCTGGGTTTGAGTAAACGGCATATTTTTATGTTGTGGGCATAGAAAAAAAATACAGAAGGCTGTTAGCACCTGATAATGCTTAATCAGCAAAAAAACAGGTCATATACACTTGGCGTATGGGAAGGACTAAAATAGATTTTTTTTCCTCTGTGAAGAATGAAATTCATGAATTTTCTCAATCAAATATCAATTTGTCTGAAACCCAGCCCATTGGTAAAGGACCGAAATGAAATTTTAGACAAAATTAAAACTATGTATGAGTGACACGTCTTTCATCTATATTTATATTTTTATATCATATAAACATATAAAAAATATAGTTACTTGTTTTGACTATAATATCATTTTAAATTTTTTTTATCAAAATAGCTTTAAATATAATTTAAACAATTTTTTATTAAAAGTTAGATT
The DNA here is from genome assembly GCA_037013595.1 of Dicorynia guianensis. Taxonomy (NCBI): domain Eukaryota; kingdom Viridiplantae; phylum Streptophyta; class Magnoliopsida; order Fabales; family Fabaceae; genus Dicorynia; species Dicorynia guianensis. Next base: position 30,149,209 of record JASUAB010000014.1, read on the forward strand.
CTATTATTTTATTGTTTTCTAGAACTATTAGTAAGGTATCTATCATATAATTACAGTGCAATTTTTTAAATTATTAACCAAGTGACAATAAATTCTGATACTCTTATAATTTTATTATCATTTAATTTTTATAATATAAAATTTAAATTATTAAATGTATTAAAATTTATACATTAAATTATAAAACTTAAAAAGAGTAATACTAGAATTATACTTATATCTACACATTTTCTACAAATCACCATTTAACAGAGGTGTTCTATGAGTTTCAAAATTTTGCACTATTTTAACATTGGTGTTCTATACGCATTTATATAAAATATGTAAGTATAAGAAAATAAACCTATTATTACTCTAAATTAAACATCATATTATACAGTTGTGAGAAAAGTGTGACAAAAGTATTATGAAAATAACATTTTTGGATACTTATACATATTTAATCACAATGCTTTTTTTTTTTTTTAATTTAAAGTCAAAGGACAAAAGGATTAAAATCTTCAGAGCAGCCATGCCATAAAATGGACCTAAAAGAAATTACATAGCATAGCACTCTTGTGTATTCAATAGTTCATAATCTAGCTTTGACAGCTGAATTTTTCATAGTAACCTTCCTGAGTAGACCTTCTTGAATCAATGATACAAGAAGCTGCAAGTCAACAAGGAGTAACTCAGACAATGGGATGGGGAATCTTCGAGTGACAACAATACTATAAATAAACAGATAAGCGAATGAATATAGCAGAAAGCATCAGAGAAGAAGGAAGAGAAGAAAGGGAAGAACCCTTTCAGAATTGCATTGCACAAGGGAGAGGGTGAGAGCTAAAGAGACGTGATTAATTCAGTAACCCTTTACCTGTCCGTTCTGATTGAACATTTGGCCTGAGACAGAACCACGTGCATTATAGGCAGTAGGACTATGGATCTGTGGAGCGTTTTGGATGCATCAGAAACACAGCAAAAATTTAGAACCTACTATCTCCATGTAAAATGACTCACTAAATCCTCACACAAAATAAATAAAAATCAGTCCTTATTTAATAGTGTTAACAAGTACAAATAAAAACCAATCTTTATTTGTTTTGGTAAGAGTTTCATAAGTTATTTCAATTAAGTGTACTTTTCCAATAAATTATCATGAAAAAAGAGAATGAAACCCTTTGAAACTCACCGCAAATAAAATCCAATCATCAGCTCTTAAAGGCCGGTGGAACCACATCCTGAAATGATTATTGACAAAAATTTAACCAAAAATCAAGAAAGCAGGCTCATACTTAGGAAAAATTTTCAGAACTACAAGGTTATACACTCTTTCTATTCAAAATGAAAACATGTGTTTAATTTGTCAATACTTTTAATTAGTGAATCATCACTAATGCAAAAGTATGACTAGTCTTCATTTTAAATGGAGAGAGTACCTACTCTTGTAGTGCTAAAAAATTTTTCCATACCTGAAAATATTGGGTATGCCCCACATTTTGATGATTGAAAAACATATCATGTTAACTATGGGACTCAAGACACTTACGAGTGATCCAGACTAACAGAATGTGTCTTCAGACCCTTGCCACGGTGCGGATTTAAACTTACTTGAAAAAATATAAGATCTGAAGCATATGCTACCACACACCTAAACAACCATACAGAAAAAATATGAAAGGTAGGAAATCAGTAGCAACAGTGACCTTTTTAGGAATATTGGCAAACATTTACAATTGAGTTTTTAGTACATCCAAGAGATTGTCACATTGTCATCCAAAACAATCTATATCCAGATACGCAGGTTCAACATTAGCTACATTGTTGCAACCAGCACAATTTCACAAAAAATTTCAACTTCACAAATTTTTAACTTTCTTTTTCTACAGAAGGGTTTCCATTAACAAGACAGATATTAATCTGAAAATTCAAAGCTATTTCAGCAGCTGCAGAATCACAAAGACATTAATTGCCGGGCTCAAAAGAATTTTTTTTCCTCCACTGCTTTGCTTTCTCTTAACCAATTGCAAAAGAAACCCTTACGTAATTGCAGTTGCAGCACAACAAAATTACATGCTTTGTTACTTGGGGGAAAAGAATATATTAGCACCCTTTGAAGTATAAGATTTGGCACATAAGTAATATCCCATCAAATTCATGCACAATTTAACTTATTCTGCTCAACCACTCAGAGAACCAGACATATCTAACAGAAAACAATAGAACAATACCTATGTAAGGCCTGATCATCTGAAAGAATTCCTTTCGCCCTAAACCAATATCTCAAACTGCATACAATTTAAACACGTTCAGATGATATGTCGCAAAAAAACAACATAATACCTCTGTTCTGAAATTAAAACATAAGCATAAATTAAACAAAAAATTGCACAGACAGAATCGAGCAAACCTAGGAGGAGATTTGGTCTGATTAGTTGAGTTGTTAGGCTCACAGAACCGTATCTCTATGGGCCAAGGGATAAATTCAGTTGTAGCCACCTTGTTCCGGTAAGTTCTGAAACAACAAATTTTTTATTAAGGTACAGAAGCTAATCTTACACAATCATCAATTAAGTTCAGACTTTGCTTTCTACATTAGTGTTAAGGTGTAAGGGGCTCAAAATAAAACCATAAAGATGGCATAAATCCGTTCCAACTTCCAAATGACTCTCACTGCTACAATTATAACTGTGAAGGATTTATACTTATCACATTATGTAGCTAAATCAGTGCCACAAATTGTACAGTGCTAATAGAGCAGAAGAGTTCAGGACTTCGGGTAACATCTTAAAGATTATTCCCTGCATTAGATGGTACCTCCAAAACATCCAGTGGTGGAAAATTAGCCTACTGTATATGTTGGATATCAAGTGGCGTACTAAAATCCGGAAATTTGTTTATTATCAGAAAGTAACTGAGTGCTGGAAGTACTTTTTTTTTAACAAAAAATTTAGGAGGAAGACAGGTTTCTCTACCACCAAGGCAGGGCACACCACTGTTAAAAATACTGTTTCGTTATTTAATCAGCAATTACAAATGAGAGCATCTTTGACTTCAATGTCATGTTTGCTTTTGGAGGAATCAAACTTTGCAACCAAGTATAATGTTGTGGATAATTTGTTTCAACAAGAGGGTGCTGGTGAAATACCGAGACAAATAATTGCTGGAATTTAATCTCTCAAGGTTAAAATTTGTTTTGATTTTGTTCTCCAGGGGCCACTGAGACGCTTCAGCTCTGGGCACTCCAACTAGAAGGTCCTAGGTGGGATTAAAATATTGAAATTGAGCTTCCACTGTTGTGGTAGCCCAAATTCTAATATACCAAAAATGAACTTCGTATTTCATGCACAGCCTTTGTATTGTTAAGCCAAAGATTTTCACAATGGCCAAATGGCCAAAATAAAAATACACAGAAATATTCTGACAAAGAGGAAGAGTTTCCAAAATTGTTTTGTAAAAACACAGCACAACATCAAAGTAGATATATATTCTGTGTTTGAGTGTGGGTAATATACCAATTAAATATGATGAAATATTAGCCACATTGAATAGAGCAATGTTATATGCATTTTTATTGGCCAAGTATAATGGAACAAAGCAAGTTATATTTGATTTACTATTAATCTTACCTCGGAAAAAGAGGGTTCATAAGACGTCTCTCCCTCAGCTCTTCCATTGATAGAAGCTATAATAGGCGTCATAGATTAAAAGCCAAAAAAGCAACTTGAAAAGTCTTAATCAATATAAGCTAGTAACTTGCCACATCTGGAACAGGGACAGATGGCATGGCCACTTCTTGGCGGTCAAACCCTGATTCTTCTTTCTGTAGAATAAGGTAATAGTAATGTTACATGTGCTCTGGAGTCTGGAAGTCACAGCAGATTTCTTAAGAGCATAGAACAGAGATTGGTAACCATGAAACCAGCCTCAATAAAGCCTTCATTTTTAAACAAATAAAAAATAGCCTCAACAGGAATTTGCATCATCCACTTATATTATGCAATCACAAGAGAACTAACAAAAGACAGAGAGAGACTTTCAATGGTGTGAGATGCTTCAGATTAAAAATTGCCACATTGAAAGGAAAACCTTGAACGCCAGGAAATAACAACACAAAACTTGATAGGATAGTTGACCATGATTTAATGAAATTACTAGATGGCATGTCACATAAAAATTGTTGATATAAAGTTAAGACACCTAATCCTATCAGAATCAAGGATCAGTCTATTGAGCATTAATGAGCTTAGCCTCTAAAATATCCAACAAAACACAAATACGGCTCAATGTCCTCTCAACCCAATGACCAACCAGTTTTGTTCAAAACTGCAATTACTTTGAAATTCTAAATTAGAGCACAGTAGTGACACAATACTTTATCAGTGCTGGCGAGTTTATTGGGAACAACAGACAACTCCTGATATCAAATTACTTCTTAGCTTCTTAGGTTTAAAATCTTGGACTTTTCACATGTCAAGCCCCTCTGCAGCTAAACTAAGACAATTTTGTTTTTAACATTTTTCAAGTCAAAATCAGTTTCTAAATTGAGCCTGCCCTTAGTTATGAGTAGTGGAGTTTTCATGTACAGTTGGAGATGAGAAAATTTCTTGCCTCAAATCTCCATTTATTTTTAACAATGTTTTGGATATAGATTCTATCATTCTATATATTAGCATTTAGAAGCCCTAGGTATCTTATCTCAGGCTTCAGCTAACCATTTAAGATCCTTTCTTTCGTCATTGCTAAAAGAAGATATCTTTTACACAAAGAATGATTTTGATGGAAAAGAGAAACACACATTATATTTCAGGGTCTTAGTCTTAGCAGGAAAGTCAGAGTCAAATTCCTGAGGACTGCAACAACAAATAGGGAAAAAATATCTCAGCAAAGCCAATAAATATATTTTGTAGTCAACAAAAACAAAATTTTTATTTTGCATATCAATGATATTTTGAAGTACATTTTCAAGCTACTATTGTTAATTACAGAAAGGTCCTTTGAGCTTCTTTTTCCCCTCTCCTTTTTTGACGGGATAACATCTATAAGATAAAGGGTGCAAATCTGTGGTAGATACAAAGAAAAGAGAGCCTAAAAGGTGAAAAGAAACTATCAAAAGCAAAATACAAATCTGCAGCATCAATTAAATTTGAACCAATATCTCACTTTTTCCTTTTTCAGCCAGATAGCAACCCTCCCTTTACACCACAAAATACTAAAACTGTGTAGAAGTTTTAACTAGCCTTGAAAACCCTGAATGTTGTGAATTGTAGTGGGCAGAAATGATTCCAGCAACACTTTACTTCTACTAAATTCAATCTTTCACCATAAAAATTTAACTTTTCCGACCTTAATTATCTCCAAAATCCCTAATCCTAGGTTTTAAAGCCTTGAGTCTCCTGTATATCTGTTTAGACAGCTTTACTAAATATATGGTATATCAAGTTAAATATTCCTTATTTGTATTTTCATTCCATTTCTAGGCCCCCTGACTTGACCAAATAACCTTGTTCAACATATTCCAACAATCAATGAGTGAGGAACAGATATTTCTCACTTTGATTGGATTTTGGAACAAGCAGAAAACAATTTATATGCCAGAGTTGGCCATAATTCAAGGAATATGCCTATAAACTTCCCTTCATTCAACCTTCCCATCAGGTCATGACCTTCCCTGCAATCATTTCATTTCTAGCATCCTCCGTCATATCCAGAAATCAATGCTAAACATCAACAAACAATGAATGTGAAAGTGGAGTGAATTCAGGTGTTATGTCACCTAATATTTCATGTCCTTTATTGTCTGCGTCACCTGCTACATAGGCTTTAAATTTATCATGCCATAATCCTCCTAACAAATATAATGCCTTTCATACCACAGCCAAAGTTCTATCAATAAAAATATCTTTGGAAACCCTAAAGTTTTAGGCTAGAGTGAGGCCCTCTTAAGCTGCCACAGATCTTAAAGTCAATTAGTGGATAGTGTTGTTATATAGCTGCTCTATATGATTTTCCAAAAGGTCTTACATACTTCAGTTCCAGATAGTACAAGTCTGAAAATGCGAAGCTAGCACATCACTATTTACACCTTAAAAAGGGTCTTATAGACCATATTTTCTGAAAATGAAATCATATGTATAGTGTATGCATAACAAGAGAATACAAAGTTTTCAAGGGCAGGTAATCAAAAGAAACAAGATAATTACAGAGTGATCCTAGATCATAACAAACTATAAAGTGACTAAAAAATTATCTGATTCCAAATTAAGAAGATAGATTACTTGGAAGGATGCCAGCAACGTGAATATGACAGTTCCCCTTTGAATTGCTTCCACTCTCCGTGTAGCAAAGCTCTTTCCATCACGGAGACGGTGGACGCGATACATAATTGGCACTGTTAAAGGAATGTTATCATAATGAGTATAATATTATAATTATAATTTTAGTAAATGCACATGAATTTTCTCAAAGATTAGGAAATGAGGCATCGAGCGGAGCCACTACAAAGAAGTTCCGTGAGTTAGGAAGGAATCTTCGAGCTCATATTGGTCATGGGTTGAGAACAGAAATTGAACTCTATGAGATCTAATTTCCTGTTGTTCCTCAGTAATGCTACTATTGAGGATAAGATTCTTAATAATTGTATTCAGGAAAAAATTAATGTTACACCGATTAAGGAAAATGATGAAAACTCAATTATGGTGATAGACTTCAGTAAAAAGAGTTGATCAAATGGTGGAGGAAGACCAAAAGGAGACACTTTGAGATATTGTTAAAAGAAATCTTTTAATAAATAGTATTTCTGAAAATGTGGTGTTGATAGAATCTAATAGTGTTATTTGATTTATGTATCCGATCCTATCTAGTAGGATAAGGCTTTACGTGTTGTTATTGTTATTGTATTAAAATGCATGTTACACAATTTACTCCAAAATGTATATTTATCTTAAAATACATATAAACTCTAGGTTCTAATTCCTTGAAAAAATGAATAGAAAGTTGACATAAAAACCAAAAAGCAATTTAAAACATTCAAACATAAATCAACATAGAAAATGAATCTTCAGATAAGATAAGAGCACAATTTCTCATATTCTTGATAACAAGTCAGGAAAGATCAATATGTATATGACAGCATCAAGTTCAGCTGATGACCCATAGAACGCTTTTAGCTACTTACTGCTAGTTGGGATGCAAAGATTAACAAATAATTTAATCGATTATCTAGTTTGTACACAGTCATACGTACTTGATTCTTCTGAAATATCTACTGATTTTTCATGTGCAGTCCATTCTCAATGCAAAGGAAAATTAGTTTAAGATGTCCTATGGTATCAAATATGCAAGCTAGTGGAGTAATGCTGGAAATGAGGATAAGGGATTTATCAAGAAAGAAGGGGATCATTCTTTTGTCACCGACTAGGAAAAAGAAAAAGAAAAAGAGTTCAGATTATTTCCAATCAAAAATCATATATATAAACAAGTGAGCACTTGCTGATAAAAACAAGTTGAAGTGTCAAAGCAGATTAAAATATCAATGTTCATATATACTAGTATATACAAACAGAAATGAAAATTAAATCCAGAACTTTGTCAACAAAGTCAAGCAATTCAAAGCATACTTACTGTTAAAATCCCCCAGAAGAAGAAAATAAGCATGCAAACTATGAACAATCTTAAGACAATCAATGGATTTTGATGCTGCAGCCAGTGCCTGTATGTTACATATTTTCTGGTAAATACTCTATGTTTAGAAGAAGCTTCTGCTTACATGATTAGCATACAGTTATATGTAGAAGATGGAGCAGTTTTATCATGCCTGTCCAATGAATTGCCCTCCGAAGACCTTCCCAAACTTTGGAGCATTTGGTGGGGTAATTCCTTGAAAAAGATCTACCTTAAAAACAAAAATACCAAAAGATATTAGGCTCAATTTCAGGGTAAAAGGAAAGTCAATATCAAAGATATACCATATATTAATAAAAACACAATGGCATAAACTCCCTCACTCCCTCCCTCACAGACAAAGACATACAATGTAATTTGCCAGCACAAATAATCAGTCTGTGAAAGCTTCATTGCAAAAATACTTAAACAGGAAGAAACAAGAGGTCATGAGTATATAGACTAAAAGCACCTCCATTGGTTCTAAATTCAATATCTGCTCCATCAGTGAGATTGTCTCATCATTTTTATCTGCATTCCAGATGGATTTTGGCCGCAGCACATCTGAGTGCTCATGGGGCAACACTAAGCATGTCAACTGCCACACAAACAACAGACAGTCACTAAAGGAGTAAGGATTCATCTCATTTTAAAGCTGTACATCAGATGCTTGTGCACTCAGCCTGAGGTGTCAAAAATGGAAACAAGAAGGACAAGAAACCACAATGGCACCTTAGACAAAGCAATGACATCTGCATGGTGAACTGCTTTTGACAAACCTGCAAGTTGCAGGTTCACATTATTCTTCTTTGTTCTTGATTCATGAAGCAAGTTGAGGCACTGTCTTTCATGTCTTTGATGAGACCAAAAAACTCCAGATAATAAGACAAGTTTATGCACAAGAGTATTGAACTATACTGTAGGTACAATTGACAATTAAGCATTTAATTTAGCCAAAGAAGATCTAACAAAGGAAAACGTAGCAACTGGGAGGCAATCACCACTGATTTGTGAGAGAAAGAAAACATGGTCAAGAATTTTCCAAATATGAGAGAAAGCATAGCAACCATAAATATCACAAACAATTTCCTGATAAAGCTTATACAACATTGTACTAGAAAGACCTATGCTTTCAAAAGCAGTAAAACCTCAATTGTGTGATCAAACAAATTTAACGTAATTGACATATGTCCTATGCAATGGAAGGGGAAATTTAATTAATAATCATCAAATCACGACAATACAAACTACCAAACAAGATTAAAGAAAACACTAAAGGCAGAACAATAAAATACAGTTCAGAAGCTTAAGAATAAAGGTCACTACCATAACCAAAATAGTCATATCTTTTCAATTGGAACTCCGGATGTCTTTCATCATTGGCACCAACAGATCCAACAACCTCAGCCTGTGAACCAGGAAACTTGACCTTAGAACACAAAACTGTAAAATCTTGAAGGTTGGCATGAAAATATTTGCATACCTCTCCATCCCAAATGAAGTATATGTCATACCCAGACTCACCCTCACGAACAACATAATCTCCACGCTCTACACAAAAACACATAGACAAGGGGAAAAATAAACTTTAACGCACGAATTAATTTGCTTGTCATTTTTCTCCATACGAAAAACTCATCCAAGATGCAGTAGGCAAAAAAGTTTTTTAAAAAATTCATCCAGTTGATTGCTATAATTCTGGATACTTCAATTTCTTTTAGTATCATTAACTAGCCTGAAATCGAAATGTACAAAGATGAAATAAAATCGAATAAAACTCTTCAAACATATTTTCAGATACTTCGTAGCATGAAACCCAATTCAAAAAGAAAGGAGGTTGAAATTCCAAATTTGAACTTTACCATAGTGTTTGACAACCACAAGTTGAGATAACTTCCTCAGAGACGAGCTAGGAAGCCTCTGTAGTAGAGGAACACATCCAAGAAACTCAATTACTGCAAATCAAAGTTAAGAATTAAACTTAAAGATCATCACCGCAAATTCAAACACATCAAATTAAAAAGAAAAAGAAAAGAAAAGAAAATGAAATCTCTGCTCCTATCCTCCGTTTTGGTTGATGTGAAATCGCTTGAAGACGAAACGAAAATCCAACAACGGAGAAGTTTGAAAAGTAAGTCACTCTGTTGTTAATGTTTTCCAGGATTTTCTCAGCAACCAAACAAATGGGTTTCTATCATTCTCTGAGACTCACCTTCCTCCTTGTCCATCACACAGAGAGGATTCACTTTCCACTCTGCTTCTGAAGAAACGAGCTCAGTTTCAGCTATTTCGGCAACTTACAAGCAGAACCAAGGTCCAGTCCAGTGTGCGGTGTTGCAGGGTTAAAGAGTGGACCCAGTGATAATCGGCGGCTATATTTGGGAAGAAGAGGATGTGAGTGGTCACTTGTGCCAAACGAGGATATCTCTTCACGTTTCAGTATGAAAGAGGGCAATTGTTTCCTTGTAAGTTGCTAACTGAGATTGTCGTCAGCGGTTCGTGCCTCCACGTGGAAGCAGCCAGACATCTGACATAAAGTCTTCCGACAAGGTGGCCCCCATTGTTCGAGACTGTTCAAATTCGAATCATGAACGTATATTTTCTCATCTCTCCAGAGTTTGTGTGAGCAAAACTTCCCACCACACCCATCTGTTACGGAACTGCTTGCTTGCTCCGTCTCGTGCCTTCTTTCGCTGCATTATCCGTATTTTATTAGTGGAGAAGTGCTATTTCTATAATGTTAAAGCCACGTTCCCATCTATATTCATGGCATTCATCTAAAGAGAGTTGCTGTTTATTTTTTAGCTCTTGATTTTTGTGATCATTACGCTTATTAGTGCGAGCAGTGATATTCCCATTGTCTTAAACGTACGTCTCTCTTGTGCTTCTATTGGTCTTACATGTTCAGAAAATAAAACAAAGAGTAAAACTCACGTTTCACTCTTTATATTACTATTTTTAATAAAAAATGTAAGAATTACATCGTAATTCTATCATTTCTGTTATTAGTGCCCTGTTATTTCTATTCTAAGCAGAAATGTGTATCAGTCAAAGTTTCGTAAAATTTTAAAATATTTAATAATATTTTAAAAATTTAAAACTCTAATATATATTCCTACGTAAAAAAAGTTGGAGTTTTATCTATTATTATGGGTGGGACTGGGCCGCCGCTTCCTCCTCAAGTCTGCTGTTGCTCTTTCGAAATGTGAATTTTCACTCTGCGCCTGACAGGAAAGCGATTTGTGAAAAGGCAGATTCTAAAAACAGTTCCATTTCTTCGAAGCATTTTCTTGGCGTTTTCAGGCATTTTCTTGGCAATTTAACATTACCTTATGATATTTATTCCTTAGAGTAGTATATTAGCACTGTTTCTGTGTGGTTGCATTAAACAGGATAAAATAGATATATTTGGTCCTGTAAGTGTTCATCATAGAAATAATGTGCCTGTGTGTATCAGCAGAGAATTTAAATTTCTTAATTTTTTTTATAAATTTTGGTTATTATTGTTAATTTCATAATTTAATTAATAAGTTTTAATTTTTTTACTATATTTTTCTGTGTACATTTTTTTCTTATTACATGTCTTAACTTTCTTTAAAATCTAAATTAACATAACAGAATTTGAATTTCATATTTTCCTCTTTTATTGACTTTAATAATTTTTTTATGTATAATTTCTAACCTTGGAAAGTTAAAAATTCGAATCCTTTTATCCTTTATTATTTTCTCTTTGATTTTATTTTTAGGTAAATTATTAATTGAGCTGAAACTGAATCACACAGCATTTCTATTGATGTAATCTGTAGATATGTTTATTATACTTATTTGTAAATTATTTGTAGATGCTTTTAGGTGTTATTGATTTGTTTATTTTTCCTCTGGGATTACAAGTTTGTGGGTGACTGATACTGACTTCTCAAAAGAGCAACTATTGGTTGCTTTATCTCAGCGGTGCTCGTTTTCAAAAGACTGCTTTAGAAGTTAGCGAGCACAGATAAATTTACTTTCTTTTCCTGCTTGCAGTATGTGATCGTTGGCAATTTGATTTTCTCCATCTATTTTTGTTAAAGGCTAAAGCATATATTTGTATGGAAGATTTTCAATTAAAGACGGCTTAAAATATTCTAATAATCACTTCCCTTTCTCCACTAAAGCCAACCTATGGCTCCTAAAGTTACCAAAAATATATATATATATATTCTAATAATCACTCGAAGTGATTAGTTTTGTATAAAATAAGTATTTTTCAATAGTTACTTGTCTTTAGATTTTTGTTATATTTATATGCTTATTTTTATATATTATGTATAATTACAGTAAAATACCTATATTTTATAGCTTTTAAAATTTTATATTATATTATAAAATTACGACATAATTAATAGATAATTGAATTTTTTATACCTATTGTTTAAGTTCCATAAGTTATATGTATAAAAAAAATTTGATTTTTTCTGATTCAGAAAAATTAGTCTCTGATTATCAATTAAAAAATATTTTAAGTTTTACTCAAAAAAACTTATACAATAAAACATTAATATTCTATTGATATTTTTATAGGTGCATAAAAGATATGTAAAATTAAGTGTGTAGACTTTAATATTTTCTTTGCCTTTATCTCAGCAATTTCATTCCGACTGTGTGTTCATTTCTTATAAGACATGGAGGAATCTTCAGCTCTACATCTTCCATATAAGGAATCGTCTCCTACATCCATTTCACAAAAATGTTCCATATGAGGAAGGACACAATGCTTGAGGAAAATCCAAAGCAACCGCCCTCTGAAGTGCTGCCTCCTTGCTGTGTTCTCAAGCCAGAGATGCATGCAACTCCATCCTCTGCTTTGACGGAATCTCCATAACCTGATCTTTCTCTAGCTTTAATTGGTGCATCTATCAGTTATTGATAATAACAAAAAACTTGTAGGAAGAAACATAATGAAATAGGAAAAAGTAAGATCATAAAAATGGATTTTATTAATATTTATAAGTTTTATAATTCAATTTATATAATTTAGTAAATTTAATAATTTAAATTTTTATAATTATATAATAGAATTTTATTTATAAGAATAGAATGAAATAAGTGTCTTGCGATGGCATTGATTTAGAAGAACCAGATTCACTGTTTGAAAAATTTTAAATTGAGAACCAACTTTCGTCCCTGAGAGAAAGAAATTGTATTTTATATTTGAGATAACAACCAAATCCATTTTTGACATTGTTGTTTGGTACTTACATCAAATTTCTTTAGTGAAAGTGTATTTTGCTCCCTTTGTCGTTTGCGGGTTGCAGTCGATAAGGACAATAACAGAGTGCAGTCACTATTTTCATGCAAATTTCTTAGACGGATGGCTCAAGAAGATGATTGCCACATGCTCCTTGCAACAGAGGAGATCCTCTTTGGTTCCTTTCTTCTTTGCCCTTGTCTCCAACATATTCCTAGAATCCTAATTTTCATCGTACTTAATAATGATTCTCACGATGTTCATGCTTTTTAATGTAGTTCTGCGTATAAAAGTACATAAAACATAGCATTTTCATTGTGTTCTAACTTCTAATTATGCAGAAAGGGCATACAATTTCCATTAGCGTTGGAAGGAAAATGAGATGAATGGAAGTTAGTATAATCCAAATTTCCATGAATATAAAAACAATGCATTTTCATTGTGTTCTAGTAATTTTAGGTTTCGCTTTACTCGCAGGAAGAGGATCTGATCTCTAATCCCTACCTCATCAGCATTTATCTTGATCTTTCTCGTACTTTTCCTTCCTCTGACAGCAAGAGGCAACCAATCATGTGAAACGAAATACTGCGGTTGGATGGCATTGGGACCTTTCGATTTCCCATTTCAGCTTACAGAAGCCAATGAAACCCAACAGTCTCGTGGGTACCCAGCTGACTTTAAGGTTTTCTGCAACAACAACAACCAGACAGTGGTTACTCTCCCAAAAGCTGGAGATGACCTGGTTGTCACAGGCATCTCTCTATCTGCGCAAACACTTTGGGCAAACGACCCCAATGAGTGCCTCCCAAAAGTGTTCTTGAAGCATGGCTTAGACCTCACAGGTTCCCCCATCCAATGGAGCTACGTTTAGGATTACAATTTTGCAAACATAAGCTTCTTCAACTAAACCTCTAACTTGACAGACGTGAATACGACCCTACAAGTTCTGGTCATTCCTCGCCTGGCCACCCCCGATTACTTAGTGATAGCTATCAATTACGAACCAGAACCTCTCTTGCAAGAAATGTGCCAGTTTGTTTCCTCAGCCTTGGTTCCCTTTGGGAAATCCTGGAACGGCAATAATGTTTTCCCTGATATCGAGTTGCAATGGGAAGAACCTGACTGCACACTCTGTGAATACCAACAATGTAGCTCCTTCAAGTACTCCGGTCTTGAACTCCGCTGTAGCAACAATTTTACAAGCCAAGGTATCATGTGTAGTCCTCTTACAAATCTTCCCCTCTTCCTACCACTCTTAACCACGTTTTTGTGTCTCTTCTTCTTTATAATAATTACTTGATCTTGCAATACCACAAGCAGTAGTGTAAGAAATGAAGGACAAAAAAATAGTTGTCCATACAAGATAGATAATCATTTAGTCATCTATCTTATATGTGTAGATCACCTATAACATACATGTTATGTTTTCAAATACGCTTAGGGATATAGGAATACCAGATGTCATGCTATAATCCCAAAGAAATACGCAGTAATATTACAATCACAAATATTACGGAAAGGGTTATTTAGGAGAAGAAACTTCTTTATAGACCCGTTATACTAATCAAAACATGTTACGATAATAGGCCAACAACATAATTTATATAAATAGAAAGTAGGGATTTTTCCTTATATCGATAAGATTAATTAACCTAACCAATCATAACTTATATTTACATAATATACATTTTGTAGGATAAATTATCATTGATGAAAAGATTATCGACATTAATTATTATAAAATATAAATAAGTAAATAATAATTTATATATCTCTTTAACTTTTTTGTCATTGATAAAAGGCTTACACTTATGTAAGAGTAAAAAAAGAAAATTTCAAAGTATTAAATCTTGCATAGATAATCAAGAAAACAAAGAAAAACATATATAATAGCTCATAAAATGTAAGAAAAGCAACACTAAGAGTTAAATATGTCAAATTAGGTTAAACCCCCCAAGTTCACCCACCTCACCATGCTTATTTTTTTAACTTGTAAAAAATGTGATTCGACTCAGCCCAACTTATTTAATTTGCAAGATAGGATGACGTAAATTTTTACACATAAAAATGTATTAACTTGTAGGCTAAGCAAGTTATAAAGAACAAATTAAGTTAATGTTTTCTTAATCTACAAAATTTACAGACTGGCCCACTTGGAAACCTCTATTAGGAGTTAATCAATTACCAAGAACATTGGGCCTTGAATGGGCTTTGAGAACCAGGCCCAATATAGTCCAATGGACTATATATATTAGGAGTGCTTCCTGAATGGGCCATGCGGATTACGCATAAGCACTGTGCTCTAAATTGTGGCTTCATCACTGATATATCATTCATTTCCGTGCACCTTTTTTTGGGTCATTTTTTTTTTTCCATGCATTGAAAGGTTTGTGAGTTCTTATGCAAATTTTTTGTGGGATTTATATAAATCTAAGTTTATAGAAGTAGCATAACTCAAAAGTAAATAGAAATGAGAAGAACAATTGTGGTTTAGATCATTCAGGGGACAAAAGCCCACTCCTGAACTCTAATTTTGATGAAATGGGTATTTTATTAATTATCTAAATAAATCATAATAAAATGCATTATAATATTTACACTCATCCCATTAAAATGACCCAACTTTATATATTAAAAAAAATGACCAATTGGTCCAGTTCTAATGACATCACATGCTTGATATCATGTCTAACCCAATCAAAAGCACTGAAGCTCTCAATTTAACAAATAAAATACTTTTGCTTGGATTTCTATAGTCATTTGCATTACATCATCATGCTCAATAAATAAGATTCTGAGATCGATTCCTTACTCCTAGCAGCCAATCCCTTTTCTCTGCTCTACTTTCCACCTTTCTAGCCTCGTGATGGCAGGAATCTGCTTTCCCGGGCTTTGTCCTATGCACTGTGTTGGCAATTCCCAGCCCACATATGCTGGCAACAAACAGTAAAAATAAGCAAAAAAACAAGCACGAGGGGTAGGGGAGAAGACCAAGACTTTAGACCTCAAACACTGAACACATCCTCCTATTGGTTGCTTTGGTTTCTTAGAGTTGAAGCTGCCTGCAAAGGCCAAAACTGCCCTCTTTGGATTTTCCTATTTTTCTACCCCTAATTAGCTACTGCAGCAGCCTCTGCCTGTGAGCCTGCGGGTCCTCTCAATGAATTTTGTTTTGTTGTTTTCTTACTTAATGTTGTTTTAACGTTATTTAATGTATAAGAAATACATAATATATTTATCAAAAATTAATTAAAAATGTCCCTCATTAAATTTTTATAATAATTATATTAAATATATATCAAAAATATAATTATAATTATATATTAAATTAGGTAAAAAGTAGCATTACTCCTCTCTTAATATGATAGGATGACAAAGAGCATCCAACCAAAACTCATAAATTGAAAGGAGCCAACATAAGTGATGTCTCTTTGTTTCTTTTGTTGCATTATATAGGGAGGGAGCATGCCTCTCACATCAAGACCTATGAAGGGAATTGGGAGTTATATATTTTAAGTAGTAATATAAATCATTAGGCTACAAAATTTGGATTTTGTTTCTTTTTAGAGGCTACAATTTGGTCTCAAAATAAATGCAAACTACTATACTTGCAAGAGTTACATTTTAAGTAACATAAAAATAATTCAATTTTTTTTGTTTAAAACTAATTTAAAACTTTCTCTTCTAAAATTATATCTAACATTAAATATGTTATGCGCTTTTATTATATGAAAATTTGAATAGAATTTTTTGAAAAGGAAAAATATGTTTTTATTGTACATATGTATGTGTTAATTTTAATTTGTTTGTAACAATTTATTTAATGTTAATACTATATTACTTATAAAACTAAATTCAAACAAATTATTTTAAAATTTAAAAATGGTCTAATAAAAAATTAATTTTGTTTTTAAATTATTACAAACTTCATAAAGTAAATATTGAAATTTTAATTTATTTAATGTATAAATCAATTCAAATCAAATTTTAAATGAATTAAAATTAAATCATTACTTTTGTTGGCGCCTTTAATTCTAATACGTGTTGACGACGACGTTGATGTTAATTACGAAGCGTCCAAAAAAACCCAAGCGGACAAGAAGGGGTTAGGTGTATTAATATGGCGACGACAGTTCTGTTAAATGCCAAGTTTGCCCGGTTGGTCCCACCCAATAAATGGCCATTCAACTCTCTGCAACTTTTGACGCTATTTCCGCCAGCTTTTCATTGTCCGGAAATGCTTGTCCAAATTTTCGTGGGGGTAGACGCACCGTTTCATGTCGCTTTCACTGTCCTACACCATTTGAAAAGGGACAAAAGTACTCCCAAAATTTTTTTCTCTTGTTCACTAACTTTTATTAAATATTTCTTCAATTTAAAATAACCGATATTTCTGTTAAATTTTTAATTTAATTTATAAAATTAAATAATTTAAATAATTTAAAATTTTTTAATAAACTTGTAATAAAATTATATTTATAAAAATAATAAAATTATTAAAAAAACTATTTTCATACAATTTTTACAAAACTTTTTTACTAGATAGGCTGCAGTTCATCTATGAATATATTTGACCTACTAAATTTAACAATCGATGAGTTTCATGAGATTTTAAGAAAAAATATTTAGTGAAAAATAACATTGTTGAAACCATTTTAATGGTGGGATTCCTTCAAATTTTGTACTACCTCCGTTCCATTTTGAAGTATGGTTTAAGATAAATACGCATAAGAAAGCCATTAAATAATTTTGATACAAAAAAAGTTGCTTCTCATACCAAAAATATTTTTCTTGTAGAAAAGCTTAAATATTAAATTAACAAAATAAGTATAATTAATTAATATAAGATAATTTTTTTCAGTAAAAGAGAAAAATAATAGTTGGTTATTTATTGAATAGAGACAGCGCGTTAAAATAGGACAGAGTTTAAAAAAAAATAATAATGAAACAATCGTTTCAGAAAATGACACTTAAAAAAAATTCGAAAACAACTCTTAAAAATAAATTGAAAGAGTATTAAATGTAATCATGGATTCACTTCGGGGTAAAATGAGTTGAGTTAAGCATAATTTGATTCAATAATTAGTGTAATAAATTAAGCTCATAAACCAAATAAGTAATACATAAGCAAAAAATTTTGACCCATTTAAAATATGGGCTTAGCTTGAATTATTAGTTGTCTGATTCATTTGATTTATAGAATGGCTCCATACATATATTATAATATTATTATAAATTATTATAATATGTATGTAATTTAATCTTTAAAAAATTCTAATAAAATTAGATGTGATTCTATTTTAAAATTAAGTTCACACATGGGATAAGTTTTCATAAAAGTTAAGAGATTTCTCTTCCCAATAATTAAAAACATTCAAATAAGGGTTGCTCTTTGTTCCACCACCAAATTCTATTTATTGATTTTAGTTTATTCACTTTGCTTTTAAATTTTTGTTTATGTTGGTTGGATAGTTAATTTTGCTTTTGAAGTTTTATTGATTTATATTTGTTATACCGTTATAGTTTAAAATGATTAAAAATATGGTAAATTTGTGATTAGTTGACCATTTACAAGAGTTTAAATGTGACATCTAACTAAGCAAATATTTTATTTTTTTGAGTTAATTTTGAAATAAATGAGTTGAGCTTATATCCAATTATAGCTTGACTCATTTGAAATTCAGGTATGTAAGTTATTCAATTGAGTTGAGTTTGATCATGAACTTTATATAAATTAAGCTTGAGCTAAAATAATAAACTGACATCAAATGAGTTAAGACAAATTAAATTTGATTAAGTGAAGCTTAAACTTACCTCAACTCATTTCATTTCTACTCTTCCACCTCACTTCACCCTTTTTCTTTTTTTGCTTTTTCTTTTTCCTTTCTTTGCCTACCAATTTGGAAATTTGGAATCAAGGAAGATATGCCTAAAGAAAATAATTTTTCCCTAGAAAATTCTCTATAGGATATATTCTATAGGCATGCTCTATAGAGCTTACAGTTGAAGATTCATACTGATATTTTAAAATGATAGCATAATTAATCATTAAGCAATTTATACTCTTATCTGGAACTTTTAATTTTTATTTTTTTTATCGTAAGTGAGATGACATTTGCATGAAGAGTCAAGTACATTTACATATCGTTTATTTATAATATAAATATAATTTTATTTACATAAAAATAAAAACTAATTTAATAATAATAACTGATTCAATAAAACAAATTTATAATTATATAATATTGTGTGTAAATGATATATAAATAATTATAAAAATATTATTTTTGTCACATAAAACATAGATAAAGATTGTCTTAAAAAAGATTACAATTCAATATTACTTCAAGTTACCATTTTTGGGGTTGGTAACTCATGGGATGAAGATTGAATGAAGGACCTTGCCCCAATTATCCATTATCGTCAAAACAATAATACTTACACATATTTTAAACACTCTTTCCCATTTTTAATACTGTTTATCTTTCTTATATTTAAATTATTTTTTCTTTCTTTTTTTTTATTGGTACAGGATAGTTCTTTTTTGTTGTTACAAGGCTGTGGGAAAAGGTTCATGACTGAATTCAGATAAGTGCCAACAATTCAATTTTGAAGGGACAAGAGTGCTGCCACCTCATGTGATATTTAATTTTGGCTGTCTTCACCAAAATTCAGAATAGTACCAACATTTACTCACGTCCATTCAATTTTTAATAATTGCCCAACTACTTATTTACCTGATTGAATTTTTTACTGAAAAAATAAAAATATATAAAATTAAAAAATAAAATTTACACATTAAATTAAAAATTAACAAAATTAATAAAAAAATAAAATATTTAAATCCTATTTTATTAGAAAAATTTATTCTGTTAAAGTATAATCATAAAACGCTGTAAAATTTAAAATAAATTACTAAATTTACTATTTTATAATTGAATTTATAAAATTTAACAAATTTAATTTGTTAAAAATCATTTTAACTTTACTTTTTAGATTACTCTATATCTTGATTTACTTTAAACAATTATAAAAAATGATAATGTATAATGCCATCAGGTAAGCAGTTTAAATTTTCTTAACAATTTAAATGAAGTAAGAATTCATAATATTATTATAATAAATTAAAAATAACATATCCTTAAATTCTAAAATTTTAATAGATTATAAATGGGAGTACAATTTTGTCCAAGATTTTTGGATGCTGTCTTGATTATTTAACGAAGGGATTTAATATTTATATAAATTAAAATAATATTTTCCTTTCAAATATTATCTCTACTATCTACACAATTTTTTTTATTTATACAGTGTTTTTTTTTTTTTACCTTAAGCATTTCTCTTTATGACATGTTTCCTTTTGATACCTTTCATCAAGAGCTGGACACCCATCAACGCAACTTTGGATAACGTGCCCTGCCATAGCTTCGTATTTATGATGTTCGCACGCGTAAAACTTTCAAAAGGTCTTTTATGTGTAGAAGTAATTTTTCTCACATTATATTCGGTTTTTTCTTTTGGCTTTTAATACATGAATACTATTGTTTTTGCATGATCTTTACGTACGAATATCATAAATGAATGTCCTGTTCTTTCCTGTTGGGGGATGCCATAATTTTCTTCTCATTAGTTCTCATATCATATTCAAACAAAACTATATATATATCATGAATACTATTGTTTTTGCATGATCTTAACGTACAAATATCATAAATGAATGTCCTGTTCTTTCCTCTTGTGGGGTGCCATAATTTTCTTCTCATTAGTTCTCATATCATATTCAAACAAAACTATATATATATATATATATATATATAAGTGTATCAAGTTGAGTTAACAAAAAAAAAGTTAATAAAATTAAATTAAATCAAGTTTAAAAATTTTGACTCAAATTTATTCATATATATATATATATATATATATATATATATATATAAACATGAGATTGAGTTGGGTTGACTAATTATGTATGTGTTTTGTGATTGATTCAAGTTTTGAGTAAGTTTAGGATTGATTCAAAATTTAATATTATTAAAAGATATATTTTTAGTTGTTTTATTGATAAATTGTATCCTGTAATAAATTTTTTGTTGAAAATTTTTATCGAAGAAACATAATATCCTCAAAAATTCATCAACGAATTTCTATCGATAAAATTGCAATAGTTCATCACAAATAACTATTTTTAGTCAATTATTTCAAAATTTCTTTTACCAAGGGTAAAAATGTTTTTTTAAAAAATATTTCAAATAAATTTAAAAATTCTAATTGAACGATTTTGTTTTACCTTTCTCTAAATCTAACATAAATACAATTGAAGTTCAATACCATACTATTAAAACATAAATTCAATTTTTATAAAAATTTTAATAAAGTCTCCCCTTAAGAATACAAACCCCCTGCCATAAAAAAGATGAAACTTCGAACTACAAAAATTTTTAAACCCATGATTATCAATCAGACCATAATAATCAACCATAACAGTAAATGTCACATACAATAATTGAGATAAAATTAAATGGACAGAAAATTAAGATTTAGCCAATCATGATATTAAGTTATCTATCTTAATGCTGCATACATTATATTTGAAATAAATTATAAGAAGTGATACTAACCTTTATAAAAACTAAAAAAAAAAAGAGTGAAGGAGAGTAGATAGTTTATTAAATAATTTTCACAATGATTGAAAATAAAGTGAAAAAAGAAATGTCAATAAGCATCGAGGAACAAAACATAAACTAAGTATAAATTAATATCAAACTTGCAAAAACATAGTAAATGAGTAGCGAATGGGCTGAAAATAACTAGAGTTTGGCTAAAATATTGTCCGAAAGTGACCTGAAAGTGAGAGTGTCAACGAAGAAGAATAGAAAAAGGAGAAGAAAAGAAGAAAAGAGTGTACGGGGAGCCTCGCACTTTAGCAATATAAGGGCTTTACCAATGGATAGAAATAGGTCAGTAAAGTAAATGAAATGGTGTCATACAATTTTTTCATAAAAAAAGTCTGTTGGCAATAGTAAAAAAAATTAAATTTTACCCCAAAAACAGTGCATTATTTAAAAAGGGATTACCGACTAATCCAATATGCGGTAGAGAAATTCTGTGATTGCTTACTGTGAATCAACCTTTTCTAAAAAAAGGGATTATCGACAATATTCCTGTCTTACTGTAGCAAGACTTTGCTATAGTTCTATTACAGTCAAATCATTTGGACTATAGTTGTTGCATAAATTTATTGACAAATTGCAATAAAAGTCCTTAATTTTATTGACGAATTTCAATGTCCACCAATAATTCTGACTTGCATTGCTCCACACCTTTTTATGCGAAGTCTTGCATTGGATTTACCTATGGATATTGAAATATGTCCATAAAATTAAGGATCTTTATTAATAAATTTTCTTTTTTAATTTTTATCAACGATCAATCTCTCAAAAAAATTGAATTTTATAGAGAAATTTAGAGCAAATTTTTTGTAGTTTCTCTTTAATTTTTTAACAAGAAAGTTTAATCCCACCTAATATATGTACAAAATGAGTTAATTTCTATCACCTTAGACCTGGTGAGGCAAATCTTGAATGATTTGCACATCCATATATATATATATATATATAATGTCAATAAAAAAAAATAACAGGTTGACAACATTTAGTGATATGTACTATTTTAAATTTTTTATTATTTTAAATAGTTAAAATTTAGAATCTAAAAAAAATTAATAAACATATTAAATATTTAAGTTTTAAATAATAATTATATAAAATTTTGAATTCTTAATCTTATTTTTTAAAAATTGTACTAATTAAAACAAATATCTTTAATTATTCTCCTAATAATTATCATTTAATTAATTTTAAAATTATAATTATAAATATTTATCTTTCATTATATTTCTAGTTATATTTATTTATATCTCTATATAGTTTTGATCCTAAGTTAAATTCAAGATTTATTATTTTTTAAAAGTCTGAGATAAAACAAGTGAAAGAGACAAAATTAAGATAGATATAAAATTAGTAAGAAAAAAATGAGACCTACAACTTAAATTTATGTAAAATAAAAATAAAGAATAGAATATTCATTTCTATTTCACCTAGAAATTATAATGATATTTGCTTTTTGTTTTTGTTAACTTTTGGTAATCGAGAATAAAGGAAAAGAAAAAGCTCCTCAATTGACCAAGAAAGTTTGCATAAGTAATGGTTATTTTGGCCAAGAAAATTTACTTAAGTAATTGTAGATTGCGCTTCTAAAATATTAATAGCAGATAAAATTTAATATTGAAAATTTTCCTTTTAATTTATATATATTGCATATAATACTGTTATTAATAATATTTCTATATAATTTTTTAAATATTTTAAAATCTACCCACAAAATTCTACTGTATACACTTCAGCCACAAACTCATTCTCAATCTTACAAAACTAGTTTTTTTAACTTAATTACTTAAACAATCTTTCATGTAAATGTCTTGACTTGCATATTTTTTTAGTCTTAAAAATTATAAAAAAAAAAAAGAAAGAGAATTGATAGGCCTTGGCGATTAATAATTTCAATAGCAACGACAAAAGTCGTCACAAAAGCCTGTTTCTGGTGATTGCGACGACTTTTGTCATTGTCTATGTCTTATGCAGAAACAGTGTGGTATTCACTTCATTTATTCCTTGAATCTTGCTTCCCATAATGTATGCCAAATTATATATAATAAACTTTTTTTTTTTTATCTCAAATACAGTTTGTCAAGGGCTACCTTGATGGGTGATGCACGTGCTTGGGGGTCAGAAATGGATGTCCAAACAAACAGGTCATTGTTCATCCATTTTGTCTCCTTACTAACAAGTAAACAAAAAAAAAAAAAAGGTACCGTTTTATGTAAATTTTATAAGTATATATTTTATATATATTTTTACATTTATTTTATATCTTTTTTTACTCTTTTTATTTTTATTTATATATATATAATATATAAAACTGTATACATATATTATTTTTTAAAGATAATTTATCCATAAATCTTCTGCCATTTTTCAATCACAGCTTGATTCTTTGTTTTTAATTATATTATTAGCACATCCATTTTTATAGTGAAAAATAATTTACTTTGTAATAATAAGTAATTATATATTTATTTAGGATAAATGCTGTTATTTTTATACCCTAATTATAGTATAAATTTTTATACTCTTATTTATAATAGTTGATGTATAAGACTTAGTTACAAAACAATAATTATAAATAAAGATATAAAAATTTTATATTAAAATTAAGATTATTTTTAATTTCAAAAGTACACATTTATAAGTTTGTTACGCTGATATTCCAAGTACTCTTTTCACAGATTATGCCAATTTGAAATCTGGTTTCAAAAATAGTTTTTCTTTGTTGAAAACAAAAATAAAAAAAATTGTTTGAGTGAATGTATTTTTTATTTTAGTTTTAAAAACAGTTCTCTTGATTTGTGCTTTTAAAAAGGAAAATAGAAATAACTTTATAGTTTTTCTCTTGAAACTACTGTTAATGGAATGTGACATTTTTTAAATAACTCTTAAAAAATTTGTTTTAAAAAATTTATCAAATAAATTTTTATTCTCTTAAATACATTGCAGGCATATAAAAAAATAATATGTTTACAGTTTTATACATCATATATATATATAAATAAATTAAAATATAAAAATATATAAAATTTATATCTTTAAAAAATATATATATATATCAAAATCTTATTTATATTTAATCGAAAGCCATAAGTTAGTCATTGTGAAACAGCTGAAAAAAAAAATTGACAGCTAGTTTGAGGGTGATTCATGGAATAGATAACTTGTAAGCAAAAATGGAAAGGTTTTCCATACTTTTAAATGGATCGGCTATTAAAAAACATGTTTTCAAGTTTGATTTATTAGAAAAGGTTATTTTTAAGATTTAAAATTATTTTTAAAATAATTTTATCAAATAAATTTTTTTATACTTTTATTTTATAAAATAATTTTTAAAAATAGGGATGTGTCCGATTTTATTTTTTATTAATTATTTCATGACTTTTTTTTGTCTTGTTGTGTATTCCACGTGAAAAACGGGGAGACAGCTGTCTGCTAAATCTTAAAGTCGATGTACGTACGCACTTTTGCCTAGTAATATAAAACGACGATAGATATATATATTTTTTATAAAAATTAAATAAAATAATATATTTTATTTTATTTTATTATATTTTTATTAATATACTCAATGTATATAAAAAAATATAAATGTAACATTTTTTTAATATATATGAGACTAATGTAAAAATAATATTTCTGGTATGAGCATCGCCGAGACCCTTACAGTTACGGCCTGACAGCTAAGAGTGTGTTAGGTTTTTTTCACTACTTTATAGACTCATGGTATATTCCCGTGGGCAACTGCAATTTTTTTTTTTTTACTGCTGTTGACTTTTGTTTGCATCAAAATCCAGTAGGGTAATTAACATCAAATAAAAAACAAATTAACCCAAATTATAAAATGTGTTGAGCAGCCGACCTGATAAAAAAATATTTTATTAAAAATATTTAAAGGAATTGACATGATTTATCACCCCCTTTTGTGAATATTTCTTATTAAGATTTAGTAATTATTAACATTTAGAAATTAGAAATTAATAAAAGAAAAAGATTAAAGGTACCGGCAGCATGTTTTGAAATAAAAGTTTAAAAGATGAAAGAAAAAAATAAAAAATGTATGAAATATATAAATAAAAATATATAATATATTAGTATATTTTATAAAATTATGAATTGACCTAGGTGCTCGTGTAATATAAGCAATAATAAATAAAAAAAAAAAACTTATCGAGCAGCCCACCTAAACTGTACTTTTTGTAAGAGTATTTAAAGGAATTGACTAGATACATTGCTCTCTGTTTTGGTTTTTTTGTTTTTTTGCTTTTGTAATTTCATGGTATCTTTTTGAAGTAGTTATTTTGCTGCATCATTGGATATGTGAGAATAAATTTATCTTTCAACAATATTTTTTTGTTAATAGTAAATATTTTCCATTTGCAGAATATATATTGTGAAAAAAAATAAAATAGGGCATTTTACTTATTTTATTTAATTTAAAAAATAATTAAAATTTTGTAAATATGTTGTCTTTTGATTATTCTAAATTGATTTAAACCAATATAAATCAAATAAATGAAACAAGAAAAAAAATGAAATGGTATGTACATTAATTACATAAATATAATTGCTAATCTATATATATATATGTATATATATTTTAGAATGATCGTATCAAACTTCTATCCTTATAAAATAGAGTACCACTTCCCACGCTAGAAAGTGTGGCGGAAAGAAATAAATTTATTTCTTTCTGTTATACCGTCAGATTTATAAATGTAAATTTTTTTAATTCAGGTATTTTTAATTAAAAATTAGAAGCTAATTTTTGCGTAGCGTAAAAATATTAAAATAATTTTTATTTTTAATAAATTATATATATAATTTAAATTAAATTTAAAATAATATATTAAAATTTTTAATTATTTATTAATTATGTCATTCTACCGGACTTTATTAATGTAAATTTTTAATTTTCAAACCAAACTAGAAAAATCATCTGAAAGCTGCCACGAGTACCAGTGCCATGTCCTTCTGTCCTCTAATGATGTACTGCCATGTGAGTTTATTGAGCCACGACACTATAATTATCGGCACCATAGCAATTATTATAAGAGCAAATAATAGAAAAAATTAAAAAGATTCTCAATGCGTGGTGTCCGTTTGGTAATGCAGAATGCAGGTGAAGATATTGTACAATGGGTATATACGATTATATAATGAGTACTTGCTTATTTATATTTTGTTTTAAGAAATTTTTTATTATTAAAAAATAAATTTTTATGTTAAAATTATAAATTTATTGATAAAAATTTTTGATAAAAAATTTATCTCTTAATAATATTAAATTTTTTATAATATTTATAATAATATTATATAATTATTATACCATATGATCATATGCATAGATTATTAATTGCATTAAACCCACTCTCTCTCATATCATTAGATTAATTTTGTGTAGGTGATGGAATTATTTTTTAGATTTGGTAAACCTCCCATAAAGTTAGGTTCTTTTTTTTTTTTTATTGGAGTATCACAAACATTACTCAAAAAATTAAGAACACAAAAGTTAACTCACAAGAGATTATTTGTAGGATTTGTCATCACAAATTATAATGGAAAAATATTGTGTAAAGTGTAATACATATATACTTTACAAAAATCAAGTGTAGAGAACATGAAAAAATAAAACAGTTTAAACTATTAAAAAATATAAATAATTGAATTACAAAAATCAGGTGCAAATGGGGTTGGTTTATGGGTACTCAAGTACACACATCCCATATTCAGATTTGGATGATCTTATCTAAGTATGATTTATAATACAGAGTACATAATAGTAGCACTATAAGGCAAAAAAAACAAGGAGACTGCCTCACTTCCAGAGAGAGAAACTTCATCCTAAAACCTTAAAAACAAGGGGCAATTTATAATCTTGAATTATCTTTCATATATGATGTAATTTTAGGGAAAGTTTTGTTTCATAAAATTTATGATGCACAATTCTCATAAAGTAAAGGGGATATGTTAAATTTATTGAATTTTATAATTTAGATTATAAAAATTAATAAATTAGATAATATAAATTTTAAGTATGGTGATTTTTGTAAATTTTAATTTACAAAATAAAAAATATTAATTTTATTATTTGTACTTTGAATAAAACAATGTTACCCGCCATCACACATATATTTTATGAAGTTTATTAATTAAATTATACTTTTAATTTTCACATGAAAAAGATACTTCCTATTTAGTATTTTATAGATACCTTTTAATTAAGGGTATGCATAAGATAAATTAAAAAAAAAATTTGAGTTTATAATTTTGAATCTAAACTCGGCTAAAAAAATATATAGAAGTTTAGTTCAATTAGATTAATAAATTTTGTGTGTATTTTAATTAATTGATATAAATTTAAGTTAAATTTTTAAAAAAATATAACTCGTAATTAATTAATATATATATGTAAAATAATTTGGGTTCAGATTATTTCGAATTACACACATCTACTTTTAGCTAGTTAGTTGAAAATCTGATGCAAATTAGTTGGCAGCTTGTGTTTTAATTTGTCAATCATTCTTGCGTCCTTTCTTAAACATCTATTCAATCACGCGTGTTGACAACTTGCGTACTCTTTGTCAATATTCTCTCTGTTATTTTGTCCTTGATTTTGGCATGCAAAGATGAATTATTAGTTTCTTTTTTGTTGAGACAACCAATCAAATACTATTTTAGTTGAATTGGTTGGCTTCATTCATTTCTATTTTTTATATTAAATGAAATAATATGTAATAATGGTAATACAAACAACTCGTTATGATATCCAAACCGACACAGAAGTGGTTGGGCATCACTTCAATTGACCTTTGCTTAAATTCAATTTTATTATTAAGAAGTTTTTTTAATACTCTTCATCTATCTAATACATACTAATCTCTTTATGATATAAAAAGTGTTAAAATAGATACATTTTTTAAGCAAAATTTTTTATATAAAATATTTAAATTAAATTTAAAATAATTTATTTAAAATATTTAAATTAATTAAAAATTAATTTTTAATTTAATTAATTTTATTCAGGAGTAATTAGCATTTCACAAAAGGTTATATGCATAAATATTACATACAATTTTTTTATAAAACGAATATATAATTTCTTTAAAATTTATAATTAATAAGTATTGATATAAATTATAAAATAATATAAAGTTATATTTTAATTTTATGAAAGTTACAAAGTGCATTGTATACACAATTTTTGTAAAAAGAACATTACTCAATTCAAATATTGTAAACAAAAAAAATTTGTAATTTAACTTCTTTTAACCCTCTATGCTTAAAATTTTTATACTACTATTTTTAGAAGCCTCTATACTCACGAATGATTTTTCTTCCCAACATATTACTTACAATAAATAAAATTTAATTTTTTTTTACTATGCATAATATTTTGGTATTTTTCAATTAGTGAGAACAATTTTTTTTTCCTATTCTGAGAGCATTGTGAATTATTATAATAATATATGAGGAAAAAATAGAGTGCAAGAGAAAAAGGAATCCGCAGATTGCAGACTCCAACTTTCCATTGCTTCCTTGCTTCTTAGCATAAAATCTACTTTGCTAGTTTGCTACCGCACTTCAATGAAACTAGAGCAAGTTACTTTAATCTTTATATTGTAAAGTGAAGCCATTTGCTTTTCAAAATTGAGATTTTAAAGGTATCTTTTTGCTTTGTGCTGAAACTGATAGTAACTTATTCTTTTGACTAAGAAAAGCACAATCTGAAAGTAACCATCCTGTAGGGTTGATGACATTTTGTTTTTCTGTAGGAATAATTCAGAGCTAGCAGGGATGACTACTGGGTGTCAAGGGCATGAAAAATTTCCCAGGAAACTAAGAACAAAGCTTGCTGTTGCAGTGAGGAGTATTCAGTGGAGCTACGGGATTTTCTGGGAATCTTCAACCAGCAAAGAAGGGTAGCATAGAATACCCATCTCGGAGTTTTGTTAATTGCTTCAATAATATTCTTCTTATTTCTCTGTTTCAATTCTTTTCTTTCTTTAGTTCAGCTTACTTGTAGTTCTTCTTAAGTTAAAAAGCGGGCTACTTCTACTTCTAATTCAAGAAATTTTGTGTTTTGATGTTCTGAATCTAAGTATAAATGAACAGCATCTGTCTTCATCTCCTTTTTGAAGCGATGTCCTGTGAGGACTTCGAGAGTTACTGCTTTTATGCAACGAAAAAAGAATATAATAATGTGTTCTGCAGAATAAACCATCAACTGGATTAGATGGATTTTCCATAAATGATGGCTCTGAACCTGAATTCTTGGAGGCCTTCGATGGTTAGGGGAATTGCGGAAAAAAGCAAGTGATTTTTAGCCAGTCAAGGAAAGAAAGTAATCTTTTGCAGATTTTTTAGCCAGTGAAGGAAACTTCAGAAAGGAAACTCAAAAACTGAAATGAACCTAAATTGGGTATACTGAAAACCAGTTGCATTTCCATTACAGAAAAGAATTATAAAAAGAAAAAAGAACAAGATATGAATGAGCAACAGGACTTGAATAATTACAGTAACTTTGGCCTTTTTTTCTGCTAACCTTATGTAATGTGAATCTTGTGATGAACAGAGCACTGGAATGGAGTGATGGCTACTACAATGGGGAAATTAAAACAAGGAAGACAGTCCAAGCCATGGAACTTAAGGCTGACAAAATAGGCCTGCAAAGGAGTGAGCAACTGAGGGAACTCTACAAGTTTCTTCATGAAGGTGAAACTGAACCACAAGCTAAGAGGCCTTCTGCTGCATTGTCCCCAGAGGATCTCACAGATTTAGAGTGGTATTATTTGGTTTGCATGTCCTTTGTGTTCAATCCCAGCCAAAGGTACTATGCTCTCATCTGATGAAATTCCTTACAGGAAGTCTTAAATTTTAGTGTATTTTCTTTATATAGTTCGTCTCTCACTGTCTCTCACCCTTGTAGTCTACAATTTTCATTATTCTACATTTTGTTCTCTTCTCTCCTTGTCACACAGTTTGCCCGGAAAAGCACTAGAAAGTGGGGAAACAATTTGGTTATGCAATGCTCGATATGCAGATAGCAAAGTTTTCTCTCGTTCCTTGCTAGCAAAGGTTGATTTTTTATGCCCCAAAAATTGGTTTCTGTATTAATTTTGTTGAGAGCAAGTAAATACTGACTTTTTTGTATGTCTTTTAACTTTTTGCCTCCAAAAATGGGCATCAATTGCTGTACAAAGAGTGCGTCAATTCAGGTATGACAATCTCTGAAGAAATAGAAATGCACTTGCACCATGTACATTATGGTTTACAAGAAAAAAGAACAAAGGCTCTAGAACCCTTTTTTTTCTTACTTCAAATATTATTTTTACATTCCCTAAATGTTGGACTTTAGGAGTTGGGGAATAGTGTAATGGCCTGAAAATTTTACCATGACACGCTCTTATATCTAAATAATGTTATTTACTCCTGTACAGATCACACAATTTCTACATGTTTCATAAATAAAGATCGGTCACTATATGAGTTTATTTCAATACACTAATAGAGACCAGTCTCTATTAATGCAGCATGAATGCATTGTGCTATCTTGCACTTGTAGCAAACATTTCTCCTTATATCCTGAGCTTTACTTTATGCTGGGTTTATGTTGATAATATTGTTCATATTTTCTGTTAAAAACTGCTATCCAGACTGTGGTGTGTTTTCCTTATCTGGGAGGTGTTATGGAGATAGGCACAACTGAGCTGGTAAATTTTCTATTTTTCCTTTGTCTTCTTCCAGGAGCTAGCTTTTTTATCATTTCAATGTGACGTTTATGTGAAGATATGCTGCAGAAACAACTTGTCAAGACATTAAACATTCTGCTTTCTGTTATTTATAGGTCCTAGAAGACCCTAATCTTATTCAGCATGTCAAAGCTTGCTTCTTGGAATTCTCAAAGCCTGACTGCACTGAAAAATCTTCCTCTGCCCTTTACAAAGCAGATGATGATAAAGACCCAACATGCACCATGGTTGACCATGGGATGCTTGATACAATGACTTTGGAGAACCTATACTCCCCTGCAGAAGAAATCAAATTTGATCAAGATCCTATACAGGAATTACAGGCAGATAACAATGAGGAGTTTAACATGGATTCTCCTGATGAATGTACTAATGGTTGTGAGCATGATTGCCAGATGGAAGACTCCATGATTGACGGGATCAATGGTGAGCCTTCTCAAGCTCGCGGCCAGCGTTTCATGGATGATGCCTTGAGCAATGGCGTCCAAGATTCCTTGAGTTCTGCTGATTGTATATCTGAAGCTTTTGAGAACCAAGGCAGAGATTTGAAAAATGTAAACCAAATGCAATTAAGGGAGCTTCAAGACTGCAATCACTCAAAACTTAGTTCATTGGATATTGGAGCTGATGAAGACTGCCACTACACAAGAACTCTTTATGCTCTACTTGGAAGTTCATCTAATTTTAAAGAAAATCCACACGCTAGTGACTCAAGCTGCAGATCAAGTTTTGTGAGATGGAGGAAAGGAGAAATTGCTGAAAGGATGAGGCCACGTATGGACCTAAGCATGTTAAAGAAGATTTTACTCACTGTCCCTTTGATGCATAGCCGTTACTCCTCCCTCAAGTCACAGAAGGAAAATGACAGACCTAAAAGATTGGAAAATGTTAATTCTTGCATGGGGAATGTTTTGTCTGATAAAAGAAGAGAAACTAACAACTTTCAGGTTCTCAAGTCCATGGTTCCTTCTATAAACGAGGTACTATCATCTGCTAAAAGAACATTACCCTTGGATGCGACTAATTGCATGTATGCTTTTGTCAAGAAACCAATAGACCTAAAAGCTTATACTGTTAGGTGCAAGCCCCTGTAAAGCTTAAACATTTAACATGCCCCTTATTGCAAAAACCCTTGAAGCTTGAACCCTGAATAAAGCACAATCTCTTGAAAACTTTGTGCTAAAATTTGATTGATTTATACAAAAGAGACACGATATCATCTCAAGGAACCAATGCCCAAAAGCTTAAGTTGTTATATGCAAGCCAAGTAATGATTTTACATCTAATAGCTTTAGGCTTGTTATTGTAATTGTAGGAAGTCCTTAATTAAATGAAAATTTCTGGGCAGATCTGAACTCTATTTAAACAGTTTGATCTATTTTGTTTCCTGTTATATTAATCAGGCATTAGTTCTGCAAATCCTCTTAAACTGATACAAGATTTCACTCCATAAATATAGGAATATCATCTGTAACTTGCTTATGCAGATGGACAAGATTTCAATCCTTGGTGACACTATCAAATACTTGAAAGAGCTTGAGGCAAGAGTGGAAGAACTAGAATCATGCATGGACATTGCAGATTCTGAGGTAAGAACTAGAAGAAGATACCCGGATGTACTAGAGCAGATATCAGATAACTGTGACACCAGAAAGATTTACAAGGGAATGAAACCTTGGATAAACAAGAGGAAGGCCTGTGATATTGATGCATCAGAGACAGAACTAAACGGAATGGTTTCCAAAGAAGGCATGCTATTGGATGTGAAAGTACACATGAAGGAGCAGGAGGTTCTGATTGAGATGAAATGCCCTTACAGGGAATACATATTGCTTGATGTCATGGATGCCATAAACAATCTGCATTTAGATGCCCACACAGTTCAATCATCAACAGTAGATGGTGTTCTCATGTTGACACTTAAATCTAAGGTTTGTCTGTCCTTCTAATCTTTGCTCATATAAACTGGATTCCTATAACTGCTTCTATAAAGTCGTTTCTTCCACAAGGTATTACAATTAGAGAAAAGTAAGTCCCACAAAGGGACCTGTTGCTCAATGCTCATAAACAGCAAAGATAACCCTTGATCTATTGGACCCATAGTTTAGTGTATCGAATTTAGTAAATTTCATGGTTTATATTTTTTTAAGTGAGTATTTAGTAAGACTCTATGTGAAAGTAAAAGAATTGGTACAATTATGACCAGATTTCAATTTATCTTAGAAAGCCAATTCTGATAGGGGAATTGTAAGCTAATGACCTGCACAGTATTTGGGGAAGTCTTATGTTGAAGTCAGTTTCTTTGAAACTAACCTACTCTCTTCTTAATCATAGTGGTGAAGTTTGAAGTTGTCTTTACAATCTTTCAGTTTCGCGGAGCAGCAATTGCGCCACTGGGGATGATCAAAGAAGCACTCTGGAAAGTTTCTGGCAAGATTTGACTTGCCTATTTGGATTTCTCCAGGCAGTAGTAACCTGTTCTAATTATGTAACTTCTACTTTGTAACTCCAGAACAGATTCCTAACAAGTGTCCCTTATCAGACGAACCTTAATTTTTTTTCTATTGTTCTTGACTGCTGCTGACTTGTTATGAGAGTGATGAGAGTTCAGTTATGCAATGTTTGTTGTATGCACTATCATGTTGAACTTACTTCAATCTGTTATGCATGTTGTTGATTAGATGTTAGCTATGAGCAACATCTCCCTGTGAATGGAATTAAATTTTGAATGTGGGGTTTCAATGTAGGATGAAGGGCATGATATTGCTAAAGAAACTTGAATAATGCCACAGTGCATTATACAATATCTGCATAATACACAAATAGAGACTGGTGGCTAATGAGGCTTACTACAATATACTAAAAGAAACTGTTATATTTATGTATTGTGCAATTATTATGTAAAGTACTAATGTGTAAATAATATTATTCAAAAAACTTTCTGTAGTACTTAGCTCAACCAAAAATAAATTCTATAGCACTTAGCTCAACCAAAAAAAAAAAAGAAAAAAAATCTGTAGCACTTAGATGCTGTTCTGTGATTTTGCAGGGAACAAATTAGAGTGCGGATTTTAGATGAAGATTTTCAAGGAATTACGATTTTTTAGGTGTCTTTGATCTGTGTAATACTTAGTCATTGAACGCTTGCCTGGTCTGAATATTGAAAACATGTACACTATAAACATCTGATTTTTCAAAATCAAAATAATTAAAATTAAAACCATGTATTTGGGCAGTCAGGTAGGGTTAAATCACTCATCTTTAGAAACAGTAACATTTTTTCGCCAGATCCATTTGGAGGAGACGTTGAATCATGTACAGACTTTTTGCCCATAAGGTACTGCTATCTGTAATATGAAATCACATATATATATATATTTTAAAATTGCCTTATTTTTTAAAGATAAAGAACTTAACTAATTTACTGCAATTTCTACTTTCACTCTACCCTTCAAAATGATGTACTTAACTAGTATGCATTTCTTAACAAAAGTTAACAACAATCTAATAGTGACCAGCATTCGGGGATTTAGATAAGTCAAGATTGCAAGTAAAGTCGTGAAATGGGCTAGTTTGACTTTGTCTCAATTAGCCCATTTCAATTAGAGCAAAAAAAAGTTTAAAATTTTTTAGGTCAATTTTTTTTTAAACTTAATACTTAATTTTTTAGTTTAATTTTAAGTTGATCCGACAGTTTGGCTTAAAATTGATAACTCTAATTATAGTTAAAAGGGAAAGAAAAAATGAGTTAAAAAATTAATAAGAGAAAATTAAGATGTACAAATAGAGAGAGCTCTATATTCTTAATGTTTTCTATAAAATCACCAAAGTTAAGA
The DNA here is from genome assembly GCA_037013595.1 of Dicorynia guianensis. Taxonomy (NCBI): domain Eukaryota; kingdom Viridiplantae; phylum Streptophyta; class Magnoliopsida; order Fabales; family Fabaceae; genus Dicorynia; species Dicorynia guianensis. The sequence goes on from JASUAB010000014.1 coordinate 30,184,328, forward strand.
ATTTTTAAAGTTAAGAGATCCAATTTTCAGCATTAAAATTTTCAGATAAAAAAAAAACAAATGTATATATTTTTATGTTTCCTGAGTGACATATATTTGGTAATCCGGAACCGATTGACCCTTGAATTAGTTCCTCAACCACTTTTGTTGAGCACAAAGTGATCTTCAACTTGGGACAGCCATTCTTGTTCCAAAAGTTTCTCTGTAAAGATATCTACTAGAACTAGTGGGAGAGTGTCTAAGTGGGGCGGAGGATGAATTCAGTGGAAACTCATATATTAGGATGGTGTAAGAGGAAATTTTATATTGAAACCCCCTCACCGATTTATATACCCATTATAAAGATAAACTAGATTAGTTACAATCCAATCTCCTCCTTGGTTCAAGATGGAACCAAAAGAAAAAGCGAAATTCTGGAACCAGAACCCAAATGAATCTAAACAACAGAACTTTTCTTCTCTGGAAGACAGGTTTATCATAATTGTTGGAAGCATCTTACTAGGCCATGGAAAAATATATAGATCACCTAACAATGAAACCTCAGCAGCCCCTCTTCCTTTCTTTTAAATTCCTTTTTGGGCTGAATGATCGTAAGTTCGCAACTAAGAATGACCAAATGATTGATAGCTACATTATATAATTCATTTGAACGGTTGACCTTTGGGTGAATTAAAAATGGTATTGCATTTTCGCAAAAATTGGAAGCATCATGCAGAACAGAGGCAAGTGGCCAACTGCCAAAATAATTAATTCTGTAGATTATGTTTCCAACAACATAAACTGGCAGAGAAATTAAAGAAAGAAAAGAAAATGAATTGTTGACAAAAGCAAATAAAATACACTTTTTTTTATTGGTTGGCCTTCAGACCCCACGATCCACATATCATCCATGTGTATTATGGTGGTGTTCAAGCCACAGAATAACTAACAGGAATTTGTTAAAGCATATGAGAAGCAGGTAACGAACTAACTTACAAAATCAAAATGATTACTAGTGCTTCCAAACCATCCCACCAAGAGTTGATTCAATATCCACATTTCTCTTATTAATGTCTCTGTCAAAATTTGGGGAAAAGTTAAAAGGAAAAGGGATGATGATTCAAGGATGCCCATGAACGATGTAGCAAAATAACCTCATAAATTCGTTAATTGATTAAGAAAATGGTAGTTTCATAAGATAAAATTTATTAAAATCTTACAAAAATGAATATGGAGTGTTAAATTTATTGGGTTTCAAAGTTTAAATTGTAGAAACTATCCTACTATGGGAATCAATAAATTTTCAGGTTGTATGAAAATAGATAAATTAATTTGATTATGCGAGATTATTTTTTAGGTTATGAAAAAGTTTGGTCCAACGAAATGCAGCTCATGAAAACTATCACAATATTGTATCCTGTAGATTTGTTGGGTCTAATTGCTTGGTTTGTGAAGTCTGACAAATTTAGTAATTTAAATTTGACTAAAATTAAATTTGTTATTATTTACGGTTTATTGCAAACTAATAAGCAGCTGAAATCACAAGCCCCAAAACAGGAAGTCGCCTGGTTCCATATTGCTCCTTTCAGTTCATTGAATTATAAATATGTGTATAAAAGTGGAAGGGTTCATTATTCTTTCTGATACATTTATAAGTTAAGAAGAGCACACAGATTTGCAATAGCCAGACAAAAACGAAAAAAAGGAGCGCACAGATTTGCAAGTGGAAAGTAATAAAGAAAAATTAAAGCATTAAATGAGGTTTTCTTTTATTGCCGTGTGATTGCATTTTTCTATAAAATGGAGGCGATTTTAGTATCTTACCAGCCACAACAATACCCTGTTGCAGCTATAGGGAGGCTTTTAAAATTAGTAGTGTTCTGATTGCTATGCACATCAAACTAAAAGGCAATAAGAAATAATATACATTATTCTACATTGCAGTTGGAAACTAAATCCAACCGTAAATCTTTCATCATGCAACTAACACCTGATCCACTTTCTCCTGACGCATCTAAACATTACCCTGTTTTGTTCTCTTTCACACAACAGCAGTGGAAATACAAACTCTGCAACTTAATAAGCACACTTGAAGACCAGCAAGGTCTTTCTCTCACTATTTTCTTTTTGTGACAAGAGGTGTGGCAAACTACTTAACAAACATCAAATTTTGGGTTTAACCTTAAGATACTTAAGGAAAAAAATTCTAAGACAACATTGGGTGCCACTGCACTGTTACGTGCCGGCTCACTATTTATTTTATATACCAGTTCACAACAATTTGGAGGGCACCGCCATAGATGGAAGTAACAGCAAGCATATATTATTTTTTGTGCAATACACACAGGCGACAAATGAATTGAATTTCATTTTTTGTAACCATTCACAGTTGAGCCTTGATACCAGCAAAGTCTGTGACTGTGAAACCCACCTTTTCAAATCTTCCTTTTTCATTGCTCTCTCTGAATTTCAAATAGTCAAAGCACACAAATGGTTTGTACATCCTCTTGTTCCCTACTCCAACCACTTCATCTGGTGCCAAGATCAGCTTCTCGTCCTCAAAGCACCAAAAGAAAGCTAGGGAGAATCTGTTAACTGGCTGCTTCAAAACAACCCTATGCTCCGACGACCTTAGTTTATCATTGCTCCAAGCTTGCAGCATATCCCCAATGTTTACCACCAGTGTCCCCTCAGATGGGCTTACGTCAATCCACTTGCCCTCATTTGATTTAACCTGCAGCCCTCCTATTTCGTCCTGATATAAGATAGTGATACAGCTCATATCGGTATGCATCCCAAGCCCTTCAACTTGATTCTCCAAACTTTCTGGAGCTTGATAGTTGTTTATCCTTAAGTAACCATGGCACTTCCTGAATTCAGAGTCATAAAACTTCTTCTCAAAGCCATCCCCTAAGCTCATCAATGCGAGCTTTAGGATTTTCTCAGCCAATTCTGCCATCTTACTCCCATATTCTTGCAGTATCTCACTATTCAAAACATGAAGGAGAATTAAACTTGAGCCCAATCACATAAGAGAAGGAAAAAAGAATGGCATAGATGGCGTCACAAGGTGCTTATAAATTACCTGAATTTGGAATTTTGTTTGTCAAAGAGGATATCTGCAGAACTCTTAGCAGAAACATAAAAGTTGGGTCCATTAACTCGGAGACTCTCAAAGAATGGAGAGGCAATGAAATGAGGGGTGTAAGATTTTATAGATGAGAAAGGACCGAGTTTGAGTTTCGTATCAGAAGGGAGGCTGAAGAGGTTTTTGGACTGTAAGTGGAGCTGGCTGCAAAGATCTTTGGAGATTCCATGGTTGATTACGTGGAAAAATCCCCAATCTTTGCAGGCTTTAGATAGGGAGGATAGAGATGATGGCTGCAGAGGCTGAGAAATGTCTAATATGGGAAGCACAACAGAAGGTCTGGACTTGGACATCATGGTTAGGATGTACAGAAGAGGTATGGAATATTGCCACCTAAGTTATAGGTTATTTAATACTTAGAAGATTGGTCAGAATAGAAGCTTAGAGCCGAAGTAGGCTTAACTTAGCTGGTGGGCAGGCAGACATGACAGAGCTTAGAGAAGATAGTTCTCTGTGTTTGACAATTAAATGGGAGTAGTGAAACCAAAGATATATAACGCCAAAAGTAAACTGACTTCTTGGTGCCTCTTTGTGTGCCATTAGGATTAACTGAATAATTACAAATGGGTCCAATTATTTTTACAAATAAAATTTATTTTAAAAATTTAAATAATTAAATTTATTAATATTATAAGATTCATCAAATCTATTAAGTAATTTGCATTAAGTGAGAGTTTAATACTCCCACTTGATATGGGAGTACTTTTACTCAGTGCGAAAAATTAATTATTTGTCTAAACTAAATGATTGTGGGCGATCATTAGTTTAAGCCCTTAAAACAACTATCAAATGCTATCACTTTGAAAAGGCTATGGATGAAAGGCCATTAACAGGGATTGACTAAAGCTACAAGTTCTGTCGCTGACAGTGCAGACACTTTTTCTCACCCTTTGTTGTGTGGTATATTCTTTAAAGTGCAATGAACACAAACACAAGTTGGGATATGACTATGTAATTTGGTCCAAATGGGAGGGAGAAAATGATATAAGCAGAGATAATGAGAATTGGCCAGCAGAGACATGTGAAAGACGATGTTCCAGTTTATTTCTCTGTGCTTGTCTTATTCCTGCAGCCTAATTTTAATACGCATTCACATTCAGCAAGGAGAGGTCGGTAAGAAAGCATCCCAGCCACGAGGAATTTGTATATTCCGTTACGCAGGGAACTCACATTCTTTAGAAAGTTTTGACCAGCCTCAATCCTTGGTCAACAAGCATCTGGAGCTTGAGACTAGGTTTAAGTAATATATAAAAATATCAATTGAACAAAGTACAAACCCTATAGATGATTTTAAATGCTCTAAATTTCAGGCGAGGCTAGATAGAGTGTGTCCACACCCCACAGAAACATGCACCAACCCTTGACCTGGTAGACAATTACTTAAAACTTGGGTATAATCTTCCAAAATGGAACTCTAATATATACATGGAGCTCTACTCTCCTTGAGTAACTGGGTAGTCCTGAAAACTTCAATTGTTAGATGTATATAAGTTACTAAACTGGTTGGGAACCCTTTGAGTTGTTCAAGTTTGTTAAAAATTATCACAAAACTTAAGCTATTAAGGTAAATTTAAGAATAGTTTTAATTCTGTAACAAAGTCAACAACTATGATCAACAATTCTTACATTTTTGCTTAGGCTTGTACATGATCCAACCATGCTTTTGAGTACTCAAGCTTAGCAACTGCACAAATTGTTGGCTTAAACTTCCGGCTGGGCTCAGTAGCAAACACTTGATGTGCATCAACAAACATGTAGCAAATGATTCACTTCAACAGTGGCGTTCACAAAAACAAACTCTTTCTGCCAAATCCTTTACCCAATAAGAATGATGTTTGAGACATGATAAGATTGACCTTAGGATTAAGGAAGAAAGATTGGCTATTGAATCATTATGGGATTCAGACAAGCAAAGACAAAAGCTGAGCACTAAGATGCAGTGGGGACATACTATAATTGCAATTTATGGAAATTGAATCCAAAAGGGTGTAGACATCAATTGCAGATTTTGCTCTTGCCACGGACGCGTTTCATTTTGATTAGTGAGATTTGGCTTCAGTCAAATACTGCCAACAGCCTCAAAATTTTCACTTACTAATCCAAATCCAATGGGGCCAAACCCATTTAGGATTGTCGCAAAATATGTCGGCAAACTGGTGAATCTTTGCGGTGGAATAAAGAACACAAAAGGTGTAAGGTTAGATCCTATAATAATTTGCCTCAAATTGTATTTTTGTGTTCTAATTTCCTTCCCGGTTGTAATTTTCACCCTAATTTTTAAATTGATTATTGCATCTTAATTTGTCATAATTTATTGCATTTTGCATACTCACCTTCAAATCGAAAGTTATTCTTAACACATTGATTGAAAAAATGAATTTTTCAGAATTATTTGTTAATAACACGTACATAACCTCACTTAAAATAGGATATAGATTTATGGACTTTCTCTTTTATTGATCTTTGTGATTTTCTTTTTATATTTTTATAATTTAATATATAAGTTTTATTTTTTATTATCATTTTTTTAATTTTATATTTGTCTCCATCTTACTATACACACTCTGTACTTAACCAACAATTTATAAGAGAGAATGTTTAATTAGGATTATAGAAGTGTGAAGTGCAATAAATTATGAGAAATAAAGTGCTTAATTTTATAAATTAGAGTAGAAATTATAACTAAAGGAAAAATTAGAGTAGGAAAGTGCAAATGATTCTAATAATAATTACTTAGCCTCCATTTCTTTGTACATATATATATGGAGAATATGTCAATAAATAATTAATTTTCTTTAATATGAACTTTGAAGAAGTTGGAGAAGAAAGAAAGCGGCCTTCTCATAAATTGGCTTCAATAATTCAATTTCCTATTTTCTTAAACTGATTATTAAAATACTATCTTTTTGTCTTTGATTAAGGTCATATTTTCTCGCATGACACTTGTTAAATATTTAGTTATTTTTAATAATATTATTTTTTTGTATGTATGAGATGTTTTATGTCATAATTATTAGATATAAGATTAATCTTTATTTAAGATATAAAATTAAATGATTTTATTTGTTTTAATAAAGATAACTTTAAGATTTGAATTCAGGCCTTTGGCCTCAAATCTCTTTACTTGGAGTGTAACCAATTGTTATTATATCAATATATTATTAATTTAACAACAATATTATTTTAAATGTTAAAGGGGCACTGATTTTATTGATTTTTTTACTTTTTTAAAAATTAAATATAATTTATATTTTTAATTTAGATAAATTAATCTCTTTATAAATATATTTGAAAGAAATTTATCCCTCCAATTGCAACGCCTACATTTTCTATCTTGATGTGGACTCTAAATCTCTCAGTCATTATTAAATGATATGGTTTGATTACGATAGAATTATCTATTAAAAAAAAATAATAAACTCAGACCTTTAAATTTACACATCTTTTACGTTCTGAGATAATCAAACATTTAATTCTACTTTTTCTCTTTCTAGTTGTATCAAAAGTACAAAAATAAGAGTGTATACATATCAACACTCATTATGAAAGAATCATTGTCCCTCAGATGTTAGAGTTAGGGCTTGGCAAACAGCAAAAACATTATCACCATTTTGTTTGTAGTGGAGCTTAACCTTGATTGGGGCCATTTGCCCCAGCAAATTGTTGGCTGTTAGGGCCTCATGATGGTAGTAACTGTTGTCTTCTTCCTCCGATTTCCCTCATTTCATCTCAACATTATGCATAACTCGCACTTTTATCGTTTCACACAACTTAAGGAAAGCAAAACCTTTTATACTTTCTGCAAGGGAAAATGGGGAACTTCATTATGGGTCTACTTGATTAAAGTGAGAACGACAATATTCCTATCTTCTTTTCTCTACCCGTGAGATCTGGGTATGCTTGGTCTCCACCAGTGTGATTCTTCCAGCCCTTTGTTCTCTTTAATTTTTTTCACACAAAGATCTTCTTGTCTTCTTCCTGACCTTCTTTTTAGTTTATTTATACAAAGGCTTTTTTCGTTTCTTCGAGGCATCTCCATGATAATAAATAAAAGGGATAAATTCATCTATCAATCATGACAAATAATATTAAAAACATAAAACATAACACCGATGAATCATAATAGAATAACAAATGTAAGTTCAACAAGTTAAGAAATATATTTCTTTATACTTTGGTTTACTTTGGAGAGCTGCCATTGATAGGAAGTTTTATATTGTAATTGCTTATGAGCCGATAAAAATTAGTCTCTAATTCAAAGAATTAGAATATGTCTCATAGTATTTTACACAAAAAAAATTCTTTTAATTACACTTTTAAAAGAACTGAATTTATTCTTTTAAAAAAAGTGAAAGATCAATGCTCTAAATGTAAAAGAGAAATATTGTTTCATTGAAATTGATTTATAAAGACTTCAAAAAATTTAATGTAAAATGATAAATCTATTAAATATAGAATTCAAGCCAAAAAAAAAAAAAACACAAAATTTCATGGGCAGCATATAATGTTAAAAAGTTCAACAATTCAAGAGGTCAAGGTTTTTTTTTTTTTGGGAGAGATCGCGAGGTCAAGATTTTCACAAAATTACCTTTACTTTATTTATTTTTTGTATTTTATTAGGCGTAGAGCTAGCAATTTGAACGATGGCAGCACTAATAATGGTATAACTGCTGAGACAGTAAAAAAAACTATGGATTAAAATAAGTTTTTTTTTTTATATTTCTTATACGTTGAACAAAATTGTTTCAAATTTAAATAAAATATCAAATGTATTATAGTAATTTTATAATTCTTTAAAGTTATTAAATTAAATTTAAATTTAAATTCTAATAAATATATGATAAATGAAAATTTTTAATTATAAAACCCCATTCTAATTTTAAAATTTATTCTAAGCTCATTTCAACAAAACGAGTTTTAATGTAAATTAATGATGAATGAATAGAGCATTAGTGTAGTTAATTAAGGCGATGTTCTTAAACATTGGAATAAATTATTCTATGCTATCTTCTATTTTACATTTTTTATACAAATTCTCTTTTCTTTTTAAAACTTACACAAACATTTTTTTATATTTTATAATAAATTGAAAATACTTTTAATTAAGTAATAAATTTATTATAATTTATAAAATATACTCTCAAGTAGTGATATTTTTCCCTTAAAATTAATGTTTGATTTTTTTCTACAAAATGATCTCATGATTGTTTTCATAATTTATAAATTTTTTTCAAAGAATATAGAAAAAATACTAAACATATTTTCTTTTTGAATGTTTTATACAAAATACAGAAAATAACACTACTAAGATGTTTTAGTTTTTTTTTAATATTTTGTGAAAACTTCATAAATTATAAAAATATTTATGAGACCATATCTGTAGAGCTTATCAAGCATAGACTTTAAAAGAAAAAATTTTATTACTTTATTAAGATTATTTTTGATAATTTATAATAAATTAAGTTTATGTACAGTGTATTTATAAAATACAAAATACATTAATATAAGTTTTAAAAAAAAACGTATATATAAAACGTGTAAAATAAATGAAAGATTAAAATAATTTACTCTGAACGTTAATTTTAGCTGTTCTTTTTTCAGCAAAATAAAATATTAATTGAGCATTTAGACTAGTCAATTAATGAATGTCTGCCCATTTGACTTCTGCGTCTGATTTTCTATTACAAAGACAAAACTAATCTGTCCTCTACGCAATCATTAAAGGCTAAATATAACCCAAAACATATTTATTGTGTTGAATATTAATTGCTCCTTCACCATAAGCATCTTTATTTAAATAGAGAGTAATTATATATACATACATAAATTTTTCACATAAACTGATACATTCTCTTATGTGTATATTTCTATTATGTGTTTACAAGGAGATTCTAAGGCCTAATATTTATAAAAAAAAGGTATAAAAGAAGAAAAAGGAACTCACAATAAATGTTCTTCATTACAATCAATCAAATGTAATTATAATTAATCCTAGTTAATTAATACTCTTAATTGCAAAAAAAAAGATTATAATAAATGCTCTTAATAGCAAATCAATTATTCAAATGAACTAACCTTGTTTGTACGAAGTTGTGGGTTAACCCTCCATCAATTAAAATTTGGATCAAACAATTCCCAATTTCGCCTTGTAATTTGAGAGTTCTAGGGGACTCCTACCCCTTTAAAGCATAACAACTAATTTTTGGAATGAATTCTTCCTCCATGATACCTTCTCCATCAACGCCCGTACCCCCTTTCTCTTATTACTCAGTGAGCATTAATGCAAACAATTTTCCTTTAAACAAGTGGCTCCTACGGAATTTTTCTTCACAATTATAACGTCTTTCCATCATTTATGCGGCTGTAAGTCTTTTAATCGGAGTTGTCTTCAGTGTAGCTTCTATAGGTGCTAGGTTTTGGGTTCCTCTTGGTAGCTCAATTGGGTTTGTTGGTGTTGGCAATATCCCTCCGCTACCTTTTCCTCCCCCGTGCTCTAGGACCCTGCCCTTTTGATACCAAAAAACAGTATATCAGGTGCGTAAGGGACACGGAAGGATACTCCTTCCTTACCCTTATACAGCACGTGTTTCGCGTATCTATTAGTCCCCTAGCTTCTTCTTCTCTTTCTTCTAATTTCTCTTCCATCAATTTAGCTAAACTGGCTGCTGGGCTCATTGGTTGGGATTGAAATGCCTTTATCTCCCCTCGGATTTCCAGCTTTAAGTTAGACTCAAAAACTCTTCAAGAATGAATCTGAAGCCCTTGTGACCTGATTGGAGAGCTCTTCAAATTAGTCCAGATATTTGTCTACTGAATTCTTTTGAGTTAGCTTGGCTAATTCTCCTTGCAAATCCCTATACTACGATGGCCCAAATCTTTTACGCAAGACTTCTAGGAATTCAAACCATAATTGTATGTAGTGATTTTTCTTCATCCACTGAAACCGTGCAAGCCCTTCCATCCATGTAAAATAAGGAAATTAATAAACGTTGGTGCCCTGAAATTTCATTGAAGTTGAAGTATCGTTCTGCTTTAAAAATATACCCTCCTGGATCATTGCCCTCAAAATGTGGAATCGTCAATTCTACTGTCTTAGCAGTTTTGCAGCCGACAACTGCGCAAGCTCACTATTCTTGCTACTGCCTACTGAAACATCTCGGTTTTCTCGTTCTTTATTCATTGCAAATCTTCTAAGGATGATCTTGAAGTGCATTTCCTCCGTCATGGTGCCTACTTTGAATGGAGTTTCAGGGTCAACAATTTGATAACAACAAAATTTGTCTGCAGCTTTCAGTGGCTAGGTGCCTTTCACTGGACTGATATATACGTAGCATGTAGGGATGATCCAGTATGTCATAGGTGCTATTGGAGGGTCACCAAAACCCAACCATGTCTGCTTGATGAAGCAACTCAGCGAAGTTACATGTGCTTACCATGGTGTAGTCCATAATCTACCCTCCATCATATTGACATAGCTTGATAGCACAATCTTGAAAAGTTTTGGAAAATTTTATGTATGATTAACAATAATAATAATCCTTTAAAAGGTGAATTTAGTGCTAGTGCTTGCTTTGCAAATCAAGTTCCTTTTAGATATAGAATTGGAATAGAACATTAATGGTTTTCTTTTTTGCAATTAAGTGTCTTCTCTGACATTCAAACTCCTACATATTAACAACTAAAATTTGTCCAAATGTATTTGATTTCATTGAACTAATGCCTCGTTGATAAATAATTAGATATAGAATTTTTATAAGTAAAACATTAGACATTTTGACATCTCTAATTTAATTTAATGGGAATATATATGTATGAGCCATAGTAATTAGATCTACAGCATGCTCTTGCAACCAAAATTCATAGATTTATAACATTGAACTCTTACATAAATAAAAACTAAAATGTATTATGTCACACTTAAGAAATTTCAAATTGCAAATATGCTATCTCTCCTACTTTAAAATGTTTCACATCTTGTTTCAAGGTTTGAAATCCTTAAATACTAACGATTCTATTTATAGTAAATCTATTTACAATGTGGTAAATTATTCACTTCATTGAAGGGAGTAAATATAGGCAACAGGAGCAAAAACCTTTTCCAAAAGCAACCCCATTCTTTTGCTTGCAGCATTTAGCAAGGATGTTGTAGGATACAACTCTACTTACCTTCACTTATCCTTCTAAAACAAAATTACTCTCACAAAATTTAAGTTATGAAAAGCTTATAAAATAACAGTGTCAAATACATAATATATTTTACTAAGTAATTATCCGCTTACAACTTATTTATCACATAATTCTCATATCTCTCATTTTGCAACCATTGATTAGCTGTGTGGGTGAGCCACATTACTAACTAATAACGTAGAATTACAAGTGTGAGAATTGAGTAACTCTAAGGTTGTGAGAGTAGTACTATGCTTTTTTCTGTTCTTTCATGTAAGTTACTGTGCTAAAAAAAGAAGATAACATTTTGTGAGATTTGTGTAACTTAAGAACAGCAAGATCGGTTCTTCTATTCATGATAAAGTTCAAATAAACATAATGCAAAAAGAGAAGAATTTGTTCATTACAAAAACATTCACAAATAAAGTTTAAGTCTCCTCACTTAAACTTTGCAAGCAAAAGTATGGAGTTGATTTTGAATAGATTTTTGCACCCGTTGCCCATATAAAAGCAATTCATTTGCTCTTATGGGTCAAATGAAAGGGGGAACTCATCAAATTGCAGACATTTTTATAAAACCTTCCGATATGTGCTTTCAAAAAGGTGAGAATTTTCATGTATCCAGAACTTCTCATACTTCATGCATCGCCCTCTTATACTATGACTGAAAATAAGTGATCAATGGAAAGTTTCTTCTTAAAAACTCCTCATCCTCTGATACAGAAACAAGTAGGGACACCGCTTTTCACCAACGAAGAAGAGTAGAGGACAGGAGCATTCAAGATTCCAAGCAGCCACCCGTTTTGCGTCATCTCAAGAGAAAAATTACTAAACCAAATGATGAAATATAAATCATAATAGTACTTCTTAAGCACTGCAGCAAATAAAATGAACTAAACGACAAGTATTATATTAAGAAGAAAGTACTAAATTAATTCTATAATGGCATGGATGGAAGAGTGAAGGGCCAACCTGAAAGAAAAGAGGCTAAAAACTAGTAGTTATCTTAGCCAAAAGGAATCCAGAAAATGGGTGGATATAGGCAACTCTCATCTTTGGTTACTAGACATGACCTTTCCATATTCACACAAAAGCTCTCTTCCACTGTGTCCGATGCCAATACTGAAACGCTAAACCGTTTTTTATGTTACAGTCTATCTGTTTTTTTAGAAACTAAAATTTGCAAAAATTTCATTTATAAAACTTTTGACTGTTAATTTTACTAAATTCTATAAAATGGTGAGACCCACTAAATTTAACAACTTACATTTATTTTGTTGGCTCTTTTCTAGTCCGAGTTTTACTTTTTTTTTTTTTAATTTTTCAAGAGATGTCTCTACCATTTGAGCAAAATTAATCTCCAATCGAGGCATAAAGGGGAACAGTATTATCTTTAGCCCCAAATGAGTAACTCTAAAATCAACCTTGAGCAAATATATAACATATATCAAAGTAATCAGAGAAGCAACCGGTTTTCATTGTGTTAGCCCATCAGAATTAAGCTTCACTTTACAAAAACCGCCAGGGAGACACAGAACTCACACCAAAGTAGTTTATATATCTGATATTCCTTAATAAGCGTTGAAATTCTTGGAGGAAGTACAGATAGAGCCTAGACTCCAGTGAACATGTTCCAAAAACCAGAAGGGACCAGCAGTTACAAAGGTTACTAAGCATATTCTCTGATCTTGTGCTCACTGCAGGGTATATATGTAATGGGTTAGGTAGAGGCACACTCAAGTCATCGAATGCATGCTTTTCTGGTTGTCGCTAGTTAGCTTGTTAATCAACCAACTAGCACTGTACCAGTTACCTCTGACATTCGCCTCTTTCTGGATTTCAACACAGAAATATGACATCCACTATACTATATGGTATTGGTATCCCTTTCACATTTTGCAGTTCTCCGCTGATTTAGACTTCCTGTGCCCATTTAGGGGAATTTTTTTTTCCTTTTGAATTTTTTTTTTAACAAACCTTCATTGTTTTAAAAATTGGGTCGGATCGACTAGTTTAATCAGTCTATTCAATACTTATGACAGATGGTGGTTAAAATGGACGAAAATTAATAAATCGATTGGCCTGGTTGGTTCATCAAAATTTTTTAAAAAATAAAAAATTAGTCATAATTACAAATTTTATTAATTCAGTTATACAAGCAACTTTTAAATTGATAAAAAGGAAAAAAAAGTAATTTATTAAAATAACTATAGAAATTATAATTTCTGACATAAAATTAAGATTTATATCAATTTAATAAAAATAAATGAATATACATATTTATATGAAATTTTTGAAAATTTTTAAGTAATAAATAAAGATTATTTATATAAAAATTAATTTATAATATTATTTAAATTAACTGCTAATTCAATCGATCGGGCTGTAATTTACTTTCTAAAACAATTCACTTACCAATCTAGTTTTTAAACACGAGGGTTTAGGCATTTCAGAATATATTAATTATTAAAGCTTCAAGATGGATGATGAGGTCTCTCTTCTAAGCTGCCAGCTGCAGCTTCTTGGTCACTGTATTCGGGTGCTGATTCTTATGCGCCCAAGTAGTGGAACACAATTAATTAAGGTACCGTCTCCCTCCTCTAACGTCCATCCATCTCCTTACCATTCAATTATGGTTGATTGTTGTTGTACTTGACGTCAGACGATCGTAACGATACCTTATTATTAAAATCTCAAAAACTAATTTTTGATAGAATTATTGAACAGTTATCTAGATTTTATATTATGATTATTATAATATAAATTTTTTTTAGTGAAAATAATATAAAATTTTAATGTTAACCGTGACATGTGTTGCCACAAAAAGAGATTATTAAAGCTACCATGCAATATCCGGTGCGGAAGTAGTTTTTTTTTATTTATATTATTATTATTATTATTATAATATGACCCTCTGATAGTAAAAGTGAGTTTGTACTTTACACACTATCTTATATGAGTAAAGGTGTTAAAATAGGTTAAATTTATTAAGTTAATTTATTTATTTTATTTAATTTGTAATAATAAAATAATATAAAAAAGCTTAATTTATAATTTTATATATAAAAAATATAAATTCATAGGACATCTTGCCTCACCCCCCTTAAAGAATAGATTGGGTCAGAATTTTCTTTACATGTCAGAATTACAGAGCAAGACGGCCCACTTTAACGCCTAAGTTGAGGTCAATATTCTAGTGTTTGATTCCATTATGCAATCTCTTCTTGAGAAATATTAACAATTTATATAATTTTTTCATTTTAAGAAAATTTCTTAATCCTCCTTCATTTAAATAAATTTTTTGTTTTAACACAATTACAAAATTTTTTAAAATTTCTTTTAGCAGAGAAAAGTTTTATTAGTGTGTAGAGAACCAGGGCCGTTATACTGCTGATCCAGCAACATCTTGAAGCCGTGAATGCGTTCCCACAGGGAGATAAATGAAATGAAAGATTTTGGGAAATGCTGAAGCCTGATAGAGAATGAATGTGGTATTTTACTTAGCTTTATTTTTATTGATTATTTTTTTTCCTTTTTCTGTTTGGGACAAGAAGGGGGGAATCATCTTTGAGGTATAGGCCAAGGACATATATAGAAATAAAACCGGCTACATACGATGTGGTCCTTGAGTCACCTGCAAAGGACATTGAAGATTGGATTTAAAGGGGAATGACTGGTATACACTGCTTCTGCCCACGTTTTTGTTACTTAGGTGTCGTGGCTCAATAAAGAGCCAAAGATTAAAGTGTAAAAGTGAAGAAACAATGGCTAATTGTAAAACACATCAATAAACGTAAGATAATTGTAAGAATAGAAAAGTAGAAATATCAGTGCTAGGGTTTAAACTCTATGCTGTAATAGTCACAGAAATGTTGTGTCATTGGGCTTTCTTGATAGAAATTTCGTGGACCGCATTTGATGATGCGAAATTTATTAAATCTCTCGTGTTTCTAAAATTTTTGTGGTAGTTTTGTGTCATAAAAATTTTGTGAAGGTAGAAATATTATAACAATTGTATAAATTTGATGGAAAATTAAGAATGACAATCAATTTGCAATTTTCTTATTTATCATGAAGGGGATGCTTCTAGAATTCATATAACTGAAAAATTCTGAATAATAATAATAATTTTTCTTTGCCATAATCAGATAAGATTATCCCTAATTTTTTACTTTTTGTTATCTTTAGAGCATAGATGTCCACATTATGCATATAATTTTATTTAAATAAACTTGTTTTGCTAAATTATTTACTTTTGCTGAATTATTTACTTTATTTTTATATAATTTTTATTTTATAAAATTAAATTATTGAATTTATTGAATTTTATAAATAGAGTTGTAAAACTTAATTAATCTAACATTAAATATGAATATTTTATTTTTACACAAAAAATGAAAAAAACTTTTCTTAATAATATAACATAAATTGTTTCAAAAAATTTACTCCTACATAATAAATTGTCACAAATTTCTTCAAAAATTCACGACAATCATCATCAAATAAGACCTACTTAATATTAACAAAATTTAATACAATTGATAAATAGTTGTATTTTTTAAATATACTAATATAAGTTTAATTTTAATTGTATATATAAAAAAAATTTGTTAAAAAAGATAAAATTTATTTTGATAATCTTTATACCTCAATAGAGATTAGTCTTTAACTTTTGACTTAAAAATATTTTGAATTCATTCGAAAAAAGACTAATGGCTATCACAAATGTTATGAGAAATCAATAACAATAAATATATGTAATAATAACATTACTCAAAGTGCTCAACATTAAAAATTAAATCATATATATATATATATATATTTTCTCCTGAACTAGTATGAACCATCCAAAAAATATGTTTTTTCTTTTCATTATGTGGAATATTGTTCACAAATCACAAGTGCACATGCATGCCTTACAAGCTAGCCCAAAACCAGGCTAGTTATCTAATTGTATTAAATTTCCACCAACATCAAAAAAATAGCAACTGGGGTAATGGAACCCCATAGTTTTCAGCTTGATCAAGCTTTCTTTATCTTGAATATAATTAAGGAGCTTGATTAGATATATAGACATCTAAATTGGGCTTGAGGTCTTAATGGATAACACTTCAAACATTTCAGGAAAGCTACCGAAACTTAAGAAGGTGTTGTCTTCTTCCACTTAAAAGTTGACCCACCATTAGGGCTAAAATAAGTACATAATAAATTATCAAACTGTTTTCCAAAACCATTAAAATTTCCTCAAACGACCTCATTTTTCTGCAGTCTTGCGTAACCAAGAATTTGAAAAAAGATAAATATTTTTTTGGATGTTTTCTAAATTTCAACTAATTCTTCCTATGTAACTGTAATCCAGAAAAAAAAAATAACCAATTTGATAAGTATAATCCTAAATTCCAGTGATTTTAGACTAAACTAGCATTATTGTGCTTTGGTGTCTGTCTTCATGTTCAAATATCAGGGTGGAAGTTTACCAAAAAAAAAAAAAAAAAGAAATCAGAGGTGGAATTCTCCAATAGTTTCTTCTTTTAAAACAGTTAAAATGTGGAATCTTCAATTACGTTTTAGTTTGAGAAACATACTTTGCAATGCTTAAGTATTAGTTCATTTGAATGTTAAAAATAAATAAATAAATAAAAGAACTTCATTAAAATAAAACATTAAATATCATGTGTGTAAGTAAAAGATTTGGATAATGACTTTGTTGTTTTTTATTTTTATTTTTTTAAAATTTTGCAATTAAATTTAGGGGTGTACACAAAATGGGGTCAAGTCAGATTAGAGAAATTAAAGTTTAAATTTTTTCACTTGAACTCTATAGAAAATACGTACAGATTGAGTTTAAATTTTAGTCGATTTGTTAAATTTATATGTATTTTAGTTAATCAATTTGAATTCAATCGAGTTTGACAAAAAAATTGTTATTATCTAAGATATAATTACACAAATTAAGTTTAAGTTGTTTTGAGTCAATCCAATTTTCACTACCACCAATTGAGTCTAACTTACATTACAAGTCAAGAGGTCACAATTGACAAATATATAAGTGATGGGAGAGTTATCTCCCATAAAATGGAAGAGATAACTTTCTCAATTAAATTAGACGATAAAATTTATTAATTTTATATTTTAATTTATAAAATTTAATAAATTTTTAATTTTTAATAAAATTTAATAATTTAATTTATAAAAATAAAAGTAATATATGCAACAGTAATATACGAAAAATGTTGGTTTCAATTTAAAAGTGCAAGTGAAACTTTGGATTGTTATTTTTTTTACGCGATGTGTCTTTTCAACATATGATTAAGGATTAAGAATAATGATTCATATATTATAACCACTGAGGACTGAAGATTCTCTTCTCAGCTGCATTTCCAAGTAGGACACACCTCTCATGTCTTATTCTACCCTGTCTTCCTCTGAATCTAGGGAAGAATTTGACCATATCTGGAACTGGGTCTTCCTTCTTTAATCAAATTCCAGAAGCAGCAATATCAGATGGCTGATAATTTCCCTCTCTGATTTTGTTCAAAGAAACCTTTACTTTTGGGCATGGAAAGTCTTCAGAGTTGGAGATAAAGGCACAAAAGCTTCCGAGGGAACTCTTTCAAACGGTTTTGAGCTAGCTACGGTTCAAATTCAAACCTGGCAAATAAAAGGTAACTTCAGGAAGAAAAACGAAAGAATGTTTGGGACCGTTGCTTTTTTCCAACCGTTGCTTTTGCGCGTTTAAATTTCAGTTTGTTCACCCGTCAGGAAATTCTCAAGGATTGCTTTATTCATAACCCTACTGCGTTTTTCAGTGAATTATTTTGGGTCTCAATGGCAGGAACATTCTTGGGCAGCTTTTGCTTTTTGTTTCCAGATGACAAGGAAATTCATCTTTCTCTTTCGGTCCCCCTTTCTTTGCCTTTTTCTTTTTTTAGTTTCTGCAATTGAATTTAACTTCAGTGTAAATTCTGCATTTTAAATTGAGTAACCTTCTGGGTCCTGCTTTTATATCATAAGTCCCATCAAATTAGTGTTTTTCAAGGTGATCATGAAGTTCTGAGATTTAGAACCCACAAACCCAATTGGTGAATCAACTTTCATAATTATGTGCAGGTTTTGAGGGTGTTGACCATAAATTCTCGAGCTAAGATGGACGATTCAACCAATTTTGATGAAAATTATGACGTGGGTTGTCAACCTTCACCTTCTTCTGTGGATCAAATTAATCAATCAGCCGCTGAAACTTCTGGTTACTCCACATTAAGTGGTGATTCTTTTGCATACTGCCGGACTAACTCAGAGACCTCAAATTTCTCGGAGACTGTAGATGACCATAGCTTTGCTAGTGAGCCTTCACCTTCTCGATGGACGGCTGTGAAATCTGGAGCCAATCAAGCTGCTCTTTCCAGGCCAGGAATGAAGCAACGCCGGCATTTGTTGGAAACTATACCTGGTGACCTTGATCTCTTAGATTCAGGTTGGTTTTCTTAATGTTGTGTAGTTGTTAGTTAATTGCTCTCTTTGAATGACTAGAATTTGATGCTAATTCGCAGAGCTTGAATTGATGAAGGAAAGATTTGCAAAGCTTCTGCTGGGGGAAGACATGTCTGGTGGTGGGAAAGGTGTCTGCACTGCAGTTACAATCTCAAATGCCATTACCAACCTCTATGGTAATTCTTTTATAGTGAGGATTGTATGGTCTGTTGAAAGGGTTATTGCTTTTTGTTAAATCCATTGTCGTTAGACGCTTTGGGACTGGGAATTTTGCAGCAACTGTATTTGGACAAAATTTAAAGTTGGAGCCTCTCAAGTCCGAGAAGAAGGCTATGTGGAAAAGAGAAATGAAATGTCTTCTATCAGTGTGTGATTACATAGTAGAATTCGCCCCAACTGCACAATATTTAGAGGATGGCACAATTGTGGAGGTGAAATTTTGATAGACCATAATTATGACTCTGATGGTGTTTGTTTTGCTCCTCTATCTGTATTTCATATTTTTTTATGATTTCTCTCAGATGATGACAAGCAGACCAAGGTCAGATATTTATATCAACCTCCCGGCTCTGCAGAAGCTTGACACAATGCTCATAGTAAGACAAACTTCAATTACATGTGCTTCGCAACAATTCTATTTTGATCCAAGAGGGACTCATCGCATTTTTTCATGAATATGCTTGACAGGAAATATTAGACAGTTTCCAGGATAGTGAATTTTGGTATGTTGAGCAAGGGACCATGTCAGGAAATTCATTGCGTTCACCTGCAGGCTCATTTCGAAGGATTACACAGAGGAAAGACGAGAAATGGTGGTTACCAGTTCCTTGTGTTCTCCCTGGTGGCCTCTCTGATAAGTCGAGGAAGCACTTGAGAGAGAAACGGGATTGTGCTAATCAAATTCATAAAGCAGCCATGGCAATAAATAGCAGTATTCTCACAGAGATGGATATCCCAGAAACATATATAGCAAACCTTCCCAAGGTTAGTCCTCATTGGTGATCGCATTTTAAGACAATGTCTGTTTCTGAAAGTCTTGGTTTAAAATCCTGAAGTTTTCATTTATTTGTAGAGATGACTAGGATTGCATAAATTTTGATCCCGTTATATAAATGGCTTGGGATTTTATTTTTTAATTTTCTTCATGAGCTTTTTACGGAAGCCAACAAGAACAGCTGAGCCTTTGAGTCCGTATCAGTAACATTTGTACATCTGATAAGATGTTCTATTCTTGTTATGCTTTCCCTTAAGAATTGAGACAGAGGCAGTAAGTGCAGAAGAAGAATTGTTCTAGATGCTTGTGAAAACACTTTAAATTTTGCATACTAGTTTCATAGAATGTATTGAGTGATAATCACAAGCTTTTGTCAAAATAACTTATCTGATTTCTTTTTCTCTTCTATAAATTAATTTACGCAGAGTGGGAGAGCAAGTCTGGGAGACTCAATTTACCACTATATGTATGCTGCAGACAAATTTTCACCTGACCACCTTCTTGACTATCTCAAACTAAGTTCTGAACATGAAGCACTGGAGCTGGCAGACAAGGTTGAAGCTTCAATGTACACAAGTAGGCGCAAAGCTTGCCTGAGCCATTCGAAATCATCATGGCAGGAAGTAAAGGATCTCATGTCTGATACTGATCAAGATGACAAAAATTACATCATAGCTGAAAGATCTGAGACTTTGTTGTTTTACTTGAAGCAAAGATATCCTGAACTTTCGCAAACTTCCTTGGACACATGTAAGATTCAATACAATCGGGTAAGTTTAGCAACCTTTAAATTCCCATGAAGCATTGATAAATAGCAGAAAACCATGACATGGCCATTTTTCTTAAACAAAAAGAAAGAACTTTTTATAACACCCTGGTATGGATATCTGTGATTGTGAAAAGGTGAACAAGGTAGATATGAAATAAAAGATATCCACATTTCAAGCTCATGGCCTAAAAAAATGAAAGTTGTTCTCCGCAGGATGTAGGGAAAGCAATACTGGAGAGCTACTCAAGAGTATTAGAAGGCCTAGCATTCAACATTGTTGCTTGGATTGAAGATGTTCTTTGTGCAGATAAATCAATGAGAAAAAAAGATGTATCGAAACCACAACTGAGTTTTACACCAATATCTTAAACACTGGTGCACTTCCATCTGGCAATTTGTTGTTAATTTGACTTAGAACGTAGATAGGTGATAGAACGGGAATAGAATGTAAAGGAATGATCATTCCCAATATTACGTTTGTTATGATCAGAATGGAATGATCTGATCATTTTTCATTAATATGTTTGGTACACTAAAATTGCTAAAAAAAAATGACCAAAAAAAAAAAGATAACTCTTAACATTGTCGTTAAAAATAATATTACAGGTGATGGATGTTGTGGGGTGGCAATAGTGGTAGTAATAGAAGCAATGATAGTGGTAGAGGTGGCAGTGGAAGTGATGATGGCAGTTGTGATTGGGGTAGCAGGTATGACAAGGTATGAAAGTTGTGATGATAATAGAGACAAGAGATAGAGATGGCAAGGCAGGGGGTGGGGTGGCAACGAAGAGTGTTTGTGGGCGGTGGAGTGTTAATTCCATCAAAGTGTTTGATTTTTAAATCATTCTAACTGCTTGATATTAATTGTGCTTTATTCAATATTGACTAAACTAAAATTTTACATTTTGATTTATATATATATATATATATATATGGATTGAGATTTTTTAAAATAAAAATTATATTTTATAAAATAAAGTATAGAAGAATAATTATTAATAAAAAATTAATAATATAAATTATTTTAAATTTATAAATTATTTATTTATTTATTATTTTATAATAAAAATAATTATTATTTTTTAATTAATGATTATTTATTTATATTTTATTTTATAAAACGACAAATTATATATATATATATATATATATATATATATATATGTATGGATTTGAAGTTGTGGATAAAAAATTTTGCAATGAGTACTAGAACTTGACTCAAATTTCACCTTCCCCAGAGAGCGAGGGGGTTAGGAAAAGACAAAGTTATTTCCTGCTGTGTAGCCCACACTAATGAATCCAAAAAATTATAACATATGCACGCACAAAACCTTTTCAACGTTGATAAATACATAGTATCTTGATTTAAAAATTATCTTCAACATCGCTACCCATATTATGAATATGAGAATTGAGTAATATTCATAAATGCAAACCAAATTAGAGGGGATATTTGACCAATACATCCAAAGAAACCCAGACATCGATGCCATTCCAAATGGCATGCAGCACATGACATAATGATATTTCATGATACATAAGCTAATGTACCTACTTTATATAAGATGCTTGTTTTGGAATTTTTACCACATATTTTTGCTTTTTGAGTAGGATAAATTTGTTTGAAATAGAAGCTGAATAGTAAACATATTTCAATAAAGATGACTTTATGATTGAACCTTAAATATATGATCTGACTCAAGATAATTAGAAACACAATCAACTACCACTATATCAACCATTTGTATTTATAGTCGGTGTCATAAAATATGAAATATTAATATAAAACAATAAAATAAAATATGAAACACCAAAATACTTCTTTAGTATATAATTTCTTAAATTTTCAAGTATGAGAATGTTCGAACATAAGATGTTAAATTACAAGATAGATAGTTTCTTAAAATATATTCCTATAGATAATAAATTAAAAAATTGGTAATTTAGTAAAAATTTAAGAATCTAACACACATCAATTGTTAATATAACCAAATGTTTAAATGAGAGTAAACACAACTAGGTCACGATTTAAAAATTATATTAATAAAAATATCAACCTAATCTTAGCTTATATGCTATAATAGGTCAAAAATAAATTAATTAAATTTGACAAAATTTATTTTATCAAATTACCGAAATAAATAATGTTTTGAGGATCAACCTAATGAATCTGGACAACCTCCCCCAGATTGCTGGAAAATTAATATCAACGGGCCATGCATGCACAAGGAAATCGAGCAGGGTGTGGAGGTATAATTCTGGATTCGGAAGGGCGATGGATCGGGGGATACTCCTACAGTATCGGACGATGTTCAGTCATCAGTCTTACATGCGGAGATGTGGGGTATTCTCCTGGCTTGGAGTATGCATGGCCGCTTGGAGGAAGAAAAGTGATCGTGGAAAGTGACTCATTCACGGCCACCTCTCTGTCAACATCCTGATGACTTGGGGAGGGCGAGTCAAATCCTAGCCTGGATTAAAAACTGGTCTGTAGTTTTTAACCACACGCATAGAGAGGCAACTCTGTGCTGATTGGTTTGCTTAAAAAGGTGCAACGGAGGATGCAGGGTTGCAAATTTTTAACAATGTTCCAGAGGAGATCTGAGACCGTTTCACAGCGGATATCGCTGGATTATGTAGAGCAGTTGTTTAGTTTCTTCTGTGTTTTGGGCTGTTAAGCCCTGTCTCATTACCAAAAAGAAAAATTCATATTGCGACGATTCTGGTTAGAATGATTGATCAAAGGCATCAACTTTAACCTCCTAGGTAGGGCTAACAAATCCCAGCAAAGTATATTTATCAAACCATAAAAATGTGATCACTGATCAATATGCCAGACAATTAAATTTCTCTTCATTATACTTGAACTAATTGAAGTAACTTCGTCCACAAAGCTCTTATCTAACTATTTCAGAAACAAAACATCAAGTAAGTTCTCATCATCGGATCGACGTACGCAGATCCGCAGGTAAAAATTCGGGAATCAAATACAACAACTAAAACATGGTGTTGTAACAAGAATGAGGGCCTTGCGAGAAAGTTTTGATGTCTTGCTCCTGCTCATTAAAATTATTTGTCTCATTTGTCGTTTCAGGTTCAGGGTCACTGATTAGCAGAGAAGATTGAGGATCCATCAATTCCATGAGCTTCCTCTTCTTGTAATTCGCCTTGAAACACGCTTGTCTAAGCCTCTTTGTATTGTTCTCAAGTTGCAAATCCGGCATCTCCTCCATCAGCTGCTTTTCCTTCTCCAATATCTCAATCGCGTTCCTCAGTTTTTCTTCACTCTCCTGCCCCTCCTCCTTCCCTAGCTCCTGCACGGCCACACCCCAATTAATCAACCAAATCCACATCAAAATAAGCTATATATACACACTGTGCCTTCAACTTTCATCACAATGAGCACGTACAAACCCACCTGTACATTCTTTATTAAGGTTTGAAGGCTCATCAGTTTTCTGTGCGGCCACCTTCGAATGCCCAATTCCCTGCACCTTTTCTTCAAGAGTGTGAGACCCACGTTAAGCTCGTTGGCTGCTTGAGTTATGGGCATGTAGAAGTACTGAGAAATGGTCTTCCTTGATAACATTCTCGTACTCATTCTGCTTCTCTCTTCTCTGCATCGCTTAATTTTGCTACTACCTTCCTCAATTTCCTTCCCGGCACTTTGCACAACCGGTTTCTCCGTTTCAAAACTGGCATCAATCTCATTCCATACAGCATCAGTCAGTCCTTGTTTAATGTCATAGTATTCATCATCTGCACCAGCCAGAATCACCACGATGATTTCAAACCATATAAGAATAGATAAAGGACAAATACAATTCAGGTTGGAGTACTAAAAAAAATACTCAAGGGCTAAAAAAAATGCCTCATACACCGATAGCCTATCAAGCTTGATGTTGGTTCGATGGCAAGAGATTCATATAAAGGGTCAGGGAAGCTCCCCATCAAAGGGATAGCATCAGGAACAATGCTCTCTTGTATGGCAAACTCATATGGCAAATCCAGTGCACAATACCCACTGATACCATTTCCACTGAAATGAAAAAACATCAAATGCAAATGTTAAAATCCTGGTTATTATTTTCTCGAAACATTCTGTGATGAGTGTATGTGCGAGTGTTTGTGGAGAGTAGCAGAAGTTTAATTTACTCTACCACCTGAAATCATAGGAAGGGAATTGACACAGAGATGGAAACGGGTCTTCATCTATTTCATACTTGGATTTCCAATCCATGAGAGGCTGAGTACTCCTCATGATCATATTGTGCTACAGAGAGAAGGAGGAGTAGGATGACTAAAGCGAAAACTTTTTTTTTCCCTCTGCAGAATGAAGCTCCTAGTTGGCAATTTACTGTGGCATACGAAAGGAAGAAGGCAATATATACGAAACATGAATAAGGAGATGATGAATCTAAGGAAGTAGGGAGGTAATTACGTTTTGGAAAGTGTGCGCCGCCTTGCATGAATGAGATTTATTGTTTAACGTGTGTGCTTGTGAGAGTTACAAGATAATTAATTACTATTGGATATTCCCTTCAACTTTTTCTTTCTAGAGAGAGAGATTGAGAAAATTTGTTAGTAGCTACTACCTTAGATGAGGTTCTTCAAGCACGCTAGCCCAGTCCAGGAATTCGTCTCAGCAGTCAACAGTTATCAATCCGCCGTCAGCTTAATTCATGTACAATTTGTTTAAAAATGATCACTTATATAGGCTTCTTATGATTTCTCTGGTGCTGTTCTTTGGGTTTATAAGAAAAACTTTGGTACTAGTTACATACATACGCCCTTTCATTCAAATAAAAATATTTACTACCTACATAGGAGTGCTGAAATTTTTTTCAGTTTACAGATATAAATATCTGTACATGGAGACACCATTTTATACTATAGTCCTCGGGGAAAAAGGATTTCATGGGCATGCATGCAAATGGCTGCCACAAGTTTATTGTTTCTTCTAAGCAATATTATAGTCTGAAAAAGTTGAACCCATCTGAGGACAAGAATAAGCCCTGCAACAAGTTATTATACTGTACTAAATCACAATCATTAGCCTCTTTGCCAACTTTCTAGATTCTGCTTAGTCATCACCCAAAGGAGAGAAGTAATTCATAATAAGAGAAGGGCAACTTTTTTTTTCCTTTATCTAATTTCTGCTTTCAAACTGTAAACTGAAGGCGAATAAATTGGACTGATCACTATTACTATATCCATGGAGATGTAACAGATTGATCAAATTCACTAATCATTTTTCTTTTTCTTTTTTTTTTTGGTGATATAAGAGGTCGAATCTTTACATGTGAGGATTAGGAGGTAAGTCTTTGTGTCACAAAACTATAAGGCTCTAGGCTAATCATTTTTCTCTTTCTGTTATGAATAGAATTTAGTGGTGTGAATGTGAATTACTGCTATTAAAACTATAATTGATTGCATAATTTAGATCTCTTTAATGCGGAAGGGCTGTGGATTATGAAGCATTCCTCCATTATTGAAAGAGTTATGCCCATAATTTTCTTAATGTACGTACTTAATTGAGACTCATAACTAAAGTATAACAAGAATTCAGACTTATTATAAACGCTACATGCCATTTACTAAATTACATTCAATCACAATTGTATAGACCTTGTTAGACTTTTGCATTTTGATTTATTATTTTTCAGATTTTCTGAGTCGAGTTTAATTAATCATGTGCCACAGACATGACGGGTCAACAAAAAAATTGAGTAAACTTTATCAATTCGGATGGACAATTAATATTTGGGTCACAATGCAACAAATAAAAAGTGCAAGTAATTTAATTTGATTAAAAGTTAAAACCACAAAACCTTTTCAACAAAAATTTGGACTAGGACAACTCGAGTCACTGGTTTACACTAATACAGCTCTCTTATTGAAATATATTAAAAATCTTAACTAGAGAAAAATGATAATAAAAGCATCATATAATAGGGAAAACATTATATATAATAGGAAAAGACACTTGTGTTTATAATCAATCTCATAAAAAATGAAACACATATATCCAAAAAAATAAAATAAATTACAAAACACCAAAATATTTCTGTAGTATAGTATGTTAAATTTTCGAGTATGACAATGTTTAAACATAAGATGTTAAATTACTAAATAATCTCTTAAAATATATTCACTATATAGATAGTAAATTAATAATATTGGTAATTTAGTGAAAATTTAAATATAAAACACATATCAATTGTTAATGTAACCAAATGTCTAAATTAGAGTAAACACAACTAGTTCACGATTTAAAAATTATATTAATAAAAGTATCAACCTAATCTTAGCTTATATGCTATAATAGGTCCAAAATAAATTAATTAAATTTACAAAATTTATTTTATAAAATTAAAGCAATAAAAATTAATTTGTTGGCTTATCCAATATAAATAATTAAAATGATTTAAGCTAATTTTATATTTATAATATATTTATATTAACTCATATAATATTAATTATATAAATAAACTTTTGTAATTGATAATTCATACTTAATATAAATATGTTAAACTTATTTAAATAAAAACTAATATTTTAAAAAAATTTATCTAATTAAATAAAAAAATCCGCCAAAGTCAGTGACGCAACCGGGGGGGCTTTCCGCCCGTACCTTAAACCTTGTATGGAATAATATAGACGATGCAGCTGCTTCGTCCCTCGCCTTAGGGTTTGCACTTTCGGGTTGCAAAGTCGCGGTCTACCTTCATTGCTTTGCCCACACAGACCAGGAACTGATCCAACGATACAACAATATACCGCGATTCCTTCATAATTTCGTTTCGGCAACTTTCGGAATCGAAAATACAAGGTACGATATTTTGTTGCTTTCTGTCAGCGCGATTCAACAGGTTAGAGCTTGATTGAAGTGCAAAATCGATCATATTTTCAATCAAATTCACGAACTTGAGAATGATCTATATGATTTTGGTAGAGTTGAAGCTCAAGCAGTCGATTCTATGGTGGATTGCGTTTTGTGTAAGCAAGCATCAATATATTTTGTGGATGACAAGGGTTGGTTTTACTTGTTTGAGATTTTGAGTGGCATGGATTGCCTTCTCTGGATGTATATTGGCCTGAGGTTCTGTTGTAGGCTATAAGTTTAGTAATGTTCTTACCTTCTTCCCTAAGGGGTGACAGATTGGTTAATAAGCAATTTAATTGAGACGCTATTATCAGTTTGACTGGGGCTATTGTTTATGTATTGAGCCTTCTAAAACTTTCTTTGTTTTCTCAATCGGTTTTCTCTTCAACTTCAATGTTGAAGTTTTCCCAGATGGTCTAACACCAGTTAGGATAATTAGGCTATTCTTTTAAGATGGTATTACACTAATTTGAATACAGTGGTTTATGCTGATTCTATATATGGAAGAAACTTTGAATCGAATAACATGAATTTAAATTATCCTTGAATTAGGTTCCCAGTTGTCCATGGTTGTCTTTCTCCTGACCTTTATTCATCTTCTATTAGTTTCTTGCAGAGAGGTATCATTTATATCACCTGACGGTATAATACTCAATTTTTTAAATGGCATTGGTAGTAGTCTGTGGGCAGCCATGCAGTGGGAAGTCAAAAGCAGCACTCTGTTTAGCTGAAGCTCTAAAAGAATTGGAATCTAAGCAGTTAGTGAGGGTCATAGATGAGGCATCCTTTCATCTTGATCGTAATCAGAGTTATGCTAATATGCCTGCAGAGAAGAATTTAAGAGGAGTGCTTAGGTCGGAGGTAGATAGGTCATTGTCCAAAGATTGTATCATTATAGTAGATTCTTTGAATAACATCAAGGGTTACCGATATGAGTTATGGTGTTTGGCTCGTTCAGCAGGGATTAGATTCTGTGTGCTGTACTGTGATGTTGAAGAAACACATTGTAGAAAATGGAATGAAGAGCGCAGGGAGAAAGGGGAAGCTAATTATGATGATACAATTTTTGAAGATTTGGTGAGAAGGTTTGAAAAACCAGATAGTAGAAATCGATGGGATTCTCCTCTGTTTGAGTTATGGCCATACAAGGATGGTATTGAGAAATCTTCTACTGCCATGCAAGATGCTGTTTCCTACTTGACTAAAAAGGTGGACTCCAAAACCCGGGATGTTAAAATTTTACAGCCTACCATTGCAACTCAAAACACACGTTTTTCAGATGCGAATTCACTGTATGAGTTAGACAAAGCAACACAGGAAGTAACGAATGCTATTGTGGAAGCTCAATCGCAAGCTCTTGGTGGGCCTATTAATGGGATTTCTGTGGGGAAAGACTTGCCAACAATCAATATATCAAGATCAGTTGGGCTGCCAGAGCTTCGTAGGATGCGACGCACGTTCATTAAATTGACGGGGCAAACAAGTTTAAGCGGACCACCGCCTCCTTCTGATGCAAATAGTGCAAAGAGAATGTTCATTGACTACTTGAATAGGGAACTAGGAACAACTTTGTTGAACAATGTGTGACTGTCTATCAAGTCAGATAATGTGTGCCCCAAAAGCTGCCATATAATGTTTCAAACAGGCGGGTTGTGTGGGGGGGGGGGGGGGGGGGGGGCCGCTGGTAGGTTTAGATTACTCATAGCATAATTGATGAACAAACTGTCATTTCTTTGATTAGAAAACAAACTTCTTTATATTTCGTCTAATTTTGTTGTGCTCATGTTATTTTTTCTCTATTTCCAATCAAAGTCGGTGCCCGGTTTTTGTAGTAAAGCTGATGATCCTCTTTGGAGCCAGATTGTGTATCATGTTCTTGCTTCTTAGTGTCTCATTTGTGGTTTGTTCTTGTAAGTCGTGGAATGTGTGTTTAATCAATTGAATTGTTCTTGAATTCAATATCCTGTGCAAACTGCAAATCATTATAAGATAATTGGAATTTGCAGTTGACTGTATTACATTTAGTCGTATGGTTGGAACAGAGTGAAACCACACAATCCAAAACACGTTCGCCTCCCTGGTTGTGTGCAGCATTTTTAAACAATAAAGGGTCTTCACCCAGTTCTCCTTGATTCAACACCTTCGAGGAGAATGAATTGCAAGGGGAGGATGTCTGTTCTTGAAAATCTTACTTCGAAAACGATGATAATTAACTTCTAGAGAGACGCTTTATTCATTTCAATTAATTACATATAATTTAATTAAGCGGGTCATTAATATTTGCAGTTGATCAATATATAACTGTATTGATACATTTTTTTTTTTATAATTAGGAGCAAAACTGAGTATATAAAATATAAGTTTAGTAAGAAATGAATTAATTAACAATCAGAGGCGGAGGGAAGGGGCGTCAGGGGAGCCCTGACCCCTTCAACTTTGAAAAACTATGTATAAAAGATTTTTAGTTTAGCTTCCTTGAATTTTAAAAATTTTTATTTATACCATAAAAAATATATAGTTTAGTTCTCTATAGTTTTGTAGAATTTTATATATAACGTATAATAATTTTAAAATTTTAAAACAATTTTTTATATATTTTATCTAAATTATTTTGAAAATGATCTATAAATATTTTTAAATTACAAAAAATTCCATCTCTTTACTGTGTATCAATCCGCCAACAATACATGAATATAATAATAATAATAATAATAATAATAATAATGAAAGAATTATAGATGAAAAAAAAAAAGGAAAAAGATTTATTGAATACGGACTTCAAAGTGACAAATGTAAACAGAAAAGAGGAAGCTTGTCAGAATGGTACATTGAGTACTATGCAATGCACCAGCCAGGTTTCCTCTCTTCAAAGTTGCTTAATTGACGTTCAAGAACAGCCGCTCGATTTTGATTTCTTATAATTGTTCTTGGGAAGATTGGGACTGCCTCTGCAACAAGCATTTGTGGAGGGAGATCAACATGTTCAAAGATTTTTTGCCATTTTAAGTCGGAGGTGTGAATGCAGGTGCTGGTGTGGAGGAGGAATTGCAGCAACCGTTCGGTTGATTAGGTTAAATGATGCAAGAATAACCTTGTAGTGGACTATCATCGGGAGAAGATGACAGGAGAAAATGACGGTGGGAGAAAACAGAACAAGAATAGAAAAGTTTTGCACACAACATAATTTTGACCCAACATAAATTTGAATGATTGAGATTTATGAGATGTTAAGACTGATTTTGAAAAGGGAACATTAATGGATAATTGTCCATAAGGTTTCAGCCTCTGGAGACATGTCAAGTGCACTTGAGATATTCTTATTGACTACAAGTTACGCCTCAGTGAAAAGGCCGTGCATAGCTTGTGTACGCCGTACACGTTAGGGAAGCATTTTTCATTCTTTTTGCCTTGCGTGACGTCAAGACAGTAAATTATTTTTGTAAATTTAAGGCAGAAAAAAACACCCTCGTTGGACTTGCCAGTAAATAAATGAATACTGCATTTCGTGCTCCATAGTCCAGATCAAGCACATGTAGTTTCAGTAATCTGTAAATATATAGAAAGAAGAAATGGTTGTGTTGCACCATCGCATGTGCGTGTGCCATCACAAACAATGCGCACGCACACAGAAGCATGCAACTCGACACAAATGGGCATGAAACAGCTACAGAGAACTAGAGATATATTACTCAGATCAATTGGTAAAGAGAAATAATTATCCCTATATATACAACAAACCTCCGAACTGTGCTGGGGAGGGTAGTATGGACAGGTGGATCAACAGGTTAGTAGTCAACCACGCCTGAACCGACTGGATGGGTATGCCAGTACATCACGTTCACTACTCTTCAACAAGGAACCCATCCCTTCACCCATTTCTCAAAATGCTCTGCCCTCAATTTCCCTTCTTCAAGGCAAGAAGGGGCAGGCACAAAATGGCATCTTCATGCCAGACATGCATCAACCATAGATGTTACAACACCGACTACACCAGCTGAGGGATTTGCTTACTCCAAACCAATCAAAAATCATGTTAAAATCAACTATCATCATCCACAGCGCCAACATATGTAAGATCTGTCCGTCTCACCCTTACAGCCCCTTTAAGCCAGCTAGTAGCTCGAAGATTAACATGATCGCCACTTCCCATGGCAGTATTACTTACTGACGGGCCTGAACCAGCACCATCTTCTAAAAGTGTCCAAGGGTCAACTTCCAAATCAATGTCCTGTTGTTTAAACTTCCCTGATATGTTAGCTGCTGTCCTTGATGATGGAACTACGTTCCTCTGAGGGGCGCTTGAACTGCTTGAGTTAAACCCAGGATTTGCAATGCTGAGTTGAAGAGAAACAAGAGCAGAAGTTGGGACAGAAGGTGGCTGGCAGGAGAAAGAGCACCGCACAGAGGGAAAAAGCACAGGCATTGCAGCTTGGATACGCCACCGTACAGTGTCTGTCAGTTGCATACGATCCAAGTCATTCTACACCAAGAAAATGCCTTCTTCTCAGCTATTGCAAAATTATAGAAGTATTGGAAAAGATAACGATAATTTATTTCAAGTCTTAAGGCTTCCCAACACTTAAAGAACAATTTTCAATGGATCATTTGTCTTCGTATAAGCATCAACATAAATGCCACCAGGCTGAAATGCCTTACTAAAACATAATGGCTTAGTCACAATAACCAAAAGCTATATGGGCTGAGAGATCAAACCTGCAAAGTCTCCAGCAACTCTCGATCAGATCCAAAAACATCCTTGGATTCATTAGTTGTCTTAGAAACAGCTTCTGATCTAAGCCAACTTGGAAGGCAACCACTCAACAATCCATGCAAAACCAACAGCAACCGATCAAATAGGCCCTCAACAGAAAAATCTATAAAAGCAGCAGAAGCAGCTTCTGAAGGTGACTCCACCTCCCTCTTCAATAGAGAACCATGCATGGCAGTCAATGATAAGTCAACATCCTCATGCACAACACGGTTACCAAGGAGTCGAAGAATTACAGAGGCAAGTGTGTGTCTCACAGTCCGCATGGATGACTCTCTGCAAACATGTGTAACTCAGATAAACTACCTCAATCATTTTAGCATAGCATATTTGGTTGATAGACTAGTGTGGGATACCAAAAAAAAATGAAGCAACAAATTTCCCTCTCAAGTACTGATATCCATTGTTTCACTTCTAGAAGTCCAGAATTAATTTTCAACAACCAAAATACGTGCTTATCATCATTAAGATGGAAGAAAGAAATGTAATCAGTGCTGAGAGTGGGAATCCCAGCCAATTAACACAGCACATTAAAAATGGTCTTGCCAAAAATGTCAAAATAATCTTGTTACATTTATTTCCATTTTCCTCCATTCCAAGGAAATGGTTTTCTTGTTTTCAGGATAAAAGATGTGGCAAAGGTAAATAAGACAACTCCACAAGCTTTTATCCCCCTATAAGTAACTAAGTAAACATTTTCCAAGACAATCTCATATTTCAAACAATCATGTAAATATAACTTCATTGCAGAAACAACAAATCAGGAATGAAAATCTATCAACAACAGCATAGCAAAAACCTCAAACAATTAAATATCTAGTCTTAAATTACCTGTCCGTACAAAGAATAGGAAGAAATCTCATGAGTAACTGCAACCGTAATGACATGGAAGCCCGTAAAGCTGCAGGAGAAGGTGGAGTAGAGTCTGTTGAAGTTGTTGGTCGTCTGGCTAATCCAGGGCTGCCACCTCGTATTGTTTTGCGGCTATTTACTTTATTAGTCTGACCTTCAATTCCAGGAGTGCTTCCAGCTGGCTTACTTGTCCCACGAGTAACCGCTGTTATATGCTGCTCAATGTTAATTAACTGTTTGATTAAATCACTTGCAAATGAATTGCGAGATTCATCCAAGCTTTGATCAATGCAAGGAAGAATTAGTTCAATAAGAGCCCTCTCAGTCACATGCCGCTGGTTACTGCTTGAGCTTATGGAATCAGTCACTTGAGAGAACCTTAGGCTCCTTCTCAGCTCCAAGCCCTCTTCAACAACTTCTCCTTCTTCAAGAGATGTGGCATCAAACTTCTTTTTGTCCCCTTTGTTAGTCACTATATCAGTACCAGGACTACACCTACCCCACGGCTCCCAAAACTGGGTCTTAACTGAAAGGCCTTTACTCTCAGCAATGTTATTTAGTCGTTGTCTAATGGACTTTCGACCAAAAAGGACATCATGCCCTCCAAGGAACCATTTAGCCTGCAACAGCATTGAATCCTCCAGGGACCTCCCAAAAAGATGAACCAACTCTGAGAAAAGGGGTGCAGCATCAGGTCTGACCAGTAACCTTGTGAGTATTATCTGAATAAAATTGTTCTCATTCTCAGATGCAGCAACAGCAGCCTTCTCTGGACTTGGAAAGGACGACTTTATAGCATCAGCTAAGGACACATCATGCGATTCCAGTTTTTCAATGAGGGCTTGTTCATTTAGAAACAGCCTGAGCTCAACCCATTGCCAGTGGAATTTGGCAGGCTGCAGGGTATCTAAAACATGTACAAGCTTATCCTGAAGCTTAGATTCAGTATCAGCAGACTTAATTTTAGCTTCACCATGTCCAGAGATCCGGCCCCCATCCTCATGTGTAAAAATGGATTGTGGCATCCTACAATCAATGATGGCATTTAGAAAAAGCCTAGCACGGAGAGGAACAAATGCCATGGACTTTTTATGCATATCAGAGCCATTCAACTCTAGCAAGGTTGCAAATTCAGCATCACTTGCATCTGCAGCCATTAGATCATAAAGACCTTGACTGTCTCTCAAACATACATCTCGAAAAGGCAAATGTTTTATTGCATCATTTACAGCCATTGTCAAAGACTGATACAATTGACTCATATCTTCACGGAAAGCAACATTAGCAGTCACAATGAAGGGACGCCACATAACAAAGGCAAATATTGAATAGGCGGGAGGAAATACCAAGCTTAATGGAAGCATACGCTGCATCCTTGAAAGAGCTATAATAGATGGCTCACCTAAGAGCTCCAATACTAATCCTTCACACAAGGTTCTGCAGTTCCCAACAAGCAATCTGAACCAATGGACATAAACTTCAATTGAACCATCTGCCTTGTAAGCCCCAACTGAACGTGCATTTCCATTTGAATTGGATCTTGTGCTTCTAACAAATTGTACTACGTCAAGTCCCTCCTTTAATTTGAGAACAGTAACCATTCTTTCCAGGGTGGTAAGACCATATATTACTGCACCAACAACAAGAGCAGAAACAGCAGCAGCAATTTTTGTTGCTTTACCAACCACAACTTTACTAGAGTTATTTACAACATCATTTGAAACACTGGCACTGGAATCATGGGCTTCAGGAGACATTTGGAACTGAGTTCGGGATACTTTACCAGGGGTGAAAGGTCCAGCAAGAGCAGTAGAAGCTTCTGTTGCAAGAGCAATCTCAAATACACGGCTGTGACGCTCTCCTAGGGCTTCCTTAAGCAGGCATAGGCAAGTTATATGCATTCGGAGCATACATCTGGCATAGTTCAAAGAATTTGTAGCAGATGTGACACTTGAATGATTGTTACCAGCTGAAAAATCAGGCATTTTTGCTAGAGTTGGCCCCACACTACCAACAATGGCAGAAACAGCAGAAGAGACCAAAGAAGGATCTCCTTCTTGGGCAGCACCTCCAGTCTGCCTTATGCAGTCAATCAGACCCATAACTATTTGTTGAGCAATTTGATATCCATTATCCCATTTTTCAACAGAAGGCCCTTTAGGCATACTGGCAGTGAAAGGCTTCCTTTCTTTCCCAAAGAGATAGTGAAACGCATCTTCGACTTTATGCTGCACTATATCTCTCATGCCCATACCTACTCTTGATAACCGGCCACCACTTATTTTTTGACGAAAAAAATCATCAAGATCCTCAACTCCTGGGGGAACTCCTAGTGGAAACCCTAATTCTCCATCCACTGAACGTCCAAACTCAATTTCAGAACAAAGCCTCTTATCGCTTGTAACCTTAAAATTTTTCTCCCACTCAGTGACACTTGTGACATTGCTGTATTTTTTTAATAAATAACGAGCAAAGGCAAGGGCTCCCGAACCAGAGACCCTTCCATTAGATGCTACAATAGCAGCACCACGATGCATTGCAGCTGACAAAACTTCAGGAATTAAATCTGCTGTGGCAAGAATGTTCTCATACCTGCTCCAAATGCAATGTTGGACAGGAAAGACAGGCTTTAGTGAAATGGCTTTCATTCTCATGCTCCAAAAATCCATATAGAAACTATCCAGCACAAATATAAAGATAAAAAACCAAAAAATATCAAAAAGAACCGGTTCATTGATTTTCTCCAGATTCTGTTTCCCTCTTGTTCCCACAAGAGAGAGAGAGAGAGAGAGAGAGAAGCAGAGAACAAGATCCCATAGAAGAGTAAAAAGAGGGCAACACATACAAAGTAATAAGTTCCTTACAATTGGAGGTTCAGCAAACCTTCAGGCATTAGCGAACTTGTTTTGATATTTGCAACAATGCAACTCAACCCCCCACATAATTTACCAATACAAATGTTCTATTTTATCAACTGGTGAATATGGGATCATGTACAGGCAAGTCTAAGTGGCTGCAGAGAACAATGTAGATTAAATTTGAATTGGCTCGATCTACTTAAGATGAGGGAAAGGATGAGTATAAGAAGCAACAGAATGCAACAACTTGCTAGATGCATTAACCATCTTGTTTTGAGATTTGCAACAATGCAACTCAACCCTCAGATAATTTACCGATACAAATGTTTTATTTTATCAACTGGTGAACATGGAACCATGTACAGGCAAGTCTTAGTGGCTGCAGGGGACAATGTAGGTTAAATTTGAATTGACCTGACCTACTTAAGATGACAGAAAGGATGAGTATTAGAAGCACCAGAATGCAACAACTTGCTAAGTGCCTTGGGGGAATAATTGAATGAGTCAAATATATAGTAGTATATCACATCCACAAGTTCAAGAAGTTGTGGATCATCAAGAATTCAGAAAGAAGGCATTAATCTATTAGCAAAGGAAATAGACACCACATAAAATAGACAGTAGAGTAGAAGGGGAATAAGAAATGAACAGACAAAAGAAAAAACACTATAAAATAACATAAGAGATAACAAAGAAAACCTATATAAATGAAAGTAAATAAATGCAAACCTTCGCAGTGATGATAGCATAAAAGCCTCTCCCACGTCACAAATTTGACTTTCCACATTCTTTGGCAGTATCAGAACATTCCTTCCACTATGAATTGTAGAATTGGGGCTATTAAGAGCCTTTGGCAACAACCAGATGAGAAACTTGACAGCTGATACTAAATCGTCAGACATATCCATCAGATAAAGTATAGCAGAAAGTTCATCCTCACCGAGTTTCCACCGTATTGAGCTTCTATCATCCACAATAGCCAAAGGTCGACCAAACTGACCAACTTTACCAACATCTTTTTCATTCTCTTCAAAAAGCCGCCTAACTACAGTCATCAACCAAACCGTTATTGCCCTTTTCTCAACATAGCGAAGCCGCTTTAGTGCTTTTCCTATTGAAACAATATCCCCACAATTACTCATTTGGTTCCCATCCACTGACTTTGGCATATCTCCATCAATGGCAGTTCTATGATGAGGGCAGCTTACCCTGTTATCACATACATGACTTGTAGATGCCCCCTGGCTACCCTCAATTCTAGCTGCAGCCAGTTGGGCAAGACTTTGAGTTTTACGCACAGTCTTCTGCCGACTCTTGGTAACCTGCTTGGTTGACTTTTGTGATTGATCAACTTTGAGAGACTCTGAGGATTTCAGCCCCTTCTTCATCCACCATGTATCTTCATCATCTGATAGAACTGGAGAATAACCTTGAACAAATGAACTTCTTTCCTCGTTTAATTTTTGCCTCTTTGCCCTTCTACATTCTTCACAGCCAGGCGTGCCTTCCACCAGATCAGCCTTGTTGTAAGGAGACACAGTAACTCTTTTAACACTACCCTGAGATTCATCCAATCCCGTAGTGCTCATATTACATAATGGTAGCTGCAGGATCACCGAGATGGCTGCTTTCAGCTCTTCAATGTCAGTGTCATCCTTTGCAATTTTAGAAGATACTTTAGAACGAAGGGTTTTCCTCTGATCAATTGAAACTGTTGAAGCCCCACCCTTTGTAGAAGCTGGGTAGTACTTTTGATTCAGAGCAAACATATTAGCACTACTCTGATCATCATGGCGATCACTAAGAGGACCACAAAGTATGAGGTGGCGTTCATTCAAGTAAATTTGCACGGCTTCCCCAAGCTGCAGCCCTTCAACAATTCCCAGCTCTTCCAAAGCATTGCGCACAAACAACCCAGGAAGCTGCTTCAAAATTCGATAGTGTCTCTTCCTTCTCTCCAGGTCAACCACATTTACATTCATATCCATGATCCCACTCACTATCAGCTGGCGCACATATGCCATGGGATAAAAGATGCCTGCACGGATAAGTTCCACCATAAACAGATGAAGGCGTTTGAGACCTTCCCCTTTGTGCACCACATGCTGATCAATCCAACAAACTATAATATCATGTAAAGGACCTGGGCTTTCAAATACAACTGAAGAACTGGTACTAGGGTCCATACTTTTTGAACTAGATTTTACTTTGGATACATGATCCATAGAAGTCAAAGCATTCTTCTGACTTATTGAGTTTAATAAATTACTAACTCCCTGAATGCTTCCATTCTTTTTTCTTGACAAAACCTGCATATCCCTCATCTGCATCTTTATAAGCCTAACTGCTATATACACTTGAGAGAGATCTTTCCTACCTGTGAACTTTATATCATGAGGGGGAGAAGTTCGAAAATCCCTGAAATCACATGTTGCCCACTCACAAAGGAAAAATACAGAATGAATAAGTGACACATTCACAGTCCCAATCCACTTCAAGGATAACCTTAAACAAGGGCTGACTTTGGCAATCCAGCCTTCTGATACAGTTCCATCACAAAGATCTTCAAAAAGAAACTTGTAAGCTCCTCGTATATCACCCAGCACAAGAGATTTATCCAAGGATTGTGCAGCTTTAGCCAGACAATGACCTGAGCCTGGGCTTGATGCCTTTGCAAGATCTTCGGCATGTTTCTGAATGCATGAAACTACGCGATCAAATGCCAATGATTGATATTGTGCATCAAGCCCTTTGCTTCTAAATATGCATGCAACATCTTCTGAACCATTTTTTATCTTTCCTGCAACCTCAGATGCCTTTAGTACAAAATTCCCATCATTTACTGCATGTGAAACTACACAGGATGGTAAAGGAAAGCAATCCAAAGCAACAAAAGTATCGGGGGCTGCAAGTATTAAATACCGCAGCATCTCAATCAGAGCAGAAGTTGTAT
The DNA here is from genome assembly GCA_037013595.1 of Dicorynia guianensis. Classification (NCBI taxonomy): domain Eukaryota; kingdom Viridiplantae; phylum Streptophyta; class Magnoliopsida; order Fabales; family Fabaceae; genus Dicorynia; species Dicorynia guianensis. The sequence continues at coordinate 30,223,192 of JASUAB010000014.1, forward strand.
ATGCTCTCCGAGAATTATCAACCAGATCTGATCCACCTGGAGCAGGATCATGGATAATACGAAGAGCTATTCCAGCCAGAGTTCGTACATATGTTTGAGATAAAACAACGATTTCTAGAAAGCCATAAATAATAGGTAATAGCAGCTGCAAAATCTCAAACAATTCTTTTTCCTGAAGAAGCAAACATATGAAAATCAAAACTTTAAGGAATAAAACTTCAAGCAAAAAATATAGAAGACTTAGTTTTCTTTTCATCAGCACATAATGGCTATTATATGCAACAGAAAAGGTTCAAAATGATTGAGCACAATTACCCGTAGCTGATCCAAAACCCAATCAATGACAAGAGAAGGAAGAAGCAGCCCTTCAGCATGATGCCACAGCAGAAGTCGCACAATATACCACCATTTAAAATGTAGGGATGGCTCCTCCCCATCAGAAACAGATGATAATGTATCACCTCTGTGCTGCAGTGATCCAGTATAAGGCATTTGTGGTGATCGATCTCTAGTATGAGGAGTAGAATGAGAAGTATTCTTTGAAAAAAATTCATCCAGAAGAGATTGCAGGTAATCGACAACATCTTTAGTCCAAAGCTCAGAACGAGACAACTGAGTTTTGTCAGCACTCCCAGATGATATGCTAGCAGAAGCAGGCCGAACCTGCAAATTTTAACCATAATCAAACTTCCAATATTTATTTTTAAAAAAAAAAAGTACTATGCAAAATAGTACCTAGTTATATACTACTGTTGATCCATCCCTACCTGATTAAGGTAAGTAACTTTTATAAACCAGGTTGCTCTCAGCAATGGAACATTATTTTTTATAAGAACTTCAAAAAGTGCTTTCTTTCTATAACCATGAGGAACATGATCAGCCAATGAACGTAATCGTTTGTGCTGTTGGGATAAGCCCTGTAATATATGAACATCAGAAAAGTGAATCAGCCAAAAAACACAATTGCTGATGCTGTTGAGATAATCCCATTAAGAAGCAGCAGCAATATCCATATAGTACAACTATAACCACCAAGTATCAATGAGAAGCATTTTCAAGAATTTAAAAGACATACAACCTAGAACACAAAAAAATTAAGAAATTTGCTATAGGAACTTATATGCAGTGGCTCTTTAAAACAACAACGAGTAAAACTTTATTCCATTAGGTGGGGTCCGCTACATGGGTCACACAACACCATTTGATCTCGGACTCTTTTAATAAGAACCCTTTTAATAATATCTCCAAATGTCCTCTTTGGTCTCACACTCTTCCTCTACCCCTTTTCATTACATTAAATGCCATTTGATCAACTTTTCTCACTGAAGCCTCTAGCAATCTTCTTTGCACATGGCCAAACTATCTTAACTGAGTTTTTGTCATTTTCTCCTTAATAAGCATAACATCAACTTTCTACCAAATACAATCATTCTGAATCTTATCTTTTCTTATACATTCACTTGTCCATCTCAAGATACTCATCTATACTACTCCTATTTTTTATTCTTGTTGACCCTTCAATGCTCGACACTCGCTACTATAGAATATAACCGATCTTATAGCAATTCGGTAAAACTTTAAGCTTGATAGGTAATATGAGATCACAAATGACTCTTGAGGCATTTCTTTATTTCAACCACCCTAATTGCATCCGATGTGGTGACATCCCCTTCACTTTGAAAGATAGATTCAAGATACCCTAACCTTGACACTTGTGGTGTGATATGCTTCTTAATTTTTACCTCCAAATCAATGCTAACTCACCTCTGGCTAAACTTGCATTCCATGTACTCTGTCTTGTTTCAACTTATACAAAAAACCTATGATTCCTAACCTTCTTTCCAAACCTCAAGTTTAGAATTAACTTCTCCTCTTGACTCCTCTACTAGGACTATATCATCTACAAAAAGCATATATTTTGGAACAGAATGAATAGGCATATAATTGTACAAGACTTACAAGACCACTCAATTCATCAACATATTATGGATCCATCTTCACATTGTACATTGACTTCAGCATGTATTTATAGAGTGAATTTTTTATGTTGTATTCTGGCTCAGGTTTTTCCCCAAGACAGTATTTTCCCCATAAAATATGGGAAGCATAACATTCAACATCTGAACTAAACAATATATTAAACAGATTTACCATTTAAATTGAACTTTAACCCAAGAAAATCAATCAACAATAGAATGAACATATGGAAAACCAGATCTTCCTGCACCTCAAACTCAATTAAAACTAGATATTGTAGCTCCAGCTCACCGTTCACTAACAACTCAAGTTCATGAACCCCCTCACTAGCAGAAAGAAACAGCATCTAATTAGCTGCTTACAACAGAGTCAAACAGTGTTAGCAGCCATCATATACTGCAAAACCCTCAAGAAAGAGCACAACCATCACAGAAACATGTCACACTATCATTACCAAGCAAAGTAAGAGAGAGGATCCCAATTCCCAAGGCAAAATCGCACAGCTTCATTTTTTGATAGCACATCTATCTGTAACAATCTTTTCCCAAAGACTGTGTTTAGTGATAAACTGGAACCTTCAAGACATTTCTACAGCTAATAGCTAACTACAGTATTGACAAATCAAAGAACAACGATTAAAGACTATTAGCATCAATACTAAACAAAACATAAAGGAACAAAAGAAGCCCCCGCTGCTTCCTCAAAAGCTACTTAAAATAAAAAATATTTCCCCAAGCATTCATTTTAAAATGGAAATCACATGCATGAACCTTGTGTTTTCCAGCGATTAACTCCCTGTTTCTTAAAGAGGGATAAATTCATTCAGATCGTGAAAAGAACCACCCACCCAAAAATACAAATGATTCATGACCATGTGTTTTCTGCATGTATAGTTAGTATAAACCTTAATACAGATACCAAAGAGGGACAACTGCAATCAAAAAAGTTAACACAGAAAAAAGCAGTACAAGCAACGTTTTCACTACATATACCTCAATCCATTTCTTCCGAAAGTCCTCACCACATGGCCTAAGTTCTGGGAAAACACCAGGCTTAGTAAGTTGCGCTCCTGAAAGAGCAATGCCATAGACTTGACCAGCCTATCAGAGTAAGCACCATTATAACAAATTAAGATAGGTAGAACCCACTAAATCCAAGGTGGGTCAAAGAGAGAATGCACAAAATAAAAATCATCACCTTCCGCTTCTGAACACGAGATTCATTGATGGCCCTAAGACATTTTCTAATGGCCTGGAAAGAAGAAGAAAGAGTTGATCAATATCTACACAGACTTTCAATGAGTACACAAATCAATCATGGATAATGTGCAGTAAATTCAAAGAATAATTATAAAACGGAAGCAAAAAAATATCATAGACAAGAGAGTCACCTCTTTGCAATTTAGAACAACTGTTTTGTTAAAAAAGTGAACCTGGGTCAGTGAAATTTCTCTAGCTTCCTGAGAAACTCAGAAAGTAATGCAATGTCAGAAAAATGCAGACCAAACAAAAGATAAGGTTTGAACAGTTGCTAATAATCTGTTCTAAAAAAGCAACAGTTGATTTCAATTGACATACAACAGACTACCTTTTGATCAACAATTACACAGCCATGAAAAAAGATAAGTGCTAACCCGGTGTCCAACTGAGAAGAGAAAAAAAGTGCCACGTGTATCTAGCCAATTCATTTTTGGGAGAAATGAAAAAGATCATTAAATAAAAGGGAAGGAGATGATACAATAAATACCAGGTTAGGGTTTCAGTATCCCAATTCCCAGATATATTCAACCAACAAACTGTTACAATGAATGGAGGGCTAAAGAGTATCTCCTTTAAAAGCCTTCAAAACATCGTAAAGGATTAAAAATACCCATATTCACTCAAAATGCAATTCTACTACTTTACAATATGTGATTTTACATATTCAAAAATAAAAGTGTATAATCAATCTACCTCGAGACCCTCAACTGTCTCCCTGTATCCTGATACCACATTTTCTTTCGTCAGAGTCTCCTCAGGGCAATTTGGTGTTTGAGGGTGAAAGTCTGGTGGCCCAAGTCTGAGATTCAAATAGTGACATTTACTCACTTAGTATTTAACTTTGGATCAAGACCAATAATTTTGGGCACTTCAAAGAAAAATGCAATGTTAACTGCCATATCTAACACCATGTTAGCAAAATGATTTAGAGTGACAACCAACAATTTACAAAAGCTGCTAAAGAAACCCCAACCCTCACCCCCCCCCCCCCAAAAAAAAAAAAAAAAAAACCTAAAAAAGAGAACTTATAAACATGCAAAAATTATACCACCAAAAAATAGTAAACATGCAAACTTAACCCCAAGAACACCCACGATGACCTTCAAATATGAACCATAAATAAGCAATAAGTTGAAAAGTATGCTGTTATGAGCAGGAACTACCTGGAATTTAGAGGTTCTTTATCACACTTCAATTTGTATGGGGTCAGCTGAGGTTGTCGCCTGGTTTATAAAACCAATGTGTTGAGAGGAATTAGCCACATATCATCAACAGTTCTATAACATTTTCTAACTGAGTAATAAACAAGATAAACTTTATAAATGAAGCAACTTGATCAATATTAAGTAAAAGGCCAAAAGGAAATTTTTTTAAGATAAGGAAAAAGACATTATTTGAGAGAAAGAAACAACATGGTAGTGGTAAAAACGAAGACAAGGACATTAACCCAAAGGATAGTCAAACAAATATATGAGATGTTTCAAAATACAGATTTCCAACCTGTGTCTTTCCCAATCTTGTCATCTCTTTAAAAACTTCAGGAACCCATGCTAAAGTAGATGGCTTTGGACTATAATAGATTATAAGAAAAAGGCTACACAGCACCCATCCCATTAATTAAAACTTCTAGATCCATCAATGTAACGATTTCTCCTTCAAGAAACTATTCTGAACAGACAACTCTCAGTCCAAAACACACAGAAAAGGGCAAGAGAAAAAGTTTATAACACACCTTTGCACAAATACAGATACTGTTCTCTAATTTAATGAAATGAAATTCATAAAACATGTTTTGTTATTCCAAAAACTGAATCTTACTATACTCACTTAAAACAATCTGGACTATTAAATTTACTAAGTCCCACAAACTGAATTATAAGACCCAATAGTTCTACAACCCATGTTAAAGTTTGTGGCTATTTGGTATGAAAAAGTTAGTGGACCTATACTCATTCTTCATAAAATTGCACCCTTGATGCTGTTCTGACCTTGAAACAAACAAAAGGAAGAAATCCTTCAGTTATAAGCTCAGCTTGTGGCAAGAAATTGACTTAGGTGATGACCAATTAAATTCATGTTATCACCATCTTCCATGTTGAAAGCCAAGTTTAAGAGTTCAAAGAGGTTCTAATTGATATATAATATAACTGATCCCACAAAAAGTACACTTCTCATTTACTGATAAGTTTGCAGACATTAAAGAATTTAAATTTCAAAATGAAAATCCTGTATATGCACTACAACATTTTCTTCACTTATCAAATCCAGGAATATAAATTTTTAATTAGTTAAAACAATTTTAGTTTCACAATCTCTCATAATTAAAAAAAAAAAAAAAGTAACAATCAATTAGAAAAATGCAAGATGAAAACTAGGTTGCAAACTTAAACCAGATAAAACAAAACCAGCATAATCAAAGAAATAGAAACATTTCAACCCTGTACTAACCAATTAGGCCCAACTAATACAATTTGAAGTGACAGAAGCATCTTTTTCATGTGCACATGCTAGTTTTATTGCTACCAATACCAAGCATATAACATCCTTTTTCACTTTCCCTTCTTACCACCCAAACAAAGCATTAAAAGTACATAGACTAATCAGAAAGAAAGAGACAGGAAGGTAGACTATAAGCAGAAGAAACTCTTGATAAATTTTCTCAAGCAGTTAAATGTCAACAACTGTAAATGACACCATACATGGATAAGAATATCAGACTACTCAAGAAATGCATGAACCCTGCTTCAAAGTAGTATCGCAATTTTCAAAATGATGTTAAGCTAATAAAAGCAATTATTGTTACAGACAATTAGCTGACAGACACAAAAGTTAGAAGTTGAATGACTGCCACAACATTGTTTGAAATTCTTAGAACCTTGGCCACATATTCAACGGTTACTATCACTCAGAGGAAAAAATTACTACATGGAGAAAATGCCGGTAGGTAGTTCTCTTTACCTTGAATTTACAGGAAAGTTAGCTGGCAAGGAAGATGAGTCGGATCTTCCAGTGTCCCTAGCTGATGGCCCACCGATTGCACTGTTACTAACTGCACTAGTGCAGCTGCCAGGATAAGACCTTTGCATTTCCCCCAACTATCACCGGCATACTGCCCCCAGTATCAATCCACTACATGTAGCTCTGACACCTTAACTGCATCATTGAAATGTTATCTGTGTCACCTCCCAAAAGAACCAAAATCAAGCCAAAAAGTAAATTCTAGGCACTTAAAAAAGCAGTTGCCAAGAAACATGAATCATCAATTGAAAAACGGATTAGAGCATATAACCTTAGGCATCAAATCTATTCTTTCTTGGACCTCCTTTAGCTGCTAAAGGATATGCACCGAAAGCCTAAAGCAACAATAATAACCTAATCTGGGGACCCCAAATGCCCAAATGTGTTAGACAAAGTGGCACAATCTGGCCTGTAAGACATTTCACACAAATGGATATCAAATAAAAAAGAATTATCCACAATATAGAGCACAAAAAGGGACTATTAAGAAACAACCATCCAAACAGTTCAACTCAAACTGAGCCATTATGTCCCAAAAAAATTAATAACATTAAAATCTAAACTCTAATCCACAGGCCATACTAAAAGTTTGTCATAAAACACGTTATGAAAAATTTTTATAAAACAATAGAAAACCTAAAGTCTACTCCACAGTATGTCCTGTTTCCATGATATATAAACCTATACTGGACACTGAGCAGAAATATCTGAATGAATCAACATTTCTATTCCAAAATTGAAGTTAAATCTCATACCCTGTGCAAAGCCATGCAAACATAATTAACAAGCACTTTGAAATTTTTATTTTTATCATTAAAGGCAGCAACATTACCAAACTAATAGGATTATTAACACCAATGTTGCAAGTTAACAAAAGAGATCATGAATATTGGAATACAGCATATCCATATAAAGTTGAAACCTTCAAATGAAACTTATCTACAAAGAAATCTTAATAAAAGTAATAACAAAAGTCGGACTTATTTATATGAAGAAATGAAACTTAAGTAAAACATGAACTTCTTGCCCAGCATTTTTAAATTCCCACATCTTATAACTCCAAACGGTATCTTAACTAATAAATTATAAGCCACAATTAAAAGCCGCAAATTTAAATCACATCACTTCCGATCCATAAGTATACCTCCAAAGAACATAAAAGAAGAAATAACCTCGTTTTGAAACCTTTTCCCTCCTAACTTAAATCCCCACGTACCACATGTTAAATTTGAACTAACTAAAGCACCCAAAAGAACTTCTTCAGATGTCAGAGATGAATTGGAAACAACCCACCTACTGATACACCAGAAAATTTCAACCTACCATTAAATCCTAGCTATATTCTACATGAAGCTTAACATATATTTTGCACAACCCTATAAATCAAATCGAATGCGAGACAAGCGCGGAAATTTGAACTTTTAAGCACGATCCCAAACTAGGGTTTTTGAACAAATTCTGATTTTTTCCAACTACAGGAATGTACGCGTGAGCTAATTAAGAAGCTAAAATTTGAGCCTTTTGTCATGAACAAAGCTAGGGTTTTGATTGGCAATTGCGCAAGACTTTTAAAATAATGGGAATGAGATTGAAGATTAAAAGGGAAGTTGGCGCATACCGGGGGAGAAATTTAGAACTCCGAGAAAGGAAGGTTTCAGACAGATAAAGTTAGAGAGAGAAACCGAGATACGAAAGAGAAGAAGGGTCTCGGCCTATGAGGGCTTTGACTCTTAAAGCTTTGCTGATGATGACGATGATGCCTCTGTTGCTTCTCTGATAGAATAAAGGGAGAAGGAAAGGGATCTAGTAATTATAAAAATATTAAATTTATTTATGCACGTTGTTTCTTTTCTGCCCCCCATAGTTTTGCTAAATTATCAAATACCTAATTAGTAAAGAGCTTCTAATAGAGGGCAAATGGGTCAAAAAATGGCAGAAACATTTTATTAAGAGGAATTCCTCATTCTTAATTTAAGAATTAGTTAAGGGATGAAGGTGGTGCTGCGAAGAACAGAGAGTGAGAGTACAATGGGCTTCATGTGTTTTGAAGAAGTGTAGTTGTATTGGATCTCTTTGAGACAAAATAGAGGAGCCATTGCTGCAAAAGTACAAGTAGACAAATCTAGCTAACGTCTTATCCTTAAAAAAAAAAAAACAGTTGAATTTCAGTTGGGGGCTCCAAGGTTGGCTTGACAAGAGTTTGTAAATATTTCTTCTTTTAGAGTTTGTAAATATTGTTTCAAGGATTGTTTCGGGTGTTTTATATATATATATATATATATATATATATATGGAAAATGGTAAATATATATGTATATATATGGGAATAATGTGATAAGTTTTATGAAAATATTATAAAATTAACTATATTTTATAATAATAAATGTTAAGTTTTAAAAAGTTAATAAATTAAAAAAATAGATAGTAAAAATTAAAGTATTAAAATAGATGAATAGATATATAAAAAGAATATGATTTAAAATGATTATATTCGAAAAAAAGTTAATATTATTTTTATTTATGAAAAAATATCAAAATTTTAATTACAATGATTTAAACATGTATAAAAAAATTGTTAGAAGCTTTAATAAAAAAAAAGTTAATCATATAATTTTTTATCTAATAACAAAGGATAGATGAAGATGAAAACAAAAATTTAAAGATGATTAATAGAGATATTATAATAAATGTTATTTTAAAAAAATATATTTTATAATAAAATTAAAATTATTTAATAGAATAAAGTTTAACTAGCTATTGTCTATTTGATTGGGAATAGAAAGTTGAGAAATGCTTATCTCACATAGACATATCATTAGTACATAAATCAATTTTAGTAGTTAAATAGTGCGGATCCCATGCCATTTCACATCTGGAATTGATTTATGTGACAATTATATCTCATATAAATCCGTAGAAATATCACCACCCTAAAAGGCTTCAAATTTTAGTAATTTGGCTTGATATGTTCACTCTTTCTCGATACTAGAGTTTTCCAAATAATCCTGACTGAATTTGGCTATGTAATATTAGATGTTATCCTTGTTAAGAAAGTCATCACAGGAACCAAAAAAAAAAAAACAATTTTATGTTACTCTCTATTTTATTATTTCATTATTTTTTATGTATTCAAAAGAGCGGGTGATGTAACTAACATACTTATAATTAAATACAACATGCTTCATTAATTATAAATAAGGGTAGTAAAATAAAGAGTAATATAATAAGACTAAAAATCATTTTAAAATAACACAATATTATTTGATAAAATTTTAAAGAAGTTCATTTTGCTCGTAAATTGATTTTAATGTGACAATTGAAAACAATGAAGCACTAATAAATGATTAAAGTTTGTACATGTGATTACAATTAAGTCATTAAACTTTGCTTTAACAATAAAAAGATTTAAATAATTCACTTGAGATATTAAGTCGTGTTCAAAAAAAAAATATTTAATTAGAAAGAGTTACATTTGCATCTCTTATAGTTAAAAGGGTACCTTTTCTTTGTTTGTGATCCATTTACCCTTCTTCTTATTTGAAACAATAATGGATGAAAGTGTAACCCAAAGCTAAAAAAAAAGAAAAAACAATGGATGAAAAAGCAAGCTTTTCAAGCATTAAATTCTGATGAATGTCATGAGATAGTTCTCACATTATAAATGATGATTTTGTAATGCACTTACCTTCTTTTTATATAAAACAAAAAATGAGGATTTCTGTGAGGAAAATACTGCAAAAAGTGTGATGCAATTCTGTCTTCAATTGAGGTGTGTTTGATGTGATATAGTTACAAAGATTTTGTAAAAAAATAGAGATATTCTTTCTTCAATATGAAAAGATATAAGAAAAAATATCAATATTTGTATACAAAATGTTTGTATATACTCTATATACTTTTTCATGCTTTTAAGTTTCTTCTTTTCTCTTTTTTAAAATTTTTTTTTTCTACATGTAGAATTATCTGGACAGTGTGACAATTATTTTTCAGAAAAAAGTGACATTCATGAGATAAATATTGTGTCGAGCTGAAACTACTTGTGCTTCTTGGATGATTCATTTCATTGGGCTTGTCAAAAGCGTGTCATTCACATTGAAAATTGACATGCATGATTAATATTCAATTTATGATGGTACATCTAATTACACATTATGTGTTCACTAAATTTTTTTAGATTCTCACAAGATATTTTTACATCCTCAAAATAACTAATTTTTGTTCATAAAATTGTGCTGCTTCTAAAACTTAAACACGGTTTAACCAGTTAAGCTAACTCTTAAAGTTATACTTACCAAGATTTAAAACATTAAATTAAAAGCTTTTATTATGTGAATTATATGTGAATATTTTCTTTCAAGTACTCAACGCTATTATGGTATCTCTCCATTAACTTGTTGCACATAATCTCAAAATTAGGACTCCATCCTCTTTCTTTGTTGCCCTTGTTGGAGACCATTAAGCAATGAATAAAAAAAGATAACTTCGTAAATATGGAGTTTAATTTTTAGAGACAACTTTTTTTATAGAATCATTTAGTTTAGAGTGTTCTAATCGACGACTCTATCGATAATACCATGGGATTTATTTAAATTTTAAACTTAAAAAAAAAAAACTATTTAAATGAATTGAATCATCATTAAAAAAATCAGTGATTATTCGGTTCTTTTCCAAAAAAGTTGATAGACATGAATTGGAATACAAAATTGTTGATGCATTTGGGTGAAATATTCTAAAACAAAAGGTGAAAGAATGGAGTAGTTAGCAAGATATAGAAAAAAAAAAATCAGATTCGTGGTTTTGGGATCTTTGTTCTTTAATTGTAATTTAATTTAAAATACAAATAAGGAAGTATGAATTCTTTATCCTCCAAGTTAAATGGAATTAAATATAATATTTATAAATTTTGAACTTAAATATAAATTTTTATACATATATATTAAGTGATTAATCACTGTTTTTATTTCTGTAAAATATTTATAAGATCTTTATGTCAAGTATTTAATTTGTTAAGGGGGCACAAATTTTCAAATAATTAAATTTATCATTATTAGATTGCATTTATGACTTTTGTATATTAATAAAAAAAAACTAATGCTAATTCCTATACAAATCTCTACCATATATAGGAGAAGACCAAGTGGCAATCAAAATAACATTTTTTTATTAGAATCTATGATTGTAAATGATATTTTTTTTCTTTTAGTTCAATTAATTTTACACCTTTATTTTTATATTATTTTTGCTTTAAAATATTTAAGTTATTAAATTTATTAAATTTCATAAATTAAACTATATAATCTAACAAATTTAAAATGCCCATATTATTAAATGTAGCCTTCCTCAAAAATAGAATTGTAAAAATTGTAACTCCCTTTTTCTTTGCTTCCGAATACTTTGGAATGAACTCAATTTTTAGATTTTGGGATATTCAATATTTCAATATTTCTTTCTTCTTTTAAGGTGACGCAATATTCACTATTTTATTTAAAACTATCAAACATAAATATAAAAGATGAATTCAAGCATAAATATAAAAGATGAATTCAAGACTAATTATTAATTAGTTGATAAGTTAAATTTAAAAAGCATGTAAATAAGATATTTTTTGGTAAAGGATGTAAATAAGATTTAAAATGGACAATATAATGTTAAGATATGATATAAAGTAGATTAGTAATGGTTCAATAATGATAATAATGGTCTAGTGATAGATTAGTAATGAAAAGAATAACATTTATCCAATATTTATGGTAATAACGGTTGTGGTGGAAAATGATTATAGTAGTAACAGCGAAATAATAATAATGATAATATGATAATAATAATAATAAAATTAATAATAATTTAATTATTATAATAAAAATAATAACAATAATAATTTAATGATAAATATTATAATATTTTGATAACAGTACTTGCAATAATATTGTCATAGCGATAATAATAATGATAGTTATAGTGATAATAATAATAAAAAAGAATTATAAGTTATAATAATTATTTTAATTCTCTTGTATTTAGCATATAATAACTTTTACTATCTTATTCTATTAAATTATATCCGAGTGGTCAACTAAATATTCCATTGATCTATTAAATATTAAATTAAAATAAGATATAATAACTTATCCAATCCTTTTTATTCTAGCCATCAAACGAGTCTTAAAATTATGCTTATCTCATAAGAGAACTAAATGCTAACAAAACATAAAAAAGAGTATTAAACATGTTTGGTCTTACATTTTAATATATAAAATTTAATAAATTTAATTATTTAAATAAAATTTTTATAAAATAAAAATTCTAACATTTTAGGTATAATAAAGCTTGCAATGATAGCAAGAATTTAAATAATTAATTATAAAATAAATTAATTTTATCATTTCATTAAGAGTGGATGAAAATAAAAAAATTAAAATAATAGAAAAAATAGAGCTTAGATTACTCATATTGCAGAAGGTTGGAAAAAGAAAAACTAAAAATGGACGCCATAAAAAATAGATATCAGGAAAAAAGCGTGAGAACAGCCGACAGGGAGAGCATAACGATGTCGTATCGCGTGTGCGCGAGCATTTGCAGAAGAGGAAGAAGAAGGGCACGACAGGGATGAAGCAATGAAGGGGAGACGCAGATCCCACAATTGATAACTTCGACTCTCGGACTCGGAGTTTCCAGGTCGAGCACGACAACCTTGTTCTCGTCCCGTGGAGTTTGACGGAAGGTATTCCTTAGTATCTTGTACCACTGGTTAGTTGTCTCCCTTGCTACTCTGTTGTTCCCCTCTACTCTGACACTGATCACGCCCCTGCTCTGTTTTGGGGTATTCTTAATACTTAGGAATACCTTCCACTATATTAAAGTAAGGGCTTTTATGATTTGCTTCCATGGTTTTCTCAAGTTACCCATTTACTAATTAAGCCCCTTAAGCACATAGTGTTAAATTACTGTAACCATGTTCGTAAGTTTATGAAATTTAGGTGACGAAGTGCTATATCATATTTTGGAGAGTGCAGCTTTGGTTTTTCTCCTTTTATGGTTTTTTTTTTTTGTTGGTCCATGTCTAGCAACAGCAAAAAACCTCGCAGGCCGCAAGCTCGTCTGAATATATATATATTTTTTATATTGTAATTGAATTTCTTTCAAAATTTAGAAATGCTTGACGCCATAGAAAGTCCATAGTTTTGCTATTGCTTGTATGCTGTTTGCAAATATTAAGCAAATCTATTTGCTTATCAAGCTTCATAATCACTTTAATCAATTGTTTTCTTGATAGTGCTGATGCATGTATTACAAATGCTTATTATTAGTGCTATTCAATTTTATGTTATAAAAATACATTATTGGATTTACTTTCTTGGTTGGATTATATATGATTTTGTCGGTCAGGGTGCTAAGAAGCTGAAATGAGTGTTACAGAAACACCAAAGAAGACTGCTCCTCCTCCAATTGTTAAGCTAGACAAGGCATTGAAATTGGTAAGGATTTTCTTTTCCCCATCTTTCTACCAATGGTGAATTTTATTGTTATGGATTATGCTCATGTGCTTGTCAGGAGATTTGTTTTCCCTATTTTATGGTAAATTCCTTAATGTTGGACTGATGTGCATTTGTGTATAGTATCATATTAACAGTTTTTTGAAATAATTTTTGGTAAGTTCATAGTTTGTAATGATGTAATCTGTTTATGGACATGAGCTTAATTATAACAAAGGAGTTGTTCAATGATTGATGGAGTCAAATTAGTGGATGAATGCATGTGGAAGACGGGCAGGGAGTAAACAAGGGGTAGTTGGCTTACAATGAATTGGTTGGATTAGGGTGATAGATCCTTAAGCATATGAGAAGAGTGCCTTTCATTTCCATATTTCTACTCTTGATCACTAAATGGAATATCTTGTTGTCATATATCTACATTATGCATGATTAGTTTTATACCTCTTATTAAGTTATTGAAATTGGCAGCTGTTGTCCAACATATTAAGATAGAAAAAACTCATTGACAACTATAGTTTTCTTTGGATCAACATGAAGTTTTAAACATAGGCTTTGATCACTTGTATGATTTACATTTCATAATCATTATTATGAAAGTGGTGTCTAACCAAAATCACAATGATCTAAAAGTAGCTTTTTTGAGAGTTCCTTGTCTACCGATGTGTGTGCACATATACTATTTGCCAGTAAAATGGAAACGGAGAAAGATGATGAAAATAGTATCTTTAAAAGTATTGTGTAACTTGGAGTTGTTGTGAATATGCCAGAGAAAGAGTAATAAGTGAGTTTAAGTGGACATATTTCCTGCATAAATAGGATAGAGTAATTATTATTGCTGTGATCAAAGTCCAAGCACAGCAATTTGCCATTTAAAAGTATAATAGCTGAAGAGAGTGGAGTGTCTTGTATAATTTTCTATTTCAACTCTTTAAACTTTCGAGAAATTTGCTCTTGTAAGTGACTGTAAGTTCTGCTGTCTCTGCTATATTTAAGCTATTATAGTCACAGCCAGAACTACAATGCACTGCCCCTGCAATGTTAAGAGCCTGAACATTGTGCTGTGCTTATTTTATTTTGAACCTCATTGTTCAAAAATATGAAATATCACCAAACTTCACATGTGCTGAGATGTTCTAAACTCTTCAGTGCCACCTGTAGTGACTTGTCAAGTATTCTGATTGACAGGCTGAGCTATGGGTAAATAATATGAGCAAAGTCATAGATGATGAATCAACTGAAGCTGATACAGAGGGTCGACCTTCTAGGTTAGTGATCCCATCATTAATTTGTTCACCTTGATGACTGTTGCAACTCTATATGCTGTACTTGATTGTCTACCACGATAACTGTTATCAGAATGCTATACCATAACTACATACATCTTGTAGGCTTGGACTAGGTTCAAAAGTTCCACGGCAATCCAAAGTTGGGCCTTCAAATGATCCTGTTGAACGGAAATTATATGCTAAGTTGGATGCTGGAAAAAGAAAATCTGCCACAATTACGAAAGAGTCTGGCCTATCTGCAAGAATTGGTTTAAATGATGACGAAGAAGATGCTGATATGGATAGCAGAACTAATGCATTTGCCAAGAGGAAGGCAGCATTTCCCTGGACCTCATCTGTGCTGGGAAATAAGAAAAAGAAATAACATTTATTTTATTGTTTCTACCCACAAGACTAACCTATCATATATGTTGCATTTGGCTTGTTGTCTTCAACCAATTGCAATAAATCTTGAAAAGGCCATCAGGTATCTCATGCAACCTAGCTATATTCTTCGAAAGGCTAATAGCTGAATGCATCCTTATGTTTATTTTAATTATTGAGCAAAATAGTATGTATTGCCACCTTAAAACTTGTATAATCTCTCATGTAATTTGATCACAAATTTTGGTAGAGAATTGGTAAATGATTGGATGCCTCTTGTAGGAAGTTATTGCTGGTTTCTTCTGTGCCATGAGTTGCTCAGTACATGCGGGCATAATTAAATGTAACAGCGTGTAAAATTCGTGGCAGTAATTGGTAAATAAGGTTATGATGTAATATATTATCCCTGCTCCTGCTAGCGGGTCCTTATATGTCATGGACACTCTTTGAACGTGTTATTTTGAATGGGGCCCTAATCTCTGCAGATTGTCATTAATTTAGGAGAGGAAAAACCTGTCCAAATTTCTGCTATGATCTACATAGATGACTTAAGCGTACTTGATATACTCCTGTGGTAATTATTTTCTTCTTACACCATTGTTTGAACAATTTCTCCCTACATTTTGATTTAAACTATTACGTTTTGGACCATTGTTTCTAATTAACGTAGTACTCAAGTAAAAACAAGAAGATCTATATGCAACATTGGCTTTTATTTTTTGTTTGCGGGTTGTGGTTGTAATATCGGCTTGTTACATGTCTGTGTAGACGTTTGATGGTTTGGTGATCAGGGTGACTGGTTCATGACGAGAAAGTAAATTACCTTTTGCCATTTATACTTTATAATGCGGCCATAATTACTCAAATTCTGCAGGTTAGTTGTGCAATACGTCACATTAGGGGAACGTTGAGATGGGTTACTTAGGACTAACAACGTTCATGTTACCTTTAAAAATTTCAAGAAAGATTTCCCAACGATGATGCAAGAGTTATCTGTTAGAAGATGCTTAAGAGGGGAAAAATTAGAAAAATGTTATTTTCACAACATTTTTGTAATTTTTTTTACTATTTTCTTATAATTAAGTAATATAATATATTCATATGTGGAGTTTTATAAATTAATATATAAAATTTAGTAAATTTAATAATTTAAATTTTATTTTATAATAATTAAATAAAAATAAAATTTTAAAAATAATAGTACAGAAAAATTACTGAAATTTTCTGTTACATAAATACGCTTAAGGACCAAATAATGGTTGGAACAATTGGTCATTTGTTTTGCCGAAAGCTTCTATGCTCTTTCCGGTTTCCAAACTGCGGAAGTGTTTCAAATCATTTTGTTTTTTCATTTTTTTGGAACTGCATGAAGCTGAACCTACAATTCATTATTTCCACACTTGTAACTACATTGGGAGAAAAACATATACAAAGAAGTAAGGCTGACATCAAACAAAATTACAAGACACAGCTATGTAATCATCGTATCAAACTCTACAATTAAAAACCTCTGGCCCTACTGGTTGAAGTTAAAACACACAATGAATAAACCCGTTTTCTTTTTTTGTTTTTTCGGTCATTGTAAACCTATGAAAGACAAGCATCGTTTGTACTCTTGCAAGAAGCACATGTAGTTGGATTTCTGCATACTTCTTGTGACCTAGGCACCTTATTCGGATATCGTCATTCACATTATTCTATCCAACATAAAAAAGTGAGATTTGGCCAAGAGAAATACGGAGTCGATTTCCATAATCCATTCCCCTGATGCATAATATAAAGATTCTTTACTTCCCTTCTACTCACACAAAGGAATTTAACAGTTGGTGTGAACAAATAGAAGTTAGTTGTCTTTTACTAGCTGGTGTTGCTGTCCTTGTCCTTTGAATCAAATGGAAGCTGAGAAAATTTAGTTTCTGGGCTTTCACTTACAAAGCTCAATATTGTGTCTTCCATCAGTTCTGCAAGAATGGCATCACCCATTTCAGCGCCAACTGTTTCAGCATCAAATCGTAGGTCCATCCACGCTCCACCTCTTGTCATGTCTTTCCTAACAATTTGTTCCAGAGTATGTGGTGGGGGAAGGGGAAGGAACTGCCAGCACACTCCTTCCCAGACCTTAAGAATAACCTTTTCCATATTTGGGAGTGGCCTTATGCTAGGATTTACAAATGATAACCAAGGTGCGACCCCAAAGTAATGCCAACAAACCTCCATGAGAACTTCATTGACGCAGTCAAACAGTAGTTTCTGATCGTGGCAAAGCTGGTTTGACAAGAATTCTACCTGATCAAGCAAGGATGGATCTAATATCTGGTTTGAGGAAAGGCATTGCTTCCACAGTTGGTCACTATTCAAGCCAGAGGCTCGTAGGACTGCTTTAATGTAATTGAATATCAATTTGTTTTCTTCAACACAATGTTTTTCTCTATCAATTGGATCCAAAGGTGAAGAGTCATGTTCTTCAAATTGAATTTGTAGTGGTTGTACAGGCACTTTGACTGAAAATCATGAATGAATTGGATGTGAGCTTAAAATTAATATGATACATAAACAGATATTCAACCAAGAACATTTTATGCTGGTTCGTGAGTTTTTAAAAACAAAACCAAAAAGACAAGAATTTGCAACCAAAGAAACTTCCAAAATTATTTTTGGAATAGTTTCAGGATAAAGTATGATTCAGAGAAACCCTGGCAACCTGAATGCTGTATTCTATTTCTGCTTTCGGTTTACAGTTTAGACTTCAGAGATAATTACAGTAATGGAAGCAAGCTGTTTCCATAGTTCAAAGCTTTCAAAAGAATAGTTTTAAGAACATCGCCAAAGAAGCCACTCTTGGATCTAATGCATAAATGCATACCCGGTTGGACTTTGGTGTTCCCAGGACTGATGTCATCCTCTAGGAATGGTGTATCAAGAACAGATACAGGACTTGGTCGTGCAGACACATCTGTAACTCCTTCTAATTCTTCAATTCTTTTAGTGATGGAAGAGTGAGAAGGGGATAATGGCGGAGAAGATGGTGGTTGGTTTTCGTTTGATACATCCTGTAAATGAACAAAATGATAATCTAAGATCAAATCTTACAGATATAGGGGGCCATGCCACCAAACACAACCATAAATTGAGAGTAAGACACCCAAGATCTTAAGTAGTCCTTTATCTATTATTTAATCACACTTCTAGCATAATGGTGCATTTATCCCCATATTCATGATTTACATGAAAACCCCATTCAGCACAAGCTGTTTTAATCAGCATGACAAAACAAAGAGCATTAATTTGTTTAGATATCACAAGAAATATTCAGAGACATTACCTGATTCAAACATTGTAAATGTGTTGCAACATCAGAAATTTCAGAAATACAGCAATTTTGGTCCTTTCCTGCTGTCAAATCTACCGTTTCAGAGGAAGAATCTAAAACATGCATTTCTTTTGCAGATTCCGCATTACCTGCACAAAAATTAGGAAAGGATAAATTGCAAATATTACAATAAACAGGCACTGAAGCTTATCACAGTATCTATCACTTAATTCATACACTCTGAACATAATACCATCAGGAATGATCTCGTCTATGACAGGAAAAAAGGTAGTTCCCACTTTATCATCATTAATAAGGTCATCTGAGGATTTAGGCTTTGAGTTGACTTCCTGTACTTTCTTATCAGAGATTTCATCACAAATGCTTGACCGCTTCTCTGCATTGCTTGCTGCCTGATCCAGATCACTGACAAAGGTTGCTTGTTTGGGAGACAAAACATGCTCATTAGCCTCCTGGATTTTTTCTGTAGCAGAAAATCTTGTCTGTGCAGTCACAAAATGATGCTCCCAGTCCCTTCCAGGACTGCCAAGGGGAGAAAAGTTGTACTCAGGAAGAGAAAGAATCCTTCCCAGGGTTTTGGGAATCTGCCTATTTGAAAAGTCCATGTTCTCATCTCCATCACCCAACACCTCACACAGATGCTTCTTAGCCTCAATATATAAGTTGGAAACCCTTTGTTTGGGATAACTACTATTTCCATGCTCCACTGTCACTTCACAGTCTTTACATATAACAGCCTTATCTCCTTTCGTAACATCAAATGTAGGTCTTGCAATTTTTTCAATGAAGAAATGATCTTTAGTAGGAGATTTCATTCCAACATTGTCTTTAACAATGACTTTGCTGCCTTGCCCTTTATTTTGAGATTCAGCAGTGAGCCTTTTGGAGATCCTTTCAGGGTTTCCATGCCTATCCTTTCCCATAGCATGCTTCAATTTCTTCTTAATTTCTGTAAGAGAAAAATGTGAACCAACTCTCACAGAAGGATCTTTGCAACGGACAATATCATGAGCATCTAAGGACGAGGCAAGATTGTTTTCAGTTTCAGAATTTTGCAAGCTCATTGGGCCAGTTTTCAGAATAACAATTCTATTTGAAGAGTCAGTATCCTCATCACCATTTCTTGAATTTTTGGCTTGAGACTTCACCTTTTTTCTGAAAAAGTTACGCTGCTTGTGGTTGACAATCTCCCTAGTTTGTCTTGGATTACCAGCCTCGTGTTCAGACAAGTTGGAGCCAGTAATTGAACTGTGTTCTTTGTCATTTGAACCCTGAGCATCAGCCAACTCTTTAACATATTTTAAGAAAAGTGAGTTTGGGTCTTGTAGAAGCTTCAGAAACAACTCCTTATCCGAACTTAAAATCTGAAGTGCTTCCATGAGTTCATGTGAGCAAAGAATTTTTCTGGCTTCTGGCAGATCTTCAACATCAAATATCATCTGATTCACAAATTCATGGAATGCATATTTTGCATTGTTCTCAGCAACAACATTCTTCTGGTTTGATTGTGCATGGACTTCACCATCATTGTCATGCATCACAGAACAAGCACTTTTAAGATGACACAAGTCCTCCATTATCTTGTCCAAATCAAGATTATTTTTAGACTGTTGCCTTGAATGCTGATTGTGTGAGAGCTCTGATTTCAAGGTTGTGTCTGAATTTAGATCATGGGTGTCCATATCAGGGCTTTTCTTGCGAGATTTCTTTTTTCTCTTTGAATCTATTCTCTGGGAGTCTTCATGCCCTAATCTGGGTTTTTCTGCAACTACTTCAGCATCGCCCATGCCCTTCATTGAATCATGATCAATGAACATCTCTTCTTCTATGAGTTTCTTCACGCTGGGCTTATTAGCAACAGTTGTCACTGTTAGCCTTTTACTGTCTCCATTCTCCTGAAATATTCATGATGTAATAATATAAACAAAGCAGACATTGTGTTATTCATAATAAAGTTTTACTAGTGTCCTCAGACTTTGTCAAGTCTCACCGACAAAAGTTTCAAAACTTCCAGATTTGCATGAGCATATGCATACAGACACTTACAAGATTGTCTTGACAATCTTCGCTCAAATTCCTCAACATGTCAAACCTATTCTTTGAGTGTTCACCACCTGTGTAAAAATATGAAATTCACTAATTAATCCAACTATTTACTATCAGTTCACTGCACTGGACCACAAACATTTGCATAATCATATTTCAAAAGGAAAGTGTACTTGACGAAAGAATTAAACTAAAAAATATTTTAAAAAATTGCTTGACATGCAGATGTTGACCACGACACAACTGCTTTTGAAAATGAATGTGACTCCAGAAAAGATGCATAAAATAGCAAAAAAGTCCTAGCAAATTATAAGCAGCATTTCTTCAGACCAAAAAGTACATAGTATACACACATATTGTTAAATATCAAGCGTATAGACACTCTTCTATCTAGATCTATTTGCTTGAGAAAGCCACTATTTGTGTTGTCATGCACCAAATAAGATAAAGATCTATTTTCATATGCATAGTAGTCAATTTTGAAATCACTAATCTAGACATTAAACACAGTTCTTACCAATATCATGCTTGCTGCCACGCCTCTTATCTGCAATCAACTTCCGAGTAGTGCGACCTTGGCGTAAATCAAACATACTAATAAAGCCCCACATACAGCCGGACTTATCTTTCTCATATCGCACAGGGTGTCTTGGGGATTTCTTTGCCATCGTGATTGGGTACACTTGGCCTTCCTCTTTTCCCCCTTTACCCTTTTCAAAGGGAGCTAAGGTAGTATTGGCCTTATATAGCCTATGTCCATCCAAAACTGCTCACTAATATGGTGTTTCACAACCTGACTAAATGATAAAACATGAAGTAAGAAAATGCAGTTGAAAATCGTCAAAACACATGTAAATCATTTCCTCTAATGCGGCTTCCTGTCTATAAGGGACAAATGAAGCAGTGAATATATGCATTACACAGACGAAACTAATCTCCCTATTCTAATACGTTTCATAAATTAACTCATGCTGAAAATTTAGTCACATGCTGACAGGATCCAAACTTAGTCATGCAGTTGATCATCTTGATCATCAACTTCAAGCACAAAAATTTGAGTTCTATAGAAGATGCAACTAAACAAAGCTATTACCAATTCGGGGCATATAATGAGAATAGAAGAGAACAATCATGGGAAGAAATACATGAAATATGTACGTCTTACTCGGGGCCCCTTTGACGCAACATATTAGGACTGTAAAGACAAAAGTGCAGCCTGATTAGTCTGCTTACGAAGCTTCTAGGAATTCCAATTTCAGTGCCCCAAGTTTCCCAACTGAGTGAAACTCACGGCGCTATAACTTCCTTTGGAGGGGAAGGTATCAATGCCTTCTTTTTTGTGCACAGGCCTTGAGTGGCTCAAATTCATTCCGCAGAGTTAGCTGAATTTTCTACTTCTGTGCTCTTACCTTCGAAGAAAAGGCGAATTAAGACTAGTGTATCGTCTTCAGGGCTTCATCTTTTTATATTGACGATGAATCATAGATCACAGCTCAAAACTTCAACCTTGGTTTTTCTTTTTTAAGAAAAAAAAAGTCAATGATCAAACGTCTTGGAAAAGTTTGATAAGTACATCAAAAGCTTCAGACTCACAAAAGCATGACCCCAACGCCGCGAAACGCAAACTCTGTAGTCACCAATTTTCTACTTGAAATTCAGTACTGTTGTACAATTGAATCGATAACTCCAATAAATGATGCATTCATCTTTTTCAATCACTGGAACAAAGCATCAGCATCCAGATTCCAGTTAGCACCAATGTATCATCGAGAATTCCCCACAACAGCTCTTATATCATTCTCTCTGAAACAGTACAATTCTACCATGAAAAACAAAATGCATTGCTCAATTCTCTTTCGATGTCATTTCGCCAAGACAGCACCCCAACTCTGTTCAGTTTGGCACTCAAAGACCCAGAAGGTAAATGACTGGTGAAATACCCTGCTGACGAAATATTCTTTCAGAACACTGCTGGCGTGGAAATTTGCAGCAAAATTTAGCAGATAATTGACCCAATAAACAAGACTTTCGCTATTGGGTATCTTTTTGACAGGAAATGCTTATCTAGCACCGACCCATGATTTTTTACAAGGAATTTTGATACGGGCAGCCATTAAAGACTGAGAAAAGTGGGAGAAAGAAGGAGAGAGAATGGGGGGGTTAAAGGGAGGGTGAAGGTGGAGATTTTTGGAAAGTGAAAGGGGAGAGCTTTACAATGCTGTTGGCTGACAGTGGAAGAATACGTGACAGTTGGGGTTGGATAATGCAGCTGGGCCCATCCACAGTGCTTTGTATGGAAGGAAAGTTTTCGGTGTCGCCATTTTTCTCTGCCGTTTTCATGTTCATACATCATCGAAGTCACCACCATTACACAGACAGACATAACTCATTTTTCTTTCAGACTTTCTCTCTCTAAAAAAACTCAATAACGAAGGGAGAGAAACGGATACAAAATTGACGAGTACGCCATATTCATCGGATACCGCGGACACTTCAGACGTCAGGAAATAGGAATTGGCTTTAGATAACGGACCAGGGGGAAGTGTATTTATTGTAAGATAAATGAAAACGAAATTAACTGAAGTCACCCAAAAAGCGGAATCAATTCTAATAATTTTTGGAGTATAAAACAGGCTGCGGAATTGATTGGAAATATTTTCTAGTAGTTGCGAAGACAAAAGAATTTTACATTTGATTATTTTAAACTAAATAACAATGACAAAGGTTTTGCCGTTAAAACTCATTTGCCAAAATGAATTTACATGCTTTATGATACTAATTTTTATACACATACGTTACATATAAATTTAAAAAATTAATAATAAAATAACATAATATTTAAAAAGATTAACTATCATTATATTAAACATTTTATTAAAAATAATACAAAATTTATAAAATAAAGTTTGATTCATAAAATTTAATTTTTAATAAAAACATTTTTAATAATTGTTTTAGACAAATTAACTAATATTATATTAAATGCTTAATAACATAGTAAATATTAAAAATAGAAACATTTAATTTTTAGTTTTTTAATATAAAATATGAAATAATATTTAGAATGAGAATGAAGAGAACATATTAAGAAAATAAAACTTTTTAAAAAATATTTATTAGAAATTTTGTTAAGATAACTGATTTTTAGATAATACTTAAGAAAATTTTAAATGTCAAAAAATTTGTAAAATTTGAATTTGTTATCCAACATATCATCTATCATAAGGCTAAGACAATAGTTTTGAGTTTAATAAAATATTATTTAAATTTTAAGATAATGTAAATTTCCAATAAAATGATCTTTGATAAATAAGATTTTTGAAATGTAGAGTTTAATCTTTAATAAAATATTTTAAACAAATTTTTTAGTGAAGATAAATAAAATTATATTAAATATCTAATAAAATAGTGAACATTAAAAATATAAATATATTTTATATAAAATATAAAATATAAAATAATATTTAGAATGAGAGTGAAGAGATTACAGTTATTCTAAAAAAAAATATTGGTTATAGTTTTTAATTAATGTAATTGATGTTTTATTAATATTTAAAAAAATCAAACTAAAAAATTCTAAAACTTAAATTTATTTATATCATTTGTAATAACGATAAAGAAAATAATTTTGAATATAAATATTAATAAAAATAGTATTTAAATTTTAAAATAATATAAATATATAATAAAGTGGTATTTTAGTTAATAAAACTTTTGAAATTGGGAATATTGTCTAAAAATATTTCTGTCCTCTATACTTTTATATATAGTATAGATACATATAGATATGTTTAGACTGAAATGAAGAACATCTTAGGCTTTTTTTTTTAAAAAAAAAAAAAAATTTGTTATATTATTTTTATAAATTAAATTTTATTAAATATTTATTTAAAAATTTAAATGATTATATTTATTAAATTTTACTAATCCATACATCAAGTGTCAAACCGTCATCAAATCATGCTAATTTCAATGGACCAGCCAATGTACATCTCCCTGGGAAAAATTTCTCTCTTCTAGAGTGTACTAGCCGTGATTTCTTTTCTGGGTGGGCAGGGTCGGTGGGGCTGGATTGTCCTCCACTTTACACCATGATTCATTCACTTTCTTAGTGGAGACAAAATGAAAAGCAAGTTTTTGACGTAAATAAAATTAGGGATTTTTATGCATATATTTTTAAAGTTATAAATTTTATATATATTTTTTATTTTTTATTCTATATTCTCTTTTAGTCTATTTCTACATTTGTATATATGATAAGTAAAATTATATGTAAATATCATTTTTCATAAAATTAATGTATCATATTTTTATAATATAATAAAATTCATTATTGTTTTAAAATTTTATCCCTTTGTAAGTTAAAATTTAGTATCTTTTATGTATTAAAGGGTTTGACATCTATTAATAAAAAAAATAAGCATTAAGTTTTTATAAATAGAAATAAAGTTTATAAAGTTTGAGTAATTACTTATTACCCATATTTTCCTATTTTATGAAATGTGTCTTCTAATGTGAAAAGATTAAAAAAGGCTAAAAATTTAGTTCTGACATTATATCAGCATTTTTCTTTCTTCCTATACTTTGTGGTCTCTTAACTTTTTCTCCCAAGTTGAGTTATGTAAGGAGTAGCATTTCTCTAATCCATAATCCTCTTTTTGGATCCAAATTTAACAGACTTGTTTCTGAGCTAACACCAATACATAAGATCCTCCTCTGTATAACTTATTTTCTTTGCTAGAAGAGATCAACTTCAATCCCATGAGGTTCCTAATTAGTTTAAACAAGAATAAGAAAAAGCATAAGTGGGGTTTAATTCAAGCCACTTACTTTTGACACTGTAGTTTTCTTCACCACGCCGATGGTAATGACTAATGATGATGGAGTTTTTGAAATTCAAATTTTGCATCTTATGGGAAATCCTTGAAAGCAAAACTAAGTACTAAAATTTCATTGTTTGATGGTTTTTAATCTCATTGTTGCGTCCATGACATTGAATCATCATCATACACTAATTTAGAAGAAAAAGTAAAGCGAATATGAATATGAAGGTATTTTAAATATTTAATTTTTTACAAACACTTTAATAATATAATAACATTTAATGTTATTTAAAATTTTTTTATTTAATATTAAATTTAAATTCAATATCTCATGTATATATTTAAGTAGATTATCACTTCCCTAATCACTTCAAAAAAAAATCTCATTTTACCAACCTTTGGAAGCATAGTTACCTTCACAATTTTGTAGTTGTAATCAGCCACAATTATACAAATAGTGCCATCTAAATATAATTAAGTAGTTTTACTTATGTTTTTATTTTACAAGCAACGACATATGCTAGTCTAATCAATTTGACTATCCAATGACTTACACAGATTTGGCAGTATTTGATGTTAGAGATTTCATCTGATTACTCATCGCTTTATTTCAGGTATTATTGTTCTTCACTGTAAAACAATAATGGCTCTAAATAGTATGAGTAGTATTATT
The DNA here is from genome assembly GCA_037013595.1 of Dicorynia guianensis. NCBI lineage: Eukaryota > Viridiplantae > Streptophyta > Magnoliopsida > Fabales > Fabaceae > Dicorynia > Dicorynia guianensis. The sequence goes on from JASUAB010000014.1 coordinate 30,249,461, forward strand.
CTTATATTAAACTTGTCATTTACATATTTAGGAGAAATTAAAATTATGGGCATCTTTAGTAATGCGGCGATGTCTATTTATTGTTTTAAATTTTTTTTAAAAATTTTAAGTTTAAATTCAAAAAAAATGAAGTTACATTATTTTTGAAGTTCTATATTTATTTTTGTAACATAATGAGTGATAGGTCTTAATTTAAACTCAAAATTTTGTGTAGAAAAAATCTTAATTCAATAACTAAGTGCCAATGCACCTATAAAAATACCAACTAAACTTCTATTTATAATAATATTGATGTTGTGGATAAATTTCTGTATGCTGAAGAAATTGTGTGCTAGAGATTCTCATATATAAATGTCTATATATCATGTTCATAATCATATCATTTCCTCAGTAGGTTGTAGCATGTAACTCTAAATAGTCCTCCAACTAAGAGTAAAAGTTAGGAGAGAAATTAAAAGAGAGAGAGAGAAAAGGAATGATTAACTAAAAAAATTTATATATGTTTAACAATATTATATTAATTATGACACCAAATCAAACATTTGGTATTAGCATCTCACCTTGCCAATTGCATGCGTTGCACCTAAAATTAATAATGTCTTTAAGCAAAATATATTTAAAGAATACCTAAGTGGTTGTAAGTTCTGACAACCTGCATCTGACAAAGGGAAGCAGGTGTATGTGCAGTTCTGTGACAGCTTAATAGTATTAATTATTAGTGGACTTCAAATTAAAGAAAAAATATATTTTAGAGTGAAATTCGCATATACACAAAAGCCTTCACTTCGTCTGGCATAGGTTGCATATGGGCAGTCTATATCTCGACCAAGTTTTGATTTCTTTCATTGGCAAACAACTCTTGGGATTCAAAAAGAAGAACAGAACCTATCTTTAATTACTCAGTAAGTTTATACAATAATTACTGTCAATAAATTAATTATTTTAAAATTTTAAGTTATTTAATAAAAATTTATTAATAATTTAATATTTTATATCTCTAATACATTTTCTTATATAAAAGTCTCTTTTAGACATTAAATATGTGAACAATTTGTAATTTTAGAACAATAAAAAACTTTGATAATGTACTAAACAATTAATTATTTCAAAAGTTTAAATTAATAGATAAAAACCTATAAATAATTTTATATTTTATATCTCTAAGAATTACAATATATTATGACAACAAGATATGAAATTTAATTCTGTATCTATTGTTAATTACAAAAATTGGATGCAACTTATATAATGGCCGATCAATATAGATAGGCATGCATGGGATACTCTCTTTCTCTCATATTTTTTAAAGGAAAATATTGATTATATGTCAAACTTTTATATAAAATTTACACAATATAAAAGTAGAAATTATTTATTTTTAATATATTGTAATTAATATATTTAACTATCGATCTTTATTTATGTATTATATAAACAATATTATATAAAAATTTAAAGTATAATTAGTATTACTCTTTCTGAAACCCTTCAAATGACATTGAACTAAAATCTCTGTATGCGAGTCAGTGAAAGAGGGGATTTGCACGCCAACATTGGGGACAGGCCTTTTTACTTTTGCTTGCCCTCAAAGGCATTCAATATAATTAAAGGAAGTGGGAGAGGATGACAGATTTAGAACCACAAACCATTGAGCATGCACTCACTTCTAATGTAATCATTCAAGCCTACGTGCAAATGGAGGAAACATGGAGCCATTTAATTAACCTTTCACCTCACTCTTGATCATCAAGCAAGACTTCTGGTGAACATGTTTTAACTGCCTTGGAAAATGACTATGGTTTTCTGGACTTAATATATAATAAGAAAATAAAGTTTCATACATTAATTTTTTTATGTTTTTGTGGCACTTACACAAGAACAAACTTACGTGTATTGTTGTGGGGCAATCGCCCTCACAACCTTCTCAAAATTCTAAATTATACATATTTTATCAAGTATTGGTCCTATTAGACCCTTATAATTGCTCCCATGTTATTATCTAAAATATTTCTTTACACAAGTTTTATAATATGTGTGATAAAAATAAGTTGTAATTGTCAAGAATTAGGTGAGATATAGATTTTTGATAATTTTTTTTTATAAGGAATTGTCTACCTTTTGTTATTTATGAATATAAATTTTTTATTAAATTTAACATTATTATATATTATGTTCTTTTTATTGCTAAAGATTTATGGGTTCACTCCTGCACTTACATGACCTTTTTCTTTGTTCTTTATATTTATTATTATAAGAATGTGTGAAGAAATTAATCATTCTAAAAGTTTAAACTAATCTTTCATATAAAAATTTTCTTTTTAGACTTAAAGAATGAATAATTTTTAATTTTAAATAACAATAAAAATCAAATTTATAAGTACTTAGTTATAAAGGTAATTAGAATATCATTTCAAAAAATTAATCATATTAAAAATTTTAATTGTTAAGTTTAAACTTAAAAAATAATTTTTATTTTATATTTCTAAGAATACACTAATCAAGGAGGATTAATTTAGTCAATTGAAGATAATATTACAAGAAAAATGTCCATCACAATTGTCAATCTATGTACTTTCATTCTTGTTGTGTCAATCCATAGGAAATAAGCCTATTTCTATAAAATTCTATCAACTAAATTCTTACAAAACTAATTATGAGTGTTAAATTAATTAGATTTTATAATTCAAGATTTGAAATTAAATAAATATAATAAATTAAATTTTTTTAAATAAAATTTTTGTGAGTTGTAATTTATAAAAATAAAAGTACTAGTCTATATAAGATATTAAGGTGGTGGTTAGCTTCTTACCTGACTTCGTCCCGTATGTGTGCCATTAACGTAATAGATATTAAAGAATAATCTAATGCTTAGATTCTAGTCTGAGGTTAGGCCATGCTTTTCAGGAGGATAAGATGCTAGATTTCTTCTAGTTTACTGAAACGTCAATTCTTTTATTGAATGTATAGAGCCGGTGAAGGAACTAATAATGAAACTTGTAAACAAATTTACTTCACATCTCCTCCTTATCTAACCAATGCCACCACTTTTTTTTGACTAGTAATGGTGGGTAGGTTAACACCAACCACTAGCTTTGGATGCCCCTCACTTTTGGGTATGTCTTAAAAAGAACAATCAGCTCTATCATATCCTATCTAGAAAAGGAAAGTATAAGCCCTAAACTTGCAATACCCTAAATTTTTGCATTATGTGGATTAATGGTTGCATGACCAACTTATGGTGAAGTGAAATCATCGTAGTAATAAAGGAAGTGAGTGGAATCATGACTCAATGCACGACAATTAGACCAATAAAGTACTGATGTAGTAGAAGTTAATTATGCCTTAAGAAATATTGAGATAGTTTGTTAATATAGATTTAAATCTAAAGTTACCCTCGTTGAAAGAAATTTTTTGTTTATAATTTTTTCTCTAAAAAAGATTAATCTCTTATCCAAAAGATAAAAAAATATCCTTAAACAAATTTAAAAAAATAATATGATAATCGATTTCTATTATAAAGGATTGCCATCCTTTGTAGTTAATTGACTCTGAATTTAATAAATTTTAGACAATATTTAAAAAATAGTTAGTACTTATTATTTGTGGTGGTGAGAGATTTTTTTATTTATTTTTAATAACTTTTAAATTTTGTTTTTCTGTTATAGTTACTCCTATGATGGATTCTCCTACTTCAAGGGATCCCAGTTCTTATTATGAAACATGTATAGTTCAAGGAAGAAATAAGACATAAAAGCAAGTCTTACCCAATTCTCGCAAATTATTATCAGATTTTTTGATTTAAGTCATATCATTTAATATATAAAATTTAATAATATAAAATTTTTAAATAAAATTTTATCTATAAAAATAATAAAATCTATAATTAAAATCACTCCACAAATGAAATTAAAACACAGCATGTATTTAATCTGAAAATTTTATATTAAAAAAATAAAAAATTTTCAATTTAATTAAAGTGATACTATTCTCACATAATTTTAAATACACTTTTATTACATAATTATATTAAAACTCTTAAAGTATAAATCTCATACCATTTAAGAATTTTTAAATAATTAGATGAAATTTGTGTGAATAAGATTATATGAGATTATAATTTTTTCTTATGGGTGATAACGATTTGATCTTGGATGCTCTCTCCTTGTGCCATTTTCACACGTAACTCCTTATCTTAAGTGCTGAAGAGCAATTGGTTTGTGATAATCTATGGCCTCACATCTCATCATCTGACAAGGAGAATACATGATGCCATCGATATTACAGACCCTCCTGCGTCGTAATCCCGTAACAAGACAAGAGAGCTGTCATTGAAAGGGGATAAGCAAAGCCAATTTGCGCACTAAACAACATTCTAGCGATTCATCATTCAACGCAAGAGTTGAAAACCTGGAAAATCCTTTGTTGGTTTATCCAATGCAAGTTTGCCTCGTACGCCACCTTTGAAGAAAACTTTGATAAAGACATTATCACAGTAATGTTTAACTTTAGAATAAAAAAAACAAATTAGAATCTGGGACAAAGACTCAAGTTCTTTATGATTCTTTGTCTTTCATGAACACTATAATTTATAGTTTCTAAGATAACAATGATTACGATCACAGGAAAGGAATATATCATTTTGGTGCTTTAGGTGGCATATATCATGGAAGTTGGTATTTCAACACGGCACTATACCTTTCTTCCTTACATTTATATTTTAATGGCTTTATTAAATGTTAAGTACCCTTTGGCTTCCACACCAAGTTTTGTTTCCCTGTGTGTTTCTATGTCTTTGACTTCTTCTGTATTTTTATTTGAGGTTCAAGCAATTTCAATGAGATAAAAATGGTAAACAGCCCACAAACTGTCATAGAATTAACGGTCCTCGTGAGATAGAGGTGGGTCAGTTTGTAAAATTAAGTAATTTATGATTTTATTATTTTTATAAATAAATTTTTATTAAATTTTTATTTTTAAAAAATTAAACTATTAAATTTTTTGAATAATACAATTTAACCTATGAAATCTAATACATCTAAAGGGTTATAATATAATTTTGTGAGACTTTGATAGTTACACACAAAGATATCAAAACGAGTTAGGCTTGTCAATCTGACTCGCCTTGTCTCGTTTTACCTAGAAGATAAGATGAGCTTATATTTTTTTAACCTACAAAAATTGTAAACTAGTTTCCTCCACCTTGCCTAGAGGCAAGTTAACCCAAGCCAATACAGGTTTGCATATTTATATGTAAAAAACACGTTAAGTCATTGACTGACCCACCTTACCTTGCCTTAGAAATAGGATGAATTAGTATTTTTTTAACCCGTTATAATTACAGGCTAGACCGTCCCACCCTATTTAATCATAGGGTAAGTTGACATATTTTGACATCTCTAGTCATACATAAGTGAAATTATTATTTTTAAAAAAATTTAATGACCAAATTTTTAAATGAAAATTTTATTTATAAAAATAATCAGAATCAATTATATATGAATAGTAAAAATATTTTTAGGAAACTAACTCAAGTTAGTCCAAGTACTAAGAATTCGGAGACCTTAAACAAGTTGTTTTAGATTCAATTCAAGCCTTATATGTGGAGAAAACTTACTTAAGTGATGTCTATTCACTTCGACACTCTCAATATCTCAAAGAAATTAGAAATTAGTCTTCTTCCACCGAATGAAAAATATTTCAAGAAGACTTAAAAAAATAAAATGTTTTTAAAGAGGAAGAGTTTAAAGTACAAATACCCGAGTGATTCCACTTAAACTACATTCGTTTTTCAGCAAAGTTGTAATAGGTACGTCTTCAGAGTCTCAGACTCCAATGGAACCCATGTCTAAAGTCCATCTAGAGATTGTCCCTCCCGTAGCAGCCAGTGGCCTACCTGGAAAAGAGGGTTCAACCAACAATTATAAGATTAAAAGCTAAAAAGAGGGGGAAAAAAAACAGCCGGTCACCGTTGTTAAGAGCAGGCTTAGGTGGAGTTCATCTGATCTGACACGTAGCACATGCATCACATGCCAAAACCAAAGTGTTAAAAATGACTTAATTGATGTATCCAAAAAAAAAATGACTTAATTGACGTACTAACTAAACACAAGGTACGAGATAATTGTGGACCATTTTTTTTTAAAAATTTAATTTATAAAAATAATAAAACTGTTTTAATATACATAAATTCATTAGCTTTTGGGGTTAGGGGCATTGCATTGCTGGACTCTAACCCAAATCTGACACTAACCGTTGATATTTAAATCCCATGACAGTTCCAAATTTTCAGCTACTGAAAAGGGGCCCAAAACGGCAGTGTCATGGCCTTTAGCTTTAAATGGCCCTAATGAATTTGGATATGCCGACTGATATTAAGACCCAAGAAAAGAAGCATAAAACTATCGGCCCGACAGTCTTCCCGAACCGAACAAATTGCTAGAGTTGCGAACAACTTAAAACCAATTACAGGGCCTTGTAGGCGCATTTCAGAGCAACCTCGCTCTTCGAAATAGGCCATAATTTATCAAAGGGATGAGAAAGACGGATATGGATTCTCTATAGTAACTACATAGAATAATAAGGGGATAATAGAAAGAAAATTAAAAAAGAGAAAAAAAAATTACATTTTAAATTTTTAAAAAAATAAAAAAATTTATTATAATTAAAAAAAAATTAAAGAATCTAAATCCCGAGAAAGACTGAGGCTTTAAGGTTTTCTTGTCCTTTGGCCTGCTTAAAACCACTATCTCTCAGTTAGCCCATTGATGCAAAGCAATTAAGTAAATATTGAAGCCAAAATATAACCGATAATTTATCTGAGTTGTCTTGGGAAGTCAACATCTATTGTAAGCATTCCACTGAATTAACAGTGACAAGAGGGCAAACGTATTCTACCATACAAGGATATTATACCAACACATGAAACAGACCAAATGAGGCCACAACATATGCTTAGAATATGAGAATTTTGAAATTAGATGCAACAGGGCCAACCACTCACCCATACTTTTGTAGAATATCCTTACTTGTACGATCTGCAGAATTCCATTTGCGCATGAGATTGGTCAAACGTGTTTGAGACTCTTCACATGCATACGTAAATTTCGTTCTAAACTAGAATTTGCTGAAACCTAAGTTCCTAACTACTAAAAAAAAGTATAATTTTATGAGAATTAAATCATTGGTAGTGGTAAGTTGGCTAAAACAAATTCTGCCTTAAATAAGTTGAGTTTGTTTGGTGAATTATTAGTCTTGTCTTTACTTATTAAAGTAGTATTTGTGAAAATTATAACTATTATTGATACTAGACAAGTCATAGTTGTGTCCAAAACCAATTGGGCTCAAGAGGCTTGGACTGAAGCCCAAGAGTAACCCATGAAAGTACTTAGGATTTAATCATAACAAGTCCAAGCCCATAAGAAAATATTTTTATTAAAAGTAAAAAAAATAAATATTAAGAGTACAATAAGAGAGAGTTAAATATAAATTTATAAGAAATTAAAAAATTAAAAAAAATAAAAATAAAATATTTAAATCTCACAATTCTTTTACAAAATGAAGAATTTTGTCTTAAAAATATGAAAAATAAAGAAGAACCGAGTCGTGGCCAATTGAACACCACGATCTGACTCCATGCCAGATGCCACAAGCATTTCCTCGAAGTTTCTCACAATCTAGAAGCTGCGAATCCATCGGGGCTGCGCCGGTCATGTTTTCCAGCCGCACAGCAAAGGAGGCGCCACTCTGACTCAGATTCAATGACTGTAGAATGTAGGCAAGGTTAGGTCGCTTGAAGAAGCCAGAGTTAATGTGGGACGCAGACTGCCACAGCCACAGGGAATCAACAAGGACGCCGATGGGTGATGGGTCATTTCTTTGTAGGAATCATGTCCTTAGACCTACCAGAAGTCCAGACTCATAAGAAGACTTTGACTTATAGGAAAGCAACGTGTATCCTGCCGTTTGCAACAGCCATTATTGAACTTCCTCAGTTTTCTTGCTGCAAGCCCTGCTAAACTATGATTTCTAATTATGAATTTTACTATTTTTTATTGATTTCTTTAAAAAAAAATTTCTCTTAATGCAACTTTCAATGTTTTTAACCAATGTCAAAAAATCTAAATCCGAATCCAGCCTACATGCCTGTGTAGGAGGCTCACTCTCTACCTCCCAAGGCCACAAGCTTTCTCCACCTTCCCTAGCATATTTATTATTAGTCCAAAAAATTTAATGTCACATTCATAAATTTCGTGTGGGATCCATGCCTTAATGACATGGAACTAGTGGGTTCCTTATCAGTTAAGGATCCAAGTGGAGGAAGGTGTCATGGGTGGCTATGTCCTCCTAACTCTTTAAACTTTTTTATACATAAATAAAATATATTATAATCAATTAATATTTTTAAAAATATAATAATATTCAGTTATTATCTTAAGCCAAATATCTTTTGAAAATTTGAATTTAAATTTAAGATACTGCACATATTAAATGACTTACACGCTTTTTTGTTATAAAAGAATTAATTACTAATTATCTTCACACTTAAATAAAAAGGACTCATTATTAAATAATATGCCAGGAATAAACTATGGAGCGAGAGCCGGCTGGTCAAGCTCCTTATTAAGCCAAGCTAACTCCGTTAAAGGGGGAACCAAGCAAGGGGCCACTGGCTAAAATCATTTGAGAAGGACAAAATCAGGTGGGCTCAGATATTATGACTTTGATAGTGAAAACCTAACAGTTTAGCAAGAAATATAGGCCTCCCTCGATTTCCAAAGCTTGATCCCCAAGTCGGTGCCATGTATGTTGAAAAATGATTGAAATCAAAGGCCACAAAGTCAAGTAAATTCTTTTGGCATACTACATGTTCAAAACATGGGTTATCCTGTTAGCCGTTTGTAACATACAATTTAAGCTATTATATGTGGTTTAATATTGAAGCATTTAGATAATATTACACAAAATTAGCAAGAATTTGTATAATTGGCAAATATATGTTATTTTATATTTAATTCAAGTTATATATATAAAAAAATTATTTTATAAAAAAATATTTATTTTAATAATCTTTATTTTTGAGAGAATAATTTCTTAATTGTTGAAAAAAAATACTTTAGAATAATAAAAAAATTATATTACACAAAGCGTGTTCTATAAGTTTTTAGTATTTTCATTTTTTTCAAAGGCATTTCCCCCTTAATATTACAAAAAAAAAAATTAGTCCAATCCGCGTGCAAAGATTCAATGTTTGCAACTTTGTAGTACAATTTGGGACCGTTTCTACCGCGGATACTTCGCAAGACAACAAACTGCTTAATCAAATCGGCTTCTAAACGCGAAGACGAGAAGTGCATACACAGATGCTCCGCTCTTTGTCTTACCGAAATCAACTGCACTCAGAAATTTAAAACATATATCAATAAATTCGATTAAACAAGAATAATTTTAAATTTAAATATTTAGCTTGAGATTAGAATAAAGTTAATTTATCATTACATCAATATCTTCTTAGTTATGATTCCTCTTATTAAAATCAATTAAATCATTTCTTTTAATTTTTTTTAAATAACTCTTTAGAAATTAATATTAAGAGCTAATTAAAACCCTCTATTAACTAAAAGCGCCCATACAAAAGTTTAAAATATATATTTCTTTAATTTCTTGCACTATATGGTCATAGATGATGTTTGAAACAGTCGGAGAATCTAAAAATTAGCAACAGTTGATTACTTTTTTTTACATGAATAAATAATGATTGTAATTACTAAATTTCAGATAAAGTTTGGATTGATTACTAAAAAAATGAAACCCTAACACAAGTTTACTTATTATAATAGTAACGATGTAGTTGCCATAAAAATATGAAACTGTGATATTACCAAAGTAATGCTATGGCTGAGATCAACAAAACATCCACAAATGTCCCCTACAAGAGGTTGCATTACATAGAATATATGTGATACATTCTTCAGCATCCATGAAGGTCCTACAAAAAGTTGCATTACATAAAATATGTGTGATTTAATCCCGTGAGATTGACCCAATTGATGCGGATTACATTCCAAATCATCTTAAAACATGTTATATATTCAAGGTTTAGTCATAAATTCACTTTTTTCAGATTGTCAAAATATGAATGTTCACAAAAAATTTGAGTCATTTAATATTTAAATTTTATAGTTTTAGTTTATAAGATTTAATAAATTTAATAATTTAAATTTTTTTATAAGTAAGTATTTAATAAAAAATTATTTATGAAAATAATACAATTCTTTTTATTAAGAAATGAAGTTGAATTATAAAAGTTTGGGTTAAATGAATACAAATAAATTATATTTTATAGTGATTTATTCATAACACATAATCTTATATAATATAAGAACTTCGTTAAATTATTTTATAGATATAACACATTCTTGAAAAAAAACAATTGGAAGTAGACCAGTGTGGGAATATGGATTAAGAATAGAAGAGAGATTAATAGTAATATGCCCTGTCTCCCACTTCCCTTGACTTGAACCGGTCGATAGGAGCTAAGAAAAGTTATCCGGCAGTGTTGAACCGGTATTACAGCGGCGATTTTGGACGGCTAGGAAAATGTGTCATCAACAGCGGCAAATTCAATGCCATGTGGATTCCGCGCCTGAAAGTTGCCAGACTCTTTGACTTTTAATGCACTTTAATGACCTGGGCAACTGTTTCGCGGCAATTCCAACGGGAGAATCTTTGGTGGCCTATGGCATATTCCTAACTATGGCATATTCCTAACAAACTTGGCCCACATATGCCCTTTGCATTAATTTGAATGTGTCTAATATCAAAACTTGAAAACATATTTACCCCATATATATTTAATAGGATTTAAATTGCTTAATTTTTTTTAAAAAATATTAAGGTATATATATTGCTGACATTTGGCTGTGGAATGGAGCCTATCTGTTAAAGGGGCCGGCCCCCAAAGCAAGTTTGACAATATTAGATATTACTATTTTTTTCTTTTAAAAATTTATTTGAAATGATATAACTCGTTTATTAAGTAGGGTAATGATTTATTAATAAATATATAAAATCTATTACACAATATAATAGTAAATAGATGTAATATATTATGTTAAATGAAAAATGTTTTATGCAAGTGACTATATTCATCTAATAATAATAATAATTAAGAAATTGTTTCTATAATTATCAAGTTCATAGCAGATAAAAGAGATGAACAAAAGTTTAATTTTAACTCAAATTCACAATAGTATGACGTTTATTTTTTATATATAAATTTAAAAAGGAATGAAAGTTGAGAGGTTGAGAGTTTTTTAATTAATGCTAAAAGTCATAATTCAATAACAAATTATAAATACTTTAAATCTAGAAAAGTAGTTATTCAGTAGTCCATGTAAAAGATTAAAAGGCAATTCATTTTATTTTCTCAATTATAGTAAAAATATACATGATTAAATATTGACATGGAGATTTTATAATACTATAAGAGAATTAATGGTACTTTTACAAATAAGAATTTTACAAAATTTATGTATGACTATTAGACCTTTTTTTTTTTTGTTTTTACAATAACTTTAACTATTTAAATTTTTTGAATAAAATTTTTATAAAATTTAATTTGTAATAATGAAGAGTCTGATAGTAATATGATAATATAGATAATAAAATTAAAAGGATTACATTTTCTCTTCTCAAACATCAATTCTCGTGTGCATATATTGAAGCTGACCTTTATTAAAATATGCACAAAAAAAGAATAGCTAAAAAATGCTCATGAAGCAAATATAATAATGGGAACTGAAAGTTATTTGAGCCTTGCTGTACGCCCCTTTCAAAATATAACACTACTCAAGCTTATTTATTTATATACAGACGAGTTTAAATATAATTTTAAATAAATTTATTAGTTTATGAATAGCTTATTTTCATTATATCTTTAATTCAAGTACTGCCACATAATAATTTATGTATAAATTTACAAAAAAATTATATGTCATTACTCCAAAAAATCTTGCATTTTCAATTCTTTGCTGAGGCTGTTATTGTAATGTAAAGACATCAGAAAATGTGTAGAAGTGAAGGGATGGCTGAAAAGTGCTGCTCAGCTGCATGCCAAAGTCATATGTATACAAGAAAACAATTCAAATGCAAAGACAAAATTCGAGGAAAAAGGACAAATCAAATGCGAACAGATTTGCGTGTTTTTTTGTGTTTTTGTTGGGGTGGGGGGTTGGAAAACCGCTAATTTAGACGGTGAGATGAATGCCATATACTATTGGTACATGAAAGATCACATCATGCCGGCTGTATCATTGACTTTAATGAGGCAGAAGCGGGGTTCAAAGAAGCACATTAATATTGCTCATGGGAGGATTATCACTATTTTTAATAAAAAAAGTTTGGAACAAGAAAAGTTTTTTGTTATTTTAAGGTTAAGTAAATTATTAATTTTAATAAAAATTCACAATAAATTACATATTGCTTATTAATAAAAATGCTATTCTAAGGTCAAAGCAAATTATTAATTTCAGTGAGAATTTATAATAGTTTATATATTATTTATTAATGAAAATTTTTAAAAAGATGATTAATTAAAAAATATCAAGTAATTAATTATTTTGATCCTTGCATCATTAGATTCATTACAATTAAAAACCTTTATGATAGTGTAAATAAATTTTTTTGTATACCAGAAATTGTTTGATCACTCAGCTAGTTCTTTAATTGTTTTTGATAGACACAAGTAATCTTAAATCTAGGAAGAGTTAATTTTACTTCAAATGTCTCTCTCTCTAACTATTTATTATCACCGGTGAGAGTTTAAATGATGTGAGCGATAAGTCCAATGGTAATTTATATATTTCAATGATGTAAAAGAAAAAATTTTAAAATTTAAATCTACTTCACTAATTACTAACCATAACTAATAGGACACTACCTACTAACATAATAAAACAAATTTTACTAGCACAAAAAATTGTATAGAGAGTGTTCAAACTTGAACTTACTTTGGGCTTCTCAAATTTCAAATAATATAAAGACCTTCCTTAATTATCCCATGTGAGGACAAGTTTTGTAATTAATAGAAGTCTTTATATAATTACAATTAAGAAAAGATAGAAGTGAAGACAAAAGATTTAAAGTTGAAAAAAATAACTAATAAGGTGTTAATATATTAGTTATTATTTATATTTTAAATTAAAATATTTAAAGTCAAATATTTCAATTCAAGTTTTAAAGTTATATTTATCGAGAAGTGTTATTAATAATTAACTTTAAATGTAAATTAATTTTATATTTAATAATGATATAAAAATATTATGTGAATAAATTAAAAAAAAAGTTGAAAGGGGTTGGTGTACTTCATGATGCTTAATATTTTTCAACTTAAAAAAATATTCTTTAATTAGATATTTAGATGACTTTTGTAGCAAATGTGTAGCGATTGATTTCAATTGTAAATTAATATCAATAATACAAGAATATCTTATAAAAAATTAAAAAAAAAGTTAAAAAGGGGTTGGTGTGCTTCATGGTTAATATTTTTCAGCTCTAAATAAGATTCTTTAATTAGATATCTAGATGACTTTTTCAGCAAATGAGCAGCACCATTCTCATATTGCAGAAAACACAAAATTCCTATCCAATTCCGTGTCTTCAATAGTGTGCGAGGAGAATTTTTCTAAGTTGTATATTTCATTTGCCAATATGTAAAGTAATTTTTTTTTTTTTTATTGTCCAAACAGCTGAACTCTAGATATATATTTGTAATGTGTCCTTAAACGATAAGAAAGTTAATTATAATTATATATTTTTTTGAAGGTAGATAATTATAATTGTAATATTTTAAATAAACGATAACGTGTCATTTGATCTATTTTTAAATAAATTATATTTTGATTTATTATTAATGTAAAATTGTTACATTATTGATTAATAATATGTTGTTATTGATGAAATACTATTATAAAAAATTATTATAAATAAAACACTTATTATTAATAGAATGAAAAGTTCTAGAGATGGCTGATCAAATAAACTATTTCTAAATGATACACATATGTTTAAATAGCCAATGTCTCTGTCACCCAAAAAAAAAATTATTGGCTTTATTTTTATAAAAAATTCATAAAAATTTTATTTAAAAATTAAAATTATTTAATTTCATAATTTAAATTATTTAATTTCATAATTTAAATTATAAAATTTAATATATTTATTTATTTTTATAAATTTTAATGAAATATATTTATTAGGATTAACACTTTCCTTAAATAATTTCTGTTTCTGCTTTTCTTTATTTGGTTTCTTTATTTGTGGGGTGGCAGTTGTTGAGACTACGAGAGAACAATGGAACATCCAGTATGCAAGTCCTACCCGCCAATGCCAGCTTTCCATCTCGCAGTTTGCTTTCAATATCACCAGGGGGCCACTCACTTTCTGGGAACCTTCCTCTCGAAGGAGGCTTGGGGAGCAAAGCACGGATAAAAGAAGGGGAGTGAGAATCGGAGGCATAACTGGTCTAACCCCATGGCTGAGTGAGAATGAGAAGGAGCCCGCCATGGAATTGTTTATGTAATTTCCCAGATTTTTTAATTAATATCCGAGTCTCTTCCGCTTTTACGCTACAATGATTTGAGTTTAAGACAATTATACTCTTTATTCTGAGCCATACCTTACATAAACTTCCAGTCACCAGCCGACAAAAGGTTTCTACGGTTCATCGTTTAGTGTGTGATAGAAAGGGGGTTTAGTTTTTTTTTGGTAATTCTTGAGAGAGAAAGATGGATTTGTTGTCCTTCTTTTGTTGGGTGCTTTGAGAGGGGGAAATTCGTTTAGGCAATTACAGATTTTCGTCATCGTTTCTCTTAATTGAAAAGGGTGCAAACTTTCAGGAAGAGTTTATGCTGGGTTTGGGTGATTTTGATAATTAAGTTTTCCGAATTCATAGTCATGATGTGGTTAGAAAGAGAAAGTAGATCTCTTTTGCTTAAATAGAGAGAAAATTGAATTGGGTAATGTGAGTTTGGGATTTATACAGTTCTGATTGGAGGGAACACTGATTTGGAACGGGAAGGATGTCTTAATGAAGAAGAGTCTTTCACGGTGATTAATATTTTTAATGATTCAATCATCCTGTATCTATTACTATGGCCGTGGTGAGTCCGGTGCCTGCAATTACGCATAGGGTCAATTCCGTGAGGTCGCTTCAGGATATTGGGATTACTGGAGCCATGGCTAGCAGGAGAGAAATTGTAGAGGAGCCTAGTCCGGCTGTAACGGATGACACACTCTACGTTGCTGTGGCAAAAGATGTGAAAGATAGCAGAGCAAATCTGATATGGGCAATACAGAACTCTGGAGGAAAGAGTATTTGCCTCCTTCACGTTCATGTACCTGCAACAATGATCCCTTTGAGTAAGCTTGCAACATACTCATGTGTATAGCTATGCATATGGATTTGTTGTTTGGTAATTTAATTTGCTTGATTCTGTTGTACTATTATTTTACACCTACTAAATTCCATGTCAACGTTTGAATATCCTGTCTTAACCATAATTATGATTCTGGTAATTTGAATTCAAGTCAAGCAAGGCTCGTGAGGTAATTTGGCAAATTTTCTAATAGGCCATTTGCTGGACTACTTGATGATGTTTGTGGCTGCTTTGTTAAATTGGCAACTTGATGTATAATTTATCAATTGATCCAATTAATTTCAAGTACCACATCTGGCTGTGATGTATCTTAGTTCTTGAGAAGATTTTTAATCCGTCATAATGTGTTTTTAATGCATACCAATATCAGTGTCTAACAATGGTCTTTCTTATTTGATATTCTTGGATATAGTGGGTGCTAAATTTCCAGCAAGTTCAATGAAAGAACAGGAAGTGTTAGCATACCGGGAAATTGAAAGGCAAAACATGCACAAAATTCTGGACGAGTATCTTCTCATCTGTCAACGAATGGGGGTATTTGTTCTTGTAAATTTGTCCATGTATCTGCAGTGTTAATATCAAAACTTAATTATTTTTCTGCTAATTACTTTCTGAGCAGGTGCGGGCAGAGAAACTGCATATTGAATCGGATTGCATTGAGAAAGGAATTGTAGAACTTGTATCCCATTATGGCATCCGGAAACTGGTTATGGGGGCTGCATCTGATAGGTTTTATTCTCGGTAAGATACCAGATAAGAAATCTTGGCACGAAATAATTATTTTGTTAAGTTTGGCAGGAAAACCAAATAATATCATAGAGTTGTAAGGACAGTATATTAGTATTTCATATGGAATGAAGAGAAATAAGTCACTAGGCTAATTTGTGTATCATGTAAGCAACCATGTTCATCTGTTCTGGATGTGAAATCTTAGTAGACCATGATACGGATTTACTGTTGTTTGTAACTAGCTTAGTGACTTTCTTAACCATGTAGCTCTTACTCTCACTTGCCCGCTCTCCTTTTTTGTTGCATGTCAAAATCATAGTCCTTTTCCAAATCCAAAAGGGAACTTTCAGGAATTATGTTTTCTCGTAGAAGTTCTGATGATCAACTATTTGTGGCTTGGAAAACTTCTAATCTTTTATATTAGTTTTGGTTAAGTTATTATAGTCATTTCTTTGAGCTCTACTGCATTTTCCTGACATTGCAGGAGAATGATGGACCTCAGATCTAAGAAAGCCATCTATGTACGGGAACAAGCTTTAGCTTCATGTCATATACAGTTTATCTGCAAAGGACATCTTATACACTCAAGGTCGGTTGCATTCTAAATTCTGATGTGATTTGGCGTTTGAGGAATTAGTTTTACATGAAAATGCATATAATTAAGAAGGAAGCTTTATAGAAGGAAGTTTAATATACAAATGTTTAATCATTACAAAAAGCTTATTTCTTGATTTATTTGAAAAGTTTGTCAACTTCTGTGGCTGATAATCTTTCTGCCATTATTTGTCATTGCACTTGAATTTTATTATTCTGGGTACTGATGCAAGTATCTTATAAACAAAAGGGATCTCAGCTTGGATAGGAGTAATGTAGAGGTCGCATCTGCTTTACTGCAGCAAGGGCCAAGCTTTGAAGCTGGACATCCACAGAGGTCTCAGTCTGTTGCGCTGGAGCATAATAATCACCGGGTAAACCCTACCAATGCAGGTCAAGAGTTATTCCGCAGAGTCAGGTCTGCCAATGATGGACACACAGGGAGCATGGTGGCTCTTTCTTCTCCTGATTTCTCTGAAAGTTTTTCAACTCCTCATAATGGGCTGGGTGCTGGAGTAAATTCTGATGAGTCATCAGATGGTCTGTCAAGAAGGAGTCCCTCAATTTTCTCTACATACTCTGATAGTGTTGCAACTGAAGCAGCATTGAACCCAAACTTGATTACTGAGGAGAGCGGGAATGTGCTAGACTTGAGCGGACTTTCTCTGAATAAAATGGATCTTTCTCATTCATCTCCCCCTAGTGTACTGGTATACATAAATATAATATTTATTAATCAGTAAAATTTGTGTCTTCTATGGAGCTTGTGCATGTTGTTATGTGTTGACTTTCTGCAATTCATTAAGAAGCATTATTACTTCCTAAATTTGAATTGGTGAGCCTTAGGCTAAAGTTTTGACTAATTTTATTGGATGCTTTCAGGATGGAGGAGTAGATGATACTTTATATTATCAACTTGAACAGGCAATGTCTGAGGCTGAGAATGCTAGGCGGGATGCATATCAAGAAACTATCAGGCGTACCAAAGCTGAAAAAGATGCCATCGAGGCTATACGCAGGGTAAATGTTCTTTTGTTTAGTGCTTCTAATTTCTTATACTTCTTCTTTTTAGATAGTATTTCTTGTTACTTTGGCAATGTGTAGTTCACCATGTTTCTGATGTAATTACTGTTCAGTGTTTGTATGCAATTACCTGCTATTAACATTATTCTAAGTATAGGGGCATATGTTAGCCCGTAAAAGTTAAATAAGAAGGTGGAGCATGTATGTGCCAACGTAAATATTGTTAAGATCTTAAGAATGGATGGGTATAGTTTTGGATTGTTTTATGAAATTAATTTCAAATGTCTAAGTTGCAACTTGATACACCCTGTAATTTTATTCAAAATTTGAACCACCCAATTGACAGGCTAAAGCTTCTGAAAGCCTATATAAAGAGGAGAGGAAATTAAGAAGAGAGGTAGAGGAAGCACTGGAAAATGAAAAAGAAGAACTTGAAAATTTTAAGAGCCAGAGAGAGAAAGTTCGGGAAGAACTCCAACTTGCCCTGGATCAGAAGTCATCACTAGAGAGTCAAATTGCGTCCTCTGAACTTATGGTGAAGGAGTT
The DNA here is from genome assembly GCA_037013595.1 of Dicorynia guianensis. Lineage (NCBI taxonomy): Eukaryota > Viridiplantae > Streptophyta > Magnoliopsida > Fabales > Fabaceae > Dicorynia > Dicorynia guianensis. Next base: position 30,267,787 of record JASUAB010000014.1, read on the forward strand.
GGAGCAGAAGATTATATCTGCTGTGGATTTATTACAAAGTTACAAGAAAGAAAAAGATGAGTTGCAGATGCAGCGTGATATTGCTTTGAGAGAAGCTGAGGAGTTGAGGAGAAAACAAGGAGAGACGTCAAGCACACAAGTGCCTCAATTCTTCTCAGAATTCTCTTTCCGAGAAATTGAGGAGGCAACAAATAACTTCAATTTAACTCTAAAGATTGGAGAAGGCGGATATGGAACTATATACAAAGGTATCCTGCGTCACACTGAGGTGGCTATAAAAATGTTGCACTCTAACAGCATGCAAGGACCCTCCGAGTTTCAGCAAGAGGTATGTGGTCTTAATTTTTTTTTATTTTCTTCCATTGACTTTTGTGTTACCTTTTCATGATCATCTTTTTTGGTTCCATAAGAACTCACTTGGCTGGTTGCTTTTATGATCTGAAATACCTTAATTTGATTGCAATCTGCCAGTCGTTATATGTCTGACACCGAATGACTTTGGCCTAAATTGTCTAGTAGATATCATTGGCTTGTGCAGAAATGTAGTCTTTTGATGTATGAAGACCTAATAAGCACGAATATCAATAGAAAAAAAATCGTGACAAGCATAATTTACATTAATTTCCTTTAGGAAATGAATGGTTTATAGTTTTCTTTATATTCTTTGCGTATTGCTTAGTGTCATAATTATTTGTCAGCATTGTCTTTATAAACTTTAAAATGAGAGAAAGAGGATCTAAAGTTGTAGTGAGAAAATTACATCTAATTTGACTTCACCTTTGGTTATATATCAGGTTGATGTATTGAGTAAGTTAAGGCATCCCAATCTAATCACACTTATAGGAGCTTGCCCAGAATCATGGTCTCTTGTCTATGAGTATTTGCCCAATGGAAGCCTTGAGGATCGGCTCAACTGCAAGGATAACGCGCCTCCATTGTCATGGCAGAGTCGAATTCGCATTACTGCAGAGCTCTGCTCTGCTCTCATCTTTCTTCATTCTAGTAAGCCTCACAGCATAGTGCACGGCGACTTAAAACCCTCAAATATTCTCCTTGATGCACACCTTGTTAGCAAGCTTAGTGACTTTGGAATCTGTCATAAGTTATCTAGTGAAGAGAGTTCAAGTAATAATACTACACAGTGCTGGATAACTGACCACCCAAAGGGTACGTTTGCCTACATGGATCCTGAATTCCTTACTTCAGGGGAACTTACTCCAAAGTCAGATGTTTACTCATTTGGAATCATATTATTAAGATTGTTGACTGGGAGGTCAGCCTTGGGAATAACAAAAGAAGTGCAATATGCATTAGATGCTGGAAAGTTGCAATCCCTCTTGGATCCTTTGGCTGGAGACTGGCCATTTGTGCAGGCCGAGCAGTTGGCTCGCTTGGCATTGAGGTGCTGTGAGATGAATAGAAGGAGCCGGCCAGACCTTTATTCAGATGTCTGGAGGATACTGGAACCAATGAGGGCTTCTTCTGGAGGCACAAATTCATTTGGACTAGGTTCTGAAGGGCTTTACCAACCTCCTTCATATTTTATTTGCCCTATCTTTCAGGTAATTTTTTTTTTCCGTTTTAATTTGTACTTTCAGCTCATTGAAACGGTATATCCTCATATTTTTTAGGATCGCTAGAACAATAAGCACTTCTCTAAGCAAATGAAATGCATCTTGATTCTCATTTTTTTAATTGCAAATTTAGTCAAAATCTAAAATGATATTGTTTGTGATTACACAATGGTTTCCATGCATTAGTTGGTGCCCTTCGTGCATTAGGTCTTCGGATTGTATGTTGTTTTTAGTATTATCTTTATTTTTCACTTAGTGGGATAAGATTTTGTTTATTATTATTGTTATCTTTATTATGTCCAATTGCACAAAGAATCTCCAAGTCTAGGATCTACGAATGATACAGCTTGTAATACAAATCAGCCATTTATGAAAATAAACCCCCTTTCCCCCTCCCTTTTACCAATATTTTTACACTGCTTGATAGTTTTACACAACTATTAACCAACATGGTTGCTTTCTACAACGTAACCTTGTAGGAAGTTATGCGAGATCCGCATGTGGCTGCTGATGGTTTTACTTATGAAGCTGAAGCTATAAGAGGATGGCTCGACGGTGGTCATGACGCTTCACCAATGACAAATGCTCAGCTTGCACATCGCAATCTTGTTCCCAACCGTGCTCTTCGCTCTGCAATCCAGGACTGGCTTCAAAGTCACTGAGCAAGCTTTCATTCTTCTCTTACCATTTTGTTAATAGCACAGCTTCATGTTATTTATATGTTCTCAGGATAGAAAGCTGTTATTTCCTATTCTTTTTATTAATTTTGTTTCTTACACGTGTATTTTAGGACATGGAACTGCATATTAAAGCCTTCCTGTTGTGTAAGGTTAGATAACCATGTTTTGTGAATCTTCAGTCGTTGTAAAGAAGTAACAACTATCTTTACATATATGTAAGAGCAGTATTTTGTGTAAATTATAATTGTCGATGGCAACGTTGTTCCTGAATTCTGAGAAGAATTATGCAGAGCTGGTGGCTCCAGCAATTATAATTCTGTGAATGGAGAATCTTAGAAAGGTATTAATGTGCTTTTTGTTTTCTGATGTTGTCCTGCTACAATTAATTCCTTTTTATAGTTTTATTGAGCAAATCATAGGCCAAGTAATCTCTTATCAAAAGTTGATGACCAAAGATGGTTGAGCAACACTTTTTGGTTTTATTATTTTCACATAATTATTATTTTATAGAGTTTAAATTATTAAATTTAAATTTTTATATTACTTTTTTACCATCGTGCAGTCACATCATTGACTTTTGTAAAGATCCGTAACCAAATACGGGACGGTTGAGTGAAAATGAGAGGATAGTATAGTGATATCTATTAAATCTATCGAGTTTCATGGACGCCTCGTCATGGGAAGAGGTCACTTTTCCCTACTTTTGCCTGCGAGTGGCCCCATATGCATACACAAGTAATCCATCACTGTTACTGGCATAGTTCTTGGAGTTTCTGGATGTGTAAAGAGAGACTCGGACAAGAAATTTAGGGAATGGGCTTTTCCATGTCGGCATAAAATTTAAATTTATTAAATTTTATAAATTAAATTAAAAAATTTAACTAGTCTAATAATTTTTACATTTAAGTATAACTATGTGGAAATAACTTTTTTCTTTTTATGTGTGCATTCATTTTTTAAAATGTTTAATTTTACAAATAATTTATTATTAAATTATCACAAATTTAAAATTAAATACACTGTATTTATTGGATAAATAATTTAGTATATCAAATTAAATAAATGTAATAATTTAAATTTTTTAAATATAAATCTAATAAAATCTTATTAGTTTTGTATTTTTTTTCCCGATATTCTTTGAATACGAGGTGAAATATTTTTGCTTTGAACAAAGGGGGTGAAAGCCCAAACAACAAACAAAAGAATGGGTCTGTCCGTATCAGCCGCATCACGAGGGAAGGAAATTGTGCAGCAGATTTTTTGGCTTCACATGCTGCCACGTTGCCATCGGGAAATAATTATATCTCAGAACCTCCCGTTTGCCTCATTAATATCTTATATGATGATTATCAAAGGGCTTCCTTCGGAGAAGGTCTGTCCTCGTGTGAGTTGCAAGCCAATGGGCACGTTTATTTCCTTGGCATCTGTACCCTTCCTGTAAGTATGTTTGAATTTTATTTTCACAAAATTGAGCAGTAATTTTTATAAAATTATAAATTAGAAAATGTAAAATTATCCATTAATTTTATAAAAATTACTAATTAAATTTATAAAAGTACAAAATAATATAATCTTTGTGAAAAAAAAAAATGCAAACGATATTGTTGTTTAATATATAGAATGGTATCTATCACATCATCTGAAGTTTTATTGTGAGCATATTTTCAAAAACATAAAATTTTTTATTCTTTTTTATATATTTATTTATTTTTATTTTTTAATTTATATATATACATAACATATACATTTAATTTTTTAAAATTTATCATATTCTCACTGCATTTTTTAATTAAAGTACAGCAGTCATAATATAAAAAATCCATTAAATATAATTGACCAATTCAATCCTAGCCTTTATATATAAACAAAGCAGCCACAATATAATGTAATATATGTTATGACGCAATGGATTTTTTATTATAAGGTAAAAAAATTATAAGTGTGATATAAAAATAAATTTTAGTAAAAAATAATATAAAAATAAGATTACATAATAAATTAAAAAATAAAAAATTATTAAAATTAAAAAATTCAAATAATTTATATCCTCGTAACATTCAATTTGACTATTTATTCCTTAGGACGCCGTTGTACGATTGTACTGTCTTTAGATTATTCAACAAAAATTTAGGCAGTCCTTGTCACGTGTGAGTGAATAAGAATTTATTATAATAATTAGACAAATAAAAATTTGATAATGCCACGTGCCAATCTGTGACAAAGAAAAAGGAGTATCTCAAACGACTCTTCCACTATCTTAAAAAATATTAGTCACACATTGACTCGCCTTTAAGGTTTGCTATCTTTCGCCGGTTCCTGCTGTGAAGATCGGGAAGTGAACCAGGAAAACGAGCGCCACCAAATCTTATCTTCGGCACTACCAAGGATTCCACCTGTTCGTTAGGAGCAAAAGGGAACAAGTTTGACAAAGTTGTTAACGCCCATAGTTATTAATAAGGTTTGTTTTAACAGCGGGTGTGATAAGACATGGATTTAATTTTATGAATTTTTTTAATTTTGATAATTTTTTTATAATTTAATATATATTCTATTTTTTATTAAAAATTATTTTTTTGTTACTTATAATCTTCTAGTTTAATGATAGAAAATCTATAATTGATAGGACATATGTAATAGTATAAATTTAAATTTAAAACTTTTAAGAAAAAGTTTCAAAATAAAAATTGATGTGATTACTTAAAAAAAATATTATATACATGTAATTTTATACACTTTATGTATATATGTGTAGAAATTGGTTAAAAAAATATAAAAATGTAGAAAATATGTACTTTTAAAATTATACATATAACAAAACATTTACTTAATCAATAAGGTTGTTTTGCTTTTTTATTTTACAAAATTTTCTTATTATGTGAAGGCTTTTAAAGTAGATACCATTGAATCTCAGGATCCTTTTTGTGGGTTGGAAACATTATTTATACCCTGATATCAAGAGTTTGATATATATGGTTTTATTTTTAGATTTTTTTCATGCAACATCTTTCGTATATTTATTGAATATAAAATTAATTTATATTTAAAATAAATCATTTTAAATTTCTCTTAATAAAAATAATTCTAAAGTTTAAATATAAGTTTTTGATTTCAGGTTATTTAATTTGAGACACAAATAATAATTATTACATTAATATTTTACTGATGTATATGTATATATTTAAATTAACTATAAGTATAATTTTAGGTAAAATTAATTTTAGGAGAATGAATGTTGAAAAAATTAGTTCCTTTAGAACTGATGATAGAAGAATTATTATGATACTTTAGAATATGATCATATCAAGCGTTTGAATTTATATTATTAAATTTTTTATAGTCAGTATTGTAGTTGTGTAAAAATAATAAGATAATATAATTAATATAATAAAGATAGACTTATGTTATTATTTTTATATTTTTTTAATAAAAGATGAATAATATTTTTTATTATTTATTTTTTATATTTAAAAAAATGGAAACGCAGGACAAAACAACGTGAAAATTGCGCCGCTCAATTGATATGTCATGTAGAAATGATTCCTTCGTTTGTTTAGATGACTTTTTGGAAATAGCAGAGGACACTTCCTATTGGCCCCACACATGTGGATATCTGTACACGTGTGATTCCACTGTCAATCGTGGATCATGTATCATATGTCGTTGTGCTTATCAAACCCTATACCCACGTAGGGGACTTTGCTGCCTTCGTGCCGTCCGCTTGAGGAAACCGAGAGACAAGTGCAATGTGCTATCAAGTCCACCTTTAAATGACACGTTTCGTCTGATTACCGTGTCTTTACTTTTATATCAAAGAGATTGGGCCACTGTCTCCCATAGATCCAGTCAAAAACCGCCACCTGTATATCTATAACTTACCATAGCGCATTGGATTAAACTCGACTCACTACCGCCATCTTATCTGTACGATTCATACGGATGTCACGACCTCTTCATACAGTTGCCAGTCACATTTGCAGCGTGATTAGACATTGTCCCACGCGCTCGGCCTTTATCGCAAGTGGGTGGACCACCGTACGGGAACAGATTCACTGTACTACCGCCCGCTAAAAATTTATTTTATCATATTTTAAGAATTAAATTTATTAAATATTTATTTTAAAATTATATTATAATTATTTAAATTTTATAAATAATTTATAAAATTTAATCAATTTCACGATCAGAATTTATTACACTAGGATGAGACTCCACGTTATGATAAATAAAATTTTAGAAGAAAAAAATTAAAATATAAGAATATAAATAATTTAAATATATATACATATCATTATTCCACATCTAATGTAGCCCCTTCTGTAATGCCAGACCCCATATTATTGTTACAGCAGCTGCACAAACAACAATTTTATAAAAAAATAGAAAATATAAAGAAAAAATCAGAATGCAATATTTGAGAGCTATAACATTTAACTTATATATATTGTAGATTTTTTAAAAATAAGAGAAAAAAATCAATTATGAAAAATACTATTAATAAGATATATAATAAATTCTCAATTTTTTCATGAATATTGAGATGAGTTAATAATCATTAAGGATGAAGTAAAATTTTAATTAAGTTATTCATAAATTATAAAAGATATTCTTTGAAATAAAAATATCAACAAAACATTTTATGTATATCAATAAAATGATTAATAATAATTTAATTAATATTTAATAATGATTCTTACCAGTTTTGTCTCTTCAACATTAATTCATTAGTTTTTTAGTCAATTTCCATTTATTCAGTTTTGACCTTGAGAGTTACACGAACTGATTAGAGGATTAATTTTTGATTTTTTTCTAGTTTGATTGGTCACTTTAAATTCTCAAAATTATAGATAAGATTAATATGAACAAAGGCATTTTTTGGAAATTGATATTAGAATTAGTAAGGTGTTAATATAGTTATTATTATTTGTTTTTTAAATTAAAAAATTTAAGATTAAAATTTTAAATTTAATTTTAAAAATCATTTTTATTAAAAGATAAAATTAATTTTTATTTTTTTAATTTGATTGGTCACATTCAATTCTCAAAATTATAGATAAAAATAATATGAACAAAGGCATTGTTTAAAAATTGAGATTAAAATTAATAAAATATTAACTTTGTATTCGTTATTTATATTTTAAATTAAAATATTTAAAATTAAAATTTAATTTTTTAAATTATTTTTATAAAAAAATTATTATTAAGTAATTTTAAATATAAATTAATATCATATTTGACAATAATACATATATTATGTTAAAAAATTTAAAAAAAAGTTGGGATTAGAAGGAAAAAATATCTGGACTGGGACTCAACGTTGGTTATCTGTCAAAGCCCCGTGCAAAGCACGCTCACAAAAAGCTCGTGGCCGTTTCACCAAAAATTCAACAGAAAAAGAGCGGAATTTCTAGTTCAACGGTTACAACGCGGTGTTTTTTTCATGCCCCGTGCTGCAGACGACAAACAGAAAACTAAAAAAAAGGAAAAAGAAAAAAACACCTCTGCTCCCTCTTTAACTCTCTCTCCTTACCGCCACTTCTAACCCAATTTCCTTTCTTCATCAGTACCTTCTTCCTCTCTTTCTCTCTAAAGAAGAGATCTTTCTTTTCTCTCTCTTTAAAACCCTAACCTCTTTTATTTTACCTCAATTTCCCACTGGAAATTTCAGCATGGTTTCACTTCGAGCTGCATATACTGTGGGCACTGTGTTTCTGCTCACTGTGACTTTGGGATTAGCTGGGGATATAGTCCACCATGACAATATTGCTCCAAAGAGGCCCGGTTGCGAAAACAACTTTGTTCTGGTACGGAATTTCAACTTCTAGATTTAGTTGCTAAGCTAGTTAAAAATGACATTTCTATTACTTTTGATCTTGTATTTTCTGCTTGGTTGCTGGCAGAATGAAAGAATAATGAGAGAACTTGAAATAGAAGAAGAAAAATCCAACATTTACTTTTTTGGAAACTTTGGGGAGATGGTTAAGGATTAAATCTTCAAAATTAAAATTCTCTTGTATTTGGGTGTTTGAAAAGATAAGCTACAAATTTGTGCCTTTCGATGATATTTGCAGTCTTTGATTTTTGCTTGTGAAATGCCCAGTTAAATTTTAAATGGCTTGTTGTAGCAGATTCTGTTAAGTTTTTTTTGTTCTAATTGTTCATTTCTTGCGGCACTTTTTTTGTTCATTAGAAAAGTGAGAAAAGGGGGGAGGAAAAAATTTAACGGTTGCTTTTTAATAGAATTTTTACTTTTAGGTAACATGGCAAGGTACCGTCATCTTTCATTGCTAATGGTTTTTTGTTTGCCTTGTTATCATCGCATATGTGCTTTTATTCTGGGTTATGTAGTAGGGAGATCTTGGTTACGTGGTTCAATAATGCTTAATTCAGTACCTATCTTTTCTGTAGTATTGGTGAGATTATCAGCATTTTCTTTCGCTCGTGCCTATTTAATCAATCATGCAAAGTCGCAACTTTGGCAATTAAGGTCCAATCGTTGATCCTGGTGCTCTTGTTTTCTGAACACTACTTAAGACCTGCATTTGTTTATATTTTTATCCTAAATTTTGTCCTTTTAGGTCCCCTTGCCTTCTTCCCGTGGATTGATTTTCATGAATTCTCTGTTTGCTGTCAAAAATGGGAAATATTGCTTTTTTTTTTTAAGATAATTCAAAATTTAACTACCAAAAAGCGTGACTGTAACCAGTACGTGGTTGAACTTTTCTGAACTTTGAAAAATCAAATCTGCACATTGCTGAGGCTTCTTACATTCCCCCCCCCCCCCCTTCTTTATATCAAGTATCGTAAACATAAGTATATAAATTGGCCTTCTTTTTATAGGTTTGAGTCATTTGACCAATTACTCTTTTGTTAGGTCAAAGTCCCTACTTGGATTGATGGTGTGGAAAACAGTGAGTATGTTGGTGTTGGTGCACGATTTGGCCCTACTTTGGAATCAAAAGAAAAACATGCCAACCATACCAGAGTTGCCATTGCTGACCCTCCTAACTGTTGTAGCAAGCCCAAGAATAAGGTAATCTGAGTTTGAGCGATTGAACCTTCCCAATTCAGTTTCACTAGCATGTGGAGCATATATTTCTGGATTAACTGCAATAAGATCTTTATAGATATTTATTAATGTGTAATTTGGAGTGCCTTGCACTTTTGGTAGCTCACTGGCGAAGTCATTTTGGTGCACCGAGGACACTGTAGTTTCACAACCAAGGCAAATATAGCTGAAAATGCTGGTGCTTCAGCCATCCTCATTATAAACTACCGTACAGGTGTTTGCATGTAATTTTGTTTATTAAAATGTATTTGAGTCCTCTAGTCCATTCCAGTCTCTGTTTCCCGATTCCTGATTTCACAGTTTGAGGCGATTATGCAGATCTTGATTGCGGGGTGCTAATGAATTTATGTTCATTTTGGGTAAACAATAATTTGTGTTCATTATTTGTTATTACTAATTAGAGTAAAGAAAAGAGTCCTGCAATAAGTGGTTATCAAATTATCAAATCTTTGTATCAACTATCAAGTATGTTGAAATGAATTTTTTTAAGAAATTTTAATTTTCCATCTCACGCAGAACTTTTCAAAATGGTTTGTGAAGACAACGAAACTGATGTTGATATTGGAATACCTGCTGTCATGCTTCCCCAAGATGCTGGATTGAATTTGGAAAATCATATAAAAAACAACTCCATAGGTATGTATGGCTGTTTCTGTATAAATGCTGTTTACTTTCTAATTTGTTATGCATTTTCTTTCCACAAGAAATTTTAACTTACAGAATAACTACTTTCTTTTTTTAATGATACATGCTCTGGAATTGTCTTACTCAATAAACTTACTTTGCACTTTGCATGAATGCTTCCCCCTCTAAAGTGTCTGTGCAGTTATACTCTCCACGGCGTCCATTGGTTGATGTTGCAGAAGTGTTTTTATGGCTTATGGCTGTTGGCACCATTCTATGTGCTTCTTATTGGTCTGCATGGACTGCCAGAGAAGCAGCCATTGAGCAGGAGAAGCTTTTAAAGGTTTCCTAGTCTCTCTGTGCCAATATAATTCTCTTTTGATATGAGCAAATTTTCTAGATAAAGGCATATTTGTGATCATACAGTCACTAATTTATGGATATCTTTTATGTTTGCAGGATGCTTCAGATGAATATGTAAATATGGAGAATGCTGGTTCTAGTGCTTATGTGGAAATCAGTACCGCCGCGGCAATTTTGTTTGTTGTGGTCGCTTCTTGTTTCTTGGTTATGATTTACAAACTAATGTCATTCTGGTTTGTTGAGGTTCTGGTGGTCCTATTTTGCTTTGGTGGAGTGGAGGTGAGTTATTCTGTTTTCAGGCTTCATTTTCTCTTGAGGAGAATTCATCTCTTGCTCTAATCCAGAACATAACCAATTAAATAATGAAGCATACTTTACTTATTGTCATTGTGCATGTTTGCAAAATCTGAAGGTTTTCCTAGTTCAGAGTTTCAGCTATCCTTAGCAACATTTTACTCACTTATCCTCTACCCCTATACCCAATTCAGACATAGATAAAATAACATAAGTTTTCTTTTGGTTCAGCACTAGGATTTGCTTTTGTTTTGGAGAAAAGAAAACCATAAGAATTAAAACGAAAATCAAATACTTAAGAGTGGTTGGGGTTAACCTAGTAAGCAATAAATACTGAAATTTGGATGTTGGAACACGTTCCTTGCTATTTCTTTTATATGCTTTGCCTTTATAATTATCCTCAACCTAAAGTGCTTCTGAAGTTGGAGCACTTTTGTTTGGGCTTCATAGGACACTTTCCTTACTACTTCATATTTGGACAATTAGCTTGCTTCTGTGTAACCCCCATGGTATCATTTAAGGTGATAACTTAATGCAAACTGTTTTTTTTTTTTGTGGGTAGTGTAATTCATGCAAACTTTTATCCCTAGATGTGCTACATGTAAGGTTATGAGTTCAGTTGTACCCTTATTTGAATGAGAAATAAATTGAAAAAACCAAACTACTGCATAAATTTGTATTTGACAAATTGAAATTCACTCACAGCAGTACAAATGGGTCTGCATCTTTGAGTGCGGACTTATATATGAAGTGAACGCTGGAGATTAAGTTGAAACTTCCCAAAAGTTTTATTTGCTTAATGGAAACCTCCAAGGTCTTTTGTATTTAAAATTGTGTTTTCCTCTTAAGTTGACCAAAATTTGTACAGTAATATAGGAAAAACGACCGTCAAATTGATGTCAAACAAAAGTGTTTACACTGAATGGCTCAGACTACTCAGAACACAGAAGAAAGGGGACCGAGGGAAGGGAGAATATTACAGTACTATTAGTATTGTTTTAGTCCCTGACTTGAAACTCAAAGTCTATTGTGATTCATATATAATGTGAAGCCCCAAATGCTTATAATTTAAATAGGAAGGGCTGCATTTTAATGAAGACATGATAGCTTGGAATAAATCCAACCAGATCAAAAGCTAAACAGATGTGATTTCTTTAAGTAGAATAAGCAGTATGCAATATCTACAATCTCTAATATACATGACCAAGAATACCCCCTGATCAACAATAACATGCATATCATATATATTATCAACTCATCATTTCCCTGGTTAGAGAACTTTTGAGTCTTACCATGTTATGTGTAAAAGATACTGAACTTGAGGGAGGCTTCAATCCTTCATATGCCTTTATGATAGCAACAGTGATAATAAATTTTGTATTCTTCATTGCTCCTTTAAATTGATATGGAAATAGTGGGTATTGTTTATGTACTTGCATTCATTATGGTATCGGTAGTTATCTTGCTTCTAGCTTCTTTTTCTGACTTTGTGGGGATAATATCTCTTCTGATGTTATCGCTTCTAGCTCAATGCTATCTTGTATGGTTGAAGTCAATCTCAATTTAATCTTCCTTGTAAAGACCAGCTTAAAGGGAAGTTTTATCGAACTGCTATTAGACCAGCTATGCTTTATGGAAGTGAGTGTTGGGCTTTGAAAGGTCAACAAGAGCAAAAAATGGGGGTGGCAGAAATGAGAATGTTGAGATGGATGAGTGGACATACAAGAAAAGACAAAATTCGAAATGATTATATTCGGGAGAGAGTTGGGGTGGCACCTATTGAGGAGAAAATGACAGAAACCCGGTTACGGTGGTTTGGGCATGTACAAAGAAGACCGCGAGAGGCACCAGTAAGAAAGGTTGACCAAATGGTGTTTAGTCCTGTGAGGAGATGTAGAGGAAGACCAAAAAGGACACTTGGAGAGGTGATTAAAAGAGATCTTTGGTTAAATGGTATATCCGAAAATTTGGTTTTGGATAGAAGTTTATGGCGTCGTTTGATCCATGTAGCCGACCCCACCTAGTGGGAAAAGGCTTGGTTTGATGTTGTTGTTGTTGTAAAGACTAGAAGCAAAGGCAGAAAAATGAGGAGGGGAGCAAAGAGAGAACAGTAGTGTAACTTATTTATGATACAACGGCTCACCCTAGAAATCATAATTCTACAATGACAATGTCCTTGACTTTAATACTAAATCAAGTGAAACAATACAAAATTCATAGTTTTTTATACCTTGAATAAATATTCTTAGTACTAAACATTACGCAATTCAACCCCAGTGCACCTAATCATGAAAACCCTTTTGGTGATTGACATTATTATCATGTCATGCACGCCAGCACCTCATCATCATTTCACACACCGATTTTTTAATAATATATTGTGTGAATAGTTACTTGGATTCGAAATCGTAGGATAAACATGATTTACTTGTCAAGATAGCAACTAAATATTTTTCTTGTTTGTGTGCTTTCAGGGACTGCAAACTTGTTTGGTTGCTCTGCTATCATGGTACAAGTCATATGTCTTTCTTTTCATGCAATTTTGTCTTTATATATCTCTGCCATAAGAGGCACAAGATCTATGAAGGAAAGCTGTTGGGTGGGAGGAGGATTTATTGATCAATCTATAGATTTTATTCTTTTTTTAAAAGTGTTACCCATTAAGTTGCACATCTTATGTTGTTAATAATTCACATCTAAAATCATGTTTGGTATCCTATAGTTTATTGGTTTTCTTGATTGTTATTAATTAATTTGATTAGTTTGTGTATAGATGCTAGCAGATTAGACACAGATAATTTTACCAAGTTGTCCACCGAAAAATAACATTTCACCTAGTTGTCAAAGATATGCCTTAGAGGTAATGAGGTGATAATTTATAGAACAAATCAGCAAGACACAGTTTGTGGTGACATATTCCACACATGAATTTTACATAATTTCGCATAAGTGGAGCTTTCTCCTAACTTTCTTCCTTTGATGTCAACATTAAAAAAATAGATGGTAATTATAATAGATTCCATTGTTATGATATGGAATTGACAACAGAAAGTTTATAGTTTCAGATGGTTTCAAAATGCTGCACAAACATTTGTGAAAGTACCCTTCTTTGGAGCTGTCGCATATCTGACGCTTGCTGTTACTCCCTTCTGCATTGCATTCGCTGTTGTTTGGGCAGTCTATCGCCGTGTCTCTTTTGCTTGGATTGGTCAAGATATTCTTGTGAGGATATTTCTGCTACTTTCTGCTTTTTTTTTTTTGTCAAATTCTAATCATCCATACTTTTCCCTTTTTTTTGGGGGGGGGGGGTGTTTTGGGGGTTCCTGTTTACTTGAATATCATGAGCAAACCCACTTGCTGCGTGTCACAGGATTTCACTGTCCATCCATTTGAATATTACTGGTTTAATGGTCTTGAATAAACAACGAATTTGATATCCTAAATTTCAAATGAACCAAAACAAAGACTTAAACATACTATTTTATTGTCTTGCAAATTTGCAATTTATATTTTTGTGTCTATCCTGTAGGGTTCAATAATTAGACATTTTGAAACATGGATTATGCATGCATTATTCATTCAATTAGTATTACCTGCTAGATGTGAAGTCACGATGCAAAGAAAATTGGAAAGAGTATTGTTTTGGATCCTAATATCTGCTTTGTAGACTAAGCTAATCTCTTTCCTATAAATTGTTAGTGCAAGAAGGTTGGGATTTTGTACTTGACCTTGTGATATAACTGTTACTGATGTGCTTATTGTTTTTTTTTTTCCAATCAATTAAAATATGTCTATGTATTAATATTATTATATTAGGTGATCGCACTTGTTTCCTTTCTGTATGTTTCCACCAGAAATTGTAGTTCACATTTTGGGTTTCTCATTGCTGAAATCCCTGTTAGATGGAACACGGAGCTTGTAAAGTATAAAACTTGATTTGCTTACCAGCAACCAGTGAGGTGAATTAATGGTACATTTACCTTTTTTTCTACCCCTTCATTCAGGGTATTACATTGATAATCACAGTTCTTCAGATTGTTCGCATTCCAAATCTCAAGGTGATTATTCATACTTTTTCTTTTTATTATTTCTTTGAATTTTCTTCAAAAAAAAAAAAAAAGAAAAGAAAAGAGGTTGTCAAAAGGCATAATCTCCTACTTCAGGTCGTTTGTGATACTTTTTAATTATGTGGTAGGGCATATGTGAGGCATTTATTTATCAGTAAGATAATTGAAGATGGCTTTGCTAGATACTACTGAACTTTTATAATGAACAAAGACACTAATGTAAAGTTTTGCTCTTTCTATAATCAGGTCGGAACTGTTCTTCTTAGTTGTGCCTTCCTATATGACATCTTCTGGGTGTTTGTCTCTAAATGGTGGTTCCATGAGAGCGTGATGATAGTAGTGAGTGTTTCAATGAAAGCTCTCCCTTTGACCATCTTATACAATTATGCAAAGGTTATTTTTTCCTCATAAACATGATACATTTCTTTTAAATGTAACATTTTCACTTCTGTACAGGTAGCTCGAGGTGATCGGAGTGGAGAAGATGGTATCCCCATGCTACTCAAGATACCACGTTTGTTTGATCCTTGGGGTGGTTACAGCATTATCGGTTTTGGGGATATAATCCTACCTGGGCTGCTAGTTGCATTTTCTCTAAGGTTTAATTGGAACTCGTGTAGATCAATCAATTTCTTTCTCTCTGTGATCCTCCTTGGACTATTATTGTTTATTTTCATTGAAAATACAAGTCCGCACATTAACTACTTGTAAAAATTCCCTTGGAATGTTCAGACAGGTGGACAGAAAGGTTTGAAACATGTTAATGGTTCATGAACCTAATTATTCTGCTGATAACTTTGCAGGTATGATTTGTTGGCGAAGAAGAAACTTCGGGATGGATATTTTTTGTATGCTATGACTGCTTATGGTTTAGGTATGATATGGTTGATCCGGAAATAGTTTTCATTGATGAAGTGTGTAAGCAGACAGGTTTTCTTGAGAATCGATGGACCCATTATTTATCTGAGATTTCTTGGAAATGACAAGAAAGCTACTCTAATTTTATTAGCAATCTAACTTTGCTAGATTCTAGGCAACCGCCTAAAATATTTCTGGACATATCAAGTAAATCAAATTTAAAGGAATTAGAGTTAATATGGAATTAAATGGTGACATGTAAAAGGCTGTACATTTATCTCGAATGAAAGAGAAACAGCATAAGATTGCAAACTTGTCGAACTGATTGTCTCTTTAATTGTACTAGAGTCTGAGGAAAGAGTTGAACTAGATGTGTATGTCTTGTATAATACATCAAGCCTATACATGCAGTTGATTATATACACTATATATAGCTTAGCTTTAATGAAGTGCGATTTCATCACAATTGAATGTAATTAAAGATTGAGAACTATTCTACAATCCAGTGCTCTGTTCTTATTTCCATAATAAGGGAGGAGATGGCTTTTGCCTTAGTTTTTTACATCATTCCTTGAACTTTGCCCTGCAGGTCTTCTCATCACATATGTGGCTTTGAACTTGATGGATGGGCATGGCCAACCCGCGTTGCTTTATATAGTCCCATTTACAGTTGGTAAGCTACGTTAGCAGACTTGCATCCTCGCCCCCTCCCACCCGAACCTTTCCTTTTTTTCTTTTGGTGTGTGAGATGGTCTTGAATAATTAAATTTGAACAAATGCTGATGATGGAAGCTAATATGTTACTTGTACCATTCAGAGTAACCGTCCGTTGAAGGCCTTTTGCTTTAATAACGCAAAGCTTCAACCATTAAAACTAGTCAAATTTGGTTACCACTGGTTCTAGTATTGCAAATCTTATTCTTTAATTTGTAAACGCAGGCACCTTTTTGGCATTGGGAAAGAAGAGAGGTGAACTCAAGATTTTATGGACAAAAGGGGAAGCGGAAAGGCCTTGCCCTCACATCCAAGAGGATCACCAATAAACGAACAGTTAATCCCCAGCAGAATTGTATCCAAGGTATTAACTTACAGGAGACTAATAATCATTCATAGAAAAATCATGTAACATCTGTAGCTTTGTTGTAACAATGCAACAAAATTGCTAAAGAAATACAGTCAAGTAACGATATGACAGCATGGGCTTAAATTAGAAGCTGAGAGAAGTTCCATGTAACTAAGGAGGTGAATCTGGAGTTTCCAAATTGCTGCGGCTGGCTGTCTTTAGGAACACAATATCTGTGATTAATTATCTTCTGGAGTTGTTTCCATGTTGACTGACGATCTTGCTGATATAGTATCTTTGCCAACAAACAAGTATATTAATTTCAGCAAGCAATGCTCTACCTGATGCATAACCATGAAGCTCGCTCAACTTTGCAAGAGACAATAGCTTGTGTTGTATTATATTATTATTATTATCATTATCATCATCATCATCATCATCATTTGACATGCAAAATCCCAATAATGAGCTTTTACAACTAGGAAAAACATATAAGGGCCCAAATCAAAGGGCAAGAATTCACAAACTTAATATACTTGATGCAAGTTCAGAGAATATATTTTCTTATTCCTTTTCATTAAGAGTACACAAGACTGTCCCAGAATCAAATTGATCCTCGGCTAAGCATCACCAGTGAACTTCCAAGAATAAAATAAATAAATGAAGAAAAACTGACATGCATCACTTTTTTGGGGCCTGTCAGCATCTCTCAAAATTGTTCAAGCCATTGCCAATCTGGGTGGGCTTGTGGGGAATCATTTCCATTGAGTCCATTCCTTTACTGTAAGGGGAATATTTAGTGAAATGTATGCAACATGGCAATAATAAGAATTTGCACTTTAAGCAAGCTACCTCAATAATATAGAGTAGTGCTTTATTACAAAATCGTATACTGAACGAACTAAGTTAAAGCACCCTTTAAGGAAATAGTATTCAATTGGGAAGATAGACCATCGGCAACAATTGCATATCAAGGTTTATAACTTGATCCATGGTAAGATAGCAGGATAGACTAACAGATTGACACGCGCCCAGTACATAAATGAAAAAACTAATTTTATAAAACCAAGAAAAAAAAAATACAACATCCAAGCCATGTGATCAACTTTCCTAGACCAAAATGTAACCGTTGCTAAAAGAAACTAGAATGGAAACGATCTAGTCTTATAAAGGAAAGAGAAGAAATGGCCACTAGTTATCTATTATGCAACTAACTTTTCAGTAATACCTATAATTTAAAAAGATGTGTTAGCACAACTGAATTGAATAGCTCAGCTAGAAAGCATATAGTTAGCAAGTGAAAACTCTCGAACACTGAGAGTGAGCAGCCATACAGGCATGTCGCCTCAGAAAACTATTCCCATTGGTAGAAAATAGCGTTGTCTTCCTTTCTTGACCTGATGATAAAAATTCTTGCATCCCCTCTGGCCAGTCAGAATTTAATCTGCGGGCAAAATCTTCCACTTCCCTGCATCTAAAGGTTCGATTAAAATAAGATTTTAGTGAATCACTTTAAAAGAATATTAGTATAACCATCAGGCAAACATCTATTCATAACAAACTATCTTCATTGCTCACCCAAAATGAAATAAATATATCCAACACGAAAGCAAAGAAAGAGAATGTCATGAACCCAAGCCATGGTAGAAGCCAAGTTAAAGGGGCAATTCAATCATCTTAATACATAAAACAAATTAGAAAGAAAAAAAAAATACAGTTGTGATAATCAGAAAGTAAGCAAACCTTATATCAATAAATTACATCACTCCATTATATACATTAAAAACATAGAAGATCAGGAATCTGAATGTGATATCCTTAGGGAATTTTCTAAAAACGAATTCTGTTTGTTTGTGTCTGAGAGAGAGGGATACAAGGGGTGGGGGCCGTGGGAAAGCAAGATAAAAATCAATACGATCACATTACCCTTTTAAAAGTTTTACAAATTTCAGGATCAAGAAATCTCTATTGCTGGACATCTTCAAGGTATAGCACTATAAATGTTAATTAATTTACTATTCCTTTCCAAAGAAGATCAATAGATCAGAAAATTCTATATCAAGTCCACTCCCAAGCAAATTTTATTTTGCTGTGTTTCACCCTGTCACAGAAATTAACACAAACGTTGCATGCCCTGTTCAACTAGTACACATGAGAAGACAATTGAATAACTTGTAACAGGATACACTTCAATCAGTCTGGTTACCTATCCTATGTGCTATTAATTTATTCATCAATACTATCTACAACTTCGCCAAATGATAATATAACCATTCACTAAAAGAAAATATAAAATTTAAAAACATTGGGCGTCAAGCATTGCTGTTATCATAAAGACCCACCTATCTATTTTTTCCATTTTAATGCAGGATCGATCTCATCATCTAGATCACCATCATCAAACTCTACCTTACGACCAAGAGTATCATCTTCTGTATTACATAAGTTTGAGGTCTCACCAATGCTATCAGCTACGGCACTTTGGTATCTGATATTATGACCATTTGACTCCTATTACAATAAATGAAGACAATAAACACAGAATATCTGATGATCAATTTAGAAGATTCATTGACAATGTTTGTTCAAATTTGACATAAAACATAAAATCAAGTAATTTAAAAGAATAAAACAAAGCAGCACAACAGAAGATGTGCAACAACCTTCTTACTGTGTTCAGAAGCTTCCTTTAAAGAACAGTTCTTTTGTTGATCTTTTTTTCTCCTGTTCTTCTTTTTATTCTTGGAAGTTTTAATCCCCTTTGGATCTGTGACAAAATCCTCACTAACAGTTAGGAAATCCAAAAGAAACACAAATCATAAATTAATTAAGAGACTATAGCTCACAGAGAATGACATCATGAAGGAATCTAACACAATTTCAGAGCCACACCAAAAAAAAAAAAAAAACTAGCATTAACTATGCTATAGTCCATAGACGGCCACGAGTTATGCCTGAGTCATCACCACAAAAGGGACACTGATTGCTAGGATGTCTAGCCCCATAGGACCTCCAAAAGAAATAAAATTATAAAATAAAAATTGAAAACTATACTATAGAAATACTGGGTTCAGTGAACATGCCATAAAATAGTCTGAGCAGGACTTCAAACCGATGTTAATTTTCTCATTCCACATCGAAGTTTACATCTTTCCTATTAAATAAAAAATCCCTTTTTTCACTTCTTGTTAGTAATAAAACAGAGTGGCAAACGGTTTTGTGTGGGTTGGGCTCTGTTTTATTACTAACACCTCTTTTTTCTAAGACAGATTCTAATACAGTTAACTCTTTAAAAGTTTTTCATTCAAAGGCAAGTCACGGTTCTAATATAGATCTGAAAAGAACTTCTTTTTCTACACTTTTGGACACCAATTTTGTAACTAAGAACTTAGTGGAAAGAGGAGGGCCATGTAGAAAGAAAATACATATCTATTCAGTTTCTGCCCTAAATTTGGTGTTGAGACTAATGAATATTCATCAAATTAATAGCTCACATTGATTTTTTCAATTATAGAACAACATTGTCTTAACCTATATAGACCACCCATCATGGACCATTCTATCCTAGCTTTTCAAAATTACATGATTAAGAGGAACTTTGAGTAGTATTTGTATTGACAGTGTGATCAAGTCCACAAATCATATGGTAAGCTCCTACATTGGAATCAGAAGAAGGGATTTATTACAGTCAACCAGCAGCATTAAATATTTGGGGAGTTCCAGTTAATAATTAGATGCAACACAGTTCATTAAATTACAGATAGACAAGCAGAAAGTAAGCGCACAAGGAAAATGAGGACCATAACGCTCAAATTACCTCCATCATCTCCATTAATAAAAGACAAAAGGTCATCAACTGAACGTTCATATCGACATGCTCTTCTTCAACTTCAACATGCTGAAACATGTGAGGACCGATTCTTATTAAAATTGACACTCATCTCAATTTAGGACACATAAAATGGTGCAAGAACAAATGTGCACAATCCTCAGCAATAAACATGAACAGAAATGCCTGATTAAAGAATGAGGAGTACATTTGGAAATGTAATATGTTACAGTATGTGATGAAACAACTACTGAGAAACAATGCTGTGGCACCTTCAACCTCCCATGCTCTTTTAGTTCTTTCCCCTTTTTGGCATACAGTCGGTTCAAGAACCTGATCCATGGATCATCAGTTGTGTTTTCCAAGGGCTCCAATTTCTCTTCCTGAATTAAAAAGAATGTGTGTGAAAAAAATATTAGAAATCAAAGGAGACATAATCGGCATACAGAGTTCACGCAAGCACCAGCCACCTCTGTAAGATCACCAGGCAAATGAAATATCTCACGTATCTCCACAGGTGTTTTTCCTTCAATTATTCGAGCAAGGGCACAACTTGTAAGATCAACCAATTGCTTCATTTGAACAATGTCCGCAGCAGATGTTAACTCACAAAGCCTCTTTGTGTCTATTGAATGAATTTTTCATCAAAAGACTTCCGTTCCTAGACAAAAGAACAACCCCAAGTAAATTCATCGTTGACATCCAGTGTAATTTCAGCCCTAAATTGTCTTGATTTGTACAAAGATCACAACATAAAAGCATTATACAAACAAGTAGTAGAACCTTATTTGAGCATCCAGGTACTTGATGAAATCGGCAGTAATCAAGAATTAGGCTCAACATTGCAGGACTAACTCGTTGAGGAAGACAATTTTTTGTATTATTTCATGACATATCAGAGGGCAAAACATTCAATTTCTTGTTCTACTTGCTGAATTGAACCATCAGAAGTCTGAAGCCAGACATAAGGCTTCATCATCTGATCACACGGATAAATACCGTCATGGTTTCATAATCGATGTGAAAAAGCAAGGAAAGCAAGGCTTTAATTCTCAAACATCCTGAGGTTAAATCATAACAAGATTCTAGAAAGGAAGTTGACAGAAAACAGACAGTAAACAAACAAAAAAAATCCTGGCTTTATACAGCTGAAGTTCCGATTGTTCATTCCAATTAGACAGAGATAGGACTTGAGAAATCTTCAAATGAATTTTTTTGCATTCTACTTTATTATCCCAAACTCTTGTCAATATTGTAAGAGAAGCTAACAGCATCAAACCTAAAAAAGACACATGCATTCTGGTCCATAATAACAAAGCTAGACCTGTTCATTTTATTGATGTAGGATAATGCCCATAAAGTAAAGGAAGAATCTCAGTATATAAATTACTAAACCATATAGAACAAAATAAATCAATTAGAAACAAAAATTGAAATAATAAATTAAATATTACTACAACAGCAAAGATATATGTATAAATGAAATTTAAACCATTAACCTAGATAGGTAAATCTATATTTTACTGATACAAATAGATATCATACCTTCGGTTTAATTACTGGCATGTCAATTTCTGACATCTGAAAATAATTTGGAAAACATTATATGCAGCTATAGATAGTTTCTTTGTGGTGTAATGCGCTATCAGTATTATCAGAGGTTGAAATTTAAATTTCTAGTCCAGGCAACCAGATAATACATCCACTCTTCAAAGGACTTTCACGATTAGGCAAAATGGTGCTCCAGCAACACTATCCAAATGCACATGGTCTATGAGCCAAAGTTTCTGCACTGATACTTTTACATCACAATGTATGAAGTGCAATCTTTTGCTGTACAGCAGAATGGAGAATAATTTGACACTTCCTAAATTCAAAGTGATATCTGTAAAAATTAAAGATAAAAAGTCAATTTTAAGCGCATGTTAAGAAATATATATCTTGCTTAAATCTACTGCTCCAAAATCAGGATATCCAAAAGGACCAAAATAGAAGCATATTGAGTTATATTTCTATATACACTTCACAAAATTTGCCCATGACAGAGCAGCGCAAATGATATATTCTCTAATTCAACTATTATCTTTTTTTAGAAAAAAACAAAGGAATGAGAAAAGACACTAATTCCTATTCATTCACCTGTGCATATAATTACCTGTTTACAACTAAGCATGTATATGCGACATACTAAAGACACATTCAGCACCAAACTGAACAAATTCGATATATGAGCAAAAGGGGACCCTCAACCTCAATGGCCCACAACTTAACAATTAATAATGGCTGCTTTGGCTTCCATATAGCCATGGTAATTTTTTATCAAAAAGAAAGGATTTCGTCCTTACCCTAATAAAAATTTTAAAACATGTATTTTTTTTACATATTTTTTATAATTTAAAAGAATTATTTATAAAATTTAAAAATTAAAAAAAAAATAAAATTGATCTGAAATTTTTTATTTTTACATTTTAACCAAAATAAAATTGAGAAGGTAGAAACGCGAGCAAGGTAGAAAAAGAGAGAAAAATTTGTGACAGAATTTTACACTTCAGTTTATAGTTTGAGTTGAGGTCGCTCTCAATCGCGCGACGCAGGGTAACGAGGTCGGAAAACGACGTCGTACGCACGTGAACTTGGTTAGATTAAGGGCTAAGACCTAATAACAATACTCACAGAAAGATCAGGATGAGTAGTCTTAAAATGTGCCAAAAAACCGTTGATTCGCAACCGGTTGGGACCTCAGCACAGACCAACGACTCCAAGCAGCCACCATGAGCCCCGCTTTTCGAGCCTGAGGAGCTTCACTCACGGTAGAGCTGGGATTGTTGAGTTCATGGCTACCATCTTATTCCTCTACATCACTCTCTTCACTGCAGTGGGTTATTCCAGAACCACCAACAAATGTGCCTCTATGGGCGTTCAGGGCATTGCGTGGGCCTTCGGGGGAATGACCTTTGCCCTTGTTTACTACACCGCTGGTATCTCAGGTTTGCTTCCATTCCTCGATCTTCTCTAATTTTTTCAATGTGGCTACATGAAAACTGCTATTCCCACGTTTGCTGAGTCTTACTGTGTTTGGTTTGAGGGAACAGAAAAAAGGTCGGAATTTTAATTAAAATTTTAAATTTTAAAAAAGAATAAGTGGTTTAAAATATTTTTTTTAAAATGAAAAAAATTTATAAAAAATAAAAAATTTATTTAAAATTTTAGATTGTAGTGATTAAATTATTTTTTAATTTTAAAATTATTTCTATTTTTATAATTTAAAAATTATTTTTTAATATAATAATATATTATTTTTTAATTTAAAATTCCTTAAGAAAAAAAAAATAAAAATTTTTTCTGGCCTTCCTCTTTCCTCATTTGAACCAAACACCCGGTAAGTTGCGGCACTGGTACTAGCACACATCCAATACAAAAACAGCTGAGTTGGTAGGTTAATTTTGTAATGAAACTTTCATATATGAGTTTCGTATCTAGTCCGGATTCATATCCAATACTGTATATTATTCAAAACAAAATTTTGGTGCTTCATAGGCAGTTACATTGTTAATTTGTAAATTCCCTTTCTAAATATTTATAAGTAAATCGAATTGTTTGAACGTTTGCGGTTATTATGAAACGTACTGAGCTAATATTAGTGTCCTGCATGTATCCGAGGCTCTGTGAGCAGCTCCTGATTGATTTCCAGATCCAACTTCAGCCACATTTGTTTTTTTTCTTTTTATTCTTTTGGGTCTTCTCTGCTGTTTTTCTTTGGTTGTTGTGGGATGACATAACTCTTACCTTATCTTCGGTTTGGCTTCTGGGAAATTCTGAGAAACTGGGAAAAAACGTCCTAATTCCTAACATTACCAATGTAATTGGATTAATTGCGTTTGGTGTTGCAACACCTGGATGCCTCTTTTATTTCAATGTAATTGACCTCTCTAATTTCAAGGTTTTGCAAGTTTGGTTAGGTGGACACATCAACCCAGCGGTGACATTTGGCCTATTCCTGGCAGGTAAGATAACATTGACCAGGGCACTATTCTACACGGTGAAGTAATGCCTCGGTGCAATCTGTGGTGCTCGTCTTGTGAAAGGGTTCCAGCCCCACCTGTATGAGAGGTTGGGTGGTGGAGCTAATATGGTAAATAATGGTTACAATAAGGAAGATGGACTCGGTGCTGAGATTGTTGGTACATTTGTTCTTATTTACACTGTATTTTCAGCAATAGATGCCAAGAGGAATGCCAGAGACTCACATGTCCCTGTAAGTATACCCGTTTAATTTATATACATTTTGTTTTGGACAAAAGAAAGTGTATTTTTTACAAAATTTAACTGTAATTGTGCAAACTAACATTGTCAATATATGGGCCTGATTGCTTGTTGATTTGTGTGCCAATAGCTTTTCCAAAACAAAATTCCCCTACTCTATTTTTAAAAGAGCTTCTCTATTTTTTGTAAAATAAAATTTATAAAAATTTTGTTTAAAAAAGTTTAAATTATTAAATTATATTAAATTTCATAAATTAATTTATAAGATTTAACTAATCTAATAATTTATATATATTTTACGAGCTATTAATGGTGACTTTTTATCCTTTCTTCTTTACCATTTTAGGGGTGGGCATTGGGTAAGGCGGTTTGGGTTGGGACAAAATTTTCTCAATTCAGTTGAACCCAATCTCTTATTAAGTTAGTCCAACCCCAGCCAAAAAATTCTTCAAACCAACATTCTTGGGTTGGAATGGTTCGGTTTCACTTGGGTGGGTTAGTCTGGGTTAGGATGGGGACGAACGAACGTGAGGCGAGCAGTGGAACGGAGATGAGGTTCAATCGATTATTGATGACCCAAAGTGTCGAAATATGATGATTAGACAAGAGATGAGCCAAAATAAGAAGAGGCGAGTCAAGACAAGGTGGGAGGAGGTAAGGGATTAGCATTGATTGTTGGAAACGACGAGACAACGAACAAGACTTGTAGCTCGTGAGAGAGGGAGTCGAGGGACCGAGGGTTCGAGACGAGGGAGGGAGGAGTGGTGTTGGTTTGCTGAAGTTGAGCTGCCTCTTACCTGCTTATGCTTGCAGAAGTTTTAAGTAGTGGTGAGCATTAGGTGAGGCAATTTGGGTTGGGGCAAAATTTTTTCAATCTATTTGAATCCAATCCCTCATTTAATTAGTCCAACCTTAGCCACAATGATCCTTCAAACTAAGATTTTTGCACTGGAATAACTCAGTTTCATTTGGGTGGGTTAGTTTAGGTTAGGATAGGCCGAAAGGCTTGGGGACGGCCGGACGTGAGGCAAGCGACGGCGAGTCAGCAAGGTTCAGTCGACTATTGAGGATTCAAAGTCTCGAAGTGTGATGACTAGATAAGAGAGGGATCGAAATGGCTCAAACGAGGTAGGGTGGTCAGCATCGACTGTCAGAGACGATGAGACAACAAACAAAACTCGTCGCTCGCGAAAGAGAGAGTCGAGGGACAAGAGAGGACTGAGAAGTGGCATTGGCGTCGTAGAGCTACTTGAGAAAGATTTAGGGTAAGTTACGAAACAACGTCATTTTGTAGTAGTAAAAAATATATATATATATAATTTTTGTTGGGTTGCCACAGCAATCCAATGGAGAGAGAGCAAAAATTCATCCTCATCTAATTTATCCCATCTTAAACTAAAATATTATATTATATTTATTTTACCCCATCTTAACCTAGTCTAAATTTTCTTTTTTACAGTTTGAAGCAAGTTAAAATGATTTGACCCGAACTGATGCCCACCCCTAGTTTTAAGGCAAGCTAAAAAATGACATCATTTTATAAAATGATGCTATTTTATAATATCAGAATTGAGAATATATATATATATATAGCATAAGAATTGAAAAATATATATATATATGTAAATTTTGTTAGGTACCCACGGCAACCCAATGGAGAGGGGATCAAAATTCAGCCTCACCTGATTTACCCCATCTTAAGCCAAAATATTACATAATATTTGTTTTACTCCATTTTAACTCGGTCCAAATTTTTTTTTTTTACGGTTTGAGGCGGGTTGAAATGGTTTAACCCGATCTAATGCTCATCCCTATACCATTCCGGTGTCTCTATCCTCTTTGCAGAAAGGGACAATGATTAATAACATATCGGCAGGGAACTAATTTTCTTACAAAATAATGAAAATGACAAGAGTACAATGCTGTAAACTTTCGTTTCATGATACCGAATCATCACCTTCCTTCTTAAATGCTGGCAAGATAAAAGAACCTTTCTTTTTAGATTTATGAGATTGTTTTTAGTAATAACAAACTTAATTTTGTCATATGAACTGCATATAGGTTTGAATTTTGACACGTTGATATTGTTGCATAGAACATTTTATCATAGTCAAGTATGCTCACAAGTACTTAGTACACTTGGTGCATCTCCTGTGTTGAGTTTGAAAAGTTCATTTGAATTCGAAAGAAGCCCAATTCATGTGACAAAAAGGGGGGAAGGGGACAAATAATACAAACTCTAATGAATAATAGGGAGTTGCTTATTTATCTGTTTATTTATATGTATGTATATATATAAATTGGTCAGGAGACAACACGTGACAGTTTTTTTAACAGATTTATTTCTTGCCCATGCCTTTTTTTATTTTAACTGTAGTTATTACAGTGTGTGGGCCCATGCTTTGCCCGGACCTACCTCTAGCAGAGCGCGAACACTGCAGCAAGTTATATAACAGCAAAATGAACTTCAGGAATCGTTAATAAAATTGAATTTAGATTCTTTTTCTTAGCATTGCCATGCTTTCTCAAGTGTCCAGTGAATATTAGTTTCTGGTATCATTAAAAATGAATGTAAAAGGGAAAATTGACTACAAAAGTATTGTTGTATTTGGCATTTCATGCAGCACTAGAAACGACTTGTTTGGTTTGACACAATTGGTTGCTTTAAATTTTCGAAGCTTTGAATGTCTAGTCTTATGTTTTCTAACATTGCTAGACCAAATTGATTAAGATTATATTTTATTAAATCTCATAAATTAAATTATGTGATCCAAACATTTAACAGCTTACAAGTTGTTAGTGATCAGATAACAAAATTTTTCTTGGTGTAAATTCAGAACCAAAATCAGAGATTTACCTGTGCTTTGTGAATCTAGTAGACTTTATTTCAGTGACTATTGCAGCTTCAATTCATATTTGTTTCTCATTCCAATGTCTTTTTGGTGTGACAACAACTGCAGATCTTGGCTCCACTCCCAGCCTGTGTTTTTGGTGCACTTGGCAACCATCCCCATCACAGGAATAGCCAGAAGCCTAGGAGCTGCAATCACATACAACAAGGATCATGCTTGGGATCTTCATGTGAGGAATCCTATGTTACATAGTTCTTTGGGGGCCTTAAGTTGAACCAAAATGAGAATGAAATTAATAGCATTCTGTTTTTCTTTTTTGATTCAGTTCTTCTGGGTAGGACTTTGGAGGCACACTTGCTGCCTTGTAC
This sequence comes from Dicorynia guianensis, assembly GCA_037013595.1. Lineage (NCBI taxonomy): Eukaryota > Viridiplantae > Streptophyta > Magnoliopsida > Fabales > Fabaceae > Dicorynia > Dicorynia guianensis. The sequence goes on from JASUAB010000014.1 coordinate 30,295,688, forward strand.
CACCAGATAGTTCTCAGAGCCATTCCATTCATGAGCAGAGCTTGATAAGTCTTCTTGGACGCGCAAGGGACTTTATTGGTGGTGGATACCCCGCCCAACAGCACCATTCAATTAACTTTCAAATTTGTCACCTAAATCGATCTGTTCTCTCTTTGCCCCTTGTAATTCCTATGCACTCAGAAATTAATGGCCAATAAAAAAGGTTCCAACAATGGACTCGGACATTGATTTCATGGTTTGACTTTACATCGATGTTTGTACTGCTATGACTTTACAACTACTTTTGGTGCTACAATTTTCGAAGAACAATTGTACAAGGGCAACATCTACATTATATTTTATAAGATATAAATAAGGAGTACTTAATATTTAGATTTATACAATCTTTTATGAATAATATAATATTTATATATGTTATATAATATTTGATTTAAAATTAATTTTAAATTATATATAAAATTTTATACAATTTAATACCAGTTTTAAATCAACGTGTGAGTCCATCGTTGGAACGTTTTTATCGGCCATTAATTGCTGAGTGCATAGTTACTAAAAGGGGCGAAAAGCACATACGGAAGGTGACAAATTTGAGAGTTGATTAAATGGTCCTGTTGGGCGTTGTATCCACCACCATGAAAGTCCCTTGTGTGTCTACTGGCGAAACATGTGGTGGCTCTTGATTGCGACTTAACGCCTAACTTTAATGTGGCACGCTGCATCGACGAACATGCATGAATTCCCTATGCCTTGCTTGCGCCCACTGAAACTGAGGGCTGGAAGTTGTCGTGACTCATTCCTCCGCTATCAAAAATCAAGTTCACACCCATTTCACCTGCTTCTTCCATGTGCAATGACGATACATCCCTAAACTCATCATCTTAGTCACTTCACATACCTAAGCAAACACTTTGCATATAATACACATCACTAAATCCTAAGTTTTATTTTTTTAATAAAAGTAATGTTTTATTTTTTTACAATCAAGATGGTTATCATTGACAATCTAAGGAAGGATCTAATGGCAAGTCATCATGCATCCTGATCAATCTTCATTATTATGACAAGTTTATCTTTTTTTTTTATTTAAATTAAAAAACTGATTGCTTCCTTAACTGATTCCTTAATCATCTCTGGTAGATATAAATTAAATATAAAATAATCTTAAACTATGCATAAATTTTTAGGCTACCAAAGCAAACCAAGAATAGTTGATAAGATGATGAAAAAGTCAAGAAAAGGCACCAAATGCAAGGTTCTTGTTTAGAGCAAGAAAGTGTGGCCACCAGTAACAACTGATCACCTTTGATGAGTTCTTCAACCCATCAACCACTCCAACTAACAAACTTCAATTATATATGTATTGCTAGCGTTATCCATCCTCCAACACTCTACTGCCCCTTTCTATGTCACAATATGTGGTTTGTATACCACCTTATATATATTAATTTATAAATTTATTTATATTTTATAACAATTTATACTGTTAGATTTTCTGTATTAAATTTATCTCATATTTTAGTTTATAAAATGAATTTTTTATTTTAAATACATGTTTTGTGATTTAGAAAAAAAAAAAAAAACAAAGAATACCAGATTAATAGTGGAAAGGTTGTTTTGCTGCAAATACCTAATTTGTATGACTTAATGAATGTGTTACAAAAATAAGATTTGGTATGATTGTTGGTGATATATTATTGATTAATTGACCATGAAAACCTCTTCTCCTTTAAAACAATCAATTTAATTTAAAATTTTATTATTTTTATAAATTAAATTTTATTAAATAAGTATTTAAAAAATTTTAAATTATTAAATTTATTAAAAACTAAACTATGTGATGATTTAAATCTAACTTTAATTTTGTGACATTAAGATAATTTAAATTATTATGTATTTTAGAAAAAAAATTTTAAGTTGATAATTATTGATAAAAAATAATCGTTAAATTTATGAATTGTGATCATTTATTTAAATTTTTTAATAATTTATATAATTAAATTATTATTAATAATTATTTATTTATATATTTTTTAAAAATATATCACTTTAAAATATTAACATATAATTTTATGAACATTTAATTTCGCTTATTACATGGGACAAACTTTTTGAATTAATCCAAGACCTTAAACATTTAAACCAAATGTAAATTTAAGAAATAATTACCAATTGAAAGTAACATGTTAAATATAATAAATTTTATAATTTAATTTATAAAATTTAATTTATTTAGTAGATTAAGTAAAATTTTAATTATCAAAAATAGAAAAACATAATTATTTTATGTGGATGAGATGATTGCTCAATAACTAGTATTCAGCTATCATGTCCCCATTCCAGACGAGGCAAGATCTTTTCAGAAGCTCATGTTTCCCGGTAATGTTTAGTAAATTGTTGACCTAATTGATAGAACAAAAAAAGAGACAGACCCTAATAAATTCTGTTGAAACCGGCCAACCAAATCTGGTGTGTAATGAAGAATGTTGGGAACTCATTTAACTTTTTTTCCTCTTAAATTCAAGTATTTTTTAATCAATAATTTAAAATTAATTTTTTTAAAATAAAAAATTATCCAAAAAACATGATCTTTTTTAATATAATTATTTTTATACGTATAATTTAAATACATATAATTAAAAATTTTAATTATCTAACAATTATATCCACCCTTAATCTTATCATACTAACTCATCTAACTTTGATCTAATGGCCTGCTATTCTGCCTTTCTAACCTTTTACACTCAATCAACTCTGACAAAGCAACATTTAAGCGCCATGGGCCCCACACAATTGCCCGCCCATTGTTGGCTTTGCTTTGTGTTACAGATAAGTACTGGAGTAATAAAAATTAATTATATTTTAAAAAATGTTAAAATTATTTATAAATATAAACTTAAATTTAAAATTATCTTATAAACATTTATTATTAAATAAATATTTTAAAAAATTAATCTTTTATTCAGAAAATAAATTAAACACCCTTAAAAAAATTATAATAGTATCCTCAAATATATAATAAGCTAAATTAGTCCCAAAAAAAGTTAAATTTAAAAAATAAACTAAATATAAGGGAGAAATTTAATAAATTGTACAATTTTTTTGAGCCCAGTTTCGTAATTTCGCATCTCAGAACATCATTTAAAACCCGACGTTCCCTTCCCGCACACACCACAACTTTCCCCTTCTCTATCTGTGACTGTGGGTACATTTTGTACACTCTTCAAATGCCAGTTCTCTATAAAAGGAAAAAAGTACGGTGAGATAAATTAGAAAAAACAGTTACAGAGGTGAGCTTTATAGAGAGAGAGAGCGTGTGTCTTTGTGGGAGAGAATGACATCGGCGAAACCCCAACGGAACTTCCCGACGATAACCAAATGCAACGGCACGACGTCGTACGACTCCATCGCCGCCGACCTGGACGGCACGCTTCTGATCTCGAGAAGCTCCTTCCCTTACTTCATGCTTGTCGCCGTCGAAGCCGGTAGCCTCCTCCGCGGCCTCCTCCTCCTCCTCTCTCTTCCGATCGTCATCGTCGCCTACCTCTTCATCTCCGAAGCCATCGGCATCCAAATCCTCATCTTCATCTCCTTCGCCGGCCTCAAAATCCGCGACATCGAACTCGCCTCACGTGCCGTTCTCCCTAGGTACTCAAATCAAACCAAAATGGAAACCGCAACCGAAACCTTGTTAGTACCAATTCGCTTTGTCAGCATCTGAACTGAAATAAAATTACTATATTATGCAGGTTTTACGCAACGGATGTGAGGGCGGAGAGCTACGAGGTGTTCGACCGGTGCAAGAGGAAGGTGGTGGTGACGGCGAACCCGACGGTGATGGTGGAGCCGTTCGTGAGGGATTTCCTAGGCGGGGACAAGGTGTTAGGCACTGAGATCGAGGTGAACCCTAAGACGAAGAAGGCTACGGGGTTCGTGAAGAAGCCGGGGGTGCTGGTGGGGAAGCTGAAGAGGTTAGCGATCGTGAAAGAGTTCGGCGACGATTCGCCTGACATTGGGATCGGGGACCGTGAATCCGACCACGATTTCATGTCCATTTGCAAGGTAATTTTAAATCTTCTGATTAATCTGAATTATTCTTTGGTTGCTTAATATTTAAGTAAGAAAAAAAAATCTATCATCGTATATATAGAAGCATGATCATTAATTGAGACATGTATTAAATATGAAATATTGTGGTTTTTGATTAATATAAATGTGATTATCTAATATGATTCATCACCCTTTAGAAAAAAATAAACAATATACACACTATGTTTGAGAATATCTTTTCAAATCTAGTTTTAAGAAAATTACAGTTGTATGAATAAAAAGTTTAGTCAACAAATAATTTGAGACTATAGTGTCCTAACTGAATTTATAATTTCGTGACATTTAATAAGTTTATTAATTTATTTTTAAATAAAATTTTATAAATTTTTATTTATGAAAATAATAAGATAAACTTTTAAGGTGTGAAGTGGATTTTATAAAATAAAATATGAGATAAATTGCTGTCATAACAGTATAAATTGAAAAATCATTTATCTACTTTTTAAAATTCGTATAAAATGTACCAAAAAAATTCAATAACAAATAAGGTTATCAGAATGCATTTCTGTCTGAATTTGTTTTTGTATAGTACTACACACCAATTACATTCTTTGCGTAGCTGTGGGGTTACAGATGGCATAGTTGAGCACGTTAACTCCTGTCTGTGAAAGTCCATTTAGTTAATCATATTGTTTTTTGTGCTGTACAAGATAGTCAAACTGAGTAATTATGAATTTAAATTTTTTAAATTTCTCATTTTTTATGGATTTTTTTTATCTTTCTTATTTTTATATTTAAATTTAATATGTAAAATTTTTTACTGATTATTTTTTATTTTTTAATATTATTTCTATTTCTTTTATTTTATATTTTAATTTTAAATTCTAGCTTTCTGGGATTCAAATCCATAATTGTGACCCTCTTCCAATCTCCTTAAACAGGCGTAGTGGTAGTCTTTATTACAAAACGACCATGCATTTAATGGGATAACCTGTGAAGTATCTGGGAGTGTTTAATTTGATCAACTTGGCAAAGTTTCTGAACCTAACGTGTTCGTTCTTGATTTAATATGTGGCACTAGTGAATGGTTTTATAAGTGGAAAGCAAATATGCAATTACCCCCTCACCCCGCCCCCCCCCCCCCCCCCCCTCCTTCCTCTTTCAATGATAGATGCATTGGTAATAACTTCTAAAGATGGGCATAAATTATTTCTTTTTCAGTCAATCTAGGAGAAGACTAGTAAATTGTTGTAATTGTTAGTACGGAAAGAAGTGGGCCCCACCGTCTTAACTATCCCCAACAACCGCCAGCTTATGCGCGTAAGGTGGTCCATTCATTGTTTAAAGCGTTTTCATTAATGTAGGCATGGTTTGGTAACCTCCCCGCCATTTAGTCTTCATGAAGCGGACTCTGAAATCTTTTCCGTAGGAGTAGCTAATAAAAGGGGTAGAATAAAGAGAGAAGAAAACACACGCTTCCTCTATTCAATCGTCTTTAGGTTACGTGAAAATGTGACGCAATCTTTATCTCAATATTGCTTCAAAATTTACCATTTGACTTCACAACATATCATAGTATTTATTCTTTCTATTAGCCTGCTAGGCACGCATTAATCATACAGTTTAATTCATAAGATTTAAATAAAAATTTTATAAAATAAAAATTATATAAAATTAAATAGCTAAGAATAATAAAACTCTTGCATACTCTGACTTCATGGGTTCTTGTCCCTCTGAACTTTGGTTATAGAGTCCGCATATATGCTTGCCTTTGGGTGGAAGATGTGTAATGAATATTATTGTCTCTCATTTGTTTACCTTCATAATTTATTTCATCATTTCAATCTTACAATTTGATGATCACTTATTATATCTTTGGAAATGAGAGTTCTCATCAGTGACTGTGAACTATAAAGACAACGTAAAATCCACGACCATCAACATCTTTTGCTTGCTCTAATTTGTCATGCATGTTGTTATGACTAACAGGAGGGTTACATGGTGCACCCATGCAAATCAGCAAAACCAGTTCCGCTAGAGCGTCTCAAGAGCCGCCTCATCTTCCACGAAGGTCGTTTCGTGCAGCGTCCAACCCCACTCAACGCCATCATCACCTACATATGGCTTCCATTTGGGTTCATCCTTTCCATTATCCGAGTCTACTTCAACCTTCCCCTTCCGGAACGCATCGTTCGCTACACCTATGAAATGCTCGGCATCAGGCTCGTAATCCGCGGCCACCGCCCCCCTCGGCCGACCCCCGGCACCCCTGGCAACCTCTATGTCTGCAACCACCGCACGGCTCTTGATCCCATTATCATCGCCATCGCGCTAGGGCGCAAGGTCTCGTGTGTGACGTACAGCGTAAGCAAACTCTCAAGATTTCTATCTCCAATCCCAGCCGTGGCTTTGACACGTGATCGAGCCGCTGACGCTGCTCGCATTTCGGAGCTGCTCCAGAAGGGTGACCTCGTGGTGTGCCCTGAGGGGACCACATGTCGCGAACCCTTCTTGCTGCGATTCAGTGCTTTGTTCGCAGAGATGAGCGATAGGATCGTGCCGGTAGCCGTTGATTGCAAGCAGAGCATGTTCTACGGGACCACCGTGCGTGGGGTCAAGTTTTGGGACCCGTACTTCTTCTTCATGAACCCTAGGCCCACCTACGAGGTCACCTTCCTTGACCGATTGCCAGAGGAGATGACGTGTAAGGCCGGTGGGAAATCGTCCATCGAGGTGGCGAATCACGTGCAGAAGGTGTTGGGGGATGTCCTGGGGTTCGAGTGCACTGGATTAACGAGGAAGGACAAATATATGTTGCTTGGAGGGAACGATGGGAAGGTCGAGTCCATGTACACCTCCAAGAAGTCATAACGGGCTGGGTCGAAAATTCGTTCATTTGGAGGAATCGAATGAAGTTATTGTGGTCATTTGGGTTTAATGTTGTCTTGATATAGAAAAAAACTAGTCAGCAATTGGTATTTTTGGTCAGTCGATTGAGAAAGGTTTTTACTATTAGTTACCACTACTACTGATTCAAGTATTTAGAATGTTGGTGTAAACTTCCTAGATACGCATTTTTTTTTTTTTGGTGTTAATTCGGGGTTTGGAAGTTGGAATTTGGGACTAGTTTTGTGTGGTCTAATACTTATCATAATTGATGGGCAAAGCCATCCATGGAATCATGGACCACGATGTTGTTTGTGCCTTGCTCACTAGTTACATAAAAATATTGGTATTGTAAAGAAAAGTTCATTAACATTGGTGTATTTGTTGAGCAAGCTTGCATGTTGCTTTTAGATGAAATCGATTAAAGGACCAAAAACAAATTGTATGAATCAACATAGGTCTGTCTCCAGATCTGGGCCTAAGAAGACTACCAAATTAAGAGAAATCCAGAGCATTCTGCACCTTAATTTGGCCGTCAAGTTTCGCGAACCAAACAGGAAACGGCAATGTTGTTCCCCCTTCTATGTTGCAACAAAATGGTTCCAACGAGTCTGTGGGCAGTTGATTTCACTTCAGTCTTATTAATGGATTTGTGAAAAAGGAATTGCGGCCTGAGACTCAGATAGTGCAAGTAAATTCACACAAATTTTGTAGATTTTCCCCCCAACGCCTAAAATACTCAACCTCTCATTCCTGCATTCAGACATTGAGATTCATGTGCTTCAGAAAATCTGAGTTCGTCTCTCGAAGACTCTGAACCAACCAATTTTACAATTTTTGACCTTCTAAATAATCTGAATCTTTCCCGGTTGGACAATAATGTCGCTCATTCCAAGTTTCTTCAATGGCCGAAGAACCAGCGTGTTGGACCCATTCTCGCCGTTTGGGACCAGTACTCTTTCCACAACAGCAGGTGAAGATTCAGCATTTGTGGGCACCGGGGTTGATTGATTGGAAGGAGAACCCAGAAGCTCATTTGTTTAAGGCTGATACTGCTGGGGTCAAGAAGGGGAAGTGAAGGTGGAGGTCGACGAGACAGAGTTCTTCAAATCAGTGGAGAGAGGAACGTGGAGAAGAAATACATGATCGATGCTTGGCACCGAGTGGCGCGCAGCGGCGGCAAATTCTTGAGAAGGTTTAGGTTGCCTGAGAACGCCTAGATTGATGGGGCTAAGGTTTCTATGCAGAATATGGGGTTCTTACGGCAGAGGAGAAGAAGCCAACTGATGTGATGTGAAAGCCCTTAAATTTTTTTATTTTAATTTCTATAATTATTTTTTATTATTATTAAGTTTAAGATTAATTTATATTTAAAATAATTAGTTGATAGATTAAAATTAAAAGAATGATATTTTTTTTAATTTTTATAAAAAAAATTTAATTTTTTAATTTTTAAATAAGATAAATTTAATTATTTTATAATTATAATTAAATTAATTTAATTTTTTATAAATATAATTAAAATAATTTAATCTTTAATTAATTAAATTTATTTTATCATTATATAATTAGTTGGTTATGAGTTAAATTTTATTTTTATTATAAAAATTTAAATACTCATAATTTGATAAGAAATTATTTATTTTTTTATTAAATTTAAATTTAAATTTTATGTATTTTTATAATTATTTTAATCAAAAAAAATTTATATAATAGTCTCGTTACATTATAATAGAAAAAATTAAATATAAATTATTATGTATAAGATATATTATATCGTAAAAATAGAATTTAATAAATAAGAGATTAAATTATTTTAATTATAATTATAAAAAAATTAAATTAATCTTACTCAAAAGTTAAAGTCCTGAATTATTCTTTTAAAAAAATTTAGAGACTAAAAATATTATCCTCTAATTAAAAATTGAAATGCACATTTTAGTGTAAAATATAAATAAATAATTAATAATAAGAAGATATGGTGTAAAATATCTTATAAAAATTTAATTATATAAATTATTTTAAATTTATAAATAATTATATATTTGCATATATACTATATCATTTATTTTTTAATTAATAATAATTTATTTATTAATAATTTTTTTTAATAAATATGATTTTAATATTTAAATTTAAATTTTTTATTTTAAATTTTTTAACTTAAAATATAAATAATAATTACTATACTAATATGTTACTAACTTTAAATTTTTTAATTTAAAATATAAATAATAATTATTACACCAACGCAACTATAAAAATTTCTGTTTGAACGCCACATACTAATTTTCGACCACCATTTAACCAAAACCAAATTGGTGTGTACTTGGTCATCATGTCATGTTCTCTGTTAATTGCCATCTAAGCCTACGAGCGTTTGCTGTAGTGATATCCTTGCTTGTATCCCTGAACTTATTCTTAGGTTCGATTTCCTCGTTCCCCTTCCAAAGACATATGGCTCTTATATTATCCCAAAAAAAAAAAATGCCATCGAATGGCGGTTGTGAAACTCTTAATTAAAGTAAGAAGGTGCTTTATTCCCTCAACTTCATAATTTTGTCTCTTTCAATTTAGGCATAGTTCTTGACTTGGTAGAATTTTTAATTTTTTATTTAATTAAAAATTGATATGATTAAATGATTTTATATAAAAAATTTTATCTTGCAAAAATTAAGATTTAAATTCTTTCATCTTTTTATTTTTTAATTTTAATAACTTTTTTATTTTTTTTTTAAATTTAATATTTAAATCTCATTATTTTTTCTTTTTCTCTCTCTTACACTTTTTTGGCTTTACGGTAAAAGATCCAAGTCCTCAATAATATGTAGATTAACTTATTTATTTGCTATATTTGTTTTTTTAGGATTTAAAAAATTCAATTCATATATTTATTATATGAAAAATAAGATAAAAAGATTTCGTATTTATGTAATATTGTTTAATTACATCAGTGTTTAATTAAATAAAAATAAGATATTTGATAGGATTGTTACTTGTTAGTTATTTGTCAGTTAATTTTTTTAAAAAAAAATTTATCTAAATTAAAAGATAAAAAATAAAATTATATTTTTTAGAAAATAAAAAACTAAAAGTGTTGTTACACTAGTAAATAAAATGTAAGAAAATTACTTCAAAGATAAATGTCATGACTCATCAGGCATAGTACATAACCTAGTGAAACCATGTGTAGCTGATGCACATTTGGATCTTAGTCTAATGTGTTGCATTGATTTTTGGGGGAAAATAATAATCATATGTTGGAGCGTATGTTTTATATGTTGTGATATATATGTATGTTTTGAAAGGAAAAAAAAGAGAGTAAAAATATATAAAAAATTTTGTGTAAAAAATTTATGTATATATAAATTATTACTAATTTTTGTGTTAGTTTTCTCTTTGGCCCCAAATAAAATATTATCAATAAGTAAATAATATCATATAACATAATTGATATAATATATTAATATAATAATAAATTATTATTTATATTATTTTATTAATATAATTTAATTACATAATTAATAATTTATTATTAAATTAATATATTACATTAAATATACTAAATAATATAATTATAATATTAATATATTATTAAATTATTAATAAAAAATTAAAATAATTAATTTAAATTGGTTTAAATAATAAAAATTTAAATACCTAAATAAGTTATTTTAAGGTGATTGAGATGTTATATAAAAAAAATTAGTTGCGGAGAAATTAAAAACACGGCTAACATGCGCCAAGAGTTGGGGGGCACGTGTCAGGAGCGAAATATTCCACGCATGAGAATGAGAAAAACCCATTTTAATATTCATTGACAGTTAAACAAAATATGAAAATATAAAATCAATTTTGCGCTTTTCCGGCGAAGGCAACGTGGACGCAGCCTTCGCAAATCGGAAGGACCACCCGACAGAGACAAGATTTTTCTTAAGTTCCTATCAAGTGCCTCAGCCAGACGACAGCAGCCGTCCATCTATGGCGTGAGAGGGGTATTTAGATAAATTCATCCTTTTCGTCCAAGTGGCGAGGATGATGTGCCACGCGTCACGCTCTCGTCCCTCCTTTTCCTTGGATATAACGCCACTGGGTTTTATTTTTCCCGCTTTTTGAAAAGAGCCGAAAATTCCCACGAAATTTTGTGAAAAACATAAATTGATTTTTTTTTTTTCTAACGTCTTACACAGAAAACAGAGCTTCTCTGCTTTGCTTATCCTCTCCGCCCGACTGAGAGACCAGGGCGAGAGGTTTCCAAAGACGACGTCGTCTTGTGGAATTTGAACTTTGGTCTTTAACTCTGGGATGGTTTAACAGCTCTCAGCTTTCAATTCTCACTGTCATAGCTCCTCAGCAACAATGGCTATGGGTGGTTTAATTTCGAACCGGAACTTTGGTTCCTTCATCGGCTCAGGTTCATCTCCTCTGAAGCTTTATTTTGAGTTAATTAATACCATTTTTTCTCCGTGAAGCTATTTTGTCTTTTTTATTTTTTTTAACTTCAAAATTTGGTGAACATGCAATTGGGCTTTAATAAAAAGCAAAAAAAAAGAAGATAATTTCAAAGTCTGGGTGGTTACCTGCATTTTTTGTGGTATCAACTTGTTTTGGTGGATTAGTTCAGTGAATATTTATAATTTCATTCGTATTGCTTTCAATTACTTTTTATGAGAGAATGGAATTTTTAAGTATTCTTTTGGTAGTACAGTTTGAAGTGTACATAATTATATTTTGATGGAAATTATATGCTTTTTATTTTTTTGGCTGGGCATGAATAAAAACCAAATGTTCTTGTTTAAAATATAAACTTATGGATTTATGGAGTTCTGCTGTGATTTTATGGGTTTAAGCAATTTATTGCACAAGCGTATAATAGAAAAGGAAGTAACATGTGGAATGCTGATGACAGTTAATTTTCTGTACCAACATTTGCTCGTACTTTATAGGAGCTCCGAACTCATACATATCCTGCATGTTGATGTAGATGCTGAACACTATATTGTTCAGGAATTTATGGAGATTTTGGTGTTTTTTGTATGAAGCTAGGATGTTTGATCATCTAAACTCTCTAAGCTTATATTGCGAAGATAAGTCTTGCATAATGATTAAAAATATTTTAGCAATTGTCTGATATCGGCAGGAAATGCATATCGATTAGGAATGGATCTATCTCTTCAAAGAGGGAAGTTTTCGGGTGTATCAGCTTACCAATTTGGTGGTTGTATTGCCAAGGATCCTCTATCAAGATGCCTACATCGTTTGTGTTTTCATTCTAATGCTCCTTTGGATGATAGAGTATCAAAACCAATTCAAACATTTCATGGTGAAGGGGGGTTTTCTTTGTCAGTATCCCGGCAATCCATTCACTGCATGAACATCAAACAGAAGGCCAGCAGAAGATGTCAAAGCTACCTTTCTTTGGACCCCTATAGCATTAGCCATACCGAGCAAAGAGCAGTAGATGGACTAGGTTTAAGTAAGAGGAAACTCTCACAACCTGAGCGTAATAAGGAAAATAAGACTCGTATTTACTACAAATCTGAGGAGTATGACATTAAAGAAGCAAAGGTGGATTCTCTGCCATCAACTGATGGGATAGGTGAAGCAATACTACTAGAAGGAAATGTGCGACAAATGTCTCCTTGGTGGCAGCAGTTTCCTAAGCGCTGGATTATTGTACTGCTATGTTTTACAGCATTTTTGCTATGTAACATGGACCGTGTGAGTATTATTCTGCATTTATAATTAGAGTTATTATGTATCTCACAATCCTGATTGGCTTTCTCCTTTTATCATAATGCATTGTTTACTGCTGCTACTAATTCCAATGCAAAATCAGGTGTATGGTAATACTAGTAGCTTAATTTTGTTTCCTTTCTGTTAGAAAACTAAAACAGAATAGAAAATATTGTTACCTTACGTAATTGGAGATGTTAATTGTTGAGAAATGATTTCTGTGAATAGATTGAGTTAATGTCTGCAATATTGTACTTTATGTTAATTTTAGAAAAAAAAAATGCTACTATGCTTTTTTCCCTCAGTTAGATCAAGCCTTTGATATTTACTTGGAAGTGTTTCTAGATTGTTGATATGCATGCTTACCATATATTGATTACTACAATTCCTCGCTGATATTCTTTACATGATCATTATAGGTAAACATGAGCATAGCAATACTTCCAATGTCACAAGAGTTCAACTGGAATAGTGCAACAGTTGGCTTAATTCAGTCGTCTTTTTTCTGGGGCTATCTACTCACTCAGGTGTGGCTGATATGCTCAGTAACCTAACAAGAAAATTATTCCACGTGGTATTTACGGTATTAAAGTATTGTTGCTAGTTGGAAGTCCTGCCTGCCAAAACATCTTGTGTTGTTAAAAGAAAATATGCTAACATTTTCTGATCTTTAAAATATAATATATATATATATATATAAAAGATATGCCTCTTGGTTTGATCTATTGTTCATTAGAGTTATTGATGCATTGCTGTTAAACTTACTCTTATACTATTTATTTTTGGTTTAGATTGTTGGAGGCATATGGGCAGACAAACTTGGTGGCAAGATAGTACTAGGTTTTGGAGTTGTCTGGTGGTCAATTGCAACAGTTTTAACACCTATTGCTGCAAAATTCGGGCTCCCTTGTTTGCTTATTATACGTGCCTTTATGGGGATTGGTGAGGTTGGCCTTTCTATTGTTATACTACTTTTTGGGCGTCACTAGCCTGGTTTCTTCAATTACGTTGATATGATCACTTATTCAACTTTGGTTTTGTTATGCAAAATCAATTGCCTGTATTACTAGGGATTTTGGGAAGGATTCTTCCTATATTTAGCCACATAAGCAAGAAGAAGAATTCAGAAAACTAATCTCAAAGCATCACTAGTTCTTTTTCCTTAAAACAGGCAGAGAAAGTGGTGTAGGAAGATATGTAATTAAGACAAGATAGACAAACTTTTCCTTTTAAGCTTCTAATATTGTATAGCTGATACTCTTTTTTCCTTACTAAGTTTGCTCTATCAAAAGATACAAGCAAATGGAATACAAGGATATAGACATGATTTGCCGTCATACAAGTTAGCGCTATGATAATTTGCTAGTTCTTTGTTTCAGGGTGTTGCCATGCCAGCTATGAATAATATACTTTCCAAGTGGATTCCTGTATCAGAGAGAAGCAGATCACTTGCCCTAGTATATAGTGGCATGTACCTTGGTTCTGTCACAGGCTTGGCTCTCTCTCCTGTGCTTATACACAAATTCGGGTGGCCATCAGTGTTTTACTCATTTGGCTCTCTTGGAAGTATCTGGATTGCCTTCTGGTTGAGAAAAGTAAGTCAGCTTCTTTTTTCAATGAAATATGTTTCAAGTGTCTGGTCCAGATTTTAGAGAGGAAACTGAACATTTTCCCCCTGCCAACCATTCAAATATATATATTTATGTGTGTGCTGATTTATTGAGGGATAGTCTCAAAGGGTTGATTAGCATATAAATTCAATATCACACCTATGCAAGCTATTTTCCAGGATCAGATAGTGACTGGGTATGTGAGTAAATTAGCTATCTTGCACAATACTTAAGAAATTCTATTTTGGTAGCAGAACCCTAGTATTGGCCATGACATTGATGGATGTTAGAGGCACTTTATATTTCTTTCCTGGCATGTTGGCTCTGATATCTCTGTTTGGTTCTCCCCAGGCATATAGCTCACCAAAAGAAGATCCAGATCTTAGGGTGGAGGAGAAAAGGCTTATACTTGGAGGCAGCGTATCCAAAGAACCTGTGTCAGTCATCCCTTGGAAATTAATTTTCTCTAAAGCACCTGTTTGGGCCCTAATAATCTCCCACTTCTGCCATAATTGGGGAACATTTATTCTACTAACCTGGATGCCGACTTACTACAATCAGGTACTCAACCTCAGTATCTTTATAGTATTCCCAAATGCTTTTTGTAGTACACATATTCCTGATGGATCTAATCTTTGTGAGGAACTCATAACATCTAGTAAAACACGTTTCAACAGTTTTAAAACAATTTGCTTTGTAATTGACTTCTAAATTTTGTGCCCAGATACATATACTGTTTGTTCTTTGGGACTCTTTGCTGTTTATAAATCTTACAGTTGGCTCTCAACTTATTTAAGCTTGTATAGACATCTATTTATATATTACGAAGATAAATGAAGTAAATTTGCCTTCATCCTAACTTCTAATATCAATTATATAGACATTGAGACCCTGGAATGTGACTTTTATGATTTTATCTTGTTTTTAATTGATTTTGTATTCGATGTCAATTAAACATGAAGAAATGGATAAACATAAATTTATATGAAATGTTCAGTCTATTCTATGAACAAACTAATGGTGACATTTTCTCAGGTTTTGAAGTTCAATCTCACTGAATCTGGGCTCCTTTGTGTCCTGCCATGGTTAACCATGGCTGTCTTTGCAAATGTAGGAGGCTGGATTGCTGACACACTTGTGAGCAAAGGCCTTTCCATAACGGCAGTTCGCAAGGCAAGATTATCACTGCTGTTTTTAATTATATAAACTGCCTATCTATGAAGCTAATCTCGAATAACAAAATGAATGGTGTTCTTAATGTAATTATTTTAAATGAATTAAGAAAAGAGTTAGCAGGCGTGCATTCCAGTGCTCAGTAGTATAAAGTTTTTTCAGGTGAATTTTTTTAAACACTAGATGTAAAGGATATTCTTCCTTATTGGTATCTTCCTCTTGAACAATTCTGCTAATAAATTTTCCTATTTTGGCAGATCATGCAATCAATTGGGTTTCTAGGTCCTGCCTTTTTTCTTACACAGCTGAGACATGTCAGAACACCTGCTCTGGCAGTACTATGTATGGCCTGTAGTCAGGTTTGAGCTAGATCTACATTTCTTTCCCTGAGTTTGGATTCGTCTAATTTTGAATTATTTTTATGCTCCTCTAATCAAGTTTCATACGGATTATGAAGCATAAATGCCTATAAAACATGTTTGCATAGGTTTTAAATCATATGCTGAGTTTCTTAATATGAACCATCATTTTATGGTTTTAATTACAGGGTTCTGATGCATTTTCGCAATCTGGTCTGTATTCTAATCATCAAGACATTGGGCCACGCTATGCTGTGAGTTACTGCTGTCTTAATTTATGTGTACCAGGGCCTATAAATTGACCATTATGAGCTTGAAGATTTTCAGTACTGATAAAAAAATAAAAAATAAAAAAAGCCTTCATTTACCCAAAAATATTTAAACTTCATCAGAAAATTGGTTGACCTTGGTAAAATCTGAAGACCACAATACATACTCCTCGCTTGAAGTGAAGCTGGGAATTCTCTCTTCGGTGAAAATTATTTTACTTCAAATCAGTTTTATTGACCGTCTGTTGCACTTATAGCTACTGGTCTAAATTGCTTCCTGATCATAGCTGAAATTCTCAAGTTGCATACACTTGTTGACAGTATTTCAGAAAATAATATATTTCTCTTTTACACCTCTGTAGGGAGGGGCATCTGTTTTTTTCCCGAAAAAATTCGGTTACCGTGATTTCCATTGTAACAGTCCGTTTTCATTTCTTTTTGTCATCAAGGTGTCTCTATCAGAATGCTTATCTGTTTCAATTTCAGGGAGTGTTGCTGGGACTATCAAACACTGCCGGGGTGCTGGCTGGTGTCTTCGGCACAGCTGCAACTGGATACATACTCCAACGAGGTGTGGCATATGTTCCCACTTTCCCTTCTGGGGGCCTTTCCCTTAACCTCTTGTGTCAGTCTTCAGTTCACTTACGTGTTCTGTTGCTGCAGGCTCTTGGGATGACGTGTTCAAGGTGGCTGTTGCATTGTACATAATTGGCACATTGGTCTGGAATCTCTTTTCGACCGGAGAGAAAGTTCTTGACTAAAGAATGCTTGATGTGAAGGAAGGTATACCCTTATATAGCCACAACAGATACAGGCTGATGGAACAAAAAAATCAGATGATCAGATATTCTAAAAGCTTGGAAGAGTAAAACCCTATAGAAGAAGCAAGAGACACCATTGAAGTTTTGGAACAATACAGAGGCCTTCCATTTTCTGCAAAAAATATTGGATTAACCTGGCACCTTTTCCAAATGCCTTGTACCCCGATCTTAAATGCTTTCTTTATGAATAGTTGGTGGGTAACTTCCATCATAAACTCTTTTTTTTTTTTTTTGGTAAATACTTACATCATAAACTTAAATTAAGCATATATGCTTAAGATACGTGTTACTTTGAGCAAATCTATCTCAGCAAAACCAAGCTGCCAAACAGATTAAACAGTTTCATTCTGATTAGACGTCTCTAACAGGAGGCATTGTTATCTACTGCCATCGGTTCAATCTTTATAAGATGTCATCCATATTTCCTCAAACATATAGGTATAACCTAGGATTTTTTAATAGTTTTATTATTCCTATAATCTTACTTTTATTTAATCTTCAATAACATATAATTTAAATTATTAAATTTATTAAATTATAAAATTTAATAAATTCTCATGAGAAGAATTTTTCCCTTTTTCTAGTTTCTATAGATAAATTTCATCATGAGCCCAATCTTCTGTCATGTACAATGGTTGCAGAAAACGAGGTTGTCTGTGGCTAAAAGTGCCCACTTCGGAAAACTTAAATTCCTACATTATAGACTGATTGTGTTACAACAACAGAAAAAAAGACAGCAATATTACGTGTCTTTGGAGTAGGGTCTTAGCACCGGACTCTAAGAACATAAAATACATAGGTAAAAAGTTTTAGGAATTGAAATTATCCTTGATATGTAAAGCACAGATGAAATTATGCAGTTTTCCAATTTTCTGAGAGTTTGCCAGTCAAGCATAATTCAGAAGACATGACAAAAACATCACCGAAAGATATGTCAGCCAGAATAGTTAACTCCCACCACTGAACCTTCCTCATAGATAATCTATTCATCTTTGAACATAAACAATGTTAATGTTACACCAGATTTTGAAATATTTATGTAAACAAGTAAAAATAAATTTGAAACATCCAAACAAACAAGAAATAAAGAATGCAATGGATATTGCAAGGTTTCTACAAAGATAGATAGAGAAAACATACATCAAACTCAGTACCCCAGAAAAAGGAATTAATCCCTTAACAAGTTTCCCATGAATTATGAATTTATGTATATAAATATAAGGAATATATCATGTTTTGAAAGAAACTCTAACTCTTTTCTCTATAAGCCTTACCCTCATCGGAACTTGAAGATGCATGCCCAGTAGTTTCATGGCCTCTGCTCCAACTTTTGAAAACTCCACTCACAATACCCTTCAGCCAATGAGGGCCTCTTTAAGTAACACTTAACTTTCATCACATCTCAAAGCAGGAGACTCTTTCCCATAATGTAGATTCTCTCCCTCCATTGCTTTTTGTATACTAGCCAAGACGCCCCTCAAGTCCCTATTGTGCACATTGACCTTAAGCCCATTTTTCATGAACAATGTCAATGACATTTTTTGCTCCACCTGGTGGCCAGACACCAGCACAAGGCGGTGGCGGAGCAGCACCGCCGCCGCTATTGACTTCATTTGTAGGTATGCTAAATCCTTCCCCAAACATATTCTTGGACCAGCATTGAAAGCTACAAACTTGAAAGAGTCATGCATTATAAACTTTGTACCATCTAATGACAGCCACCTCTCAGGGCGGAATTCCAAGCAATCCTCACCCCATGTGGACCTCATCCGCCCCGTCGAATATATGGAATACGTCACCGATGATCCGGCCGGGACAAACGTGCCATCCGGCAGCACGTCGTCGGCCACCACATGCTTTGAATCCTCCGGCACTGAAGGGTAGAGCCGTAGTGTCTCAGATAATGCTGCTTTGAGATATACCAAACGGTCAACTTCTTCAAACACCAACGGCTCACCAACCCACATTGCCACATCATCGCCACGTGTCTCCATCAGGACCGTGCATATTTCCCGTAGAATTTTCTCTTCTACCCTTGGATTTTGAGTCACTAACCAGAAGAACCAGCTTAATGCGACCGATGACGTGTCACGTCCAGCTAGGATGAAGTTCAGCGCCACGTGTTTGAGGAACTTGTCTGAGTAGGAGTCCTTTTTCTTCATGAACCTTGACAGCAAATCATCATGTGGGTTCCCATCTTTTTGATGACTCAGCAGCTCGAGCTTACGTTTGTCAATAACACTGGATAAATACTCCTCAATGTGGAGAAGGCTTCGGCTCAAGCTGACTTCCATCCCAAGCCGAAGCCATTTCTTGAGTTTCCACAGCACCTCTGGCAGTATAAACCGCTGAAGTGATGCTTCCGTGGCTCGGTCAAAAGCTGTGGCGAAGCCGTTCTCGGGCAAACCCGGCGCACAAGTTTGAGGGTCTTTTCCGAAGGCCAGGCCGCATATGTTGTCAAAGGTGAGCCGTAGCATCAAGTCCTGCAAATCAACCGGCTTGGATTCTAGCTCAGCCGTCTTAAGAATCAAACAGAGCCGATCTTTGATGGCTCGAGTCACCCATCGAGCCATGGCTTGGCGCAGCGTCCTTGTGGTAAATTCCAGTGCGGCTGTCTTCCGTTGAAACAGCCACGTGTCACCATCTGAGTTGAAAATCCCATCTCCGAGCAGATCGTGGAACACGGCGTGCCATGTGGGCCCTTTGGGGTAATTGTCGAACCGAGTCTTCAACAAGTGCTCCACATTCCTCGGGTCGCACGTGACAGTCACGAGACCCTGCTTCTTGGCAAGGAAGGGAATTGCACAGATGCAAGTCTGGTACGTGCCGCAACACGCGCGGAGGTTATCACAGATCCAGTCATGCATGCGCTCGCAGTTCTCAATCAGCCCAGGTAAGCTACCCAATAGGGGCCAGACACGTGGACCCTTTAACGACCGTGAGATGAATGTGAACCATAGCAAGTAAACTGTGATAGCCGTTAAAAGCAGTAAAGCCGTAGAAGTATCCATTTTATTACAGAGAACGTCAACCCAAAAATCAAAGATTCAAAACTACAAGAAAACTCCTGCAAGATATTCTTCTGTTTCTGTGAAAATTTAATCTTTCCCGAAAAACCAACTAGTTGCAGGGAAAATGAGGAAAACTTACCTTAAGAATGGCAGTGGGAAGTGTTAATCATCAAAGAAGCACATATGAAGCATACCCAGACAGGATTTTCCTATGAATTACTGAGAAATTGAGATTTGGGTTTGGTTTTTGTGAGTATAGGTGAGACGATGTATGGCAAATGAACATTATTTGAAGGGATGAAAGAATGAAGAAGAAGGAGGAAAAGGGGAATGAGTGTGGGAGTAGTACACTGGAAAAGTGATATAGAGCAGGGATTTATAGGTGAGAAGATGAAGTGAAGCAATTATTATGGCCAGACTGGTGCTTGGCATTGCACCATCACTCTCTCTCTCCTACTAAATTGATCAGATGCACCATGATAAATGCTCTGAAGGGTTGTTGAAACTTTTTAAGAGTTAAAACAGTCCCTCTCTCTCTCTCTCTGTGAAAAGAAGAATGCTACCTCTCTTTTCTCTATAGCCTCTTTTTTCTCTCTATTTTACACCTAATTTTACTGAAAACGCAACAGGGTGTCGAAGCCAGACTATCAACGAAGAGAAATAAATGAGACTGGTTGAGAAACATGGACAGACAGATGTAGAGAAAACCACAAAACAGAAGCACAAGTGTTGGATCACAATCCCTCTATTTTGAGGAGTTGGGTGTTTATGAGAAAGGTGGTCATCCCCCTCTTTTAAGTATACTAAATAAAAAAAATTCCACCAAAACAAGAAATGGGATTTGCCAAGTGGGCTTTAGTTATGGTTTGGTTTGGTGAGCAACCCACCAAATTTATAGCAATCACTTGTGTGTGAACTGTCTTCTTATCTCTGCATTCATTCCCTGCAAACTCAGTAAAACAAAAACAATAATAGGATAAATCAGAGTCATGGAATTGACCTCCGCTCATTTATGGCTTCTGAGATTTTAAAAAATGGAACTGATAGTCAAATGTTGCATTGGCATGTTTCAATAGAGAAGCAGCCCGAGCCTTAAGGAAACTCATCCCAAGGTGTTCTTCACGTATAGGGGATTTTCTTCAAGCTATCTGAATTATCTCATCTTCCTAAAGATAAGAGGCCTTAGCAAATTCAAACACGATAGAGGTAGGTAGCCTACTAAGTTAAGAGAGAGGCAAATTAAGGGCATGACCCAAAGGATCAAAGAAAAAAAGGTTAGCCCAACTTTGATGATCAAGTCCTATATGTATTTAGATTAAGTAAGATTTATACGCTATGCTTTTAATAGTTATTTATTAGTATTTGAGAAGTCTAAGAGAGGGTGCAAAATATTGACTGTGTATTGCAGTCACATCAATAATTGCTTATTAAATGAAATAAAATAAATTTAATAATTTAAAATTTTTTAAATAAATATTATTTAATAAAATTTAGTTAATCAAAATAACAAAGCCAGTGTTTTAAGTAGCTCAAAAAAATAACACTTAACTCACGTATAGAAATATTAATATTGGAGAGAGAGAATGTCAGTAATTATGCAAAAAGTGTGCCAAAAAAAAAGTGTGCGTATATGAATAATATCCTAAGCTAATTATCTTTATCATCATTATAATAACTAAATTTCAAATTTTTTATGCTGTTATAATATGCCTTGGCGGTTGAAAAGGCAAGGGAATTGATTGTGACACATTCAATAGATTCTCATAAAAACACACACCAATTTACATTACAAAGTATTCCCACCGCTAGAAGCTGATGTTTTTGCTTTCAGAAATCAACAGTCTATGTTGTGACTTTTGGTCTAACAAAACAGCCTATGTTTTCTATTCTAGTTTTCGTTTTCTTCCTCTTCTTGTTCCTTGTCTATCTACATTACAAAGTCTTCCCACTGCTAGGACCAGATGTTATTGCTGTGATGATTGCTTAGTTATTTACTGTAAAGATATAATGTACAAGTCGCTGCTTTCTTTTGCTTTGTTTCTTTTTTATTGCATATAGCACATGGTTTGAGCAAAAGTAAAGTTCTCTCAAGAGATCAATGATCACTCTCTTTTTGTGGGAACATCAATGTTCACTCTATGAATGAGGCAAAGTCAATAGAGTGATGAGAAAAATGATAGTGACATCTCTGCAATCAAATCAATACATTTAAGACAATGCTTCAATGGTGAGAATTTATATTATTAACTTTAATCAATCTTATAAATTAAATGTAAAACCTATTTAATCTAAAAACTTATATCATTGAATATAGATATTTTATGAAAATTTATTTATGAGAAAAAGTGAAGGATGAGATCGCAGAATATACTCTCATTTTGATAAGTATTAAAAAAAATTACTATTCAACATTCTAAATAAATTGAGTGAATAAGTGAAAATACATTTAATTACTTTCAAAAAAAATAATTTAATTTATTTGAAATCTTGAAGTTGTGTTTTTGATTTGTTTCTATTCTAAGTTTGTGATGAATATATTTGTTATGAATAGAATGCATGCATCTAGTGACCAATCCTTTTCCATTGTACCTTCTTTCTCTTTATTTTTTATGAAATAAATATGTAATGCTAATTATTTATTCTCACTTTCATGTCTACCTTTAACACCCTTAAGCTACACCTTTTTTTTTTTTTTTTTTTGCTTCTTAAAGTTAGGAACTACAATTAAAGAGTGACAGAGAAAAAAAATAACAAGTTCAAAAAATTAATGAGAAAAAAAAATCAAAAATAAAGATCCCATTAACTTAGTTGGTTTGAAGTTATTAAAATTAAAATATTTCAAAGTTGAAAAATTCAATTCTATTTTAAGAGTCGCGAGACTTAGGATTTACATAAAAGAAATAGAAATTATATCCTATTCTCGACAATTTTATCAATTGACACAATTATACAATAGGAAGAAAGCATTGAATACTATGTTGAAACTAAGAGACGATTTAAAAGAGGGGTATCTATTAGGTGAAACTTGATGAAGCGTAGGTGGGGTGGTTGCCATCCGCCCTCTTTCATTGGCAACGAAGCAACTTTAAGCTTTCTGTGGGCTGTATATTTTCAAGTCAAAGCTGTTGATCCCCATTCTGTAACCCATTTGAAAACCAGGCGAAGTTAGTTCTTTCCACTAGGAACTAAATGAGGCATTTGGCTTCAATGTCTGAAGTTCATAATGAGAAAAAAAAAAAAAAATTATCTACGGAAGCACATGATTCTTTTTTACCTGTTTCAATAGATCAGAAAAAACATGTATTATTGTTAGTGGTGGCATTCATAAGAGAAAAATTTTTCAATCTTTCCGAAATCAGTATTTCTTTCATTCAAATTCATTAATTATGTTAGTAGTTAAGAACATGTATTAATGACAGTGATGGCATCCATAAGAAAAAAATTTCTAGTCCTCCTGGAGTAAGCATTCCTTCCGCTCAAATGTATTAACTTTATCAATACTTTTAAATAAACAAATGACCACTAATTTAAAAGTAAGTAAATTTTAAATTAAAGTGGTACCGAGTCTACAATATTTCAAGAGAACTGGATTTTTTTCACATAAGAGGAATTGTCATGAGCATTGTGAATCTATGGTACATTGTGAGAGTCGAGCCTAAAACCGTGTGATAATATTTAAATGGAAACTCTTATAACTCCTCCCCTATCAAATTATGGTTCCTGAGGTGCTTCAGGCCAAATTTGCTGCAGCCATTCGTATATGCAATCCATATAGTGAGGCAAGCAAGTCACAAGTTACCACCTATCAGTTCTTAAAATAAATCCATAAAATTTTAGACAAAAAAATTTATGCTTCCCTCGTTTAACTTTTGACGAGGTGATAAAACAGATTTCCCTTGCTAATTCTTACCACCATCTATTGCTTTTCTAAAATGCACATGCCAGTGAATTCATTCAAAGCCCTTATCATTACGGAACTGGAAAGAACACCTTCCATTCTATAAAAAGCTGCATGAGATGATGATAAGAAGCACAAATCCATAGCAAGTGACATGTCAAAATTTCTTTAAACAAGATAAATACCGATAGTTACACTACTTATCCCAAACTTTGATGCCATATTACAATATTAAATCAGCTAAGAGCAGCAAGATTTTACGATCTGTACTGAGCAATCAACAACGTAAATACCTTTGATGCAATATTGAAAATACAATGACTAATAAGCCAAACCTAATAGCTAATTTGGATGCTGAAACAAGCACCTGATCCACTGAAGAATTTTGAATCATTCCAATGGAACGGGTTGAACTGCAAGTCAGAATTGTCCGCCCAAAACCATAAATTTCAAGCCTCCCTAAAAGACTTCAGCCATTTCATGATCTGTACTAAAAGCAATTAACAACGTAAATACCTTTGATACAATATTGAAAATACAATCACTAATAAGCCAAACGTAATAGCTAATTCAGATGCTGAAACAAGCACCTGGTCTACTGAAGAATTTTAAATACTTCCAACGGAACAGGATGAACTGCGAGTCAGAATTGTCCACCCAATAGCATAAATTTCAAGCCTCCCTAGAAGACTCCATCCATTTCATGTTGCTCAAGTTGACCATCAGAGACCACAGTTGAGACTATATGCATTTCTTTTTATTGCAGAATGATATGTTCCACTTCAGTTTCCTTTGGTAGATCAATCAATAGATTTGATACCCAAGCATTGTCAAACATTCATGTCTAGGTTATCATATTCTATACAAATACTTTGATAACGGGAACTTAAGGCTCCTTGCAACCTGCTTAATAACATATTGGATACTTTAGAAGGGGGAGGCAGAAAAGTATTAAGAAGGCATGACTCGTCCTTTTTTAATAAAATTTACCTCTCCTTATAAAAACATGAACAAAGAATTCAGCTGAAGGGATATAGAAAGGTTACCTTCAGAGCCAGTTCTTCAGAAATAGTAGATCTATACCGAGTTGAGCCTTCTATTGGACAGCTTCCTCCTTTGATGATAAAATTTGTGTTGCAGAGAGTGGATAGTTGCAAAAGAACATCAGACATCAGCCCCCCATTGCCACCTTGAGCTTCTATTTGTCCCTCGTCATCAGATGGATCTTCTGCAACTGATACAATACACTGAAAGATAGCTAATAACCTTTCCAACGGGAAAGTTCCAGGTCCTTTCATCAGTTGTTCTTCTTCTGCACTTTCCTTTTGTTCCTGTGCCTTCTCAGAGGGCCTACGTCATAAAAAGGCATAATCCGGACAACAGAATTAAACAAGCAGCCCTCCGTAGGTAAAACTAAAGAGAGAAAACAGAAGCTAAAGCACCCTGGGAACAAACCAATATTTGATATCAACTGCAATAACAACTACAAACAAACAAAGGCTTATTCCGTTAGGTTGGATAGAAAAAAAAATCAAAGAGGATACTTGAAGAGATTATTAAAAAGGATCTTATACTAAATAAAATTCCTCAAATTTTGGCCTTATCCCACTACTGCAAAGGAATAAAAACCCAATCAGAAAATAGTTAAGATTTTAAAAAATTCCTAAAAAGATAACCATGAAGAGGACTATAAGCAGAAAGAGCCCAGAAAAGGCTTCATACCACGGTATTAAGTGCATTTCAGTCCTAAATAAGAAGAAATATCAAAGATTGTTACATGAGCACCAAATTCTCACAAGATATCATCTACAGATATTATTTAATTATTTTCACAGCTGCAAATGCATTACATTTGTTGTCAGCACAGCAAAAATCGAGTTTAAATCACCAGACTTACTTCCTTTTTCGCTTTCGATTATTAGAACCACCTGTGGAATCAAAAAGTGAAGCATCAAGAGTGGCTGGGTTTCTGGATGCAAGAAATGCTGAAATAAAGAGATACTTTGCACTCGTAGACATATGAAACTCCAACTCATCAGTTTCTTCAGAACGCTCCAATTTATTGGGATTCCCCTTCCGTTTGGCCTCGTTGTAGGTCTCAACTTCAGGTGAAGGAAGAGATGAAATGCTGAATATTTCATTCAGAGAGGAAGATATATGAGGCTTAAGATGACTGAATAACCTTCTCTTCATATCTTCACTGGGAACAACTCCCTTATCACTTAAAGGTTCACAATATTTTTCAAATAGTGGCTTGAAGGCAGTAGACAATTCATCCACCCGTCTAGTAATTCGATAGAATGGCTTCAGAACTACGCTGTAAGAAAAGAAACAGAAGGTATTCAACAAATGAAATCATGTAATGCAGAAATTCAAAACTAATACATGGACAAAAATGTCTTACTCCAGAAAGGACGAATAGAGCTTTTGGTTCAATTGGTTTCTCATGAATATTTGACGAAGCTCATCTTCAGTGTAATCAGGAAAGTAAACAGGGATAGGCTCCACATAACCCATGTTAGCATAATAGGTATCAGGGGAAGTATTGCTGATGAAAATCAGGCCCACCTCAGGCATCTTTAGCAGATAATAGAGATTAAAAAGCAAAGGTAATATAGTAGAACTTTTATCCCAGTCTCTAACAAGCTGAAAATTGTCAAATATCAAGTAGATCATATTTCCAATTCCCCTTTCTGCCTTCTTATTTGAGCTCAACTTCTCTGAGTTCACCTTCAGATTGTTTATAACATTGGTCAATGCTTCGCGAAGAAAATTGACAAAATCAGACGGTCTATCGCAGCGTTTTGCATTGGAATAACCATTGGCAGCACTTTTCCTATGGAGCAGTAATTGATTTAAGATAGATTCAAACAAGATACGCTGGTTATAACATGTCCTACAACTTGAATAAACAAGAGGCCTGTTGAGATGCCTAAATAATTGAAGAATGATACTGGTTTTTCCAGTCGAAGAACCTCCATACACAAATATAGGAAGCATTGGCGAGTTCAATGGCCCCAAAAGATGCACAAGCTCATTAATTTGGCTAATTCTACCAGGAAAACTAGATACTAAATCATCCAGGCTAATGGGGTCTCCTCCAACTACAAGGTCATTAATTGTTAAAGGGTCAGGATTAGTTACTTTTGTAGCTACGTTATTTGAAGTAGATGCTGAAGCTGAAGCCGAAGACCTGGTTGTTCTTCTGGGAATTTGGGGGGTTTCTTCTTTATCCATGAACGACTTACTCGGGGTCCCTAGCTTCTGATAAATGATGGAATCATCAATTACAGATGATATTGGAAGAATAATGAGAAAAGATAAAAAATTTGAAAGAAAAAGAATATTTGGGAATGTTCCATAGGTGCAATGCCATTGAAAGAATCATCACAAGCTTAGCTAAGCCGCCATTTGCAGTTGGAAGCACAACAAATCGACAAAAGTATCGAGGAAGAGAGAGAGAGAGAGAGAGAGAGAGAGAGAGAGAGAGAGAGAAAGAGGGAGAATTGCTTACTGTGAATGGAGGTGGCTTCCGGCAGAAATTTCACCGGCGACGTCGATAGGGGCTCCTGGCAAGAGAGGAGAATACCTAGAAGCAGGAAGTTTAGTAGGGATTTCGTACTCAAGGCGCCAAATCCATGAGAACCAGAAAGAGAAAGTAATTCAGTTTAGGCCCAGCTTACAACAAGTCTGTCTTGGCCCAACCTGGCCATTATTTTTCTTTTAAATTATAATAGGTTAAATTATTTTATAAACCTTTAAAATTAGATTGAATTTTTAAATCAATTTTTATAATTTAAAATTGAATGAATAGATTTTTATAATTTTTATTATTTATATTTTATATTTTTATTATCATTTTTTATTATGATACTGTATAAAAATGTCTAATATGAAGTATCGAAGAGTTTCAAATAATATTTAATTAAATATTATGATTTGATATAATAATACTAATGTCTTTATAATAATTATAAAGATTTATTTATAATTAGTTACATAAAATATTTTTTTATGATGTCATAATAGAAAAAAACAATAAAAATTTATGATATAAACAACAAAAACTATAAACACTTACTTATATTCTTTAAAATTATAAGATTCCACTTAAAAACTCAACATTACTATAAAGACTCACATAATCATTTAATCTTTATAATATCATATTCTCAAAAACAAAGTTTTATTAGAAATGTTATTCTTTCAAAGTAGTTAAAAATACCAAAATCATGAATTCTTAATAGTAGAGGATCCATTTTTATTTTACAACATCCTCATTAAAAGAACTGAGAACATTAATTTTAACAGATCGCATAAACTGAAACAAAGTTCAATAAACCTAACAATCAACTCATAATTTATGAGCATCGAGTAAGTTTACATTTAGTGGGACTTTTTTTACTCTTAATGCTACAACGACCTTGATCTCTTATTACTGGATTGCATTTACTGGCTTTGCGTCCAATATTTGTTGGAGACATTTAATTTCCTTTTATTAATCAAAAAAATATATGCATTGAAATCATTCTCATATCCCTAGAACAAAATTAAAGATTTATTTTAAACAAGTCGAAAGAGATTCAAAATTCTGACTTGGACATTTTCAAATGTTAGTACTACTTGAACCTCACTCCTTTGGACATATTTTGCAAAAATGTTATTTCTACGAGGGCGGAAATTACTCTCCACCGGCGTACAGATGCAAAGCTTTTTACAAAGAGAAAGAAGAGAGAAAATATAAAAAATTATGTAAAATTTATACAATCTCAAGTTATCGAAATATCAACATCTTTAATTTTGTATCCATAGTATCTGACAGCCTACAGCTACCAACTTTCGTTAATACACATCAACTCCAAATATTTTACTGATTTACTTTACATCTAAATCGACCATGACCATGCCGTCCAACAACGGTTCCCTACAATCGAAGAAAACCGAGCGCTAACCAGTGTATAACACAGTCCCAATCGAATTTTAATATGCTAACTTTTTTTTTTTACTTCAAAAATTATCCTATCATTTTTTATCTTTTTTGTTCTTCATTTAAATTTGTGAATCTTAATTTTTTTTTCTTACTAAAATTGCTTTTCCTTAATTTTATTTATCTCTCTCATATTGTAGAAAGAAATCATCCAATCCCAACCCCCTCCCAAACAGGATCGGGATCCCTGACTTCATTGTCTAAAATGCAATTACTGTAATCGCCCAAATCATGGCAATAACAAGAATGCAGCAATCAGAGCCATACCAAAGCCGCGCACCTCCCGTAAAAGTGACATACACCACTTCATTGGTAGGTATTGGTGTCTAAACTGCCAATTCCACATAATCAGAATACATAACTTACGAAGTTGAATGACATCCAAGAGCTATACAATGCAACTTAATGCACGACATCAGCTTAAGAAAAGAAAATAAGAAGTAAAACTGCGAAATTTTCTACCATAAAATGTTCAACTATCACATTCTTAAGGAGAAAGATCAACCAATCCCAGCAGCAAACTGGCATTTTGCAACTCAAGCACCTGTATTACTTAACCTCTCTCTGACATACAATTTTTCGTTTGTCATCTTAACTTTCCCCTGTGGAGCTGCCCCTGATTAAGGAACCACGACGGTGTCCACCAACAATTACATCTTTGAGTCGAAATATGGGACCAAGCATCCTGCTCCTTGCCTGAGGAATAATAACAATGTAAATGTTAGTAGTTTTTTCATGCATAAGAGGAATCAAACATGGTAATTAAATATGGCCAAAAAGAAAAAGAAAAATAGGAAGATATTTCAAGAATGAAATTATCATTCTCTACAAAAAGGGGAAGTCAAATGATATCTCTTTAAATTCCTAAGACTGTTCAATGTTTTAAATAAGATAGTTGGACAATAACATCGCTCAGAATTTACAATAGCATTCAAAAATTCTAATACAGTATCAAGTTCATGCTCATATCAACCACTATAAACAGTTACGCAGACTAAAGCCACAGTCCCCCACTCATTAAATTCCCAAAGCCATCAAACAGTCTGCACCATCACCATGCCCATCAAGTGAAGATAACATACTGAGAGACATATAAATCTCTTAGCTTAGTCCAAACCATAACCAAATGCAGAATCACAAGATTCTACACATTTGATCAACCACAACAAACTAGTATAACATACTGCCTGGTCCCATGGATGTTTCATTGTATACCCTTACTAGCTGAGGACAATTACTCATAGCTTGGTTTGGTTAATATTACTTTTGCAATGCAATACCAAGTACCTCCACAATATATCAAGAAAAGAAAAAGCCGCATTCTCAAAAAGTGGTGACCAAGGAACTCACATATCATAGCACCTACTTGTCATAAATTATCAAAACCAAGGGCTCATAACAATGGTTCATCGAACTTCATTTAAGTATCTATCCCATTCATGTGTCATAACACCAAAAGATTCTCCTGACTCCTACACACACAATCACAAAGTAGAGAAAAGATAGAAAAGCCGAAATTTCAAATCATCAACGAAGTTCACATAGTTGAAGAGAAATTATTGGGCATCCTGGAGTAGGAGTAGTGCTCCCATCGTCTGAGATTACATTAGGATGTGGACTTCACACATCTAAGGTGATCGCAGTGATGCAGTCCTTAGGATTCTATCTCCAAAAAAAAAAAAAAGGAACGGTTGGAAGTATGCAGAATTCATGCTTCAAGGGTATACCATGATTTCACATTCAATAAAATAATTTCCTATTCACAATTCCAAGAGAGAGACTGTAGTCTTTCCATGTCTTCCAGGGCTGTTGATGACAAATGGATATATTTTTTACCAAAGAGTAAACAAAACATGTCAAGTACATGTTAGAGAAAAGATGGGTGACAAAAGACACACCTCATCACTTACACTGATTTGCCACTTAAGCTGCAAAGCTCTTTCCTGCTGCCAGCGCTGCCCAAGCATTACAAGGCCCATCACTGCAGCTGCAACGAAAATGGACCAAAATGAATTTGCTTCTTTTGCATAAGCATATAAGGATGCTGCTCTTCGCTTCCACCAAGCTCCACAAGGAAGATTTGAAGGGGTGTTTTTATCATCTTTGGAAAAGTTCTTTGGCTGTGAAAAATCAGGAGAAAATGTTGAGTCATGCTCAGCTGGGCTGGTTGCTTCAGACACAACAATATTTCCCCCATAAGCAGTTGTCTCACCAACAGCAGTTTCACTGTGCAAAGAACTATATTTCGCTGGGTCATACATACTTTCCTCTCTGTTGATCAAACCAAGATCTTGTAGCGTTGTTCCTTCGTCAAACTGTTTGCCATGAACAGATAACCTGTTAATTTTCTCATCAAAATATTCCATCCCCGGAAACTTCTCTGGAACACTCAATCCTGTAATTGTAAAACTTTCTTCATCCTTTCCGCTAGGTCTGGCCCCTTCTTTAATGGTTACTTCAGAAACAACATCTTTGCCTCCAGACTCATCAAGAATCTCTCTACAATCAGGTTCCAAAGGCAAGTTCTCATGCTGACTGGGTGGAAAGACAAAGTGGCGAGACATGAACAATGCACCTGATGTTTCCGCTTCATCCTGTGTATATTCATTTCCCTTGTCATCATCTTTCAACTCAACTTGTCTGGGACCAGGAGCAGCAGCATATGCGGATTCTGTAAGTGATACAACCTCCCATTCATTTCCACGGGAAGTCTTCTCTCTATCCTCATTATCTGCCATTTTCTGTCTTCGTCAGAAAAAAAGTATTAGAATTCCAATTCTACTCTGTGAATGTAGAAAAGCATAACATGCATATACACGGAGGGATATAACTAGAAAAAGAACCTCATTGTAAGACAGAATTTACAAACCAATGAACACAAAAGTATCAAAATTCTAATTCAGCTTCATTTACACCAAAAAACAAATGTAAAAATAAAAACTAAAGAAATGCGTGCCCCAAATTTTCTGCATCCAACATTTTTTTTCTTTCCTTTCCTGAATAGTAAAAGACAATCTGATATGAAATCAGTTTCTATTTTTCTCCCCCTGTCCCAAAATCCTTCTCCTCCTACTCTTCATATCCTGTAAATAAACTGCGTCCTTATCCAACTACAAATTTGCCCCCTACCTTCTCTATTCACTGCTTCATATTAAATTATTAACCATCTAATATGCACAAGCTCCACCTAGTCATCAATCCAATGAACAACAACCATACATGCACATGCGTACAAACAGGCAAACACAAACACAAAAACAAACATCTATATGAATTAACACCTAACTTAGAGATCCAAACAAGGTGTATATCAGAGATAACGGCCACATCAAAATTATCAACTGACACAGTCCCATCAGATAGATTAAATCCTACCATCATCAGCGGTTTTTCCCCGACAAAAGCAAAAAGACAACATAATCAAGAATACTGGGAAGAGAAACACTAACCAAAGCGGAATCCGGCAAGATCTCCGGCGAGACGACACTAGAACCGGTTTCCTATGAGGTTGAAGCTGAAACTGCCAAGCGAAAGCGCTCAGGTAAAAGGATTTTATACTTGAGACCGGGATTTATCGGGTAATAGATCAAGAAACTGGCGGTATCGGTAGACGACAAGTCGATGTGACCGGCTATAGGAGGTGGAGTGGAGAGGGATGCCGATGCTTACGGAAGGTGAGAAGCGGGGTTACCGGTAACATGCTTCGCGAAGAGCTTTGCGTGGTGGGAGAGAGAGGGATCTTCATTGTGACGAACGCGATTCGTTAAACGTGTAGCTCAACACAAGTAAAATAAATAAATATTCAACTAACGAAAAATGAAAATACAAAAGTTAATTTCACAAATTAATTATAAAACATTAAATATGTTAAAAATCGGCTTCTTTCAAACAGAGTTACGGTTAAAGTAGAGGGCTATATGTGAAAAAAAATAAATAATTGTATTAAAAAAATAAAATTTATATATTAAATTATAAACAAATTATAAAAATTTAAAAATAAAATCAAAATATCAAAATCCAATTTTTTTAGGCTTTAGCTTTTTTTTTTAAGTGTATAGGCATAAGAATTTATTAAAAATGTTGAAATTTGTTATGGCTTTCTACAAGATTTTTTACTTTTTAGACCTATTCACAATGTAGAGTGGAGTAATTTTGCCTCACACCCCAAGTTAGTAATTTCAAAATTAAAATTTTAATATATAATATATTTTAAGATAATTTAAAACGCAATCTATTTCTGTTGCATGAATCATTTAAAATTAAATATAGACATCTTTAATACTATAATAATATTTAATTATTATATTAGAATTTAATTAATATTGAGTAAAAGACTATTGTTTTAAGTATCATTATATCATTGAAAGATAAATCTCATGGGCAATTAAAGTTTGGTTGTCAAAAAAATCCAACAAATATAATTTGAGTGGCATCTCCCAGCTTATATGATATTATTTGTAAAATCCTATAATATTCCTGCTGTGATCATTTGTGCTTATGTTTATTCACACATTTGCCATCTTTTAATATGAAAAATTAAAGTTTAAAGCAAGCCTTTGGATTGGATAGCTCTTCTAATTCAAAACGGAATCTCGGCACATTTCTCCCTTCACGCCTTGGTTACTTTTGGAGGAATCTCGGCGGATGGCAGTGATGTGACGACAATCGCTGTAAGGCCTTGCTCACATT
Source organism: Dicorynia guianensis (assembly GCA_037013595.1). NCBI lineage: Eukaryota > Viridiplantae > Streptophyta > Magnoliopsida > Fabales > Fabaceae > Dicorynia > Dicorynia guianensis. The sequence goes on from JASUAB010000014.1 coordinate 30,329,174, forward strand.
AGCGATATAGTTCATACATTCATTTGCACCTTGTGATCCTAATTTAAGATCACTAAAATTACCATAGTAACCTTTCGTAAATCAAAGAGCTGTTGTGGCATAGAATTTAGTCATTTTGATACGATCCTCTAAGTAGTATGAGATATTTTGGTGGGCTTATAAGACTCTGAGTTTTTTCCCTTTAGTAGCTAACTTTTGAATATAAATTTTTTTAAAAGTTTGTAACAACTAATGTCAGAGTCTGTCATTATATAATATCGCATTGTTCGTCGGAGGCTAGATAGCTAATGCACAACCACGGGGTGATGACTTTGGATTGCAATTTTTGTTTGAGACTAAAGTCTAGCGCGAAGTTAGCCTGCGTGAGCGAAAACTGTAGAATGTGGTAGAATTTTATAATTCATTGTGTTTCATATCAAATAATATAAAACTTTGAGCTTTTCCTCCTCAATAATTAGCTTTTAAGGGTTGGTTGTGGCAAAGATTTGTAACACATTTCACATACTAAATTGTTATATATTTGAATTTATAAACTTGGTTTTTTAGAAAAATTACAGTTATAATGAGCTTAAAAATTTATTTATTGATAATTATAGATAAAAATACACTTATTTAGAGTTAAAAAATAATAATATTTCCAGTTACAAACAGTATAAATTTTAATAATTGACTAAATTACCCTTTCTCTTTTAACAATTTTAAACTGAGAAAGTCTCTTCATCTCGGCTACTGCCATTTTCTCTCCCTTCTTTTGACATGGATTTTTTGCTAGCAAAATATGCATATGCAGATGAAGGAGAGCAAGACCAACCACAAAAACCAATCACAGCTTCAGCTCTTTCAAACCCAGTTCTGAGCATGGAAAACCCACCTCTTCCAAATCCAGCCTCTCATTATTCTTTTAATAAAATCAAGACAATTTGATGATGAAGATGACGAATATGTCCGGGAAGAAAAAGAAAATGAAAGGAAGAATTTGGAGTTTGCGACTCAAACCTCATTGGTAAAATCATTCTTATCCATATTGCTGGCAATTATAGGTCGAGTATTGATGAAAGTGTGGGCATTCGACCGGACGTTGTTTGCTTCTGGGGACGAAGCATGAACGCCATATCTAACATTAACGGACAAGAATGGTTTACACGATTAACGCACGAATAGCGATGGTACTTTTTCCTTTGGGGCCTTTCTATGGCAGATCCTTACAGCAAAAGGAAAAACTAGTTGCTCTTCATTTGCAGTTGAATTATACAGTTGCGAAGTTCAAATTCATTCTCCACTTCGATAAGTTTCTGCAGTTCAATAGCAATTTTTTAACTCCATGAGTTTCACACATCCTAGGACTGCAAATCTGAGGGACTGTTCTAATATCCAAATGGGCAATATGTAAATAATGGGTTGATGATGCAGCAATAACGCTGGAGAACATAGGCGGGTACTCACGTTTTATTCCGTTTCCTATTAAAAAAAAAAAAAAAAGGTCACTCAAGTTGCATCTTATAAATTTTCTTGTTCAGGGGTAAAATAGAGAATCAAAATATCTATAATGAGGAAGACAATCTGTAAATGAACGTATTTTTATTAACTCATTTATCCTGATTGACCCATTTAAAATTAACTCAGATATGTGGTTTGCTCACATACGTACAGGATACGTGACGGACATCTTTTTTGTGTGTAAAAATCAATCCTTACTTGACCGCCTTATCAAAGTTATATGCATGGCCCATCAACTTAGACTCGAACTTATAATCCATTAATTTTTGGTCAATTTTTAAACTTTAGTTTGTCCCATATTGATGATTTTTTTCTCAACCTGAAACCTTTACACATCCTTAAATGTAGGACTCAACTTGATTGATGAGGAGGGATGAATGCCAGTTTTGTATTATGAAAAGTAATGATTAATAAAAAATGTTAGTTGATCACTATAACAAACTATGCATTATATTATTAAATAAAGTCAATTACATAAAAGGAGCAACATTGTTATATTTAATTAAAAGTTATATTTTTTGAGATTGTGTTTATAAGAAGATTCTTTTAATAGTTTTCCTTATATATCTTCGTTTGTTTGCTTTACCCTTCTTAATTGGATAATTCTCCATTTGATAGTCTTTTTAACCAAAACTTCCATTGGTTTTCTCCTTATATGATCAAACCAATTTTCTCTCAAATACTTATTTTTAATTCTATCATTTTTTATATATTCACACCTTTGTATCAGTATTCTCATATATGCTACAAAAGTTTACTAGAATGCATATATGTATATATATATATATATATATATATATATAGAGAGAGAGAGAGAGAGAGAGAGAGAGAGAGAGTTGATTAGGGACGAAGTCAAAATTTTAAATGATGAGGTCATATATGTATTATAAGGTAAATGATAAAATATATAAATATATAAACACCTTGAGTAGAATTAGAATATTTCTATCTTGTATTTTCCCTTCGTTATTGTAGTTAATAGTAGTACTTCCATATATATATATTATGTACCCATGGGAAATTAAGAAGAAAGCCATGGATGTAATTAGTAGCTTTATGGCTTTAAAAAAAAAAAAATAGCTTATTACAACTAGTTATATATGTGTAATTTTTTACCTATTAAATTATATCGTTAAACCTTTACGCCTCATTTAAGTTCTAAGTACCATTTATCATTTGGCGATGGCATCCATACAACAACCCAAAAGTACCATCGTCATAGCTGAAGAAGCCAGTTTGGCATTTATTGTATTGCTTGCCGAGTTAGCATGTGTTCTTGTAGTGAAAAAATGTGGAAGAAATCCTTCACTTTAAAACTCTAGCTTCGTTATTAATGTGAATTGATTTAAGTGATAAGAATTTAAATATTTTAAATTTAATTAAAATGTTGTGTATAAAAAAATTTTAAAATTTAAAAAAATTTAAATCCAACTCAATTGATTCATTAATTTTAATTAATTTTAACTGACTTAATCAATCTATCAAGTTAATGGTTAAATCAGATTAATTTTATAATTAATTATTAATAAAATTCATCAATAAATTTGATCTTAAAAGCATTGGATTGTTTATTATAAAAGTTAAGAATCTTAATTTTTGAAAGAATAATTCATAGAAAGTGACAAAGTTATTTATAACATTATATGGTTTAAAGTACTTCAGTTGGGTTTATTAATAATTAAATTTCATTTAAAAATGGTTTTTTTATAAATCAAACAACCATTTAAGTGAATTAAAGTAAATTGAGTGCGTCGATGAATCTTCGGCTCGTTGGCACTATTATCGCTCACTTTTAAATCAAGCGGCTGGTTCGATTCCGTTTTACTTCCTTTCTCCTTATATAGCCCTTAAAAGTATGGTCTTTTGTTAACTATAAAAAAAAATTGAATATTATTTAAATTTTAAAATTGAAAAAATTAAACAAAATACATAATTCATTGATGAATTTAACTAAAATATTATAAAGAAAAAACTTTATAAATGATTTCCATATTTTTAAAGTTTAAAAATGTCAATATGATAATAACATAGTAATTTTGAATTTTGTTTTAAAAAAACAAACATAGTGATGACTGAAGAAGAAACCTCATTTTTTGGGCAACAAGTACCGAAATCGGGAAAATATCACTGACATGTGTCCTGGTTCCATTGGGAATTAGCGGCTAAGCTAGAGACGACTAAGTTGGGTGGCGGGTAATTAGAAACCATCGCAATATCTTCCAGAAGACTTGGCAAGGCTGAAAGAAAGAGAGAAAATGGGGGATTTGTACGCGTTGGACTTCGATGGAATTCTCTGTGATAGTTGCGGGGAGAGCTCGCTCTCTGCTGTTAAGGTTCGTGCCCGCCCTTCTCCGTGTTTGTTTACCGAAAGAGCGCAAGAAAACTTCTGAAAATGAAAGAATAAGAAAGTTATTGACCACCTCCGGTCAACACATTGTTTTGGTTTTAAAAATCTTAAATTCGCCATCTTTTCCTGGGTAACCCGGTCAGAGTTTATCAAGTTACGCTGCTGATTGCTCTTTTTAAAATTTTGTAGGCTGCCAAAGCGAGATGGCCTGGTTTGTTTGACGGCGTGGATTCAACCACTGAAGATTGGATCGTTGACCAGATGCATACAGTAGACATTTTTTACTGATTCAGTTTCGTTTGAGTTGCGTTGGGTTTATAATACATTCTGTGTTTTGCATGAAAACCTTAGCTAATGGAGGAATATTAGGACTGAAACAAGAAATAAGTTGAATTGAATTTGTGAAATTGGTGACACTGTGGTTGATTTTCTTGTTGATGTATTCAAAGAGGCATTTGGTTGATATTTAAAAGGGTTTTAAAGGAGAATGAAGTATTAACTCGACTGTTAACTTTCGATTAGAACAAAATGTAATTTGCAGCAGAAATAGCTGGGGTTTTAAACATAGAACCGCAAATCCAAACCCGAAGGCCATAAATCCACTGTTCTTTTAAGGATATCATGTATATGCAAAGCAGACCTTGAATTCTTTTTATTTTTGAAATGAGAATGAAAGGGGATGGTGTAAGACAATTGGAGAAAGAACAAATCGGTTTTGTTAATGATTTGAGTTGATACAGTTAAGTGTAATTCAGTTAAGGGTGTTCTCTTTATTCTTTCTCCTATTGTCCTTCATCAGGGGATTTTTTATTTTGCCCACATCCTTGCTAAATGTATTTTGAAGAAGCTTTTTCTCTCTATGCTATTGTTGGTTGAATATTTCTTGTTATGAAAAAACATTCCTGGCTTTTTGGCATCTATTACTTGTCTCGAGGGTTTTTTCCCCTCTCCTTTTTGTTGTGAGGGAGAGAGGGGGGGAGGGGGTGGCGGCATTTTCTTGGAACCCCCGAAGCTAGGACGTATTGCTCTAACTAGGGATCTCTTGATGTGTTATGGTCACCATAAGTGCTTCGGATGTCAATAAAATTTCTATATAGACTGTTTGACTACATTTGTTTCAACCTATGAGATGGTTTCTATGGACTTCCATAAATTTTGTGTCAGGTGCGACCAGTGGTGGAAACCGGATATGAAAATGTTTTACTTGTGAGATTGTTGCTCGAGACTAGGAAACCTTCCATCAGGAAGTCTTCGGTGGGTATTATGCTATAGCAGTGATTCAGTGCACTAGTGATTGGATCCTTTTTCATCAAAAGGGACTTCGTCATTTATTGTGGTGCTGGTGACCTTGAATATGTATCAGCTTACAAATAACTGCTATGTACTCTGGACCTATTAACTAATGTCATAGTTCTTCTGCAAGGTTGCGGAGGGGCTGACAGTTGAGGGTATATTGGAGAATTGGTCCAAGTTAAAGCCCATTATCATGGAAGAATGGGGTGAGAACAGAGATGCTCTGATAGATCTTTTTGGAAAGGTCAGAGATGAATGGTTAGAGAAGGACTTCACTACCTGGATTGGTGCAAACAGGTAATCCATTTAAATCTCCTCAAATGGATCAATTTTTTATACTTTACACTGGATGCATGATGAAAAATCTACAACAATATACGAAGAAAGATTCAGGCATAAATATTCTTTAAAAATGTCCTGCCAGTATAGGTGGTACACATGGACTTATTCCAACTGAACTACCCAAGAGTGTGAGGTCCTAGGCAGGAGGGTAGGGGGGAAAGACACGCATGATCTTGTTTTCTGTTAAGTTTAAACACGAGTATTCATCCTTCAATGAAACCCCAAGTGAGACATATATTATAGAAGGAATTACTTATATAAATCATCAAGAGCTCCTTCTGAAGTGCTGTTGACTAAATATTTGCATCTTGTAAACCAATTTATGCAGTAATAAATTTTATTCCTTTAACATGTTGTGTATAAGGTTACCAATTACTAATTGAGAAATGATTTGGCTTTTAGATTCTATCCAGGTGTTCCTGATGCATTAAAATTTGCGAGCTCAAGAGTGTACATTGTCACCACAAAGCAGGTCTGACTTTCTCTTCTTGCCTAGCAAGGGACAATAATTCAAGTCATAGATAGTTTCAATTTCAATATTATGGAAAACTAGAGGGTGAGAAGATAATGAGCCATTGTGCTCAGACCGCAAATACACATTCTACAATTTCAGATAACTATTCCCTTTCGTCTGTGTGTTTTCTACCTACCCGCTTCTTTCTCTGATTTTAGAGCCGGTTTGCTGATGCTTTACTTCGAGAACTTGCTGGAGTGACTATACCGCATGAAAGGATATATGGTCTAGGAACTGGGTTAGTATTTGATATGTTTGGCAGACTTTCCAGCTTTAGTGCCTCGATTCTTAAATTATATTATCTTTGTGCAAAGAAAAACTACTTTTCCTTTATTATTTTTTATTTTCTCTTCAGTCCTAAGGTAGAAGTGCTGAGGCAGCTTCAAAAGAAACCAGAGCACCAAGGGATGACACTACAGTAAGATATTCTGCTATTAGAATTAACTTATATAGTTTTAGTTATAACGTCACTTTTTCGTCACTTATTAAGATGGTTTGGAAGAAATTAATTAAAATTAATTTTAATCAGCTTTGTCGAAGATCGGCTTGCAACCTTGAAAAACGTCATCAGAGAGCCTGAGCTAGATGGTTGGAATTTGTATCTTGGTAGCTTTCTTCTCTCTGGCTTTTTATTAATCTGCACCATCTTCCATTTTCACTTTCAGTTTCCATGTGCATTATTTTTGAGGAGTGTTGTTTGGATCAGGGGATTGGGGATACAACACTCAGAAGGAGAGAGAGGAAGCAGCGGCTATCCCAAGAATTCACCTTCTTGAGCTCTCTGAATTTAGTAAGAAGTTGAAATAGGAAATTGCTTTATTGATTGTGAATAAATGATATATTTTTGCCTTCTCATTTCAATACAACAACGATTTCCTGGTGACTCTTTCGCTGTCTATTAAAATTGTCAAGTTGCAAAAATCATGAGATTTATTAATTCACTGCATTTCTTTTCTTGTTAAATTGTGACCCAGTTAGAAAAAGTGAGGATTATTGAAATTCTTGGAGTGTCAAACATAAATTCTTCATAATGTCTTCTGGTCATAGGTTTGGCAGCAAGTAAATCTTCTTCTCTAGAAACTACCAGTAGAACCATCAACCCAGCCCTGCATCCCTTCCTCTCCCAGAAGCAAATTGAAAATTAGCACATAGCGTGTCAAATGAATTCATGCCCTTCAATGCGAAAATGTAGGATCCAATAAATTTATGGGCAGTTGAATTTTATATATCTTATAATTTAATTTGTAAAAATTAATGAATTTAGTAGTTTTGATTTTCTGAACATATAAGTGTGAAAATAAATAGATTGTATGATAATACCCCAAAGGTGAAGACAAATCAGATTCTAACTTGAGAAGGAAATTACAAATTTTATGGCTCAAATCCGTGAATTGTAAGTAATTATTGACAATAAAAAAGGCAGTTGGGTACCTTTAAAAAGGAGAAAAAAGGAGACAAAGCCAGCAATTATAAGATCAACCATGCTTAATCTTTTGCTATCTGGTGGTGCACAGTATCGTCGTGTGAACACAATTTCTTAATGTCAGTACACAGTTCAGCTACAACTCCACTTTCAAATGAGCTTCATGATTCTTAGAACCAGCATCATTTGCTTTGTTTTTTCTTTCTTTTAGCCTCTCAACAACCTCAATTAATAAAGGAGGATCTTGGGGTTTTCTCAAAAAAAAAAGAAAAAGGAGGATCTGGGGGTCTTCGAAACATTTGATCCCTGATCTTTAGCTCGTATGCCTGTGGTTGGCCCGAGAAATACTCCTTCAGCTGATGACATTGTATGAGGATAAGATAATATGGACAGAAAAGCATAAAGATGCAGGCAAATTGTTGGTTAACTATTTTGTATAAGTGTCGTAAACTTAGCAGCAGTTTGTGGATTTTCATGATTAATAATAATAAAGAGGCATATATCTTCGATGTCTCTGCTGCTTTCCATGTTGAGCATGACTGACAGTATTAGGATCAACATCCGCAAACCTTGTTGCAATAGCTCGGTTCTCATAACATGTTTCCATTTCTTTGCTACTGTCAGCCACTGGCTTGGGATTAGGTGATTTTTATTTTGAAAATTATAATATGTGATAAAAGAAAAATAGAGATAAAATTAAGAAAAAAAATTTAAGATCTATAAATTTAAATGTAGAAAAAATAAAGAGAAATTTATCATTAAAAGAAATAAAAGTTAACTGATCAAAATTTATTGGTCACCATCTCCTACAATCAAGGATAAAAAGGGTAAAAGTATTATTACTAAATTCTTACTTAATGTAAGATTATCATTAAATTTGATGAACCTTATAATTTAATTTGAGACAAAATAATTTTAATGACATAAATTTTTTTAAATAAAAATTTTATAAAATTTTATTAGTGAAAATAATAATACCCAAATAAAAAATGGTTATACTTAAGTGTCTTATTCTCACTGAAAAATATATACCACAAGCCTCTGTCTAATACAAAAACAGAAGCTACAAGTTCAAGCTACTCCGGAATCTTGAATAGGAATCAGGCATACTTTTTTTGTATTGAGGAATCAAGCAACTTTCGTACGCATAGCCTAGTTTTAATTTAAATAAGTTAAGAAATGAAAAAAATAATGAATATTTTACTATTGTTGTCACAACTTATTAAGCAAAAGCTACATTTTTTGTATGAACCAATTGATAACGACAATTCAATGCGCTGCACATATTCAGTGATTGTACAGAAAGACATCGGTTATTTCTCACATTCAAAAGGTTGCATAAAACAGAAATAGCTCCTCTCAGTGGCTTGAAAGAGGGAGTCAAAACGAGGAAATGGTAAACTCAAGCGTTTGTCACGTTTCGTTTGCCCCACAAACCAAAAGTAGCATGCAGACGCTGGCAAAGTCGTGAGAGCCAAGCAGTACTTTAGTGACTCTACTTCCATGCCAAGGGCCACATGCACTGTACCACATATTTTCATTTTCCTTGGCCATAAACATTTCATATTGTGTAAAAAAATAAAAGGATATTTATCATAATTTATACTTAAGTTGTTAATTATTTGATAAAAAAAATATAATACAAGTTAGCTATTATATCAATAAAATATTAGCACAATAATAATTAATTATATTTTAAGAAAGTTTAAAGTGTTTTATTGGTAGGAACTTAAATTTAAAGTTACTTTTATTACAAAAAATTTTTATTTAATCTCAAGGAGGTTATCTCTTACTTTAAAAATAGAGCATACTCTATACAAATTTTTTAAAACAAGTTAGCTAATGGCTTTCAACGAACTTAATGTTGAGACTGAGAGTATAATAAAATAAATAAAAAATAAACTATTTTCACGTTTTAGGGCAATTCATGTGAGTTTGGGTCAAACTTCATTAAAAGCAATATTTTCAAGAAACATTGAATTTATCCATGTTATTGCATCAGCTACGATGAATATTGAAAAGGGAGGATAAACACAGATTAGAAAAAATATAAATTAGTTGAATTACATGATTTATTATATAAAATTTAAAAGATTATAATTTAAAGTATACATTTTATTATTAAAATAACATTATCATAAAAAATGAAAATGAGAGACGGCTGCTCCCCTATTTAACATATGTTGATTTATTTTTATGTAGTCCAAAGTAGTACACCACCAAACATAAAATGCAGGGGTAGATTGAGAAATGTTACTGTTATTTATTTATATTTATATTTTTGATATAATATATTATTTGGGATTAATTTTAAATAAATTATAAACTTTTATATAATAAAAATATTAATCTTAAAATATTTATAGTACTATAAATATAAATATATAACTTTAACATTATTTAAATAATTCTTCACATTCCGAACTATATATATATATATATATATATATTTTAAACTTATTTTATTATTTTTTTATTTCTATATGATACATATGTATAAAATTACATCCGGATATCATTTTTCCTCCCCACATCTCTCTCCCTGCAGGCTTATTTTATTATAAAGGGTCCTCTCCCCACCTCACCTCGCCCATATTCTAAATTGCAGCACAGCATTTGTTTCAATATGGTCATTTTTTAGTAGAATTTTCGTCTTGGAGTCTTCCACTGCAAGTGGCGGCAAGAAGAGTCTTTTTGGTGTCAAAGTTGAGCAGCCACAGTCATCAGCTCGGTCTCTAACAACTCAAGGCCAAGCCTCTCCTTCTTCCATTAATGGCTGCCTTCAGGAGCTTCCTCAAGAAAAGACCTTCATCTGTTATTTCATGCGACAACCCAATGATAAGCAGACTCTTCTCCAACGAACCCATCCTTGATTCTTTTGCTCAGAGAATCAGAGATCTGCCCAAGGATCTTCCTGGAACCAACATCAAGAAGCATGCTTCCCAAGTAAAATCTCTCTCTCTCTCTCTCTCTCTATATATATATATATATATATATATTTATATATGTATTAATTTTTCATTTCTACCTTGGTTGAGCTCTGCTACTGCGAGCTCGTTTGTTTGCTCTCTAACGGACTAAGGGCCCCTTCGAGTGGCTCCCCGTTAAACTAATTCTGACCATTCATCTAATTTTTATTCCTTAAAAGGGAAAAGGAAACTACTCACTTTTTGTAACTTTTATTGTTAAAAGAAAAATGTTCTCTTTTGAGATTGTGGGGTTTCCTTTTTTGTATAGAGCCATCAAATTGTATACCAATATATGCATAAAACAAATAAGATTTTTTGGGTTTTGTATACATTGCAGGCTTAAATTTATTAATAACGAAATATCATTATTCAGTTAAGAAACTATGATGATTTTTTTTTTTTTTTACAATACAATATGGAGAGAATCATGGTGAATTTTATAATGAAAAGCACTAACAACACATTTTCAATATTTTTTCTATTAGCTTAAAAAGATTTTTTTCCTCTTTTTCAGCAAAGAAAGGAAAAAATCATCATGCAGAGATTCTTTATAGACATAATTGAATTATTGGGAAATTGTTATATCTGTAATTAAATTAATGGGGGTTCTTAAATTTTTTAAATTGTCTTGAGAAAAGAAATTATGCTATATCAAAGAAAAAAAAAAAAAGAAATTATGCTATTTATCATGCCTATCTGAACTACAAGAAATGATTTTTCAGCTCATTGGGAAAACTCCACTTGTTTATCTTAACAAAGTAACTGATGGATGTGGAGCCTATATTGCTGCCAAGCAAGAGATGATGCAACCCACTTCAAGCATCAAGGACAGGTCTCTTCTTGTTCCTTTTTAGTCCTATTTGAATTTCTGTTTATAGTCCTATTTTGTTTTCACTTATGGATCAGAGCTCAAATTCTTACTTATACTTTTGTTTTGCCAGACCTGCATTAGCTATGCTTAATGATGCAGAGCAAAAGAATCTAATATCTCCAGGAAAGGTAAATTGAATTGATTCTGGGCCCCAAATATACTTGGTTACATATCCACAGCTACGTACTAATCTTTTCTTGAATTTATGACGCAGACAACTCTGATAGAGCCCACATCAGGCAATATGGGGATCAGCATGGCATTTATGGCAGCCTTGAAAGGTTACAAGATGGTTTTGACCATGCCCTCCTACACAAGCTTGGAAAGAAGGGTGACCATGAGAGCATTTGGAGCTGATTTAATCCTCACTGATCCAACCAAGGGAATGGGGGGAACAGTTAGGAAGGCTTATGAACTTCTTGAATCCACACCAAATGCTTTCATGCTGCAACAATTTTCGAACCCGGCCAATACTCAGGTTCCTGATTTACATTACTCTTTCTGTTTAAGATCTTTTGCTGAGAAGAACTTACAGATCTATGCTTGTGCTATGCTGTACGTAATCCTTAATTTTTCTGAAATTAAAAATTAGTGAGTCTATGTTTGACTTCAAATTGGTTGCAGGTGCATTTTGAAACAACAGGTCCTGAGATATGGGAGGATACAAATGGACATGTTGACATATTTGTGATGGGAATAGGTAGTGGAGGAACTGTCTCTGGAGTTGGACAATATCTCAAATCCAAAAATCCCAATGTTAAAGTAATGTTCTGAGGACCATAATTCAAATTATTATATGTTGAACAGTGTTGTGTTAGATATACTGATTAAAGATCTTGAATTGTTTCCTATCACATCAGATTTATGGAGTGGAGCCTGCTGAAAGTAATGTGCTCAATGGTGGTAAACCAGGTGGAGATCACACTCTCTTTTTTGTATAAAACATGTTTAATTTTAGAGAAATGATGTTCCCACAAAAAAAGATCCATAAAACCTCATATAATTCAAAGTGAAATGTTAGATTTATTAGGTTCCACAGTTTGAGCTTTGGGATTCAATAAATTTAATGATCTGAATTCTTTTAATTGAGATTTTTGTGAGATTCAGTTTATGAGAATGAAGAGATTGTTAATTTTATTTAAGAATGAGTGCGCACATTTACTTGTTGGATTGTTTGTTTCATTCCTAAAAAAACTTATAGTCATTCCAGTGTCGGTGAAGTGATGAAGTAATATAAGAATTTAAAGCACTTGAGCTAAGTAGCCAAGGTAATGAATATGATTACTCTTTGTGGCCTGTGATATTCAGAAGCTAACACGGTTGTTATCAAAGCATCACCTAGGTCTTTTCTTCTTATTCAGAAGTTGCTAACTTTAATATTTTCCATTAATATAGGTCCACATCATATTACTGGCAATGGGGTTGGCTTCAAACCAGACATATTGGACATGGATGTGATGGAAAAGGTTCTTGAAGTAAGTACAAAACTCTTTACATTTTCCTAAATGAGATTTTAGCTTAATTTTGTCTCTCTTAACCGTTGTTTGTAACATGTGGTAGGTTAGCAGTGAAGATGCAGTTAACATGGCTAGGGAGTTGGCCTTGAAGGAAGGACTCATGGTAATTGTTCAAATTAAAATTCTGTAGACTCCTAAAAATCCATGCATGATAATTGGGAGCTCGACTGAAAAGCTTTACTCTTCTAGCCAACGAGTTCATTCCAAGATTCATATCTAACAACCCTTGCATACTGTTTGGTGACAGACTTCTTAGAAATTGCATACTGAAAGTCTGTAGCTGCATTCACTTTTCTTTTTCTTTTGATATTTTCCAGGTAGGGATATCATCCGGAGCCAACACAGTTGCAGCACTCAGACTGGCTAGGATGCCAGAGAACAAAGGCAAACTGATTGTGGTAAGAACAATCAGACTTCGAAGTTTGAACATTACACTTGATTACCAAATCCTCACGGAAAAATAGGAGTTGCAAGATTAAGTGGGTCCTACAGTTTAATATATGAGACCCATTAAATCAAATAATCTAGTGAGTTTTAAGTGAGAATTTAATAAAATTATTTTTATGCAAAGAATAGGACTGTTAAGACTAAGGATATTGATCCTTCAACAGAATTTTGGAGACACCATTCTCACGGAATGCTGTGGGAATAGTGCCACTCTAAGCCTAATGTGTCATCAGCCTCTCCAGCTTATTCACACCAGGCAGTAAAACACTGCAATTCTCTGCACATTTTTCTGTCATCATATTCTGTCTAATTCATCCCTCCCCCTCTCCTCTCTCAAGGAAAGGAGAAGAAAGTTGAACCTCCTTTCCCTATATTAATTGTAAATATTGCTTAGCACTGTACTTCTAAGCAGAAAATTTTGTGTTCTCTCTTTGTTGCTGATGCTTGTGAGTACCATTGCTGGTTTTGAATCTCAGACTATTCATCCAAGTTTTGGGGAACGATATTTGTCATCTGTTTTGTTCCAAGAGCTTCGGAAGGAGGCTGAAAACATGCAACCAGTGCCAGTTGATTAACCATTAATGGCCTAAGAAGGGCTTGCTCTGATGCACTTGCTTGTGGAATTACATGGATCTTTCTACCTGCTACAGTACTGTTGTGGCAGAAATCTTCAACTATGAAAGTGATGTTGTTAATGTTAGTCGCAATAACCTTATCATTTTTGTCCTTTGCTCTGATTTTCTTTTCACGTGTAAATTTATAAGTAGCCTGAAGTAATCTACTTTGTCCTCCAAACTGCTGATAAGTCAAGGAAGCAATGCCCATTACGTGCAGATTGCATCTTCTCGTGTCCTCACGTTGTATCTATCTGCCCTTATAACTTCAAAATTATTGAAAATATCATTACTGGGTCAAGAGTGGTCATGATTTCAATCAGTTTTACTATTCTTCTAAATATAATTTTGTTAAATATTTATTATTTTCTTATAAGTAAAAGTTTAGTTACTCGATTTCAATACATCCTTGAGTAATAAATTTTAACAAATGGGTATCAAATACATCCATTCCAAATCACTGATATTTTGGCGAATAAAATATTTAAAAAGGGTGTTATAGGTATAACAAATAATTATGATTCCTGCATATCTTTTTTGTATTATAATTTTGAATTTAATTATATTTTGGGACAAACCAAACTCCAGTCATGCAATGGCATATATGGAAGATCCTTTTTTATGTAATCAAAGAAAATGAGCGATAAATTATTTAATATATATATAATTTTAAATTTAAATTTTAGATTATAAAATTAAATTAATAATTAAATAATATTATTATATTATTAAAAATATTGGTTATAATCGAGCATATAGAGCAGTATCAAACAAACAAAGGATGTAAATTAGCATCCAACACCAGCAACCGGCCTTAGCTCAGTTGGCAGAGCGGAGGACTGTAGTGGGCTCCACCCTCAGATATCCTTAGGTCGCTGGTTCGAATCCGGCAGGCCGGAAACCTTTTATGGTTAAGCAACGATTAATAAATTTTGTTCTCATAATCTGGGACTTACTCTGTTGATGGAATATTCCTTTTTCTGAAATTCTTTTCTTGGTAGACTGGATTGGTATATGCAGTCGAAATTTCACCTAGAAGTGGTCGGGACTTGTTGAACATGGCTATAAAGAGAACAAATACTCATCATTGAATTGGATTCCCGATTTTGGAGACTTTCGAGAGAGGCAAAGAGAATAGGAAGTGATTTGTATTAAAGGGCTTATATTTTAGACTTTTTTAAAATATTATTGATTAATTTTTTTAAAATTCTAAAAGTACTAAAGTAAATAAATTTTTTTTAAACAAAATTTTTTATACACAAAATTTATATCGAATTTATAATAATTTATTTAAAATATTTAAATTCTTGTCCCTTAAATTAACTTATATTATTGCTAATCTCAAATTTTAACTTGCGAGAATGAGAAACTTATCAAGGCTATTCTTCTTCAAAATCAAGAACATGATGATTTGCTTGGCTTTTAATTACTGCCACAGTATGCAAGTATGTATATCTGTTGTTGAACTGAACTTCTTTTCTCCTTTCTCTGTTCTTTTCTTCAGAATCTATGAATGATGAATTGTTTTCATATCTGAGTTTTTTTCATCATTCTTAAATGACAATGACTTAGCTCTGTACATAGCTTGAGGCGAATTTGGATTCTTTATTGTCTAAAATTCGTGATCTCCTTCTTTCTCTTTGAAAAATCACAATTCTATAGTCCAAATTGAACTGTAGAAAATCAGGATCCCCTAGATCAAGATGTTGGTTGGATCAATGGATGCCACTGGCAAATATAAACTGCTGCCAAGCTACTACTAATGGTTCAAATGAGTGTTGCTGTGAATTCGATACAACTTTGAGCTTTTCTTAATTAATTTACACCAAGTTGAAGATGGTGCTAAAGTTCCAAGTGAGGGTGGGGGGGGGGGGGGGGGGGCGGGCTCATGATGAACGATCATTGCCATGCATTTTTAAAATGACAATAGTCATTGATAGGGGTGTGCAAAATTTATGGACGTGATTCCAATTTGACTGATATGCAACTCACATTTTCATATATTGATTGGTTGTGATATATATATATATATATATATATATATATATATATATATTTTATCAATCTGGACTTATCTAAGGGTCAATCACTTAAAATATAGGCAAAATTTATCAATTCAATCAATCTAAACCCAACTGAATTTTTATTTTATTCCGACCCAAAATTCAAGTGTGCATGCTCGTAATCATTAGTACATTTTTTAAGAACTTTACTTAAACAAAAAGTGTTGCAGCCCATTTTATGTTTTTAAAATAATGTTATTTTCATCATTTTCATTAACAATATAAAAAATAAAGGATTTCTTCCCCTTCCCTTCTCTCTCAGCCGACACTCTCCCCCCTTTTTTCCTCTTTTCTTTTCTCTTCTCTTCTCTCAACTCTCTTGTCCGATACCCACTTCCCCCTTTCTTTCCTTCACTTTGATGCCCATGTGGCCCAAAATCCAACTGTGCACACTTACAGTCATTGGTACAATTTTTAATAACTTTACTTAAACAAGTGGAAATTTAAAAACCAAATTATGGGTTTTCTTGTGGGATCCACTCCTGCCCCACTGGAGACCTTATGATCTTAATACAGGGTTTGATCTCCAGGGAGGAACCTCCC
Organism: Dicorynia guianensis; assembly: GCA_037013595.1. Taxonomy (NCBI): domain Eukaryota; kingdom Viridiplantae; phylum Streptophyta; class Magnoliopsida; order Fabales; family Fabaceae; genus Dicorynia; species Dicorynia guianensis. The sequence continues at coordinate 30,345,614 of JASUAB010000014.1, forward strand.
TCTATTATCCATACCAATGCCAAGCTTCCATGGGAAGCAGCAGCTTGCCAGCTTGTTCAGCTACTTAGACAAGTCTGTCATGTACTAACTCAACAGATTGACTTAAACTTTGGCTCTCCTTAGCAGGCAAACTGCCTCTACTACGTGTGCTGAGAAAGGCTATGACCTCGTAGTGCCTGTGTCTGAATTGAGGGGAAGAGCAGTTGTAGCCTTTAGAGATGGTAAAAATGGACCCTCACGTGTTGAGTCACGCTTTGCTTCGTTGGTATATACCGGAAGCCAAAGAAACAACCAACAGATGCATAAGACGCTGTACTTCATCAGTTGAATGCTAGTTTGTCAGCCAGAAGAAAACGACCAGTGTAAATTTCTTTGATTTTATGGGTAAAAAATATTGCTTTAGTTTATAACTTTTTGAGGATCGGCCACTTTGTCTATATTCATTTTATAGTAAGCTACTTTATTTGTCTTCATTTGTTCATATGGTCCCATTGTGTTGGGTTATGTGTAACAATTGGGCTACTTCTATTAACTCACAAATTCTTTTAGCAAAATAAATAGTGGTTAATTTTTATTTTGTAATATAAATAAATATATAAAAATTTATTTCTACTTATTATATACAATGACGATTCTTCTCAAGGACAAGTGGGCTATGACCCTCCCCCCATTTTACTTTGAATTTATTGTAAAATAACAGTAATAAATAGAGTATTATTTCATTAAATAAAATTATTTATATTAATTAAATAATATTATTAAATTTTAATCTTATTTACTCATATTATAAAAATTTTGATAAAATTTTACGTTATTTATTAATTACCTAATATAATCATGAGGTTGAAATTAATTATATATATCACAGACGGAATTATTTTAAATTTATTGTAATTATATTAAAAAATCTTATACAATTGTATAAAATATTATATACCAAACACCACCTCAAAGTGTAGAGCAATAAATAATATAATAATATTATGCTAGATCCATCAACGCAATTTAAAAGTAAACACATCTCTCTCACACACACACACACACATATATATAATAGACTATTAGTGATTTAATAATTTAGTAAATAATTCATAAATTTATGACAAAACCTAGAACTCAAGAAAAAGTAGAGAAAATAATTTAAAAGAAGTAGTTTGTTTATCATTCTAATGCATTTATTTTCATATCTTAACTTAAAATTAAAAAAAAATGTGACAAAATTTTAATGTATAAATATGTAAAAAGTATATTAAATTAAAAATGATAAATATACTAACTGATTATTTTATTCTCGTAAAACTTTAGGCCACGATCCATCACTGATTCTGTGTAAAGATTTTATGTTGTTTTAAGTGAAAATATAATTTTAATTGGATGTTAGTTTAAATTAAAAGAATGTCTCATCTCATAAATTCATTTTTCAGATCAAAAAATAAATTCAAACTTTACCCAATGCTGGTAACGAGCCCAGATATACACAGCTCTTTTAGAAAATCGGTTGAATTTTCAGTAAATTTGAAATGCAATCTTATCAGAGTCATCATTTAAGCTGCTATTATTAATTCTTTTGTCTATTATCTTAACCTTGTGTGTGATGTGCAGTGTACTTGCCCCTTAATCATTCATAAAACTTGACTATGAATGGGGTTTGGTAAATTAAAGGCCCACCTTCCTTGCTTAGTGTCAAACTCTGTTTTTTGAATTTGAATGTCACTTTTGATTTGGGTTGGAAGTCATGACTTGACCTTTTACCCTATGGTGCCTTTATACTTTGGGTGTCAAAGTAAGCAGCTTTGCAAAAGGGTTGCAATTAAATAGGATGGGTTACAATTATAATGGATTAAAAAAAATATTAATCTAATTTAAATTTTATATGGGACAAGTTAGTTTGTAGCTAATTTATTTTTATTTTATAAGGTTATATATATATATATAAAAACTTAAATGAGACAAGTCAATTTACTTATATTTTATAAAATTATATATATGAACTTATTATATATCTCGTTTTAACAACTTTATTTATATTATTGTATTATTTTTATAAATAAAATTTTATAAAAAAATTATTTAAAAAATTAAATTATTAAATTAATTAAATTTTATATATTAAATTATAATATCTAGCAAATCAACAACTCAATTATATTAATGATAATTTAATATCCTACTTATTTTATGGAATTACCTATTTTTTTATACTTTTACTCTTAGTTTACTCTCATTAGTGGGGAAAAAAAAGAGAGAGAGAATATATACACATATACTATTGTAAATTAATTATATGGAAGTAACATAGAGAAAGCATATATTATATAAGATAGGGTATTTAATAATATTATAAGGACTAAGGTGATTAGTAGAGAAATGAACGAGGGAGAAACTAACGTGAACATCAAATTAAATGAAAAACCAATAATCAGAAGAAAGTTCTAAAAAATAAAATTAATTTGTTTTTGAGATTAGAACCCTCATGCAATCTTATTGGCAATTGAAATTATCTCATACTTATAGTAAAAGTATTAGGGTTGATGACGACTTAGTAAAATTTTAGACATGCTATGTAAAAGTTTTGAATTTAGAGTTACAAGTTTGGACAAGGAAAGTTTTAAAATAATAATTAAGTGTTATTGTATTATTAATAATATTAAAAATATTGTTACAAAACATATTTATTTTATTATGTGTAAATGAATTATTAATTATATAAATTATTAGAATGGGAGATGCTGGCATATTTTTTCAAAACTTTAACCTGAATAATACATCATTGGCATGTATTAGGGTCAATAACCCATTATAAAAGAGTCAAAATTAAAAATAAATAACTAATCTCGGGTGATGATACAAGGCAACTCTATCGACCCATTTTTTAGGTGATGACACGTTTCAGTACACATGTCAGTATACAACTTCAAAAAACCTAATTTTATATTATAGAAATAAAAATTAGTCATTTATTTATATGTTATTATAATTTATATCATTTATTTTTTATTAGCTATAATTTATTTTATATGAGTTTAATGACTTATAAATTTATCTTAAATTGCATTTTGAAAAATATGAAATAGACTCTTGATTGCATGAAAATTATACCATGTCAAAAATTATTTATCTTAAAATTTTAAACATAAAAGTTTAAAATTAATTTTTTAAGAAGAACTCAGAATATTTCCAATTTAATAGACCAAATATTAATTTTTTCAAAAATTTAGAGTAAGCTAAAGTTGATAAGCTCTCTTAAGATAGTCTTTTTTTATATTAACTCAAGAAAAGTCCTTTTTAAGGATTTAAATATAAGTTTGACATAATTTTTAAACATTTATAATTTCTAGATATTATCTTCTAAAAAATCTGACACCAAAATTAACATTTTAAGGTAATCATAGTGAATGAATGCTATGATTACAATTTTCATTATAATTATTGCATGTCATTCAATAATTATGAATAATAAATGTATCTAAGTATCAACACATTATGATAATTATGTCATTAGTATCCAAAAATAATTAAAATAAAAATTTGAATAGTACAATTGATTCTTTTGATTTGCATAAATCATTTAACACATTCATATATAAGGTCCTAAATTTAAACCTAAAAACTTAATAAAAACAAAATGATGAAGCAATAGTTAGATATTATTATACTATCAAAGATATAGATTATAATTTTTATGAATTGAAAGAGTTGGTTACAAATAAAATATCATAGAATATAGCAAATTTTAATAATTCTTTTATCAAAATTTTTTAAAGAAGGTTAGATGTAATAAAAAAATAGCATGGGACACAAATTTATTATGATTTATTTCAGTGTCACACTATGAAATATAATATATATTTAAATGAGTTTTTAAAATTTTAGGTTACATCTAAAAAGTAAAATATTAAAAATTTAAAATTTCATAAAAATCATCCTAATGAACCTCTGGGTTTTATACGTCATTGCAACCAATATTAGGGTCGAGATTCAATGGATACTTTCCGTAAATCTCAGACCGCAGTGGCCCCGACCCTGCCTTTTGTTGCGGCATAAAGGCAGAGGCGCCTTCCTTTTCCTTCGTCACCAAAACCTGAGAAAAACAAAAAACAAAATTTAAAGGCAAAAAATGGAAAAATAAAAAATATCCTAGGGTTTGACTGGAAATTGCAAAATCGCGTGCGACCCACATAGTGGAATCACCGATTCCGTCAAGTTTGCTTCTCTGTGGCCTTGGCCCCGGAAGATCTAACCTCCCTTCTTCCGAAAGTTGCGGCTTTTGGAGAGAGAACATTGGTGGCGGGCAGCTTCAGCTAGAGAGGCAGAGACTGTACAGAGAGAAAAATGGGGACTATGGTTTTTGAACGTTGGGATCGGAGGGAAAAAATGGGTTTTTCTTGAACTTTGGAGGGATTTGGAGTTTTCTTTCCTGGGTTTTTATAATTTTTTAATTTTACTGTGGCTGATTTGAATTGGCGATTTGCTACGTCCCCATTGAATTTTTGTCTAATTGCATGCAATCTGCTGGTGGTAGTGGCGGTGGGCCCGGTCGGAACCCTGGCGTGGGACCGGCAGGGCGGGCGACATCGACATCGTCAGCTGCGTCACCATCTTCTTCATCTTCGGCAGTGTCAACGTCCCACTTGGGGTTGGACTCTTTGCAGCAACAGCAGCAGCAGATAGCTTCTAGGCAGGTGTGGCTTTATGGGTTCAGTTTATTTATATGATAATTTGGTAGTTTATGTACTCTGCGAAGTATTGGCAAGATGTACCTAGTTGTGGTATTAATGGGGTTAATTGTAACAATTGGTGGTTTCTTGGAATTGGGAGTGCTGTTGGAAAATGGGTTAATTTAATACATACCTCGTCCTCGGCTTTAGTTACCATAGAACGTATAGCTAGTTACATGGTCGGATTCTGTGATTATTTTTAAACCAATTAAATTTCAGGTCTGCAGGGAGTCAAACTGAACATAAGTTAATTTAGTAGAATATGGAAACTGATGGAAGCATTGAACCTGGAGCTGCTTGGTTGTAAGTAAGTGCTGACATTGTCAGCAGTTCCAGTCAAGATACCTTAAAACACAACAATTTGTACTCTGCTGTAGGTTTTGAATTTTATTTTTAGTCTTGCAGTTTTTCTCTGTTCATATGCAATGTTAGAATATAGGCAAAAATAACTATTCTGCGTATACTACTTTTTTGATGCAATCATGGGAATTTTGTGTTAGACATTAATGAGGATATTTGAAAAGTTATGACTAGAGGTTCTTGTTTTGGTTTATGAGGGCTGCCTCACTTTATGGACTACAACCAGACAAGCTTAACCTGCAACTTTGTAAAAGTACTTTTTCGTCAACTTCTGCATATTGTCACATTTGCCTAAACGGATCATTGTGATGTCATTAATTAATATCGTCTGTTTCTTGTTAATTTCTAGTTTTCTATCTGATGCCATCTTAGATGGGAAAATCATCATTATATTAGCTTCTTTTTCTTAATATGTCGTCAATTTATTGCCTGTGGTGCTTAAAAATCTGCCATACCTACTGTCTTATTTCTGCATTTCACGTCTGAAGATGACACGACTAGTTCATTTCCAGTGGATGTTACCTGCTGTCTGCATAACTGTCTATGGAAATTTTGTTTTTGATCAGTTTCAGTTTTTCCTCTAAGATAAGGCTTGAAGAGAGTTGAAGTGCTTAAATTCAAATTAGCTTTTGCTGAGATTTGACAAATGTTTGTATACTTGTATGTGTAGCATTTAGATCTTATTATTATGATTGATGTTATGTCAGTTAATCATTTGCGTTTTGCTTTATCTTCCCCAAATCTTTAATGATATGGAATGATGATATGACTCAACCATATGTGTGCAGTCACTGCAACAGCAACTACTTAGAAAACCTGAAGGAAATGAAGCATTTTTAGCATATCAAGCAGGGTTTCAAGGGGCATTTGGAAGTAACAATTTCTCGTCTCCCAGTGCTATGCAATTGCCTCAACAGTCTCGGAAATTCATTGAGTTAGCTCAACATGGTGCCAACCAGGAGGCCCAGCTCAGAGGTCAAGGCGTTGACCAACAAATGCTAAATCCTGTCCATCAGGCATACATTCAATATGCTCTCCAGGCTGCCCAACAAAAGTCTGCTATGGCAATGCAGTCACAGCAGCAAACTAAAATGGGAATGTTAGGTCCTTCATCAGTGAAGGATCAGGAAATGCGTATGGGAAATTTGAAAATGCAGGACCTTGTGTCTATGCAAGCAGTCAATCAAGCTCAAGGATCAACCTCTAGGAATTCATCTGAACATTTTGCTCGTGGGGAAAAGCAGACAGAGCAAGGACAGCAGGCAGTGCCTGATCAGAAGAGTGAGGGAAAAATTTCAACCCAGGGACCAGCCATGGGACACTTTCCTGGAAATATGATAAGACCTGTGCAAGCACCAGCAACTCATCAGGGAGCCCAAAATGTTGTGAACAACCAGATTGCAGTGTCTGCACAATTGCAGGCTATGCAAGCGTGGGCACATGATCGTAATATAGATTTATCACTTCCTGCAAATGCTAACTTGATGGCACAGCTAATTCAGATGCAATCAAGGATGAATTTGCAACAAAAGGCAAATGATAGCAACATTGGTGCTCAATCAGTACCTGCGCCTGTTTCAAAGCAGCAGGTTACGTTGCCAGCGGTTGGAAGTGAGAGCTCAGCACATGCTAATACATCAAATGATGTTTCTGGTCAATCAGGTTCAGCAAAATCCAGGCAGACAGTTCCACCCAGCCATTTTGGCCCCCCAACAAATGCTGATATAGGCAGTAACACCAGTGACATGGCAATGCAGCAATATAGTGTGCACAGCAGAGAGTCTCAAGCACCTCCTCGGCAACCTGTTGTAGTTGGAAATGGAATGCCTCCTATGCATCCTCGACAGTCTTCTGCCAACATAAACCTAGGTGCAGATCACCCTCTGAGTGCAAAAACTTCATTATCTGGTCCAGAACCTCAGCACGTGCAGTACATGAGGCAGTTAAACCAATCTTCTCCTCAGGCTACTGGTCCTACAAATGAAGGGGCTTCAGGAAATCATGCCAAGTCCCAAGGGGCACCAGCCCAGGTTCCTCAACAAAAACTTGGATTTACCAAACAGCAATTGCATGTTCTTAAAGCGCAGATACTAGCCTTTAGGCGGCTGAAGGTTCAACCTATCCTTCCTTTCTTATTCTTTCTGTGTCTGTCTGCCTTAGTGTATGTGCTATGTGTTTACTCCTAGTGAAGATGTGCTATTTATAATCTTTAATGGAGATTGTACTCACTGATATTCATTTTTCTGTTGGTTGATAGAAAGGAGAAGGTACACTTCCCCAAGAACTTCTTCGGGCTATTGTTCCACCACCTCTTGAGATGCAAGTGCAGCAGCAAAATCATTCTGCAGGAGGACAAAATCAAGATAAATCTGCTGGAAATGTAGTAGTAGAACACCCAAGGCACATAGAGTCCACCATGAAGGATGTATCTATCTCAGCAAATAATGGACAAAGTTTTTCAAAGCCAGAAGCCTTTGTGAGGGATGAGAAATCCACTGTAAGTACAGCTCATATGCAAGATGTGTCAGCTATTGCAAAGGAATCAGCTCCAATGTTATCTGCTGGAAAGGAAGATCCACAATCAATTGGATGTTCTGTGAAGTCAGACCAGGAAAGTGAACGTGGAATTAACCGAACTCCTGTAGATAGGGGAAAGGCAATTGCACCTCAGGCTTCTGTATCAGGCACAATGCAAATTAAGAAGCCTGCACAAGCAGGCACTGTTTCCCAGTCAAAGGATTTGGGATCCACTCGAAAATATCATGGACCACTGTTTGATTTTCCCTTCTTCACTAGGAAACATGACTCCTTTGGGTCATCGATGATGGTAAACAACAACAATAATTTGTCACTGGCTTATGATGTCAAAGATCTTCTTTTTGAGGAAGGCATGGAAGTACTTAACAAGAAAAGGACAGAAAATTTAAAGAAGATTGAAGGTTTACTGGCAGTGAACCTAGAGAGGAAAAGGATTAGGCCGGATCTTGTGTTGAGGTTGCAAATTGAGGAGAAAAAGCTTCGTCTTTTAGGTCTTCAGGCACGGTTACGGGACGAGATTGATCAACAGCAGCAAGAGATAATGGCAATGCCTGATAGGCCATACCGTAAGTTTGTTAGGCTCTGTGAGCGTCAGCGTGTGGAACTTGCTAGACAAGTGCAGGCCTCTCAGAGGGCTTTAAGGGAGAAGCAACTTAAATCTATATTTCAATGGCGTAAGAAGCTTCTTGAGGCACACTGGGCCATTCGTGATGCTCGTGCTGCCCGAAACAGAGGGGTGGCCAAGTATCATGAGAGAATGTTGAGGGAGTTCTCCAAACGTAAAGATGATGACAGGAACAAAAGGATGGAAGCCCTGAAAAATAATGATGTTGATAGATATAGGGAGATGTTGCTGGAGCAGCAGACTAGCATCCCAGGTGATGCTGCTGAGAGATATGCAGTTCTTTCATCTTTTTTAACTCAGACAGAAGAGTATCTACATAAATTGGGAAGTAAAATAACAGCTGCCAAGAATCAACAGGAAGTGGAGGAGGCAGCAAGAACTGCAGCAACCGCTGCACGGTTGCAGGTATGCTTCATTAATCCTTCCCCCTCCTACCCAATAGAATTTAATAAAAAAAAAATTCCAATGGCCTAACAGGATTGTCTTTACTTTTCTATGTGTTTTGTTCAATATATTTGAGTTTTTGTGTTTGATGTTTTCTAGTGTATACTATGTAAACCAATTCTTTTAAAATTGCCCCCTGCTTGGAATATATATAGTTTATTGATTAATTATCTATTTTTTGACATAAGGGCCTCTCTGAAGAAGAAGTCAGAGCGGCAGCAGATTGTGCTGGAGAGGAGGTGACAATCAGAAATCGCTTTATGGAGATGAATGCTCCTAAAGACAGTTCATCTGTCAGCAAGTGAGCTTTTGGTCATCTAAGTTTTTGTACCTGTGTCTTGAGTCTTTGCATAAAAATGCTGCTTGGGGATAATGTATTTTAGTGCTATGTGTTGGCTTAAATTGTTTTTATGCTAATTAATTTTTCCTACTTTAATTTTATTTTCTGATATTGTTCATATAATTATGTTTCCATAATTTTCTCTGTTATTTTTTTTTTTTGGATTAATGCATCTGATGAGCACTATCGTTGGTTCCTTACCAGGTATTACAACCTTGCTCATGCTGTGAACGAAAAGGTCATAAGACAACCATCAATGTTACGGGCTGGAACCTTGAGAGACTATCAGCTTGTAGGTTGCTATTTTCGAGGGAACTGTTCATCTTTGGGCGATTGTTTTATGTTAACTCCACGAGCAAAGTACTTAAGGTTTGATATGTTATTTTGAAGGTTGGCTTACAATGGATGCTTTCTTTGTATAACAACAAGTTAAATGGAATTTTGGCGGATGAGATGGGTCTTGGCAAAACTGTACAGGTTGGTGATATATTTGCTATTGCCTTCCTTCCTAAATATGGGAAGAACATATTTTTTGTTCTTTTATCAGTTGAGTAACTTCACACTCAATAATTAAGTATTTTATATCAGGCATGAGAGATTTGTATAGGCCATCTTTTAAAGTATCATTCAGTGTACTTCATAATTATTTAATGAGATAGTTGTCTGTACCTTTTATGAACTATATACCTGCAGGTTATGGCCTTGATTGCCTACTTGATGGAATTTAAGGGAAACTACGGGCCACATCTTATTATAGTCCCAAATGCTGTTTTAGTCAACTGGAAGGTAAGCCTTTCATTTCAGGATTTTTCTTTTGTGGGGGAGGGGTGTTGTGCTTGTGTTGTCTGTAGTGCATAACACAACTAATTCTGTCCTTTATGCAGAGTGAGCTGTATAATTGGTTGCCATCTGTGTCATGCATTTTTTATGTCGGAGGGAAGGATCAGCGTTCAAAATTATTTTCTCAAGTAAGTTTGCTGTTGCTTATTAACTTTGTGTGTCAACAGTATTTCTAATAATTAGTGATGAATATCCTTTTCTGTTTCATATGTAGGAGGTTCTTGCTCTGAAATTTAATGTCCTTGTGACTACTTATGAGTTCATCATGTATGACCGGTCAAAACTTTCGAAAATAGATTGGAAGTATATCATAATTGATGAAGCACAGAGGATGAAGGATAGGGATTCAGTTCTGGCACGTGATCTTGATAGATATCGTTGTCAGAGACGCCTGCTTTTGACTGGAACGCCATTACAGGTCTTGTTTGCTATAATATAGCATGCAGCATGCATTGTATTCTAAAATAGTATCTGTTGATTAAACAATATTACAATATCATCAATTCTGCAGTCATTCAGCCATTCACTTCCTTGGTAACTCTATATCCTTTGTTCTTTGACATGGTAGATCTCTGCATGGACACTTATACAGGGGGCTGCAATCAAATAGTACTGAGTGAATTAAACTTCTGACTTTCCAATTAAGAATTCATTTGCTTGCATGTGAGTTTAGAGAGATTGTATCTATTGTTTTCTGGATGCTCTGTAAATATGTTGTATGGTATGCATATATTAGAGGTCTTAATGTATATTTTTTTCCTTTCAGAATACAGAGGACAAGTAGGCCTTAGCAATAAATTTTAACCACCGTCTGAATTCTTGACATTGTTATGCCATTAAGAAAAAGTATCTGTTCAGGCTGGATTTAGCTTGAATAGAGCTCATAGACTTAAGTGCCTGTTTGGATAAAATCAATTGTCACTCAAAATCATTTCTAACAGTAAAAAGTCTGTATGGGTCCCACCATTTCTTCCTAAAATATCCCTATCATTCCTTCTGTTGAGTGGGGCCTGCATATTTTTTATACATACTTTTTAGTAATTTATCCAAAATCAGTTCTGTTGATAGCTAATCCAAACCTCCTAGCCAAGCATCATTACTGATGTGGGAGTCCTAGCCAAAGAATAGTAACCTGTGGTTCACTCAGTTGCTTATGGTTATAGTTACTTTGTCAGATGCTGTGGTGTATTTTGTCCAAATCATGACTTCAAAATATGAAGTCAAAATCTCGAGTGAGGTCTCTTGTAATAATAAGTTATAACTTACAATTATTACCTGATAAGGGTTAGGTTAATTCTTACCCAAAATTAGTAGTAGTAGTAGTAGTAGTAACAATAATAATAATCTTATAGGCAGTCAATGGTAACACAGTCATAGTTCTCTTACAAGTGATTTATGACCTTGATATGGCTTTCTCAATGAAATTAGTTCACACTTGGACTATTGAAGCTATGTACTAATACATGTTGATTTCATGTAGACAAAAATGCATGTTGCAGTAGTACTGAATTATGTGATGATTTCATGAGTGGTTTGATTGTCCCTGCAGAATGATTTGAAGGAACTCTGGTCACTCTTAAATTTACTTCTTCCAGAGGTTTTTGACAATCGGAAAGCATTTCATGATTGGTTCTCAAAACCTTTTCAAAAAGAAGGTCCTACTCAAAATGCAGAAGATGATTGGCTTGAGACAGAGAAAAAAGTTATAATTATCCATCGACTTCATCAGATTCTTGAGCCTTTCATGCTCAGGCGTCGGGTTGAAGATGTTGAAGGCTCGCTACCACCAAAGGTGTGATTGTGGTGCTGTTATCTGACAATTTTCCCTTTATCTGGTAGGTCATTCCTAATACTTGTGCTATGTTGCAGGTCTCCATAGTATTACGGTGTAGAATGTCAGCTATTCAGAGTTCCATTTATGACTGGGTCAAATCCACTGGAACCCTTCGTCTTGATCCAGAGGATGAGAAGCGTAGGGTTCAAAAGAATCCAGTCTACCAGGCAAAGCAGTATAAAACTTTAAATAACAGATGTATGGAACTGCGTAAAACTTGCAACCATCCATTGCTCAATTATCCATACTTCCATGACCTATCCAAGGATTTTCTTGTAAAGTCTTGTGGCAAATTGTGGATCCTGGATAGGATTCTTATCAAACTTCAGAGAACTGGACATCGAGTTCTGCTCTTTAGTACCATGACAAAACTCCTAGACATCTTGGAAGAGTACCTGCAATGGCGACGACTTGTGTACAGAAGAATTGATGGGACGACTAGTTTGGAAGACCGTGAATCAGCTATCGTGGACTTTAATAGCCTTGATTCAGACTGTTTCATCTTCTTGCTCAGTATTCGGGCTGCTGGACGAGGCCTTAATCTTCAATCTGCTGACACAGTTATCATATATGATCCTGATCCAAACCCTAAAAATGAGGAACAGGCAGTTGCCAGAGCTCATCGCATTGGACAGAAGAGAGAAGTCAAAGTAATTTACATGGAAGCAGTTGTTGACAAAATCTCTAGCCATCAGAAGGAGGATGAGCTGAGAAGTGGAGGCACTGTTGATATGGAGGATGAACTTGCAGGAAAGGATCGCTATATGGGATCCATTGAGGGCCTCATAAGGAACAATATTCAGCAATATAAGATAGATATGGCTGATGAGGTCATCAATGCTGGACGTTTTGACCAAAGAACGACACATGAAGAGAGGCGCATGACTTTGGAGACATTATTACATGATGAGGAAAGGTATCAAGAAACTGTCCATGATGTTCCCTCACTACAGGAAGTAAATCGCATGATTGCTCGGAGTAAAGAGGAAGTTGAAATGTTTGATCAAATGGACGAGGAACTGGATTGGACTGAAGAGATGACACGGTATGATCAGGTGCCTGAGTGGCTGCGAACCAGCACGAAAGAAGTGAATGCCACTATTGCTGCTTTATCAAAAAGACCATCAAAGAACACTTTGTTGGGTGGTACTATTGGCATGGAATCCAGTGAAATGGGTTCTGATTTGTCTGCCAAAGCTGAAAGGAGAAGAGGACGGCCCAAGGGAAAAAAGCATCCTAGTTATAAAGAGATAGAAGATGAAAATGGAGAATACTCTGAAGCAAGTTCTGAAGAAAGAAATGGATATTCTGCCCAAGAAGAAGGGGAAATTGGAGAATTTGAAGATGATGGGTATAGTGGGGCCGATGGAGCTCAACCCATTGATAAGGATCAATTGGAGGAAGATAATCCACTTTGTGTTGGTGGATATGAATTTCTTCGGTCTTCAGAAGGTGGTAGGAACAAGGACACAGTTGAAGAAGCTGGTTCGTCTGGATCTTCCTCAGACAGCCAAAGATTGACTCAGACGGTCTCTCCTATTTCCTCTCAGAAATTTGGTTCCCTCTCTGCATTAGATGCCAGGCCAAGTTCCATTTCTAAAAGGACGGTATGTCTTTCTACATTGTAATTGGAATTTTTTATCTTTTTCTTCTTTTTTTTTTGTGTTTGGCTTCTTGTATTTTGTTCTGATTACATTTGTTCGTTAATTTTTGCCAGACAGATGAGTTAGAGGAAGGGGAAATTGCAGTATCTGGTGATTCTCACATGGATCACCAACAGTCTGGTAGTTGGATACATGATCGTGATGAAGGTGAAGATGAACAAGTTTTACAACCCAAGATTAAACGTAAACGGAGTCTTCGTGTTCGACCCCGTCATGCCATGGAAAGGCCCGAGGATAAATCTGGTAGTGAGATGGCATCTCTTCAACGTGGAGAATCTTCTCTTTTGACTGTCCAAGCAGACCATAAAAATCAAGCACAAACGAGAAATGACCTAGAAGCAAAACCACCTGTAGACTCCAATGCTATTAGGCATGATCAGAATGAGTCATTGAAAAATAAGCGAAGTTTACCTTCAAGAAGAGTAGCAACTTCATCCAAATTACATGGCTCACCTAAGTCTAGCCGATTAAATAGCATTTCTGCTCTTTCAGAGGATGGTGGTGAGCACTCCAGAGAAAGTTGGGAGGGGAAGCCTATCAACACAATTGCGTCTGCAGCTTTTAGCCCCAAGATGCCTGAAATCATCCAGAGAAGGGTATGTTTCATTAAAGTGATCATTGTTGTGTATTCTTCCTCTTTCCACTTTTGCTTTTTTTTTTGTTCTTCTGGCTGGAGTGGATCTAGCTGCAGGTAATAAGGACTTTCAATCTGAAGCCCTCATTGATGTCTCTGAACTTCATTGATAACTGTTAAAAGTTTAGAGAGAGAGAAGCTGAGAGATAGAGAGAGAATTCAAAAACTAGGGTTACTTTGACTTGATTCTAGTTGGGCAACCTGCACCTTTATTTATACTAGAAAACCAGAGACATAATTGCCAACTTCTTGTACCCCAAGTCATACTACTTAAACTAGGAAACTAACTCAGTTACTTAATCATGTTGCCTTCTAACAATAACAATGTGGCAAAACATAATAAGGTTCTTAGGTATTCAATCTTTGTGAGAATTTATTCTTACGAGCTGCAATCCTGAAATTACTGCTTATTTTGTTCCTTTGCATTTTTCACTGAAATTGTTTGTAGCCCATATGAAGCAATCCCACTTCTTTTTCATGTTAAACTTGGGCATGGAGCTGTACAAATAGTAAATTGGAATGCTGAATCATATTATGTCATGCTGGAAGTAAACCCCAGTCCTTTTCTATTTTATTGAGGGTGTGATTGACGGAAGGGCATTTGAGGCAGTAGTTGTCGTGGACTTCTTATTTCTACTAAATTTTAGATTGCCTGGCCTGCCCTAGAGGGCCCATCAGGGTTTTAGGTGAGATAAATTCTGCCAGGTCTTAAATTGGATGTATACTGGGAAGGTAGCCCAATGTTCAAGTTTAGCTTATTAGGAATTGATCATGGACCTAGGACCTAGGTTTGCAGAACTTCAAATTTTGCAAGATTTTTCCTACTGGGCCAAAATCTTCAAGGTGATCAATTGGTGATCCATGATGGGACAATGGAGGCTCCCCTTTCTATTGGGAAAAAGATAAAGAGCAACTTTAAACTATTCTCATTTTAAATCTGAAGACCGGATTTTCTCCCTGCTTTTCAACAATAACTGGTCTTGCTGCAACATAGGAGATTTAATATGAGGGAAAAGCTCAAGAGATCAGCATCTCGTTTCTATAATTTACTGGGGGCCTGTACTACAAATGTGATCCTCATCACCATTTGATCATTACATGTGATGCACTTGCTACACATATTCCACTTGTCTAATAATCTAACACAACTAACCTCCAAGCTCTTTACTTGAGTACTTTGATTGACCTTTTACTTCCCCCTTTTATGTGTCATCTGTTTGGTTTTCAGACTTAAGATTTTGAGAAGTCTGCTCCATGATCATAGACCTTAGAAAACGAATTCTCTGGAGTGAGCCCACATTGCACCTGAGATTAAGTTGAAGTTCTAATTTTATGTCAAACTATGTTATATAATGGAAAATTTGTTTAACTTTAATAATCTCCTTGAAAGATTTTCCCTTAAGTTTTAGTGTCTACTTTCTCATATATTGTAATTGACTTCTTAAAAATTTTCCATTTGCAGTGCAAGAATGTAATTAGCAAGCTGCAAAGGAGAATAGACAAGGAAGGCCATCAAATTGTACCTTTGCTAACAGATTTGTGGAAGAGGATTGAAAATTCTGGGTACACTAGTGGATCTGGGAATAGTCTATTGGATTTACGAAAGATTGATCAGAGAATTGATAGATTGGAGTATAATGGAGTAATGGAGCTTGTGTTTGATGTGCAGTTTATGTTGAAAAGTGCAATGCATTTTTATGGGTTCTCACATGAGGTAGATTTCCTATCTGCATTATTCTACAGAATAATACACTTACTACATTTGTCCTCTTAATGGAGATGGAAAGCAATTTGGTTTCTAAAACAATTTCATCTTTGGTTTGCTGTCTAATGGACTCCAACCATATGTTTGCACCTTGGGGTACTTCTGGCAAATAGATGTTCCTGTCATTCAGAAGAAAACCAAAAGTCGTGTTTTGTACAAAGCGCACATCTATTCTATGTCCTATTTTTAATTGCATATTCTACCATAAGTATATATAAACAGCTACTTTGTCAATTAACCTAGGGAAGTGCATTTCTGTGACTTTAAAATCTGGTAGAAGGGTACCTAAATAATTATTTATGGTAGGAGCTAAATGAATGTTGTCTTAGCCGAAGTGTTATAAAAGAAATTCTAGAAGTCTATCTAAATGGAATCCAAAAATGCGTTCCTTACTCCTATCCTTGGTATTATATCTTTTTGCTCCTCTCTTGGCATATATAATTTTCGGTCCTTCTTGTCATTCATAATTCTGTCTTTCGTGTATATTTCTATCAAGGAACGAGACCCAAACTTTTAGTTTATGTGGATTCAAAATACGTAGAGTTGGTCGCAACGTAGCAGTATTTGTATGGAATAGCATGTCTTTATTTTGTACTGCCTGTATTTCAAGATTGCTGTTGTTTGCCGATCATGAGTCTGTAACATTTTTATGGTCTCTAGACTCTACGTATTCTCATTCTGCCCAATAGAATCTACAATCTATTAAACTCTGTTTTGTGAATACGTTAATATCTCGTGGAGTGATAATTAATTCATTATTCACAGGTAAGATCTGAAGCAAGGAAGGTTCATGATCTTTTCTTTGATATCTTGAAAATTGCATTTCCTGATACGGATTTTCGAGAGGCAAGAAGTGCTCTTTCTTTCTCTGGTCAAATTTCTTCCAGCTCTGTAACATCTCCGAGGCTAGTGGCTGTTGGCCAAAGTAGCAAGAGACACAAGCTGATAAATGAGGTGGAAACTGATCCATGCCCTTCGCAGAAACCACTGCAACGTGGGGTTGCTTCAAGTGGTGAAAGCACCAGGACCAAGGGGCATGCGCCTCAGAAGGAAACAAGAATGGGAAGTGGTGGTGCCAGCGGCCGAGAGCAACTTCAACAAGATGATTCTCCACTGCTCACACATCCAGGAGAACTGGTTGTCTGCAAGAAGAGAAGAAATGACAGGGAAAAATCATTGGTGAAGCCTAGGACTGGGTCAGCTGGCCCAGTTTCACCGCCTAGCATGGGTCCTGCTATAAGAAGTCCAGGGCCAGTTTCAGTCTCCAAGGATGCTAGACTGACTCAACAGGCTGCCCATGCCCAAGGGTGGATGGGTCAGCCCTCTCCCCAACCAAATGGGTCTGGTGGGTCAGTTGGCTGGGCGAATCCCGTGAAGAGGTTAAGGACAGATTCTGGGAAGAGGAGACCTAGCCATTTATAGATTTCTCTATGATGGTATATCCTGGAAAAATAATTCTGCTAGTTTCAGGAAGAATTTTAGTGGCCCTTACCTTCAGTAGAGTTTAGCCCATACTGTTAATATATAATTAGGCCTTCCTTTGTCGTTTGCGGCTACCTCAATGGGTTAAATATGAATGGTTCTCCAAATTTTTCTTTTGGTATCTGCCTCCTGCAGGGACGGCATTTCTAGATTGCGGAAACTCCTGTATAGTAACTTGTTGCATCATATCTTGTTAATCAATCTAAGAGTCATGTCTATAATATCTCTTCATCTTGTACATGCGAGTTTGAGCCATTTAATGTTTACCTAAGCAATTAAAGAATTTAGATAATTAAATTTATTAAAGTTTGCAGATTAAATTGTTCACATTCTTGTTGTAATAGTTTTGTCAGCTGATTTACATTATTATTTTTTTTTGATAACTGATTTACATTATTTTTTGTAACAGTTTTGTCACCTCCATTACGTGGAAGTGTTTCTATTGAAAATTAGATGGAAAAGGTAAAGGACAATTCATTGGTGTGATTAAAGACTATCGATATATTGACAATATAGATTTAGCTTGCAATAGATGAGTAAGTGCGTAGTATCAACTGCAATTTGTGAAAACATGTGCTGCAGATATTACCTCTTTCGTTTTGTCAATGCAAACTTGTAAATTTCCCAAACTCGTTATTGCAACAGAAAATTTACAGAATAAATGCCTTATATGCACTTGGAAGAGCTCTTGTTGACCATCCTCTTGCCATAGTGCAAGTATTGCAATATGATTTATCTTGGAGGATAAGAGCATCGTATCTTCTCCAATTTGAAATTGATTAAATTTTGAACATTTAAAAAAGCGATGGCTAAATGTGGAGAAGTTTTCGAGTGAAAACTTATAGCATATAAATGGTTAAAGTGGCATGAGATGGTATAGACAAAAATTGAAGATGGTAAAATCATACTCACAAGCTGAAAATGTGTTCGTCTTATCTTTCATATATTGGGGTTCATCTATCAAAACATAATTTTCTGAAGATCATGCATTGTAAAACTCTGAAAGGTATGCTTGATTATTGATACACATTTCTATTTTGGAAATGTTAAGTTCACATAACTTTAATTACAAAAAAATTCACACTTAATAATGTAGCTTACTAGATCTGTGAGACTTAATAAATTTAATAATTCATGTTACAAAGTTATAAAAATTAAGTGAGGATATAGTTATAAGATTAGTGGGACCTTACTATTTACCAGTGTGGAAATACAATGGAATAATAAGTAGATACATGTTTGAGAAGGATGAAAAGGTAACAAAGAAAAATAGTGATTTAGACTTTGTAATTTTGGTGACATTTTCTGGATCTTTTCATTTTTTTTTTCATAAGTTTCACTTTTTTTTTCTAATAAATTTCAGTTCCCTTATTTTTCTTTTTGTCTCTTTCTAATTATATCTATTACGTTTAGATCTTAAAATTTGGAGATCTGATTCTGAAAATAAACACGTTCAACTTTCAATATTTATAACTATAAAATTTAAACAGATGAGAGGAAAAGAAAGATGTGATAGTTGTAACATTATATCAATGGAGTCCACTTCATGCCGTTTTTGAGGACATGTTACTTGAGGAGTGTAGTTAGGGAAACATATCCAGCGCACTTGGTTTTTTATGAAGTAGAATCAAGTTGCAACAGACATGGAGGAAATTGACATCATTTTTTTTTTTGAATTTTTTCATGCAACATTTTGTATTATTATTAGATGTATAATTAATTTATGTTTAAAATTAATCGTTAATAATTTTTTTAAAAAAAAAATAGAGATTGCTTAGATTTATAAAAAATTGTGATTCAAATATAACTTTTATTTTTTTATTCTTGGTGATTTACTAAACTTAAAATTTTTTTTTTTCTAGTCAAAGAGTAATGAATTCATTGAACATTTTTTCTAGAAAGTTAAAATGGGATGGTGGAATATTAGAGATAAAATTACACATAAGCCTCTAGTTAATAAATCAATTTCACATGATACAAAAAGCTTTTATAATCAATAAATCATGAGTTTAGCTCTTAAATTCCCATTTGTCACAGTTGTAATTTGATTTTAACAAAGGACATGTGTTTCATCACATTTCCAGTTTAAAACTTTTATGTAAAGATATATGTCAAAAATAAAATCATTTATAAAGCTTCCCTTAACATTTTAATTTTTTTAGTTCAAATTATTAGATTGTATGGAAAATTCTAATTCAGTTTGAAAGGGTATACCACCTCCTTTTACATTACCCCAAATCATTTTTACAAAGGACTGTAGGTGAATACAAGGAGTGTCATTGCATAAAAAAAGGTAGCATAGCAACCCCAGTTTAAAAAGTTTCAAACTGCAAATGCTGTCACCAAAAAAAAAAAAAAAACTGTAAATGCTTATCGTTAAGAAAATATTTTGACATTTTATGCTTTTTAATAGGAACAAAAGGTTTATGGGAGATAGTTTCTTTATCAGTTCTATCTGCACTAGATTTGGATCACCGAAAAGAAAAAGACAAACTCCAGGAAATGTAGGGCCCTGCACACCAATTTTGAATCGCCCACACAGAAGATGTTGTGTTTGTCTCTCTCCAACTCTAGAACATAAATTGCTCCAAGAAATTTAGAGGATTAAGATCACATACATGCATGCATATCCAAATATGTTATCATACAAGGCTCTCTCTTTGGCATAAGCCATTCACTTGTGGGAACTAAAGGACAAAAAAGATTGCATCAGGAAATCAATGGTACATTATTTACAGCGGCAGGAAACTAACAGGAAGGGGAATTTAGCCCCGACCAATAATCAAGTTCGTTACTGAGATGAGGTTAATTAACAGAAGTCGCACATCATGTACAGATAGAATACAGACATAGTGAAGAACAGGGCAGGAATATAAGGTTAAGGGTCCGCTTTACCAGCCACCTGTTCATCACTAGAATCATATTCATCTTCACTCAGCTCCTCATCACTAGATTTCTCTTCTGTGGCAGCTCCTATGTCCTCGGGCTTAGCATACTTCTCACAGTACTCTGAACATTGATTCATTAAGGGCATCAGTAAAGTCTAAAATTAAGAATGGTTTCTCAATACAAACTAGGTAATACACATAAATTGGGTCACAGAAGAAGCCAGGCCTTAGACAAAAATCAACTTGATACTGTTTGTACTCCCAATAACAGAAAGCTGTAACTTCAAGAACTCCCAAGAACAGAAGAAAATACGCAAGTAATTACATATTTTATAGGTGAATACTAGACATGTAGCACCAGGCATCTAATTGCCTCTGTTGACACAGTAGAGAAGACTGACTAAGGATGCTGGAGTCAATACACTTATAACAAACAAATTAAGTCTAATCCCATAGGTGAAGTTGGTTATATGCATCAAATGATGTTATTGTATTTTATTAAAAACCAAATCTTTAGAAATTTTGTATAAAAGGTCCTTTTTAATAATTTCATCTAATGTCTTCTTATGTCTTTCTCTACCACTTTTAATATGGTTATTCTCCATTTGATCAACTTTTCTTAATGGTCCTCTTCTCACATGACTAAACCACCTCAGATGAGTTTTTATAATTTTCTTTCCAATAGGTGATACACCAACTTTCTCCTATATACTTTCATTTCTGATTTTATATTTTCTTATATGTCCACGCATCTAATTCTCACTTTACAACTTCCATTTTTTGCTCTTGTTAGCACTTATCTGCCTACACTCATTACCATATATTATCGTTGGTCTTACAATAGTCTAGTAGAATTTTCCTTTGAAGTTTGATGGGGTACGTGGTGGTCACAAAATTACTCCTGAGACATTCTTCCATTTCATCAACTCAACTTGAATTTTATGTATGACATCCTAATTAATCTATCCATCACTTATCCATATGTAATGCATAAACTTAAGTGAACAACAGGCAGATCTATCATTGACCAGAGTTTGACACTATTAGCAACATCTAAAATTAAATTAGCCCCAGATATCAATATAGGTTAGATTTGAAGAAGAAAAAGAAAGGCAGAGTTAACATGATTGTGCCTCATGCTTAAATCTTGAAGTTAGAGATGATTTCCATCGGAAACTCAACTGACGATTTGTTTTGTTCATGATATAAAGATAATACAAAAACTAGGTGGCCTCCTAGCCAGTCAAGGCACAATCATCCTTTTTATTTACATGCACAGTGATTTTTCCCAGGCAAATTGTTTCTATCAAAATGAAACTATTCCAAGGCATACAGTGAAAAAGGAGATAGCCTCTTCTCTTCACAGGTTAATTTGGCACACAAGCTGCTTCTCTACAAGTATATATTCTTGTACAACCTACACTCTACCATATAAACAGAATGGATGACAAATTTGTGTGTCAGTGTCTTTTTTAAAATACATATAATGGACAGGTTATACCTGTGAGGATAACAATTTTGAAAGACAAAAACAAGTTCTGCATCAAGAATACATAAGGCTTTAAGTATTCCTGTTTGCCAGGAAACACAATTTTGTCTCCGCCTGAAATGTACCTGAATCTGAATTTAATTTTCTTCTCCTCTTTTACATATTAAAGGATCAAGTTACATGATTGATCCCTCATCCTTGTGGTTTACGCTTGTGCTCATTTAGTCTACATAAATTCAATTAGAATGTCAAGTCCCAGATGATTTTGTTATATCCCATTCAATAATCACAAATAGTGATATAGCTTTTATTTCACAAGCAGCATTCCTGGTCATAATATGGTCAACTGACATTATATATGTAGTAATATTATATGCATAATATAGTTAACATTCTCATATCTAGAACAGTAGCTGTTGGAAATCGTGGGAAGCCTTCAGAGTGTGACATGATGTACTTGGTCTAGCACCAAAATGACCCAAAACTAAAGCTTGTGAACCAGGAGCCTGTCCAAGTATATATGTGACGTCTCATCTTTCTGTACATAATGTGGGACTTCTATGAATCTATCTTCCACATTGTCATACACCTCTCACTCACACGTGAACTTTCCCAACACAGGTTATTTAAGTCACTCAAGCCAAGCTAGCAATTTGTATGACATATTGGTAGTAAAAGATACAATGGTTATTTTTGAGGCATTGAAAAACAGAAATGATGGGGGAAGAAAAAAAAAGAGAGGCAGGATTTGAATGTTTGAATACAAGAAGCAGTTTCTATTGTGTAATATTAACAGGGCCATGCTACAAAGAGATCACAGATGAAGTTTTGAATTAACAATTCCAAGGAAGATCTACCCACAAAAGGAATATTAACAGCAGGCGACAAATCCAACAATGCCAAAACATGGAAAAGTAGAGAAACAAACTCCATGAAACTTGTTTCAGTTTGCAAATGTCAACTGGAAATAAAAAAAATTCTGAACACGCCATTACCATTCTTTCAGTAACAATCTGCTGGTATCTATCAGATCACGCACCAACCTTTGAAAATTTCATGACATTAACATTTTTTGTTTAATCATCACCGTCATTTTTATGAAAACAAGTTTCTTGATGCTCTTATTAAGCATAAGCAGTTCATTAAATGGTAGTTTCCTACTACTTCTATCCAAGTCTGTATGCGTCACTTTCATTCCAGGATGTGATGGCATCATAGGGAGCAGAGCAAGATAGTGGTAGCAGATGGCAGTAATGTCATTTCTGTTGGCAGATGAGAAATTGAGAAGGTGAGGTCTGTTATAAGGATTGGAGCTTTTTATCTATGTTTATGATGTGTTTGCGTCTCCAAGCAGTAGTGTGCTTTAGATTTGCAAAGTAATCATGGTAGCCAGTGTCTTTTACCCAAAGGTCTTAAAAATTAGATCAAGTGTCCCTCTTGGTTTTAGAATTTAACTGCAGCTAACATTTAAAAGTAGAAAAGAAAAATAATGAATAAAATAATAGATTTATGGTCAAATAAAAAAAAAAATAGCAAGTTTGTAATGGTGGCCAAGAGACAAATACAGATTAACTGACACCAGAGATGTAGATTCAGAAAATGAAAAATTAGAAGGGATCAATACCTTTAACCCTTTGTTCATATGCAGTTCGGTCACGCATCAGTAAAGCTGCAGCTTCTCCATTCAAAGGGTCTGATGGATTGGGATACAGAAGAAGTTGCGGTAGAAACACCTCAAATACATTAACAAGATCTGAAAGTAAACAGATTTTGACATAGGACAAAGAATCAACAATTTCAAATTGCGGAACCAGAATGAGACCATGAAGTTTAGCAGAAAGCCTAATGAAGATCATTACCAAACATGGGGCTCCATGTCTGATTGATAACGTCTAGACACACTGAACCTGACCTGTAATTATTGTTCTCCAACATGGTCACATGCTCTCAGTTACTACTAAAAATTTAGTGCATAAGATGAACAGCTCAATAGAGACAGTTTTGGAGTATTAATACTAGAGGTGCTTACATCTCATCAACATTTGGGTGATAGATCTTATTGACAAAGCCTATGGAAGGTGATTTATAAGGATAAGCATCCGGCAGCTCAACTCTTACTTTCCACACACCTCCATGATAAGGACCTGCAAGAAGCCATCACCTGGATGAAAGAAGATTTGAAAAGGTTCTTGGGACAAGAAAAATACTTTTATTAAAATTTATGTGTCCAATTTCAGCTCAGTGTATAGAACCGGGACACAAGAACAAGCAAAGGCAAATCAGCAGCTGTCATGACAATTCTGTAAACTTTGGAAACAATAAAAATTTAGCTCGTACCAAGTTTTTCAGGCTAAAAATTTTCGCCATCTTTGGACTAAGAACACTACAATAAACAAAAGGGAAACTAAATGCAAACCTATATAAACTGCTTTGTATAATTATTGAAAAAGGGAAGAATGAAGACTCCGCAGAATGCCGAGCAATTAATACAGAAAACAAAAATAGGAATGAAATGGAGACAAAAGATATTAAGTCTCATATGAGTTTCAACTTGCTGCTACCCAAATCTAAATTAAGGTCCGCCAATATCCATATTTGGTCAAATGGCTATTTCCAGAAAGGAACATAAGGGAAACAGAGAAAGAGCAAAGACCCATTAGAGCAACCATCTTTATTGTCTAAATTCATACGAAGCACCGAAACAAGACAACAAAGATATGGCAGATGAAATTTACTGTCATTGGGTCCATGGAAATGAACATAAAACTCTTGCATTCCATCATTAATCATTTCTACCTTGTAATCACTCATCATCCTATAGAAAAACCAAAAAAAGACAAATCATAAGATGGAACAAAAGAAATCGAAGTCAAAATAGCAAACCAAATAGGAAAGAGAATCAGAATTTAATGAAAACAAAAAGAGAAAATTTGGGGATTAACAGTTTCATCAAGTCCATCTCTCGTCGCTTGCTTGGGGAAGACATCTTTTTGTCAATGAAATTCTCTTCCTTTACTTTTCCTTAATTTTCCCCCTAAAGAAACTGTTTAAGAATATATTGCGG
Organism: Dicorynia guianensis; assembly: GCA_037013595.1. NCBI lineage: Eukaryota > Viridiplantae > Streptophyta > Magnoliopsida > Fabales > Fabaceae > Dicorynia > Dicorynia guianensis. Next base: position 30,370,299 of record JASUAB010000014.1, read on the forward strand.
TTGGGAAGAGGAAGAGAGTTGTGGGAGACGCTTGTGCAACTGAAATAAGCAAACTGGCTCAGACAGCAGTCAGCAAAACTAGAAGATGTAATAATAATAATAATAATAATAATAATAATAATAATAATAATAATAATAATAGAGAAAATAATTTTTTATTAAAATTTTATAATATTATATTAAAATTTTTATGTATATATTTTTAAAAATATAATTTTATTTTTTTAATCTATTTATATATATAATATATAAATTTATATACACATCATATTTATTTTTATAAAAATATTTTCCTTATTTTATTACCCGTTTACATATGGCTTGCACCTTCAAGTTCCAAGATTCCATCTCATAATTCCAATGGTACCCCTTTGACAATTAACCTCATTTGGCTGTTAAAGTTTAGCTCCCCTTACCCTAGTTAGAGTCTGGTTCTCTTGTCTGGCAAATAAGTACATTAACATTAATTATTCTGATAATTTTATTTTTATTTAATTTTAATAATAATAAAATTTATTTAATTTTATAAAAGAGTAAATAAATATGAAAATTTATACACTAAAATTATGTTATAAAAATTTTATTTCCCGAACAAATTTATGATTTTATTTTAGCTATTAAACAGATTATAGATAATGACTTCAATCTAATTATAATTTTACAAATCTACACATCTAGCTAGGCACCTTTCATGTTTGGCCTTTTGATATGATAATGGTGTATAAAGGTAAAAGTCATTGGCTTATTAATTATTTGGATGTATCAACAATTTGTATCACAAACAAGCGATTTATAAAGAAATTGAAAGACATTTCATATTTTATATGATAATACAGCATTTCATGAACATAATAGAAAATTGATTCATAATAAAATTTATTATTATTATTATTTTGTTTTACCAGCAGAGAAAATATAATGACATTTGAAGAGGAGGTGGATAAAAATTTGCCAAAATGTAAAAATAGTTTGTTTGGATACAGCTTCACAAGTTCTTTTTTGCAAATTTAAAATTAATTGTTGATCTTAAAAATAATTTTGAAAATTTGTTTTGTTTGATAATCAAACCCACAATTAATTTTGGGTCTCAAAATCATTTGGTAAGAAGTAACTTTTGTTATTTTTAGCTAAAAGTATAATTTTTTTTATTTCTTACAAAAACCCACAAAATGATTACAAAATTTCCAAAATTTATATAAAGCCCATTTCTTTCCTATCTAGAAGTAATTCTTTTAAAATTAGTTGTGTACATTCTACTCATCACCCAAAACAAAAAAAAAAAAAAAAAACAAAGAAAAGGAAAGAAACTATGTTTGAAAGTCATTCCAAATCAATTTATAACCAATTTAACCTAACCAATGCAGATAGGTATAATGTATTCTTGAAACCTAAAACAGTAAATTGTTTTGAGTTTTAATATTTTTGTTGCATGAACCATTGCATCTGTTATATATGCATTTACCTTGTGCAATAATAAATATTCCCATATTTAGTAAATCTTATTCCAACAAATTTTTAACAATTTTATTACCTAAAATATATTCTATTACAAAATTTGGCCAGCTAATTTAAGCTTAAATTTTTTTTTTTTGGTTTGTCTATCATACGAATAGAATTTAAATTTTTTTATCTTCACTTTATTGATTTTCATGTTTATTAAATAATATCTAAGTTAATCAAGCAAATCATGATTATAACATGAGCTAAAATCAAAAATATTTTCAGATAATTATGCATTTTAAATTAATTTGTTGATAAGAATGTAGAACTAAAGTGTGAATTTACATTATAAAATAACTTTCAAAATAATTATCATGTTTGAATTAAAATTCTCATCATATATAGATATAACAAAAGAAATATATTGGACAAACCACATAAAAAACAATAAATAAATTTGACATAATAAGATAGTGACCACTAATTTTAAATAAAAAAATCTACTTTGTTGACGTAAGTATTACCCTATATATATATATATATATATATTGAAATGTTATTCACATGCATCTAATTAAACATAAAATATGCAAATAAAATAATTTCCAATAAAAATATACCGAAAATGACTTTTAGAAAAGTAATAAAAATAAGTCATTTAAAAACTAAAATGATTAAGTCAGATCATAATATGAAGTAGCTAGATTACAACATAAAAAATCTCATTCACTTGTCTAATGATTCCTTGAATTAGTGACACTTCTTCTAAATTTAGTACCACAAGTCTTAATGGTAAAATATAGTGACACTACATCTAAATTTAGTGACACTTAATGGCAAATATAGTGACACTTACTTTTAGATTTAGTAGCAGAAAATTTAATGGTGAAAGACTTTATTTTTTTATTTTTTATATTCCTTAACTATTGCAATCTGTGTATTCAATAAAAAACACCCACTGGTTTGAAATGAAATTTGAACGAAAAAAACTCTAAAATAATTTACCCAATACTCAGTATCATTGGAATCTACTCAATTATCACTCAGTCAAGGTTAGTGTAAGAAATCAAAGTTAAAAGTTATGAAAATGATTGTTTCACAAAAATTGGGATATTTGATTCTCATAAAATAAATAAGGAGTAGTAGATTTATTGAATTTTATAATTTAATCTGTAAAATTTAATAAATTAAATTCATTTAAGTAAAATTTTTATAATTTATAGTCTGTGAAAATAGAGTATTTATATTTTTTTCATACATCTATTGAATACTTGTTCACTTAAGATATATCATTGGTTAACATTACGGAAATCCAATGAATGTTCAAGAAATAAGTTGTAAGTCAATCCAAATTTGATAGCATGTATATTGTTTGTTATATTTATTGTAGTACAGGTATGAATTATGAGATTATGGGGATAAGAGTCTCTAAAGGGGAAAAGGAGATTATTGAATGAAACAAGTAAGTGGAGAAAAGCAGAGATAGATGAAGGGTCACATTCTTATGACATAAAGAGGGCAAAACTAGTACAACCAAATCACATGAGATACAATGCAGTTGCCCTTTTTCCCTGTATAGTATTTTAAACTCTCAGATGAATTATTGGTTAGTGAGAGAAATAAGCACCCACGGTCAATTTGAACCTTTTTTATTGTAGAAAAGAAAATGGTAAATATACTTATAGATAATTAATAAAATTTAAAAGAAAAAATAAAAATATAAAAGATAATACAAAATTTATTTATACAAATATCTGTATAGCTGTAAAAATAACTTGAGTCAAGCTTAAGCTGCAGCTAGCATCCAAATTGAAAGATAGTTATTGGTGTCGTTTTGGGCAACTTGACAAACATTCCACTGTGGCCACCTTTTCAGAGAGTGCCACTGTGGGGCTAAACTTGGTTGCTAGGACGGCAATGTGTAGCATTAGAAGTGGGTAGCACATATCTGGGTACTTATGGGTGGCTTCTTTTCCTCCCCAATTCAAATGGGTGGCTCCTTTTCAGATAAAGATCCCAATCAATCTTTCCTTTTCCTCTCCTTCAATCAAAGTCTAAGGGATTTGCTTTTTTCTCATGGAATAAGGGCATGTTCTTAGTATGTCTTTTGGCACATTTTTATGCCAATCCACATTCTACTTCTTTTTTACATTCCCCCATTGGTCTTTACCTTTCTTGCCTTCAATGGTACTAGTTTGGAATATCTATGCCTAATTAATGTGTATGCTTCATTGAAGCATAATTTCAAAATGTGAGGAGGTGGTCACTTCTATGCTAGTGGCATCATAAATGCTGGTTGTACCACCATTTAATGATAGGAAATTGTTTTCCATGTTTTGCATATCTCAAAATATGTAGGTGTACATTTCCCAAAAAAAAAATGTCGGTATAAATATATTTGATGACAATCAATATATAATACTCTCAACGATTCAAAGTAATTGTCATTTTAGGGTTTTTTTTCTTTTTATTTGTTAATATTTTAAAACTAAAACAATTTAATTACTTCTTTCTAATTTTACCCTCATTAAGATTATTATCTCTATTAAATACTCAACTAAATTTATTTCTCTCTCCTCTATTGAGTTTTTTCATGAGAGAGTAATCTGGGAAGATATAAATATATTTAAAATTATTCAATAACTTCCTTATTTCTTGTACATTAACCTTAAATGACAAATAATATGAATTAGAGAGAGCGTTGTTACTTGTACAAAATTTTTCACCAAAATTTCATAAAATCCACTCATCATTTTTGGTTAATGTATTGGATCTATCAAATTTACAAATTAACTCCCATCTTATCCAATATTAATAGGTAAGTTTTTATAAGATGTAATCTGTAAATTTTGAGTGTATGAAAAAGCTAAGACCACACTTAATCACATACAACATTTTGTAAGAATTCCATGTGTGGTTGGATGTAAATATAGAAAGACTCAACTACTTAGTATACAAGTTACCTTATTAATTTTACAATGAGAACTCCAATTAACAAGGCAGGAGATTTGTTTGACCAAGATTTTTATAAAGTAATGCATAGAGAGTCCACTAAAGATGTCTCACCTTTGTTTTCAATGCACCCAGCCACTTGGTTATGCTCAACAGGTGGTCCTTATCCCATTAAAAATAGAGTTACATTATTATTATAACTTTATTCTTATTTAATTTTTATAATATATAATTAAATTATTAAATTTATAAGTCTCACAATTTAATCTATTAAATTTAACAAATTTAAAAATTCACAGAAAAAAAAAACGTTATATAAGATTTAAATTATGAGAGTGTACTTTCTATCAAAACTATAGACAAAGAAAGCAACACTCATCACCACTTGTGTTTTCTAAAGGAGTATTGTCATATATACACCCTTTTCTTTAAATATGTGAATTCATTCGTATGTTATTGAATTACATTTTACAATATAATGGTATGATATTCTGCAAAGCTATAATGATCTATATTGAAGTCTTTTTTCTAAAAAAAAAAAAGAAAATAGTTTTGAAGTGTGTTTAGACACTTAGTTTTTAAAATTTGAGTCAAGGGCAGAACTGAAATGGCTAGACATAATCACTTTGACTTGCACTAATCAATGGCATTCTTTTCATAGTCATAATTTTGTAGTTAAAAAAATATAAACAGAGTCATAAATCTATGTTAATATAAAGATTCATAAGATATTTTATTAGATTCAAATAAGTTAATAGTTAATTAATTGAGTTAAAAATGATAACGTGTAATATTTTATCTTTTTTATTAAATCTAAAAAATGAAAGATAAAATTTACTCTAAAAAATTTTTTAATTCTACATAGTATTTTTTGAGTCAAACTACATGATTTTTATTATTTTCATAATGTTATTCTTATTTAACTTTTATAATATAAAATTAAATCATTTATTTTATTAAATATTATAGAATAAATTATAAAATTTAACTAGTATAAAAACTCACATTTAAAATATGGGTCTTTTGTAAAGATAAATGATGTGAGAATATAAACTACAAACAACTAACACACTTTATTTTTACTTTTTCAAATTCTTAAACATTGGTTTTTGAGGAATTTTTTTCTCCATGGCTTTCAAAATGTAATTAATAATCTATTTTCTATAAACTAAATTTTATTATATTTACTTTAAAAATATAAATTTTAAAAATTTTTAAACTCATAAATTAAACTGTAAAATTATCTAATAAACATTATATTAAATGACAATGTAATAAACTCTCTGTTAATCGGACCTCCATTCTCCTTCAATCAAGCGCCGCTTCTGTCAAAATCTTGATTTCTGCCACCCTTGAGATTCAAATTCAACTGGGTATTATCCCCAGGGTAGGTACAATAATTTGGACTAATTCGTTGGTTCATGATGAATTTTTGGATTATGCTACACAACCCGTGAATCGATTCATTTTCAGTTTTGCCAACCCTGATATTTAATTTAAAAGTACTTAATCTTTTGTCTGATTATAGGTTTGTATGACTATATTGGAATTACAATTTTTTTAATAAAAATAACTATTTCTAAATGTAAGTTTTTTTTTTCTTTATTGAGGGGAAATTTCTAAATGTAAGTTTTCATGTTAGACAGCTACTCAAAAGTCAAATCTCAAATGGCTCGTGCCCCTTTTCTCCACAAAAATAAAAAAATAAAAAAAAAGTCAAATCTCCAAATAGTGTTACCACATGACATTGACCTTTTCCTCTTGTTCTCTTTTTCAATTTGCACATTAAATGACATCGACTTTATTTTAGAAAGAAGAGAAAAGAAAAAAAAAAAAAGCAGTAAACTATCATTCTGTTTAAGAAGCCAGGGCTACTAAAGTTATATTTAAATTACATATATCTTTTGTTTTATTTTATTTTATTTTTTTTGTATATTACCTACATAACATCATTAGTTACAACTTTAAACAATAAAATTAGTATCAGTGAATTAGCAAATGGGAAATGAATTTGAGACTAGACATATCAAAATAAATGAGGTCCATTAGTCCACCTGCCACTTTGGTATTTTCTTTCGGTTCGGTCTCATTCTATTTGTTTAATAGGTTAAAATTGATCAACACAGATGAATAAATATACCCACTACAATTACATATCACCCCCCCTTTTGATACCTTTAAAAGACCTTCTTCACTTAAGATTGAACCTTATTGTTTTGAAAGTCCATCTATTCAAACAAAACGGGAGAGATGAGAAGGAGACAACTTAATCACAACCGTTAAATCATTGAATCAGCCATTCAACTAGTGGAATTCACAGGTGGATCTTACTAATTAAACAAATGTGATTAAATTTTAGGTAAATTTTATTTTATACAAAAAGCATTTATGTTATTTTGATATGATATTAGTGAACTAATAATTTTCTTTCAATTACTTCCTTTTCATCCTAAATTCAAACCATTAATATCTATTTAAAGTGTAGGAGGGGAATGCTAGTGAGCATCCACTCCCTCCACTAGCATCCACTCCCTCCACTCGTTTTCATTCCACTTCATAACCAGGTAGAATAAAGAATTCATGATACTTTATCTCCCTATATTCACTAAAAAGGATATTCTCACAACACGTTTAATACTAAATATTTATAATTGAATTCTGTGATGTATTGATTTGTTAACTTCTTAGTCTAAAATGCAAAATTTAATAAATTCAATAATATAAATTTTAAAATATAAAAATAAATAAAAATAATCCAACCCTCAAGACTCCCCATCTACTACTAGACTAGCGTAAAGATGAGAAAGTGTCGTTGGGATGTCAACTGGGCACAAGCTTTCCAAGCTGTTCAGAGATCCTGGGCAATGGTCTTTACCACCTTGCTTTACCTTTAAAGATACCTTGAGCAATACCCAAAGAATACCCATACATCCACGTAGTAGATTGACAATTCCACATACATTCAAGATCAGGAAAAGGATTATACCTTGAGAAAATTGTGAAAACAAAATGCTCATACTTTATATGAAACCTATGAATCGGTTTTGTCTCACAAATGTTATCGTCTAAATTCTGTAAAATAAAATGTGTAGAAATCTCAACCAACAAAAAGAAAAAAATTGTGTAGAAACAAATTTGATAGAGAGACTGCATACTTTAACAAACAGAAAACTAATCACCAGTTGAGGTGTGACATATTAGTAGTGACTAACACACGAAAAAATACCAGTGAAAGAATTTCTTGGCAAATGAAAAGCGAAGAACAGAGTGACCAACATTACAATATTGTATCCCAAAGAAAATAACAATGATAATCAACATCGTATCCACCAACATGACATGACCAGTCAAATTCAAAAAATGATTTTGCTAAGGACATGCCCTTTCAAGTCTCTTATATTATAATATAACTTGTCCATGATCAGAAAAAACTGGAAAGGCAATATTGCACATCGTTGTGAAAATGAAGCCATATTAATAAGAGACTGTAACGTCTTCCAGCCGGGCAAAGTACAGTTGAGTGTATCCTATATTTGCTGAAGCATTCATAGAACAGATGGCTACTTCACATAAAAAAAAATGACAGATAAAATGGCAAATAGCTGAGCTAAAACAATTTCTAAATCACATTGAGAAAACCTGACGAGTAAAGCTTGCATTTGCCTTCAGTAGAAAGGCTAAAATTTGAATTACAATGCTGTACTTTGTCCACGAACCTCTACAATATTTTGCTCTATACTCCTAAGGCTTCTGTTTTAAGTACCCTTGCAGTCGAGGACCAGGTGAAAAAAAATGAAACTATGCAATTAAGAGTACCTGTGGCTACTATTTATATCACCTTGAAGTGTGAACACACAGCATGTATATCTCAAAATTGGGAACACAAGCTAAAACCAACTCCAACTTCTAACCTGGTCAAATCTTCATAGTTGGCTGCTTCCACCAGAATAGACATCATTCTCATCTACCAAATTGATCCTAAACCATAACCATCTTTAAGTCCCAATCTTTTACTCAAAAGCAATTATGATTTTTTATTCTAAACAAGGAAAGAAAAACCCATTGACATTGACATTTTCCTCTGTGAAGACGGACAAAATTGTCAAAATGCACATCCTCAACAAAGCTCTTGAAATGATTAGCATTCACTAGCTATCTGGATTTTGTCTGTGGTTTTTTGGGGGACAATAAGATGGTCCTGGAAGACTTCTGTGCTTGTTGTCCAAAAACATTCCTCAATGGTCCAGACTCTGATTCATCATCATCACTGTCAATGTTATCTGGAGTATACCTATTCTGGTATCCTCTGCGTTGCAAGAGATAGACATTGAAGTAGAAGCTAACCAAATCTTCCCTGGTCCTCTTAGGAAACGATCTAAAAATATGATCCCAGAAGTATCTCTCCAGTGATGGAGGGTTTGATTTTACCACATCCTTGAACTTCTTCTCTTCCTCCTCTGTCCAAAAGCGCCTAACTTCTTCACCTACCCTGTCTAAATTCCACTGGTAAAAAGCCCCACCTAATTCCAGCTTAAGTTTAGCCCTCTTCTCAGCAATGTGAAACCGGACACACTCAACAGAACCTGGTACTTGGCAGCCACATGAATCTTGTCTTCCTTTTCCAATAGGATCCCTCTCAATGAGCAATTTGCGATTTACTGATTCTGATGGCCATATTCGGGTCCCCAGCCACTTAGGATCACTTTCAGAAGTCATGCCAGTCCATTCTGGTACCTCAGCTTGATGTGCGATACCCAGTTGGACATGCAATGTGCCACATTCATCAAGACCTGAACATTCTTCATGAGGACTTGGTGTTCTCTCCAAATCACCCAGGGTTCCTGAGTATGAATCTGAAGAACCTTGTACACCAGATGAAGATGATCCAGATAAAAGTCTCTTATCACATCTTAACCTTTCTCTAAGATTGTAAGATGTTCCAAGGTGATCATCATACATGGAAGGATGCATCTTCTGACTCTGCAAAGTGACAGATGATTGATTCCAATATGAATTCACAAGGAGATTTGCAATGCTCGTTTTAATGGCATACATAAAAGGTAATATTTGGACATTCAAATTTCAAAGTATCTTGGCAACCACCTTTGGGAAAGACCTGACCTTTATTTCCAGAAATAGCATGCAAATACTTTCATGGACAACTTATCTATCTACATTTTAAAAAAACCATTTTCTCTACTTGGTAATTTGCACACTTTATCATACTTTCCAAGATTAATTACATTAACATGGGAGAAGGTGCCAATAAATGTGTATATCATTCACAGGTAAGAAATTTAAACTTCCCAACCACTAGTACTATGTACCAACTTTCTTGTTGACTCAGTGCTAAGAGTAACAAAAATAGCCTCCCATGGTTTCTCAGTTATCATACAACTTCATATTGTAGGACAACATATACTTACTACAAAGAGAAAATAGATTTCATAGCATGTGCAAATGAGACAAAGGGAATTACAAAATTCAAGCGAGAACTGTTTGAATTCCTTGACACAAATATAAAGACATGCATTAATAGAACACAAAACAAAAGGTAAAAAGATAGTCAAATAACTAATTATCCAAAAATGAAAAAAATTGACAAGGAATAGAAAGTCAAAGGAAAAATTAAAAAACACATCATCCATATACAATATATAAATAGTTACATACATGATCTTAATGCCCCCAAATCAGAACTGACTGGTAACAATGAACATACATACCAAATTCCAATCGCATTAAAAAATATGACCAATTAGATGAATCCAGAAATACATTGTAATGCTTATTGCCTTTGCATGGCTTAACGACAAATAACTTCCAAGGATTTCATTATGTTAGGTCTCAGTACAAGAAAAAAGAAAAGATTACAGGCAAACCAAAACATTTCATCCGGTAGTCAAACAGTAAAAGCTGACTATAAAAAGTTGGGAACCTAGAGGACATAGAAGTCCAAAATTTCAAGTACATGCAGATATCATTGTGCTTTCAAGGGCACAAACACTCAAGTAAAGAAATAATGCTAATTAATTGAGTACCTGCACTGATGAGTTTAAATGCACATAAAGTACATAAAAAAAAAAAGAATAACATGCACGAGTATAGAAACCTTTTAACACAAAGCCTACTTATACTGAACCTATAAGTTTCAAGTTTTCAACAGCAATACATGTTTTAAGTGAAGCAATTTAAGGTTAAATGACTTAACATTTATAGTATAATGTGTTCTTCAAAATACCTGCCAATTAACATTTTCACCACTTGAATCCACATTTCTTTTCAGAAAAACAGCCTCTCGAAACAACAAAACCTGCTTCCAGATCTCCTCATTGCTGTGAGATTTCCACTTTGACCTTTCAGGTATGGAACCAACGACAGGATCACAAGGATTCCTTGCAATGCCAGTGACCCAAGTTAGCATTTTCCACAAACAGTCTCTCTTCCTCTTACGAGCAAAGCTCTCTTTCTTAACACTGGATGGATCCAATATTATGGCATCATCATTGTTACCGCCCAAGTTTCCAACAGGCGGCACATTCACATCACCCTTCATGGAGATCTTGCCTTCATCAAGCTCTTTCTTTGTTCCCACCGCATCATCATTTTGGCACAAGTTTTCAAGACTAGGTTGTTCATTCATCTCACGTACTGGCCTATTTAACTCTATATGTCCTCCTTTCTGAACTGCTTTGGCCCTATAAGAAGATTTCCCTCCATCTTTGCTGCCCAATTCACGCTCGAAATCTAAACGTCTACACACTTCATCCCCCACCTCCTCATCAGTGAATTCCGACAAGAGCCCTTCAACTTCTGCATGCAGCTCCATCAAATGCTTGCCAAAAGCGACTCTATTATCCACTATAGCAGAGTCAGAGACTTTACTCTCAGCAATCTTTTTTAGCCATATCTCTAAAGTGTGCAAGTATTTACTGTAAAGCAGTTTCACCGGAGAACCAATGCTCAAACCCAACCCAGCCTCTTCCCCGACTAAATCCCACAGGCCCCTTTTGGAAACAGCATCATACCCTCCCTTCCCCTTCACAACCGCGAACAGCTTATGCAAATCAACAGGTTGCCCATCGCCAAGCATTGGTGGGATAGGCGAAAAGGAATACTGAGCACAGATCTCTTTCAAAAACACACGAAGAAATCGATCAAAACAGTATCGAACCTTATCGGATAAAACTTGACTGACACTAGTATCTGTGTCACCTCCAACTTCGACACCACGCCCTTCTGCAACCGGTTCGAGATCGACCAAAAATCTTTCGGGTTTGAGCTTTTGAGGGGCTAGCCTTTCATCAAGCATCGGCCATCCTGCCATGTATATCGAATTCAAAACCCTAAAAACAAATAATCGAGTTTATAAATCATCCATTTTTTTTCCTAAACATCTAAAGCACTGAAACACAAAAAAAACATAAAAATCTACAGAAACACTAACATAGTATTGGTGACCCATACACTTGAGCATAAGAGTAGTGAGAAACGGTACAGATTAAGAATCTGGGTTTTGCTTGGAAATGGGTTTTGGCGGGAAAAGATTAGAACCTGGCTAGGGCTCTGGACTTTGGAGCAAGCCCTGGTTCTGTGCCCTCTACGTCCCGCGCTTTCTCTATCTGAGTTGCAGATAGTATTTGAGAAGGAGGGAGGGGCTAAATTTCAAGTTTTGAACAGATACAGCCCCTCTTGCTCAAAATCCAAAATTTTCATTGGAAGAAAAAAGAAAGACGTACCTGTGTAGAGAGATAGCTTGGGTGGGGTTTCAATGACCCTTTTGTGACCTCCTTGACCTTGGCCCCAACTTCTCTTCAACTTCCAATATTTCACCCCTAATTTGTTTTTCTTATAGCCTCATAGGACTGTCTCTCACGGTATCTCTCTCTTTTGAGCTGTAAAGAGGGGATTACGAGAAGAGTTCCATTTTAAAAAATAATAAAGATTCAATTAGGGTTGATGGTATTTAGAGGAACCATTCCATCTCATACACAGGTGGGTTGGATCATCCATTAATCTTGGTTAATATTTAACTGGATGGTCGAGTTAAGGTGTTGGAAGGGTAGATTGTGGTTAGACTTGGAAAAAGAGGTTTTTATTGGAAATGACAAAGGATTGATACTTTTATTTTTATAAATTAAAACTTATAAAAATTTTATTTAAAATAATTATAATTAATAAATTTGTTAAGTTATAAAATTTAATAAATTTAATATTTTATAATTAATTTTATAAAATATTTATGAGTCAAGCTTAATAGGATTAATTTTTTTCTAAAAGTGCCTTTTGTTCATGTAATTTAAAAAAATTTGTTAGAATCTGGGATCGAGAATCTTTAATTTCAACATTTGGTTGAACATATAAAAAAAAGGATACCCTAGCATTTATTTTTCCCATGAATAAAAATTTTTCATAAAAACATAAGAATTGAATATCATGTGAAAATGCAAAAATCATTCATTTCACATAATGAGAATAAGGATATTATTTAAAGTGACTTTCTTACCTTCATTTAATAAAATAGTTAATTATTTTCATGATGATTTGATAATAAACGTGACAACAGTTATGATAATAGTAATAGTAATAATGACAATAATGATGATAATAATATTAATGATGGTGCTGGTGCTAATGGCTGTGGGAGTGATCTGATAATAGAAAAAGTGGCAACGACCAATGGTTGTGGTAGTGACTTGATAATGGAGATAGTTGTAACGAGGGTAATTGCAACAATTATATATAGCAATAATGATGATGATAATGATATTAGTGATAATAATAATAATTATGATAATAATAATAATTATAATAATAATAATAATTATGATAATAATAATAAAAATAACAATGATATTGTAGCAATGATGACTGATGTTATCGATGACAATGACAATAACAATGTCATTACAAATGGATTAAAAGTGTTGTAATTAGTTATTAAAAATGTTATGCTTAATTAAAGTAGTTTACAAAATTAATGTAATATTTCAATGACTATTATTGTTAAACTAAACATGGGAATGCAATATTCATTTAATACTTATTGATATTTATATCACTAAATAAATAGCAAAATATATATTTATTAAAATCTTAATTTTTGGTATATTATTCTTAAAAATATAGTTTGAAATGGAAATTAAAATTCAAGGAGGAATGTGATCCCATGGTTTTCAACTTCAAGGTTATAAAAGGCTTTCCACTTCTTAACTTTTCTCATGCTATGAATTTATTTTCTTCAGGTTTTAATTCATTTTGAATCTGTATAATGCTATTTTTTCGCCACTTACCAGTGTCCTTGAATTCCTTATATGGCACAAATAATTGATTTTCTATATGGGCATAATAATATACATGAATCTAAAGCTTAATTCAAAACATCATAATGAAAGAAAAATATTACATTAATATTCTAATCTCCGAATAATTATTCGCCAAGAATAATATACATAACTTACACTTTGATGAACCCAAGCTCAGATTTACGAGTGCGATAATTTATTTTAGATTATTTAGCATTGCTCATTTTCAATTAGACGATTAAGACAATAAATGTAATTAATTTTTTTATTAACATATATTTAAATTCTAATCAAGCATGTAGAATAAGATGTGTTCAATAGTTATTGAAACTTAAATTGAGTTTATAATTATTCAATTCAAAATCTTATGAATAAAGCTTGGTTTATTAAATTAATTGAGTCATAAATTTGTCATAGACTTACTAATAAATACTTTTAATCATGCATAAATTTATAATTGAAGTCAATACTCTAAATCTTTACTAAAATTATCTTGACAAGTCATTAATAGAAAATCTATAATATATATATACTCATTTAAAAAATTTATTATTAGTATAAATAGTTAAAATTTTAATTTTTAAATTTCAAATAGTAAATATTTCAAATTCTAAATTCTTAGTCTCCATCATTTAAAGGTCTTCTAATTCCTTGAAAGGAACATCCTATCTTATCATCTCTGATTCACCTCTCCATAATTATTATTCTAAAGTTTTTAAAATAAATTTATAAGTACTAATCTCTCAATATTTCTGGTCATAATTATTCATACTCTATTTTAATCATGGTCCTAAATTAAATTCAAGATTTTTTTTTTTTATAATTTGATGAGCATGATCTTTTGAAGGCCGTATATACATACAGATACCGAAGATTTTACCCTAAGATAGAAGATGAGTGTGATGTAATACTTGCCTTTTGTTTTTGTTGGCCTTTGGGTTTTGATAATTGAGAAGAAAGAGAAAGAAAAAAATGGAGATTGATCTCTCACAGTTGGCCAAAAAAGTGTAAAAAAAAAAAGTGGTCTCTATAATATTGAACAGGAGATAAAAAATTTGACATTAAAATGCAGTTTTTGATTTATTTTATATCATACATACTATTAGATTTATTTGAATATTTTAATAACATTTTTCGTATGAATATTATTCTTTTATATTTTATCATGAATGGCACGGAAAATAAAAAGCTCTAATATCTATTAATGTAATTTCAAACATCCAATGTTTGAATTAAATTTAAATTAAAAATGGGCTTAAATGTCAGATGTTTGATTTTTCTCAGTTCATCTAACTCGTAATCCATGTAATGCAGAGTCTAATTTTAAATTCAGTTTAATTATGACATAAATGCATTTAAATTTTATACTCATTGAGAGATATAATTGAGTTAGAAAAACAATTAAAGTTATGGATAACAATTTTTGTAATAATTAATAGAGAAATAAATTCTCAGAATGATAAATAGATTTTTTTTTTGGTGGAAACAGATTTATTTTTATACTAACTCAAATTATAATAATTGTTACTATATGGTAAGAGCAAAGCTGGTAGCACATGTGTGCTAGGAGGAGGCTGGAGTGGTATTGATACATCATTTTTTGGTATTAGTTGAACACATTAAGTTATACTGTGTATACTTAGCATTACTCACATGATAAATTAGTTGGAGATACTTTCAAAAGTATGTGCATATATGTTTGTGTTAAAATGAGTTATATTTGATCAGTTTGTCAATCTTGATTCAAATAAAAAATGGATTCATTTTATCTTTATTACAACTCAATTAATAACGAACTTTTAAACGGGTTCACTTAATTTTTTTTTTTTTGGTTATGTAAAAAAAGTTCAAACTCTTAGGTGAAGGATAAAAGACGAGAAATGAGAATGGGTTACACCATTTGTATTAACCACAATCTTAACTTTAACTTAATGAATTTTGAGTAGATTGGCTCATTACACTTGCAAGTTTTTTTTTTTATAAGATGATAAAATATTGGGCTACCAACTCCCGCACCATCTAACCCAAAATTAATGAAAGAACTTTATTGGGTTGCAGTCTATTAAAAGAGTAAATAGATAATAAGTGCAGTTTTTTTCATCTTTAAACTTTGCAAGCACTAATTCTAGTCCCACAGAATTTTTCATATAGAAAATACACACTACATCATAATCAATCTATGTAAAACTTTTGTAAGCATATTGTATCTCAAATTTGTGAAAGGTAAGTTAATCCAAGCTGACCCAATATAATAATTTGATGGGTGTGACAACTAGCCCACTCAACTTGTTAAAGCAAGCCCAAAGCTGTAGGCTCTTGGCTATAAAAACCCACTATAAGAGGAAAACTTGTGTGTTTTTTGCTTGGGTTTAATTTTGGTTTTTCTTTTTGGATGTGGTTTGTTCTTAGTTTGAGTTTAAGATATATGCAAGCAAATATTGGGCTTAAGTAGAAATTAGGATATTTAAAATATGATCCTACTATATGGCATTTTTTTTTTTTAGGAGTGTTTTTGGACTGAGTTAGATTGAATTTGTTTGTGTTTGGAGGATTTTTTTTTTCCAAATCCAAACTAATCTGATTGAGCTATTAGTGCGTTGAGTTGGATTAGGTGATCTAATTATCTGATTAATTTTTTACAAAATTAAAATTTCCAATTTAAGTAGTACATTATTTTTTGCAGTTTAAATTGTGAAGTACATAAAAATAATGCTAAATCATAAACTTTAACCCATAAGTCAATAATCAATTCTAAATCTAAACCCATTTGTTTTAGGAGTGTTCTTGCACTAAGTTAAATTGAGTTTGTTTGTATTTGGAGGATTTTTTTTTTCCAAATGCAAACTAACTTGATTGACCTATTAGTGCGTTGAGTTGAATTAGGTGATTTAATTATCTGATTAATTTTTTACAAAATTAAAATTTCTAATTTAAATAGCACATTATTGTTCATAGTTTAAATTGTAAATTACATAAAAATAATGCTAAATCATAAACTTTAACCCATAAGTCAATAATAAAGTCTAAATTTAAATCATAAGTCAAATAGTTAATAAAAAATTCTAAATCATAAAAATTGATTCGTTTTAAACTGAAGAATACACCAAACTAATAGCATAGTATGTTGAATATAGCATCAGCAAGAGCACAAAACTATAATGAAGCTACAAACATAACCAAATCCCAGAAATACTAAAAGGTTAAGAAATGACCTTAAATGCATTCAGCTGCAACCAAATACAATAACAATGAAAATTCAATTTTAGGCATCGGCCATTTTTTCTAAGTTTCTTGTGGAAAAACTTCATTTGACTTACAATATCAGAGTTAGAACTTTTTAAACGTGCATATAATGAAAGGGAAAGGAAAAAAATGGCCAAGGTAAGATTAGCTTTTGTTTTTCATTAGGTTGGTCAGGGGAATTTTCAAACTCGCAACTTGAACTAATCTAATCGAGTTGAAAACTTTTTGACTCTATCAAACAGAACTACATGACCCAACCCACCAAAATATATTTGGTTTGGGTGTGGTTGATTAAGTCTGTGGGTTACTTTCAATCCAACCAACACTACTACTTTTTTTTTTTGTTACTTGAAAATATGTATATTTAAATGTGTCAGTTTAGTTAATAAAATTTTGTAGTAGATGCAAATATTAATATTGAACTTGGTATTCATCAAAGGGAGAAGAGTTCAAGGAAATAAGAGCTATATCTTCTATTAATGTGTAACTATATTACTAAAACAAGCCAATATAATGGTGGCTCATTAGTCATGGGTACCAATTAGTAATTATAAGAGAGAAGCTTCAAATTCTGCAATCCCCTCTCTTATACCATTTTGATGTTTGAGTTCCCATTAGACTCCTCCCTACCTTACTTAGGCACCCCCCCACTAATAATAGTGAATGTCTTGACAAGAGACCCATGGAGTATTGGTCCTTTTATTCCCCCACCCTACTTAGGTGCTCTCTTGTTAATAACAGTAGGTGCCTCAATAAATAGACTCTTGGAGTATTGATACCTTTATTTCCATTAGACTCCTCTCTCACCCCACTTAGGTACTCTCTCACTGATAATAGTAGGCACTCGGCAAGAGACCCTTAGAGTATTGATAATTTTATTCTCTCACCCTACTTCAGCACTTTCTCATTGATAACTATGGACGTCTTGACAAAGATATTCTTAATGTATTGATACTTTTATACAAATTATTGCAAACAATTTTATTCTATTAAAATTAATAGTGGGTTATTAATCCTCAATTATGCTGATGTAGTTTTGAAATATAGCATGAAAATTAGAGGTGTACAAAATATACTGACTTTCACAAACTCAAACCTGACCCATAACATGCACTTTCATATATTGTTAAATTATATAGGTTTCATATTTCTCATCAAATCCAACTCAACTGAGGATTAATCGACTATCCAAAATATATGTAGAATTTGTCAACTCAATCAAGAATTAATTGACCATTCAAAATATACATAAAATCCATCAACTTAACTAACCTTGACCCTTGTATATACAATTTAACCTCATTGAACACACCCCTAATAAAAACTAATCATTACATAATTCAAATGATTAAAAATTAAGGTGCATAAATATAATAAAACTTATAATCTAATGTGTCATATTTTATTAATTAGTTATATAAAGTTATTAAATTATATTATATATATTATATTGTATAATAAATACAAGTCAGCTCACTTTTTATAGTATTATTTTTTCATTAGTTTATATAAATATTATCTTTCTAAATGAGTTGTTTCTAAATCAGTTTTTAATATTATTTTTTTAACATAAGAGTGATAGTCACTAAAATAGAGATAAGTTTTTGAATTTAAAATGAGAAAATTTTAAAACAACAATTAAGTGTTCTTGTATCATTAAAAATGCCAATAGATACTTTATATTGATTTTATAATATGAGTTATTAATTATTTGCTAAATTAGGAAACAAAAAGTATTTGTTTTCCAAGAAACTAAATAAATCTCGTAAATTTCATTAAGAATGTAGGATTTTAAGAGTTATTTTTTTCTTTTCTTTTAATTATGACAGAATTTCCGAAGAGAACAAATTTGGATAATGATTTCGAAAGATAAAAATGGGAATCAGCTAAACAAAAGGAACATACAGAGATGTGGGACGAAATCTGTTTAGTCAACAAAAGCAGGCTAAATAGGTAAATATTGTAATCTCATGTCTCTAGTTGCTAATACGAGAAGTTCTCCGAATGCTGATTATTACAGCTTAGGGTTCCAGTTTAATTGAAATACCGGGAACAGCCCCGGCTGTCAGAAAATTTTGCAAACTAACCCCTTTGCAGTTTTACTTTAAGGTTTTGCCCCACAAACAATTGCACTTGAAGGATTTACTTTTACATTTTTTTTCCTTTTTTCTTTGTCACTAGTCTTGCCTCTTAATTTAGATCAGCTCGAGTAAGAAGTAGAATGTATTTGGACCCATTTTTTTTCTTTAAAAAGTGTTTTTTCTGTAAGAAAAACTACTTTTAAAGAAAAGAATTAATTGAAAGAAAAATTATACTAGCCAACACATGCACATTTTTGTCATAAGAATACAAAATTATGGTAGAGATGAGATTTTTTATTAAGTTTTTACATGGTAGCAAGTTCAAGTCTCTGTTGAGGCCATATTCTATTCCATGCTTGTTATACCTAAAAATTTGATATTTAGAAAGCTTGAAAGGGAGTAGATCCATAATAAAAATTCACTTTATTGAGATTCTATAATTATAGGTTTTTGATTTTCTTACTCCTGGTGTAAGCATTATTAAAATTTCCCATAGTTTGCTGTCATGTTCCTTTTTAGTAAATGAAATATGACGCTCATGACCCAGAAAAGTACTCATCTTCACCTTCTTGTTCCAATTGGTTGTAAAAATTAGGAAAAAAGGGTTACTCTAATTAAATGCATCATACAAAAATTTTACAAAAATATTACACACTATCAGATTAGTTGAATTTTATAGTTTAGTTTATGAGATTTAATAAATTTTATAATTTAAAATTTTTTAAATAAAATTATTGTGAGATTTAGTTTATAAAAATAAAAAAACATTAATATACAATAAGATTATTGGCTGCAACATTATCCCACTGAGCGTGCCAATCCAAATACCCTACGACAGTACTGTCAATCACTAAAACAGATACAAACAATGCGAACATGACAAATTCAACATGGCAAATTCCCCCTTTACCACAAAGAAGAAAAAAATAAAAAATTGAATTGCTATTTTCTTGTGTTTGCTTCATCAATTTGACATTAGAAATTAATTACTTTTTTGACACATGAGGGGAAACTAATGTTTTTCTTAACTTACCTCTACTCTTTAGCCTAATTTATAGCCAAGAAGAAAGCCAAAATAGAGTAATGTGATAAAATAACAAAAAGTAATATTATTCTTATCACGAAATTTTTTGTTAAAACTTTACAAAATTTATGTATGACCATGTTTTATAGGTCTCACATAATTTAGATTGTGAAAATGATAAATTTAATAATTTACATTTTTTAAAGTGAGAATTTTATAATATTCAATACGTGTGGGAATATAAGAACTCAATAACAAAATAGGTTGATATAAGCCACCAAGGCTTGCCAACCTCCTCCTGTAGCCAACACGTGCAAGAATACAGCTGCATTACTTGATTTTCTTATTGCACAAACATTTGGTAAATCTAAGATACTATTAGAATGCTCTTACCTAATATAACCAGGGGAACAGTTTAGAACCATGGTTATACCAAGAAGGAATGCTTAATGAGAAACTGCTTTTTGCATCTCTTTACAATCAGTGAAAAGATAATGGCAAAATGATCTTTTGTGATTAATATATTGGCTGCACAAAGGATCCCAATGAAGAGGGACTCAAAAGACTGTGATAATGACAGAATATTTTGCAGCTCTAGGATGTCCTGATCCAAGCTCATTGGAAACCCTTGCACTAAGGTGAAAAACACACACAAAAAAAAAAAAGAGTTTTGGATCCATACAAGTGAACTGAAGACAGAGATTTGAAGAATTTTACCTAATAACTGCATTATTCCTCTTAGCAACATCCTTTCCCATTCAATGACATTCATATTATGAAACCGGAAGAAACTCCCTATTCTTATAATTTTTTTTCACCTAATAACTGTATTGATTTTTATAAACAATATACCTTCCCATCTAATGATATTCATATTATTGAACAGAAAGAATTTCACTATTTTTACAATTTTTAATTTTTTCACTAAAACCCAGAAATCCCTGGAGGCTAACCATGACAAACCTTTCCTCCCTTCCTTGCACATACCAAGATCATAAGCCACTATAGCCATCAATTTTCGTACACAACTTTAACACTCTAATAAAGAGATAAAGAATCCCAGTGTGTACCAATAGAGCTACAAAACCAACCCATGCCAGGATCCTACTTTGCTCTGTGCCTGCGAGAACTTTTGGCTCGCTAGGAAAATTGATGGCCAAAGAAATTAACTGTGGGATAGTTTGGATGTGGTATATTTCCCAGCAAGTATAATATATATGTTGTCTGTAAAGCACATAATGCATTATATTTATGAGAATGCAGATGTGGAGCTTAGGGCTGTAGTTGAGTCAAGCTTTTAACGAGCTATTAAAACTTGTTAGAAGCATGAATTGGGTTGGCTCTTTTTCATTGACGCAAACCTTTTTGGATTTTTTAAGGTCTTTTTTTTTATCTTTTGAGTAAGAGATTAATTTTTTTTTTGAAACAAGACTTATATTAACAAATTACTTCAAAATTTTTTAAAATGTAATAAATTTTTACTGTACTAACACTTTATCAGAAAGTAAACAAAGCTTAATTTTGGTTTGAAGCACATGCAGTAATAATAATTAGTTCAGATTGAGATATTCATTGCTGGGCTTGATTGACTCCATTTGCTAGTGGCTTGTTAACACAAGTGAAATAATATACAGTCTATAACGAGGAATATATATCTTACATATGGAAAATTGCATATTATAAAATAAGGAAATATTTTAACATTTAAAAAAACCAAATTTATTAAACAAGTCAAACTCAAATTAGCTAGTGTTTGATTGAGCCCAACTTGACTTGAAAACAGGCAATTAGATCTCATTAAGGGTGAGGGATTTAGATAGATCACTGCAAGATTCTAAATTCAAACTTTCATGTCATCATATATTGAAAAAAGAGTTAATTTTTTTTTCCAAATGTAGCACACCAAAATTAAAGCCCACACTTCAAATTCAATTTTTGTCGAAGATAACTTCTTCTAATTATCTCTCAATCTATCTCTAAAAATAATTATTTAAAACAAAAACTAGACTTACAATAGACAATAGGCAATACTTACCACCCTACCTTGTGTAATCTAATATTTTTTTTAATCATAATTTTAATCTTCACTTCAATAATGAGAATTAGAGCTCAAATTCAGCAAATAATACTGAATGTATGTGAATATACTAAATAATTATACAAGATTAAATAACGATAATTTGATATTTATATTTTACAAAAATATTGTGTAACTTTTGTTTAATAAACCTTGTGCAATAATTATTACTCAACTCAGCTGCCCAACTTGAAGAAAGTATAGATAGATTAGGGCCAAGAGTTGATGGGCATAATGTCTTAATCCTTTTCCATTCTTGATATTTAGTTTGCAATGTCAAATGTGAATGTTTGACTAAGCACACCACCTGAGCTGAATGATATCTGGAGATTCCCCCAAAGGGCAAAAGCCAAAGAGAACCCAAAGTTGGTGACAAAAAGATAAGACAACAGAGACCCATTATTTAGCGTTTGAAAGCGAATCCCAGAATCCTACTCAATTGCAGTAGCACACCATGATAGCTTTTAAAGAGGCACCCTTATTATTCTTTTTCATCATCAGAAAGTGGAAGGGGAATGAAGGGAGATGCACCTCCAATTCTGGTTAAATGATAGGCCATTATTAAGTGGTTTTTGTATATACTATCCAATTATAGAAATGATAGTTCATGGAGCCACCATTATCCAAATCTCACCAAACCTCAGACCTAACATCAGACAACCCAAATAAAAAGTATGATTGAACAAGGCAAGGGAATGAATAACGATGCCCTCCTTGATAGAAGAATGTTCAGAACAAGCATAAACTTGTTACCATGTTATATTCTAGAGTCTCATGATTAAGATTTAAAATACAAGATATATGCAGAAATTAGTATTTCATTTGAAGTAAGAAAAACTGATACAAAAAAGGCTGGAGAATCCACTCTTTCAACATCATAGAACATATAACCAAAGTTCCTCCAGCAAAGGCAGCTACTTTATATCTTACATCCACTATTGTTCTTTTTCTACAGTCCTCCCCTTATAGAGGTAAAAAAGGAGACCAGAATTTTGTTCAACGAACATTGGCTCTGAAATCTGTTGGAGTAGGTATGTCTACCATGAATGATTCTGAACCAGCAATTGACCCTTCCACATTGCCACCGGATGAGCTGCCACCAGTGGATAACCCATCGCCAGAATCAGCCGTCACCCCATGAAAGGATTCGCCAGTAACCAATGCTTGTAGCAATTTAGGCGACGGAGGAACACTCACTTCTACTAACCCCTCCAACATTTTCACCACCATTCCCATGGTAGGCCTCATTTCCTCATCATCTTGAATGCACCACACTGCTACCAATGCAATTCTCCTAGCCTCTTCAAGGTTATATGCATTTCCAAGCCTCTCATCAACCACAGCAGCCACATTGTCCTCAATTATCTGCCGCGCTGCCCATGGAGGAAAGAACCACTTTTCCCCTGCCTCATATCCTCTCTCTCTGCCACCAGCAGACGGAGGGGACTCCACATTCCTGCGACCACCAATTAGTTCTAACAATGTCATCCCATAGCTGTAAACATCAGCTTTTGTGGTAATTGCCACACCAGAAATCCACTCCGGGGCTACATAACCCCAAGTACCCCTCATGGTTGCCAATACCCGACTGAAGTCCCTTCCTATGAGCTTAGCTAATCCAAAATCCGAAACTTTTGCAGTGAAATTACTATCCAAAAGGATGTTTTCAGGTTTGATATCACAATGAATGATGCAATCTCTACATTCTTCGTGTAAATATGCTATCCCTTTAGCTGTACCAATCGCTACCCGGAACCTAACATCCCAGCTCAAACTAGGCCCCTCTTTACGCAGATAAGCACTCAGAGCACCATTTGGCATGTACTCATAAACCAAAAGCCTATGAGAGTTTTCTGAGCAAAACCCTCTCAATCTCACAAGATTAACATGTTGAATATTGCCAATTGTGCACACTTCCGCTCTGAATTCTTTCTCTCCACCCCCAGGCCTCTCCAAACGTTTCACAGCAACAAGCGTAGAATCTGGCAATTCTCCTCGAAACACTGTCCCAAAGCCACCATGCCCAACTTTCTCCGAAAAGCCCCGAGTCGCCAATTGAAGCTCCTTGTAAGAAAAGAATTGCAAATTCAACACAGGCACCAAGCCATCTTCCTCCAATTTCTTCCTCTTAATCCTTCTCTTCAACGACATCAACAATGTCACCACTGTAGCTCCCAAAACAGCAACTGACCCGATAATAATAGCAGTCAAAGCTACATGATTCAATTTCTTCTTCGCAGATACTCCTCTTTGCACCCTAACATACAACACATCCTTACCGGAGCTCCCAGAAGAAGTAGAATTTTGAAGATTTAAAACTGGCCCATAAAAGTTCTTGCATAGACTGGCACTTTCATCAAAAGATAAACCAACGCAAAGGCAAGACTTCAAACAAACAGTCTCACAAATACTTCGAGACTTACAGGAAAACGAATGGACATCTGATTCATTGAAGCTCATACTTACAAGCTCTTCGAATCCATCGCTTTTATTGCAAATTTCATCACTTTCATGACGACAACCAGCGGAATAGTCATCAGAGACCCATTTCCTCTCGTCTACGGGTTTGAAACCAGATAGGCATTCACACGGCTTCACTATTTCACCAGTGCAGACACCCAAGTTCCCACACAGTCCAGGAACCTTACAAATATTCTCCGGCTGGACCCAGAACATGTTCCAGCTCCCTGTCTGCTGCGACCACGTATATTGTTGGACCAGCCCAGTAGACTCAACCCGGAAAAACGTGGGTGGTCTCAACCCGTTCAACGGTTTTTCCAAGAACCCAAAAGATGCGGTAGGAGTGAAAGGATCGGTGAAATGGAACTGATAAATGTAAGGAACCATCATCTGCGGCACTCCGCGGAATGCCTCACCGGTCCAATTCCCGGAGGTCCAATAAGGTATGGTGTTATTGAAGACGAGCTCGAACTCACCGTAACTCGGTGGTTTCAGCCGCAGCGAATAAGAACCCGGAGAAGGGTCGGTGGGGCTCCGCCATGAAACCAAGTATCGGTCCCGGGTCATATTCATGCCCGGTAACCATGTGTTTGTCGGGTAATCGAAGCTCTGCCATGAAACCGAACCTTCAGGAGTAAGCAAAACCAAGTTCCCATTCTCCAAGAGCTTCACCTCTGTTGAAATCTCCGTGTTCGTGCTCTGCCAAAGAATCGAATTCGATGAATCTTTCACAGCTAATCGACCAGTTTCCGTGATTTCCAGCGTCGTTTCAGCGAGATTTTTACTGGGTTTTTCTCTATTAGCAACCCAGACGAAGGTTTGAATGGAAACCGAGACATACCGAATTGCCAAATAAAAGTTGGGTTCTTCGCCATTGATGTTGAAGAAACCAAGCTCGAATGTTTGATTCTCACTTAAAATCGTTCTGTCCCCTCTAATTAAAACTGGGTTTGACTCCAGCTCCGTGGCTTTGGCAAGAGAAGCAGGAATGGCTTCCTTTACATCAAATTCAGAAGCAGAAACAGCATGGAGGGCTGTCACTGTTAGAAGGGATAGAAACAAACTTAGTATCAAGGAAGAAGGAGGAGTTGTAGGTAGTGACATTCTGGCTGAGTTTCGTCAACAGGGTTTCTGTTCAGAGAAAACATTTTCCCCGCAAATGACACATGGTTGAGCTAAAGGATTAATCCAGAAGAGTTCAAGGCCAAAGAGAGAAAGAAGGGGAAGAAGGATCTTCAGATAGAGATGTGTGTTCCTGCAAAAGCTGCAATTCACGGACATTACGAAAAAGGTTCATTCTTAAAGGATCTCGGAAGCGTTAGACCGATATTCCAGGATTACCCTTATGCTGACCCCTCCCTTCTCCTTTTTAAAATCATATCTTTGCATTTTCACTCGTTTGGTGAAATTTTTATAAAAAATTAAAATTTATTTTATAAAATTGAAATTATTAAATTTTAAATAAAATATAACAAATTTAATATTTTATATTTAATTTACAAAATTTGAATAAATTCTATTTTATAAGATTAACATTTTTCAAACTTTTAAGGCACATTCTATATAATCATCTTTTTTATAAGTTATAGAATTTGAGTTAGTATTTAATTTTAATTTTGAAATTTTATTTATATATTATTTACTATCATTAAAAAGAGGAAACATTTATCCTATTTTATTACATAAACAACCAGGTTGAACGTTTATTTTGTTCTTAAAATTTAAAATTTTAATATTTTTAATCTAATTTCAAAATTCATGACAAAATTATTTATCCTATTATTATATAATTAAATAAATTATATTTTGTATTCATACTCAACTAATTGTAAAGCAAAAGCAATATATATTGCTAATTTGATGGAGTTTTTAATTGTTATAATTTTTTAAAAATCAATTTGATTTCATTATTTTGTAAAAATTAAAGAATTATTTAGTTTTTAAATAGTGCTTCATTTATATAAAAATTTATAAATAATTCTGCTAAAAATATCCAAAACGTACGAAGATGAGAAAAGAGAACAGGGCTATTTTGGTAAATGAGAAGGGAGAGAGAGAGAGCGAGACAGTGGTGTAAGACGAGTGTTGTGAAGTCCGCTGGTGTGGTCATCTATTTTCAACGCGTGGATATGAGAGATTATTAAAATAATAACAAAAATTATTTTTTTAATTTATGTTAAATAAATAAATAGTAAAATAGCAGGCGGCAATTCCATGGGTAGGAAGTGGGGACCACCGGAGTCGGAGAGGTCTGGTGTGCTACGACCACAAGACATGAGGAAACGTGTCACCTTTAGTCAAATTGCTATCTTCTTCTTTTTGCCTTGGTTGGATGGATCATGGATTTCTATTTTTACAAATCAAACTACTAAATTGTTTTTGTTAATTATTAAGTATTATATATAAAATAAGATAATTTTAAATTATTTAATTTTTACTTTTTAATTAATTTTACAATATAAAATTTTTATTTTTATTTTAGATAATTATAACTTCTTACACTATTAAATTTTATTGGAGCATTTGTTATTTTATAAACTGAAACCCCTTGCAATTGGAGAATCCAAATAGCTAAAATTTTTTAAGTGAATTTTATTATTTTATCTCACTTTTAAATTCTCACTAAATTTTCTTTTACTTTTTCAAATTTACGAGTCAATTATCTTATTTATATCAATTTTATTTTAAAATTATAATTATTTAATTTTATATTATTTATAATAACAACAATAAATATTATTTTTATAAGTTTAAATTTATAAAAATTTAACTAAAAATGTATAATAATAAATAATTAAATTTCGTAAAAATCTAAGTCATATATCATGGCATATGTATTGTATTGAGCAATTTAGAATCTCTGTTACGTGGACTATTATTTTCCATAAATATTTATTATATAATCAAATATTTGAAAAAATGCTTATATAATCTCTCCCAATCCCATTTGGAGGCTGGGAGGATTGTGACAAATTCCTTGTCGTTCTGCGTTTTTGTACACGCTCACATAAAAGAGGGAAGAGTGGGGGGGACAAGGTTACAGCCCCATTCCCACTCTCACAGCTGAATTTAACATGTAGCAGCTGGTTAAGAGGGATGCATATCTTTTGCCTTTTTAATATAGGATGTGTAATAGAAGAGGGATAAGATAGATAATTAAGAAAAAAAATTAGTAAAAAAGGTGAAATTAATAGTTTAAATTTGTATATAAATTAAAAAGAGATTAAAAAAAATCATCAAAATTAAAGGATTAAAAAAATTAAAGAATTCAATTTTAGTTAAGAGATAAAAGATAATTAAATCTAGTAGTTTTTTATTTTTTGAATTTCATGATTTTTTTTATTTCACATAAATATTTAAGTTATAAATTTCATTTTTCTTAACAACTTTTTTTATCTTAATTTTAAGACTAGATCTCCTAACTTTAAGTTAAAAAACAATAAGAAAGAGATAAACATAAAATTAAAAAATAAAAAATATTAAAAAATAAAACTTTTATATTAAATTATAAAAATATAAAAAAATTCATCAAAATTAATAAAAAAAAAATCTAAATTTCTTAATTTTTTATCTATCTCTCATTTAAATCACCTTTAACTCTTAAAATTAAAATTAAAAGTTAACCATTTCAATCCGACCCAACAGCTTTGCTTCTTTTGGAAAATTTTTACATTGAATCAGTAAGAAGGAAAACACTTATTCTTAAACTCTGGAATGCTTGAATTTTTCATGACAATATACACCAGTTTCTATTATTGTGTTGATAACTTGTGAAGTTATATTAAAAACACAATGGTTTGGATAGTTTAAGAAATATGTATGCATTTTAAAGGAGTGCTTTCACTATTAACTTGCCATTAAATGATTATGCACATACTAAATAACCAAACCTTTGAATGCTGATGCCTTTTTCATAACTGGTGCCCATGTGATGTGCTGGGAAAGTCGTTAGAAGCATTATCTCGATGAAATAGATGATAGAAGTTGCAATCTCAAGGACCCTTTATTCCTGCCTCTGCCAACTGCTGATGGGTTAGGCATGGATTTTGAATTTATATAGTATTGTTTTCAAAGTTTTGTCCCACATTCCTTTGAGAAAAAATGGTTCAACAAATACCAATAAGTTGGAATTCCTACTGCTCTGCATTCTTAGTAATCCATTTCAGTCAACTGTGACTCATTAAGTTCACTATTGGCAACTGCCACTCTTGTCTTTTCCCTTTTTCTTCATCAACTATAGACAAAAACAAATGAAGGCAGCCTACGGAAGTCTATGGTTGGAAAAATAAACAAGTTCTTTGATTTGGACACATTCATGACAGTCTGCAATGGGGTTGCTTACCACTAATGGTGCCATAGAATTTGTTGAGCAGGTTTTGTCATGGGAAAGTCTAATTCCGCTAACACTTAAGTACGAAAACTTTAGAAAACAGAGTCACTTGATTTTTTGAAAATTTATCAATTAAATTTTAAGATTCAATAAATCTTATAATTAAAATTTTTAAATAAAAATTTTATAAAATTTAATTCATAAAAATAAAAAGACTCTTCTACTTAGGTTCTATAGCTTCAAGAGAATGATAGCTTATATGATGAAACAAAATTGCTTCAATTTGTGTAAACAAAGTCTTTGGAACCTGAGTACTAAAATTAAGTCTAACATTAAACACATGAGCATAGAAAGATGACAAGCAGTACAGCTAGAAAACCTTCCATTCCAATCTATCATTGGGGAGGGTTTTATGCTATTTTTTTTTTCTTTTTATCGCCACTTTACCCAATCAATATTATTGAAAAGTTTCTAAGCTACCATGTCTTGTAATATCTATCCATTATCACCCTATTTATGCTTCTGGTTTCTCTGTTCCTACAAACTACAACAATAATAAATAAAACATTATTTTACTAACTAAAGTTAGCTACATTGATAAAATGTCATTAATCATAAAAATTAAATTATTAAGAATATCATTTATTATAATTTTTTAATAATCTCTTTAGCTATCTTCTTTATTTTTTTTCTTTTCCTTTCATTAGGCTAAATATAATTTGATCAACTTTTTTCAGTAAGATTTTTAATAGTCTTCTTTACACATGTTTAAACTATCTTAATTAAATTTTTATCATTTTCTCTTCAGTAGACACCACACCAATTTTTTTTTATATATAATTATTTTAAATCTTATCTTTTCTTATATATTCACTCATCTATCTTAACATTCTTATTTCTATTACTCTCATTTATTACTCTTGTTGGCTCTTCAATACCTACCACTCACATAAAGCATAGTTGTTATAATAATTTGATAAAACTTTCATTCAAACTTGATAGGTATTTGTGATTACAAATAACTCTCAAGAAATTTTTTTATTTTAATCATTTAACTTGTATCCTATGACATCACTATTAATCTGTTCATCATTTTGTAAGATCAATATAAGATATTAAAATCTTAATATTTATGGTATGATATGCTCCCTAACTTCTATCTTTAAATCATCACTAACTTACTTTTTGCTAAACTTACATTCCATATACTGTGCCTTCTACTTAAATAGAAACCATTTAATTCTAGAGCCTTTCTTCACAACTCAAGTTTAAAATTAACTTCTTCTCATAACTTCTCTATTAGATTATATCATATATATAAAAAATACATTTAAGAAAAGCATACAATTTTTTATTCCTATAAACTAATACTTACAAAAATTCTACTTAAGAAAATTTAGACAATTAAATTTATTGAAACTCATTAAATTGTTAAGCATTTTGTTCCCACTTTTATGTCGGCACAACTTTTCTCTTATGTCTAATGTTAAGAATCATTCTACAAACATGGGCATCATAACAAGAGGATACCAACATGAATATCGATCCTCTGACATTAAGTTAGAAAAATTAAAATGAAATATATATAATTAAGAGAGAAAAATAATTAAAAAAATAAAACTCACACATTAAATGATTAAGAAATAGAAAGAAAAAGAAAGTCAAGAAATTCAAATGTGTACCATTGTAGAGATTGTGAGTCCTCATACACAAAGTTTTGGTTTTGGATTCACTTACTTTTTTATTTTCTAACTTTAGTAATTTTTTCTCTATCTCTCTCTATTTTACCCTCAAATTTAAACTATGTATCATATTTTTTTCTCTTACTAATTCTTTCTTTTTTTAATTTTATTTCTATTTCTCATTTACTTTATTCTAACTTTCCAAAATCGAAAGTTAGAGGATTCCCATCCAATGTCGTGCCTACCCCTCTTGTCATGTTATCACACGAGAGGATTCAAATCAGGAAGTACTCAGGTTACAGCGGGCCGGCCCTTGCCACCAACCCAAAGGAAAAGAAAGTTTACAGTATACTTGCTCATTACACATACAACAAAGGACAGGACCACTGCCAGGCTATATACATTGAAAATGCATGGCAAACATCATTTACAAGATCAGTATACATTGTTTTTTCTTCCCCCCAAAAAGTACAGAAATACAATTAAACACTCAGAAATTTGTACAAGAAAAAAGGAGAATAGCAAATCAACACAAGAAGAAAAAGCCACCACTGACCATGAATTTCTGCTTCTTTGATTAATTGCTGTTTTCTTTCAGTACTAGGTAAAATTCCATCTGAAGAATTGCTGTGAAAGACACGCCACATGTTGTAGAATTCTGTCAAAACCTCATGCCTCTTCTCACAGATGACAATCTTAAACTGGCTAGAACATATAAATGCATGGCAAATCAAGAATAAATCTGTAGCTACCATCACCTAAACAGTAATTAAACAGTGAACTTTCTTCATCTATCATCCACGCACTTAGCAAGCTTTAATTTTAAAAGAAAGGAGCTAATTCAATGTCTGGTCAAAAATCATATCCTGTAACATCAGAGGAAAAAAATCACTAAAGTACAGTTTAATCGATGTAGAAGATAAAAACTCTTAGACAAGTATTTCCAGTCAACACTAACCGCACTCCTACATCTTCCTAAAATTGCTCTAGGCCCTGCTCCCCAAAAGATGAAAAAGGGTTGAGAGAAAGCAGTTTTTCTCCCCTTCTCTTCCTTCTTATAACCACTATATCTGGTGAGTAACTCCATACAAGGGTAGCAAGCATGATCGCTTGAACTCAAAAGATGCAAGCACGATAATAGCCCCACCCCTTTCCAGATTACAGTTTATACAAAACTTTTGCAAAAGGCAAACCTGATCACATATAGGACAGGAGTCACTTCTTTCCATCCATTCAAGAATGCAAGACAGGTGAAAGTGGTGTTCACACTTTGTCAGATTTTTAGGGTTCTCAACATCATATTCTGCATTAAAAGTAAAAATTCTTAGACAACAGTTTTCAGCAGCTAAAACGAGAGAGAGAGAAGAGAAATAGGAGAAGGAAAAAGGGGGGGGGGGGGGGGGAGATTATTTGTCCTGATCCCCTCAGCAAAGATATTTTAAAAACCAATGCAAAAAAACTTCAGTCACATGGGAACTGTACCTTCTAGACAAATTGGACAGACATCTTCCTCTTCTGTTATTAATAGACGAGATTCATTTGATTTTGATGATTCCAGCTTTTTTGGAGATATAGGTGCAGAATCAGGTTGAGTTTTGCAGTCTGACTCTTCAAAATCTTCACATGTGATTAAAGTTTCAAAACTACTACCACTGGATGTTTCTCTGCCAGACTCAGAATCTGTTGATGCTGGACAGCCCAAGACCATATCATATGGCAAAGGCGCAGGAGGGGCCTGGTAAGTATCAGGTGTGGATGCTTCCACGTTCAAACCTACCAGCAATCCAGCAGTGAGCGAAGCAGCTGTACCATCATTAGCAGTTAAAGACTCACGCTCTTCTAGAGCTGGTGGGCACTGCAGAAAGAATTTCTTCAAATTTCAAATGTTATGTTAATAAAAATAACTAAACATGATCGTCCAGTACAATAACTAGTAAACAGATTATCATTCTGAAAGAGCTTAAATGTGAAGAAAAACAATCTACATTTCATGACAACTCATCCTCCTCCTTATTTGAAATCCAGGGGATCTCACATGCCAGGGGCTGGTTTTTTTTTTTTTTTTTGGGGAGGGGGGGGGGTTGGGGAGCTGTACTTTGTCCATTTACTCAAGGTAAAAGAAAAAGGAAAGTAGAGGTACGAACAACCAATTGGCAACATTCGTAACTATTTAATTTAAGATTCTAAAAAATCTTTTTCCAACTGCAGTGAAAATGAAGTCCCTGCTTTATCCTCATCTTTCTAATGTACTACATGCAAAAGCCAAGATCAAGCATAGAAACTCCCAATATGAAGGCGCTTAAGTATTTGCATGTCACTTTCTTTTCCATTTATCCACCCTAACTACGCAGAAAATAAAAATAAAAAAGTTAGTTTAAGCTTCAATAATCTTTCATCAATTTGCATCCTCTCATACAACTTTCCCTACAATCCATTTAACAAGTAGATTTCTGCAATCCATGTATTTTTTCCTATGTGACAAGTCCATGGGTTATCTTTCTGGATCCATTATGCCTGGAAAAGCATCTATCATGCAAAACTTGTAAATGGACTTTCATTTTAGTGCGTTATGAGCTCAAAGCTCATATCTTATAATTAACTGGGGATATATGAAAGCACAAACAACAGACATTGAGGGGTTAGAAAAAGAAAAAGAACAAAGAAACTGAGCATAGTCAATAGACAATGTGGCAGCAATTTTAGTGCATGCCTGTATTGAAAGAAGTTTCAGTTATAAATCATATCCCAAACCTTTACAGGAACCTTAATGCAACAGTGCTACAAAGTATGTATTCATTTGAAAATAAGTATGTTTTTTATCACAGTTCCACTTCAGTATTTCATGGAGAAATTCAAACTCTTCTGAGATTTCATGCATAACTAAAATCTATTTTTTCAATGATCATTATTTTCACAACTTCATTCAATAAGTACTACATGGAAACCACACTGAAGTTAGAATTATACTTATGATCAGTATGAAATTTTTGTAGTCCTTTTTATTTATATAAGTGATGGTTAACAATACAAGGCTGAGGTCATATCTTGTTAAGATGGTAAGTCCCTGATAGCAACCATTTAAGGACTTTAAACAATACTTAAATGCGGTTTCAACTATCCTTTAATGTGTGTGCTTCTATTGCCAATGATTACAACCATAGAACAGCAAGCCTATTTGGGAATAGAAAATAAAGCCTATTTGGAAAGCGTTGAAAAAGAAGGGTGTTCGTATTGCTTATATTCGTGCCATAAAGGATATGTATGATGGAGCTACAACAAATGTGCGGACTCAGGGAGGGGTAACAGAAGATTTTCCCATAAGGATCGGTCTGCATCAAGGGTCGTCCTTAAGTCCATACCTTTTCACTTTAGTGATGGATGTACTTACTGGACACATCCAAGATGCAGTCCCGAAATGTATGTTGTTTGCTGATGACATTGTCTTAGTAGGGGAAACAAAAGAGGGGTTGAATTGTAAAGTGGAATTATGGAGAGAAGCCTTGGAATCAAAGGGTTTTCGTTTAAGTCGGAATAAAACAGAGTATATGGAGTGTAAATTCAGCAAGAGGCGAGAAAACAGAGATTTGGAGATAAAAATTGGGGAGCAGAGAATACCGCAGGTGTCCAAGTTTCGGTACCTTGGGTCCATTTTACAAAGTAATGGAGAGATTGATGGGGATGTCTCCCACAGGATCCAAGCTGGATAGATGAAATGGAGAAACGCATCGGGGGTTATTTGTGATTGCAAAATATCTACCAAGCTTAAAGGGAAGTTTTATCGAACTGCTATTAGACCAGCTATGCTTTATGGAAGTGAGTGTTGGGCTTTGAAAGGTCAACAAGAGCAAAAAATGGGGGTGGCAGAAATGAGAATGTTGAGATGGATGAGTGGACATACAAGAAAAGACAAAATTCGAAATGATTATATTCGGGAGAGAGTTGGGGTGGCACCTATTGAGGAGAAAATGACAGAAACCCGGTTACGGTGGTTTGGGCATATACAAAGAAGACCGCGAGAGGCACCAGTAAGAAAGGTTGACCAAATGGTGTTTAGTCCTGTGAGGAGATGTAGAGGAAGACCAAAAAGGACACTTGGAGAGGTGATTAAAAGAGATCTTTGGTTAAATGGTATATCCGAAAATTTGGTTTTGGATAGAAGTTTATGGCGTCATTTGATCCATGTAGCCGACCCCACCTAGTGGGAAAAGGCTTGGTTTGTTGTTGTTGTTGTTGGTTTCAAAAAACATTTTTTTTTTGGTTGCTACTTTTATATCTTGAAAATCATTTTCATTTTCAGTTTTCATATATTAAAGAATGCATTTGCTTAAGCTTTTACTTCTATTTACATTTTCTATTGCTTATATTTTTATCAATTAGAAAAATGGTGGAAGGCATGAAAGAGGGGGGGGGGGGAAATAGAGAGCACAGGACCAAAAAATAAAATGAATGATAACGGAAGCTAGTTCTGCTGCAAAAACTGGTGGGCTTAATTTTTCTCTAAAAGTTTTAGTCTTCTTGAAGGGTTAAAGCTTCATGTTTTTTCAGTAGCGTATGAATTTTGTAGTGAATGTTAGGCATTAAAGGGCAAATAATAGCCAAAAATAGAAGTAGCAAAGATGAAAATATTGAGATGCATAAGTAGACATCCAAGAAGAGATAAGATTCAAAATGATGGTAGTAAGGAGAACATTGATGTTGTGCCTATTGGGGAGAAAATGATGAAAACTCAATTATGACAGTTTGGACAAGTGCAAAGAAAATCACTAGAAGTTCTAGTGAGAAAAGCTATCAAATATTATTTAGCAAATTAGCCCAATGAAGAGGGATAAAGGAAGACCAAAAGAGACACTTGAAGAGATTATTAAAAGGGATCTTATGATATATAGCATTTCCGAAAATTTAGTTTTTGATATAATACAATAGTATCATTTGATCCATAGAGCCAACCCCACTCGATGAAATAAGGCTTTGTGTGTTGGTAAAGTATGAATTGTGTAGAGGAAATCAAGGAGGGGAAGTGCAGGGATCTTTCATTTTGAGTAGCGGAGTTAGAAGTAGATCCAGAAGTAACTTGTAGCTTTGACCCAACGAGTTTCCTTGAGAGATGGTAGATTGCTTTCATTTATCTGATAGATGGGTTAGGGAAAGAATGATGACAGAGAGTTTGATACCAGGGTTAGAAAATGAAAAGAAAGTGACAGACAAAGGGGAAGTGAGAGGTGAAATAAAATATTCATTAAAGTGCACAAAATTGCCAAAATGTCACCAGTCATTTGGTGAAAACAATGAAAACATCTGAAAGATTTCTCAGTTTTCCACTCAATTTTACGAAATATTTACAATGTTTGCAAGCCAATATTTTCTCTTAAAATCAACCACACACATTCTCAGTCTCATTTCCTATTTTCAATGAAAATGAAAATAAAAAATAAGGAAACCAAACAGACTCCTCCAAGATTGTCAGAGTAACAGAATAACTCGATTGAATATGAACCACTACAATGATTGATGTTGCCCTTGACTTTATCATACTGAACAACTCAACCTGGCTTTTTGATAAGGACAACTTACATACCAAAGCTTCAAAACTAAGTGAAGCTTCCACGTTCATAGACCTTTTTAAAATTTATATTTTCATAGACTGGAATTTTTTCTTGAAATTTGTGAGCACATCATGTGGAGAGTAATTGGTGGCTACTGTTCATTTTAATACAATTCAGTAAAGAAAGATTTCCCCAAAAGATGGAGAACAAGTGAATAATTTTAACTAGGGGTGGGCATAAACAGCCCATCCTGTTTTAACCCGATTCAATCCAGTATAAAAAAGGCTAACAGTTTGGGTCGGTTCGGCTCAAAAAAAATGAGAAAAATTTCAGTTTGAAACAGGGTGAGACAGGTGGAATCGGATTGTAAAATTGCAACCCACAGTAACATGTATCAACCCGAATCAGAAGTACATTGAACATAAAGCAGACAGCCTTATATTGACTAGGGCTCTTGTAGTTAAAAGGCTATTTGGGTGCAATATAGCGTCTACTTTTTCAAATTTTATTTTATATTAAACAGTATGAATTGTCTTGTCAAATCCCATTTTTGACTTTTAAATGTCAGACTTCTTGCTTTATTATAAAATATTTTACTTTAATATTTTCTCAAACCTCATGCTCAGATCCTTTCTTTTTATTTTTTATTTTTTTCATTAATAGTGACATTCTCTTTTTTTATTTTCTACTCTTCCTTTCTCTCGTGCCCCCTCTCCTCTGCCTCCCTTTCATTTCTCTTTTCCATTTTTTTATTAATGGTCATGTCCTCTATAATTTACTTTTTACTCTTTCCTTCTCTCTCATCCTTTCTCCTCTGCCTCCCTTTCCACTTTTTACTCCTCTTCTTTCTCACCGTTTACACATCTTCTTCCTCTCTTTTATTTTTTACTCTTTGCAGAGTAGCACAAAATTTCTTCTTCTTTAACCCAACAAGAACCAAGAGCAGCTCAAAGGCAAACTGGAGTGAAGAAAGTTTGAACCACAAATCAATGTAGCAGCAGAAGATCCAGACGAACTCTACTTCCATTATCTTCAAATCCAAATCTACAACTTCAATGGCTCTGTCCATCCTAACTTCTTCCCTAAAAATTTCCGCATTTCTTAACCTGACTATACCCACCTGAACTTACCCGATTACGTTTCAACCCAGAATATGCAGTTTTCAGTGTTATTCGGATGAATTCGGACTAGAGTTTCACCCTCTCAGTTTCATTTGGTTCTAATGATTTACACCCCAAACCAAACCAGCCCGCCCCATGCCCACCTTAATTTTAGCCATCTGTTTGTTGTTCTATGGTTCGTGGTGGCATACAAGTGTCTTTTCAATTTGGATCAGCCTTAGCATACTTGTAAGTCTACTTTGGTGAAGCTTACTCATTAAAAAAAAAGGGTGGGGAAGGGAGTGGACACTATGACTGGGCTAGGGTCACCAGCAATGTGAATATACTGCAGTTCCCAGCAGTAAGCAAGTGAGATTGTAAAACATCATTGACTTAAAATTCAATGGCTTATGTTTGGCAGTCATTTTCTCCTTTGGCTCCCCACTGGTGGCAAGTGGATATTTGAGGATGTTCTGCAACTGGAGAATCTCTAAGCTCTCGTCATTTTCTTCTCTAGGAGAATTTTCGGGGCTCGCCATAACTGCATTATCTCAAAGAGAAGAGCCTCTTTAAGCTGATGGTCCAAATATACCTCTCTAATATATATAGTACTGAATACTTTGTTTCACAGCACTATAAAAACACAGAACTGTACAGAGTAAATAGAACAGAGAGCAAGTGAAGGGAAACAAGTCCCTCTCTCTCTCTCTCAAACACAAAGAGAAAACACAGATACAGTTCTACAAGGGAAGAGAGTTAATGTGTGGGAGAGA
The DNA here is from genome assembly GCA_037013595.1 of Dicorynia guianensis. Classification (NCBI taxonomy): domain Eukaryota; kingdom Viridiplantae; phylum Streptophyta; class Magnoliopsida; order Fabales; family Fabaceae; genus Dicorynia; species Dicorynia guianensis. The sequence goes on from JASUAB010000014.1 coordinate 30,408,309, forward strand.
CGATGAATTAGGATAGGCCCATGAGGTTCGGGAGAAGACAAGGGAATTTATAAATGTCATAAGTTTGTGGCTAAACATTAGCCCTCGGTTCCTAAGCAAATGATGTTTTATAATCTTAATACCATACTACTGAAAACTGGAGCATTGTCGCATTGCAGGTGAGCAGAGCCGAGCCCACTATATCTGAATTTAGAGCTTTAGTGGGTTCTTAACCAGGAAATAAAGGTGAAGACAATATAGGCGAGAATCATATTTGCACTTAGAAATAGAATCAATAGATGAGAAACATATTTGCATTTAGAAATAGAATCAATATGTGCACATTTTGCCAACACAAATCAATTATCATTCACAACTGTAAAAGAAGCATGCAATAAGCATTTTTGGAGGAAATCCAACATCAGTTACTATAGACCTACATAAGCGAAGAATCAGGTAAGAGAGAATGGCAGATTACTAACATAGTAATACACTGGTGTACCATGCAGATGAGATTTTCTGGCTGAACAGCAGCAACCTCCCATTTTTCAGCAGTTGTTTCTGTCACTTAATCAAAATTAGCAGTGACATTCTCATTCTTTCCTGTTATTTAGCATCACAAGAGGATCATAGGACAGAAGACTTTGTGTCTAATATGCTACAAGTCTACAGATAGTATTTATGATTAACCCACAAAAGATATGAAAGCTACGTTTCATGAAGCAATGTTGTCACTGGCAACTTTAAATTATGCAAACAAACACAAAGCACTGAATAATTACAAGCATAGCTAGCCAACAGATATTAGGTTATGGGCAACCAAGGCATTAATAGTGAGAAGTGACGTTTTCATACAGCAACTGGAACAATAAAAATCGGCTACTGACGAATACCATCAACCAGAATGATACATTCATTTGATAGTTTAATTTAGGGATACTGGGTAGGACCTCTACCGAGTAGGTGAAAAATGGATGAATTAAAATGAGACATGTATATAAACATATATTGAGTCAAAATATCATGTGAATTGGCACTCCTTCGATTTCCACCTTCCCATACACCTAACACAAATAGCTTAACCACATATTTATGTTTAATCATTTAAATTTATAGGATATCCCTATAAAAGATTTCTACAAACAGCATAAAAATTCCAACAAAAGTTAAACTTCACAAACAAAGAACAATCCGCACAATGAAAGACATCAACGTATGAAAAGAAGAAAAGGCACAGTAAACAAGAAGCACCGGAATCATACTAAACACAGCAAAACAGAGCTAACACCTCGACCCAGAACACCCAAGCGACCAAAAATATACCAAGTTAGATAAAGCAACAACGTTGAAACCATTCAATCAAATTGAGTTCGAAAAGTTCACAGCATAAACCCTAATTGCAAGAGGAGTCCCAGCGGTAGCCCAAACCACAAACAAATGACCAATTGCACTCCACCAAAACAATCAAAAGGCCCAGGAACGATGAACTAAGCCCCGAAAGCCTACCCTTGGAAGGAAGAGACAGCGAGAGAAGGGGTAGAAATTTTGCTGTGGAATAGAATTCGATCAGCGAAAAGCGATTTGAGGGGTTGTGAAAGCTTGCTCTCGCTGTATGTTCTACTTTCTTGTCCACAGTATCCGCCCCACTCGTTTCTCTCTCTTTGTCACAAGCTGTTGTCTTTTCGTTTTTCATTATTATTTTTCTTCCAAGTGTAAATCAGAAATGTCAACTACGATAGTTGAGGGGTGGGGCGGAAGTGCAAACGTGTTTGTTGATTTATTGTAATCAATTTATAATAATCAACAAAGTATTGAGAGAATGAAAATTAATCACATTTTAAGTTAAAATTTAGATAAAATCACTTAATTTAAAATTTTAATAAAGATTAAAGTTTGTAATACTTCATAAAAAATAATTCATTTATAATAATTTTAAAAATAAATTACATTCATTTTTTAAAATATTTAAATATAATGTTTTATTCTATCTTCACTTAATATTATAATCTAACTTAATTAATAAAATATATTTAAAATTTTAACAAAACATTTAATTAACCACAAATTAAAATATACTTTACACAAATTATATAATAAAAATTACTTTCTAAACTTTATCATATTATAATAATTATATTTAAATTAAAAATTTTCTTTTTCATACACTTAATTTTAATAAGATTTTTGATCATTTAATATAATATTAACAAATTTTTTCTTATTAATTATAGTTTTAGTTATTAAAATAATACTTCCAATTAAAATAAAAAAAAATATATTAACATTTTTACCATCACATATCTTATTAAAAAAACCTTAGGATCCTTCTATGTTTACATTAAATTTTTTTCTCATAACCACATACATTATTAAGCTTATATTTTATAATAAATATAATTATTTAATTAAAAATATAATATTTTAATAATATTTTAGTTATTTAAAGTAGTTAATTAAGTTATTACCGAAAAAGTAGTTCACTAAGTTTATGTGCAATTTTTTAGTAAAATTAAAATAAAATATTTATTTTGTGAATATTTCATTAATATATTAGTATATTTAATTAATTAAGTTAAGTCATTAGAGTAGGGTATAAAATTTCACTTTAAATTAGATTATTAAGGTAGAGTGCAATTTTTTTTTAATTTTTTAAGGATATCCCATATCCTTTAGGTCAAAGACAAATTTTTTCAGAGGCAAAAATTATAAATGATAAATCTCTCTCAACAAATATGACTTAAGTGTCGAATCTGCATTAACAAATTATTTCAAAATCTTTTTAACATGTAATTAGCTTCTATTGCAACAACACTTTATCAATGGCAAAGTGCAATACTTTATTTAACATTCATGTGCTCAAAATTGTTGTGCTAAAATTGAGTACTTTTCCTTCCTCTGTTTACTTTGCAAAAGCTTCTCTCTGGCAGTCCTGTTCTTGAAGAGCTTTCGTGTTTGTGTATCTGTATTTGGTTCACAGAATTTTCCAACCTCAACGGAAACCTGTGGGCCTACCGCCTACATTGAGGAAGGTACATTGATTTGCTGACTTCACAGAAGTGGTGGGTAAGTGGGATTTGCTGTCAAGCTTGCTTCAAAATACTCCCAAGCTTGGAAGTTCTTATCACTGAGGTGATGTGAATCAACTTTGGTCCATCTATCCATTGATTTTAATGTTGTATCTTGTAAACAATTTTGTCACTTGCTTGTTTACAGAAACAAATATAATTTGTTGAAGAAAAATGATGCTGGCACATCTAACAAAATTTGATTCAGAAGAATATAGGCTTGCAAAATGAGTTGCAACATCAGGCGTGTATACTTCAGAACTTATTGCCTTGAAGACAGTGAGAATTCAGCAAATGGAACCCAACTGCCTAGGATCAAAGGAATTTTCTATGATTCTAAGTGGGGGTATGTCCTGGGTCAAGTTAAGTTTGTGTAAAAATTAAATCAAATTTAATTTATATAAAATAAAGTTTAAAAATTTTGACCTAAACTCAATTATATGGTGCAACGATTAGATTTGGATTGATTGAATTAACTGATTTTACTTGTATTTTATGCTGTTGGGTTTGGTTTTAAATTGAGTTTAATGAAAAAATATACTTCATCAACGATCAATATACATGTACAAGGATGACGGATTGGGTAAGGGCACACCCCTAATTCCGAGGTCTAGCCTCCACATCTTGTAGTGTTTATATTGGCATAACAGTTGGAGTGTGGGCTTTCTTTCTCCTGACCTACAAATAAAATCTGTCATTACATATATTACAGAAATGAGAGATGACGCCCTGAAACACTGATGATATTGTCCTCATTTGCAGAAAACATTGCTGCTGCCTTTGAAATGATATAATATGTTGACAAAGCCGAAACATTTTCATATCTTTGATTCCACTTTTCCCTCTTAATTTTCCTGCAGAATCAGCGTACACAGTACTGGTAGATTCCCACCTCCCTTTGTACCTGTTTTCTTTTTGCATATCTAGTTTCAGTGATTACAAATGTTCTTCCCCAGAATTATTTCTTTGTGGAATGCTCTCTTTTACAATCCATATTGCTTTATGTTTAGGAAGTAGCCAACTGTATGGTTCGCTTTGTATGTAAAGTTTTGTGCTTCTCAGCGAGACTGGGCTACGCGCACTCGCTTTATAGGTCATATTTGAGGAAAAAGTCATTCATGTAAAAGAAGGAAACTCACCCATCATCGCAACTTGATTTTAGTAGTAGAGGCTTAGATATTTTAAATGAATTATTTTAAATTTAATTTAAATTTTATGTATAAAAAAATTTATTTAAAAGTTTTAATATTTTAAAAAATAATTTTTGTATGTCAAATAGAAGATATTTTAAAAAAAATTCTAAAATAAGAAACTCATTATTTATTTAATAAAAAAGAACTTTGAAATGTTATAGGTTTCATAATATTTAATAAATTTAATAATTTATATTTTAATAAAAATTTGATAGATGAAAAGATTTTCAGTATTTTTGAAAATATTTGTTGGATAAGAATTGAGGGGTGCAAAGGTTTGACATAGCTTTTTCTTTCTTTGTTTTTTTTTTTAACCTTAAGTAGGGGTGCTTGGCTATAATACTAAGAGAATTTGTGTGTTTTTTAAAGGGGCGGGGGGGGGGGGGGGGTGGGGAACTGATCCAGCTTTCTACCATTCAAGAGGCTGGTGGGATTACACTTGAGTTGGCCCCAGGTGGCAAGGTTTGACATGGCTTGCAGAAATTGATATGAAAAAAAAATTATAATTTCCTATCATCTAGGTCATCTTGTGGTCCATTCGGTTGCTAGAGTTTTAATTACAAAATATATGATTATATATAAATTGATGTTATTTCTTAGTAATTTCCTTTTAATCCAAAACTTGGCAACGTCATCAAAATTCAAAAGTTTGTTTTTATGGCTAACTTTGAAAAGGTCACTTTATAATTTAATTAAAAATAATTTAAAGCTTTTTCAATGCTTGAAATGTTGCCTTCTTGATTTCCCACCACTTGATAGGCATCCAAATCCTTTTCTACTTTAGTTCTCATCATTTTGGTGTGTTTAATAACTTCTTTTTTGAAGATAAAAATCCTTTTTTACTTTAGTTCTCATCATTTTGATGTGTTTAATAACTTATCTTTTGGGCATAAATTCTCTTTGGTCCTTCTTTTTTCGATCATAATAATTAAACTAATTTTCATTAAATAAACAAAAGAAATTTTTAAATAAGTCATGTTATTTTTATCTCATAATTTTAATATAAAATTTTTATATTTTCATTCACTATTATTGATATATAAAACCTAAATATATATCAATAATTATAAATAAAAATAAAAATTTTATGTCAAAATTAAGATATAGTACCAGAATTACTCTTTTCAAATACATGAAAATCAATTTAGATATTTTTTAAAATAATCAAATATCCAATAAAAATTAAATAACTATAACACAATATGATGTTATTTACTTCCAAATTTATTTTATCAAATAGAAATAGTAAGAAAATGTATAAATTTTTAGAAATAATTACATAACTATTATCCATTTTATATTATATAAAATTTAATTTGTTGTATTTAATTTACACAAATCAGTCTGAAAAGTTATTTTTATATACCTCCTATTTTTAATAGTATATTTATTCTTCGAATAATTATTAATTTACTACTATCTCCCCGTTTCCCACAGAAATTGGTGGCGTCAACCGTAATTTTTAAGCGGCACGGCCTTTTAAGTCGTCGCTTTTGTTTTTCATCTGTTGACTTGATGCTTTATGTATGGTGTTTACAGCTGCCCGCCAAATGTGGGTGTCAAATGGCAAGTCCAGCTCTCAACACCCGGCGCCCGAATGCAAGCTCCGGCAACCGCAGCATGCCGGACCGGCTAAGTTACTCGCCTAGCTATGCCTCTTCCGAGGTCAGTATCAGCCAGAAGTCAATCTCGTGCTGGAATCCAGTGGCGGCCACCGGCAGGTCCGTGGCCGGAATTCTTCTGGCTTGCTTTACGCCAGCGAAGGCCAACAGGTCGAAGAGCTTCGTGGATTCTGAGGAGTTAGAAGCTCCTTCGGGTAGTACATTTTTTTTTTCAGTTTGTGCTATAGAATTAGGCGGAAAAGTGGCGATTGTGTTTAGCTGTTTGGTGGAGAACGCATGTGTGGTTCTGTGTGTTGCGGATCTCAGGTTACAGTCTGGTTGCTGTAAAAACGGTAGAAATGAAAAGAAAATTTTGATTATAAACTAAAAGAAGCTATACAAGGTATGGATCCCTCGTTATACAAGCTAAATACCAATTTCGGTGAAAAGTTACTTCAATACTTAATTATAACTCGATCCAGCTTATGGGTCGAGAAGGTCATATGGTTTTTGTTCTCAAAATCATGGATTTCTGTCTTAGGTATGAACACAGCGATCCCCCTTCTTCTCTGCCCCCTAGAGATTGCATGTATGTGTGAGTGCAGGTTAACACAGGTTATCAGCTTAATTGTTTGTCAATGCATTGCATTTAGGCAACTGTTTTTGATTGTTTTCTTCTTTTTCCAATCAGACACAGTATGTACTTTTAAGTGCTTCATTAGGCAGTGCTAAGTTTATGCTTATCAAATGGAGTCGATGAAGTTGAATAAATGGTTCTATTTGTTGCACAGTGTCATCGCATGCTTCAGGAGCTGGTAGTCAGAGAAGACGGGGTTCAAATCGACGTATCAGTATCAGTTCTTATAACTCAAACCAGGGGAAAGAGCCTGGCAGTGTAAAATTCACCATGGAGGAAATCTTCCAAGCCACAAGAAAATTCTCCCCTTCTTTCAAGATTGGCCAAGGTGGATTTGGGGCAGTCTACAAGGCCAAACTTCAGGATGGAACTGTTGTTGCTGTAAAGCGTGCTAAGAAGGTTTTCGTAATTCATTTCTCTAGTCATTCCTCTGCTTGGTTGCATCAACATTAATGTAGACTGAGATTGTTATTGTGATAAGTTATTGGTTTATTACATTGCTTAGCAGAGTTTTCATGAGAGGCATTTGGGTGTGGAGTTTCAAAGTGAGATCCAGACGTTATCGCGGGTTGAACATTTGAATTTGGTCAAACTCTATGGATATTTGGAGGAAGGAGATGAAAGAATTGTTGTTGTGGAGTATGTTCCGAATGGAAACCTTAGAGAACATTTAGATTGTGAGTTTCTCTTTGTCGCTTTTTCATCTTATTCTTTGTGGTTTTTGTCCTTGCCGTGCACATGAGCTTTTACGATCTCGTACTTAATCAAAGGATTATTGCAGGCATGCGTGGAAACATTCTGGACCTTGCTGCTCGGCTAGACATTGCAATTGATGTGGCCCATGCTATCACCTATCTTCATATGTATATAGGTGTACACTCATTGTTCTTCCACTAAATCATTTTAGTCATGGCAACTTTAATAATGTTTGTCCCTGAGAATATAGAGTGCTCCAAAGTATCTTACTGGCATTGTATATTAATACTTCCTTTGCAGATCATCCTATTATTCATAGAGACATAAAATCCTCCAACATTCTGCTCACTGAAAACTTCCGAGCTAAGGTAACTGACTTTGGTTTTGCTCGACAAGCAGCAGACAGGGATGCTGGTGCGACCCATGTCTCAACCCAAGTTAAAGGAAGTGCGGGCTACTTAGACCCTGAGTACCTGAAAACTTACCATCTGACTGAAAAGAGTGATGTTTATTCATTTGGCATCTTGCTGGTTGAACTTGTCACAGGCAGACGTCCCATTGAACCAAAATTTGAACTCAAGGAGCGAGTAACTGCAAAATGGGTGTGTTTTCCTTTTCTTCCTACTTTCCATTATTATTTGCTAGTGTCAATGATAGTTTGTCTTTTTAATGTGACCTAGTTTGTGTAATTGCAGGCTATGAAGAGATTTATGGAGGGAGATGCCATCTCAATTTTGGACCCAAGACTAGATCAGACTGCCGCAAGTATTCTCGCCTTACAAAAGTTGCTTGAACTAGCCCTACAGTGTTTGGCTCCTAGCAGACAAAGTAGACCTATTATGAAGCAATGTGCTGAGATCCTCTGGACCATCCGCAAGGATTACAGAGAGCTAACAGCTCCAGACTTCCGTTCATATTCCTCTACTTCCCAAAGGAGCGGGTCAAAAAGGAGTGAGAACTGAGAAGGTTAAGACATCTCAAAGGAGAATCATCAAGAAATATAAGACAACAGCCGGCCACAGCACAAATTGAACTTTTTATATAATGATTCAAGCAATTTGAGCATCTGGGAGGGTCAAAGTTGATCCAGAGTTGCATATACTGGTTGGTAGAATTCATATTTTGTGGAATTTGTTGATAAGAGTTTTGGCTTGTGTTTATGAATTAGAACTTCGAAGCTTAATATAGAAGGATAATCACTCTGCTCTCTTTAAGATTTTTTTTTTTGGGGAAATGTGTATTTAGAAAAGATTATACAAATTTTTTGAATTGCGTTTAGTACATTTTCCATAATAGAGTGACCACGGTTAATCGTTTTAATAATCAAAGTAACCATTTGACTTATCTAACTAATAACTATAATTTTTTTTTAACTACATTTCAAAGAAGGCCAGTCTGTAGTGACTTGACTTCTTAATCCATATTGAGTCATTATTCATACTCCGTCTTCAAACTCTCTATTCATATGCATCTTCAACGTGATGGTATTACTTCTCCTCTCTTGTATCCACATAGTATTCGCTATTGACACAATCATGCTTCTTAGTTCACAGCTGTATTAGAGAAAATGTACATTAGATGTGACACTTTCTAAACAGAAATTTCACAGAGAAGCCAGCCTAAGAAGGGTTATAAAGACATTGCTAAGTTAGATTATAAGATTCATTACGCTAAGTCGTTTTTATCATAAGATATAATACAATTATGACAAAAGAACCCATCAGAAGAATGGCAGCAACGAATCTTATACAGATAAGAATTTACAAGAGACTGCTTTTGCTTGATCAGTTTTTGTGTCTTCTGCAGCCTCAGAATTTGCTTCAATGATGATTCTTAGTCAAACCAGCAGCCGGATTTTTTTTTCCTATTCAGTACCAGCAGTCACACTTTTGTGTGGCACCTTCATATGAACTCACTTTACCTCAAAATTATATCCTATAAAATCCACTCTTCTCCATTCTTACACCCAAGTTTTCCATAGATATTCTATTAACCACTTCTTGGAAACGAATCTTGACGAGTCAGCTCGTAGTTCCCACTTGTAGGTTGCTGATTTTCACTATCGACAATATTTGCTTTTGAACACAGGAAGAAAAAGGAAGATGTGTATATTGTGATATGCCAAATGCTGCAAACAATTTTAAATAGTAAACTTGAGACTCGGAAATAGAGACACAAACATGAGGAGGGTAGTGCTATAGTATACCTATGCCAAAACCAGTAGTTTTCACTGGTTTCAAGCGTCCAGCTAGTTGCTGCCATGGCCAATGCAGCAAAACCAGTAAGTGCAAATCCCCACCGGTACCGTCTCAGAAGTGTCTTCACAAGATTACGGATCCATTCCTTTATAGTCTGCAAGCTGCAGTGGAAATTCATAATTCCCACTTTCAGTAGTAATATAGCATTAACTGAGCAATGAGGCAAATGTTTAAGTGTTTCTTCAACACCAAGCACATGCAAATTTTAAGTAAAAGCATTAAACTTTGATCAGGTCATGAATGATTATATAATACGAGCCCACTTTAAGGACACCTAAACCTAATAAGATTTTATCCTAAAAGAGATTCAAGGTAGTTAGGTAGGAATCTGTTGGCGCATCTTGATTCTTCTTTTAACTCCCACCATCACCATTCTCGCCCCTTAAATAAAAAACCTATTTGAAGTGAGCATTGCTAAGTATATCAAAGCTCAAAATGCCCACAAGCTTAGGAAGAAGAGAAATTGTAGAGCTTAAAGTGCAAAAATGAATTCATCTTCCCAATCAACGACCAGAATTAATCCATATGGATGCCTATATCTTGTATCATTTAATACTCTTGGGCATTTTGACAAGAAATAAGTTTCTCCATCAAGGGCTTTTGGCAGCTTACTAAATAGAATTGGGTAACATGCCAGCCAAAACTTGCCAGAGGAATAAAAAGATGGCTAACCCCAAATAGGCAATCAATGCAAGCAAACTAAGAATAATCGAATATAAAAATGCAGACCACACTGTTCCTCAATTGTTTTCGGGTAAAAAAGTTTACCATCACAAATGATTTTCATATTATCATCTTGTCAGGAAATTCATCTAACATCAAGCTCAAAAAATTTATTATCTGACAATGAAAAACTCACCTATGAAGGAAATTTAGTGAGAACCCAATTGAAAATGAAAGGGACCTATACTTTGTTGAGATTTCTATCAACCATCCAATAAGAAGACCAAGAACCCCAATCACTATCACAAGAGCAATATTGGAAGATCTGCATGATTTAACATAGATAAATAATCAGGAATACTTATGATGTATAATTGTAATTGTAAACATATATATATATATATATATATATATATATTAAAAAATCTACAGTTCAATGTACCTCGTTGCTTTAGTTGCAGCTATGAGAGCGGTAAGGATAGCAACAGCTGTGTGAATTGCCCGCTTAAATACTTCATCGATGGTAGCTAAATACACAAAAGTGCTAACCACAGCCATGAAAGAGAGCCAGAAGTCCATGAACTGAAACATTGTTTATGTAAACCCACTGTAATCTTTAAACCGAACACATAAAGAGTGACTACATTCCAAAGAAACATAAGTCATGTGACTGCAGATCGTGTTATGTTCTATACATCTTAATCCTTAAATAAAGTCACCATTAGGAGCATTAGGAACACAAATTTCATTATGCTGTCAAATTACAGACGTTTACTGAATTTGTAAGAGACATACTGCTGACATAATCTTTCTCAATCCCATCTCGGTAAAATTACTAGTTCAAGAAACTACTTTTCAGAGAGAGATAGAGAGAGCAGATTGGAGGCATAGTTGTAACCTGTAGGACATTGAAGTTCAACGCACACCAGGTGCCTGCATCACAAGCATGATATAGCCCACTCGAAATTCCACTGGATGTGAATAAAACCCACTCTGCTAATGCCTGCATAAAGAAAACCTATGGGTACCATGACAACATGGAAGCTATATAATGGCTCAAATCCATTTTGTTGGCGATTTAGCTGTAATCCTCTCTTACTTGACATAAAAGTACTGTTCAAGATCCAAATTACTTGTCAGTTAAATTAACTTTCTACAATTGTTTCTCCTCAACATATAAGTTCATGTACAAGTATAAGTAATCTCAATTTAGCAACAGGTCAATTCCCTTATGCAGGTTTAGGGTTAAACCAGTGCCACCTTCATTTTAAAATCCTAAACTGCTAGTCAATCTAAAATAAAGTAGCAAAAATTAAGGTAGGGACCTATGATGGTCATAATCACTCTCATTGGCTCAATTACCATTTAATTGGTTAATTTAGTTCAGAAGTGGGTAATTGGTTAACCATATTTGAATTAAATTAGCCAAATGGGTCCTTAAGAGGATATATGACTCTCAATAGGTCCCACACCCCCAATTTTCTCATTAAATAAAAGAAAACAATAAAAGAGAAAGTGAAGAGCAAGACACCTTCTGCCGAAGGGCCCAAAATGCAGGAAGTATGGCTGCAGCATTTGATGCAATGAGAAAGATTGATTGCCATATATGCCCTATAAAAATTTTCAACAAGTGCATTTAGGAAGAAGATAACTTTAATTGTCTAACAGAAAATGTATATATTTGACAAACTCAAAAGCAGAACAAAAGTAAACATTGTTTGGCAGTAAACTTCAATTATATAGTCAAGTAATTTATTGATCTATGTTCCTTAGTGGAGATTGTTGTTTGTAAAAGGGGGAAGGGTGACTAGGAAACCACATATCAAGACACATGCACAAGGATTATTGACCTGAATATGTTGATAAATTAGTTAGATTCCTATCAGGTGGGTGCTTTTTCTCCAAAGACAATTATTCCCTGAGTTGACTATGTAGACAGGCAAGCAGAAAAAAATAAAATTGTAAGATTTAAACCAAAACATTCGCAATAAAAACAAAATTTTATCTATTTCTAAAATCAAGAATCACCTTGATTTGATACAATTTCAATGCTACAGTCAAAGCCTCCATGGTTTCGATCACAAGAACAGAAGCTAAGGACAAAATATAAACATTTCAATCAGTAAAATTCCTGAAGAAGTTAGAAAACAAATGCAAGACATGCAATATGAAAACTCCACAATTTGGCATCTGACGTCCAATTTTTCAAAAAACAATGTCTCAATCATTACCAAAATAATCTATGATCCTTGTCTACCAAACAAATAACAAATGAAAAGTAAATATAATTGGAAAGCAAACACGAATAAGCAAAGAGCTTAACTTAAACCTGTAAGATGTCAGTCCACTAGCATCAAAAGAAAATTTACAATCCCCATGAGAGGAGCATCTTTTGGGGCACCGTTCAAGTGAAAGAGACATGACTGTCTGTCCCTTGGAAGAACCAATGCTGGTATCAAGATGTCTTAGACCCAAGCCCCAAGTTCCTTCTCTAGCATAAATAATATAAAAATCAACCTTGTCGTCACTTGAATCATATAACATAAAAAACATAGATTGATCACTCCTCCTTGTCTTGTTGGCATAATAATAATCCCAGGTATCAACAGATGGTAATCCATTAAACTTAGCATATACTTCATAACTGATTTTCACATCTGAAGATAGCTGTATATGAATATTTCCTCCAGCTGCACCATGAGGAATGTCCAAAAGAAAGTAAGTCCAAATATTATCTGGTTCTCCAATGTATGATGAATTGTTTAGAAGTGGTTCAAGAGGAAAATTGGCAGAATCAGAGGACACTTCTTCCCCAATTGGTAAGTAATATGATTCAAAGGGGTTTGATCCTCTCCTTAGAGCTGTCTGCAGACAACCATCTTCATCTTGTCAATAACTTAATCCTCAAGTAAATTTCTTCAAGCATCAACGTACGTAGAACTAATTCTACCACAACTTGTTCTTAAACTTAAATCCAGGACAATAAACCGGAACAAAAATACCTGAAAACCATTATGCTTCTTGCATATTGATTTTGGACTGAAAATTTTCATGTCAATATCCTAATTTCTATATGCATAATACTAATATATTGGATTTGTTCTTTAATCCTTAACTTTCAGTATAGGGCATAAAATACTTCAAATCACAAACACCGCAAAGCAAGTGTAATTTATTAGGAGTCAAGGTGGAATTACCAGGAGACAATTATCACATGCCATGCCTGCACTGGGATTAAGTACATTCCTATGGCTACACACTACATAGACTTGAACCACACAAAGTTACCCATTTCAGATGTTATCGAAGTTTTATCTAAAAGTGGATATTAATTGCAGTATATGCGATTCTAAAGAAAGCATATGTTCATACTTGTGGAACCATCAAGATATGAGAACATGTATTCATATCTTCTTTCTGACTTAAAAAAATTTTATAACCTTCAGAGCAAATTTTTAGTTCAAGAAACATCACATTGGCACAACTTAGAGTTCACCATCATATTGTTAAGAAAGTATGTGAGGTAATAACACATAAAGAAAATAAAGGGAAAAGTACATTTTGCCAGCAATTTTACCTGAAGCATGTAGATTTCCATTGTACAATTTGGTCCAGCTTTTCCCAATGAGCATTCAAGAACTTGTAATTTCATCAGATAGCAAACTCTTATGTCACTATCTGGAGACTCCCCAATTTTTTTTGTAAGATTAACTGGTATAACACTAATGTACCAACGACCAAGCAGTGGTGAGCGAATAACCAGAGGTGCTTTATTTAAATTACTGGAATAGTCATGCAAAGTTACTGAAGGCATTGCACCATGCCGGGCAAAGCACATTAAATTAACATCATTTGCAGCAGAAACATTACTTGGAGGTGTAAAATTGAATCTGACACTTGCTGCCATAATGGTCAATTCTTCTGCAACATTCATTACATCCAAAGAGTAGAACTTTGGCACACCTTCCTGAACACAAAAAGTTTCAAAATTATTTCTGCAGGTCACAGTTGTTTCCATCATTGGCTTGTATGCTATGGACTTGGAATCATGATAGTCATCAGATGCTGTGCATGAAAGTGGATAGACTGTAATGTTACATAACTCCCCCCTCATCATTGAATCCGTGCAAGCTACCACACTTATATTGGCACTATAGGAGTATGCTGGGCCTCGGATGATCTGCACAGACACAGAAGTTTTCAGCATATGGTTCATGAATTAGACCCCTGGCTAAGAGGGATACACCATAAGTTGAATGGAAATAGGTTGAGGAAAATAGGGAAATAAGGCAATAAAGTAAATACAAAAAAGCACCAACAATTGAGCTTGCTTTTAATCTGACAGTTGAAATGAGACAATAAACTTTGATTGAACGCCAAGATCAGATCACATAGGAAACCAACTAGCATAGTAAACCGTATATCAACTTCAAACACAAAATCAAGGAAAGTCTGTAAATTATATATTGTGACCTATCAATTATCAAGCACTTATCAATTTACTAATAATGAGTCCATTAAGCCTCCATAGAAATATATGTGCATAAGGATGTGATAACAATGGTAATGACAACCCTAATAACAATTAAAATAATGCTTTTGTAAACCAGTCCCCTAGGGCCCAGTTAAGTAACAACTAGTGTTTTGACTATGCAATTAATGATTACTTTTAAATTCAAAATATTATATAATTTTATCTTTATCTAACTTTATGAACCAAGAATCTAACATTGACTTTTGTTCAAGACTCTAATTTATCATTATTTGTTCAAGACTCTAATTTACCATGATTTCAATCGTGTATATATTACACCATAGCCAAGGCCCTAAGAGTACTGGTTAGCAATACCCTTAATAATAATATTTATTATTGTGGAAGACTTTAGTAAGAGGCAAGCACATAATGATTTGGAGATAAAAATTGAGGAGCGTAGTATACCATAGGTGTCCAAGTTTTGGTATCTTAAATCAATTTTACAAAGTAATAGAGAGATTGATAAGAATGTCACACATAGGATTCAAGTTAGGTGGATGAAATAGAGAAATGCCGCGAGTGTCATTTGTGATCGCAAAATATCTAGTAAGCTTAAAGAGAAATTTTACCAAACTGCTATTAAACCAGTTATGCTCTATGATAATGAGTGTTAGGCTCTAAAAGGTCAACACAAGTAAAAAATAAGGGCGACAAAGATAAGAATGTTAATATGGATGAATGGACATATCAGAAAAGACAAAATTCAGAATAATTATTTTCGAGAGAGAGTTGATGTAACACCTATTCAGGAGAAAATGACGGAAACTCGGTTACGATAGTTTGAGTATGTGCAAAGAAAACTGCATGAGGCTTTAGTGAGCTCCAGTGAGAAAAGTTAATCAAATAATTTTTAGTTTAATGAAGAGACGTAGAGGAAGACCAAAAAGGTTATTAAAAGAATCTTTTAATTGAATAGTATTTTCAAAAACTTAGTTTCGGATAGAACTCTCATTTAATTTATATAGTTAACCTTATTTAGTGGGATAAGGCTCTATTTGTTGTTATTGTATTGGGGAAAACTTTAATCACAAAAATATTTATAAAAAAATATAACATTAACATTAACAACAATTAAGAAAAGAAAAATAGCAACAAATGCCATCGTTAACACCAAATTCCAAGAAGAAGAACAATTCCAATCATGCACAGTAATGTGAAAAAGGTAGTAATAGGACCAACATATTAGCTGCCCCTTTTGCCAAGAAATGCATAAAAAGACAGGATTAGGGTTAACAAAATGTTGAAACAAATGATAAGAAAAATGAAATATTTAGAAAATAAATCATACCATCTTTGATTGTGTCCTGGTGGGTCCAATGCCATTGAAAAGACCAATATACCAAACACCTGGAGATATCTGAAAACTATTTTGTTATGGTTTCTGTCTGTAAAATTGTAGCAGAACATCAAGCAAATCACTTGTGAACTAAACCTGTCTCACTACTAGCATATGCATATTGATATCAAGGCAGATACTGTTTTGCCATCACAAGCATCTCAGGAAAAGAGACACTGGATGAAGATACAATATAAGTGTAATCAAACATAAATGCTGCTCTAAGAGAGAAGGACCTCCAACAATACCTGCTCGTCTGTCAATTTCATGGTGATATTTTTCTGCATGGGAAAGCACTGCTCCACATCAAGACCATTTATTCCTGAAGCAAAAGGGTATTAAAAAGAAAAAGAATTACACAGGGGCACTGACGAAAAACTGCCAAAAATATTTTCAATAAAAAAATTGTCCAATTTTCTTTCTCTTATTTGGGACAGAGGAGTCAAAGCAGTAGAGGGGAAATTAGTGAATAAGTATTGTCAAAGTGATTAAAAACAAAGTACACTCACACAGGCAATAAGAAAGACAAAACTCATTCCTGAGTTGAGATCCATAACATGATAGCCAAAAAAATCCATCATAGCAAGCATATTAATGGCAAAGCCAAAAAAAAAAAAAAATCTAAAATTGTATTAATGAATCGAAAGAAGAAGAAAAGAAAAAACCATCTTTTAAACATGAATAGAATATATGTGCTCAAGATTTAATTTGATAGAATAGTTTAACTAAATCAAGTTGAGCTGATCTAGGCAGCTTCTACCTGAGACAGCTGAATCTTTCAGAGAAGTGTTCAAGGCATCTGGCAGTGGAGGGCTGCCATCTTTAAAGCATATTATTGGCAGTATGCTTTTTGGAACCCTTTCAACTCTCGTAGGATCCTGTAAATAGTGTAATTATGAACAGATGAGCAAGGCAGACAAGTCAGAGAGGAATGAACAGAAGATGAAATCATGATATTAGGTTCTCCAGGCAATTTTTCTGTGGCACAACCAACAATGAAACAGTACAGACAAAAAAAATAGATATGGATAAAGGAAAAAATTAAAAAAAAATTATGATGATGATTTCTGTCAGACAACTATTAATCTGCAAGATTAACTCATGCAATAGCAGACAATATAAACAAAAGAACATGAAAGAAAATGAATGCAAAGAAACAAATTTGTTTCTAGGCAGCAGCCATTATAAAGATGCTAGTATCTTAATGTAATCATATCCTGACAATTAAAAATTATAAATATACTTACAAGGTCTACATCTGAGTTCAAAGCTATAGACACTGCAGAAAACCATGGCGGCAGATCAACTGGAACAATAGAAAACAAGAGACTGGTAAGGTCTTGCATGTGTCCATATATATCATTAAATTTATACTTAAAGGAATCTGGACCAATAAATTTATTGGGTCCCACAGACAACATTACAAAACCCAAAAATCCAATGGTTCACTGCCCATTTTGGCAGTTCCGTAGTCCCACTTACGTGAAACTAGTTTATTCATAACTTTTTAAAGAGATCCAATTGCATAAATATGACAACACAGAAGCAAAGAAAATGTATCTGATATCAAGCACTGGCATGGATTAAAAGAGCACCATAGGAGACAGATTAACTCACAGATTACCTACCAATACCATAATAGAGTCACAAACTAGTTATGGCAATTCATCGTGAAGGCATAAATTTTCTTTAATTTAAAACATCACAACTAAGAATGGTAATTGCCATTGAAGCTGTTTACACGCCTCTGAAATTTCTATGAGAATGATAAACTACAAACGCAAACCATTGCTTGATTTTAAAGTGATTGAACTCTATTCTCATAATTCAGAAAAACAGAACACTGAGATGATCAGCCTCATTAAACTGTTGCCAATTTGCCCATCCCCGTAAAGGATTTAAATCTGACCTCAGCCCGATTACAGAGAAAAACGAAAGATTGGATAATCAATTAATCATTTCTCTGCGATCATAATTTCTTTTAACTGGAAAATTGGGATTACTGAACGTAATTATGCCGCCTGCAGACCAAGTAACATCCATTTAAAACATAAATTAACTGGCAGAAAATTACAAAGAAGGGGAGAGAAACAGGAACAGCAACTATCATTTCCTTGCATCACATAAAGTTTCAATTCAGTTCCGACCAATTAAACTTCACACCCAGTCATGCTTCATGAACCATAAGAATTGAAAAAATCCCCCACATAAACTTAAAAGTCACCGCAAATTCGATTACCCACCTCTGATGTACCGCAAATCAAAGTGCCTGAGAGTAGTCTCAGGGTAGCTGAAGCTGGAAACAGTAAAGGTGTCATCACTACCCAGTTCATCATTTGCAAAGCAGAGGCCGAAGGAACAAGAAAAGAGCACGAAAAGACTGAGAATCGAACCGGGGTTATAAGATGAAATCAAATTGGAAGCCATCTATTTTTATCATATATTGCGATGCTCAGACCACGGTGCTGCAGGGAAGTGAAATATGGAAATGGATATTGGTAAATTAATCAAATAATAAAACTTTTGTTAGCCAAAATGCCGCAAAGAGTGAAAATTTTGAGTCTTTTTTCTTTGATAAAAAAATTTTGAGTCTTTAACTTAACATTAAAAAATGAAAACTTAGAATTGTTTTGTACCATTTTTTGTTCTGGTCTTGTTTGCTTGTTAGAGTGTTGGATTTGACTTGTGCTGACTGAGCTGGGTTGTTGAGGGATGACGAAGACTCCACTATCACGCGCTATTAGGAGCGTGTGAAAGACGTGACGTTCTTCTTTTGAGCGAAAGAGACGCTCATCGGAAGTGGACTTACGCCTCTAAGATTTTGAAGTTGAGAGCAGCCGTTCCCATGCTACTTTTGAGATTAATATGTTTATATTTAATATAAAAATGGTTAAATTAATTAAATTTTATATTGTAATATATTAGATTTAATAAATTAAATAATTTAAATTTTATAAAATTAAAACTCTGTGAAAATGAAGAATGTGGGAATAGAAAAAGGGGGTTGTCTTGTTATCCCTCATTTTTAACTAATTTACCTTGTATTAAGTTATATTTTCTTAAAAAGTAGATAATGTGTGTGATCATCTTCTCTTGTAATATTAATATTTTGGACCCGAATCTCCTAAACTTCTTAAAGGAAGTCAAGGTGTATAGTAAAAAAAAAAAACAAATATAAAATCATAGAGATTAAAAATTAGTGTAAGCAAAAAGTGGAACCAACAAATAAAAGTAAGATAATGAAAGAATTTAAATTTTTTAAAGTGAGAAGTACACTTTTCTTATCACTAGTTAATTATGTGTACTTTATTTTATAAAATACATTTCTTTGATTCGAATTCTGGCAAAGGGGCCGTAGCATTACAAAACCCATAGAAGAATTGTTTTGAGTTTTGGTTTTTAAGTGTGTCAAAATGTTATAATATTCTTAGAACTTTATTTTTACAATAAAAACTTAAATTATTAAATTTAATAAATTTTATAAACTAAATTGTAAGAATCAACATATTAATATACCACAACAACTCATTGTAAGGATTCCATAATAAAAGTGTTGTGGAAATATATTTTTCCATGTATAAGTTAAAAAATTCATACTTACTATATTTACAAAATCTCACAATCTAAATCAACCCAACATATCAAGCATCTTAGATTGGTTTTTGTGTAGAATTTATGTTCTATATATCGTGAATATAACATTTTCTAAATTGTATTTGATGGAAACATTTAGAACTACATTTGATTTTCTTTGCATCTTTTTGGTTTTAAAAAATAGAGTACAAAAAAATTGAAATAGAAATTGTCTTCTCCAAGAAAGCAAAGTGGAACAATAACAACCTCAAGGTAGATATGGATTTTCTCAACTCATGATGTGTCGCATATCGGTCATATTATGTAATTTTTATATTTTTAAATATAAATTATTAAATTTATTAAATTATATAAATTAATATGTGAGATTCAACTAACCTAAAAATTTGAATCCTCCAAGTGAAAAGAGATTTTCCAATCACAAACATAAAACTCAAACCCTCTTTTCATTTTTTTAGTTGTTGCTATGTATTTTTTTTTTTTCATTCTTTCTCTCTTTGCCATGAAATTAGAAAATAAAAGTTAGGATAGGGTCAGCAATTCCACCTTTCTAGTTGTAAGTTTATATATATATATATATATATATATATATATATATACATACACACATACATATATATATATAATGAGTAAACAAGAAAGTTTTAAATCTAGTTTAAAAATGTTAAAAATAAATCTTAAACTAACTATAAGTCATTGTGCATTAAGAGTGTCGTTCATTCCATAATACTAATATCCATCTTTTGAAGGGGCACTTGGTTTGTGCATTTAATTGGAACAAGGAATAGACATAAGAAAAGGGAAGAGATCTACATATTAAATATGGATATGAGATCTTAATTACACTTACAAAAGCCTTTTTAGCTTTGTATGCATACATACATACTAGAAATTAGAGGAAAAAAAAATTTCCTTTCCATTGTTTTAATTAAGGTATGGACTGACTTGGAAATATTTTCTGGCATTTCATTGTGCATGTGTTATTGTCTAATTTAATTGAGATAATTATCTTTTAATTTGACAATTTGTGTCAATCTGTAATACAAATAGAGTTAGAAATTGCGTGTCACACAAACACAATTTGTAGCTACAACAAAATAATTTTCCATGATAATAGGTGATTTTTTTTAAAAAAAATTATGCATAATTTACTGTTCAAAGTGAAGTGGGATCCAAATTATTATGTCATAACTAAGAAAATTACAACAACAGTTTGTGAAAATAGTAAATATATAAATCAAAGAAATCATTTGCCTCCTAAAACCTCTAATTATTTCCTTGTTCTTTTACTATTTAAAATATTTAAATATATATATTAAAAAAAATCATTTAGGGCAATAGAATGCAATTGGAAGGACACGATGTGGAGTAGGATTTCACTTGATATTGAAGACATAATTATAAAATGCAACTTAACAATGCTAGAAATTAAGTTTTTTTTTATTATGTGTTAATGTTGTGAGCAGTCCACATAATTAATTTTTCAAAATTTAGGATAAATTTTATAAAATTATCATAAAGTTATGTTTTATTAAAATTATCGTTTACTTTTAATAATATTATTTATATATTATTTTCTCCAAAATGCAATATAAAAAATTTAAATATAAATTCTCATACAATATTATCTAAACCCTTCTCTACTCTCACTTAGATATAAAATACACTGTTAAAACATCTAATGTCATTTATAAAAATCCAAAATTCTCAAAACTGCAAATGATCCAAAACTATTTACTGCGGACTGACACTGTTTCGGTATACCCGCAACCATCGTATAACTCCTTGCTTGAAAATGCCGTATCAGGCGGCGGGCCCCTGCCTCTCGCACTCTCCGTCGTCCTCGCATCCCGTATCTGTCTGTGTCTCACTTTCCCGAGTCCCAACCCTCTCTCATTTCTGCTGAATCCAAACCTCCTCAACCTCAACCCAATCCTAAACTTGTGTTAGAGAGAGAAACTCGGGAAGAGAGCGAAAGTGCCTCGTCCCATATCATATCATATCATATCATAGGATCCATGACCATGACAAAATTATTGACCAGAGTCGACGCTATCTGCAACAAGTACAACAAGTACGACGTTGACAACCAGTAGCAGCTCCTTAACAAGGTCTGCGCCGATGCTTTTTCTCGTTTATACGACGTCGTTGACTCCCAAGTCGAAACTACCCGGCAGCTTTTTTGCCCTTTTTTTCTTAAACGGCAGTTAGTTTAGTTAATTACTGTTCAGCTGACTCCAAAGCCACTGTTTCTGGTAGAAATCACCGGCGGCTGCAAATGAGAGGAACAGAGCGGTGGCCATAGCTTTGAATGCTGAGATTCGACGAACCAAAGCTCGTTTACTTGAAGAGATCAACAAATTGCGGAGGCTGGCGATTAAAAAGGTTCATTTTTTATACCATAATTTCATTAATCATGTATTGGTAAGTGTATGAGTCATGATAATTAATGTAATTTCATATAATAATGGAAGTCAATTCGACTCAATCAG
This sequence comes from Dicorynia guianensis, assembly GCA_037013595.1. Taxonomy (NCBI): domain Eukaryota; kingdom Viridiplantae; phylum Streptophyta; class Magnoliopsida; order Fabales; family Fabaceae; genus Dicorynia; species Dicorynia guianensis. Next base: position 30,430,357 of record JASUAB010000014.1, read on the forward strand.
AAAAAAAAAAAACACAAATTCTGTATGCCATGATGTATTAGACTTGGAAATCATTATAATTTTTATGATGCTTATAGTTTTTAAAATATATTTATAATATTCTTTTTAATCTTGTAAGCTTAAATTAATAAAATTTCATTTAAAAGAATTAATCCATTAAATTTATTTGACCCATAAATGAAAATGAAAGACTCAACAATCTAACAATCACAATCAATTTTATAAAATATGTGTAAAAGTATTGATTCATTTGATCGACTTCTATTCATGATAATTATATAATTTAAATTTAAATTTAAAAATCTTCATTGATAGATAATATATAATTTTATTATAAATTCTTACTAAGATTAATAATTTATCCTGATTTTAGAATGAGTGAGTCTCCCCTAATTCTAAACTTTTTGCTTCTAAAAAATAAAATAAGATAAAATATTCATAAGTAAGATTTTGTGACTTTAACTTTTCCTGATTTATAAACATTTGATTTTAATCAAGTTTAATAATGTCTTATAATTCATATGAAGTCCTATAAGATAAAGTTTGAAAATATTTTGTGTTAGTATTTTTATTTATTTATTTATTTTGATTTTGTAGTCGATTTGTGAATGAAATTTAAGATTAAATATGTAACATAGGTAAAGGGAGTTTCAAATGACGAAATTGAGAGCAGAAATGATTTAGTTTCTTCTCTGAGAGATAGAATTGAAGCCATACCAGATGGAACAGTGACTGGGCATAAACAAAGAAAGAGTTGGGCGACTTTGGCCTCAGACCCAGCAATTAATATTGACCTCACTTTAGGTAATCAATTTGCCAAAAGCATGCTTTTTTGGACATTATAATCTTTCATTGACTATATGGCCATGCACTTTGAATGGCAGATGGAAAATGTAGCGAGTACTTTGAGCAAACACATGAGGGAAATAGGTTCAACAAAGAGCTTGAAATGAGGAAAATCAAGCTGGCAAGTTTTGGTTTAACATCTCCTTCATCATGAGAGAAATTTGAGGGAGAAAATTGGTCAATTTGATCTCATGCAGGATCAAGATTTGGATGTTATAGCTGAAGGATTGCACACCTTGAAGAACATGGCTCATGACATGAATGAGGTCATTGATTTCCTTAGTACTCGTCAAACTTATAATTTTTTTTTTTTACATGATTCTCATTCAATAGATTTGATAGATTTGTATAAGTACTTGAAATTGATGTTTGTTTTGTTCACAGGAATTAGACAGAAAAATGCCTTTGATGGATGAAATAGGTAAGGTATTTATCTTAGTTCTCAAGTGGTCTTCTAATTTAAGAAATAAACTCAATAATTCATAAAAAAAAATATGTTATTTATTTTTAAGTAATGCTATTAAAAGGGAGGTAGAAGAAAAGATAAATTAAAAAAGATAGTTAAAAAGCTATTAAAATAATTTTTGATAAAAATAAATAATATTTTTTAAATATAATTTTTAATAAAAATTAATAATATCATTTGATACATATAGTTAATTTCACTAAACTATTATTGCTGTAATGTTAATTATACATATTCACAAACAGTAACAAAGGCAACACATCACTTATATGTGTTAATTTTTATTTATTTTTGAAAATATAATTTTCAATAAAGAAAACCTTTTACTTATCTTTTTAAAAGCTCTCCTACAATTAAATCTAACTAGCTATATTGAGTGAAAACTAAAGAAAGATATGGGTATCTTTATTGGTACAATAACACTAAATCATTATTTTATGACTTTTTCTCTTTATACTTTTTGGTCTAAACCTTATGTATATATGTTAAATAAATTATTATATTTCTATAAAAGGATTAGAGTCAAAATCAATCATTATAACTTTTATCCTATATAAAGTAAGCGAAATTGGTGTTTAAATATTTATGAGCTTTTCTTTAATCTTCTCTCTTAACGTTGTTTCGTATTTGTAAAATGATAAATTTTCAGCCAAGGTCAAGCCGCAACTTCTGCCTTGGTGTCATCCTCTTGATTCTTGTTTTAGGAATTGCTGCATAGTTATATAAGTAACTTCCTTTTTATTTTTTTAATTTGTTTAAGGGTATACTCTCATGTTTAGGTATGAAATTAAGTTTTATTTTATTTGAAACTATAAATAAAATTTTTTTTAATAAAAATAATTTTAAAATTAAACTCATATTAATAAATTGTCTCAAAATTTTTTTAATAAATAATTAACTATTACTACATCAATATTTTATTAATTATATCAATTACTTTTACATAAAGGTGTTCTTTCACTTATTTATATTTACAAAATTTATATAACATAAATAGAATAAAAATTTCATAAATATTAATACGTAAGAGTAGCAAAACCTTTCTAATATCAATTCAACAAATACTATTGTTAGCACTCTAAAGTCTAAACTTTATATTTGGATTTTTAATTTTATTATTTTAATTTAATTAAATTAAATTTATTAAATCTCTTTATGTATCAATTTTCTATTTTTAATTTAATTTAATTCCTTTCCTATTAACTTTTTTTCCAGAGTATTGAGAAAATTAGGAAAAGAAGACAACAAAATCAAATTTTACTATTTAAATCAATTTCAAGCCCTTCCTATTATACTCCTTTTTAACTTTGTTGTATACCAATATATAGTATGTCTGTATATTCCTTTGCATGTCGGTTGCAGTATCCTGAAGTGAGCAGGTGGCTGGGCGACCATCCCCCAGAATCTAAGCTGTTGCCAAAAATGGACCTTCGCCTAATATTTTTGGACTGGGATTCATTTTTCATTTATCTACACAATGCCTACGAGCACTAATCCTTCTATATTAATATAATTTTTATAAAGTTCTTTTAGTTCTCTCAATTAATTACTCTATCTCTCAATCCATCCATGACTTTGTGTGAACAAATTGAAAAATAATTTTTTTATTCTCATAAATTAAATATTATAAAATTTTATTTAAAATAATTTAAATTATTAAATTTATTAAATCTTACAATATGTAAAATTTAATTATCTAATGTCTCACAATAATTTTTTAAATTTTTTATTAACTTTATTTTGTAAGATTGACTTTTTTTCATTGAACTAAAGGGAAAATCAGACTTTGCCATTTTGATTTTGGAATTCAATTACAACTTTTTTCGGAAGTAAAAAATGGTATATTTACATTGCACACTGCTCTTTGAGTCTAATTATAATTCTCACATAACTAACATGTTTAAATTATCGTCAACAGACTGATTCAGTTAGTTGTAACGTATAGTCTCTTAGTTGGTTAAGTCCATTGATGAACTTTCTTTTAAAGGTCGTTTAGCTCATGTGTATATGATGACCCTCTTGTAATTGTTTCTGTGAGAAATAACATTCCAAAAGTTTCACTCTCCTTCTTGGATCCATTTCTCTATTTCCCTCTTTCATTTTCTCTGTGAAACCTAACGCCAATAAGGTAAATAGACATATTTGTCTTTTTTCTCATCATTTCATATGAGTGTCAATTGAATAAAAATAAGGACATCTATCTACTTGATTGATACATGTGTCTTTTTTAAGAGAAAAGTTTTGAGGAAGGAAAGTTATTTCATTTTAAAATTAGGGTATGTCATATATAAATTTGAATCTTTTAAAATATATGATACACTTTAGAAAATAAAATGTAAATAAATAATTATTAATTAAAAAACAAAAAATATGAATTATTATAAATTATAAATAAGTAGATCATAATTCATGATTACAAATAATTTATATTTATATTTTATTCTCTAAAATATATAATATATTTTAAAAGATCTTAATCTTGTTATATATAAGTTTATGAAGACTTACAAAAATAAGTTGTTCCACTTTGACCCCAACCCAATGAGGTTTAAGCAAAAAAAACCTACATTTTTTGGGTAAAAAAATTTGAATCTAGTATTAATTCTATACGTTACAAGTTCAAATGGATTAACTCTGTGTTGACTCTAGATGTGGCTCTCACCTAACTTTAAACGTAAAATAAATTATATATTTAATTATTATATTAATCTAATTAGTGGTAAATAAATAATTAGTAAAGTAATTTAATTATTAATAAAAAATAAATTTACATATTACAAAGTCACATCAAAGTTTATATCATTCGTCTATAAAAATAATTTATATATAAATGAATAAGAATAATTAAAAATTAAAAAAATTATGTAGCCCCGAGCAAAATAAAATGCAAATTTTTTGAGCCAAAGCCTTAAAATTTTTACTTTGGTTTTGAGCTGCCTCAGCGATTCAAATCAAAATTGATAATTTTAAGTTACAATAATATTTATAAATTACCCACTAAAGAGACTACTAATAAAAATATTCAAATCTAAATCTCACAAGTATTTCAAATTTTGCCAATTGAATCAATCCTACATAGATCACTATGTGTCAGTTCTTGTAGGTTAGAAGAAAAATTGCAATTGGAAATAAAGATTAGGGTGCAAAGGCAAAGGGTAACACATTTTCTTCATCTGAATTTACAAAATAAATAATGATGTATGTACAATCTGCTTTTCACAATTTGTATATAGATTACTATATGATATAATTTAAATTTAATTAATCGTACCCAAAATTAAGTAAAGCTTAAATATTAAAACATGATTACTTATTTATAGATTCTCAAAATCAATATTAATTATGTACACATTATATTATTGTTACAATATTTATAAACAAATAATAAATTGACCCATAAATCACGAAGTCACTCCCAATGGCAACATATAAAATATGACACGACTAGCTTTTCACATACTTCAAATTAATACAAACCAAATAGAGTGCCTTCTTATGCTTTCACCTAAAAACAATTATCAAGTATCAATTAAGCTACCATTAAATTGCACCTGTTTATCAAAGAGTTATTTCCCCTTCCCTCAATGCACCCTTCTTGTCTTCATCTCATAAATAAAAAGGAAAATAGCTCTTTTTTTTTTATATGTAAAATTGACAAACTACTTGACACATAAAATTTTGAAATAAAAAATAAAATTTTTAAAATAAAAAATCTCCAAATAATATCTGAGTATTGCTGCAACCGACAAACAACTTATATTCTTAATTACATTCTAATCATTTTTTATGATGAATTTGTTTACTCCTTCCCCTGGTGTGCTTTTCCACGATGTTAGTGGCCACTGGCAAGTAGAGGAAGCACTGTTTTACGCATCATAACCCAGCTTGACAGAATAATTACTAGTAATCAAATAAGCTTGGGTATATCAAACAGCATTATTATGGAAATCTTGTCAAGGGTATACCCACTTCTTGTCTGCTCTAATAACAAACCTCCTCCATCTTCTTAGAATTAATAATCGACAAGATCTACCCAGAACCTTTCGTAGCTATGAGAATCAGTTCTATCATACACATTGCACCAGCAAATTCTAATCTTCTGATTTTTTTTATCGTTCTTGCCTTGACCAATAGCTGCAGGCTAGCTTCACTTTAGTAAACAAACAAGAAAACCCAGTAATCATTCTGTAAATTGTCGTACGAAGGTCATGTCATTTGGCTGAGAGAGCCACTGACTCCCTTATATACAGCAGAGAGATGAGTAAGATGGGTAGCTAGCAAGCTAGCAAGGACGAGTGGGTCTGGATACTCTCTGAGTCAGAGAGATTCTTAGGCACGCACACTAGGCTTATCAAAGATAGAGTGTGATCACTTGTCAGTTGGGTGAGAGACTGTTGGGAATATACTTATATCAGATCATTAAAATTTAGACTCATAAACTTTACTTTTACTTTGGGGCAACTGCAAATTTCGAAGACACAGGGAAAAGGCAAAATAGGGAAGAAGGAGCAGAAGAAGAAGAGACGACATAAAAAATGGGAGATGAAAGGGGCCCGGCTTTGTTGCTGATGAGCAAGCAGATTGCACATGTGACTGGCAGTCAATGCAGATTAGCTACTATTTGCAATCCAAATTAACAGCTGAGGGTCCTGGCAGAGCCCCTGCCTCATTACGCACATTTGGTAAGTGGGAAAATACAAAAACAAAAGGTCCAGCATTAGTTAATATTGGGTTAACTGGTACAATTCTCCTTTGCCCCACTTGATCACATATATCTAGCAGTATATATTCAGAACATTTGAGCTAAAGAAACAATGTGTGTTAATGAAACGAGTCTCTATTCTCACATATTTTTTATTTCACATAATTTATATTATTAAATTTATTAAATTAAATAGAAGTGCTCTAACTAAATATAAGAGTACTAAACTATCACTTGATGCATGATTGTTATTAGATTTAGTAGGTTATGCTGTCTAGTCTATAAACCTAATAAATTTAGTGATTTAAATGATTTTAAGTGAATATTAAATAACATTACGTTTATAGAATAGTAAAATTGTATTAGGTCCCACAAATTAATCTATAATATCTAATTGCTTCAACAATGTTTACAGATTTTGCTCTCTAAACAAGCATTGATATAACTTTTCTCAAATGAAACTTAACCCCGTCCACCCATTATCAACTACAATAGCTATAAAGGATTAAGAAAAATAAGAATTGAGAAAATTAACTTTAAGGGAATATTAGAAGTTCCACATCAATTCCATAAACAATTATAAAATGGTACTTAAATCTAAGAAACGTTATCATTTGATAGGCCAATCCTTTGGGTTGAATTCTTCTCTTAAGTTTGAATTCTAAAATTAATGTTTTCATTAAGAGTTGGAGTGATATAAAAAATAGTTACTTCTGAGAAGAATTCGGAGTGAAGTTGTCCAAAAAGAAAAGGGTTACTTAATGTTGATAAGAGTTTGAAATAAAGCCATATCCATAGGAAAAAATGACTCCTTGATGCTTGATAACATCCAAATGAGGGGCATTCTTGGACTCTGGCTTCTTAAGGGATGAGCAATGTTACAAGTCTCACATTAATTTCACAAACAATTGTAAAATGGCACTTAAGTCTAAGAGAGATCCTCTCACCTATAAGGCCGGCCCTTTGAATTAAGCTTTCCTCTTGCGTTTAAGTACTAACACACTAACACACAAACTAGGTAGTAATGAAAAACATTACTAAGATATAGAGCTTCATCCACAACCTAAGCAGCTTTACAATCAGGGGAAGTTAAAGTTTCTTCGTCCTTACTGTTGTCCTTAGTATTTCTAAGCTCCGGTATAGTATCAAACACTTTCTATCCCTTAGTTACCAAAAAAGACAACACTTTCTATCCCTTTAGTTGAAGACTCAACCGTTTGTTTTATTCTCTTCACCAAATCATTGTTCTTCTTTGCTTTAAGTCCTATGTATCTTCTGGTTGCCTTCAATACATGGATATTTTTATAATTAGGGATACAGGCTCTGTTTCTCTTCTTTTGCAACACTTTCTTATATGTAGATTTAGGGTTTGAAGTGGTTGACTTTGTGGCTTCATCTCCCCTCGTACACCTTTGTTTTTAAGTAAGGTGAGGCGCAGAACCGACTCAATTGAGTTCTTTCAGTAATGACTGGATAAGAAAAGCCAAGAAAGAAAGGGAGAGAACTTCTTCAATGTTTAGCTCTGGGTAATAGTGGGCAACCACATATATATATATATATACACACACACACACACACAATATATCTTTTACCTAATTACCTTGTTTGGATCTCCGCATTCTCTCTATTCTGCTTCTTTACATCCATTTTTATAGACTTATACCATTCTTCTTCCACTTTTTAACAATTTCTTCCTTTTATTCGTTTATTAAAATTTGTAAGAGAAAACGCCAAAAAATCCAATCTTTTTTTTTTTTTTTTTTCTGTAAGAGCAAAAGACGATAAGAAAGAAACAAACACACAGATTGCAAGCTTCGTAGTTAATGATAGAGGTAGATACATGTACAGAACTTACCCAAACTCTGTATCTTCAATTCCACTTGTAGTTTTCTGTTCTCTGATTCTTCATCTAGCCTTGTGAGTACATATGCAGAGCAAGAAAATTTATGAGAGTTATATAAACTTGATATATCAACATCCCTATCGAGGTCAACCTCTCCAGAGGATGATGTATATATTTCTTCTCCTTTGCATATTAGATGCAAAAGTTTCGAAGCATCCAAACTTTATTTTGGATGCTGTATTCATATTCATTTTAGATACAAAATTTATATGAAACTTACATTAAAATTTTATTATAAAATTGATATATGAACTTACAAGAGTTGACTTCAATGATAAGTTCAATTCAAATATTGTGTATAGAAAAAAATTATTTAAAAAAATTTATTTATTTTAATATTTTTATATTTCAAAAAAAATAATTTTTAACTATCAATAAAATAATATTTTAAAAAAATTCAAAATAATTAATGTTTGAAAATTAATATTTTCATATCAAATAATCCTGCAACCTACCTAAAAAGAGGTTATACTAAGAGACAAAATAAGTGAGAATAGGAGAACTTACACGTAGAAGGGATCACTTTGGATGCGTCTGGTATCCAATTTTTTAAATAGCACTTTATATGAAGTGGGGTGGGCTATTTTCTAGAGGAAGTCTCTTTCTTAATGCTATTGTAATCATTGTTCACTTGCTTTTTGAACTGATTGAAACATGTAACATATTCCTACCTCATCTTGAACATTAAAGGGTAATTTTATAACCAGCAACAAAGCACATAGCATAGGAGATTACACTTACTTATAAAATATTTTATTCCTGACCTCAGGTATCATGTGGAGCAGACACAGATTTATTTAAACCTTAGAAAATTAGGGGGTTTTCTCTTTCTATAATCTGTGAGGAGAGAAGAAGAGGGACAGGAAAAGGGGTTAAAAAAGGGGTGGGTGCTTTCTATTTTCTTACTCTGATCTTTTAGTCTTTACCCAAACCTGCTGCACAAATTGGCTGCAACCCCTTTCATCAGCGCTGCTGATGTTTGGCCTTTTTGACAGGATAAAAAATGGTCAGGCATCATAGATCATAGTGCCCTACACTTGCAAGGGCCCAAATGACTCAGAAAAGTAATTTCTATAGTATAATTTTCACTTAAATTAATTGAATTTTATAATTTTATTTATAAAATTTAATAATATAAATGTTACAAAAAATAAAGATATAAGAATAAAATAAATATATAAATAATTATTGCACATTCACAAAATCGTATAGCATTTTTACCCTACTTGCTGTTCTATATGATTACTGACACCAGTACACACTCTTGTAAAAAAAAAAAAAACATATTTTTTCCTTTTGTAAACCATTTAACCTTTGAGAGTGTGGTATGTCAACATCACCACACTAATAAGCTCCAAGCAGCTAATTAGTGACAATCACTATGAACATCTAGCTTGCAGTAGTAAGTTTTTAAGTTTAAAACCTTTCTTGTTGTTATGGTTAAAAGAAAATATTGCAATAGATAAACTGACAACCTACAAAGATTAGAAAAAAAGTTTTTCTATTAATATATTTTTATAAAATTCTCATAAAAAATATTATGTGATATTAGATTTATTGACCTTTATAATTTAATACATAATACTTAATAAATTTATTAATCTAAATTTTTAAATAAAATTTTGTGAGATTTAATTTATAAAAATTGAAATAGTATAAAAATTATGTGAATTAAGCACAAGTGAAGACAAACCATTTTTCTATTGAATTACCTCATGGTTTGTCACATACCCTGCCATTTGGACATGCTAAAAGGTAAAATGTGATCAATGACTAATGGCCAAATTGGATTCATCCTGGTTTGACCATTGGGGCCCCAATTCATACACCAGCTCTGCAAACTGATAGAATAAAAAAATAAGAGCAAGCCATGGAAAATGAAAGCAAAATTTTTTTAAAAAATTTTTTTAAGAATATTTTCTATTTTTTAAGTATAAGATTAATCTCTTTCAAGATAAGAGTTATTTTAATAGTAAATTTCTTCTAATAAGAACAATTCAGACTTAAATTCGTATTGACAAATTATCTAAAACTTTTGTGAAATACAACAAATTTGTACTATACTAATACCTTGTTGATAATTATAGTTCTTTCTATCTTATTCTTTTTATTTCCCTATCCTCTTTATGTCACATTATCTATTTTTATTAAAGAATTTGACATAATATATAGAGATGATGAAATAAAAAAAAATTGAGAATAGCATAATAATTTTTCAAAAGGAAGAAAATAAATAAGAGGATAAAATAAAAAACCCTCATATATATAAATATATATATATATATATATATATAAAACAAAGGGGAACAAAGGGTGTTTCAATTGTAGATAGTTGATAGAATCTACATTTTTTTTTGGTACAGTGCAGAATGTAGATAGTTGTACTCTAATTTTTCCCAATTTTATATAGGAATAGGCAACAACCTTGATATATGCTCTGCTTAGGATTCATACTCTAGAGAGCCACGGATGGCTCAATGGCTGCTCTAACCAAAAATATTGTACTATAATAATCCAGAAGGTTTGGTATCTGATTCCAAGTTTTCATGCAGCGCATTCCCTGACTTCACTTTCGTTCCCCATCATCACAACCGTTCATCCCCTGCCTCCAGACGGGGACCCCACAAAGTACAATGCGCCAATCCAACCCGTCTTTCCGTGGGCCAACTTTGGTTTGCCGCTGCTTTCCCCATGTACGATATGGCGCGTGCTCGACACGCGCAGTAGGATTAGAGGGTGCTAGGTTTCGTGGATATAAACGTGCCTAATGTGTGGAAAAAATTGTCACGCGATAGCAACTCAATTGATTGGTATAAAATTAATTTGATTCGTAATCTGTTTATATATTGAATGAGTATCTGGTCATATATCTTATCAAAACTTGACTGGAACCCAACATGAAATCGAATCAATCCGTTAAAATCACATATATGTAACTTGTCAACTTTAGTAGTGAATTCATCCGACTTTAATTTAATTTGTGCTTATATTCTATCAATTTTATGTCACATTTTTTAAACTCAATTTTATAAATTGAACTTTTTTCTGTTTGTGCAATGTGATCACACTTGCCATTTAAAGAATAAAATTAATTTTATTTTCAAGTGTAAAGTTGTTTAGTTTCAACTTTCAAAACAAACATCTCTCTGAAATAAAACTTAAACCTCTAACTTTTAGGTTAAAATTTTTGAGTCACAATTAATTAGTATTGTACGAATCACTTATAAATTAAAATAATTCTTTTTAAAACTTAATCCGACCCAACCCATTGTACCGTAGACGTGCCCATTTTGAAATGAGAACATCTTTTATGACGAAAGTACCCTTTGACGTGTTTAGCATATATGTGAGATCGCGCGGCGGCAAGTACTAACCCGACCGGAGATTGAAAGTTGAGGCTGCGGCTACCGCAGGAGAAAATTTTGGAAGAGTAGGATAAAACAGTGATTCCACTACCTTTTAACCCTGGCATTGATGCGTTCGGCTGGGTGTGTGCATAGACTTTTACTGTGGGCGTGCATTTATCTGATGATTTCTACTGTTTTACCCCTATCCTATTTTAAAATCGGCTTTTGGACAGCCGCAGTGACGTGTTCATAGCGGCAGAGCCTCCCTTTGCAAATCTCGCGCAACCCATCCCGCCCGAACCCGCAATGCCGTCCGTAAATAACGCAAAAACGTAGGGGTAGAATCGTCCGACACGCAGAGGATAGAAACATATGAAGGGCCGGGAAAGCAAACCCTGATTATCGAGTTCTGTGAGAGATCTGCAAAGAGCCCCCCGAAGGCCCCTTCTCCCGACCCCCAACTCTCTCTCTGTGAAGAAAATAAAAATTAAAATAGAAAAGATTACGGAGACGAACCCAACTCCGCTTCCCCTCCTCTCCTCCCGTTCGATCAAATCATGAGGATCCGGAAGAACGCGAAGCTCTCCCCTATTCTGTTCTCGGACTGTGGTGGTTCAGTGCCGGTGGAGAGGTTCCAGACGCACGTGTGCCAGCTGAACCAGTCTCCATGGGATGTGATCCCCTTTCCCTCTGATGACTCACCCAACCAGGTCTGTTACTCCCTATCCTTGTATCATTTCTTCCGCTTCCCCCTCCCAGATCTACCCGATAACCCTGCTCGCTCCATTTCCCTAGGGTTTTCCTCCTCCCCTCATTTCCTCCCTCCACTAGGGTTCTTTCATACACACTAAATTCTCGTAGTTTCATCGTGGATATGACCCTATACACACAATTAGGTTAATGGGTTTCTCTCATTTGTCACTATTTCTCTTGGGTTTTGCTTATTCAGTTCGAAGGCGAAGACAGTTTCACCGGAAATGGCAGCCCGGGCGATTCTATTGGAGCTGTTGAGAGGTAACCCCATTTCTCAATTCGCTGCCTTTATTTTTTTTCTGCTTCAGCATTAGGGTTTTGCTGCCATAAGCGTAGTAATTCTTCAAAATTTGCGGCGCGAAACAATACTTGGGTGCTCGGCTTCCTGCTGGTTGGGTTGAATTTTGTTTGCTTTTGCGTTGAAATGCAGCGTGGCGTCGATGATGGACGTGGCAGCGGAAGTGAAGTCACTACCCAAGTTAGAGGATATGGTCGTCGACGATAATATTCACATCCGCGACAGTAAGGAAGCAGCGAAGGTGCTCGACGGTGGTCATGAGAGACAGGACCAGAATGGAATTGCCTTGTTGTGCTGCCAGAAGAGCGATGGCAAGGGTTGGCAATGTAAAAATGAAGCCAAACAAGGCCAATCATTCTGTGACCATCATTTATCTTTGCTTAGGTCATACAATAGCAGTACTTACAACACCCCTTCTTCTAAGAAAGCGGCAGCTGCTGCAGCCGCCGCTGCCGGGGCTCGCCGCGCTCGAGCTCGGTCCGCGAAGAAAGCAGCTTCCTCCTCCAATCCTCACGAATTCTATTATTATTCTGGGTTTGGCCCGTCGTGGGGCAAGAGAAGAGGCGATAGAAATGCGGAAGGGAGCAACAACGAGCCGAAAGGAGCCGAAAATTCGACGATAACGGAAGCCACAGCGAATGTTGCATCTGTTTCTCCTGCTGCAACTACGACTCAGACTCAGAGCACTCCTTCTTCCTCCTCGCAGATAGATAACGTGGAATTTGACTATGTCGACGATGACGAAGAAGATGACGCCAACGGTGACAGTGGGAAGAAGCGAATGAGGAAGCCGGTGAAGGCAAGATCGTTGAAATCGCTCATGTGAGGAATCGTCGATAGTCAGATCGAGGGGTCGGGTTGTTCAGTGTATTGTGATTCTCATGTGTGTATGTGTTTTTTTTTTTTTGTGGGGGGATGGGATCCGCTTTGGGCTATTTAGGGTTATGAATCATGTTAATTTTGGTTTCACATGGTGATGTGTTGTGTCGTAGGTGAGGTTGGGATGTCTCTCAATAGGGTTTTTGTAGGGTGTGAATGAGGTAGACTGTGTAAACTGTGTGGGTCAAATCTTTTGAAATGAGAAAGGGTAGATTTGTAAATTAGTTTATCTGATTCATTTTCTGATTATTTTATGTTAGCTTTTAACACCCCCAAAGCTTTATCCAGAAACAGAGGATTGCGCTTTTTAAATTGGCAGTTATTTCCATGCATAAATATATTTGTGGGCCACCATGGCAGGCTTGGCAGCATCCTTGGAAAGTTATTTTCTTTTCATTTTGGGGATTGCCCTACGGTTTTTGCTGTGTTTGGGGAGGGGGTTGGTTAAAACTTACCCATTCGTTTGTAAGTTTTGCAATTTTTATAAAATGGATTCTTATTAAATATTTATTTAAAAATTAAATTATTAAATTTTTTTTATAAACATTGAGTTATTAAATTTTATAAATTAAATTATAAAATTAAATATTTTGACAAATTAAATTATCATTTTCTTTTTGATTATATAGGGGGTTGAAATCCTATATACAAGGAGAGACAATAGAAAGATAAGGTAAAAGGTTAAATTCTCATCGGAAGAAATTGAACCTGCCTTTCAGTTAGACAAGCTTTTATGCCACAAGATCACAAAACTCCAAGCTAGATTATCATTTGATCTATTAGTAAGATTTCGTCTCTCCCATTGTCCCATGTAATGTATGAGGGATGTTTTTCTTGTTTGTTAGTTTATTATTCTCATAAATTAAATTTTATAAAATATTTATTCAAAGAATTATATTATTAAATTTATTAAATTTTATAAATTAAATTATAAGATTTATTAAATTTAATTTTAATAAAAAATTTTAATTTTATTTAATTTTCACTAATTACAACACAATCTAAATCATTAAATATATTAAATTTTATAAATTAAATTAAAAGACCAATAAAAGTTTATTCATAAACTTTTGTTGCTCCCACCTTAATATTTCTCTTTTGATTTATGGGATTTTTTGAATTTTCTTCTGCCAAATAATTTCATAAATAAGAAATTAAAATATAGCTTTTTCTTTGACCACCGAATTATAGTTAGCAACTCTATATATTGATTTATTTTATATATATATATATATATGTTCTCTCGACAAAAATTTCAGGCACAATAATTGCACCTTGATGTATCTTATCTTATGCTACACGAATTGTTAAGTAAATGGTCATTTTTATTTCTTATTTTTAGATTAGAGAATGGAGTTAATTATCTTGATAATACGCTACATGTCTTGTTTATTATACTAATAACATATTCTTCTTTAATAAAAATTGCAATCATTATATTATAAAATCTCGCAAGAATTGATAAGATTCCTCTAAAGTATAGAGTGTATTTTATAAAATAAAAGATGAATACTTTTTATTATAAAAATATTATAAAATATAAATAAATGATTAATTATTTATAAATTTAAAATCATATCAATTTCATTAATTTTTTTTATTTTCAAAAACTATCTATTTATATTTTACTTTTTAAAATAAACTATGCACTTTAAACTCATGAAAAAAATTACATTTTAGCATAGTCATACAAAGGACTAGAAAATAGATCTTTCATTTTAATTATATTGCGTCTTTTGTTACTTTTAATTCATAAATGTCATGTAAAATATTGTTTTTGCCAATCAACTTTAAAATAAATGTTGTTATTGCCTAATTATTTGTTTCTTTAGCTCTACTTCACTCAAACTGAATTGTTTGTTAAAGTTGTTCATACATTAATTATATAGTACATAGATCGAGATCTTTTGCCTTTTAAGGTAAAAAAATATAAGAGAAAAATAGATATAAAATTAAGAAAAAAAATAGTAAAAAAATTAAAATTCATATATTAAATTATAAATAAAATAAAATTACTAAAATATAAGAAAGAAACAAATATAGAAAACCCTAAACCCTAAAATCAGATATCTAAATCCTATAGCAAACATATCTTACTGTATTTTTAACCCACAACACACCTTTTTTAATTGTCTTTATTAAATTTTTATTATCATATATGCATCTATGGTTTGTCATTTTGCATAATCTAATCTTATAGTAATTTTTCTATAAAAAATATTTTTATAATTATTTATTCAATGTATGTAGAAGAAAAAGAAAAATTGAAGTGAGAAAATAGGATTAGCTCACTCAGCAAAATAAATTTATATAAAAAAGATTGTATTGTTATTATTCTTTCAATTAATATAACTGAGTATTGTTTATGTTAAGATTTTCCTATCTTTATAAAGCCAACTACTTTCTTGTAAAAAGTGTGAAATTTCCGAAAGTTGTAAAAAATATTGATAAAGGATCTGATCTGCTTAATAAAGTTTCATATTATCATAGATTGATATTTGCAAGACAAAGAGTTCCCACGTTTTGAAGTTGCAACCACGCACTTTTTTCTTTTTATAATATGCGAAGACTCTTATAAGATCAAAGGAGTTGTTTATTGCTCGCTCTCCCCCCGAAATTCTAAATTTGGACAGAAAACGAAGAAAAATAATTTTTGTTACCTTCTTTGCTCAACACAGCCAATCTTTGTCCATTCATGCTATTGGAATAACACCATTATCATAATTTGGCCTGCAGAACATCTTTCTCAACGAGTTGTTATTAGTTGAATTTTATAATTTAATTTATAAAATTTAATATATTTAATTATCTATATTTTATTAAATAAGTATGTATAAAAAATAAAAATGTATAAATTATTTAATAAAAGAAATAAGTATAGAGGAGCTTCATAAATAATGAAATTGTTTAGATTTGTTAAATTTTATAATTTAGTTAATAAAATTTTATAAATTTATTTTAATATAAATTTTGTATTTAAAAAATAAATAAAAATAAAATTATAAAAATAATAAAACTCTAAAAATAATGGTAAGCCATCAATAGTAATAATAGGTGCACACAAAATCTACTACTATCCTATTTTTTTTTTTTTGTTATTTTTTTGCAGCAAGTGGAATGTATGTTTAGAAGGGTAAAACAAGAAACCTATTACTGTCATTTTCTATTCATTCTTTGTTTTTAAGCGTTCATTCTACGTATTCACAGGAGTGGGCATATAGTGTTTTTCTTTTTTTAGACTGCATGAACATCTTGTTTTTGTCTCAATTCGCGAAGATCAACCAAAAATAATTACCATCTATATTATTTTGGGTCCTTTTTCATTGAGCAACCTCATCCCAAACAACAAAAACCTGCCCTTTATTGTGCTAATCCTGGTAAAAACTACACGCCCTAGCTAGCTGAAGTTGTGAGCTATCATCACGGACCCTTCCTTGTACCATGAGCTATCATCGATCATCTATTAGAAATGCTCCTATGCTTAAGAAACAAGGATCCTCTGTTTCTTCTCTTGGCCCTGTTTTATGTTTGTTTTGGGAAACATTTTATTGGGTAGGCCTAATTGGCTTATTAATTCAGTTTTGTTGCTGAAGAAGAATGAAAAAGGATTTGAATCATAAAATAATAGAACTCATTCTCTTCCTCTGAGAAACCAACTTGAAATGCTCTCTAAATTAGGAAAGGAAGAGGTCAACTCAGTTCGGAGATATACATATGATGCTTTTTACCCAAAGAAAGGTATCGATCGCCATCTAACATGGTGGAAGGAGAAGGGAGATTTCAAATGCAAGCTCCTATGCCATTGCACAACCCAGTTTTGCATCGATCATCTTCGCATTGCAGGGAGCTCACCTTTCGGTACCCCAAAATCAATGAGACTGCGATTATTAGAAATGTTCCTGCTCTGCTATACATTTCAAAATTGTCTTATATATATATATATATATATAGAGAGAGAGAGAGAGAGAGAGAGAGAGGGTTTGTGTGTTCCTTCACAATTTTTTTTTCCTATTTTTCTAATACAATGTTTAAGGTTGAGAGAGTCACTTAGGATTCAAGCAAAGCTAATGAGAGAGCTGGCATGAAGGGTTGGTAATTGTTAGCAAGATTGTTATTGCAACGACACAAAATAGATACAAAGTGCACCTGAAGTAAATAAAGATCAAATTCTATTTTGATATTTTGAAAAAATACAGATAGAGGTTGAATTTTAGTTGGCTTACGTGTAGTTTACTTCTGTTATATTTATTTCGAATAGCATTTTTCAAATGTTGGTGAGCTCAAACTTAAAAAGAGAAGTTGAACTTGTAAACAAAAATATCAAAATAGATTAAGCTCATTGGGTTTAAGAGATAAAGTGAATTTATAATTTTTTTATTTCAAAAATATATATTAATTTATTTTATTTCATTTAATTTATAATCACAAAGAAATGAGAAGAGTTCGCATATTTATATATTTGTTAGATTAACTTGCCAGATAAATTGACCTAATATTTTCTTGATTCACAAAAATTATAAACTAAAATAAAGACCCGCTTTGACATCTCTTGGGCTACGCCAGCTTCTAATGTCTTAAAAGGTCATCATGTAGTAACTGTTTAAACTTTCAAGTGACAAGTTTTCAGTGGATATTTTCGTCAATTGGGCATAATATCGTTAGGCATAAAGGGCATGAGAGGACTTGACTTTCTTCCAGGCATAAATGGACTCATTTGGGCCTTGACTCGTAAACTTTCTAATTCTGTGCAAGTCTTGGTAGGAGCCTTTGTTTGATTAATTCCGGCAGTGGATTGTAGAGTATTTTACACAATAAAACATGACTACAAATCACCTTTAACATAAAAATTATGTTAATTTACGATAAGTTCAAATCTATTAAGTAATTAATATAAGGGAATAAGAATAGGTAACCCCATTTATATAGGCCTATCAATTTGGCAGCCTAAAACCAGAGAAAAAGGGGATCCAACATATGAAAATATCAACAAAATATCATGGATATTTAAGACAAATCATTTAAATGCAAGGAGGGTGACTTTTATTCAATTGAGAGTGCTTCTTTCTAGTGCTATTGTCTACAGCCTTCCTTAGCAGTTATGACAAGATTGAATGCAACCAAGTCTTGAAAACCAAGACCACCATTTTAGGTCGGCACAATTAACCTCAACTAGAAATTAGAATAAGCATACTCCCACTAATTTTCATCCACAAATTTACCGTATTAGAACTTGAATTTCACTCAAATAATAAAATTCAATTTTGTTAAGTTTTTTTACTGGGTCTGGACTTAAGCTTAACACAATTTGTTTAAGTTTTTTTCTCAAAAAAGAAATTATTATTTTCACACAACATTTTTAAATATATAATATAAAAAATAAAATGGTGTGCTTTATTATTTTTTATACTGTATATTTCACATAAAAAATGCTGCATAAAAGTAACCTCGTTATTTAAAAAAATTATGAGCAAATTAAAGCAAGCCAAGGTAGGAAGTGGGATAGCAATTGTATCTACTTGCCATAAAATTTACTTATCTTCTTGCAATAACAACTTTGAGAACCCTCATCCTCATTTGAGAATTTTAGGTAAAAAAAAAAAAGTGTGTAAAAATTTCTTTTTCTTTTTTTTTTTTCTCTTTTCATTTTTGGTTTGATATATACATTTCATGATTTCAGAAGCCGCACATGGTACAATATAATAATATATATGCCTCAGATGCAAATCTAAGGGGGTAAAAAATACTCAAAGCGAACTGTACTCGGCGTAGAAGTCAGGAACTCCAGAAGCAGCCCATAGCCGTTGATTGTACTCGTCCTGCATATCATCAGGCACAAAGAGGGTCCTACATAAAGGACATGTCTTCTGATCATGATCCATCCAACGATCCAAACAAGCCCGGTGGAAAATGTGCTTGCAGTTCGTCAAGCACCGGATTTCTTCTTCTGCCCGGAACTCGTACAGACAAACGGCGCAACTTTCCGGCGCGTCCCCGGCTCCGGCGGTCGACAGGAGCTCACCGAATTTGATGACCGGGAGGAATTCCCGGATCAGGAGGGCGGAAACAGGCGGGGTTTCGGGCGCTCGGAGGTGCGATTCAGGCCAGACGACCTCGGTTTCGAAGAAATCGGAGAGACCCAGATAGTGGAAGAGCAAGAAAATGAGGTTTCGGATGAAACCCAGAAGGGAAAGAGCGTGAAGGAAGAGGTTGGGGAAGAAGACCTCGGTGTATCCAACTGGAAAGCCCATAGAGGTTTTAGAGAGAGAAAGAGAAAGCAGAGAATCGGAGTCAGAGGTAAAGAAAGCGCTGCGGGCAGAGACTTATTTATAGCGAAATTTTGAGAAAGCAAAGAGAAGCTTCTGTTTCGGCCAGTGCGCGTGATATTTGTTATACACTTGGTAAACACAGTCCACAGAAAGTGATAAGGTTACAGACTGTGATATTCAAATATCACAGAAAGTGCGAATGCATAATCTCTACGTTTGAGAAATGCTTAATGCAAATAATGGGTTTTTATAAGGTATTGTTTTAATATACATGATACTCGTTGAATTGTCATAATATTAGAAAAATTTACATCTTTTATTAAAATGCCTTTTTATTTGGGTGTAGTTATTGTTGCATTTAATAACGATAGTAAATTGAAACAAGGATACAAAGAAGAAAAATTAATATTATCTTGATTTAGAAAAAGTGATAATAAAAAAGAAATAAAGAATAATTTTTAAATGACAATTAAAAAAAGGAAGTAAATGTATATATAATTTTCTTTTAAATAAAAAATATAAGTAATTTAATAAAACAAAAATAATTAGTTTAGTAAAATAAATTTATTTAAATAAAATTATATATAGTGTGAAAATATAATTACTTTTATGATTAAGCGTGTTCAAAAGAAATAATAAAAAATATATTTAATAATCTCAAGTTTATTTTGTAACCTAACAAAAATATCTCAACCCTTTTGATCCTATAAATTAAAATTTATTTAAATTCTATATAAAAATTTTAAATAATTAAATTTATAATTAAAAAATTTGACTCATGAAATTTATAAAATCTTATTAATATAACAGCATGCAATTAAGATTTTATTTAAAGATTTATATAATTAAATGTATTAAATTTTATAATTAAAAATTTTAAATTATTAAATTTATTAATTTTCATATAACATAAAATTTAAACAAAAAGTAAGATAACATCTTTTTATTTAATATTCTTTTCAACAAAAAAAAAAAAGTCATGAAATTTGAAGCGAAGGTCGGTGGCGAGGGGAAGAGTAGATGAGTCGCAAGGCACGTTGGTAAAAGACTGCGAACAGTGTAATGTGATATATGAAAATATAATAAGGCATGAACTAATTAAAAAAATACACAAGTATCACGTGCTCTAATAGAGAAACAAAGGGGAAGTAGCAGGTTTTTTTCATTGACCATTGACCCAAAATACTACCGGTCTTGTCACTCTCCCGCAGGTTGTTTTATGTAAGACCCAGGAAATATAGATTTGTTCATTTACGTTGTAGTAGAAGAAATGCTGTCGCGTTTGTTTTGCTACCATTTATTTTATGAGGAAAGTATTTTTGAAATAAATAATATAATGATAAAAAATTGAGTTTAAAATTATTTTGTAGATCAATAGAGTATTAAATATAATAAATGTGCTTGTGTTATTATTAATATGTTTAATTAATTCAATTAATCATGTAGTCATAGATTGATTATTGACATAATCTTTAGGGCAGCAGTGATGATTAGGCACAAAATAAATAATCCCTTTTGTTCCATAAGTGCTAAGTCACATTTTAACAAAGAATAATGTTGATTTCACTTATTAAAGTGTTTATTCTCTTCTTATAAATTAATAAAATTATTATGGATTGTTTAATTTTATAATTTAATTTATAATAAATAAATTAAAAATTTTGAATTCTTTAAATAAAAATTTAATAAAATTTTACTTATAAAAATAAAAAATAATTTTATAAATTAATACGATACGAATTGAAGAGAAAACAATGGAGCATATATATATATATATATATATATTACTGTTATTTAGTTTACTTAATAACCTATTGGAATATAACGAACGCACCAAATTTTCTGATACACCTAATAATTAAAGTGTGTTCTATGTTGGCACATAAAGTTAGTTATAAAAAATAATAAAATTATTGTTAGTACAGAAAACAAGGATTAAAGGTATAATGGTGATGGTATATAAATATTATTTATGTATTGGTCAGTCCTTTACAAACCTAACAACACTTGGCAACAAGAATCTCATATCATTGAGTACTTGGTTCTTTTGAAACATAAAGTGTAAGTACATGATTATTAATTAAAAATTTAAAAAAAATAAATTTTTAAAATTTATAAAATTTTATGTTTATATTTTATCATAATTTATACAATAATATTAATTATTTTATTAATATTAATTTATTCTATACTATTTTTATAAAATATACTCTACACATTAGAAAAAATCCATCTATCAACTAAATATAAATATTTTTTTGTCTTTAGTAGTGGGAATAATTAAGAGAAGAATAAGCCACACACAAATCCAAATATGTCCCAATGATCACGTAGATTTTTTTAGATGAACTATGAACATATAAGACCTCACTAAGACAACTTTTGGGTGATTAATAAACACTATATCATCTATTTCATGATAATATATATCCAAAACCTAATCCCTTAAAATCTTAAAAAAAATTCCTAAATATATGTTGCACTTATTAATGATCTACACTAAAATGATCACGCTAGTTTTGAACTCTTGAGTCAAGGCTTCATGGAGATTTCACAATCTTTTTATTTAAGTACTGAAAAAATTGCAATATGAGAATTGAATTCATGGAAAGAGAGGCAACATAACTGAGTTTGATCACTTAAGTTAAACTTAAGTCCTAAAACTCTACAATATTTAAAATTGATTATTTGTTCACCTTATCTACCTTTTGAAAAAATAGTTGCTCACATAGTTTAACAACTTTGATGATTTTGACTATGGAACCAAAAAATTAGGGTAAATTTTCTACTTTTGACCTATGTTAAAATTGTGAGATATAATCAAGCAATTAAGTTAGTATTTACTTTATGTCTATATTGATTATGTGATTTTCACTCCGAAAGCTATAATATGTAGTAAGAAAAAGATATAAATAATTAAAACAAAAAAAATTTAACAAGAAAAAAAATTTAAAATCCATAAATTTAAATACAAGGAGAGATAAAAAAAAGTCACTGAAATTAAAAAAATAGAAGTTATCTAATCCAAATTGCACTAAACCATACATAGTGACTTAAATGCCTAATTTTTTAACAACTATGCCAGAATCTTTCAAACAACTTGGATATTTTACTTTTGTTTCTTTGCATTATCTACATTGAATAAAAGAAAAGGGAACAAATGTTTGTGAAATGTCCTCTGAAATAATGGCACCAGCACTGTTATACTATATCAATGAAAAGAAAGATACGGATAAAAGTGGGATTAATCTACGGACCACAGAGAAAGAAAAGGGAAGGGGGTCCTAGTGAATGAACAGGGTGGGACATGGCCACTTGAAAGTCCATGACAAGCGGGTGAGAGGGGACAAGAGGGGAATCAAAAGGTCCATAAGAGCAGGTCAGTGGGGAAGACAGGAAGAGAAGGGACAGACGACAAATATGGATCGTCGGTGGTGCGAACCCTGGCCAACCAGCACAGCATCATGGCTGGGTTAGGCGGCCATCACACCCTCATGAAAGTGAAAGTGGGTGAAAGGAGTGTACCATGGTACAGCAAAGGAAGCATGTACAGATCAATACCCAGATACTAACATCTTTTATGCTTTTGATTGGAATTGCTAAGTTTTGGCTGTGCCTGGCCACGCCAAGACACTAATGGCCCAACTGTTTACAAATTATAAAGGTGATTACATTACCATAAGTAAATAGTACACATTCCCATACATATTAATAATAGAATCTAAAGAATTTGTCTATAGTTAACAGATTTGCTCCTATTCTACGTCTCATAATTAATAAGTGATGTTTTGCGAATTGATTTAGCATCTTAGAATAACAATATAAAATAAATTTGATAATTATGATTTTGCGATATTAAAATACTATACATTAATTTTTCCATTAGTAAATGATGTTTTGCAAATTAAGTCAACATTTTGGAAAGGCGACATATGATGAACCTGATAATTATGATTTTGCCTATACCAACATCTCTTTTGAACATAAGTGCATTAACGATTAGATTCATGTATGTGATAAGGTCCCTTATATTTGTGCACGAGGCATGATAGTGGATTCTATAATGCTATAGTGAAGTTTACCTTGAAAGGGTAAGTTTTCATATTTTATCAATCACAGCTATCATGTTGGGTTTGGGCTCTTTATATGGGTGTAAGCATGAGAGCTATAGATACTTACTCAAGGAAATCCAATCATTATGTCGCCCTAGCTACCACACAGAACAGTGAATTGAAACTCAATAACCATAAGGAATATATGGGTCTCCTTTGATTTGATATTGATAAACTTGAAAGCATGAGCTTAGCCACCAAAACGCATGAGTGACCATTTTATCAGTCACTCATGTTGTGTTATTGTCCGATGAAAACAAATCATGCATTGAACTTATTGAGGCAAGAGTTTGTGCTATAAAGAAGAAAACAAAATAGAAAAGTAGAAGAAGGCAATATGTAGGTATTGCTGGTAGGTGAAATTAAGTGAATAGGTATGGCTGGATGTGGTGGTTTAGTGATGAAAAAGGCAATTGTACCTGCAATGACGCCATTTGTTGCCTTGAAGCTTTCCCTTTTAAGAATCTTGGGTTCAAACCTAGAAACTTGAATTTGTATTAAGTGGTTTACCACTCCTCTTAACTGGACTCAATGGCTTATTCATAACCTTGGTGCATGCCTGCACTTCTGTATTGGAACAGTGTACCAGAAAGACCGGAGGTGGGGGACAGGAAGAACGATTTTTCAAGTGAAAGGAGATTAGATATGCACCAAACAAAAACAATTTATGTTGATATCCTACAAAGTGTCCACACAGAAAAGAACGTCATCACGTTCTTACAGTTCTTAAGACATAATTAAATTAAACGCAACTGACCCCCAATGTCGAGCTAAAATCAGAAGCTTTCAAGTTTCAGATAAAGAGATCATGATTTGAAAGGGGTGATTTTTCTTTATGTCATTTGAGAGGGACTAATGCTGAAACATTAGTGTGAAGGGACCCAATAAATGAACAAAATGTTTGATCTCTGTCTCCTCTCCTCACTTCCCCTCAACCATGCACACCCACATGCTCAGCTATCACCTTATCTTCTTATAGGAAGTGGGCTACAGCTTCTTTGACTCATGATTTGGATCTTCTATAAACTGCTGTTTTGGTGGTCCTAATCAACTGTCTAGTCTCTGTCTTCACTGTCTCCCTTTAATTTGTTCTTGAATTTTCAATTATCTTTCTAATTTATGTTGTCATTTCTGATGCTTGTGTTTCACATCACTTCAATGTAAACCCTCAATTTCCCCATGACTCGTACCTCTATATGAGATTCACATATCTGTTTGAAGTTGTCGAAGTAAGTGCTCAAGTTGGAGAGGTAATTATACTAATACACATTAATTTTGCACTTTGACAATATAATTTCTCACATTTTTTCTCTAATTTTTCACTCTACAAAATTTTTCTGCTCTTGCACACGCTCAGGTAAGAACATCATTTTCCAAGTGGGAGTTTGTGAGTATGACTTTAAGGGACAATCAGCTAGGATGCACAAGCAGGATATGGATATGTTAATACATGAATTTTATAATAATTTTTTTTGCAATTTTCATATATGAATATTATATATGAGATGAGTGTGTTCTTCAAAATAAACTTTTGGTGCTTCATGGCAAACCAATAGCTAAATTAAATCCTTCTGATTTCAGTTTAGTTATAAGTTGGTTAGGCTTAATATCATAAGATATTAAAAACCTAAACCCAATAGTTTATAAAACCTTAGTTACAGATAATTTGAAGTCACATTGTATAGAAATAAATAGACCACAATGTATATTTTTAAGAGCAGTTCCTTTCTTAGAGGTTAGAACCATAAGTGATTTTCTCCTCCCCCAGGAGGTCCCTTATCTTTTTTGAAAAAACCTTGAATTAAATTATTAGATGTGGTTAAGTTATGAGGAATTTGGATAATAGTGAAAAAAAATTTAAGTGAAAAAAATTTGAGTTTAAATTCTGTGTTACATTTATAAAGAAAAAATAATTGAGAATTAAAATTGGTGGTAACTGAATTATTCGAGAAAAAAATAATAAATTTTTAAATTCATTGATTTTGGAAATCAAAGTTAATGTGATTTTATATTTAATTTTCTCATTTTTTCTCTTTGTTAGACATTATTGTGTGGACCCTTCATTAAATAGAGGAAAGAAAAGCAAGAGAATCTTAATACAAAAATTATGATACCAACATAATATTTTTGTACAATAACTTTAATTTTTCATATTATCCTATTGTAAAAAAATTTGTATTGTCTTATCAACACTTTCTACATAAGTTCATATACAAATCTAATCACCATGCATTTTTGGCAAATAATTAGCGAGCGCAACTTATCAAGTGGACCACAATTGAAGTAACGTTTTGGACTTAATTCCTTTAAAGTGAAGAACATATTTTATAAAATAAAATATAAGTGAATAATTATTAGTAAAAAATAATAATAAATATTATTATAAAATATAAATTAGTAACTAATAATTTATGGATGAGATACTTTATATTGTTAATTTTTTTATTGACAATTATCTACTTATATTTTTTTTTATAAAATATATTTTTTGACAAAATTTTATGTCCAAAAATGTTGAATTAAAAAAATTATATTGAGTAATTTATAATTGGGCGCATAACATGGAGTAGTATCAAATGCAATTTGTGCTGTCAATGTCCCCACAAAGTATAAACAGCAGTAAGTTTATAGATTAGATTATTTGACTTTCTTTTTATTTATTTTGATAATTTTTTAGTTTTTTTATAATTCAATATATAAATTTTATTTTTTTCTTAATTTTATGTTTATCTTTTTCTTATTTCTCTTTATTTTAATAGCAAAGTATCTGAGTCTGTAAGCTTATACAAATACAAGGTGAAAATTGAAAAAAAGAAAATTCTAAGGTAACTAATTATTACTGTATTATTAAGGAAGTCCATTATATTATTATTTTATTTATATAAATTAATAATTGACATCACACGTGATGAATAATTGGTGGCTGGGTCGCATTAAAAATATTTTGTTTCATCTCGAATTTGTGAAGAATTTTGTACACTGTTTTTCACTCCTTTTTACACTTGCATACTTAATAATATCTGACTTTGATTAAATTTATTTATTTAATAAACAATTTAAACTTTATTTAATACATCTAAACTATCAACACAATATTTAATGCGCAAATGATATTTAAAAAAAAAAAACAGTTAAATGGGCCATGAAAGTCTAAAATCGGGCTCATCTTGTTGAGAGTTTACTAGACTGGGCAAAATATGAGATTTGGGCTGAGATAGTCCAAAATTGTGCATAATCATTTACTTTTTGGTGGGAATTTTTGGGAACTTGATCGGTGGGAGCATGTGCTTCTCATTGACATGCAGGCTTGCTTGTATTAGGCAAGGCCTATTTAATAAATTATTTTTAGTTTTTTAAATTATTTTTTATTTAATAAATAAAAATTAATCTCTTTAAGATACTGAAGACATTGAAGTTAATAAATTTCTATTAAATAAATTTTTTTATATATAAAATTTAAATCAAATTTAGAATAACTTGTTTAAAATATTCAAATCTTTATCACTTGAGTCAATTCATGTTGGTGCCTATTTAATAATTTATAACCCAAGCTTAGAAGGTCTATTTTCTAAATAAGCTCAAACTTATTTTCCCAAAGCTTAATATGCAAGCCA
Organism: Dicorynia guianensis; assembly: GCA_037013595.1. Lineage (NCBI taxonomy): Eukaryota > Viridiplantae > Streptophyta > Magnoliopsida > Fabales > Fabaceae > Dicorynia > Dicorynia guianensis. The sequence goes on from JASUAB010000014.1 coordinate 30,457,543, forward strand.
GTAGATTGCCCTATTTTGTTTAAATGATATAAAATTTATATTTATATTTATATTTAAAATTACATATTAGCTTGTATGATATCTCTAACAATTTATTTATTTTAATTATAAGTTTAAATAAGTTAACAGATCAAGCTAGATCTTCTTATATTTTTTAAAATAGGGTAAATTATATTTAAAATTTAGCTTATATCAAGCTAATAAATTAGACTAAACTCAACAATTTATTATGCAAGACTAACTTATTAAAGGAAAAGCTAGCTTGGCCTATCTTAGCCTATTTTTACCTTAGATTTTGACCCTTGTTTGTGCAAAAAAGAAAAAAAAATCTAGTTAATTGTGATTTAATGTAAGATGTATTTTCATTTCATTGTCCATTTTTTTTGGGTCCTAAGACTAAAAATTGTCAATGATAATATAGATATTTAAACTAATGATCTTGTATAAATTATGATATTTTGACAAAAAAATTTCTTTTTTTTTTTCATATTCTATAAATAAGAAATGTTTAAAGTAAATTATTTATATTAATAATAAGTTAATGCCATGACTAATTTTCTGTCCATACTCCTATATTTTTTATAATTTTATATTTACTTTACAGTTGCACAAAATAATTGTATGTGAGGGTTTCACACCTTTACGAGAATTGCTTAAGCAAAGCAAAGACACTAATTTATATATAAAGTGAAATATGCTTTTAGAGTATTATAGTTTGTAAGTTTTTTTTTTTTTTTGGTAGATAGATTGTTAGTCATTTAACAAGAATTAGAAGCAAACATTTTAAATAATTATGTAAACAAATTGAACTGAAATACTATCATTATAAACGAAAGCTCACCAAACATGAGTCTCTTCTAACAAATAATGGGAAATTATTATTATTATTATTAAAATTTTTTAAAAAAGGCATCTTCTTATTATTTAGATAAAAATTAAAATTTTTCAGAATAAATTTTTTTAGATAAAAATTTTTTAAAACTCAATTCGTATTAATAAATTATTTTAATATTTTTTAAAATATAAAATATTTTATTATACAAATATTTTATTAATTATTATTAATATTATCTCATGTACCCTCCTCCACCTCTCCTGCCGTCAGTTTTTTTAATTCCTTGTTTATGATGTACATTTGGAGCGAGTTGACAGCATACGACATTACGACATCCTTGCAACAAAGAAAAGGCAAAAAATGTTTATTTTTTGGTACGGAAAAATGAATTTTATTTCCACGTTCTCCTGCTCGAGTAGTTCAGCTTTGTTCTTCCCAATTGTGGATCAAGCTGAAAATGGTTGCATTAGTCTTCCCCAGAAATGCTTGTGATCTCTTTTACAATTCTCAACCACTCTCTCCAGTTACTAGATCTGTAATAAATTGCACTAATCTGAAGCAAATCTGATAACTCGAAGAAAACAAGAAGATGTATATGGCGTATGGATGGCCTCAGGTCATCCCTCTTGAACAGGGACTTGGCCCATCTACCCAGAAGATTATATACCTTAGAGTCATCAATCGTCTATTGCTTGTCGTCTCTCCCACTCACTTCGAGCTATGGAGCTCTTCCCAGGTACATGTATTCGTCCTTGCAACAGTTGTATGTTTGAATTTTTGTGTATAGTTTTGGCTCTTGGAAGTTATATGAACTGGGTTTTCATGGACGTGCATTTTTGTAATGTGGTTATTGGGCATGTGAAGGAGTTGAGGATTGATTTTGGGTTTGACAGTATTTTGGATTTTTTGTTGGGTTCAGCATAGAGTGAGATTGGGGAAGTACAAGAGAGATTCAGATTCATTGCTTATGGAAGGAGAAAACTTGCAGGCTGTGTGGAGCCCTGATGCCAAATTAATTGCTGTTCTTGTAAGTGTTTTAATGATTTAATGTGTGGATATTAATGTGATTCATTTGACGAATAACCGTGTAATGCAGTCAAGCTTCCTGGGTTACATATTTACTACACATATTTTAGCATGCAATTTGTGATAAACATATGTTCAGTTAAATCCTTCTTGGTGTACATAATGGAATCTGGCATGTAATCTGTATAGTTTGGATGCATTTTCAATCAAATTGAAATTGTCACTTTTGTTTGAAAGCCGTGAGTCAAATTGTTTGTTTCGTGGTGGGCTATGTTGTTCTAAACTGAAAGAAGGGCCGTGCTATATCAAATAAGATGGTTTTTGGGAGTAAAATCAGCCTGTAGCTAGGGAATTTTGACAAAATTAACACTTAATTGTCACTTCAAAGTTCTGCGGTTTCACCAAAGTATAATTTTATATATAAATTATAATTAAAGCTTGTTATTTATGATATATTGTCTACAAATTCTTCTTGTGTCCTTATTTTGATTATAGTACTAATCTTTTATGTCTTAAAATTCTTGTTGGGTGTTCCGAGTTTTGATCTGTTGTTGAATTCATTTTTTTGTTTTTGTTAATCTTCTTCTATTCCTAATAAGTATAATATGTTGTTGAGGTTCATAATACTTCTTTATTTTTTTATTATTTTATTTGCAGACATCTTCTTTCTTTCTCCACATTTTCAAGATCCAATTTTCAGAAAAAAGAATACACATTGGAGGGAAGCAACCCTCTGCTTTGTGCCTTGCTAATGTATCTCTTCTTATGAGTGAGCGGGTGCCTTTTGCAGTAAAGGATTTGACAGTGTAGGTGCTATTTTAGTTTTTATTTTATAAGTATTATGAAATGGGATCTTCTTATAATGTCTGTAAGTTTGTCTTTGATAAATGTGGGATAAAATGTATAAAATCTAGTTTTCATTGTATGGAATGAGGAAAAGAGTGGCAGATATCATAAATTTTAAAACTAGCTTTACCATGGACTTATTTAAAAAGCTTGTGTAAAATCTTTGTTTCATGCTCCTTACTTTCATGGTTGCCAATAAGTAGGTAATGCAGAGAGAAGTATTAAAATGGGGAATATTACTAAGTTACTAATCTAAAATAGAATAGATCATGCATGGGCTTAAAAGAATTTGTTAGTTAGAAAAGTCTACTTTTATTTTATGTAACTGTTATATTCTAGTTCATCAATTCTTGTGATGTCACGATAGTGTCTTCATGAATCATTTTCCACCCACTAGCTTTGTCTAAGATCATATAGTATATTTTTTAATTCACATACTGCCATTCCACTAAATTTCCTGGAAAAGGTAAATTCTTATGCTTCACTTTGCCCTTCAAGTTCTAACTTTGAAGCCATTCACAGCGAGATCTTGAAACTTTCACTTCTACTACTGTAATACCAGGAGCAATATTGTTAGTGATAACAAACATATGCTGCTTGGACTTTCTGATGGAACTTTATACAGCATCTCTTGGAAGGGAGAGGTAATTTGGATACCTCAACAATTCTGTGCATTACATCCTAATTGGACACTGCTCCTTCAGGCATTGATATATTGACTGTGTTCAATTGGGAATCAAGTAATGTTTTGCTTTTGATATTTAACATTATCACTATCATTCTGTGTACTTTTGAACAGTTCTACGGGGCTTTTGAATTTGGTCCACATCCGCAAGCTAACGTTGAATATTCTCAAATACCACTTTCTATTGACAATGGTCTTTCTCCCAAAGTTTGTCCAAAGCCTCTTATGTCCAACCACATTATCACTACAAAGTCTGCAATCATCCAGCTGGAGCTTTGCCTTCCATTGAGGTTGCTATTTGTCTTATATTCTGATGGTCAACTTGTCTCAGGTTCTATAAGTAAGAAAGGTTTAAAACAAGTTGATTGTATTAAAGCAGAAAAGAGGTTGGCTTGTTATGATGCTGTATGTGTTTCAGTAGCTAAGGAGCAGCATATTCTTGCGGTTGGTTGCAGAAGAGGAATAGTTGAGTTATATGATCTGGCTGAATCTGGATCACTGATACGCACCGTCTCTTTGTATGACTGGGGGTAAGACTAAATGTATGTACTTATGGTCAGGGATAGGCAGCATCTTAAATGACTTTGATTTCCAATCTAGATGCTTGAGTTCTTCAAAAGATTTTGCATAAATACTTCTGACTTAGCTGGGGTTTTGTTTATTATATGGCCTGTCCTATTCAATTTGTTTCTCTGACCAGCATCCTCTGTTTTAATATTTGGTTGTCACATCATGTTCCTCAACCCTAAAGCTGTCCTCTTTTTTGGTATTTCTTTTAGTGTTAATTTGTTACACATCTAGCCTCACAGCTAACCAACTTGGGAAAGATGAGTTACTCTAACCACAGTCAACCTAATGAAATTACATTTCCCCGTCCAATAAAAGCAAGCAATTGAAGAGTGACACTTAAAGAAAGGTGCTACCATGTTCGTATTGGACACTTTCCAAACATCTGTCAAACAAAACACGACACTTTAAGATACATGGGGACACCTTTAAATTTGCTGTGTTGTGGTGTTTGTATTATATTTTGCTGTCCCATGTCAGCACTCATGCTTCCTAGATTGTAAATCTAACGATCATTTTCCCTACATGGTTGCTGTTTTAAACTTTTGTAACTTGTTATTCAGTTGTACTTTGGCCCTATGTATTGAAGTTTATTGGGTCTGGCTATTTATGCAGATACTCAGTGGAAGACACTGGTTCTGTTAGTTGCATTGCCTGGACACCTGATAACTCTGCTTTTGCAGTTGGGTGGAAGTTAAGGGGGCTTACAGTTTGGTCAGTTTCTGGGTGTCGTTTGATGTCAACAATTCGACAAATAGGTTTAAGTTCTGTATCTACTACAATGGCTAAGTTGAACCAAGATTGTAAGTTTGAACCATTGATGGGTGGCACTTCACTGGTGCAGTGGGATGAATATGGATATAGACTTTATGCCATCGAGGAGGGATCATTAGAAAGAATTATTTCATTCCCTTTTGGAAAATGCTGTCTTAGCAGAGGTGTTTCAGGCACTACATACATTCGGCAAGTGATCTACGGGGAAGACCGGATACTTATTGTTCAGTCAGAAGAGACAGATGAACTTAAAATACTACATCTCAATCTTCCGGTTGTGTGTTTGATTATCAAACTTCAACTTTAACTTTAACCCATTTGTTTTATGTCTTCAATGAACATCTCTGTAAATTTTAAATTTGTGCAGGTTTCTTATATCTCCCAAAACTGGCCTGTTCAACATGTGGCGGCTAGCAAGGATGGAATGCACTTAGCTGTTTCTGGTCTTCATGGTTTAATATTGTATGATATACGTTTGAAAAGATGGAAAGTATTTGGAGATGTTACCCAGGAACAAAAGATTCAGTGCGAAGGTTTGTTATGGTTGGGGTTGGGGAAGATTGTCGTTGTCTGCAACTATATTGAGTCTTCCAACGCGTGAGATACTTTTCTGTATTGACATGTTTTATGTAGTTTATTCTTACAAGGTCTATTGGTTGTCAAATGTAGCCAATTAATGTGTATCAATGAAGATGCTCGGGGAAACCTGAACATAAATTGCTGCACTGGCTTTTTCCCTTTGTTTTTGGCCAAAGATAAGGGGGATATTTGGGGATGGGATGAATCAACTGCCTTAGGTAGGAAATAAAACTGGGGCCACCTCCCATGGGGCATGCTCCTAACAGTGTGCTCTGTGTGCTTGTGTCAGGTTTTCCTGTTATATGTTACATTTATTGACCCTAGCATTAAGCAATAACCATTTTGTTCTGTGCCACTCAATGGTCTCAAAGGTCAATTTATTTTGTTTATTTCAGATATGAATTGCTCTTTTATCCAAGATATCACCTTGATCAGAGCTCGTTACTCTGTCGAAAACCATTGCTTGCTAAACCAATGGTTATGGATGTCTATCAAGATTATATACTGGTTACTTATCAACCATTTGATGTCCACATATTCCATGTAAATTTATTTGGAGAATTGACACCCTCTGGCAATCCAGATTTACAGGTAAATGCATACTTTTGAATTTTTTTTTTCTTTTCTGTTAGTGTTTTAAATGATACTCTTCTTTGATATGTGAATTTTTGGCTTTGCTCAGCATGTGAAAAATTTCAATAAAACCTTATTTTTTGTAAATTTTTAAGTGATAACATGACAAACAGCTTTCTACAGTCCGAGAACTTTCAATTAGGACTGCCAAGAGCCGCCCTGCAGCAATGCGGTTTATTCCTGATCAACTTCCAAGAGAATCTATTTCAAACAATTACATTTCATCCTCATCAGATTCATTGACTAGAGAACCAACAAGGTAATGTCCTTGTAAACTGCATTTGTCCAATTAATTTTGCTTCTTCTCTAATTTAAATGGTCTGAGGTTAAATCTCAAAACTATAGAAGTTGTTACATACCATATAACTCCTTTGTCTTCTATTTTAAATGTGAAGAAGGTTACCTAAACTTCATCTTTGGCCATGATGTGTTGACTTGAGCTAAGAATTGATCAACCCTTCTAAACTTGGATATCTGATTTCGCTATTTATTGTTTTCTATTAATAATGTTAGCCTAAATAAATTGATTTTCATTAAAATGTTTGTTTCATAAAAAAAGTGCTACTTAAAATAATGCAATGGTGGGTATACTTTTCATCACATTTCTCTTGAAAATTATTTGATCTAGATGCTTGATATTAAGAGCCAATGGGGAGCTTTCACTTCTTGATTTGGATGATGGACATGAGAGAGAGCTTACTGATTCAGTTGAATTATTTTGGGTCACCTGTGGCCAATCAGAGGATAAAACAAATTTGATTGAGGAAGTTTCATGGTTAGATTATGGTCACCAAGGCATGCAGGTAATGAACTGTTTAGGTATTTCTAATGCCCTTTATGTTGGTCTTTTTTATTAGGTTTACCTGACTATGATTTACTCTCTAGCTTATTTCGTTTTACTTGTCTGATTGTTTTCTATGTGGAAGTTCACTTTTACAGGTTTGGTATCTGTCTCCTGGTGCTGATCCTTTTAAGCAGGAGGATTTCTTGCAGGTCTGGATATAATTAATCAAAAAGGCTGTCTATAATCTAGCAGGCCACATTGACTAGCTTGCATAAGTAACTGTATACCTGATATTGCAATCGTAATTTCATTTCTTTGGATACATTAACTAGATATAGTAATTATATAGAATTACTTATGACTGTAGGTCTGTCAGCCGTGTTGAGGTTTATTGCAGTTAATTGGCTTCATTATCTATCTAATACTCTGGTCTCTCCAAAATTGAAGCACCTGTCAAGGAATTTGTCCCTCTTTGTTTACTGAACAAGTGCTTCTAAATCTGTAGAATTTAGCTGGTAGATATACAAAAACTGTCAAGAAAAAATGCTTTTAGGCTCTTCAATGCAACTCTCTTGGAGTTTAGTTATGCGTCTATTCTGCATTCAGTTGATTTTCCCTGAGGTGGAATTCTATTAATTCTAGTTGGATCCGGAACTGGAGTTTGACCGTGAAGTGTACCCACTGGGACTTATTCCAAATGCGGGTGTGGTTGTTGGTGTTTCCCAAAGAATTTTGTTTTCAGCAAGAACAGAATTTCCATGTTTTGAGCCATCTCCTCAAGCACAAACAATATTGCACTGCCTACTCCGACACCTCCTTCAGGTATTACATGGAGTGAAATTTAAGGTGTTTACAGTAGCTGCAACTCCTGACCCATGTTATCTTTGGGAAACTGTTCATCTGTTGGCTTGCCTTTTACACTGATTGTTCAATAAGGAAAATCTTATCAGAGTGTTACTCATTCTGTAGGTCAAATAACTTAAATCTAAAGGTTATAACTCAGAATCACTGATTTTTTTTCAACTTCATAGGATATGAACTTCTATGTGATTAATTTGGGTGACAGCTTTGTAAATGCATGTGAATTGACAGCTTAACGGAAGTATCCGTTAAGAAGTATAAGGGTTAAGAAAGTGGTTTCTTGTAGTGGAGTCAAAGTAAAGGCTAAGTCATACTTTTAGTATAAATAGAGATCTTGAGTCAGTGTATTGATATGGATTTATCACTTTTTAATTGAACAGAATTTTTATTTTCCTCTCTTTTCTCTCTCAGCCTTTCTCTCCTTTATTTTGTCAGCTGCATCGAAGAGAAAAATCACAAGAGTCTAATCTGTCATTAATGTTGATGTTTGAAAACTTGATATGTCTAATAACTTCTTAATTGGAGGCAGTGAATAATGAATACATTTAAAATCAATGAGAGGACTCTTAGGAAATAGTTGTATTAAATACTTCTTTGTAAGTGTCCTTTATTGCAGGCATTATATTGATTAATTAGTACCTGATGAAGGATACCAAGACATATGTTGATACTTTGTCGCAATTTTATTTCATTTGTCAAAGTCTTGACACTGACAAGAGATGGAGGTACAAGATTAGGTATGAATTTTACTAGCAGACAACTTGGAATAAATTTGGTAGACTTTGGTATTTACTAGGAAACAAGGACAACCTTTGGAATAATATTCATAGACGAATATGTGAGTTGTTTTTTTATACTCATAGCAGTCCTTTTTATGGGCATCAGAAAAACTAACTTCTAGAAATTTCCTAATTCATATAATAATTTAATGGGATAGCGCCCGTGGTGTGGGCCGGGTGGGGGGGGGGGGGTGGAGTTGGTCCTCTCACTTACCTAAAGCCTTTTTTCTCTGGTGAAGGTGGGATTTGGTCCCAGGTCCTTACATTCATTGCAAAGGACTTCACTAGCTGACACCTTCTTCCTGATGGACTCTAATTCTTCCCTAATTATCTAAAAATTAGTTAAAAGAACCCAATCAAATCTTTGAAAAAAGTCACAATCAAAAGTTACATAAAAATCAACAATAGTCAATATATAATTATGATTGACCTCCCTTTGTCCTGATTAATTTACGTTGCCCCAAAGGTTGTCTATTGCTTTAGAAGATGACTTGATTTTGAGGGAAAATAACTTTTTGAAACAAGTCAAAGTGGAGTTATAAAGGCTTTGATTTCATAGTGTTCCTGAAGTGGATGTCTAAAAGTTTTCATCAGAATTCATATATAAGTAATTTATATTGCTACAAATGGTTATGCTTTATTTTATTTTATTCTTTTGGTTTTTTTAAGGAGCATTCCTTATTATCTGATTATGTGCTTTTCTCTTATTTATATTATTTTTCTTTTACATATTTACAAAAAATATTACTCAAAAATAATGAAGTTAAATATTCTAAGAAACTTAGGTTGGGGGTTCTGTAATGCAATTTGGTTACTTTTTTTTTTTTTTTTCCTGTTTTCTGTTTTTTAAGGATTGCGGATTGCCCACACTCAATCTTGTAATTTTTCTTTTTGTTTAGTTAATCCCTCTCTCTCTCTCTCTCTCTATATATATATATATATATATATATGTACCATGTGATTATTTGCCTTTTTGTTTCTGTGGCTGCTAGAGGGACAAAATTGCAGAAGCTTTTAGGCTGGCAGAACTATCAGCAGAGAAGCCTCATTTTTCACACTGTCTAGAGTGGCTTCTTTTTACAGTATTTGAAGCGGATATTTCCAGGTACTTCTAATTTAGAAATGCTAGTAGTTTTAGTCAAATATGGGAACTTCAACCTGTGCTTGTGCTTATTACGATAATAAATACTATATTTTTAACTCCAGCCCACCTTTCTGCTGAATTATATGAAATTCATCTTCTTTGTTGGATATTTCACCAACTCTTAGTGTATCTCAAGCACTAGTAGGCTTCATCTTAAGGGTGGCCCACATGCTCCATGTAATTGCACCTGTGTTGTAAAGATTGGAGGCATTGTGGTCCTCTGGCACAACATCCTAGAGCCCAGCAGGTTGCTAGCACCTTTTGTATTAAGCACGCTTTCCATGGATCAAAAAAGGTGAAACAATGTAGTTTTAACTAGTGTTCCGGTCAGCCTTTTAGGTTTCTTCTCACTCCAATACTGAATCAAAAAGAATAATCCCAGAGAGCTTGAAATTGAGTTGCAGAAGTCCACATCTAATTGATAGGTGGTATCTCACACCTTTTTAATCTCTAACTTTATGATTGTAAAGTTGATTCTACCATGATTAACTGGATTTCCATTTCATGTATAGGAACAGGACTGTTCTGGCCTTTTAGAACATGCGTTCACGTGATCCATATGATTAGAATCATTAATTTTGCAGCAGTTGGTGCCTCAATGGCTTCTTCACTCGTCATCCACTAAATTTAGCAGTCTATGTGTTTCAAGAAAGCTAGTATATTGTGAAGAACTGATGCAGAATATGAAATTAATAATTGAGTTGTTATTTATGTTTTATGTGAGGATTTATAATTTAATAGTTATTTGGAAATGAGGGTTTGTAGTCAGGGAATTAGGGATCATATTCTCAATTAAGTTAGGTTATCCCTATCCTAGCTTTTAGTATTTCTGTTCTTTGGCTAGACTATTTGGCTCTAGGGGTCTTGTTCCCTCAATAGAGCCTCTTGCTCTTTTGTTCTTCAGTTTTGGTTGATAAATGAATTGAATATTGAGCTGAATCTTTTTCTATGAAATATTGACTGTTGATCATGTTAGCTGTGCTACATCAAGAACATTACAATAATTTAAGCATATGGTTTTTATGATAGAAAGGTATATATTCTCTGTTTATTAGCTACTAATAATCATACTGGCAAGCTGGCAGTTGGCTGTATGTTCTTATTGTTTTGCTTGCGTAGTCATGAGTGCTAAATTTCTTGGTTCCGTATTAGTTTCCAACTTGTTTTTGGCTTGGATGTTTACTTCCTATGTCCAATTACTCCAGGCTAAATGCTATTAAGAATCAGATCTCAGTTGCTAATCATTCTAAAAACTCTCTTTTGGAGAAAACCTGTGGACTGATCAGAAATTTTCCCGAGTACCTTGATGTTGTTGTAAGTGTTGCAAGAAAAACTGATGGTCGTCATTGGGCAGATTTGTTTTCTGCTACTGGAAGATCAACAGAGTACGTGTTTCAAGCATATTTTTTTCTTTGTTCACTATTTTTATATCACTTTCTTTTAGTTTAATTGTTTTTGATTGACTATCACTTGAAATGATATTCAGCTGGAGAACTGTTCTATTGAAAACATTCTTCCTGGTGGACTTGGTTATGTAATCCGTCAGCTGCTGGATTATTTTAAGCTTTCCTATGTAGCATATCATATTTTCACCTGTGTAATTGAATGCTTCAATGTTATTGTATATGATCAACTTTTTCTGGGCTTTTTCCCTGCTTTGTTTAATTGATAAAAATTATATGCTTTTTTTGTGTCTAAATATAGATTGTTTGAGGAATGCTTTCAACGTAGATGGTACCGCACTGGAGCTTGCTATATACTTGTAAGAATCACTTTCCTTTGAAAATATATTTCACTTTATGCATAGAAATATTATGGTGGAGGTGTTTCTTCCTTTCTTTTAATTCTTTTTTTTTTTTCTTTTATTTGTTAGTCCTGTCATATTAAAATGAATTTTTTGGTGCCAATTGTAAAATAGAATTAGCGAGGTTTATATTTATGTCTCTTTGTTATATTTGCGAAACCTGTACTTTCTGATTGATAATGGTTTGAGTTTCCATCACATAGTTGGTGATATTGATGATATTTTAGTTTTTGAACTCTGAATATATTTTGTTTGGATAAAATATCTGTTGTGTTTGATCCACACTTCACACTTTGTTGGTTTATGAGTGAAAGATATTCTTCTTTTGTTCTTTTGTGTTGTATATGCTTTACTCATGAGACTTGCTTGATGAGTTATAATCTGTCCTGAGAAACTGACTCTGTTATGCATAATTGTCCATCCTATTAATTAGAGACTCTTGAATGCTCAATTCATATCATCTTAAATATAACAGGTGATTGCTAAACTTGAAGGTCCTGCTGTGAGTCAGTACTGTGCTTTACGGTTATTACAGGTTTGAGCTAGATTGTTTCACTTGTTTGATTTAATTTTATTGGAATTATTTACTCCTTAATAAAAAAAATTCAGTAGCATCAATGATGAAGATTTTCAAATTTACGCAGGCAACACTTGATGAAGCTTTGTATGAACTTGCTGGGGAACTGGTATTGTTTTGAAACAAGATTGTTATCTTATTTGGCTGAGTGCATGTGTCTTGTAAAGGAGATAATAATTTTTTTCCGTGTTCTTAATTATTTGTTTTGGGTCATCAGGTGAGGTTCTTGCTAAGATCTGGTAGGGAGTATGATCAAGCATCGAGTGATTCAGATAAATTGTCTCCCAGATTTTTGGGTTATTTTCTTTTTCGTTCTAGTCACCAGTGGCAGTCATTGGATAAAAGGTTGATGTACACTTGGTGAAATGTTTTTTATGTTCTCCATAGCATGGCCATTGCCAACCATACTAACGAGTAATTTATTTTTTTGGAGCAGCGCCTCATTTAAAGAACAGAGTGCTCATGTCACTTCTGTTAAGAATATATTAGAAAGCCATGCTAGCTACTTGATGACAGGGAAAGAGCTTTCAAAGCTTGTTGCATTTGTGAAAGGCACTCAATTTGATTTAGTGGTGAGAAGTTATTGCAATATACTTGTCCTAAGACCTCCACCTGTTCAGATCAATTTCTATTAGTTTAAAGTGGCTCCGTTACTCAATTTACAATTAATTGCATGAGTATCTTCAACGTGAAAGATACGGAAGTGCTCGGCTGGAGAATTTTGCAGCCGGACTTGAACTTATTAGCCAAAAGGTTTAAGATTCTAACAATTCATAAAACAAAATGCTTTTACTCTGTATTTTGTTTTTCATTCTTCTTTATAAGATGCAGTGATTCAACAACTTCACCTTCACCCTTTTCAACTTTACAAGTTGTTCATTGTTGCATAAAATGTTTGCTACTCTTTCCTTGCTTTATTTTGCTCAATCATTTTAGTTTGTACTGATCATTTGCACTCTAAAGTCTCTTGATTTGTTGGGAAAAATGATGATTGCTTTATGACCATACCAAATAAACCTTGAATCGTAATCAAGTTCTTCCAGTGGGTAATGCTGATGGTTAAGTGCTCAAACCAATCTAAATTTAGCAATCTTGCAAGTCTTTGACCATTTGGCACGAGTTCTGTTCCTCTCCCCCCTCCAAATCCCGTCCTTAATGAATACTTCTTTTGTGTTATCAGCTCCAAATGGGAATACTACAGAGCAGGTTGGATGCAGAATTTCTTTTAGCTCAGATGTGCTCTGTCAAGTTTAAAGAATGGATAGTTGTCCTGGCTACTCTCTTGAGACGTTCTGAGGTATGTTTAACTTTGATCACTCTGGACACTGGAATTTAAAGTAGTTGCGACATAATAGGTAAAACCCATTATTACATGCTTTGACAGTTAATAGGTAAACCCAATGTTTTAATAAATAGACTGGTGCCTGAAGCGGAAAGGGGTGAGGATCATGGTTCAGAGGTTTGAACAGGGTCGAACTGGAAATTTAGAATTTTCTTTAATAAGTATACAGATAAAAATTATAAAATATATGTTGCAACTGTAAAATTGGATGATTAAATAATTAGTTAGTTCCATGAGTGACAATAAGTTTTTGAAAATTTGTAGAAAGATATTCATTTGCAAAATGAAATTAAAGTATTTTTATATTTTAAAATTAATATAAGACAGAATATTATATGAAAACAATTCAAATTATCAATGATGGGATTTATAGACACTGCTAGTGAGAACTAAGAACCTCTGTTTTGAAAAGGTCAGCAGATTAGATCAAAACTAGTTGGATTAAAATATAGGACAGCGTCAATTCAAGTTATTTCTTGCTTGTTACTTGAGCATTTAGCAAATATATCATGCTTGGTTTTAAAGTTTCTCGCTTGAAACGTGTTGCACTGTAACAAGATTTTTAATACCCAGAAAACTACTTGCTCCTAGATTTTAGAGTAATGCTACTCACTCACTTGAAACCCACAAAAAAAGAAACAAAAGTCCTTTGCAGACGATAGGATCTGACATTGTCAAAACAATGTACTTTCAGATGATCCAGTAGCCTGCCGAGGGTGGGTATGACTTTTTAATAGGATTTGAGTATGTAAGTAGCATCATTCTAAGTTTTGTTCCTTCTCTTTTTCCTTTCAACGAGGTGGGTAGAATATGTGCTTAAGAAATCTTACATACTTTTGTGGCTTATGGCTCTTATGCCATTTTGGAAGAGGGTCACTTTGCTAATCAGTTTTTGTTCTGGTGAAATATAAGGTTCTTTTTGACTTATTCCGACATGATGTCTGGTTGTGGAAAGCATACAGCAACACACTGCAGGTATGTATGTCTACTAGTTTTCTTGACATAGATTATAACCATAGTAATATATATACTCAGAAAGCAAAGCATCTGTTCCCCTCTGTTATCTATGCTCTACAGTCGCATCCTGCATTTGCTGAGTATCATGATTTGCTGGAAGACCTTGAAGAGAAACTTTCATCAATTGCAAACGTGGAAGAAAAATGAAAGTATTTTTGGGTCTCTCATCTGGAATCTCTTCCTCGTTCCCAGCTGGAGTGATCTGCTTGAGTATGTATTTTTAAGCCCACATGACTATTATGTCAACTGCAGAGAACCCTGCATTATTTCGCCTGGATTTGATTGTGGGGACCAAAAATCAGAATCATGTGCTTGTTTACCATGAGCTTGGTAACATAAAATCCAAAGAAGCGCGAATTATACCTGTACATAGAGGAAAGAAATTTCTGTAGGGAGGCTTGTCACTTGTGCATGCCTGAGGTTCTATTATTCTTTCTTTGTTCACATTTTCGTAATGTTTTTGTAAAAAACATGAATAGATCCATCTGTATATTTTGTTCTTCTCTTTGTGGGCTCAATTTTCAAAGTGGAATTCTCCCAAGGGAGTATGTATATCTTGCCCACAATTTTTATGTGTATCTCGCCCACAATTTTTCTTAATGTACGGATCGGACTTATGTGGTGTGAGGGCAAATGCTGCCTCCACCTAATGAAAAAATTGTCAATGAGTATATTTATTAAAGATGATTGCCTCTAAAGTAATTGACTAATTAAATTTTAAGCTGTCACATATTACAAGTGATATAAAAATCGAGAACGTAATATAAATATAAAATTGTCTGTTATTAATTTGTATTCTCATCAGCTACTTTTAACACTTGTGGTGTTTTTTCTTTATCAATTTTTTTTTAATATTTACGTGTTCTAAATACACAATTATACATTAAAATTTAAGATAAATAACTATTATTTTTATTTATTTACTTTTAATGAACGAAAAGGCCGAAGCTCAACAAGATAAAAATTGTACAGAATTTGTCAAGTATAATCGTTATGGTTACGTTCGCTTTTGCTTTATACATTGTGTCAAATAAGAAGTTAAATTCTTGTACAATGGAATTATCTTTAGATTAGACTCATTACCTATGTGGACAATTCTTTTGGAGCTTGGAATGATTTTCACTTTTTCTTACTAAAATTATATGATTTCAGGTAGATGATTAATACCCAAATAATTTTGACAAACTAATTTCAAATAAAGGAGGAACCAAGAAGTCCACCTAGGCTAGCTGAGGCCACTAGCACTCCTTGTAGCTAGCTGCAGAGGTTCCACATACACAGATCTCACAAATTGCAACAGTATGCTAAAGATCACCAACAAAAGCTTTTGGACTCAAAATGCAGATTTACAGCTGAGCCAGATGAGCAAATGGCAGCAACCTCCTGCCTCATTTTCTTGGGGCCTGAAGCAAAGACTCCCACACTTGATCCATTGACTTCAAACAACAATTCTGCAGAAAGAACAAAAAAAGCAGTTCAGTTTTCTTTCAATTCAATATTGGGTCTCTAGGCCAAAGTCAAAGAAAAAATATATACAAAAAGAGACTTACTATTTAGGTCAGGCCTTTCTCCATAATGCACATTGGTGACTTGAACAAGAAATTGGAGTGGGAGGCTTTCCAATTCTCTGTCTGCATTATAAAACATTGAATCTGGTGACACAGTTGGGGAGGGCCCTTCGTTGTTCTGAATCTGCTTTGCTTCTTTAGCATTGTGTGCCTTGTTCCAAAGAAAAGCTGCGCTAGCAGTAATGACTATGGACACACATATTAGTAACATACTGAGGAGTGCTTTCAAAGGATATGAATATACCCTATTTGAGTTATGATCAATAGGAAAGATGTAGAAACGGGTGATGATTCCAATTAAGATGAGGAAAATGATGAAAGAGGACGAAATTATAGCACCAAGCCACAGCCAACTGTTAGGACCTAATATAGCAGGTATGGGTAAATCTGTTGCATGGGGCTTGAACGATATGGCTAGAAGTTCAGTTGGCTTATCTGGTTCAGGCTCTTTCTGTCTTGTAATGTAGGCCTCAATTTGTAGTTGCAGATTGGAAATGACGTCAGAGGGGGTGCCAGACATTGGAAGGATCAAATCTAGCATTGAGAGACATGAAGAGTACTTGAATGCACAAAGTAGGACTATTTTTGGAGTTCTGCATTTGAGGTTTGTGCTCAAGTACATTAGCTCCCTGATGATAGATATAAAAGGGGTGATGCCACTGCCTCCACTCACCATCACAAGGGTGTCATGCCTAGTAAAATGGAAGAGAAAAAAAATTCAAACAGTTAGTATATTGGAAAGAAAGCACTTAGTTCAGAAGTTAGAGTGACTACAAATGGATATGGAACATCTAATTCCCCTTTGAAATTGATTGTGTCAATTTTAGAGAGAGATGGTCACAACAAAACTCTACATGGGGATTGCGGGGCCCTACAGAGGTATTGGAATAATGCTAGTTGCACGTCAATTCATTACACAAAGTTTGTACAAGATATTATTAATAAGCAGTTGTTAGTGGAGTTTGTGTAGATTTTGTATAATAAACTTGTGTGTAAATAGCATTATTGAGGTATTGTGTTTGTCTCTCTTTGAAATTGAGACTCATTTATTTTTTTGGAAATTTGGAGGACCCAGATCCCACTCCAAATTGCATTTGAAGTTGTGTTTGGCTTCTGCAATGTAGACCTCAAATAATTGGTTGAAGCAGGTCCATAAGGGCCTTCCACGGAGACATTGAGATGAACTTTGAAAGAAGGCGTTGAAAGCATCTGGTAGAGCTTTTGGGACCAAGTTCCTTCAGCTTTGATGACTACACTTAGCTTTTCAGGCTCCAGGTTACTGTTAGAAGTAACAGTAACTGGATGCCACTGCAGCTTGGATATGATTGGTACATTAATAAATATAACACTTGTGGGATTATAACTCAATCCTGCCATATAAAAAAAAATCAGAGAAACCCCAAACAAATTCTTAATATATAAATTCAAGCACTTATCAAAATTAAATTATGCTTAAATTTTAATGTTACATTACCATGGCTCTTAGAGAAGTTGAGTTCTACAGTCTGGCATGGCAAAACACGAGCAGAAACCAAACGAGTTTGGCGTCTTGATTGCAGGAACCTGAGGTAACGATCAACCAAGAATAGGTAGAAACCAGGGAGCATCGTGAAGGAATTGGAGATGCCCACATGGAAGACGTAGAACACCATGAAAAGGATGAAGAGATAATGAGTATAGAAGAAGAGTTCAAAGACTTTTCTCCTTATCCGAGGGATTGTTGCAACCCACAGGAATAAACCAGAAAGCAGAGATACTTCTCCTGCAACATTTGATACGCCAACTTTGTCCCATTTCAGCATCTGCATTGGATCAAAGGCACAAACCCATGAGCCTCGCAGAAAATCAGAAACGGAGAAAAGGCTGAAGGAAGTTGAGCACTTACATGTTAAGTGCCTTTCAAATAAGCACTTTTACTATTGGGAAAAAGCTCAACAGTAATCAAGTTTACATAGCATACAGTATTTGTTGTGTTGAAAGCTTTTGACCCTTGACATTGTCATTAGACTTACATTCAAATTTGAAAACTTTGATGCCCCAAGGTTAAGAGATACAAATCCAAAAACTTAAGTAACCTGAGAAAGTTGATTGGTAGATGCCCAATAGATGAAGTAGCCAAGGCCGTGAGCCGTGAAGAAAGTCATGACCATGTGTCCAAGCCATATATGGTACCTAATGCAGTTCTCCGACGTGAGCCCAAACAGTGGCAGCACCGACGTGCCACGAGCCACCGGAAAGAATAGGAATGCCAAGCATATGTTCCCAATTAGCCCAATAGTCAGTGCTGAGCTCGTTAATTTCATCTCCCATCTGGCATTTAAGTTTAAATTCATTACTTATGGCATCAAAATTCACTACTAGATTATATGAAGTCTCAAACTTTTATACAAAAATGGAATATTGGATTCATTAAATGGGCATAATAATTAACTTCAATTTTGTTTTTTTCTTTAAGAAAGAAACAATGGAAGAGTTAAGAGTGTCTGATAGAATTCTTACATTTTTTCTCCACGTTCTGCTGCAAATTTGACTGAGATTTTGGCAAACCTGTTGAGTAAGTAAACAGAAAAGGACCAACCAAGGAGTGCAATGAACATAAACACGAATGCCAGTTCTGTGCCAGAAACAATGCCAAGACGGCCCTTTACCAGCACTGGCCGCTTCCATATGGGTACCTCACGTTTTCTGTCATTGCAGCTGAGATATATATATATATCATAGAAGCCATTTATCAGAACTTGGTTTGTCTTGGTTAGAATAAAACATTAAGAAAAAACAGAGAAAGAGAAGAAGGAGAAACTCCAAACGGGTTTAAAAAAGAATGGAACCTTTCCAAGTTGCAAGCATTTGCCTTTTTGGCTATGTGGAGGAAGACACAGCCCAGTGCAGCAATGAGCAAGACTGGAAAAGTGTAAATCAGAAGTGTTGTACCTGAGAAAATAACAGAAAAAGAGATTTGAAAACCATTAGTACGAAAAAATTGTGACACAAAGGTGAAATAAATGAATATAAAAGAGAAAGCCAGATCAATCTTCTTCTTTATGTAATTAAAAAATGAGACCTTGTTTGCCAAAATAGGTAGAATCGGTCGCTGCTAGAAGTTTAGGCAGCCAAATTTGTCGATAAGTATCTGTGGGAGCGATTATCCAAACGAAAATCCAACCCATGAACACAACCAGCACTAGCAGCTTTATTGCAGATTGAATTCTGCAATATTTTTCTGGAGAAGGTGTTCTTTTCACCATCTCTGCAGGCATTGTTGCTGTTCTTTTATTTTCTGTACAGAAAGCAAAGCAGTGAGTCCGCAGAATAAGACCCCAGTGTGAGGAATCTGAGTGGAACATACATATTGATAGTAAAGGATAAAATCAAAAGTTTATGATAATATGGTATTAATTTAATTATCCACTGGGAAGGAAAAGAAAAATGGTTCACGTCCCCTGCTTATGGTATGAATCCTACTACAAAATGAAAAAAATACAAATAAAAAATTGTTATCACTAAAAATTAAAAAATCTAAATTCACTAGTTATAATAAATTTATCAATGTGTGAGATATGATAAAATTTTATATTCTTGTGACAGTAATTGTGTGATTAAATGTCTAAGTTTAAATTTTAATAGTTATTTTTATTAGAGAAGATATAATCGATTAACCCTAATTTTTAATGAAAATTAAACTTCGAAGTACTTAAAAAGAAAAATCTAAGATGCCCTAAAAAAATGGGTAAATAAGATGAGGAATTGATTGATAACACGCAGGCTCGTGCCAATTTGAAACAGTAATTTGAGGCAGCGTGTGTGTTGAAGGGTGCAGGCGTGTGTTCAACTCTCCCATGCGATGAGATACCCATTGAAGTGAACAGATTTGATAACTTAAAACGCCTTAATCCTATTGAAAGTGAATCACATTTAAATAGGAATTCTAAATCAACTTAAACGTATTTCTTATATTAATAGGATAACTTAAAATTAAATAAATAAATAATAAAATTTTAAAATTTATAATAAAACCAAATGACGTATACTTAATAATTATAAATCTTTAGAAAAATTCAAATTACAAATCCTAAATGTTACTTAAATATTACATACAAATATTATAATTCGTATAATCCTATCCTATAAGTCTTTCAATACAAAGAAGATAATGCATTAAAATAAGAAAAGGTCTAATTCATCAGTCATCAAACTTTTCAGTACTTAAATTCGAAAGAGGTGTCACATTGCAATTAAACCAATATTTCATTGGCTGTATTTGTATTTCTTCTTGTTTAATAAAACTTGAGGGGTTCACTTATAAAAGAATGCATCTATAAAGTGATATACCAATATTTCATTTTAAGTACTTCTATGGGACTTTACTTTGGTGTGCATGTATGAAGTATACTACAATTTTGATATCTTTTCCATATTCTCTTCCTTAATAAAGACGAAAGAATGCATATTTCCATGATTAGAAATTAAATATTTACATTATTTCAGCTTTCATTTACTTTGGTCTAAAAATGTTTTTCAGTTATATATATATATATATATATGTATATATATTCTTTAATGGCTTGCTCATTTTTATTTTCTTGTTTTTAGTGGGTTGATAGCAAAAATTAGAAGTGTGCTAGCTATAGTGATATTTTTCATAGATAAAAATAAAAATATTGTTCTCAGGATTTCAATATTAGTTCAGCTATAAATATTGATATATTACAATTATCTTGACAGCCACTAATAGTGCATGTCAACTGTTTACCCATTTTTATAAAGAAAATAGAGAAATAATAATGGATATATAATATATAATTTCAACTACTTTTAGGTGATAAATATTGATTATCTAATACTTTTATTTTCTATATGGTGTATTATATAGAAGAGACCAAAATTATCAATTAAAAGTTTTGACATGTTAATATAAATATTTTAAATTTCAATAGCAAAATGAAAGCATGGCTAAAAACGAAAACTGGGGCGTGTAAAATGTGGACCGATCACCTGATTTTGGGATTCTTAGGATTCAAAATTAGTAAGTGTAATTACAGAGAAAAAAAAAATTTAAAAGTTTAGTGACAGAAAAAAATAAACTCACAAAAAGAAAAAAAAATATCATTTTTTATTTTATTTAAATCCTCAATGAGAATTTTAAAGTTAAGAGGTTCAAATTTATGAAATGTGGATACGAATGAAGATTGTGGACTGTAACAAATTAACCTTTCTCTTTTCAGAGTTGCGAATGGGTTTAGCCTGGATGGGTTTGGGTCAGCCCAGTTCAACCATAGGTCAATACTATCTGAGCTAAGTAAAAGTATAAATTTATTTTGATATAAAAATTTGAATCTAATTCTAATATTTTAGTTTATATATTTTTAAATGAACTGTATACCCTAAACTTAAAATAAATTATATATTTAATCATTATGCTAGTCCAAGTATTAATAAATACAAATCAATTCAGTCTTGGGCCAAAATGGTATCAGGCAAATAGAAATACCAAAATTTTCAGGTTCAACATGCTCATATAAATTGAAATTTGCTCCATGCTTTACTCAAACAAAATTAAGTCCAAGAACACAAGACAGTAAATTGGGATATCAGTAACCTATACATTACCACTCCATATGAAAGTTTCCTACGTGTATTTCAATTACTATCATGAAAGCTACAGCATTACAAAACAGAGTAAATTGAACAAGAAAACAAACCAAGTACAGCCAAAAAGTATGTCTTAAACAGTGTGATGCACACAACTACAGCAACTTAGATACAGTATAACACTCCCTAGTTAGAGGACGCTTTTCAGAGACTTCAAGTTCCAAATGGACTTATAGGTCAGGCTTAGAAATGCTGCCATCCTTTGATAGCTTAATGCACAATGCCCTCTCCTTCTGTCTTTATTATCCTTCTAGAAGCCACCTTGATCTGTTTATATTTTACACACAACCTATAACTTGCTGACTGAAGGTTGCCAATCTTAACATTATCATTTTATATTCACAGGCAACCTAGACCATGGTACAGATTCCCTTGATCCAATCATCCTCCTACGAACCACTATTGATATGCTTACCAGAATGCATAGGGCAGCTACCAAAGTAAGCAAAACACCCATATTTCCCCTTGGCCAGCTCTTCAGAACCAAATCAGCACAAACTTCTCCATCAAGACTATTGTGAGAGTTACTCAACTTCATAACCTCAATCCCATTTAGGATAGCATCAACAACATACGGAATGCTGTTATTTGATGGACCTACACTAACACTCAAAGTCCTTATATTGTCTCCATCAACCACGAAGTCAGTATAAAATGGAGAAGCCAGTGAATTTGAAAAGTAAGAAAGATCCAAATCTTTATAAGCTAAACAGCCATTCACATAGACATTAAAAATAAGTAACCCAAGTGAGATACTAGCAATGTCGCAGAAGTGCATCCGAACCAGATATTTATAGCCCCCAATGACAGGAAATTCCCATGTCATATTGAAATGGGGAATAGAATCATTCTTACTCCTGATTATCCGGGCACTATTATACACATTGTCAGGTCCAACCTCGCGGCTAGCCCCTCCAGTATGATACCTAATCTGACCACTAAAGAATAATCTTTCAGACCCAGCGCTTGATCTGAAGAACTCGTCATCAGGAACCCACGTCCTCCACAAGGAATCATTAAATGGAGTGACTTTCGGACCCCCGACATTGACCCTGTACACAACTTCAAGCGCTTGATTGCTTAATCCATCAAAATTGTCCACACTGTTTGAACTCACATACTGTGCTGTATCAGGCACAAGGTCCTTTGGGGCAGATATCACCTCAATGGCATTCACAAATGCAAATTTTGAATTTTTGGTTGGAACAAACATAATCACAAGCTTTTCAGTATCAACCCTGATTAGGTACTCCATAATCCTAGGGCTTTCAGTATTCACACCGCTAAAATTGCTCAAAACCACATACCCATTAACCAAAACGTGAAATTGGGCATCACCAAGATCGAATTTTGGAGAATTGAATGCATGAAAATGAAGACGTACCATGTGGGTTCCTTGGTCTTTAATACGGAACACATACTTTGAAGGACTAGTGAAGATTCTTGCCGTGTGGTAAATTGAGGACAACCCTGGAATTGGGTTTTCATCCCTGAGCGAAACAGTTCGAGATGAAGACGTTAACGGCGAGTGGTTGCCGGACAGGTCACCAACGAATCGGCGGTTGTCGATGGTTGTCGCTGCCGAGGACCCGCAATCGATGAGATAATCGTCGATGGGGGAGAAGAAGCGGTGGGAAAGCACGGGAAGCGTAAAGGAGCAAAGTAAGAGGAGAAAAGAAATGAGGTTGAGCTGCATAAGCTCCATGATCAAAATCTGAGGGAGAGAATTCAGAGAGCGAAGATGGGGAGCAAGAGACAATGACTTTTCTGCGAGGACTTGGAAAGCCGGTTGCGAATGGGAGAATGAAGAAGACCGACTCAAACAGTAGAGGTATTGGACCCACGCGCTTTGACAGGCTGGAAGCACACTTGACTCCTTATCAACAACAACTACACCATAATTTTATTTTTTTAAAATGATGAAAAAAATATTAAAAAATAAAATTAACTTTTCTTCTCATGCTTATAGTTATGAAAATAAATTTTAAATATTTTGAAAAGTAAAAAAATAAAATAAGTAACAACTTGAGAGTAACGATTTTAGTTTCAAACAAATATTGCAAACACCCACAAAATCTCGTTTATTTTTTATTCTACCCCATTAGACTCATTGATAATATATTAGAGTTTTTTGTATAATTACTTCAACATAGGAAATTTTATTTTTAGATTTTATCTTTCACTTCTTTAATCTATAGAATTGATTTGAACACCTTTTCTCCTTTTATGTTTGATTGTAAGTAATATATATAATAGACAATATGGACTTTGCATTGAATAATTATAAAAATTGTCACTATTTTATTATTATATAATAATGTAGAAAATTTATATGTTATGACACTAATAAGTTATTTAATATTCATATTCCAGTTTACATTTTGCGTTCTATCTTCTTATCCTTGGGTACCTTCTTGAACAAGAAAGAGTTGAGGGAATCCATGTAAAACTCTTATTCTTGGATCCCTTCCTAGCCAAGAGTTTATTAGTGGAGTCCATCTAAAACTTTTATTGCACTGACTATAAATAAACGTGAAGTGAAGTGAATTTGCTACGTAACCAGTCGTACTGAAGTAGCTTTGCTCTGTAGCTAGTTGAAGCAATTTCCTTCATAACCAGTTTCTTGTTGACATCAGTTTATTGAAGCAATTTGCAGCAATGGGTTCTTGTCAAAAATTGGCAACAATGGGTTGGATAAAATACGGCGTACTGGGTGGTGGAGCTCACAGCACTGTTTTTCAAGCCATTCCAGAGGCTCCACAAGGAGGCAAAGAAGAAGTTAGAGTAATAAAGAGTTCAAAGCCCTACATGTCATCGTTCCTACAACGTGAAGAAAGCGCTCTGTACTTCTTCAAAGGCTGTCCAGAAATCCTTCAGTGCTATGGAGGTGAAACCATCTACGAGAATGATCGCTTCTTTCACAATCTACTGCTGGAATTTCTCCTCATGGGACTCTTGCGGCTCAAATCAAGAAGAGTGCTATGTTGAAGAGTGAAGCCAGAGTCTACACCCGCATGATCCTCAAAGGCCTCTCTAGCATTCACCAAAAAGGATTAGTCCATTGTGATCTCAAACCAGAAAACATTCTTCTGTTTCCTCCTTCCTCTGATCAAGAAGATGGTGCAAACTATCAGCTGAAGATTGCAGACTTTGGAATGTGCAAGACTCCCCAAGAGTACTGCAACACCGATTACTGGAAGCATAAGTTCAGAGGAACTCCGTCGTACATGTCACCAGAATCAGTTGCGTCTGGAAAAATTGAAACAGCATTGGATATAGGGTCACTTGGGTGCATAGTGATTGAGATGATCACAGGGTTGCCAGTATGGTGGAAGTTTGATCTAACTACAGAAGAATTGATGTTTAAGCTTGCGGTCCAGAGAGATGGGCCAAGAATTCCGAATGGGGTGAGCCAGGATTGTAGGGATTTCTTGAACAATTGCTTCATGAAGAATCCTAACAAGAGGTGGACTGCTTACATGCTTCTGAATCATCCTTTCATTTAGACTAGAAGGTCTGTGTTCAGTAGTCATTGTTCTCTTAAGACCTAAATTTTTTGTTTTGTTTTTGTTATCTTAGGATTAAGACTACATGATTCTTGTGTTTTTGTTGTTATTTTAGGACTATGATTATTGTTTTTGTTATTTTAGGAGTAAGTGTTTGATTTTTAGTTTAATTAGGGACTCTGTAAGACTTTATTTAAATTAATAAATTTAATTTTTTTTAATACTTGTTTACGATAAGCAGAATTCTAAGCCTTCCCAAAGCACAAAAATCTCAAAGCAATGTATCTAAAGTAAGAAAATATCTCCCTATATGTGTCTTTGACCAGTCATCAGAACAAGAACAAGTGTCAA
Organism: Dicorynia guianensis; assembly: GCA_037013595.1. Taxonomy (NCBI): domain Eukaryota; kingdom Viridiplantae; phylum Streptophyta; class Magnoliopsida; order Fabales; family Fabaceae; genus Dicorynia; species Dicorynia guianensis. The sequence goes on from JASUAB010000014.1 coordinate 30,482,870, forward strand.
AGTTGAAAGTATATGTGATTCCTTTGTCTTCTTTGCATGTATTCTAAAGGGTTTAGGTCATAGAACATGAATTTTGGAGCCATAAATTAAGGGATGGAATGCGGCAGAATTATGTATTGCCATAATTGTCAAGTAAGGCGTCCAACAAATTATGAAACAAATTGAACGAAGGGCAAGTAGAGTCTTTTTTTGGAATGACTTTTAATAGATGTTAGAGGTATTTGGCAATTGGATGCAAGGATTTGGATTGCATACAGTCTAAATTTGCCTTTTCTTTTTTTTTTTCTTTTTTTTTTTTTTTTAAGTTTTAGCATTTTTATCATACCGTCTAGTATCTATAAGTGCTAATTATTTGTGGTGGAGTTTAATTTTTTACATATTTATTTAACTACTTAAATAATTTATTTCTCTCACAAGTTAGCCCTTACAATTCAAGAAGAATGGTAGGGGATCTGAATCCTTGAATGCAGAAAAATACATTAAAATGTTCATTTAAATATTACATGTAAATATAAAACAAGGGGTTAATTGTTGAAAAGCTTGAAGAATAATTTGATGATCACTCTATCTATAAAAAAAAGAAGAAAAACATTGATTTTTTTATTAATTTAAATAAAATGTAACAGATACCATTCTTTCTAATGATCAAACTAAAAATTAATCGGATAGTTCTAAAATAACAAAAACAGAGTAAAAACAATTCTATGTACAGGTCAAGGTGGCTTCCGTATGTTGTTGATGCCATCTTAAATGGGATTGAGGTCATGAAGTTAAGTATTTCTCACAAGTCTTGATGGAGAAGTTGGTGCTAATTTGGTTCTGATGGAGAAGTTGAATGATATTCCATCACCAAGGCTGCACGGAATTGTATTTCTTTGCATAGCCCGATAATCGATGTACTTTAGCCCTACAACATGAGCATGGGGCGTGCAGACCAAAAATATTGCCGCAACTAATAAGAGCACCACCGGTAATCCTTTCTTCAATACTTATTATTACAACATAAAATTTAAATAATTAAATTTATTAAATTTCATAAATTAAAATTTATGAAATCTTGCTAATTAAAATGCCCACATCATTAAGTGCAACCCTTGTGTTGATTTAAACTTGTAGCAACAATTTAATTACGCCAAAGTTAAGGATGATTTGAGATGCAAACCATGAATGTGAAAGAAGATCACAACCTAGTTTGTTTTGTTTACTTATATGTACTTACACTCAATATATATTCGTTAACATAATTATTATTCTTATACAATTCTCAATTCATAAATTTTAAATTATTAAATTAATAAAATTTGTAAATTAAATTATAAAATTTAATAAATCTGAAGACTTATATCAAAAAGCGTGAATAAATTCTTCTGCAAATCACCATACTGCATTATATATAATTGTTTATACATATAATATTTGGTTAATTTATATATAGATTACATTTGAATTAGTGAGTTACTTGTACAATTGATAATGATAATATCTTTAATACATATAATAGCCACAATATATGAGACTTTGAGCTGAATAATTTTAAAAAAAAAATACTATTTTATGTATTACTATATAATAATGTAGAATATTCATATGTTATAATATTAATATGTAGTTTAATATTCATATTTCATTTGAAATTTTACATTCCATCTTCTTATTCTTGAATACTTTCTAAAACAAAAAAAATAATTTTACAAGAATTACTTATATTAAAAGTGCTTTTGCAAGAATCACCTATACCATAAATGCTTTTGCTAGAATAATTTATATCAAAAATACTTTTATAAGAATCACTTAAGCTAAAAATACACATATTCTAATAATCACTAATGCCAAAAGTACTCTCCCAAAAATTATTTATGTCAAAAGCACTTTTTTAATAATTACTTATATTTAAAGCGTTTTTACAAGAATCATTTTAGCTAAAACGTTTATAAGAATCAGCTAAAACCAACAAGTTTCGAACAAAAAGAATAAAAGAATACATTATACATTCATTTCGCAATTTTTTTGGTTTTAATTCATAAACAAATTAATCTCTCAACTTAGTATATAATTAAATTATAAATAATTTACCATAAAATATTTGGATAGTAGAATCAATCAACAACCCACTCAAGACTTTTAATATCTGGCAGAATAGGAGAAAGTATTTCATATTTCCCATTTATTTCAAGAACGGTCCAATGTTTAATCCTCAAATTTTAGCTATAGCTCATTGGCTGGTCCAAAATGGGGTGTAGCATTCTTTTTGTCTGCAGCAGCCTCGAGTACATGGCTTAAGATCTCTTCTCCATGAGAATCTGAGCAAAATGGTGCCTGCAGTCCCCAAGATAACATTCTGAAATTGCAAGAAAGCTTATATTTTTCTACATGCCAGAACTTCCATTGATAGTAAATCAAACCTTTTACCAAACTAATGCGTTTTATACCAGATAAGAAATCTAAGGTGCTGTCCAAAATTTGCATCCTAAATTAGAATCCAGCTATTTGCTTGTTCTATCGGGAAATAATTGCGTGATAGAATCCAACTATAATCTAGCAATCAGCGATGGTACACAACTCTTGCCAAGTCAAATTGTACTTACCAAAGTAGACGGTGGAGTGATGGTACAAAGCAATCCAGCTATGATCCAGCAATCGGTTATGAAACGATGACTGAAGGAACAGAGGCGAAGTCACAGATAGGAACAGTGAAGAAGACGAAGAAGGCAAAGAGGGAGAACTAAGATTTGGAGGGCAAGCTATGTCATTATATGAAGTGAAATATTTTGATCTAAGTAATTATCATAAATACAATAGGTCATACATTCTTTCTCGATTACAACATCACCATATTTTGGAAGCTATAAATTATGGTTTAAAAAAATTAGTATTTTAACTTTTTTTACTTCTATTTTTTTATTAAAAGTCCATCCAAATATATTCTTTTTAATCGAAAGAGCTTTTTTTTGAAAAAAGTCCTTTTCCTATAGAAAAAAAGCTCATACTAACGGAGCCTAAAGCAGTTATAATTATGTTTATACTATGTGCTTGATACTGTATTTATTTTCACCAGAATCATCTGCAGTTAGCTGGTTTACTTGGGAAATTCGATTGAAAATCATGTAAAAAGAATGAGTACTTTAATTACTAAGCATGACAGGTAAAAATAAATCCTGTAAATTTACATTTGATGAATAGTTATGACATGCGTCCAACAACTTAATTGTTGTGGCTTGGTCACCAGTCTTCAAACTGTCTTCTGTTCTGTGTCTAGTTTGTACGTATTTATTGTATTTTAAATTATAGAACTTGTATGAGTGAGTGACGCTTGGTTTAGTGGTTCAAATATATATCAATTATTGTTGCATATCATTTACTTCGAACATCAAAAAGAAGTTAGTTTAGTGGTTCAACATTGGGTATGCATACCAAAAATATTACTGCAACTAGAGGTGGGCATTGGACTGGGTCAAACCGTTTCAATCCGCCCCAAACCATTAAAAAAAAAATTTGGACTGGATTAAAATAAGATAAAATAAATATTATGTAATATTTTGACTTAAGATGGGGTAAATTGGGTGGGGCTAGATTTGTATCCCCTCTCCATTGGGTTACCGCGGGTACCCAACAAAATTTATATATATATTTTTTTAATTCTTATGCTATATATATATATTTTTTGAATTCTGATATTATAAAATAGCATTATTTTGCAAAATAATGTCATTTTCTAACTTGTCCTAAAACTTCTGCAAGCACAAATAGGCAAGAGGCAACTCAACTTCAGCAAACCAACACCACTCCTCCCTCCCTCGTCTCGAACCCTCGGTCCCTCGACTCCCTCTCAACCTCTCTCACGAGCTACAAGTCTTGTTCGTTGTCTCGTTGTTTCCAACAGTCAACGTTAATTCCTTACCTCCTCCTACCTTGTCTTGACTCGCTTCTTCTCATTTTGGCTCATCTTTTATCTAATCATCACACTTCGACACTTTGGATCTTCAATAGTCGATCGAACCTCATCCTCGTTCCACCGCTCGCCTCACATTCGTTCGTCCCCATCCTAACCCAAACTAACCCATCCAAGTGAAACAGAACCATTCCAACCCAAGAATGCTAGTTTGAAGAATTTTTTGGCTGAGGTTAGACTAACTTAATAAGAGATTGGGTTTAATTAGGTTGAGAGAATTTTGCCCCAACCCAAACTGTCCCACCCAATGCCCACCCCTAACTGCAACCAAGAGTACCGCCATGAATCCTTTTTTCAGCATTGCCATCTTTTGATTTCTTGCTACGAATCAATTGAAGGTATGATAGAATGAATGCAATGAAAAGCTTGCTGTTGTTAGGGGTTTATATATCACAGTGTAGTTAGCATTATCTATATTAAGTGTGTCATAGATGTGGGTGAACAGTTTTCTGCTGTCAAAAACCACCATCTCCATTTGTGAAACAAAAAATTGTTGATGCTGCTTTTAATTAGGGAAACTAAAATGGCTGACTAAAACAAAATAGAAGCTTCTTGTTATATATGCAGCATGCAATTGTAGCTACAAGAGAAGAGAAGGACTGCATGTTTTCAAACTTACTACGTTTGGTGTTAGTTTTAAGATCAGATTAACACCAAAAAATATATAGGATAATATATAAATGTTATATCAAATTTATTTTTTTATCATTTGGACAAAAATACCTTTTAAGTTTTCTGAAAACAAGTAACTCTAAAATTATTATTTTTAGATTTTGATTTGACATATAACTTCAATTATTTTAGGTATTACTTGCTGGCCTTACTAGCTATTATTATCTTATTTTACTCTGAAAAGATTGCTCGTTATATTAGTAGAATATAATTTCAAAATGAATACACATATTATAGCTTTCTGTTTATATATATTTTTTATTAATTACTATGACACAAAAAATAACAAATTTTGATAGCACGATTCTTACAAGATCATTGTTATTTATTTTTTAAATATCAAATTTAAATTATTAAATTAATTAAATTTTATTAATTAAATTATAAGACTCAGTTGCACATACCATTAAGTATGACTCTTTTATTGATTTGAACATGTCTTTTTTTTTTTCAGTAATTTTAGTAGTTAAAAGTGTTTTTTTATATTAATATCAAAACAACATTTTAACTTAAAAGTGCTTATTTATTTTTATATTTAATTATAAAAGAACTTTAACTTTTAAGTAAAAATCTCTTTGAAAGCCTATTCTTATGGGCTTTTTTTATTTAAAAAGCAAATTTTTTTAAAAATAAAGTACTTTTTAAATTATAAGTATCTTTTTAAAAATACTTTTTTAATAATTACTTTTTTAAAAGTACTTTTTTAATAAATATTTTTTCAATAAGTGTCTTTTTCCTTAAAGACTTTTTCAATAAGTAACTTTTTTCTAAAAATACTTTTCAATAAGTATGTTTTTAAAAAACACTTTTATAATAATCATTGTTTTCTAAAATCCCTTTTTTAATATGTACTTTGTTTTAAAAAAAAAGCGCTTCTTCAATAAGTTCATTTTTAATAATCATTTTTTAAAAAATATTTTTTAATAATCATTTTTTAAAAATATTTTTTCAATAGATATTTTATCATTAAGTACTTTTTTCAAAAATACCTTTTTAATAAGTACTTATTCCAAAAACACTTTTCTTATAATAACTATTTATTAGCACTTTTTTTAAAAAGTACTGTTTCAATAAGTACCTTTTTAAAAACATATTTTTAATAATTATTTTTTTGAAAGTACTTTTTTAATAATATTTTTTCACTAAGTACTTCTTCTAAAAACACTTTCTTAATAATTACTTTTTTCTAAAAGCATTTGTTTAATAGGCATTTTTTAAAATAAGAATTTTTTCTAAAAACACTTTTTAATAAGCACTATTTTTTTAAAAGCACTTTTTAAATAATTACTTTTTTTTTATAAGCACTTTTCCAATGAAAACATTTTTCCAAAGGCACTTTTCTAATAATCAATTTTTTTTTAAAAAGTACTTTTCCAATAAGTATTTTTCTTTTGTAAAAGTACTTTTCTTAATAATCATTTTTTTAACGGCCTGGTTGTATGGACTTAAAAAATAAGATTTTTTTATGCATTTTTTTTATAGAAGAATTTTTTATGGACTTAAAAAAATAAGAATTTTTTATGTATTATTTTTTTTATAGAAGAACTTTTATCAGAAGTTAAAGTTATTTTGTGTTTGGATGTAAATTTCAAGAAGTAATTTTAAATAAAATGTCATTTGTAATTAAAAAATATTTTAATTTATAAAATTACTTAAAAGGACAAGCATCAACACCTTCTTATATTACATTTGAATAAAAAATATTTTTCTTACAAGTTTTAAAATTTTTAATATAAATTAGATTTAATAATTTTCTCCAGCATGTAAAAATTTGGTGATCATGTGTTACAAAAGGCAAGAAATTCCATCATGACATAGCTACCATTTCTCAGCTAAGATTATTTTTCCCGCTGCCCTTGCTCGTAGGTAAGTTGCTGTGACCAGATAAGTATGCAGATTGCAGAGTGTCTATTATTCTGACAATCATAAGAAATACTATAATGACGCTGTTCAGACTTAATTACTATCACCTTTTTACTGTTAATCTTTAGGCCGGAATACACATGGAGTTGCCACAAAGAAAGGTAAGCTATTATCGTGGTTTGTATAGCATCTTCAGTAGTGAAGAAGAAGCAGCTGGAACTTGACATTATCAAGCTGACGAATCATTGCAGCTGCTAGAACAGATACCAATTCTGATCAAACAAGAAGGCGGAGGTACCAAACAAGCAATGCTTCAGAAACTCAACAGATTGTTATTGCACTATAATCTAAATTACTGATCTCGCGCCTAGTAGGATCACCATGACATGGCTCATTAGTTAGAAACTTTTTCCACAGAATCACCAAATTCTTATAGGCAATACAGTGAGTTTTAAATCCCTACCTGTGTTAACAGCTGTGGTGAGTTATTCTGTGCCAAACACTGGTATTCTGATCGTCAATGACTGCTGCTACGACTACAAAGCAGCCGGAAGGGAAGTGATCGCAAGGGAAAATCCCGTGACTAAAGCCCCAAAGATCGTCAAACTCCAAATCTGCAGAAACTGAAGGGAAATCTCAGAGAGATTTATTCATCAACAGCTTGAACATGGAAGTAGAAGAAGACGCAATGGAGATGGAAGGTGGTAGAATGAACAGAGACGAAGTAGAAGAAGGCGCAGCGTGCAAGGAAGAGGGCATCGGTTCTCAATAAAAAGAAATTTAAGAATAATTGTTTCAAAAAAGCTTACAAATGGAGAACCGGTTATTTGTGCTAAAGTGCTAATTTAGGCGCATTGTTTTGATCGATTGCAGATAAATTTTGTCGGTGAAGTTGATGAGAATATTCCTCTGGCAGCGGCTGTAGCTATTTACTCTCCTTGAAATCTTTTGGTTAGTCTTTTAATATCAAATTGACAACATTAACTTTGTCAATTTAAATTGCATGAAATTGATTAGCATGTGGTGAACATTCTAACCAAAATAATGTGTTAAAATTTAGCAAATGTCCAGCACATGTGGCATGTCAGGCAACTTGTTTTTAAATATTACAAGACACAAAGGGGAAGAACATTGCGTGCTCATTTTTCTGCTTAGTAAAAAAGGTCTCAACAACAAATATCAGTTTCTCTGATTTTCTAGGCCATCATCTTAGATGCATCCCCATCAACTAAGTTTAGATTAGCAAACAGAAAAATAATCCTCAACGGAGGATGTGACTTTGCTGGGTGAAAAAACCAAGAACTTTTAAATAGATGCATAAAATTTTCCTGAGCTTAGAATTAATTACAAATAATCCTTTTCTAATTTTAATTTTTGTATAGAACTCCTCTAAACTCAAAGAGTTGTAATGTACCTCTTCTTGTTATATATTCTGTCTTAGCCTTGATAGAATCCCCAAATATATGATCAAACCCCAATGCTATTTGAAGGGACAGATAAAATGATGTGGGAGTTGTTGTTGCATGTAATTTTCAAAGAATAAAACACTAAGAAAGACGATGCTCTTTATGAATATGTATTAGTTATTATATTGCATTAAATCTTAAGTTAATATTTTAGCCAATTTTATATAATAGTTAATCAGACTAGCAAGCAATACAAAAAAAAAAAAAAAAAAATTAAAAGTCATACAATAAAGTCTAAAAATTATAATTTTAAATTTACTTATTTTCAAAAAATTTATAAGGTGTGTTTGTCCAAAAGATCAAAAATTAAATTTGATATGACATTTATTATGCTGCATATATTTTGGAAGTTAAATCTGATCTTACAACTATTACCAATGGCACTGAGTTTGTAAACATGCATTCTTTCTCTTCTCTAACAGCCACCACTTGGCTCACGTACAGTTGCCTGCTCCACATATAGCAAAACATATTTTGGTCAGCCATCAGATTCCCGAATTAAAAGCTGCATCAACAATATTTACTTTCCCAAATAGATAATGCTAATTACACCATGATATATATATCTATATATAAAGCCCTAACAACAGCAAGTTTTTCATTGCATTAAATTATTCATTCATTCATACCTTCAATTAATTCAACAATACTCATTCATTCTCTGGTAGCAAGAAGATGGCAATGGCGAAGAAAGGATTGATGGTGGTGCTCTTGGTTGCAGCAATATTTCTGGTATTCAAACCCAATGTTCATGTGATGGGGACACAATACATTGGTTATGGGGGTATGAACGCAGATTCAACTTCATGCAGCAAGCGTTCACCAGAAACTGCTAAAAACTGCCACCCTGGTGCTCAAGCCAATCCCTATCAGAGAGGTTGTTCTAATATTGATGACTGTCGCAGTGGGCGTTGATAATCTTTCAAAATATTCTACACATGAAAATTAAGCTGATCAATATTTTTGCAATCCTTCTTTTAAATAAATAAATAAATTTTATATATATATATATATATATATATTACCACCATACATGAAAGCAAAATTATAGAGCTTCAAAATTCAAATCATAATCGTTTCAAGAGGGTAGAATTTTGAGGTAATTTTTCTTTTCCCTGCTTTCATTTTTTTCTTTTTGAGAGCTTTATCCTTTACTTTTGGATACTTTGTAATATTCTTGTAACATTAATGGTAATAAGTAATTTTATGAGATTATGTTTACTTGATTATATGATTTTTCATGAAATTATATCAAAGGAGAATATTGTTTAGAAAAATTAGTTATTCTTTTTATTTAAACATTTCGCTCAAAATATGTATACTATATATAAGTTTCAATAGAGATTCCTTACCTTTCTTAATTATATCAAAAGAAAGCATAATTCAAGTGCTTAATTAGCACCAAACAACGTTAATTAAGATAAAACCAACGTTGATTCATACACATTAATTCTTATAATAAAATACTACATAAAAATTCAACACTAAATTAGCCTCTAGAATTTTACTAAACTCTTATTTGTCTTCATTCTTGATTGTTGTCAACCTTAATATTATTATTACAATCTGAATCCAACAACTAAATACTTATTTAAAAAAATTTAAACTATTAAATTTATTAAACCTTAAATTTAAATTATATAATTCAACACATTAATAGATTTCAATCATCTTTATCAATATTTAGTAAAAAGTATTTCATGAGAGTTAAATTTTTGTATCATAGCTGGCTAATTGTACATGTTGCAAGGTTATGCTCTTTATTTCGCACGCATAGGGAGAATATCTTCTGAGTTTTTAGAAAAACTAAGAAAGTTTTTACAAGTAACAAAATCTATATATTTGAAACCGAGATACACATAGACAATGACAAATCATAAAGCTCATCCTCTCAACTAGTTTTTGATAACACCAAATTGATATATAATTATAATATGTGCATGAGCTATTAAATTTTATATCAAATTGTGTTACTAAAAAAAATAATATCAAATCGTACCTTTCTTATTTAAATTAAAATTATATATCTTAAATAATGGTATATATATATATATTATTTTGATAAAATACACAAAATAGCTCCTTAAAAATAAAATCATGTTCATGAATAAGAAATAATTTATTATGAAATTTCATGTAAAACTATTAGTCTTGGATCCCTTCCTGAATAGAAGGATTTTACATTTACTTCAATATATGGAATTTTTTGTGTAATTAATTACTTCAATACAGGAATTTTGATTCTTGATTTTATAAATTATTTTTGAATTTTATTTTTCACTTCATAGCTACTTTTGCACTGAATAATGTTTTTCGACACCACTTTGCACGGAATAATTTAAGCAACTATCACTATTTTATTATTATGTAATAATTTAAAAAATTTATATGCTATTTTATATTTATATTTGATTTTCAATTTTGCCCTCCGTCTTATTGTCCTTGGGTACCTTGATGAACAAGAAAGTTTATAATACGAATCCATGTAAAACTCCTATTCCTGGATTCCTTCCTACCAAGATTTTATAATTGGAGTCCATGTAAAACTTTTATTGCACTCACTATAAATAAACCTCAACTGATTTTGCTACGTAGCCAGTTGTCGTTGAAGCAATTTCCAACAATGTGAAGTAGCTTTGCACTGTATTCCATACTCAGTTTCTTGTTGAAATCAGTTTGATTATTGAAGCAATTTGCGGCAATGGGTTATTGTCAAAAGTTGGCAACAAAGGGTTGGATAAATTATAGCGTACTTGGTAGTGAATCTCACAGCACTGTTTTCCAAGCCATTCTAGAGGCTCCACAAGGAGGCATAGGAGAAGTCAGGGTAATAAAGAGTTCAAAGCCCTACATGCCATCATTCCTGCAACGTCAAGAAATTGCTGTTAAATATTTCAAAGGTTGCCTAGAAATCCTTCAGCGCTACAGAGGTGAAACCATCGGCGAGAATGATTGCTTGTTTCACAATCTACCGTTGGAGTTTGCTCCTTATGGGATTCTTGCGGCCCACATAAAGAAGAATGCAATGCTAGAGAGTGAAGCAAGAGTCTTGACCCGCATGATCCTCAAAGGCCTTTCTTGCATTCACCAAAAAGAAATAGTCCACTGCAATCTCAAACCAAGAAACATTCTTCTGTTTCCTCCTGCATCTGATAAGAGGATGGTGCAAGCTATCAGCTGAAGATTGCAGACATTGGGATGTGCAAGACTCACCAAGAGCACTGCGACCCCGATGACTGGAAGCTTATTTTTAGAGGAACTCCATCTTACATGTCACCGGAATCAGTTGTGTTTGGGCAAATTGAAGCAGCATTGGATATATGGTCACTTGGGTGCATAGTGATTGAGATGATCAGTGTTACCAGCATGGTGGAAGCTTGATCCAACTGAAGACCAACTAAGGTTTAAGCTTGCGGTTGAGAAAGAAGGGCCAGTGATTCCGAATGGGGTGAGCCAGGATTGCAAGGATTTCTTGATCAAGTGCTTCACGAAGGATCCCAACAAGAGGTAGACTGCTTACATGCTTCTGAATCATCCTTTTGTTCAGACTAAGAGATTTGTGTTTAGTGGTCATTGTTCTCCTAAGCCCCAAGTTTTTGGTTGCGTTTTTGTTATATTAGGATTAGGACTATACATGTTTTTGTTTTGTTTGTTATTTTAGGACTATGTGATATGATTCTTGTTTTTGTTTTATTTTAGTTATTTTAGGAGCACGTAATTGATTTTTAGTTTGATTAGGAAAGGATACTATGTGTAAAACTCCAATTTTCCATTGGATTTGTATCCCTCAATTTATTCAGTCCAGATTGTGTTTAAATTACTTCTTCATGAAAGATCCGAATTCTCATTGTGCCATTGGCCCAGTGCTTGGTTTGATTAAATTCATCGGCTGGAGCATGTATTCATTAAGTATTGAACACTCTTTTCTACTTGTCTTAGATTATAGCTTTATGCATTATAGGAACTCATGACCAAATCATGCTTCAAATCAGTTTTATGTTTCAAAGGCTTCTATTCCTGTTTATAATTTTTTTAATATTTGTTTATGACAAGCAGAAGATGCCTTCCCCGTGGACCAAATATCAAACCAAAATATATGAAATAGGAATGATCTCTATTCATTATAGTAAAAATATATAAATAAAAATTGGTCTCTGTATATAAAAATTTTATAAATACAAATATTTGGAACTAAAATTTTATAAATACAAATATTTGGAACTATCATTTGTCCTCCCAATTATTTTCTTTCTCTTTCTTTTGGCTACCTACACCAATTGGTTACTTTCAAAAAACAAAAGCAGTATCAGTGGCTGTCAAGATAATTGTAACAGATTTATTATCTATAGCTGGACTAATACTTGACATCTAAGAGCAATACATTTTTTTTATTTCTATTAAGAATTTTCACTATAGCTAGTGTATTTCTAATTTTTGCTGTCAATTTGATCCCTCCGAAAAAAAAAATAAATATAGGTAAATAAAATTATTTGGTCATATAATTAGTTTATAAAATTTAATAAATTTAAAAGTTTGAATTTTATGTAGTAATAATTGTATGAAAACAATAGAATTGTTAATTGAGTGAACCAAAATGTAAACATATAGAACAAATTTGGTTGTGATGTTCCTCCATAAAATGCTATTCGTATAACTCCAAGTCAATAAAAAGAGTGATGATATGGACCTTAAGATTAATGGAGTCTTCAATCAGTGAAATTCAATATATTTAATAATTTAAATTTTTTTATATTAAAAAATAAATAGAAAGAATATTATAAGAATGATATTACCAAAATTTATTACTGTTGTGTCATCACAATTAATGAAAAATTATATAAACAGAAAGCTGTAATGTGTGTATTCATTTTGAAATTATATTCTATTAATATAACGAGCAGTCCTTCCAAAGTAAAATAAGATTATAATAGCTAGTAAGGCTAACAAGTGATACTTAAAAAAACTGAAGTTATACGTCAAATTAAAGTCTAAATAATAATTTTAAAATTACATGTTTTCAAAAAACTTAAAAGGTGTTTATCAAAATGATCAAAAATTAAATTTGACATAACATTTATATATTATCCTATATACTTTTTGGTGTTAATCTCATCTTTCAACTAACACCAAACGTAGTGAGTTTGAAAACATGCATTCCTTCTCTTCTCTAACAGTTGCATGCTGTATATATAGCAAAGAAGCTTCTATTTTGTTTTGGTCAGCCATTTCAGTTTCCCTAAGTAAAAGCAGCATCAACAATATTTTGTTTCACAAATGGGGATGGTGGTTTTTGCCCGTGGAAAACTATTCACCCACATAGCTAATAGGGAGGAAGAGGGACTATGACACACTTATATTATATATAATGCTAACTACACTGTGATATATAAACCCTCTAACAACAGCAAGCTTTTCATTGCATTCATTCTATCATAGCTTCAATTAATGGCAATGCTGAAAAAGATTAATGGCGGTGCTCTTGTAATATTTTTGGTATGCACATCCAATCTTGATGTGGTAGAGGCAAGGTATATAAGTTATGGGGATTTGGACAAAGATACAATTTCGTGCAGCAAGCATTCATCAATGACTGTTAGAAATTGCCACCCCGGTTTTCAAGCCAATTCCTACCAGAGAGGTTGTTCATCAATTAACCAGTGTCGTCATGGCTGCTAATAATATTTCATGTTCTAGCTTAATGCAAATTAAGCTAATCATTCAATTTTTGTAATCATCTTTTAGATAAATAATTTGTTTAATGTAGTGCAGCTTGTGTGGTGATCTATATATTAATTACCACACACATATATACATGAAAACAAATTAAATAATAACTAAGTACACGGATTTGATTGTTTCTAAAGAGCAAGCATAACATCTAGAGTAGAAAGAAATTTTTTTTTTCAGTTTTCTACGATGTATTCATTGTCTTCAGGTGAGACTGACTTCCGCTTGGTTGAATTGAACGATATGCCACAATAATTGAAATATATTTGAACCAATAAACCAAGCTTCAATCACTCATACAAGTTCTATAATTTAAAATACAATAAGTACCGACAAACTAGACATAGAACGGAAGACAGTTTAAAGACTGGTGACCAAGCCACAATAATTAAGTTGTTGGACAGTCGTAAATATTCATCAAATATAAATTTACAGGATTTATTTTTACCTGTCATGCTTAGTAATTAAAGTTCTTTTGACTAATTAATAGGATTTTCGTCATGGTTATGTTAGGTGTATATATGGATTTGTTAGTTCTGCATTCTAAATGTTATATATATATATATATATATATATATATATATATATATTGTCCTTCTTTCAACCTTTTCTTTTATAGAACTTTATGTCTTAATTTTAGATACATTATTATATTCACAGTAGCTATGATATATTTGCATTTATACTTAATACATTTCACATAATCTTTATTTTGATGTAAGTTTGGTTCTACCATGCTCTATTTTTTAGATAAAGCCCACACTCTATTTTCGTGGTTTAATTAATTATACTCATTTGTTTTACATGATTTTGAATCAAATTTTCCAAGTTAACCAGCCAATTGCAGATGATTCTGGTGAAAATAAATACAGCATCAAGCACATATTATAAACATAATTATAACTGCTTTAGGCTTCTGTTTGTTTGAGTTTTTTTTAACAAGAAAAGGACTTTTTTTTTTCAAAAACAAAAAGTTCTTTTGATTAAAAATAATACATTTGGATGAACTTTAAAAAAAAAAAATAGAAGCCATACAAAAAAGTTAAAATATTAATTTTTTATATTAATAAAATTTAGTACCGTTGATAAATAATTAAATTTTTTAAACAAATTATTTTACGTTCGATTCAGACTATATATATAAAAAAAATTTTATTGATAGAAGTCATACTATCTTTAGTGATATATCTATTTTGAAGGGGATTAATCTCAATTTATTAATTGAAAGATATCTTAAATTTTATTCAAAAAATACTAATTCTTTTTAGGCCACAATTAATGACTTCTAAAATAAGGTGATGCAGTAAATGAGAAAAAAAAAATGTATAACTGATTGCATTTATGATAATTATTTAGATTAAAATATTCCTACCACTGAATATAATGACGTAGCTTGCCCTTGAAATCTTAGTTCTCCACCGTTGCCTTTTTCATCTTCTTCACCGTTCATGTTTGTGACTTCGCCTCTATTGCTGCAGTCATCGTCTCATGGCCAATTGCTGTGTACCATCACTTCACCACTTTTTCCTTTTTAGCTATTGTTTTCTCTTACGACCTCTATTTTATTTTCTTGTTTGCAGCACTTCTTTTGGCATCATATATGAAATCGTGCTCCTTTCTTCCCCCTATTCTGTTTTCTTCTTCCTCTAGTTCATGTGGTAATTATGGTTCTGTAGTTTGTCATGTCATAGTTGTAAGGGATTCTAGTTCAGTCGAAATCACTACCTTATGGTGAAGCGTAAAGTTGGGAGAAATCAAAAGATGAAGTAAGCGGAGCTACCTGCTATAGAATGGTTGTTCTTACACTTTGGTCAGCAGTGAGGCTGGTATTTCTAGTCGTGGGATTGTTTGATTTCAGGATTTGAAGTCCCAACTCATCCCAAATTGAGCCGTGCCCACCCCTCGCTTCAACGACAACTGGATACATAGTAATATCACTTCAGGTTTATTTATAGTTAGTGTAATACAAGTTTTACATGGATTCGTATTATAAACTTTCCTGTCCATTAATGTACCCAAGGACAAC
This sequence comes from Dicorynia guianensis, assembly GCA_037013595.1. Lineage (NCBI taxonomy): Eukaryota > Viridiplantae > Streptophyta > Magnoliopsida > Fabales > Fabaceae > Dicorynia > Dicorynia guianensis. Next base: position 30,498,573 of record JASUAB010000014.1, read on the forward strand.
AAGAAGGAGGGCAAAATTTAAAATGAAATATAAATATTAAATAACATATAAATTTTTTACATTATTACATAATGATTAAATAGTAATAGTTGCTTAAATTACTTCGTGCAAGCTGGTGTCAAAAAACATTATTCAGTGTAAAGTAGCTATTTATATTTGCATTCATATTTAACAGATTTCACATAATCTTTATTTTGATGCTGTTTTTTAAAGGATTGATATATACAATTGATATATAGGAGCAACAAATAATTTATGCAATCCTAAAAGTTGATATAACTTATATCACTTACAAGCAAAGATAAGAAAAGGCGTTAAAATTTTATAGAACAACGAAGTGAGAGACAAAATCCCAAAATAAATTACAAAATAAAAAATCAAAATTTCTGTGTAGAAGTAATTAATTGTTCAAAAAACTCCATATATTGAAGTAAATGTAAACTCTTTCTATTTAGGAAGGGATCCAAGACTAATAGTTTTACATAAAATTTCATAATAAACCGTTTCTCATTCGTGAATATGATTTTATTTTTAAGGGATTATTTTATATATTTTATCAAAATAATATATACTGTTATGTAAGATATATAAGTTTATTTAAATAATAAAGTTACCATTTGATGTTATTTTTTTAGTAACACGATTTGGTATAAAATTTAATAGCTCATGCACATGTTATAATTATATATCAATTTGGTGTTATCAAAAACTAGATGAGAGGATGAGCTTTATGATTTGTCACTGTCTATCTATGTCTCAGTTTTAAATATATAGATTCTGCTACTTATAAAAACTTTCTTCGTTTATCTGAAGAATTGGAAGATATTCTCCCTATGCGTGCCAAATAAAGAGCACAACCTCACAACATGAACACTTATCCAGCTATGTTACAAAAATTTAACTCTCACGAAATACTTTTTACTAAATCTTTATAAAGATGATTGAAATCTATTACTATGTTGAATTATACAATTTAAATTTTAAGGTTCAATAAATTTAATAGTATAAATTTTTTTAAATAAGTATTTAGTTGTTGGATTCAGTTTGTAATAATAATATTAAGGTTGATGTCAAGAATAAAAACAAATCAGAGTTTAGTACATTCTAGAAGCTAATTTAGTGATGAATTTCTATGTAGTATTTTGCTATAAGAATTAATGTGTATGAATCAACATTGGTATAACTATGCTTTATTTTAATATAATCAAGAAAGGTAAGGAATCTCTGTTAAAACTTATATATATTATATATATTTTGAGTGGAGTTTTTAAATAAGAAGAATAACTAATCTTTCTAAACAATATTCTCCTTTGATATAACTTCATGAATAATCATATAATCAAGTAAACATAATCTCATGAAAATTACTTATTACCATTAATGTTACAAGAATATTACAATGTATCCAAAAGTAGAGGATAAAGCTCTTAAAAAGAAAAACTTGAAAGCAGGGAAAAGAAAAATCACCTCAAAATTCTACCCTCTTGAAACGATTGCGATTTGAATTTTGAAGCTCTATAATTTTGCTTTCATGTATGGTGGTAATATATATATATATATATATATATATATATAAAATTTATTTTTTTATTTAAAAGAAGGATTGGAAAAATATTGATCAGCTTAATTTTCATGTGTAGAATATTTTGAAAGATTATCAACGCCCACTGCGACAGTCATCAATATTAGAACAACCTCTCTGATAGGGATTGGCTTGAGCACCAGGGTGACAGTTTTTAGCAGTTTCCGGTGAACGTTTGCTGCATGAAGTTGAATCTGCGTTCATACCCCCATAACCGATGTATTGTGTCCCAATCACATGAACATTGGGTTTGAATACCAGAAATATTGCTGCAACCAAGAGCACCACCATCAATCCTTTCTTCGCCATTGCCATCTTCTTGTTACCAGAGAATGAATGAGTATTGTTGAATTAATTGAAGGTATGAATGAATGAATAATTTAATGCAATGAAAACCTTGCTGTTGTTAGGGATTTATATATAGATATATATCATGGTGTAATTAGCATTATCTATGTGGGAAAGTAAATATTGTTGATGCAGCTTTTAATTCGGGAATCTGATGGCTGATCAAAATATGTTTGCTAAATGTGGAGCAGGCAACTGTACGTGAGCCAAGTGGGGGCTGTTAGAGAAGAGAAAGAATGCAAGTTTACAAACTTACTACTATTGGTAATACATCAGATTTAACTCCCAAAATATATACAGCATAATAAATGTTAGGCTAAAATGCACAGAACCCCCATGAACTTTAGGTCAATTTTAAAAAATCCTCCTAAACTTTAAAAATTTTCAAATGACCTTCTTGAACTATGAAAAATTTGTAAAACACCCCCTTCCGTCAAGTTTTTCGTTAAAATTTGGATGTATTTTTGTCAACTTTCACTTTCACCCGATAAAAAGACAAAAATACCCTTCAAATGCATATAAATTTACAAATCTGCCATAAATGCAAAAAAAAAACCTAATGTAGATTTGTAATTTCGGATTTAGGATTTAGGAATTTAAGGTTTAGGGTTTAAAGTTTAGGGTTTAGGGTTTAGGATTTATAAGTTTAGGGTTTAGGGTTTAGGGCTTAGGGTTTAGGATTTAGGGTTTGGAGTTTAAGGTTTTAGGGTTTAGAGTTTTAGGATTTTAGGATTTAGGGTTTAGAGTTTTAGGATTTTAGGGTTTAGGATTTAGGATTTTAGGGTTAGAATTTAGAATTTAGGGTTTAGGGTTAAGGTTCAATGTTAAAACTCTAAAATTTTACTGTTCACATCCTTCAATTTTTCAACTTTACAATGAAGGTCATTCTCATTATTTTCGTAAATTTTGACAGAAAACTTAACGGAATGGGTGTTTTGCAAATTTTTCATAGTTCAAGAGGGTCATTTGAAAATTTTTAAAGTTTAGGAAAATTTTTTAAAATCGACCTAAAGTTCAAGAGGGTTTTATGTATTTTAGCCTAAATGTTATATTAAATTTAATTTTTGATCTTTTGGACAAACACACCTTATAAATTTTTTGAAAATAAATAAATTTAAAATTATAATTTTTAGATTTTGTTGTATGACTTTTAATTTTTTTTCATATTACTTGCTAATCGATTAGCTATTATATAAAATTAGCTAAAATATACAAAATCTTCATAAACTTAAGATTTAATGCCATATAATAACTAATACATATTCATAAAGAGCATCGTCTTTCTTAGTGTTTTATTCTTTGAAAATTACGTACAATAACAACTCCCACATCATTTGATCTGTCTCTTCAAATAGAATTGAAATTTGATCATATATTTGGGGATTTCGTCAAAGCTTAGACAGAAATAATAACGAAATGAGTACATTACAACTCCGAGTTCAGAAGGGTTCCATGTCCACTACAACGTAGGCAAAAATGCACCACAACTTTCATTGACAAGCGGTCCCCATATACACTACAAAGTAGCCAAAAATGCACAACTAAAGTCAGCTTTAGGCGAAGTATCATTACCGGTAGCTCTCACTGTGACTTCGAAGTCCAGTTCATTGCAACTTCACCACCTCACGGCATCTTGAAGGTGTATTACGATGTCACCACCTAAGCACGAAAACGGAGGTGGATGAAGGTTACCGCTTCACCGCTGGTTGGAGGTGCCTTCAGCGTTGGATAGAGGTTAACGATTTGGCGCTAGATGGAGGTCCTTTTGGGCACTGGTTCTCTTGGATTTCAGTTTTTGAATTTCAGTGAATTGGATTAGGGTTTCAACTGGGACAAAATGGCTCTTGGATTAGGGTCAAATTGGGTGCCACCGTATGCTTCTTCGATTTGGTCTCTTCCAATTTGTTTAGGGCTGTTTTAGAAATTTTAGCTTAGTCAATTTGGTTAACACTTAGACGAAAATAGTAATAGAAAGGAAACATTACAACTATTTATGATTAGGAGAGTTTTATGCAAAAATTAAAAATAAAGGAAGGTCACGTAAAATTGACCCTAAATTTAGGAACCTTGCCTCTACCACATCAAGATTGGGTGTGCGTACCAAAAATATTACTGCAATCAAGAGCACAGCCATTAATCCTTTTTTCAGCATTGCCATCTTTTAATTTTTTGTCACGGATCAATTGAAGGTATGATAGAATGAATGCAATGAAAAGCTTGCTGCTGTTAAGGGTTTATATATCACAGTGTAGATAGCATTATCTATAATGGGAAATGATTCCCCCACATTCCTTATGCCCACGTTATAGACGTGGGAGAAACAATTACCAATAGTTGAGAATGTACATTAAAAAATTAATGGCTGTTTAGAAGCCACATAAGTAAGTGTAAAAAAAGGGTAAGTTTAAAGACGTAGATATAATATTATTGATATAAAATATGAGTGTGTCATAGTCCCTCTTTCCTCCCTATTAGCTATGTGGGTGAACAGTTTTCCGCTGGAAAAACCCACCATCCCCATTTGTGAAACAAAATATTGCCGATGCTGCTCTTAATTACGGAAACTGAAATGGCTGACCAAAACAAAATAGAAGCTTCTTTGCTATATATACGGCATGCAACTGTAGCCGTTAGAGAACAGAAGGACTGTATGTTTTCAAACTCACTATGTTTGGTGTTAGTTGAAAGGTGAGATTAACACCAAAAAATATATATTGGATAATATATAAATGTTACGTCAAATTTAATTTTTGATCATTTAGAAAAACACACCTTTTAAGTTTTTTGAAAACATGTAATTTTGAAATTATTATTTAGTTTTACATGAAATTTCATGATAAACTATTTCTTATTCATGAACATGATTTTATTTTTATGGAGCTATTTTATATATTTTATCAAAATAATATATATAAACCATTATATAAGATATATAATTTTAATTTAAATAAGAAAGTTATGATTTGATTTTTTTTTAGTAGCACGATTTGATATAAAATTTAATAGCTAATGCACATATCATAATTATATATCAATTTGGTGTTATCAATAACCAGTTGAGAGGATGAGTTTTACGATTTGTCATTGTCTATGTGTATCTCAGTTTCAATATACAAATTTTTTTACTTGTAAAAACTTTCTTGGTTTCTCTGCAGAATCGAAAGATATTCTCCCTACGCGTGCCAGATAAAGAGCATAACGTCACAACATATATAATTAGCGAGCTATGATACAAAAATTTAACTCTCACAAAATATTTTTTATTAAATATTTATAAAGATGATTAAAATCTGTTAATATGTTGAATTATATAATTTAAGTTTTAAAGTTCAAAAAATTTAATAATCTAAATTTTTTTACATAAATATTTAATTGTTGGATTCAATTTATAATAATAATATTAAGGTTGACAACAATTAAGAATGAATATGAATCGGAGTTTAGTAAAATTCTAGAAGTTAATTTAGTGATAAATTTCTATGCAGTATTTTGCTGTAAGAATTAATGTATATGAATCAACGTTTGACGTGTCTTAATTAACGTTGCTTGGTGCTAATTAAGTACTTGAATTATGCTTTCTTTTGATATAATCAAAAAACGTAAGGAATCTCAGTTGAAACGTATATATAATATGCATATTTTGATCGAGATGTTTAAATAAGAAGAAGAACTAATCTTTCTATACAATATTCTCCTTTGATATAACTTCATGAATAATCGTATAATCAAGTAAACGTAATCTCATAAAAATTACTTATTACCATTAATGTTACAAGAATATTACAATGTATCCCAAAGTAAGGGATAAAGCTCTTAAAAAGAAAAAATTGAAAGTAGGGAAAAAAAATTACCTTAAAATTGCACCCACTTGAAACGAATGTGATTTGAATTTTGAAGCTCTATAATTTTGCTTTCATGTATGGTGGTAATATATTTATATATATATATAAAATTTATTTATTTAAAAGAAGGATTGGAAAAATATTGATCAGCTTAATTTTCATGTGTAGAATATTTTGAAAGATTATCAACTCCCACTGCGACAGCCATCAATTTTAGAACAACCTCTTTGATAGGGATTGGCTTGAGCACCAGGGTGGCAGTTTTTAGCAGTTTCTGGTGAACGCTTGCTGCATGAAGTTGAATCTGCGTTCATACCCCCATAACCGATGTATTTTTCCCCCATCACATGAACATTGGGTTTGAATACCAGAAATATTGCTGCAACCAAGAGCACCACCATCAATCCTTTCTTCGCCATTGCCATCTTCTTGCTACCGGAGAATGAATGAGTATTGTTGAATTAATTAAAGGTATGAATGAATGAATAATTTAATACAATGAAAAACTTGCTGTTGTTAGGGGCTTATATATAGATATATATATATATATATATATATATATATCATGGTGTAATTAGCATTATCTATTTGGGGAAGTAAATATTGTTGATGCAGCTTTTAATTAGGGAATCTGATGGCTGACCAAAACATGTTTTGCTATATATGGAGCATGCAACTGTACGTGAGCCAAGTGGTGGCTGTTAGAGGAGAGAAAGAATGCATGTTTACAAACTCACTATAATTGGCAATAGTTGTAAGATCAGATTTAACTCCCAAAATATATAGAGCATAATAAATGTCATATCAAATTTAATTTTTGATCTTTTGGACAAAAACACCTTATAAATTTTTTGAAAATAAGCAAATTTAAAATTATAAATTTTAAACTTTGTTGTATGACTTTTAATTTTTTTTTTTTAGTATTACTTGCTAGCCTTATTAGCTATTATATAAAATTGACTAAAATATATAAAATTTTCGTAAACTTAAGATTTAGTGCAATATAATAACAAATACATATTCATAAGGAGCATCGTGTTTCTTTGGGTTTTATTCTGAAAGAGAATTATATGCAATAACAATTCCTACATCATTTCATCTGTCCCTTCAAATAGTATTGGGATTTGATCATATATTTGGGGATTTCGTCAAGGCTTAGATGGGAATAATAACAAAAGAGGTGCATTACAACTTTTTGAGTTTAGAAGGATTTCATGTAAAAATTAAAAGTGGAGGAGGATTATTGATAATTGACTCTAGGTATAGGAAGATTCGGTGCATGTAATTAAAAGTTCTTGGTTTTTTTGGCCATGCAAAGGCACATCCACCGTTGAGGATTATCTTTCTGTTTGCTAATCTGGACTTAGTTGATGGGGATGCATCTAAGATGATGGCCTAGAAAATCAGGGAAACTGATATTTGTTGTTGATGCCTTTTTATTTAGCAGAAAAATGAGCATGCAATGTTCTTTCCCTGTTTCTTGTTTATATTTAAAAAAATGCCACATGTGCTAGACATTTGCTAAATTTCAACACATTATTCTGGTTAAAATGTTTACCACATGCTAATCAATTTCATACAATTTAAATTGACAAAGTTAACGTTGTCAATTTGATATTAAAAGACTAACCAAAAGATTTCAAGGAGAGCAAATAGCTACAGCTGCAGCCAGAGGAATATTCTCACCAACTGCATTGACAAAACCTTCCTGCAATTGATCAAAACAGTGCGCCTAAATTAGCACATTTGCATAAATAAGCATGCATGTGGATAAAAAAAGTGCCCACATCTATGATTTGGTCTCTACGGTGATGCTTCCACCGCATTAAACAAAGTAATACAAAAACATGGCTGTCCCCCATATGAGCCACCACAACTTCTATTGACAACTGGTCCCCATGACCACTACAAAGTAGGCAAAAATGCACAAATAGAGTCAGCTTTAGGTGAAGTATCATTACCATTAGCTCTCACTATGACTTCGAAGTCCAGTTCATTGCAACCTCACCAACTCACTGCATTTTGGAGGTGTATTTCGATGTCACCCCTAAGCACGAAATACGAGGTGGATGAAGGTTACCGCTTCACCACTGGTTGGAGGTGCCTTCGGCGTTTGAAAGAGGTTAACTATTTTGCGCCGGATGGAGGTGCTTTCGGGCACTAGTTCTCTTGGATTTCAATTTTTGAATTTCAGTGAATTGGATTAGGGATTCGACTGGGGCGAAATGGCTCTTGGATTGGGGTACAAATTGGGCGCCACTGCATGCTTCTTCGATTTGGTCTCTTCCAATTTGTTTAGGGCTGTTTTAGGAATTTTAGCTTGGCCAATTTGGGTTTTCACCACATATTTAGGGATTTTATTAAGACTTGGACAGAACTAGTAACAGAAAGGATACATTATAACGATTTATGAGTTTAGGAGTGTTCTATGCAAAAATTAAAAATAGAGGAAGGTCATGTAAAATTGATCCTAAGTTTAGAAAACTTGCCTTTACCACATCAAGATTGGGTGTGCATACCAAAAATATTACTGCAATCAAGAGCACCGCCATTAATCCTTTTTTCAGCCATATTTTTATTTTTTGCTAGGGATCAATTGAAGGTATGATAGAATCAATGCAATGAAAAGCTTGCTGCTGTTAAGGGTTTATATATCACAGTGTAGATAACATTATCTATAATATGAGTCTGTCATAGTCCCTCTTCCTCCCTATTAGCTAGGTAGGTGAACAGTTTTCAGCCCGCAAAAACCACCATCCCCATTTGTGAAACAAAATATTGTTGATGCTGCTTTTAATTAGGGAAACTGAAATGGCTGACCAAAACAAAATAGAAGTTTCTTTGCTATATACACAGCATGCAAACTGTAGCTGTTGGAGAAGAGAAGGAATGCATGTTTTCAAACTCACTACCTTTGGTGTTAGTTGAAAGATGAGATTAACACCAAAAAATATATATGGGATAGTATATAAATGTTATATCAAATTTAATTTTTGATCATTTAGAAAAACACACCTTTTAATTTTTTTGAAAACATTTAATTTTAAAATTATTATTTAGACTTTGATTTGACGCATAACTTCATTTTTTCTAAGTATTACTTGTTAGCCTTACTAGCTATTAATTGTATTTTACCTTGGAAAGATTGCTCATTATATTAATAGAATATAATTTCAAAATGAATACACACATTACAGCTTTCTATTTATATAATTTTTCATTAATTATGATGACACAAAAGTAATAAATTTTGGTAATTTGATTCTTATAATACTGTTTTTATTTATTTTTTAATATAAAAAATTAAATTATTAAATTTAATGAATTTTGCCGATTTAAGACTCCATTAATCCAAAGACCCATACCATCACTCTTTTATTGACTTGAAGTTATGAGAATAGCATTTTATGAAGGAAAATCACAACCAAATTTGTTCTATATGTTTACATTTTGGTTCACTCAATTAACAATTCTATTTTTTTCATACAATTATTACTGTATAAAATTCAAACTTTTAAATTAATTAAATTTTATAAATTGAATTATCTGATCCAATAATTTTATTTGCTTATATTTATTTTTTTCTTGAGTGGGATCAAATTGACAGCAAAAATTAGAAATACACTAGCTATAGTGAAAATTCTTAATAGAAATAAAATAACAAAATGTATTGCTCTTAGATGTCAAGTAATAGTCCAGCTATAGATAATAATCTGTTACAATTATCTTGACAGCCACTCATAGTGCTTTAGCTCTTTGAAAGTAATCAATTGGTGTAGGTAGCCAAAGGAAAGAGAAATATAATAATTTGGAGGACAAATGATAGTTCCAAATATTTGTATTTATAAAATTTCTATGTACACAGATCAATTTTTATTTATATATTTTTGCTATAATAAATAGAGATCATTCCTGTTTCATGTATTTTGGTTTGATATTGGGTCCACTGGGAAGGCATCTTCTGCTTGTCATAAACAAATATTAAAAGACATTATAAACAGGAATAGCAGCCTTTGAAACATAAAACTGATTTGAAAGATGATTTGGTCCTGAGTTTCTATAATGCATAAAGCTATAATCTAAGACGAGTAGAAAAGAGTCTTCAATACTTAATGAATACATACACCAGCCAATGAATTTAATCAAAGCATGCCCTTGGCCAATGGCACTATGAGAATTTGGATCAGCAATTTTATTTGTTCAATCATTAATTTCATGAAGAAATAATTTAAACACAATCTGGGCTGAATAAATTGAGGGATGCAAATCCAATGGGATATTGGAGTTTTACACATTGCATCCCTTTCCTAATCAAACTAAAAATCAATTACGTGCTCCTAAAATAACTAAAATAAAACAAAAACAGGAATCATATTACATAGTTCGAAAATAACAAACAAAGCAGAAACAAGAACATGTATAGTCCTAATCCTAATGTAACAAAAACGAAACCAAAAGCTTAGGGATTCGGACAACAATGACCACTAAACACAAATCTCTTAGTCTGAACAAAAGGATGATTCAGAAGCTTGTAAGCAGTCTACCTCTTGTTAGGATCCTTCGTGAAGCACTTGATCAAGAAATCCCTGCAATCCTGGCTCACCCCATTCGGAATCACTGGCCCTTCTTTCTCAACCGCAAGCTTAAACCTTAGTTGCTCTTCAGTTGGATCAAGTTCCACCATGCTGATAGCCCTGTGAGCATCTCAATCACTATGCACCCAAGTGACCATATATCCAATGCTACTTCAATTTGCCCAAACGCAACTGATTCCAATGACATGTGAGACGGAGTTCCTCTAAAAGCAAGCTTCCGGTCATCGCTTGGGGAGTCTTGCACATCCCAAAGTCTGCAATCTTCAGCTGATAGCTTGCACCATCCTCTTGATCAGATGCAGGAGGAAACAGAAGAATGTTTTTTGGTTTGAGATCGCGGTGGACTACTTCTTTCTGGTGAATGCAAGAAAGGCTTTTGAGGATCAGACGGGTGTAGACTCTTGCTTCACGCTCTAGCATTGCATTCTTCTTGATGTGGGCCGCAAGAGTCCCATGAGGAGAAAACTCCAACATTAGATTGTGAAACAAGCAATCATTCTCGCCGATGGTTTCACCTCTGTAGCACTGAAGGATTTCTGGGCAGCCTTTGAAATATTTCACGGCAATTTCTTCATGTTGCAGGAGTGATGACATGTAGGGATTTGAACTCTTTATTACCCTGACTTCTCCTATGCCTCCTTGTAGAGCCTCTGGAATGGCTTGGAAAACAGTACTGTGAGATCCACTACCATGTACGCTATAATTTATCCAACCCATTGTTGCCAACTTTTGACAAGAACCCATTGCTGCAAATTGCTTCGATAATCAAACTGATTTCAGCCAGAAATTGGCTATGGAGTACAGTGCGAAGGTACTTCACATTGATGGAAATTGCTTCAACGACGACTGGCTACGTAGCAAAATCACTTCAGGTTTATTTATAGTGAGTGCAATAAAAGTTTTACATGGACTTCAATTATAAAATCTTTGGTAGGAAGGAATCCAAGAATAAGAGTTTTACATCGGTTCGTATTATAAACTTTCTTGTTCATCAAGGTGCCCAGGGATAATAAGACGGAGGGTAAAATTTAAAATGAAATATAAATGTAAAATAGCATATAAAATTTTTAAATTATTACATAATAATAAAATAGTGATAGTTGCTTAAATTATTCCGTGCAAAGTGGTGTCAAAATACATTATTCAGTGCAAAAGTAGCTATTTATATTTGCATTCATTTTTAATAGATTTCAAATCATCTTTGTGTCGATACCTTTTTTTTTTTTGCGAAAGGATTGATGGATACATTTAATATACAGGAGCAACAAATAATTTATACAATGCTGAAAGTTGATATAACTTATATTACTTACAAGTAAAGATAAGAAAAAGCGTTAAAATTTTATAAAACAAAGAAGTGAAAGATAAAATTCAAAAATAATTTACAAGAATTAAAATTTCTGTGTTGAAATAATTAATTATACAAAAAATTCAATACATTGAAGTAAATGTAAACTCTTACTATTCAGGAAGGGATCCTAGACTAATAGTTTTACATGAAATTTCATAATAAACTATTTCTTATTTATGAACATGATTTTATTTTTAAGGAGCTATTTTGTATATTTTATCAAAATAATATATATACCATTATATAAGATATATAATTTTAATTTAAATAATAAAGTTACGATTTGATATTATTTTTTTTAGTAACACAATTTGATATAAAATTTAATAGCTCACGTACATATTATAATTATATATCAATTTGGTGTTATCAAAAACTAGTTGAGAGGATGAGCTTTATGATTTATCATTGTCTATGTGTATTTCGGTTTCAAATATTTAGTTTCTGCTACTTGTAGAAATTTTCTTGGTTTCTCTGCAGAATCGAAAGATATTCTCCCTACGCGTGCCAGATAAAGAGCATAACGTCACAACATATATAATTAGCGAGCTATGATACAAAAATTTAACTCTCACAAAATATTTTTTATTAAATATTTATAAAGATGATTAAAATCTGTTAATATGTTGAATTATATAATTTAAGTTTTAAAGTTCAAAAAATTTAATAATCTAAATTTTTTTACATAAATATTTAATTGTTGGATTCAATTTATAATAATAATATTAAGGTTGACAACAATTAAGAATGAATATGAATCGGAGTTTAGTAAAATTCTAGAAGTTAATTTAGTGATAAATTTCTATGCAGTATTTTGCTGTAAGAATTAATGTATATGAATCAACGTTTGACGTGTCTTAATTAACGTTGCTTGGTGCTAATTAAGTACTTGAATTATGCTTTCTTTTGATATAATCAAAAAACGTAAGGAATCTCAGTTGAAACTTATATATAACATGCATATTTTGATCGAGATGTTTAAATAAGAAGAAGAACTAATCTTTCTATACAATATTCTCCTTTGATATAACTTCATGAATAATCGTATAATCAAGTAAACGTAATCTCATAAAAATTACTTATTACCATTAATGTTACAAGAATATTACAATGTATCCCAAAGTAACGGATAAAGCTCTTAAAAAGAAAAAATTGAAAGTAGGAAAAAAAAATTACCTTAAAATTGCACCCACTTGAAACGAATATGATTTGAATTTTGAAGCTCTGTAATTTTGCTTTCATGTATGGTGGTAATATATTTATATATATATATATAAAATTTATTTATTTAAAAGAAGGATTGGAAAAATATTGATCAGCTTAATTTTCATGTGTAGAATATTTTGAAAGATTATCAACTCCCACTGCGACAGCCATCAATTTTAGAACAACCTCTTTGATAGGGATTGGCCTGAGCACCAGGGTGGCAGTTTTTAGCAGTTTCTGGTGAACGCTTGCTGCATGAAGTTGAATCTGCGTTCATACCCCCATAACCGATGTATTTTTCCCCCATCACATGAACATTGGGTTTGAATACCAGAAATATTGCTGCAACCAAGAGCACCACCATCAATCCTTTCTTCGCCATTGCCATCTTCTTGCTACCGGAGAATGAATGAGTATTGTTGAATTAATTGAAGGTATGAATGAATGAAAAATTTAATGCAATGAAAAACTTGCTGTTGTTGGGGGTTTATATATAGATATATATCATGGTGTAATTAGCATTATCTATTTGGGAAAGTAAATATTGTTGATGCAGCTTTTAATTAGGGAATCTGATGGCTGACCAAAATATGTTTTGCTATATGTGGAGCAGGCAACTGTACGTGAGCCAAGTGGCGGCAGTTAGAGAAGAGAAAGAATGCATGTTTACAAACTTACTACGATTGATAATACATCAGATTTAACTCCCAAAATATATAGAGCATAATAAATGTCACATTAAATTTAATTTTTAATCTTTTGGACAAACACACCTTATAAATTTTTTGAAAATAAGTAAATTTAAAATTATAATTTTTAAATTTTGTTGTATGACCTTTTTTTTTTTTCATATTACTTGCTAGTCGATTAGCTATTATATAAAATTAGTTAAAATATACAAAATTTTGTAAACATAAGATTTAATGCCATATAATAACTAATACATATTCATAAAGAGCATCGTCTTTCTTAGTGTTTTGTTCTTCGAAAATTACGTATAATAACAAGTTCCACATCATTTGATCTGTCTCTTCAAATAAAATTGAAATTTGATCATATATTTGAGAATTTCGTCAAAGCTTAGACGGAAATAATGATGAAATAAGTACATTACAACGCTTTGAGTTTAGAAGGGTTCCATGTCCACTACGAAGTAGCCAAAAATGCACAAATAAAGTCAGCTTTGGGTGAAGTATCATTACCGGTAGCTCTCACTATGACTTCGAAGTCCAGCTCATTGCAACTTCACCACCTCACTGCATCTCGAAGGTGTATTTCGATGTCACCACCTAAGCACGAAATCGGAGGTGGATGCAGGTTACCGCTTCACCGCTGGCTGGAGGTGCCTTCAGCGTTGGATAGAGGTTAACGATTTGGCGCTAGATGTAGGTGCTTTTGGGCACCGGTTCTCTTGGATTTCAGTTTCAGTGAATTGGATTAGGGTTTCAATTGGGGCAAAATGGCTTTTGGATTAGGGTCAAATTGGGTGCCACCGTATGCTTCTTCGATTTGGTCTCTTCCAATTTGTTTAGGACTGTTTTAGAAATTTTAGCTTGGTCAATTTGGTTAAGACTTAGACGGAAATAGTAATAGAAAGGAAACATTACAACTATTTATGAGTTTAGGAGGGATTTATACAAAAATTAAAAATAGAGAAAGGTCACGTAAAATTGACCCTAAATTTAGGAACCTTGCCTCTACCACATCAAGATTGGGTGTGCATACCAAAAATATTACTGCAATCAAGAGCACCGCCATTAGTCCTTTTTTCAGCATTGCCATCTTTTGATTTTTTGCCACGGATCAATTGAAGGTATGATAGAATGAATGCAATGAAAAGCCTGCTGCTGTTAAGGGTTTATATATCACAGTGTGGATAGCATTACCTATAATGGGAAATGATTCCCGCACATTCCTTATGCCCACGTTATAGACGTGGGAGAAACAATTACCAATAGTTGAGAATGTACATTAAAAAATTAATGGCTGTTTTGAAGCCACATAAGTAAGTGTAAACAAAGTGTAAGTTTAAAGATGTAGATATAATATTATTGATATAAAATATGAGTGTGTCATAGTCCCACTTCCTCCCTGTTAGCTATGTGGGTGAACAGTTTTCCGCTGGCAAAACCCACCACCCCCATTTGTGAAACAAAATATTGCCGATGCTGCTCTTAATTGCGGAAACTGAAATGGCTGACCAAAACAAAATAGAAGCTTCTTTGCTATATATACGGCATGCAACTGTAGCTGTTAGAGAAGAGAAGGACTGTATGTTTTCAAACTCACTATGTTTGGTGTTAGTTGAAAGGTGAGATTAACACCAAAAAATATATATAGGATAATATATAAATGTTACATCAAATTTAATTTTTGATCATCTAGAAAAACACACCTTTTAAGTTTTTTGAAAACATGTAATTTTAAAATTATTATTTAGACTTTGATTTGACTCATAACTTCAATTTTTTTTAAGTATTACTTGTTAGCCTTACTAGCTATTAATTGTATTTTACTTTGGAAAGATTGCTTATTATATTAATAGAATATAATTTCAAAATGAATACACACATTACAGCTTTTCATTAATTATGATGACACAAAAGTAATAAATTTTGGTAATATGATTCTTATAATATCATTTTTATTTATTTTTTAATATAAAAAAATTTAAACTATTAAATTTATTAAATTTTACTAAATAAAAACTCCATTAATCCAAAGACCTATACCATCACTCTTTTATTGACTTGACGTTATAACAATAGCATTTTAAAGGAAAATCACAACCAAATTTGTTCTATATGTTTACATTTTGGTTCACCCAATTAACAATTCTATTTTTTTCCACACAATTATTATTACATAAAATTTAGACTTTTAAATTAATTAAATTTTATAAATTGAATTATATGATCCAATAATTTTATTTGCTTATATTCCTTTTTCAGTGGGACAAATTGACAGCAAAAATTATAAACACACTAGCTATAGTGAAAATTCTTAATAGAAATAAAATAACAAAATGTATTGCTCTTAGATGTCAAGTAATAGTCCAGCTATAGATACTAATCTGTTACAATTATCTTGACAGCCATTCATAGTGCTTTAGCCCTTTGAAAGTAATCAATTGGTGTAGGTAGCCAAAGGAAAGAGAAAGAAAATAATTTGGAGGACAAATGATGGTTCCAAATATTTGTATTTATAAAATTTCTTTATACAAAAATCAATTTTTATTTATATATTTTTACTATAATGAATAGAGATGATTCCTATTTCATATATTTTGGCTTAATATTTGCTCCACTGGGAAGGCATCTTCTGCTTGTTATAAGCAAATATTAAGAACCATTATAAACAGGAATAGAAGCCTTTCAAACATAAAACTGATTTGAAGCATGATTTGGTCGTGAGTTTCTATAATGCACAAAACTATCATCTAAGACAAGTAGAAAAGATTGTTCCATACTTAATGAATACATACACCGGCCAATGAATTTGATCACACCAAGCTCTAGGCCAATGGCACAATGAGAATTCGGATCAGCAAATTTTTTTGTTCAATCATTAATTTTATGAAGAAATTATTTAAACACAATCTGGGCTGAATAAATTGAGGGATGCAAATCCAATGGGATATTGGAGTTTTACACATAGCATCCCTTTCCTAATCAAACTAAAACCCAATTACGTCCTCCTAAAGTAACTAAAACAAAACAAAAACAAGAATCATATTACATAGTCCGAAAATAACAAACAAAACAAAAACAAGAACATGTATAGTCCTAATCCTAATATAACAAAAACGAAACCAAAAACTTAGGGTTTAGGAGAACAATGAGCACTAAACACAATCTCTTAGTCTCAACAAAAGGATGATTCAGAAGCATGGAAGCAGTCCACCTCTTGTTGGGATCCTTCGTGAAGCACTTGATCAAGAAATCCCCGCAATCCTGGCTCACCCCATTCGGAATCACTGGCCCTTCTTTCTCAGCCGCAGGCTTAAACCTTAGTTGCTCTTCAGTTGGATCACGCTTCCACCATGCTGATAACCCTGTGATCATCTCAATCACTGTGCACCCACGTGACCATATATCCAATGCTGCTTCAATTTGCCCAAACGCAACTGATTCCAATGACATGGGAGACGGAGTTCCTCTAAAATTAAGCTTCCAGTCATCGGGTCGCGGTGCTCTTGGGGAGTCTTGCACATCCCAAAGTCTGCAATCTTCAGCTGATAGCTTGCACCATCCTCTTGATCAGATGCAGGAGGAAACAGAAAAATGTTTTTTGGTTTGAGATCGCAGTGGACTAATTCTTTTTGGTGAATGCAAGAAAGGCCTTTGAGGATCAGACGGGTGTAGACTCTTGCTTCACTCTCTAGTGTTGCATTCTTCTTGACGTGGGCCGCAAGAGTCCCATGAGGAGAAAACTCCAACAGTAGATTGTGAAACAAGCAATCATTCTCGCCAATGGTTTCACGTCTGTAGCACTGAAGGATTTCTGGGCAGCCTTTGAAATATTTCACAGCAATTTCTTCATGTTGCAGGAGTGATGACATGTAGGGCTTTGAACTCTTTATTACCCTGACTTCTCCTATGCCTCCTTGTAAAGCCTCTGGAATGGCTTGGAAAGCAGGGCTTTGAGATCCACTGCCAAGTACGCTATAATTTATCCAACCCTTGTTGCCAACTTTTGACAAGAACCCATTGCCGCAAATTGCTTCGATAATCAAACTGATTTCAATAAGAAATTGGTTAGGGAGTGCAGTGCAAAGCTAGTTCACATTGCTGGAAATTGCTTCAACGACGACTGGCTACGTAGCAAAATCACTTCAGGTTTATTTGTAGTGAGTGCGATAAAAGTTTTACACGGCCTCCAATTATAAAATCTTCGCTAGGAAGGAATCCAAGAATAAGAGTTTTACATGGATTCGTATTATAAATTTTCTTGTTCATCAAGGTACCCAAGGATAATAAGATGGAGGGCAAAATTTAAAATGAAATATAAATATAAAATAGCGTATAAATTTTTTTACTTTATTACATAATAATAAAATAATGATAGTTGTTTAAATTATTCGGTGCAAAGTGGGGTCAAAAAACATGATTCAGTGCAAAGTAGCTATTTATATTTGCATTTAAGAATAGATTTCACATCATCTTTATTTCGATACCTTTCTTCTTTTTTTTGGGAAAGGATTGGTATATACATTTGATATACAGGAGCAACAAATAATTTATACAATGCTGAAAGTTGATATAACTTGTATTACTTACAAGCATAGATAAGAAAAGACGTTAAAATTTTATAGAATAAAGAAGTGAAAGATAAAATTCAAAAATAATTTACAAAATGAAGAATCAAATTCCTGTGTTGAAGTAATTAATTATATAAAAAACTCCATATATTGAAGTAAATGTAAACTCTTTCCATTCAAGAAGGGATCCAAGACTAATAGTTTTACATGAAATTTCATAATAAACTATTTCTTATTCATGAACATGATTTTATTTTTATGGAGCTATTTTATATATTTTATCAAAATAATATATATAAACCATTATATAAGATATATAATTTTAATTTAAATAAGAAAGTTATGATTTGATTTTTTTTTAGTAGCACGATTTGATATAAAATTTAATAGCTAATGCACATATCATAATTATATATCAATTTGGTGTTATCAATAACCAGTTGAGAGGATGAGTTTTACGATTTGTCATTGTCTATGTGTATCTCAGTTTCAATATACAAATTTTTTTACTTGTAGAAACTTTCTTGGTTTCTCTGCAGAATCGAAAGATATTCTCCCTACGCGTGCCAGATAAAGAGCATAATGTCACAACATATATAATTAGCGAGCTATGATACAAAAATTTAACTCTCACAAAATATTTTTTATTAAATATTTATAAAGATGATTAAAATCTGTTAATATGTTGAATTATATAATTTAAGTTTTAAAGTTCAAAAAATTTAATAATCTAAATTTTTTTACATAAATATTTAATTGTTGGATTCAATTTATAATAATAATATTAAGGTTGACAACAATTAAGAATGAATATGAATCGGAGTTTAGTAAAATTCTAGACGTTAATTTAGTGATAAATTTCTATGCAGTATTTTGCTGTAAGAATTAATGTATATGAATCAACGTTTGACGTGTCTTAATTAACGTTGCTTGGTGCTAATTAAGTACTTGAATTATGCTTTCTTTTGATATAATCAAAAAACGTAAGGAATCTCAGTTGAAACTTATATATAATATGCATATTTTGATCGAGATGTTTAAATAAGAAGAAGAACTAATCTTTCTATACAATATTCTCCTTTGATATAACTTCATGAATAATCGTATAATCAAGTAAACGTAATCTCATAAAAATTACTTATTACCATTAATGTTACAAGAATATTACAATGTATCCCAAAGTAAGGGATAAAGCTCTTAAAAAGAAAAAATTGAAAGTAGGGAAAAAAAATTACCTTAAAATTGCACCCACTTGAAACGAATATGATTTGAATTTTGAAGCTCTATAATTTTGCTTTCATGTATGGTGGTAATATATTTATATATATATATATAAATTTATTTATTTAAAAGAAGGATTGGAAAAATATTGATCAGCTTAATTTTCATGTGTAGAATATTTTGAAAGATTATCAACTCCCACTGCGACAGCCATCAATTTTAGAACAACCTCTTTGATAGGGATTGGCCTGAGCACCAGGGTGGCAGTTTTTAGCAGTTTCTGGTGAACGCTTGCTGCATGAAGTTGAATCTGCGTTCATACCCCCATAACCGATGTATTTTTCCCCCATCACATGAACATTGGGTTTGAATACCAGAAATATTGCTGCAACCAAGAGCACCACCATCAATCCTTTCTTCGCCATTGCCATCTTCTTGCTACCAGAGAATGAATGAGTATTGTTGAATTAATTAAAGGTATGAATGAATGAATAATTTAATACAATGAAAAACTTGCTGTTGTTAGGGGCTTATATATAGATATATATATATATATATATATATATATATCATGGTGTAATTAGCATTATCTATTTGGGAAAGTAAATATTGTTGATGCAGCTTTTAATTGGGGAATCTGATGGCTGACCAAAACATGTTTTGCTATATATGGAGCATGCAACTGTACGTGAGCCAAGTGGTGGCTGTTAGAGGAGAGAAAGAATGCATGTTTACAAACTCACTATAATTGGCAATAGTTGTAAGATCAGATTTAACTCCCAAAATATATAGAGCATAATAAATGTCATATCAAATTTAATTTTTGATCTTTTGGACAAAAACACCTTATAAATTTTTTGAAAATAAGCAAATTTAAAATTATAAATTTTAAACTTTGTTGTATGACTTTTAATTTTTTTTTTTTTAGTATTACTTGCTAGCCTTATTAGCTATTATATAAAGTTGACTAAAATATATAAAATTTTCGTAAACTTAAGATTTAATGCAATATAATAACAAATACATATTCATAAGGAGCATCGTGTTTCTTTGGGTTTTATTCTGAAAGAGAATTATATGCAATAACAATTCCTACATCATTTCATCTGTCCCTTCAAATAGTATTGGGATTTGATCATATATTTGGGGATTTCGTCAAGGCTTAGATGGGAATAATAACAAAAGAGGTGCATTACAACTTTTTGAGTTTAGAAGGATTTCATGTAAAAATTAAAAGTGGAGGAGGATTATTGATAATTGACTCTAGGTATAGGAAGATTCGGTGCATGTAATTAAAAGTTCTTGGTTTTTTTGGCCATGCAAAGGCACATCCACCGTTGACGATTATCTTTCTGTTTGCTAATCTGGACTTAGTTGATGGGGATGCATCTAAGATGATGGCCTAGAAAATCAGGGAAACTGATATTTGTTGTTGATGCCTTTTTATTTAGCAGAAAAATGAGCATGCAATGTTCTTTCCCTGTTTCTTGTTTATATTTAAAAAAATGCCACATGTGCTAGACATTTGCTAAATTTCAACACATTATTCTGGTTAAAATGTTTACCACATGCTAATCAATTTCATACAATTTAAATTGACAAAGTTAACGTTGTCAATTTGATATTAAAAGACTAACCAAAAGATTTCAAGGAGAGCAAATAGCTACAGCTGCAGCCAGAGGAATATTCTCACCAACTGCATTGACAAAACCTTCCTGCAATTGATCAAAACAGTGCGCCTAAATTAGCACATTTGCATAAATAAGCATGCATGTGGATAAAAAAAGTGCCCACATCTATGATTTGGTCTCTACGGTGATGCTTCCACCGCATTAAACAAAGTAATACAAAAACATGGCTGTCCCCCATATGAGCCACCACAACTTCTATTGACAACTGGTGCCCATGACCACTACAAAGTAGGCAAAAATGCACAAATAGAGTCAGCTTTAGGTGAAGTATCATTACCATTAGCTCTCACTATGACTTCGAAGTCCAGTTCATTGCAACCTCACCAACTCACTGCATTTTGGAGGTGTATTTCGATGTCACCCCTAAGCACGAAATACGAGGTGGATGAAGGTTACCGCTTCACCACTGGTTGGAGGTGCCTTCGGCGTTTGAAAGAGGTTAACTATTTTGCGCCGGATGGAGGTGCTTTCGGGCACTAGTTCTCTTGGATTTCAATTTTTGAATTTCAGTGAATTGGATTAGGGATTCGACTGGGGCGAAATGGCTCTTGGATTGGGTTGCAAATTGGGCGCCACTGCATGCTTCTTCGATTTGGTCTCTTCCAATTTGTTTAGGGCTGTTTTAGGAATTTTAGCTTGGCCAATTTGGGTTTTCACCACATATTTAGGGATTTTATTAAGACTTGGACAGAAATAGTAACAGAAAGGATACATTATAACGATTTATGAGTTTAGGAGTGTTCTATGCAAAAATTAAAAATAGAGGAAGGTCATGTAAAATTGATCCTAAGTTTAGAAACCTTGCCTTTACCACATCAAGATTGGGTGTGCATACCAAAAATATTACTGCAATCAAGAGCACCGCCATTAATCCTTTTTTCAGCCATATTTTTATTTTTTGCTAGGGATCAATTGAAGGTATGATAGAATCAATGCAATGAAAAGCTTGCTGCTGTTAAGGGTTTATATATCACAGTGTAGATAACATTATCTATAATATGAGTCTGTCATAGTCCCTCTTCCTCCCTATTAGCTATGTAGGTGAACAGTTTTCAGCCGGCAAAAACCACCATCCCCATTTGTGAAACAAAATATTGTTGATGCTGCTTTTAATTAGGGAAACTGAAATGGCTGACCAAAACAAAATAGAAGTTTCTTTGCTATATACACAGCATGCAAACTGTAGCTGTTGGAGAAGAGAAGGAATGCATGTTTTCAAACTCACTACCTTTGGTGTTAGTTGAAAGATGAGATTAACACCAAAAAATATATATGGGATAGTATATAAATGTTATATCAAATTTAATTTTTGATCATTTAGAAAAACACACCTTTTAATTTTTTTGAAAACATTTAATTTTAAAATTATTATTTAGACTTTGATTTGACGCATAACTTCATTTTTTCTAAGTATTACTTGTTAGCCTTACTAGCTATTAATTGTATTTTACCTTGGAAAGATTGCTCATTATATTAATAGAATATAATTTCAAAATGAATACACACATTACAGCTTTCTATTTATATAATTTTTCATTAATTATGATGACACAAAAGTAATAAATTTTGGTAATTTGATTCTTATAATACTGTTTTTATTTATTTTTTAATATAAAAAATTAAATTATTAAATTTAATGAATTTTGCCGATTTAAGACTCCATTAATCCAAAGACCCATACCATCACTCTTTTATTTACTTGAAGTTATGAGAATAGCATTTTATGAAGGAAAATCACAACCAAATTTGTTCTATATGTTTACATTTTGGTTCACTCAATTAACAATTCTATTTTTTTCATACAATTATTACTGTATAAAATTCAAACTTTTAAATTAATTAAATTTTATAAATTGAATTATCTGATCCAATAATTTTATTTGCTTATATTTATTTTTTTCTTGAGTGGGATCAAATTGACAGCAAAAATTAGAAATACACTAGCTATAGTGAAAATTCTTAATAGAAATAAAATAACAAAATGTATTGCTCTTAGATGTCAAGTAATGGTCCAGCTATAGATAATAATCTGTTACAATTATCTTGACAGCCACTCATAGTGCTTTAGCTCTTTGAAAGTAATCAATTGGTGTAGGTAGCCAAAGGAAAGAGAAATATAATAATTTGGAGGACAAATGATAGTTCCAAATATTTGTATTTATAAAATTTCTATGTACACAGATCAATTTTTATTTATATATTTTTGCTATAATAAATAGAGATCATTCCTGTTTCATGTATTTTGGTTTGATATTGGGTCCACTGGGAAGGCATCTTCTGCTTGTCATAAACAAATATTAAAAGACATTATAAACAGGAATAGCAGCCTTTGAAACATAAAACTGATTTGAAAGATGATTTGGTCCTGAGTTTCTATACTGCATAAAGCTATAATCTAAGACGGATAGAAAAGAGTCTTAAATACTTAATGAATACATACACCAGCCAATGAATTTAATCAAAGCATGCCCTTGGCCAATGGCACAATGAGAATTTGGATCAGCAATTTTATTTGTTCAATCATTAATTTCATGAAGAAATAATTTAAACACAATCTGGGCTGAATAAATTGAGGGATGCAAATCCAATGGGATATTGGAGTTTTACACATTGCATCCCTTTCCTAATCAAACTAAAAATCAATTACGTGCTCCTAAAATAACTAAAATAAAACAAAAACAGGAATCATATTACATAGTTCGAAAATAACAAACAAAGCAGAAACAAGAACATGTATAGTCCTAATCCTAATGTAACAAAAACGAAACCAAAAGCTTAGGGATTCGGACAACAATGACCACTAAACACAAATCTCTTAGTCTGAACAAAAGGATGATTCAGAAGCTTGTAAGCAGTCTACCTCTTGTTAGGATCCTTCGTGAAGCACTTGATCAAGAAATCCCTGCAATCCTGGCTCACCCCATTCGGAATCACTGGCCCTTCTTTCTCAACCGTAAGCTTAAACCTTAGTTGCTCTTCAGTTGGATCAAGTTCCACCATGCTGATAGCCCTGTGAGCATCTCAATCACTACGCACCCAAGTGACCATATATCCAATGCTACTTCAATTTGCCCAAACGCAACTGATTCCAATGACATGTGAGACGGAGTTCCTCTAAAAGCAAGCTTCCGGTCATCGCTTGGGGAGTCTTGCACATCCCAAAGTCTGCAATCTTCAGCTGATAGCTTGCACCATCCTCTTGATCAGATGCAGGAGGAAACAGAAGAATGTTTTTTGGTTTGAGATCGCGGTGGACTACTTCTTTCTGGTGAATGCAAGAAAGGCTTTTGAGGATCAGACGGGTGTAGACTCTTGCTTCACGCTCTAGCATTGCATTCTTCTTGATGTGGGCCGCAAGAGTCCCATGAGGAGAAAACTCCAACATTAGATTGTGAAACAAGCAATCATTCTCGCCGATGGTTTCACCTCTGTAGCACTGAAGGATTTCTGGGCAGCCTTTGAAATATTTCACGGCAATTTCTTCATGTTGCAGGAGTGATGACATGTAGGGATTTGAACTCTTTATTACCCTGACTTCTCCTATGCCTCCTTGTAGAGCCTCTGGAATGGCTTGGAAAACAGTACTGTGAGATCCACTACCATGTACGCTATAATTTATCCAACCCATTGTTGCCAACTTTTGACAAGAACCCATTGCTGCAAATTGCTTCGATAATCAAACTGATTTCAGCCAGAAATTGGCTATGGAGTACAGTGCGAAGGTACTTCACATTGATGGAAATTGCTTCAACGACGACTGGCTACGTAGCAAAATCACTTCAGGTTTATTTATAGTGAGTGCAATAAAAGTTTTACATGGACTTCAATTATAAAATCTTTGGTAGGAAGGAATCCAAGAATAAGAGTTTTACATCGGTTCGTATTATAAACTTTCTTGTTCATCAAGGTGCCCAGGGATAATAAGACGGAGGGTAAAATTTAAAATGAAATATAAATGTAAAATAGCATATAAAATTTTTAAATTATTACATAATAATAAAATAGTGATAGTTGCTTAAATTATTCCGTGCAAAGTGGTGTCAAAATACATTATTCAGTGCAAAAGTAGCTATTTATATTTGCATTCATTTTTAATAGATTTCACATCATCTTTATGTCGATAACTTTTTTTTTTTTTCCGAAAGGATTGATGGATACATTTGATATACAGGAGCAACAAATAATTTATACAATGCTAAAAGTTGATATAACTTATATTACTTACAAGTAAAGATAAGAAAAAGCATTAAAATTTTATAGAACAAAGAAGTGAAAGATAAAATTCAAAAATAATTTACAAGAATTAAAATTTCTGTGTTGAAGTAATTAATTATACAAAAAACTCAATACATTGAAGTAAATGTAAACTCTTACTATTCAGGAAGGGATCCTAGACTAATAGTTTTACATGAAATTTCATAATAAACTATTTCTTATTTATGAACATGATTTTATTTTTAAGGAGCTATTTTGTATATTTTATCAAAATAATATATATACCATTATATAAGATATATAATTTTAATTTAAATAATAAAGTTACGATTTGATATTATTTTTTTTAGTAACACAATTTGATATAAAATTTAATAGCTCATGTACATATTATAATTATATATCAATTTGGTGTTATCAAAAACTAGTTGAGAGGATGAGCTTTATGATTTATCATTGTCTATGTGTATTTCGGTTTCAAATATTTAGTTTCTGCTACTTGTAGAAACTTTCTTGATTTCTCTGAAGAATCGAAAGATATTCTCCCGACTCATACCAAGTAAAGTGCATAACCTCACAACATGTACAATTAGCCAGGTATGATATGAAAACTTAACGCTCACAAAATATTTTTTACTAAATATTTATAAAGATGATTGAAATCTGTTAATGTGTTGAATTATATAATTTAAATTTTAAGATTTAATAAATTTGTTAGTTTAAATTTTTTTAAATAACTATTTAATTGTTGAATTCAGTTCATAATAATAATATTAAGGTTGACAACAATCAAGAATAAAGATAAATCAGAGTTTAATAAAATTCTAAAGGGTAATTTAGTGGCGAATTTCTATGTAATATTTTGTTGTAAGAATTGATGTGTATGAATGAACGTTGGTATTGTCTTAATTAATGTTGTTTGGTGCTAATTAAATACTTGAATTATGGTTTCTTTTGATATAGTCAAGAGAGGTAAGGAATCTCAGTTGAAACTTACATATAGTATACATATTTTGAGCGAAGTGTTTAAATAAGAAGAATAACTAATCTTTCTAAACAATATTCTCCTTTGATATAACTTCATGAATAATCATATAATCAAGTAAACATAATGTCATAAAAATTACTTGTTACCATTAATTTTACAAGAATATTACAATGTATCCCAAAGTAAAGGATAAAGCTCTTAAAAAAAAAAACTGAAAGTAGGGAAAAAAATTACCTCAAAATTCCACCCTCTTGAAATGATGATGATTTGAATTTTGAAGCTCTATAATTTTGCTTTCATGTATGGTGGTAATATATTTATATATATATATATATATATAAAATTTATTTATTTAAAAGAAGGATTGGAAAAATATTGATCAGCTTAATTTTCATGTGTAGAATATTTTGAAAGATTATCAACTCCCACTGCGACAGCCATCAATTTTAGAACAACCTCTTTGATAGGGATTGGCTTGAGCACCAGGGTGGCAGTTTTTAGCAGTTTCTGGTGAACGCTTGCTGCATGAAGTTGAATCTGCGTTCATACCCCCATAACCGATGTATTTTTCCCCCATCACATGAACATTGGGTTTGAATACCAGAAATATTGCTGCAACCAAGAGCACCACCATCAATCCTTTCTTCGCCATTGCCATCTTCTTGCTACCAGAGAATGAATGAGTATTGTTGAATTAATTGAAGGTATGAATGAATGAAAAATTTAATGCAATGAAAAACTTGCTGTTGTTGGGGGTTTATATATGGATATATATCATGGTGTAATTAGCATTATCTATTTGGGAAAGTAAATATTGTTGATGCAGCTTTTAATTAGGGAATCTGATGGCTGACCAAAATATGTTTTGCTATATGTGGAGCAGGCAACTGTACGTGAGCCAAGTGGCGGCAGTTAGAGAAGAGAAAGAATGCATGTTTACAAACTTACTACGATTGATAATACATCAGATTTAACTCCCAAAATATATAGAGCATAATAAATGTCACATTAAATTTAATTTTTAATCTTTTGGACAAACACACCTTATAAATTTTTTGAAAATAAGTAAATTTAAAATTATAATTTTTAAATTTTGTTGTATGACCTTTTTTTTTTTCATATTACTTGCTAGTCGATTAGCTATTATATAAAATTAGTTAAAATATACAAAATTTTGTAAACATAAGATTTAATGCCATATAATAACTAATACATATTCATAAAGAGCATCGTCTTTCTTAGTGTTTTGTTCTTCGAAAATTACGTATAATAACAAGTTCCACATCATTTGATCTGTCTCTTCAAATAAAATTGAAATTTGATCATATATTTGAGAATTTCGTCAAAGCTTAGACGGAAATAATGATGAAATAAGTACAGTACAACACTTTGAGTTTAGAAGGGTTCCATGTCCACTACGAAGTAGCCAAAAATGCACAAATAAAGTCAGCTTTGGGTGAAGTATCATTACCGGTAGCTCTCACTATGACTTCGAAGTCCAGCTCATTGCAACTTCACCACCTCACTGCATCTCGAAGGTGTATTTCGATGTCACCACCAAAGCACGAAATCGGAGGTGGATGCAGGTTACCGCTTCACCGCGGGCTGGAGGTGCCTTCAGCGTTGGATAGAGGTTAACGATTTGGCGCTAGATGTAGGTGCTTTTGGGCACTGGTTCTCTTGGATTTCAGTTTCAGTGAATTGGATTAGGGTTTCAATTGGGGCAAAATGGCTTTTGGATTAGGGTCAAATTGGGTGCCACCGTATGCTTCTTCGATTTGGTCTCTTCCAATTTGTTTAGGACTGTTTTAGAAATTTTAGCTTGGTCAATTTGGTTAAGACTTAGACGGAAATAGTAATAGAAAGGAAACATTACAACTATTTATGAGTTTAGGAGGGATTTATACAAAAATTAAAAATAGAGAAAGGTCACGTAAAATTGACCCTAAATTTAGGAACCTTGCCTCTACCACATCAAGATTGGGTGTGCATACCAAAAATATTACTGCAATCAAGAGCACCGCCATTAGTCCTTTTTTCAGCATTGCCATCTTTTGATTTTTTGCCACGGATCAATTGAAGGTATGATAGAATGAATGCAATGAAAAGCCTGCTGCTGTTAAGGGTTTATATATCACAGTGTGGATAGCATTACCTATAATGGGAAATGATTCCCGCACATTCCTTATGCCCACGTTATAGACGTGGGAGAAACAATTACCAATAGTTGAGAATGTACAATAAAAAATTAATGGCTGTTTTGAAGCCACATAAGTAAGTGTAAAAAAAGTGTAAGTTTAAAGATGTAGATATAATATTATTGATATAAAATATGAGTGTGTCATAGTCCCACTTCCTCCCTGTTAGCTATGTGGGTGAACAGTTTTCCGCTGGCAAAACCCACCACCCCCATTTGTGAAACAAAATATTGCCGATGCTGCTCTTAATTACGGAAACTGAAATGGCTGACCAAAACAAAATAGAAGCTTCTTTGCTATATATACGGCATGCAACTGCAGCTGTTAGAGAAGAGAAGGACTGTATGTTTTCAAACTCACTATGTTTGGTGTTAGTTGAAAGGTGAGATTAACACCAAAAAATATATATAGGATAATATATAAATGTTACATCAAATTTAATTTTTGATCATCTAGAAAAACACACCTTTTAAGTTTTTTGAAAACATGTAATTTTAAAATTATTATTTAGACTTTGATTTGACTCATAACTTCAATTTTTTTTAAGTATTACTTGTTAGCCTTACTAGCCATTAATTGTATTTTACTTTGGAAAGATTGCTTATTATATTAATAGAATATAATTTCAAAATGAATACACACATTACAGCTTTTCATTAATTATGATGACACAAAAGTAATAAATTTTGGTAATATGATTCTTATAATATCATTTTTATTTATTTTTTAATATAAAAAAATTTAAACTATTAAATTTATTAAATTTTACTAAATAAAAACTCCATTAATCCAAAGACCTATGCCATCACTCTTTTATTGACTTGACGTTATAACAATAGCATTTTAAAGGAAAATCACAACCAAATTTGCTCTATATGTTTACATTTTGGTTCACCCAATTAACAATTCTATTTTTTTCCACACAATTATTATTACATAAAATTTAGACTTTTAAATTAATTAAATTTTATAAATTGAATTATATGATCCAATAATTTTATTTGCTTATATTCTTTTTTCAGTGGGACAAATTGACAGCAAAAATTATAAATACACTAGCTATAGTGAAAATTCTTAATAGAAATAAAATAACAAAATGTATTGCTCTTAGATGTAAAGTAATAGTCCAGCTATAGGTACTAATCTGTTACAATTATCTTGACAGCCATTCATAGTGCTTTAGCCCTTTGAAAGTAATCAATTGGTGTAGGTAGCCAAAGGAAAGAGAAAGAAAATAATTTGGAGGACAAATGATGGTTCCAAATATTTGTATTTATAAAATTTCTTTATACAAAAATCAATTTTTATTTATATATTTTTACTATAATGAATAGAGATGATTCCTATTTCATATATTTTGGCTTAATATTTGCTCCACTGGGAAGGCATCTTCTGCTTGTTATAAGCAAATATTAAAAAACATTATAAACAGGAATAGAAGCCTTTCAAACATAAAACTGATTTGAAGCATGATTTGGTCGTGAGTTTCTATAATGCACAAAGCTATCATCTAAGACAAGTAGAAAAGATTGTTCAATACTTAATGAATACATACACCGGCCAATGAATTTGATCAAACCAAGCTCTAGGCCAATGGCACAATGAGAATTCGGATCAGCAAATTTTTTTGTTCAATCATTAATTTTATGAAGAAATTATTTAAACACAATCTGGGCTGAATAAATTGAGGGATGCAAATCCAATGGGATATTGGAGTTTTACACATAGCATCCCTTTCCTAATCAAACTAAAACCCAATTACGTCCTCCTAAAGTAACTAAAACAAAACAAAAACAAGAATCATATTACATAGTCCGAAAATAACAAACAAAACAAAAACAAGAACATGTATAGTCCTAATCCTAATATAACAAAAACGAAAGCAAAAACTTAGGGTTTAGGAGAACAATGAGCACTAAACACAAATCTCTTAGTCTCAACAAAAGCATGATTCAGAAGCGTGCAAGCAGTCCACCTCCTGTTGGGATCCTTCGTGAAGCACTTGATCAAGAAATCCCCGCAATCCTGGCTCACCCCATTCGGAATCACTGGCCCTTCTTTCTCAGCCGCAGGCTTAAACCTTAGTTGCTCTTCAGTTGGATCACGCTTCCACCATGCTGATAACCCTGTGATCATCTCAATCACTGTGCACCCACGTGACCATATATCCAATGCTGCTTCAATTTGCCCAAACCCAACTGATTCCAATGACATGGGAGACGGAGTTCCTCTAAAATTAAGCTTCCAGTCATCGGGTCGCGGTGCTCTTGGGGAGTCTTGCACATCCCAAAGTCTGCAATCTTCAGCTGATAGCTTGCACCATCCTCTTGATCAGATGCAGGAGGAAACAGAAAAATGTTTTTTGGTTTGAGATCGCAGTGGACTAATTCTTTTTGGTGAATGCAAGAAAGGCCTTTGAGGATCAGACGGGTGTAGACTCTTGCTTCACTCTCTAGTATTGCATTCTTCTTGATGTGGGCCGCAAGAGTCCCATGAGGAGAAAACTCCAACAGTAGATTGTGAAACAAGCAATCATTCTCGCCAATGGTTTCACGTCTGTAGCACTGAAGGATTTCTGGGCAGCCTTTGAAATATTTCACAGCAATTTCTTCATGTTGCAGGAGTGATGACATGTAGGGCTTTGAACTCTTTATTACCCTGACTTCTCCTCTGCCTCCTTGTAAAGCCTCTGGAATGGCTTGGAAAGCAGGGCTTTGAGATCCACTGCCAAGTACGCTATAATTTATCCAACCCTTGTTGCCAACTTTTGACAAGAACCCATTGCTGCAAATTGCTTCGATAATCAAACTGATTTCAATAAGAAATTGGTTAGGGAGTGCAGTGCAAAGCTAGTTCACATTGCTGGAAATTGCTTCAACGACGACTGGCTACGTAGCAAAATCACTTCAGGTTTATTTGTAGTGAGTGCGATAAAAGTTTTACACGGCCTCCAATTATAAAATCTTCGCTAGGAAGGAATCCAAGAATAAGAGTTTTACATGGATTCGTATTATAAATTTTCTTGTTCATCAAGGTACCCAAGGATAATAAGATGGAGGGCAAAATTTAAAATGAAATATAAATATAAAATAGCGTATAAATTTTTTTACTTTATTACATAATAATAAAATAATGATAGTTGTTTAAATTATTCGGTGCAAAGTGGGGTCAAAAAACATGATTCAGTGCAAAGTAGCTATTTATATTTGCATTTAAGAATAGATTTCACATCATCTTTATTTCGATACCTTTCTTCTTTTTTTTTGGAAAGGATTGATATATACATTTGATATACAGGAGCAACAAATAATTTATACAATGCTGAAAGTTGACATAACTTGTATTACTTACAAGCATAGATAAGAAAAGACGTTAAAATTTTATAGAATAAAGAAGTGAAAGATAAAATTCAAAAATAATTTACAAAATGAAGAATCAAATTCCTGTGTTGAAGTAATTAATTATATAAAAAACTCCATATATTGAAGTAAATGTAAACTCTTTCCATTCAGGAAGGGATCCAAGACTAATAGTTTTACATGAAATTTCATAATAAACTATTTCTTATTCATGAACATGATTTTATTTTTATGGAGCTATTTTATATATTTTATCAAAATAATATATATAAACCATTATATAAGATATATAATTTTAATTTAAATAAGAAAGTTATGATTTGATTTTTTTTTAGTAGCACGATTTGATATAAAATTTAATAGCTAATGCACATATCATAATTGTATATCAATTTGGTGTTATCAATAACCAGTTGAGAGGATGAGTTTTACGATTTGTCATTGTCTATGTGTATCTCAGTTTCAATATACAAATTTTTTTACTTGTAGAAACTTTCTTGGTTTCTCTGCAGAATCGAAAGATATTCTCCCTACGCGTGCCAGATAAAGAGCATAACGTCACAACATATATAATTAGCGAGCTATGATACAAAAATTTAACTCTCACAAAATATTTTTTATTAAATATTTATAAAGATGATTAAAATCTGTTAATATGTTGAATTATATAATTTAAGTTTTAAAGTTCAAAAAATTTAATAATCTAAATTTTTTTACATAAATATTTAATTGTTGGATTCAATTTATAATAATAATATTAAGGTTGACAACAATTAAGAATGAATATGAATCGGAGTTTAGTAAAATTCTAGAAGTTAATTTAGTGATAAATTTCTATGCAGTATTTTGCTGTAAGAATTAATGTATATGAATCAACGTTTGACGTGTCTTAATTAACGTTGCTTGGTGCTAATTAAGTACTTGAATTATGCTTTCTTTTGATATAATCAAAAAACGTAAGGAATCTCAGTTGAAACTTATATATAATATGCATATTTTGATCGAGATGTTTAAATAAGAAGAAGAACTAATCTTTCTATACAATATTCTCCTTTGATATAACTTCATGAATAATCGTATAATCAAGTAAACGTAATCTCATAAAAATTACTTATTACCATTAATGTTACAAGAATATTACAATGTATCCCAAAGTAAGGGATAAAGCTCTTAAAAAGAAAAAATTGAAAGTAGGGAAAAAAAATTACCTTAAAATTGCACCCACTTGAAACGAATATGATTTGAATTTTGAAGCTCTATAATTTTGCTTTCATGTATGGTGGTAATATATTTATATATATATATAAATTTATTTATTTAAAAGAAGGATTGGAAAAATATTGATCAGCTTAATTTTCATGTGTAGAATATTTTGAAAGATTATCAACTCCCACTGCGACAGCCATCAATTTTAGAACAACCTCTTTGATAGGGATTGGCTTGAGCACCAGGGTGGCAGTTTTTAGCAGTTTCTGGTGAACGCTTGCTGCATGAAGTTGAATCTGCGTTCATATCCCCATAACTGATGTATTTTTCCCCCATCACATGAACATTGGGTTTGAATACCAGAAATATTGCTGCAACCAAGAGCACCACCATCAATCCTTTCTTCGCCATTGCCATCTTCTTGCTACCGGAGAATGAATGAGTATTGTTGAATTAATTAAAGGTATGAATGAATGAATAATTTAATACAATGAAAAACTTGCTGTTGTTAGGGGCTTATATATAGATATATATATATATATATATATATATCATGGTGTAATTAGCATTATCTTTTTGGGAAAGTAAATATTGTTGATGCAGCTTTTAATTAGGGAATCTGATGGCTGACCAAAACATGTTTTGCTATATATGGAGCATGCAACTGTACGTGAGCCAAGTGGTGGCTGTTAGAGGAGAGAAAGAATGCATGTTTGCAAACTCACTATAATTGGCAATAGTTGTAAGATCAGCTTTTAATTCGGGAATCTGATGGCTGACCAAAACATGTTTTGCTATATATGGAGCAGGCAACTGTACGTGAGCCAAGTGGCGGCAGTTAGAGAAGAGAAAGAATGCATGTTTACAAACTTACTACGATTGATAGTACATCAGATTTAACTCCCAAAATATATAGAGCATAATAAATGTCACATTAAATTTAATTTTTAATCTTTTGGACAAACACACCTTATAAATTTTTTGAAAATAAGTAAATTTAAAATTATAATTTTTAAATTTTGTTGTATGACCTTTTTTTTTTCATATTACTTGCTAGTCGATTAGCTATTATATAAAATTAGTTAAAATATACAAAATTTTGTAAACATAAGATTTAATGCCATATAATAACTAATACATATTCATAAAGAGCATCGTCTTTCTTAGTGTTTTGTTCTTCGAAAATTACGTATAATAACAAGTTCCACATCATTTGATCTGTCTCTTCAAATAAAATTGAAATTTGATCATATATTTGAGAATTTCGTCAAAGCTTAGACGGAAATAATGATGAAATAAGTACAGTACAACACTTTGAGTTTAGAAGGGTTCCATGTCCACTACGAAGTAGCCAAAAATGCACAAATAAAGTCAGCTTTGGGTGAAGTATCATTACCGGTAGCTCTCACTATGACTTCGAAGTCCAGCTCATTGCAACTTCACCACCTCACTGCATCTCGAAGGTGTATTTCGATGTCACCACCAAAGCACGAAATCGGAGGTGGATGCAGGTTACCGCTTCACCGCTGGCTGGAGGTGCCTTCAGCGTTGGATAGAGGTTAACGATTTGGCGCTAGATGTAGGTGCTTTTGGGCACTGGTTCTCTTGGATTTCAGTTTCAGTGAATTGGATTAGGGTTTCAATTGGGGCAAAATGGCTTTTGGATTAGGGTCAAATTGGGTGCCACCGTATGCTTCTTCGATTTGGTCTCTTCCAATTTGTTTAGGACTGTTTTAGAAATTTTAGCTTGGTCAATTTGGTTAAGACTTAGACGGAAATAGTAATAGAAAGGAAACATTACAACTATTTATGAGTTTAGGAGGGATTTATACCAAAATTAAAAATAGAGAAAGGTCACGTAAAATTGACCCTAAATTTAGGAACCTTGCCTCTACCACATCAAGATTGGGTGTGCATACCAAAAATATTACTGCAATCAAGAGCACCGCCATTAGTCCTTTTTTCAGCATTGCCATCTTTTGATTTTTTGCCACGGAACAATTGAAGGTATGATAGAATGAATGCAATGAAAAGCCTGCTGCTGTTAAGGGTTTATATATCACAGTGTGGATAGCATTATCTATAATGGGAAATGATTCCCGCACATTCCTTATGCCCACGTTATAGACGTGGGAGAAACAATTACCGATAGTTGAGAATGTACATTAAAAAATTAATGGCTATTTTGAAGCCACATAAGTAAGTGTAAAAAAAGTGTAAGTTTAAAGATGTAGATATAATATTATTGATATAAAATATGAGTGTGTCATAGTCCCACTTCCTCCCTATTAGCGATGTGGGTGAACAGTTTTCCGCTGGCAAAACCCACCACCCCCATTTGTGAAACAAAATATTGCCGATGCTGCTCTTAATTACGGAAACTGAAATGGCTGACCAAAACAAAATAGAAGCTTCTTTGCTATATATACGGCATGCAACTGTAGCTGTTAGAGAAGAGAAGGACTGTATGTTTTCAAACTCACTATGTTTGGTGTTAGTTGAAAGGTGAGATTAACACCAAAAAATATATATAGGATAATATATAAATGTTACATCAAATTTAATTTTTGATCATCTAGAAAAACACACCTTTTAATTTTTTTGAAAACATGTAATTTTAAAATTATTATTTAGACTTTGATTTGACTCATAACTTCAATTTTTTTTAAGTATTACTTGTTAGCCTTACTAGCTATTAATTGTATTTTACTTTGGAAAGATTGCTTATTATATTAATAGAATATAATTTCAAAATGAATACACACATTACAGCTTTTCATTAATTATGATGACACAAAAGTAATAAATTTTGGTAATATGATTCTTATAATATCATTTTTATTTATTTTTTAATATAAAAAAATTTAAACTATTAAATTTTACTAAATAAAAACTCCATTAATCCAAAGACCTATACCATCACTCTTTTATTGACTTGACGTTATAACAATAGCATTTTAAAGGAAAATCACAACCAAATTTGTTCTATATGTTTACATTTTGGTTCACCCAATTAACAATTCTATTTTTTTCCACACAATTATTATTACATAAAATTTAGACTTTTAAATTAATTAAATTTTATAAATTGATTATATGATCCAATAATTTTATTTGCTTATATTTTTTTTGCGGTGGGACAAATTGACAGCAAAAATTATAAATACACTAGCTATAGTGAAAATTCTTAATAGAAATAAAATAACAAAATGTATTGCTCTTAGATGTAAAGTAATAGTCCAGCTATAGATACTAATCTGTTACAATTATCTTGACAGCCATTCATAGTGCTTTAGCCCTTTGAAAGTAATCAATTGGTGTAGGTAGCCAAAGGAAAGAGAAAGAAAATAATTTGGAGGACAAATGATGGTTCCAAATATTTGTATTTATAAAATTTCTATATACAAAAATCAATTTTTATTTATATATTTTTACTATAATGAATAGAGATGATTCCTATTTCATATATTTTGGCTTAATATTTGCTCCACTGGGAAGGCATCTTCTGCTTGTTATAAGCAAATATTAAAAAACATTATAAACAGGAATAGAAGCCTTTCAAACATAAAACTGATTAGAAGCATGATTTGGTCGTGAGTTTCTATAATGCACAAAGCTATCATCTAAGACAAGTAGAAAAGATTGTTCAATACTTAATGAATGCATACACCGGCCAATGAATTTGATCAAACCAAGCTCTAGGCCAATGGCACAACGAGAATTCGGATCAGCAAATTTTTTTGTTCAATCATTAATTTTATGAAGAAATTATTTAAACACAATCTGGGCTGAATAAATTGAGGGATGCAAATCCAATGGGATATTGGAGTTTTACACATGGCATCCCTTTCCTAATCAAACTAAAACCCAATTACGTCCTCCTAAAATAACTAAAACAAAACAAAAACAAGAACATGTATAGTCCTAATCCTAATATAACAAAAACGAAACCAAAAACTTAGGGTTTAGGAGAACAATGAGCACTAAACACAAATCTCTTAGTCTCAACAAAAGGATGATTCAGAAGCATGCAAGCAGTCCACCTCTTGTTGGGATCCTTCGTGAAGCACTTGATCAAGAAATCCCCGCAATCCTGGCTCACCCCATTCGGAATCACTGGCCCTTCTTTCTCAGCCGCAGGCTTAAACCTTAGTTGCTCTTCAGTTGGATCACGCTTCCACCATGCTGATAACCCTGTGATCATCTCAATCACTGTGCACCCACGTGACCATATATCCAATGCTGCTTCAATTTGCCCAAACGCAACTGATTCCAATGACATGGGAGACGGAGTTCCTCTAAAATTAAGCTTCCAGTCATCGGGTCGCCGTGCTCTTGGGGAGTCTTGCACATCCCAAAGTCTGCAATCTTCAGCTGATAGCTTGCACCATCCTCTTGATCAGATGCAGGAGGAAACAGAAAAATGTTTTTTGGTTTGAGATCGCAGTGGACTAATTCTTTTTGGTGAATGCAAGAAAGGCCTTTGAGGATCAGACGGGTGTAGACTCTTGCTTCACTCTCTAGTATTGCATTCTTCTTGATGTGGGCCGCAAGAGTCCCATGAGGAGAAAACTCCAACAGTAGATTGTGAAACAAGCAATCATTCTCGCCAATGGTTTCACGTCTGTAGCACTGAAGGATTTCTGGGCAGCCTTTGAAATATTTCACAGCAATTTCTTCATGTTGCAGGAGTGATGACATGTAGGGCTTTGAACTCTTTATTACCCTGACTTCTCCTCTGCCTCCTTGTAAAGCCTCTGGAATGGCTTGGAAAGCAGGGCTTTGAGATCCACTGCCAAGTACGCTATAATTTATCCAACCCTTGTTGCCAACTTTTGACAAGAACCCATTGCTGCAAATTGCTTCGATAATCAAACTGATTTCAATAAGAAATTGGTTAGGGAGTGCAGTGCAAAGCTAGTTCACATTGCTGGAAATTGCTTCAACGACGACTGGCTACGTAGCAAAATCACTTCAGGTTTGTTTGTAGTGAGTGCGATAAAAGTTTTACACGGCCTCCAATTATAAAATCTTCGCTAGGAAGGAATCCAAGAATAAGAGTTTTACATGGATTCGTATTATAAATTTTCTTGTTCATCAAGGTACCCAAGGATAATAAGATGGAGGGCAAAATTTAAAATGAAATATAAATATAAAATAGAGTATAAATTTTTTTACTTTATTACATAATAATAAAATAATGATAGTTGTTTAAATTATTCGGCGCAAAGTGGGGTCAAAAAACATGATTCAGTGCAAAGTAGCTATTTATATTTGCATTTAAGAATAGATTTCACATCATCTTTATTTCGATACCTTTCTTCTTTTTTTTTGGAAAGGATTGATATATACATTTGATATACAGGAGCAACAAATAATTTATACAATGCTGAAAGTTGATATAACTTGTATTACTTACAAGCATAGATAAGAAAAGACGTTAAAATTTTATAGAATAAAGAAGTGAAAGATAAAATTCAAAAATAATTTACGAAATGAAGAATCAAATTCCTGTGTTGAAGTAATTAATTATATAAAAAACTCCATATATTGAAGTAAATGTAAACTCTTTCCATTCAGGAAGGGATCCAAGACTAATAGTTTTACATGAAATTTCATAATAAACTATTTCTTATTCATGAACATGATTTTATTTTTATGGAGCTATTTTATATATTTTATCAAAATAATATATATAAACCATTATATAAGATATATAATTTTAATTTAAATAAGAAAGTTATGATTTGATTTTTTTTTAGTAGCACGATTTGATATAAAATTTAATAGCTAATGCACATATCATAATTGTATATCAATTTGGTGTTATCAATAACCAGTTGAGAGGATGAGTTTTACGATTTGTCATTGTCTATGTGTATCTCAGTTTCAATATACAAATTTTTTTACTTGTAGAAACTTTCTTGGTTTCTCTGCAGAATCGAAAGATATTCCCCCTACGCGTGCCAGATAAAGAGCATAACGTCACAACATATATAATTAGCGAGCTATGATACAAAAATTTAACTCTCACAAAATATTTTTTATTAAATATTTATAAAGATGATTAAAATCTGTTAATATGTTGAATTATATAATTTAAGTTTTAAAGTTCAAAAAATTTAATAATCTAAATTTTTTTACATAAATATTTAATTGTTGGATTCAATTTATAATAATAATATTAAGGTTGACAACAATTAAGAATGAATATGAATCGGAGTTTAGTAAAATTCTAGAAGTTAATTTAGTGATAAATTTCTATGCAGTATTTTGCTGTAAGAATTAATGTATATGAATCAACGTTTGACGTGTCTTAATTAACGTTGCTTGGTGCTAATTAAGTACTTGAATTATGCTTTCTTTTGATATAATCAAAAAACGTAAGGAATCTCAGTTGAAACTTATATATAATATGCATATTTTGATCGAGATGTTTAAATAAGAAGAAGAACTAATCTTTCTATACAATATTCTCCTTTGATATAACTTCATGAATAATCGTATAATCAAGTAAACGTAATCTCATAAAAATTACTTATTACCATTAATGTTACAAGAATATTACAATGTATCCCAAAGTAAGGGATGAAGCTCTTAAAAAGAAAAAATTGAAAGTAGGGAAAAAAAATTACCTTAAAATTGCACCCACTTGAAACGAATATGATTTGAATTTTGAAGCTCTATAATTTTGCTTTCATGTATGGTGGTAATATATTTATATATATATATATATATATATATAATTTATTTATTTAAAAGAAGGATTGGAAAAATATTGATCAGCTTAATTTTCATGTGTAGAATATTTTGAAAGATTATCAACTCCCACTGCGACAGCCATCAATTTTAGAACAACCTCTTTGATAGGGATTGGCTTGAGCACCAGGGTGGCAGTTTTTAGCAGTTTCTGGTGAACGCTTGCTGCATGAAGTTGAATCTGCGTTCATACCCCCATAACTGATGTATTTTTCCCCCATCACATGAACATTGGGTTTGAATACCAGAAATATTGCTGCAACCAAGAGCACCACCATCAATCCTTTCTTCGCCATTGCCATCTTCTTGCTACCGGAGAATGAATGAGTATTGTTGAATTAATTAAAGGTATGAATGAATGAGTAATTTAATACAATGAAAAACTTGCTGTTGTTAGGGGCTTATATACAGATATATATATATATATATATATATATATATATCATGGTGTAATTAGCATTATCTATTTGGGAAAGTAAATATTGTTGATGCAGCTTTTAATTCGGGAATCTGATGGCTGACCAAAACATGTTTTGCTATATATGGAGCATGCAACTGTACGTGAGCCAAGTGGTGGCTGTTAGAGGAGAGAAAGAATGCATGTTTGCAAACTCACTATAATTGGCAATAGTTGTAAGATCAGATTTAACTCCCAAAATATATAGAGCATAATAAATGTCATATCAAATTTAATTTTTGATCTTTTGGACAAAAACACCTTATAGATTTTTTGAAACTAAGCAAATTTAAAATTATAAATTTTAAACTTTGTTGTATGACTTTTAATTTTTTTTTTTTTTAGTATTACATGCTAGCCTTATTAGCTATTATATAAAATTGACTAAAATATATAAAATTTTCGTAAACTTAAGATTTAATGCAATATAATAACAAATACATATTCATAAGGAGCATCGTGTTTCTTTGGGTTTTATTCTGAAAGAAAATTATATGCAATAACAATTCCTACATCATTTCATCTGTCCCTTCAAATAGTATTGGGATTTGATCATATATTTGGGGATTTCGTCAAGGCTTAGATGGGAATAATAACAAAAGAGGTGCATTACAACTTTTTGAGTTTAGAAGGATTTCATGTAAAAATTAAAAGTGGAGGAGGATTATTGATAATTGACTCTAGGTATAGGAAGATTCGGTGCATGTAATTAAAAGTTCTTGGTTTTTTTGGCCATGCAAAGGCACATCCACCGTTGACGATTATCTTTCTGTTTGCTAATCTGGACTTAGTTGATGGGGATGCATCTAAGATGATGGCCTAGAAAATCAGGGAAACTGATATTTGTTGTTGATGCCTTTTTATTTAGCAGAAAAATGAGCATGCAATGTTCTTTCCCTGTTTCTTGTTTATATTTAAAAAAATGCCACATGTGCTAGACATTTGCTAAATTTCAACACATTATTCTGGTTAAAATGTTTACCACATGCTAATCAATTTCATACAATTTAAATTGACAAAGTTAACGTTGTCAATTTGATATTAAAAGACTAACCAAAAGATTTCAAGGAGAGCAAATAGCTACAGCTGCAGCCAGAGGAATATTCTCACCAACTGCATTGACAAAACCTTTCTGCAATTGATCAAAACAGTGCGCCTAAATTAGCACATTTGCATAAATAAGCATGCATGTGGATAAAAAAAGTGCCCACATCTATGATTTGGTCTCTACGGTGATGCTTCCACCGCATTAAACAAAGTAATACAAAAACATGGCTGTCCCCCATATGAGCCACCACAACTTCTATTGACAACTGGTCCCCATGACCACTACAAAGTAGGCAAAAATGCACAAATAGAGTCAGCTTTAGGTGAAGTATCATTACCATTAGCTCTCACTATGACTTCGAAGTCCAGTTCATTGCAACCTCACCAACTCACTGCATTTTGGAGGTGTATTTCGATGTCACCCCTAAGCACGAAATACGAGGTGGATGAAGGTTACCGCTTCACCACTGGTTGGAGGTGCCTTCGGCGTTTGAAAGAGGTTAACTATTTTGCGCTGGATGGAGGTGCTTTCGGGCACTAGTTCTCTTGGATTTCAATTTTTGAATTTCAGTGAATTGGATTAGGGATTCAACTGGG
This sequence comes from Dicorynia guianensis, assembly GCA_037013595.1. Classification (NCBI taxonomy): domain Eukaryota; kingdom Viridiplantae; phylum Streptophyta; class Magnoliopsida; order Fabales; family Fabaceae; genus Dicorynia; species Dicorynia guianensis. The sequence goes on from JASUAB010000014.1 coordinate 30,540,495, forward strand.
GCGAAATGGCTCTTGGATTGGGGTACAAATTGGGCGCCACTGCATGCTTCTTCGATTTGGTCTCTTCCAATTTGTTTAGGGCTGTTTTAGGAATTTTAGCTTGGCCAATTTGGGTTTTCACCACATATTTAGGGATTTTATTAAGACTTGGACAGAAATAGTAACAGAAAGGATACATTATAACGATTTATGAGTTTAGGAGTGTTCTATGCAAAAATTAAAAATAGAGAAAGGTCATGTAAAATTGATCCTAAGTTTAGGAACCTTACCTCAATCACATCAAGATTGGTTGTGCATACCAAAAATATTACTGCAATCAAGAACACTGCCATTAATCCTTTTTTCAGCCATCTTTTGATTTTTTGCTAGGGATCAATTGAAGGTATGATAGAATCAATGCAATGAAAAGCTTGCTGCCGTTAAGGGTTTATATATCACAGTGTAGATAGCATTATCTATAATATGAGTCTGTCATAGTCCCTCTTCCTCCCTGTTAGCTATGTAGGTGAACAGTTTTCAGCCGGCGAAAACCACCATCCCCATTTGTGAAATAAACTATTGTTGATGCTGCTTTTAATTAGGGAAACTGAAATGGCTGACCAAAACAAAATAGAAGTTTCTTTGCTATATATACAGCATGCAACTGTAGCTGTTGGAGAAGCGAAGGAATGCATGTTTTCAAACTCACTACCTTTGGTGTTAGTTGGAAGATGAGATTAACACCAAAAAATATATATGGGATAATATATAAATGTTATATCAAATTTAATTTTTGATCATTTAGAAAAACACACCTTTTAATTTTTTGAAAACATTTAATTTTAAAATTATTATTTAGACTTTGATTTGACGCATAACTTCATTTTTTCTAAGTATTACTTGTTAGCCTTACTAGCTATTAATTGTATTTTACCTTGGAAAGATTGCTTATTATATTAATAGAATATAATTTCAAAATGAATACACACATTACAGCTTTCTGTTTATATAATTTTTCATTAATTATGATGACACAAAAGTAATGAATTTTGGTAATTTGATTCCTATAATATTTTTTATATTTATTTTTTAATATAAAAAATTTAAACTATTAAATTTAATGAATTTTACGCATTTAAGACTGCAATAATCCAAAGACCCATACCATCACTCTTTTATTGACTTGAAGTTATGAGAATAGCATTTTATGAAGGAAAATCACAACCAAATTTGTTCTATATGTTTACATTTTGGTTCACTCAATTAACAATTCTATTTTTTTCATACAATTATTACTGTACAAAATTTAAACTTTTAAACTAATTAAATTTTATAAATTGAATTATCTGATCCAATAATTTTATTTGCTTATATTTATTTTTCTTTCAGTGGGATCAAATTGACAGCAAAAATTAGAAATACACTAGCTATAGTGAAAATTCTTATTAGAAATAAAATAACAAAATGTATTGCTCTTAGATGTCAAGTAATAGTCCAGCTATAGATAATAATATGTTAGAATTATCTTGACAGCCACTCATACTGCTTGAGCTCTTTGAAAGTAATCAATTGGTGTAGGTAGCCAAAGGAAAGAGAAATATAATAATTTGGAGGACAAATGATAGTTCCAAATATTTGTATTTATAAAATTTCTATGTACAGAGATCAATTTTTATTTATATATTTTTGCTATAATAAATAGAGATCATTCCTATTTCATATATTTTGGTTTGATATTTGGTCCACTGGGAAGGCATCTTCTGCTTGTCATAAACAAATATTAAAAAACATTATAAACAGGAATATAAGCCCTTGAAACATAAAACTGATTTGAAACATGATTTGGTCATGAGTTTCTATAATGCATAAAGCTATGATCTAAGATGAGTAGAAAAGAGTCTTCAATACTTAATGAATACATACACCAGCCAATGAATTTAATCAAAGCAAGCCCTTGGCCAAGGGCACAATGAGAATTCGGATCAGCAATTTTATTTGTTCAATCATTAATTTCATGAAGAAATAATTTAAACACAATCTGGGCTGAATAAATTGAGGGATGCAAATCCAATGGGATATTGGAGTTTTACACATTGCATCCCTTTCCTAATCAAACTAAAAATCAATTACGTGCTCCTAAAATAACTAAACTAAAACAAAAACAGGAATCGTATTACATAGTTCGAAAATAACAAACAACACAGAAACAAGAACATGCACAGTCCTAATCCTAAAGTAACAAAAACGAAACCAAAAGCTTAGGGCTTCGGAGAACAATGACCACTAAACACAAATCTTAGTCTGAACAAAAGGATGATTCAGAAGCTTGTAAGCAGTCCACCTCTTGTTGGGATCCTTCGTGAAGCACTTGATCAAGAAATCCCTCCAATCCTGGCTCACCCCATTCGGAATCACTGGCCCTTCTTTCTCAACCGCAAGCTTAAACCTTAGTTGCTCTTCAGTTGGATCAAGCTTCCACCATGCTGATAGCCCTGTGATCATCTCAATCACTATGCACCCAAGTGACCATATATCCAATGCTACTTCAATTTGCCCAAACGCAACTGATTCCAATGACATGTGAGACGCGCTTCCTCTAAAAATAAGCTTCCAGTCATCGCTTGGGGAGTCTTGCACATCCCAAAGTCTGCAATCTTCAGCTGATAGCTTGCACCATCCTCTTGATCAGATGCAGGAGGAAACAGAAGAATGTTTTGTGGTTTGAGATCGCGGTGGACTACTTCTTTCTGGTGAATGCAAGAAAGGCCCTTGAGGATCATACGGGTGTAGACTCTTGCTTCACGCTCGAGCATTGCATTCTTCTTGATGTGGGCCGCCAGAGTCCCATGAGGAGAAAACTCCAACATTAGATTGTGAAACAAGCAATCATTCTCGCCGATGGTTTCACGTTTGTAGCTCTGAAGGATTTCTGGGCAGCCTTTGAAATATTTCACAGCAATTTCTTCATGTTGCAGGAGTGATGACATGTAGGGCTTTGAACTCTTTATTACCTGACTTCTCCTATGCCTCCTTGTAGAGCCTCTGGAATGGCTTGGAAAACAGTGCCGTGAGATCCACTACCAAGTACGCTATAATTTATCCAACCCATTGTTGCCAACTTTTGACAAGAACCCATTGCTGCAAATTGCTTCGATAATCAAACTGATTTCAGCCAGAAATTGGTTATGGAGTACAGTGCAAAGGTACTTCACATTGATGGAAATTGCTTCAACGACGACTGGCTACGTAGCAAAATCACTTCAGGTTTATTTATAGTGAGTGCAATAAAAGTTTTACATGGACTTCAATTATAAAATCTTTGCTAGGAAGGAATCCAAGAATAAGAGTTTTACATGGATTCGTATTATAAACTTTCTTGTTCATCAAGGTGCCCAGGGATAATAAGACGGAGGGTAACATTTAAAATGAAATATAAATTTAAAATAGCATATAAATTTTTTAAATTATTACATAATAATAAAATAGTGATAGTTGCTTAAATTATTCCGTGCAAAGTGGTGTCAAAATACATTATTCAGTGCAAAAGTAGCTATTTATATTTGCATCCATATTTAATAGATTTCACTTCATCTTTATGTCAATACCTTTTTTTTTTTTTTTTTGAAAGGATTGATGGATACATTTGATATATAGGAGCAACAAATAATTTATACAATCTGAAAGTTGATATAACTTGTATTACTTACAAGCAAAGATAAGAAAAGGCGTTAAAATTTTATAGAACAAAGAAGTGAAAGACAAAATCCAAAAATAATTTACAAGAATCAAAATTTCTGTGTTGAAGTAATTAATTATACAAAAAACTCAATACATTGAAGTAAATGTAAACTTTTTCTATTCGGGAAGGGATTCAAGACTAATAGTTTTACATGAAATTTCATAATAAACTATTTCTTATTCATGAACATGATTTTATTTTTAAGGAGCTATTTTGTATATTTTATCAAAATAATATATATACCATTATATAAAATATATAATTTTACTTTAAATAGGAAAGTTACGATTTGATATTATTTTTTTTAGTAACACAATTTGATATAAAATTTAATAGCTCATGTATATATTATAATTATATATCAATCTGGTGTTATCAAAAACTAGTTGAGAGGATGAGCTTTATGATTTGTCATTGTCTATGTGTATTTCGGTTTCAAATATATAGTTTCTGCTACTTGTAGAAACTTTCTTGATTTCTCTGAAGATTCGAAAGATATTCTCCCTACTCATACCAAATAAAGTGCATAACCTCACAACATGTACAATTAGCCAGGTATGATATGAAAAGTTAACTCTCACAAAATATGTTTTACTAAATGTTTATAAAGATGATTGAAATTTGTTAATGTGTTGAATTATATAATTTAAATTTTAAGGTTTAATAAATTTAATAGTCTAAATTTTTTTAAATAAGTATTTAGTTGTTGAATTCAGTTTGTAGTAATAATATTAAGGTTGACAATAATCAAGAATGAAGACAAATCAGAGTTCAATAAAATTCTAGAGGGTAATTTAGTGGTGAATTTCAATGTAGTATTTTGTTGTAAGAATTAATGTGTATGAATCAACGTTGGTATTGTCTTAATTAATGTTGTTTGATGCTAATTAAGTGCTTGAATTATGGTTTCTTTTGATATATTCAAGATAGGTAAGGAATCTCAGTTGAAACTTATACATAGTATACATATTTTGGGCGAAGTGTTTAAATAAGAAGAATAACTAATCTTTCTAAACAATATTCTCCTTTGATATAACTTCATGAATAATCATATAATCAAGTAAACATAATCTCATAAAAATGACTTATTACCATTAATGTTACAAGAATATTACAATGTATCCCAAAGTAAAGGATAAAGCTCTTAAAAAGAAAAAATTGAAAGTAGGGAAAAAAAATTACCTCAAAATTCCACCCTCTTGAAACGATGATGATTTGAATTTTGAAGCTCTATAATTTTGCTTTCACGTATGGTGGTAATATATTTATATATATATATATATATATATAATTTATTTATTTATTTAAAAGAAGGATTGCAAAAATATTGATCGGCTTAATTTTCATGTGTAGAATATTTTGAACGATTATCAACGCCCACTGCGACAGTCATCAATATTAGAACAACCTCTCTGATAGGGATTGGCTTGAGCACCAGGGTGGCAGTTTTTAGCAGTTTCCGGTGAACGCTTGCTGCATGAAGTTGAATCTGCGTTCATACCCCCATAACCGATGTATTGTGTCCCCATCACATGAACATTGGGTTAGAATACCAGAAATATTGCTGCAACCAAGAGCACCACCATCAATCCTTTCTTCGCCATTGCCATCTTCTTGCTACCAGAGAATGAATGAGTATTGTTGAATTAATTGAAGGTATGAATGAATGAATAATTTAATGCAATGAAAAAGTTGCTGTTGTTAGGGGTTTATATATAGATATATATCATGGTGTAATTAGCATTATCTATTTGGGAAAGTAAATATTGTTGATGCAGCTTTTAATTCGGGAATCTGATGGCTGACCAAAATATGTTTTGCTATATATGGAGCATGCAACTGTATGTGAGCCAAGTGGTGGCTGTTAGAGAAGAGAAAGAATGCATGTTTACAAACTCACTATGATTGGTAATACATCAGATTTAACTCCCAAAATATATCAGCATAATAAATGTCATATTAAATTTAATTTTTGATCTTTTGGACAACACACCTTATAAATTTTTTGAAAATAAGTAAATTTAAAATTATAATTTTTAGACTTTGTTGTATGACTTTTAATTTTTTTTTTCAAATTACTTGCAAGCCTTATTAGCTATTATATAAAATTGGCTAAAATATACATAGTAAACTTAAGATGACATGTAGGGCTTTAAACTCTTTATTGGTTTGACTTCTCCTATGCCTCCTTTTGGAGCCTCTGGCATGGTTTGGAAAACAGTGCTATGTGCTCCATCACACAGTACCCTGTATTTTATCCAATCCATTGTTTCCAATTTTTGACAAGAATCCATTTTCGCAAATTGCTTCAATAAACTAGCTACTTCATGGCGTTGCAAATAGAGGTGTTAAAGTGAGTTAATTTGTTTTGACTTGTGACAACTTATAATTAAGCTGGGCAAAGCAAGTGTGATAGCCCACGATACTAGTAGGTCAAAAATTCTAACACAAATCGCCTCTTGGCAAAATAAAATCGGCTAACTTGATAATTAATATATTTTTACATATATATTTATTAGTTTCTTCTAATGTGACTCACACATTAAATAAGGTGAAGTGAACTAACTTATATTTTTTATGAGTCAAAAACATGTAAATCATCTCACCTCTTAGGCGGGTCAAGGTGGATCAAACCTATTTTTTATACCTCAAGTTACAAATTACTTCAATTAGCTACATAGCAAAATCACTTCAAGTTATTTATAGTTAATGCAATAAAAGTTTCACATGTACTCCAATTGTAAACTCTTTTGCTAGGAAGGAATCCATAACTATTCATAAGTTAAAAAATTAAAACTTATAAAAATAAATCATTGTGAAATTGAGTAACCACTTATGCAAGATTACTTAATAAAATTTTATTAACAAAATTAATATTAAAAATTATAGACTCCTATCTTATGTTTCGTGTCTATTACTTTGTAACAGTAATGAACTAACAGAGATGAAGTTCATCTCTGTAAGAGAAGCACAATAAAAATGAAAATGTTTATACATAAAGTGACGCAAGCCAGTAAGTAAACCAAGTTGTGGCACTAATGGGAGGCACAGCGTAACACATTGACGTGCAAGCCATTACATAACACTTGCGTAGACAGTCACAGCATGCTATAGTAACTTTAAATAAACCTCCCTTAAAACTACCAAAAGATGCTATGGTTAGAGAATATTTCTTGAAGTAATCAAAGCATGTCAGGGCAATAGGTAAACAGCACGTCGCATGGAAGCACACATTAAAAATAAAGTTTTAACATTAAGTACTTATATAATAAATATTATCTTTGAATATAGATTTTTTTAAATTTAATAAAATTAATGTTTTGAATTTTTTAAATAAAGTTTGATAAATTTTAATTTACAACAGTAGAACTGTTTTTATTAGGAGGCATGTGATGAATTTTGAACCATCGCAAATGTTCTTTTTTTTTTTAATTTTTGGGATCATTATAATGCTCTAAGATTTAAAACTATAAATTTCTTCATCTAGTTTAATACACCCCATTCCTCTGAAACCAAAAGAACACAAAGTAATAAGGCTCCTAATACTCATCTTTGTCTACATCTTCTGCTTAGAAATTCTAAAGGACGTAAAGTCATTACATGGGATAATAAAAGAAAAAAAAGAGTATCCTTAGAATCTTATCAACAGTCTGCTTTTTCTCCACCTACAATTCAACAACTTCATCTTCTCTGCATTCCCCCACATCAATTACCATTATCCCTTTCTTCTTTGTCTGTTGAACCCTGCAACAGTTTCTTCTGGGAGACTGCTCAAAACAACAAAATAAACCCATATTAGTCAACTATAAATACAAAAAAAATGGCAACAATTTGATCTTTCTGGCGTGGAGAAGTTTGAAGTTACCTTGTCCCACAAATGTGGGTCGGGTTTCCTGTACACTTGGATTCTTTGGATTTGAGAAGGATCCGCCATTTTCCACTTGCAGTCTGGGTTTGTTTGAGTCCTTAGATACTCACTCACAGTCCCATTAGTATGATCATCATATGCCACATTGGACAAGTGATAAACAAATGGTTTTTGGCAAACATTCCGGCTGAGGGGGCGAGTGTTGAAGGCATAGGCCGTGTAATCAGCCCGGCGGTACCAGTTCAAGAAGGTTCTCGCCGGCATCTCCATTTCCCGGGCCGAGAAAATGCCCCGGAATATTTGAACGGCGTAGCCCCAGGATACGGATATGGTCCAGCTCCGGGTTTTGTCATAGCAAATGGATTGTTGCATAAGCCCCGCCGGGTCAAGTTTCATGGGCTCCTGGACCCGCCGCAGGGCTTGGACCCGGTTCACATTGGGAAATATGGGCTCCACCACATCCAAGTGGTGAAGGGAGACCAGTGGTGTAACGGGATGGGCTGCTAGTAGACCAAACAGAGTGCCGTACACATCAAACTAGCCCACACATAAGAAGCCAATCTCAGTTGTCTCCACAAAAAAGAAAAAGAAAAAGAAAATGCATATAATATAAATAAGGAAAAGACTATGCCCACTAAATTGTAAGTATTAAAATGATATAAAGCAAAAGAAAGTTTAATTTATGAAATTTAATAAATTTAATTATTTAAATTTTTAAATAAATATTTAATAAAATTTTATTAATAAAAATAATAAAACTATATGTCATAAATAAAAATGTTAAAATAAGTTAAGTTCATTAAATCAGTCTAGGTTTACATTTGTTTAACTCTCAAAAAATGCAAACCTACTTATCTTACTCAACTTATCCTACTCAACTTATCCTGCTCTATTTAATTTGAGTTACACTAAGATAAGATGAAATAGGCCAAGATATGTATTTATAAAAAAAAATATTAATTTATTAGGCCAACCCATCCTTCCTTACTTACAAAATAGGTTAAGTAAATATTTAGTAAATATTTTCTTAACCTATGACCTATACATCTCCTCTTATTTAGTTGCATGTTGTTATAAATTACCTCTTTTGACACCTCTACTTAAAAAGTAGGTTAAGTAAATATTTTCTTGACCCATGGCCTATACATCTCCTCTTATTTAATTGCATGTTGTTATAGATTGACTCTTTTGACACCTCTAGTAAAAAATATGCAACAATTGTCCAAAGTTGATGACAGCATGTAGCTACATAGAAAATAGAGATGGAAATTGGAACTGTCAAAGACTAAGAGTCTTCCCCACATTTGAAACCAAGGAGCTAATCATGGAGCTGATTGTGGCCTCCATGATATTAGTGGGGTCAATTCACTAATACCCCACATCCCACAGCACAGCAATATTGATTAAGCGGCCACACGAAGGACACGTGGAGGGTGCCCATAAAAAGAGGAAGAAAAAGAGAAAAGGAGAACCATGATTCATGAAGATGAGAATTTTGACTTTTTGAGTCGGTGGAGACTGGGAGGTGAAGGTGAAGGAGACCATAGTTGTTCAATGATTTGAGAGAGATTCAACGATGGGAGGAAAGGGTTCCTTTCAAACGCCACCCATCCATAAAATCGAGTAATAATACAGGCGCATATAAATTTTTTATGTAAATTATATATATTTTTATATTATTTTTCTCTCTCTTCAAAAATTTTATTTATAAACAAAAAAAAGTATTTTTTTTACGTACCAATAGTATTTTCCCAACAAATCACATCATCAAGAGAAGGCAAGGAGTGTGAAATGGGAACATACTTTGCCCAATTCAACTTGGGCCTTCTGAAAGCAATATATTTTATGGCGTGACTGAGGATCCACGATATTCTCATTTTCTGGTTTTGCTCACGGCGGCATCTAAGCCAGCATTTTATATTAGCACTCTGTTTTCTATTGATATATAGTTCTCATCTGCCTCTCAAAATTGATGGCTTTAACTATAAAAAATTCTATACAACGTGACACAATCCATTTTATTTTGGGTGGCAGATGACACATCATTTTAATAGCATAAAATAGCTACGTCTAGAACTACACAGAGCATTGCATCTGAATTAAAGAATACTATGTGGCTAAGGTTCTAAGGAAAGGTATGATATTCTTTAGGTAAATAAAAATTAATTATCTTTCTATTTTCAAAAATTAAATTTCACAAAAATTTCATTTAAAATAATTTAAACTAGACCTTACCTTATACCGATATTTGTCAAAAGCAAAAAATAAGTATCAGATTTGGTTAACCCATCTGTCTACCTTATCATTATCATGAATGAATTATAATATTTTTCCGTTCTCACTAAATTATCTATAATTTATTTACCCTAGTTCTCCATTTACTTTTCAATCTCGATCATAACAATCACACATTGACTAAGTCAATCAGTAAAGTCACATTACCCTCTTTTGTCCTTTTTCCCACCCTTTTCTCAATTCCCTCATTTTCCTCCGTTTTCCCAGGTGCCAAACAAAGAATTGTTATTAAAAAAAAGAAAAAAGAAAAAAAGAAATAGACACAAGTTGCAGAACTACTAACCTGATGAAACCCTCTTTCCTTGGTGAGTGGAACCCCAAGCTCAGCCATACAAGCCTGAATCCGATCATCAGAGCCATACAATCCAGGATACCTCTGAATGCACCTGTCCTGCATTTTCTCTAATGCCACAGCCAAAGGATAACTAATGGCAAAACCACCACCACCATAAGCCATATTATAAGAGAAATAAATGTTCTGCAAGTGACTCTCTGAGGAGCTCCCAATATAATAGAACTGATTATGGTCGTATTTCTGAAGAATCTTCACCAAATTCTCAGTCACAAACACTGTGTCATCATCCCCCATCACAAACCATCTCACATCCTCCATTCCTAGCCTCAGTGTCTCTGAAACTATGCGAGAAATTCTTATGGCAGACCTATGCCCCTTTGGGTTGTTGTACTTGAACTTTGAAGTGTCACCGGAGATCTTCAACTGGGGCAACAGATTCTCATCCCCATCCTCACTTTCAACCCTCTTATCCAACCAAACAATGCCCCTCATTTGATCAGACTTCCACCACACCTTGATGTACTCTTTCCTCTTCTTCCATAGCTTTGCTGAGGCGCCTATGCCAAAGACTATGTGGGAAATGTTTGTTTCGTGTTGGGATCTAGGGATTTCCTCAGATGGGAAAATGGAAGTGTCAGAAAGGTGATCGAGGGGAAGGGGGTTTTGATTTTGGTCACAGTTATAGGAATGACTAACAAATCTGAGAGAATAGACGAGGTAGGAGATAGAGATTAGGAGGAAGAAGAAAGCCATTAGCTTTGAAAAGGTCCATGAAAAGTAAAGGTGTTCTGGATCTTTGGGAAGGTTGCTTTTCATGATAGACATGACTTCAATGATTTGGGTTTTTCCTGCAGGAAGAGAAACGCCAAAGAAACAGCAGAATCAAAACCCCAAAAGTGAGTAGATGTCATAACTTGCAGCACCAGAATTCAAAACTCCATCACAGAACAGAGAGATCACAAACCACAGTGAGAGAGAGAAAGAGAGAGGATGGCAGAGAGAGGGAAGTGAAGAGGCAGATCAGAATAGCGGAGAGTTCAAAGCACCCACAGCCTTTCTCAAAAAGAACTCAAGGGATAGCCGATGTGGACACTATTGAATTTGAGCTTAACCAGATCTAACTAGAAGCAGACATAATTTTGAACTTTCGGAGCATTAGATAGTCCAACCGACATAAAGTATTCAATATTTGATTGCATTCAGTTTTCAAACAATACCTAGTTAATGGAAATTAAGAATTAACATTTAAAATTATTTTTTGGACAAATATGCATAATTATTTTAATTTCTTATGGTTTGATATTTAAGTATTTATAATTATAATTATGTAACATTTGAAAATATTTATTAAAATATTGACCTTTCTATGAGAAAGTAGGGTCTAATTTTTTGTGATTTTTCTTTTTTCTTTGGCTATTACTCCCTTATTATCACTAAAAAAGAACAACTTTTAAATATAACCCAACACCTATTCTTTTTTTTATAAAAAAAATATTCACATGATTAATTGTAAATTAAAATTATTAAAATTAATATAAAAATTATTAATTCAACTAAATTTTATAATTTAATATATAAAATTTAATGAATTTAATTATTTAAATTTTATGAACCAAGCTTTGATTCTCCCAAAATAAATTTTATGGTTTTCTCAATGTGAAAATTTAAGTCAAGTCAGGAAGTTTTCCATGCCTTGAAGTAATTATTCTGATAAGTAGAAAATGAGTAGATTTGGTAATAAATTGAGTGTTGTCTTCTGCTGTCTATTACTTCAAATTTTCTTATGTTCTTTGCACTGTATTCGGGTCAAAATCTAATTGGACCGGAACTTTAGATTGAGGATAGAGACTTGGTTCAAGCAACAAAGCTAGTTCATGAATGTAGCTGGAGATTCACCCATCACTTAATTTAGCCAGACAACCGTTGCACTAATTTTACAAATTAAATTTGATGAAATATTTTTAAAAAATTAAGTCATTAAATTTAATAAATTTTATAATTTAAATTATAAATATCATAAATTTAACCGTTTATAAAATAATTTATAATATATTAATAACCTTAATTTAATAAATGTTTTTTCCTCTAGCTAGACATGACCTCCCACTAAATTCCACAAGCAAATTTTATAACATACTATTTTAAGTAGAATCTTTTTTATTGAGTTGAGCTTGCTTAAATGGTTTGGCTACGGGTGATACCTTATCCACTCACTACAGCTTGGAATTTGCTTATTGGTTAAACTGGCTTTGGAAGCAAGGGGTTTAGAAAATGTGATTCACAGAAATGGGGAGGAGCTACATTTTCTAATTAAAAGAACAGTCGCCAAATGAAGATTTTGCAGCAATAGTGGCAAGGTATTATGGCTACTAACTTCAACTCTCCAACTAACACCAATCATTATACTGTTAGAAATTTTTAGGGAACTAAAAGCATATTTATCTTTCACTAATCGATATTTTTGCAATTGAAAAATTAGATAATTTTAAAAAATAGAAAATATTTTGATAACATTAAAAAAAATAAATGAAAGAGTTATTCTTTAAAAATTACTTAAAATTACAAATCTCAGAAATCTTGACATAGGGGATCCTAATCCGTCTTCATGTGGTGTAAGTGTTCCAAGTGAAAGTGATGTAATGAAAGCTTGAAAGACTCTCAATTGTACTTATAAATTCCTCATTGGGAGTTTGTGGTTGGTGGCCTCCCACTTCAAGAATGAAGTGGTTGACCACGCAATGTGTGGCAGTGCCATGGTTTGGGTTTAAATATGTGGCTATATGGATATCCAACTTCCCTGGTATACATTAAATCTTAGAATCAAATCATAATACTTAGAAACTTCCACTTAAATCTCTTATGTGCTTAAGGTGAATGGGCAAATCCTAGTACTCTTTTTGATGGAAACCTTTGCATCATCAACTTACACCTCCACAAAACAGCCAATTATTGGAATGTAGTCGCAACTGTTACCTTACCATTTACTGTACCACGATAAGACCTGAAATCTCATTGATTTTTGGCCTACAATAGGTATGGCTGCCCTTTACTTCTGCCAAGTAAGCAGCCCATTACACACTCACACACACACACACACAACACAAAAACTAGATATAGGAAAAAGCTGCCACTAAAAATCTACCTAGATGGTCTATATAATTAACTGGGGATTGAAGTTATAACCTGTTTCTGAGTCTGCCTGAATGCAGAGCAAGTGAATTAGGAAACGCTAACTGGAATATAACTATTTCATGGAAGTCTTGGAAATTTGAACCAACAGCTAAGCTCTCTTTTATAGAGCCAATTCATTTATCCACTTAGATAAATGGCATTTGAATAATTTTGGAACCTTGCAAACAGTGCAGCTAGGGTGACTAGATCTGTTTGGGAATTCCATTCTTCAGAAACTGGGCGAATGCTGTGATGTAGTGGTCCTGGTGTAACTTGAGATCTCCAACGACTTTTGCAGCTTCTCTTGTTTTGATTCTCAGCTTCTCTCCTTCCTCCAGTAGCATTGCTTGTCTTAGGGATTGAGCTATGTCATCTCTACTAAATGATCCATCTTCACTTCTCTTGACTTCTATAGCCAGACCCATATCCACCAGAAACCTGGCATTGAGAGATTGATCATACACAAAGGGCAATACAACGAGGCTGTGGCCAAACTGCAGACTTTCAATAGCAGAACCCCACCCAGCGTGAAAAAAGGAACCTCCAACTGATGGATGTGCCAAAATTTCATGTTGTGGTACCCATTCCATGCAAACTATTCCTCTTGCACAGGTCCTTTCAACAAACGCAAGCGGTAGAGAATCGTGATCATCAGTTGCCCAACTGGGTTTTCTCAGTGCCCATAAAAATGGCAATTGAGAAAGCTCCACTCCATAAGCTATCTCAAAAACTTGATCTTTGCTCAGCTTGCACTCGCTGCCAAACCCCACAAAGATAACTGAGTTGGGTGCTTGCTTATTCAGCCACTCAGATATCTTACCCCAAGATCCATTAGCAATTTCTCTTCCAGGTCTGCTTGCTGGAGGCAGTAAACCTATGGGAATCACTGGCTTCCCCAGTAATTTCTGATACAGATTCAGGTACTCACCTTCAATCTCATAGCAACTACGCACAGCTATTGCATGAGAGGCATCAAGTGTCTTCACAACCCTTGAACTGTCACTTATTCCAGAAGCATTTTCCATATACATACCAGCATGGATGCCAGCTGCTTCATACTTATGATAAGCCACTGTTGATGGAAAAGTCACCCAGTCTGGTTTGACGGTTAGGCTTTCCGGCGATTTCTGATGTTTCCCAAAATCACAACCACCTACGCAATCTGGTACTCCAAATCCAAAGAATGCAAGCGTTGCAGCCGAGAAAACAGAGTAGAACACTAACTTTACCTCAAATTCATGGGCAATCTCTATTATCCAATGACAACTGAAATCACAAATTATCCAATCAGGCAGGTGATTTGCCATTAATTGCTTCACTGGATGCTGCAATTGATCATATGCCTGTTTCAAGTACTGAACTTTCTCAAATGGAATGTCCACAGTGGCTTCAGCGCCTTCTGGCAAGAGTTGTTTGGAGAGTAATGGTAGTGGAAGTTCCACCATATCTATCAAATGAGCTAAAGTAGAAGGAACTTCAGGAAGCCTTTGGATGTTTCCGGGAGTTGATATGAAGGAGACATGAACTCCAGCTTTGGCCAAGGCTAAGGCAAGCTGGAAAAATGATGTCAAGTGGCCAAAGGCAGACCATGGAAGCATCGCCACCTTCATTGTATCACCCCCTTCTCTCATATCTATAAAATAAAAGAGAACAATAAGTACAAGGACACGTTGAGCATGATATTTGTACTCTAGCAAACCTAAAAGTGTGTTCAATCATATCTATAACTTCAATTCCCCAGAAAAAATACAGTTCAAAACTCCGAACTTCCATAGGAAATGGAATGTTAGTTTACTGCTAAAAATTTCCTTAAAACATTAGACCGTGCATATGAAAGTAATAGGACTAACAGGACTAGTAGCTGTTGGCATGAGCTGCATGAAATTAAATGCTGTCTAAAAACTTAACATATCTCTCCCACATAATTTTAATGTTTGCTACAGACTACAAAGTAGAAGTGTAGAACTCACTGTTAGATTGGGGCTTTAATGATTTTTCCTCGTTGATTTGCTTTTTACAGAAATGTGTATGTAGGGAGGGATTGGATTCCTTCTCTTCTTAAGTCGAGCCCCTTGAATAAGATGGGATTCTTGTGACTCACAGAATACCTGAGAAGATTCTGCAACACCACTCATATGCAAAGAAAAATTAATCTCCTTAGATAGAGTATAGCAACGCCAGCTTATCAACAAAAACAGTGAGCCTACAATTACAACAACAAATCAAACCTTTTTCCACTATATGATGTTATTTTTACAATTTAAATTAAAATTCAAAAAAATTTATTAATAAGTGATTGGCGCAGATTATAAATCTATATTTAACTTTGATTATACACTTATTAGAAAAGACAAAATTATGTAGCTCTACATTTTAAAACGAAAACGCTCTCACATTCAAAAGTTATGAGATATTTACAAAGATCTAAAATATTTATAAAAATTTTATTTTAAATAATTTTAATTATTATATTTATTAAATTTACTGTTTAAATTCACTTAATATTTTTAATAATTTACCTATATTTTATGAGCAATTTATAATTCATATTATGTGAATTACTTTTTTAAATAATAATTTATATAATTATTTAATTTATGTAATTAATTTTATTTTGTAAATTATTGTGCGATTTGTTATTGTAGTTTCTCGAATGATGATTAAAGCCATAGGTAGAGGATGAGAAGACATGACCTTTTAATGCACCGAATATGCCGCTTCCACATTAACCTCAGTCATCATTTTGTTAGAGATCAGAACAGATATTATGGCACAAGCCGCCTTCACAGGCACAAGATATGTAAACTCCAGTCTTTTAGGACTATGTTGGGGGCAAGAGTGGAAATCCCACCGCCATGCTTCAAAACTCAAGGATAAGCCATGAGTTTTACCCACTTGAGTAAGCTGCTAGCTCACCGAGCATGTCCTCAAGAGCAAACCCAGGGGAATGTTGTATCGACACTTAGATATCCTGCATTTACCCAAAAAGGCAGAGACGAATTACAGATGAGCAGGTCCCATGAAGCGTAGGACAAGTTTGGTACATAACCTAGTCTGTTGTGGGAAAATGATTTATGTACTGAGAGATAATTTTGGGTTCAGAGAGAAAGAGAAGCAAGAACAAGAAAAAAAATGTGTAAACTGTGTATTAAAAAAAATTCATTTACCAATATCAGCGCTATGTTGTGAGCCCTACATCAGCCGGTTGAAACATAGCACACAATAAAAATGCACCTATTTATTAGGTGAAAATATTACATTCATATTAATTTTTACAAACAGTTATATATGAAATTCATTAGATTTAATAATTTAAATTATAAATTAAATATAAATAAAATTATAAGAATTGTAAAATTTTTCATTACATATCAAAACTGGTGTAATAATGGACAAAATTTTTAAACACACAAAAATAAGCTAATAAATTTCTTATAAAATTTAATATAAGGCATTGCATCCATTGAATCTTATGATACTATAAAATTAATAATACAAATTTTTTTAAAATAAAATTTGTGTGAAATATAAAGAGACTAGAGACCTAGAGTCATAAATATATTTTTTCCTTGTCAGAAAGAGGCATGTAAATGCAGGCGAAACATACCAGTTTCAGCTGCTAAATAAACGGTTAATGTCAATGAGTTAGGGGTTGGGAATCCGATCCAATAATCTAGTTTGGAAAATTACCAAACCCAAATAACAGGCCACATGGAATTTCCCATTGGATTTGAATAGACCCAAAGAAAGGGCACCCGTGCAAGGTCCAACGCATAAGCTACTCACGCATAAGCCCCTGTCAAAGGCAGGCAATTGACTTGGCTTTTCTACATTAAGCCACTGACAAATCTGCTCTGGACCAATTGATCTTCAAACACAGGTTGATGTCAAATAATATGCATGTCAAGTGTTTTAACTGTATTGTATTAACCTGTTACTGCAGTTCATATGGATTTTATACATAAAATTCTTATCCACTTACCAGTCACTACAGCTTGGAATTTGCTTATTGGTTAGACGAAGCAATGGGGTTTAGAAAATGTGATCCACATAAATGGGGAGGAGCTACATTTTCTACTTAAAAGAACAGTCGCCAATTGAAGATTTTGCAGCATTAGTGGTCAGGTATTATGGTTACTAACTTCAAGTCTCCAACTAACACCAATAATTATATTGTTGAAAATTTTTAGGGAGTTAAAAATATATTTATCTTTTCATGATCAAAATTTTTTATAATTGAGAAATTTGATAACTTTCAAAAAAAAGAAAATATTTTGATAACATTAAAAAATAAGTGAAAGATTATAAGTAATTAGTACCTGTGATTCTTTGAAAATTACTTAAAATTACAAATTTTAAAATTCTTGACATAGGGAATACCAATAATTATACTATTGAAAATTTATAAAATACTAAAAGCATACTCGTTTTTCGATGATCAACAGTCAAATAAAGATTTTGCAGCATTAGTGGTAAGGTATCATGGTTACTAACTTCACATCTCCAACTAACACCAATAATTATATTGTTGGAATATTTTAAAAAACTAAAAATATACTTATCTTTTCATGATCGAAATTTTTTATATTTGAGAAATCAAGAAAATATTTTGATAACATTGAAAAATAAATGAAAGATTATAAATAATTAGTACTTGCGATTCTTTAAAAATTACTTAAAATTGCAAATTTAAAATTTCTTGACATAGGGGATACCAACCATCATACTATTGGAAATTTTTAGAGAACTAAAAGCATACTTATCTTTCAGTGATCAAGAGTCGCCAAATGAAGATTTGGCAACATTAGTGATAAGGTATCAAGGTTACTAACTTAAACTTTCCAACTAACACCAATAATTATATTGTTAAAAATTTTTAAGAAACTAAAAATATATTTGTCTTTTTACGATTGGAATTTTTTATTATTAAGAAATCAGATAACTTCAAAAAAAGAAAGAAAATATTTTGATGACATTGAAAAACAAGTGAAAGATTATAAGTAATTAATACTTGCGGATTTTTAAAAATTACTAAAAATTGCAAAATTCAAAATTCTTGACATAGGGAATACCAATAATTACACTATTAAAAATTTTTAGGGTTCTAAAAACATATTTGTCTTTTGGTGATTAAGATTTTCTACAATTAAAAAATCAGCTAACATAAAAAAAGAAAGAAAATATTTTAATAACATGGAATGTAAAGTGAAAGACCATATATAATAAGTACTTGCAATTCTTTAAAAATTACTTAAAATTACAAATCTCAACAATCTCATTAGTCTTGGAAATTTAAACCAACAGCTAGGCTCATTTTTACAGAGCCAATTCATTTAGTCACTTAGATAAATGGCATTTGAATTATTTTGGAACCTTGCAAACTGTGCAGCTAGGGTGACTAGATCTGTTTGGGAATTCCATTCTTCAGAAACTGGACGAATGCTGTGATGTAGTGGTCCTGGTGTAACTTGAGATCTCCAACGACTTTTGCAGCTTCTCGTGTTTTGATTCTCAGCTTCTCTCCTTCCTCCAGTAGCATTGCTTGTCTTAGGGATTGAGCTATGTCATCTCTACCAAATGATCCATCTTCACTTCTCTTGACTTCTATGGCCAGACCCATATCCACCAGAAACCTGGCATTGAGAGATTGATCGTACACAAAGGGCAACACAACAAGGCTGTGGCCAAACTGCAGACTTTCAATAGCAGAACCCCAGCCAGCGTGAAAAAAGGAACCTCCAACTGATGGATGTGCCAAAATTTCATGTTGTGGTACCGATTCCATGCAAACTATTCCTCTTGCACAGCTCCTTTCCCCAAACCCAAGCGGTACAGAATCGTGATCATCAGTTGCCCAACTGGGTTTTCTCAGTGCCCATAAAAATGGCAATTGAGAAAGCTCCACTCCATAAGCAATCTCAAAAACTTGATCTTTGCTCAGCTTGCACTCGCTGCCTAACCCCACAAAGATAACTGAGTTCGGTTCTTGCTTATTGAACCACTCAGACATCTTACCCCAAGATCCATCAGTAATTTCTCTTCCAGGTCTGCTTGCTGGAGGCAGTAAACCTGTGGGAATCACTGGCTTCCCCAGTAATTTCTGATACAGATTCAGGTACTCACCTTCAATCTCATAGCAACTGCGCACAGCTATTGCATGGGAGGCATCAAGTATCTTCACAACCCTTGAACTGTCACTTATTCCAGAAGCATTTTCTATATACATACCAGCATGGATGCCAGCTGCTTCATACTTTGGAAAAGCCACTGTTGATGGAAAAGTCACCCAGTCTGGTTTGACAGTTAGGTTTTCCGGCGATTGCTGATGTTTCCCAAAATCACAACCACCTACGCAATCTGGTACTCCAAATCCAAAGAATGCAAGCGTTGCAGCAGAGAAAACAGAGTAGAACACTAACTTTACCTCAAATTCATGGGCAATCTCTATTACCCAATGACAACTGAAATCACAAATTATCCAATCAGGGAGGTGATTTCCCACTATTTGCTTCACTGGATACTGCAATTGATCATATGCCTGTTTCAAGTACTGAACTTTCTCAAATGGAATGTCCACAGTGGCTTCAGCGCCTTCTGGCAAGACTTGTTTGGAGAGCAATGGTAGTAGAAGTTCCACCATATCTATCAAATGAGCTAAAGTAGAAGGAACTTCAGGAAGCCTTTGGATGTTTCTGGGAGTTGATATGAAGGAGACATGAACTCCAGCTTTGGCCAAGGCTAAGGCAAGCTGGAAAAATGATGTCAAGTGGCCAAAAGCAGACCATGGAAGCATCGCCACCTTCATTGTATCACCCCCTTCTCTCATATCTATAAAATAAAAGAGAACAATAAGTACAAGAACACGTTGAGCATGATATTTGTACTCTAGCAAACCTAAAAGTGTGTTCAATCATATCTATAACTTCAATTCCCCAGAAAAAATACAGTTCAAAACTCCGAACTTCCATAGGAAATGGAATGTTAGTTTACTGCTAAAAATTTCCTTAAAACATTAGACCGTGCCTATGAAAGTAATAGGACTAACAGGACTAGTAGCTGTTGGCATGAGCTGCATGAAATTAAATGCTGTCTAAAAACTTAACATATCCCTCCCACATAATTTTAATGTTTGCTACAGACTACAAAGTAGAAGTGTAGAACTCACTGTTAGATTGGGGCTTTAATGATTTTTCCTCGTTGATTTGCTTTTTACAGAAATGTGTATGTAGGGAGGGATTGGATTCCTTCTCTTCTTAAGTCGAGCCCCTTGAATAAGATGGGATTCTTGTGACTCACAGAATACCTAAGAAGATTCTGCAACACCACTCATATGCAAAGAAAAATTAATCTCCTTAGATAGAGTATAGCAACGCCAGCTTATCAACAAAAACAGTGAGCCCACAATTACAACAACAAACCAAACCTTTTCTCATTATATGATGTTATTTTTACAATTTAAATTAAAATTCAAAAAAATTTATTAATAAGTGATTGGCGTAGATTATAAATCTATATTTAATTTTGATTATACACTTATTAGAAAAGACAAAATTATGTAGCTCTACATTTTAAAACGAAAACAATCTCACATTCAAAAGTTATGAGATATTTACAAAGATCTAAAATATTTATAAAAATTTTATTTTAAATAATTTTAATTATTATATTTATTAAATTTACCGTTTAAATTCACTTAATATTTTTAATAATTTACCTATATTTTATGAGCAATTTATAGTTCATATTATGTGAATTACTTTTTTAAATAATAATTTATATAATTATTTAATTTATGTAATTAATTTTATTTTGTAAATTATTGTGCGATTTGTTATTGTAGTTTCTCGAATGATGATTAAAGCCATAGGTAGAGGATGAGAAGACATGACCTTTTAATGCACCGAATATGCCGCTTCCACATTAACCTCAATCATCATTTTGTTAGAGATCAGAACAGATATTATGGCACAAGCCGCCTTCACAGGCACAAGATATGTAAACTCCAGTCTTTTAGGACTATGTTGGGGGCAAGAGTGGAAATCCCACCGCCATGCATCAAAACTCAAGGATAAGCCATGAGTTTTACGCACTTGAGTAAGCTGCTAGCTCACCGAGCATGTCCTCAAGAGCAAACGCAGGGGAAAGTTATATCGACACTTGGATATCCCTGCATTTACCCAAAAAGGCAGAGACGAATTACAGATGAGCAGGTACCATGAAGCGTAGGACAACTTTGGTACATAACCTAGTCTGTTGTGGGAAAATGATTTATGTACTGAGAGAAAGAGGAGCAAAAATAAGAAAAAAAATGTGTAAATTGTGTAGAAAAAAAAATTATTTACCAATATCAGCGCTATGTGGTGAGCCCTACATCAGCCGATTGAAACATAGCACAATAAAAATGCACCTATTTATTAGGTGGAAATATTACATTCATATTAATTTTTACAAAAAGTTATATATGAAATTCATTAAATTTAATAATTTAAATTATAAATTAAATACAAACAAAATTATAAGAATAGTGAAATTCTTGATTACATACCAAAACTAGTGTAATAATGGACAAAATTGTTAAACGCACAAAAATAAGCTAATAAATTTCTTATAAAATTTAATATAAGGCATTGTATCTATTGAATCTTGTGATACTATAAAATTAATAAAATAAAATTTTTGTGAAATATAAAGAGACTAGAGACCTAGAGTCATAAATATATATTTTTCTTGTCAGAAAGAGGCATGTAAATGCAGGCAAAACATACCAGTTTTAGCTGCTAAATAAACGGTTAATGTCAATGAGTTAGGGGTTGGGAATCCGATCCAATAATCTGGTTTGGAAAATTACCAAACCCGAATAACAGGCCAGATGGAATTTCCCATTTGGATTTGAATAGACCCAAAGAAGGGCACCCGTGCAAGGTCCAACCCATAAGCTACTCACGCATAAGCCCTTGCCAAAGGCAGGCAACTGACTTGGCTTTTCTACATTAAGTCACTGACAAATCTGCTCTGGACCAATTGATCTTCAAACACAGGTTGATGTCAAATAATATGCATGTCAAGTGTTTTAACTGTATTGTATTAACCTGTTAATGCAGTAAAATAAATTTACAAAAAAGGTTGTTTTCCCATGTACTATTTCCCTACGCCTTAGTGCGGGCTTGTAATGTGCCTTTTGGAGGCAAAACAACAAACAGATCATGAGCACCCCACAAGACATATAAAATCCAATTTTATTAGACTAATGCTATTCATCATAATCACGTAGACTACAATCGGTGGCCATATGAACTGCACTAACAATAATATTAATTGTCGAAGGTGTTGTGGCGTTTGGATAAGTAATTTTGATGAGTCCACTAGCCACCAAGATTTGTCATGTAATCAACAATTCCCCCAAAGGGTTTGTTTTTCCCTCCACCCAATCACGAATCAATGGTATCATCCTCAATGGGAGCAACAGAATGGGCTGTGATGGTCTTGACACAAAACCTGTTCTTGTCATTGAATCACACCCACCAAGCCTCATAAAAAATACAAGACATTGCAAGGAAGGAGGAGGAGAAGCATAAAAGGAGGCATATATTCTCCATGTGAAAGCCTGCCTACTAACTTTACAGTATATTCTAGGGAAAAATACAGATTATAACATATATTATGAAGTTGTAAGAGTAATAATAATTTATGAATTTATGATTTTTATAAATTTTACAATTTATTTCATAAGACATAATAAGTTTCGTAATATAAATTTTATATTATAAAAAAAATAAATTAATAAAAATAACAGTTTCATATTTTAAAAAGAAATGATGATATTTATACATAAAACTTGTGTCTATATTCTACATATTTTCTCACATTCTGCACTTACAAAATTCATTTCCGTTAATTGAGTAGTAGAAATGGGGTTTATGAAATTCTTATTCTTAAAATTCTTATCCACTCACCAGTCACTACAGCTTGGAATTTGCTTATTGGTAAGACCGTCTTTGGAAGCAATGGGGTTTAGAAAATGTGATTCACAGAAATGGGGAGGAGCTACATTTTGTAATTCAAAGAACAGTCGCCAATTGAAGATTTTGCAGCATTAGTGGTAAGGTATTATGGTTACTAACTTCAAGTCTCCAACTAACACCAATAATTATACTGTTGAAAATTTTTAGAAATCTAAAAATATACTTACCTTTTCATTATGGAAATTTGTTATAATTGAGAAATCAGATAACTTTAGAAAAAAAAAGAAAATATTTTGATAACATTAAAAATAAGGGAAAGATTACAAATAATTAGTGCTTGCGATTCTTTAAAAATTACTTAAAATTGTAAATTTCAAAATTCTTGACATAAGAAATACCAATAATTATACTATTGAAAATTTTTAGGGAACTAAAACCATACTCATCTTTTGGTGATTAAGATTTCCTACAATTGAAAAATCAGCTAACATAAAAAAAGAAAGAAAATATTTTGATAACATTGAATGATAAGTGAGAGACCATAAATAATAAGTACTTGCAATTCTTTAAAAATTACTTAAAATTACAAATCTCAGCAATCTCATGAGTCTTGGAAATTTAAACTAACAACTAAGCTCATTTTTATAGAGCCAATTCATTTTTTTTTTTTTTTGTTAACAGTGGGAGGGTTAAAGCCCTTGAACTGTCACTTATTCCAGAAGCATTTTCCATATACATACCAGCATGGATGCCAGCTGCTTCATACTTTTGAAAAGCCACTGTTGATGGAAAAGTCACCCAGTCTGGTTTGACAGTTAGGCTTTCCGGCGATTGATGATGTTTCTCAAAACCACAGCCCCCTAAGCATTCTGGTACTCCAAAGAATACACGAGTTGCAGCGGAGAAAACAGAGTAGAACACTAACTTTACCTCAAATTCATGGGCAGCCTCTATTATCCAATGACAACTGAAATCACAAATTATCCAATCAGGCAGGTGATTTGCCACTAATTGCTTCACTGGATGCTGCAATTGATCATATGCCTGTTTCAAGTACTGAACTTTCTCAAATGGAATGTCCACAGTGGCTTCAGCGCCTTCTGGCAAGAGTTGTTTGGAGAGTAATGGTAGTGGAAGTTCCACCATATCTATCAAATGAGCTAAAGTAGAAGGAACTTCAGGAAGCCTTTGGATGTTTCTGGGAGTTGATATGAAGGAGACATGAACTCCAGCTTTGGCCAAGGCTAAGGCAAGCTGGAAAAATGATGTCAAGTGGCCAAAGGCAGACCATGGAAGCATCGCCACCTTCATTGTATCACCCCCTTCACTCATATATATAAAATAAAAGAGAACAATGAGTACAAGGACACGTCGAGCATGATATTTGTACTCTAGCAAACCTAAAAGTGTGTTCCAATCATATCTATAACTTCCATTCCCCAGAAAAAATATGGTTAAAAACTCCGAACTTCCATAGGAAATGGAATGTTAGTTTACTACTAAAACTTTCCTTAAAACATTAGACCGTGCCTATGAAAGAAATAGGACTAACAGGACTAGTAGCTGTTGGCATGAGCTGCATGAAATTAAATGCTGTCTAAAAATTTAACATATCTCTCCCACATAATTTTAATGTTTGCTACAGACTACAAAGTAGAAGTGTAGAACTCACCGTCCGGTTGGGCTTTAATGATTTTTCCTCGTTGATTTGCTTGGGAGGGATACGGTTCCTTCTCTTCTTAAGTTGAGACCCTTGGATAAGATGGAATTCTAGTCACTAACAGAAAACTTAAGAAGATTCTGCAACACCGCTCATATTCAAAGAAAAATTGACCTCCGTAGATATAGACTATAGCAACACCAAATGCAATTGAGCCCACAGTTATATCACGTTGTTTTCGTGGTTTAAAACTCATCTATCATTGTACCAAAAAGAAAAATAAAACTCATCCACCAATAAGTGGTTGAAAAAAGTTAAAAGCGGTCAAGTCTGACAACTGTGGAATAAAAAAAAATAGTCTGACAACTGTATTAATTTCATTAAAAAATATAATTTTTTAAGAATATTCTTATTTTTAAATAAAAAAGTATTTATTTTAAGACAAATATTATTAACAATAAATATTTTTAATAATAATAATTTTAAATTTATATTTATATTAATAAATTATTTTAAAATTTTTAAGACATAATTAACTATTATTACATACTAACACTTTATTAATAATATAAGATATTCTCTACAAAAGTAAAACAAATTTATAAAAATTTTATTTAAAATAATTTAAATTATTAAATTTGCACATCTAAATAAACCCAATATGTCTAATGATTTACCCATCTGTTGTGAACAATTTACGGTGCATTTTATGTGGACCAGTTTTTCGAATGATGATCGAAGCCACGATGAGAAAAAAAATATAGTTATACTTTTAAAGTGGTGTAGTTGTTATGCATCAAACAAAATAAAAAGATAAAATAATATATTTTATTTTTTATTTTATTCCAATAAAAAGTAACGCACCATAAAACATATAATAAAAACATCACTTTAAAAATGTAAAAATATCCCAACTCGACAGATGACATGACATGATCGTATCGTGGTTTTGAGGTAGGTTTTTTTTTTTTTTTTTCTTGTCTTTGGACTTGTAGCCTGATACTAAACCAAAAAGTAAAAGGGATGAGCTGGCATCAACCTCAATCCTTCTTTTGTGAGAGAACAGCATAGATTTGGCTGAGGATGAAGTAATTTTTAGTTTGAAAGTGACTTTATGTAGTAAAAGAAAAATAAAAATAAAATTAATAATTAATTAAAAAAATATTTAAATTTATAAATTTAAATATAAAAAATTGAGTTAATTTATACAAATCCGATATCATGGCATAAGCCGTTTTCACAGCCCCAAGAAATGTAAAGGATTAGCCATGAGTTTTACCCACTTGAGTTCGCTGCTAGTTCACGGTAAGAGTTTGGATTTTTTGTTTTTATTGTTTTTTATTTTAATAATTTTTTATTTATTTTTATTTAATTTATATTAGGATATATTTTATAAATTATATTTTTTATGAACTTTTACTTTCATAATTTTTTATTTGTCTCTCTTTTACATCACTCTATCTTTAAATTGTTCAGAGACAAAAGAGCCATTCTCCTCGCCGAGCATGTCCTCAGAATGTTATATCAACACTTAAATATGCCTGCATTTACCCAAAAAAGCAGAGACGAATTGCAGACGAGCAAGTCCCATGAAGCGTAGGAAAAGTTTGGTGCATAACCTAGTCTGTTGTGAGCCCCATCTCAGCCGACAGAAACATAGCACGATACAAATGCCCCCATTGATTTCGTAGAAATACTACGCCCATATCATTTTTCACAAAAGATTCCATCCCTAGTGGTATTGGCTGTTGAAGATTAAATGAAATTAAAATTATAAGAATAATAAAATTCTTAATTAATTATGAAAATTGGTGTAATACTAAATTAAAATGTTAAACACATAAAAATAAGTTAATAAATTCTTATAAAATTTAATCGTATCTTATGATATTATAAAATTTAATAAATTTAATAATATAAATTTTTTAAAATAACATTTTTGTGAAATATAAAGAGACTGAAGACATAGAGTCATAAAGATATATTTTCCTTGCCAGAAAGAGGCATGCAAATGCAGGCAAAAGATACCAGATTTAGCTGCTGATCCAATTATCTAGTTTGGAAGATTACTAAACCCAAAGAACGGGCTAGATGGCATTTCTCATGGGGTTTTAATGGAGCCCAAAGAAAGGGCACCAGTGCAAGCTCCAACCCATAAGCTACCCATACATCAGCCCTTGCAAAAGGCAAGCAATTGACTTGGCTTTTCTGCATTAAGCCACTGACAAATCTACTTTGTACCCAATTGATCTTCAAACCCAAGTCAATGTCAAACAATACGCAATGTCCAGTGTTTTAACTGTATTGTATTAGCCTGTTGATCCTCAAACACAGGTTACAAAAGTGCTGTTTTTTCCCATGTACTCTTTCTCTACACCTTAGTGCAAGCTTGTAATGTGTCTTTCTGAAGCAAAACAACAAACAGATCATAAGCAACCCCCAACACATACGTAAAATTCAATTTCATTGAACTAATGCTATTCATCATGACCACACAGACTATAATCTGTGGTCATTTGAGCTGCACTAACCACCAACCAACTACAGAAAGCACTATCATTTTTTATAATGCAATATAAAAAAAATGCATTAAAGGTCACATGGTGAGTGGGAGAAAATGAGAGCATGACCCGTGAAGTGAGAGGGAGGGTCACGAGACTGGATAGCAAGAAGTGAGAACTCCAATAAAATGAGGGCCATGTCTGAGTGGGGGTCCCATTAACCACATTCCAAAGGCAAGAAGGAGCAACCACATCACCCCAACCCCTTACTCCCTCCCTCTCCTCCAAACCCTCCTTTTTGCTCAATCTTCCCCAATCCATGTTTTGCACTTTCAGAATCCAACACCTATTTGTATACAAATTAATATGTAAATTAAAGCCTGCTGCCTACCTATATGTCATCACCACCAACAACCTTAGGTTAAAGAATTAAGAAGAACACACATATAATAGGACATTGATATTTATTGTTATTTTAATTTTTTTAAATTATAAATTTAAATTCAAGAATTTACATTTCTTATAAAAAAAAAAAGAAGTTAAGACGATATCTAATTTGAACATGGAAATAGTGATCAGTTAACATGGAAAAGGTAAAATAGGATTTATTTGTTATATAATAACTTCAAAACAAAAAGATGGGTGAAAAAATTATAAAGATTATATTTGTGCAAATATAGTGCTTTAATCATTTATCAATTAAATAAAATAAACGATAGTTCATGTGTGTTTTAGAAGATGGAGACATTTGGTTATTACAAGATATCCTTAACAGCTACTTGAGAAAAACCTTCATATTAAGCAGAAGGAAAAGAAAATGTTCATCCTCCACTCATTGATTTGCACAAAGACTGATGGCATACACAATCCTATACTATTCAAAGTTGCAACTAAGATTTAAGACTTGCTCCCAACTCACCACCTCCACTCTTTGTTTGCTTCTATTATTGAATTTTTATTTAAAAATAATTTATAAGACTAAAACTTCCCCTATAAATGCTCCACACATCTCCACTCTCACAAATGCCCAAAACAAATTCCAAACTGGGTTTACATAAGATATGGAGCTCTTGTGGAGAACTTACAAGAGGGTACAAGCAACACCCTTTTCACTCCTCTGTCTTTCTCTCCCATTTTAAGTATCATTCTGATTTCTGATTCATATTTGCGAATCTTTACTGCATATGCCTACAGGTTCTGCATCATAGCAAGATTCAAAAGCCACATACACCTTCACTTTCTAACAATTTCAGCTCATGGCTATTTTGATTTCACAGGTAATTAAATTTGCTTCTGTTCTGTTTTTGGTTGCACTGCTGAGTTCAGAGAGGGCAGAAAGCAGAAAAGTTAAGCCTGTGACACCTTCCTTTGAGTACACTGGTATAAATTGCAGAGCTCACAGTGCCTCATTGACGGATTTTGGAGGAGTTGGAGATGGAGAGACATCCAACACAAAGGCAATTCAATCTGCAATTACTCAGCTTAGCCAGTATGCTTCTGAAGGGGGTGCTCAGCTGTTTGTTCCCGCTGGAAAATGGCTTACTGGGAGCTTCAGCCTCATCAGTCACTTCACCCTCTACCTCCACAAAGATGCTGTTCTGCTTGCTTCCCAGGTCTAACCTTTGCTGCTTCATTCATAACAAATTAAACCCAGTTATGAAATACGAGACTTCAATTTTTGGGTTGATTCAATATTTTCACACCAAAAAGAATGATTTTTTTCCTTTGTTTTACTGGTAAATTTGATGACCCTCATATAAAACGGAAAAAAGAATCTTTTCCCAGCAGAGGGCAGTGCTACCCCGATATTTTCACCATAGGGCCTTGAACTAAAATCCTCCACAATTATCATATTTAATTCATGAATGGCTTCTTGTTTAAAGTTGTCTTATTTCGCATATTCTTAGTGAAGGTAAAAGCTGTCTTTCCAATTCTACTTTTGGCGGAACTAAAGCTGTAATGTTGTTGTTACGTCCACTTCACCTCATTTTCCCATTCTTGCATCTTTCCTTTGACAGCATTTAAAGAACAATTAGCTTTCGTTACTTGTAAATTGTAGGGAACCATCCTGACTCATTTATGGAAACAGAAAAGGACATTTTAAAGGGATTCACATGGGTGGGTTACAAATATTGAAAGACAACTAATAAATTTATCAACAGAGAGTCAGCTACAGGTCATCAAATTTTTCTTTTTTGAATTCATTCCCTACTTCATATGATTTTTGGTTTATGTTATTTTTATAATTTTATTTTAATTTAATTTTTTGTAACACATAATTTACATCAATAAATTTATTAAATCTTATAAATTAAATAATAAAATTCACAAAAGTCAACATTTATTGACGAGAAAAGTTAATAGAAATTAAACGTGGACATAGTATTTTTCTTTTCTAAAACGGTTCCCAAACTGATTAAACTAGTGAGTTTGAAAATTATGCAAACAATTTTTGTCTTCCTCCCTCAGGACACCAACTCTGCTATTCTATGGTCGTCATGTTTTCGTCTTTTTTGTTGTATATAGACTACAGGACCAATTCTGTACACAGCACGTTTAATAGCGTTTCCTTTATGTACAAACTTGATAAAAAAACTGTACATATGCGTATGCAGTAGTATTTAAATGCCTTCAACTGCCCTCACTACTATCAGACAAAAAGTTGCAACTGTCAGTTAGGATACAACTCCTTTTAAGTTATTAGACTTGATCCATTATCCCAGACCCTATCAAGATTAGAGTTGGCCAGTTATGTTCTCCAACTAAAATAAATTCAGTTAAAATTTTGTTTGTATTATCTATCACATTTAATGAGATAAGGCTCTGTTTGGATATGTATCTGTCACAACCCACTCCTTGCAATATCATGTGTGCTTGCTCTGATTTAACTGTATTGCTGTAATTCAATGGGATCAGGATATAAATGAGTGGCCTGTGATCAGTCCCCTTCCATCCTACGGCCGAGGAAGAGACGCTGCAGCAGGAAGGTACACCAGCCTCATATTTGGAACAAACCTCACAGATGTTGTTGTCACAGGTATGGAAAAAGAGCAGTCACAAGAGTATTCGAAGTGTTGGTTTAAGGGTTGGTGGTGTTGTGCTCTGCCTCTGAAACTTTGAATTCCATTTGCCAAACCAAACTTACTCTCAAAGATTATGTTATTGTTTTCTCAAATGCTATTTTTGGAACTTTGAAATAATCTTAAAGTCATATGTGATGCTTTTGGCAACAGGGGACAATGGCACCATAGACGGTCAGGGTGCATTTTGGTGGCAGCAATTCCACAGGAAAAAGTTGAAGTACACCCGTCCTTACCTCATTGAGTTGATGTACTCAGACAGTATTCAAATCTCTAATCTGACGCTCCTGAACTCTCCATCATGGAATGTTCATCCTGTTTACAGCAGGTGATCCCCACTCCCGTCTCATGAAAAAGTTTCAGTTCTCCTTCTTTTACTTAAATAAAGATATGTATTGAATTTTATTAGTACCATATCGCACACTAATTCAAAACTAGATGAGTTTTAAATTAAGGAAATACCAAATCTGTTGTTTGGAGGATAGAAATTTTTTTCCTGCCTCAAATGCCTTTCCGAAGTGCTCAGATCACATCACATTGACCTTGTCACACTAACCCAATTACACCTTCCTAATGCTCTTTCAACTTCAAAATTGTAACAACATTTTCAACACTAAACAGCAATATCATTGTACAAGGCATCACCATCATCGCTCCAGTCACATCTCCAAACACTGATGGCATCAACCCAGGTAAGTGAGACTACTACAACTATTTGTTTGATCATAGAATAGTAATAGTTTCACGAAGTTGATACGAGTTTGTGTTAAAAAATTTGTATACATCTTATTATTCTCGATAATTGTAACAATAGTCCTTCTATTTTTATAAATTGATACTACAAATAGATCATTAATTTTATTGAGTTTTATATATTAAATTGTAAGATTTGCAAATATTTCATTTTTTTTTATGGATTGTTTGTAAACTCATACTTGTTGTTTAATTCACTCTTTTTTAATTAAATGATATTTTTAAAAATTTAATTTTTGATAAAATTTTATAATATCATTTAATTTATATAACTGACTCTATTTAATAAAATAAAATTTTATTTGTTATCATTTTTTTCTTTATAAACCCACATTTGTGGATTTTGAATTTTTCTTGTAACAGATTAACGGATTGCATTCTCAACTCAAATAATGTAGTGCAGAAAAAGAATACAGAGTAACCTGTTTGGAATTCTGAATTGATATATTCCTTTCCTTTTCTGTTTTTCTCATCAGATTCTTGCACAAATACTAGAATTGAAGATTGCTACATAGTTTCTGGGGATGACTGTGTGGCTGTGAAGAGTGGATGGGATGAGTATGGCATAAAGTTTGGATGGCCAACTAAGCAACTAGTAATCAGACGGCTGACATGCATTTCCCCTTACAGTGCAACGATTGCATTGGGAAGTGAGATGTCAGGAGGGATCCAAGATGTCAGAGCTGAGGACATCACGGCCATCCATACAGAATCAGGGGTCAGAATCAAAACGGCTGTAGGGAGAGGAGGGTATGTTAAGGATATATACGTGAAGAAAATGACCATGCATACCATGAAATGGGCATTTTTGATGACTGGTAATTACAGGTCACATGCTGATAATAACTATGATCCTAAAGCCTTGCCTGAGATTAAAAACATCAACTACAGAGATATGGTGGCAGAGAATGTGACCATGGCAGCTAGGTTGCAAGGAATTTCCGATGACCCCTTCACTGGCATCTGCATTGCCAATGTGACAATTGGTATGGCAGCCAAGGCAAAGAAACAGCGTTGGACCTGCAATGATATTGAAGGGATCACAAGCGGTGTCACGCCGCCACCATGCAATTTGTTACCTGATCAGGGGCCAGACAAAATTTCATCATGTGATTTTCCAGAGGAGAATTTGCCAATTGATATGTTGGAGCTCAAGAAATGTACTTACAGCCTGAAACTTGCATGAGTTCTGTCTAGATAATTAGAGATGTATTAGTACATGTAGTTTATTTTTGTACAGCTGCTCCATTTCAGATTATCCAAAAGGCATTACTCAAGTAGAGAAATGTGTTATCTTTCCTTCTATAGCAATGAAACGATTATCATTCCTTTGTCTGCAATGTTAAGATGTGTGATTTTTTTTTTTTCTTAAAAATTTGACAGAAGAAGTAAAAAATTCACTTGACACGCGCAAAACCCCAATTTTAATCCCATAATACAAAAGGAAAACCCCAATCCACCATTGAACACAACTTCATCAAGATGTCGGCTTTGACCGCTTTGTTGCTGTTAAAGGTTGCAATAATGCACTTAACCAAAATTTCTAGTTAAATCCTGCTCAAAGGAATCCTATACAGATTTATTTAACCTCAGCAGAAGGATGACCAAACCGGTCATTGCCGCTAAGGAAACCAAGGAAATTTCTGAAATCCTTTAAAACACTGACACAGCAAGACATATTGTCCTAGACTAATGTCTGTCCCCACAAATGAAAAGTTTTTCTTGTGTATTTTTCTTGGTCTAAAGGATACAAAAACTGGCAGCCTCAGTACACTGCACCACTATGTTGTCCTAGACTAAGTTCAGGGATACATATACACCAACAAAAGGTCGGAGCTCTTAAATATTCTGCTGAAAACTTCCAGTAAATTGCAGCATAGCTTCTAAATCCTTTCCACAGAACATTTCAATAATACAATCATCTAAGAAAGTGAGATGAGAATTAAATGAGAGACATCTCAACAATCTCATTAAATCCAAACACCTCCCAACATAATTCATATATTTTCTTGTAAAGGACTGACAGGGTTTCCATGTAGTATTGTAAATCAGTCATTGGGTATTTCACTAACATATACAACAGTAAATGCAAAATCTCAGTAAATTGGTGGATCGGGATTAAACTTCACAGATTCTCTCCAGATAAGCTCCTTGATATCTTCTTCAGTAAATGATGGTTGCTCAAAATCAAAACTGAAAGGTCTGGGGCAAACAGGCTCCTCGTTGATATCATGGAGAGGTGCCAAGTATGGTTGGCAAAGAGCCTCATCAACTGCAAATAACCAATTAGGAAGATGCGATCAGTGAAAATACTGAAATAGAAAATGAGAATCCATCATTTATAAATCACTATCATAGAATGTTACATGTTTTCAAAAAACATGAGAAATTTAACCAACTGGGTAAGGTAATGCCATGCAGTTGAAAGACCACGACGCCATGATAATATTATATTAAAAAAGATGAACGAAAACTTTGAAAATAACAAATAAATAAGATTTTTAGACAACATGTGGTTTTTTTAATCCAATATAACTTTTAGGTGCAACATTCATGTCATCATAAATCATTCTGAAACTAGTTCTCAGAAGCTTTTCCCTGTAATCAGAAGAAAACATTTCTTTTGGTCTACCAATACACAAGCATGGTATAGCATAATACCAACGAAAGCATAGTTTTTTGGGATTTGAAATATACAATCAAAGCCTACAATTTTAGAGAATTCACAAGACTAATTGAATTGTATGACCTAAAAGTAAACCATATTGGACACTGGCCCAAACAGGGTATCAGTCTGGTTGTTCTAAACTAAGCAAATTAGCAGAGGTCAATACACTGTTTCCAAAATTACATAGCACAATTACCAGAAAAATTTACCAATAAATCCTTCAAAGAAATAAATTCTTATCCTCAATTATAGATATTTTCTCTTGTTTACTTCCAATATATAAGTTACTTTCTCTTGTTCTAGGTTTTTACTCCCACAACTTCATTTTTCAAATATGTTGATGACTCCTGTATCGTTCCAAGTCTTATACAGCTACATTAATGATGAATCATAAACTGTAAGCTGTCACTATCACAAAAAAAGTGAAGAAACTGACATTATTGCGAGCAAACTTACCTGTAATGCGCCTGTTTGGATCAAAAACAAGCATCTTCTCTAGTAAATCCACAGCACCAGGAGACATGTTGGGGAATCTAGCAGAGAACTGTTGCTTAGGATATTGTGGAAGCTGTCGTACATATCTACGGGCATTATCACTTCTTAGAAATCCAAGGCTAGTGTCATCAGGTGAACCTATGAGCTTTTAAAAGACAAGGAAATCTGTCATAGTTGAGTCAAGTTTTAGATCCAGAGACTAGGTCTGAACAGTATTATTTGAAAAAAGCAAGCCAAAAAATGAGGAGATTGAAAAGACTACATAGATACATAACCAGGGTCTTTTAATGCACTTTGTGAGATGGGAGCAAGTTGAAAAACTAATCACTCACCTATCCCGTTTTCTTAATTTGTTCAGTATATATTTCTCAAGTTGGTATCTCCTTACATTCTCAAAAAGCAAGTAACAAAGGTATAGAACATAATCAAATACCATTCAATGGTTCTCCACGACATTATGGTACAGTCTGCTGGAGAAATTCTCGTATGGGCATGGTCAATATGTACCACGTCCAAAATTAGAAATCAAGATACTCTTGAATTTCAAAACTTAAACCTTTTTGGTCTTTCAAAACTAAAATTCCAGTGCTCACTTTTCTAATCTTGACAAGGTGCATGTGGACCATGCCCACATAAATTTCCCATCTGCTGTGGATCTTTCTCTCTTTTAAATCTCATAAGTTCCAAGTTGCATTCAACACCTGCCTTCAAGAAATCCATGTTTTGCATTTGTACTTTTATTTATCTAATTAAAAAAGACGTTCCTCACTCTTGCAGTCACAAGGTTCAAGACAGCTGGTTAATATGGAAAGAAATGATTCCAGTGTTATAATTTATAAACCAGTCAAGGCACTAATGAAGAGGGCTATCAGGAAACTGACCCCAAAACTTCACCATCACTTAGAACATTGAAGTTTCCAGGTGCATTTATGTCAAAAGCATAAAAGACTAAAATAAAAGAGCACATGCTTCCAGTTGGGAAAACAGCACCAAGAAATTCCAAATACCTCTGTGATCAGTCTCAGCTGATGAACATAATCTTTGCCAGGGAAAAGGGGTTGCCTTGTCATAATTTCACCAAGGATGCAACCAACTGACCATATATCAATGGCTGCCGTATATTCTGAACAATTAAGGAGCAATTCCGGAGCTCGGTACCATCGAGTAACCACGTACTCAGTCATAAAATCAGTTTCAGATGTGGTTCTAGCAAGCCCAAAGTCTCCAATCTTAAGGTCACAATTGGCATTCAGGAGCAAATTGCTAGGCTTAAGATCACGGTGCAAAACATTTGCTGAATGTACATATTTGAGTCCTCGTAATAGCTGGTACAGAAAATACTGGAAAAATAGATCTTATTAATGACAGTAGACAGAAAGTATGTTGCCTATGAATATCTATTGTCACATAAATCCATGCATATTGGTTACTACTTGACTTCAAAACAAGAAGAAAAATTACCAAATCAAAGTCCAAGGTAATTGAGTATACAGACTACATTTAAATTGGGAGGCACAATTTTTTTTCCTTAAATATTTCACTTGTCCCTTGCATAGGAGCTGAAAGCTGAAGACCATCTACACATCCAGCACAAATTTCTAAATGCACTTCGTCCATGACCAGAGTACCAAAAGGGAACAAAAATTTTCACCTCAAACATCGGTCAAAGCACAGATCCAAGATAACAGCCAGATGATAATTGAAATGCAAACCATAATCCTTTGAGTGATTTAAGTTTACAACAAACGACTGATCTTAAAGCAAGACTAAATATAAGATTTACCCCTATCCCCAGGGGGAGGGGGTTGAGGAAGAAACCCATTAAAAATTGCTAAGATAGAAGTTGATAATACGTTCAGGATGATTAATTAATTCCATTTTCTTAAAAACACAACAAATGGTTTTTTGATGAATTTTTTCAAAAACAAATTACCAATGCAGAAAATGATCTTTCAAGCATTGACCTGAAAAAGAGATGTATTGTAATGGTGACAAGGATTAATATGTATACGAAAAATCAACCCATTCTTAGGTTCAAACAATATGGATAATTTTTATAACATGACTGTGGATTTTATTCAGCAGTAAGAAAGAGTAACGCCACTTACAGAATTTTTGCAGTCCATTAGACACAGATGCAAACATGATACTAGACAATGTTATCAGAAAGAAGTTCAAGTGGAACCACATAAATTTCAATAAAGCCATGCATCTACGTGTTTACAGTTGTGACTGCAAGGTCATGTTACTCAATAAGAAACTATGCAAAGCAATACGTTTTGCATTGCTAATTAATCTTTTTCTCTTTAACTATTATCTTTTTCAGTTTACTGCCGCAATACAACAGAAGGAAAATACATTGATCAAGCCATTAAGACACTAAAGTACAAAGAGGTCTTTTAACTATGCAATCCATTAAGCCACGGTAAGCATTAAAAGTTATATGTCAAAAGAAATAGTTCAAGTGCCAACCCGACAATGATCATCAGTCAATGGTTGATTGGATCGTATGATTTGATGGAGATCAGTGTCCATTAACTCAGAAACAATGTATACATCATTGAAGTTCTCCTTCTGGGGAGGTCGTATAATGTCTTTGATGGCCATCACCTACAATTGAAAAATAATTGAGCAGTAATTAGTGTTCTTTGCAAGTTGAATTCTGGTGAAGATTGTAATAAAAAAATAATGAGGAAAATGAAATTAGACAACTTTTCAAAATAAGAAATAAGCTACAGCTTCAGAATGACAACTTAATTGACTTTATTCTAGAATTGATATTTTGAACCTCTCAAATTATAGATAATCATTTATTGCCAATGCATTTAAAAATAAAGAAAAACATTACAACAACATTTGGGCAAGCATGTCTGGAGAACCCAACTTACAAAGCAACAAAGAATACTCTTCATGAGCTAGTGTATACAATGTTGTGATTATGGTGGATTGAAGATTGAATATATTTGCATGTACCAGTGTTGTTAACTCTCCGAAAATTTGGAGTGGTCCAATCCTACCCAACGAATCACAAATCTAGCATCGTTGTTCAATAATAAATACGTAACCAAAAGTCTGTATGATAACATCAAGCCTTCACCTCATGCCCCATGATTTTCTGCTACATAACTATTGTAGCATGACCAAAGCCAACACACAAAAATGAATAAAAGACAAAGTATTTTTAACTTGGAGACAAGCATTACATGTGTTCAGAACACAAGGACAACTTCCTCAAAGGTTTTGGCTCACAAATGGAATTATTTTGAAAACAGAACAAAGAAGAAAATTTCTGGTTACATCCAAATATTGAATTGGATAAAGGGCATACAATTCAAAGTCAGCAAACATATATGCTAAACCGAAGCAAACCTTAAATGTAAATATATCTAAACGAAATAGTTCCACCCCCATTTTTAGAGAGCAATTAAACACAGCCAGAATTTTGATTGACACATATTCTAATATATAATGGTTTCATAGAATTGAGAATTTTTAAAAGAATAATGGCCTATCATAGATGTACATTAAAGAATATTTGTCTCTAATTATCTCCATGCATATATTTTCAGCGCTAACATAAATGCCTTATTTGGATGAATAACAGCAATTCATCATAACACAGTGAGTTAACAGAATAGTATTAAGAAGCAAGGAAACTAATGCAGAAACAGACATGGCAACACAACTAAATCTAAAGAGTCCAGGCATATTTTAAAGTGCTGTGTCATGCCCCTGACACAAGCATCTGAAATCAACAGGGTCTTTTTGAAGTGAGCTGCCCATGCTTCAAGGTTTACTGAAAGGGTCCACCACCATCACTAGTGGCATATGGACAATTTGCTTATGATTGCAGATAAATAGGCAAAGACAAGGCAGAAACCAAGAACAAAAGAAGCAATATAACTTCATTAGGAATAATTATATGGTCACAGATGAAACATGGCATCCCATTAACACCCAAAGTCAATACAAAATA
Source organism: Dicorynia guianensis (assembly GCA_037013595.1). NCBI lineage: Eukaryota > Viridiplantae > Streptophyta > Magnoliopsida > Fabales > Fabaceae > Dicorynia > Dicorynia guianensis. Next base: position 30,578,937 of record JASUAB010000014.1, read on the forward strand.
AACAATGCCAATGAGGGAGACAACGTCTGAATATGAGAGTGTGAATAAGAAGTTAACCAAAATTACATTTTCATGATCCATGTGCCGAAGAAGTTTAATTTCACGTAAAGTCCTTTTGGCATCTATCCTGTTGTCAAATGCATTGCCAACCTTCTTAATGGCAACTTCCTCGCGAGTCTCCGCATTTACAGCAGCACTGAAGGAAATGAAAAAATAATATTGTCCCTCACATTGTTGATAACAGAGAATCTAAGTCACATAAATGAGAAAAGACAAATTATTGGAAACCATTCACAACATATACATGATCTTCAGTTAAATGAGTTCAAAAATCCCAATATTGATAAAAGCAGTTTCTCTATCACCTGAGCACAGAGATATGACAAGAAAGATTTCATCTTTTCATACTTTTTCACTCCAGCTGAATCATAGTATTACAGAAAATTTCTTATTTAAAAAAAAATATTATCAAATTCACTTAGAAAAATCATACACTTTTTTCTTTCCTTCCACTTTGGGCCACTGTGAAACGCATTTCTTGGTAAGTCATACATATATATTCAGCAAGTTCGAAAAACCATGATTTTCTCCAGTGACTTTGACCACTGGTCCTGTGGTCATAGGCATCATGATTACTACATATCTTCTTCGGTAAAAAAAAAAAAAAACACATCAATAAGTAAATTGTCATTATCAAGACATAGAAAAAAGGGAAATTTCATTTCAACTACAGGAGTAAGTGAATGTTTTGACATTGTCAATTTTTCCAAAAAATTTAATTGGCAGATAACCTGGAATGTATACCAACCACACTCGTGACATATTTGTGAAACAGCAAGAATAACTTCCTGGTGTTATGCAACAATCAGCTCTTAGAATGTACAACAACCTCACTCATAACATATATCAATGAAACTGGGAGACAGGCTTTCTGGTCTTATGCAACAATCAACTTAACTACAAAAAGGTCACAATACATTTGAAGACAGTTTTTAACTGGACGACCCATGATATAAGTAAACAAAGACTATATTTTTTTTATTTCCTTTCTCTATTTGCATTGAATTAATCACTTCATAATTTTCCACTCATACACATGTATTTACAAAAATGAATAATCTCACTGGTGATTGTGTTAGCATGTTTAAATTTGGGACATATGCAAAACTAGTGTGCAACCAGAGTTGCCTGAATAGCAAAAGCATAAAAATATAAATATAACCTTTTCCGTATAAAAGAAGATGGATCCCCATATGCCTAATATAATTCAAGAATATTTATTTAACAAAAATTGAATGGTGATTATTGAAGACCATAAGATAAATATACACATGCAACCACAGGTGATAATGAGAAGTTTCAACTATCAGATGTACCCAAAGGAAAGATGGGATATTTAGGATAAATTTATTTAATTTAAGTACACTAAGAAATTTTTATGCCAGACAAAAAAAGATAATCTTCAATAATAAGCTGAATTAAGACATAATACTCAATACACAAAACTAAACAATTATACTAATTGCATACGACTAAAATTCAACTCTCTTTTTCAGCTTATCTTTATTCGATCAGACTCATATATTGTTCAGAAATAATAGATATCTTAAGTCACTAAAATCATTAAATGAACCCACACATTGATTCAGGTCAGGAATCTCATAAGGATGTAACAAATCAATAATGGCATTCATCATCAAAATATTTTGAAACTTTCCACTGAAAATCATCACCAAAATAACATCATGCCTCCTGTTTCAACAACAGATGTCACCAATGACAGCAAACATCTACTTCAAGGAAGACCTCAATACAAAAACTTTGGAGCCTAAATGATCAGCAACCACCAATTGAAGCAACTTACAAAGAATCTTGTTTTTTCACATTTCTGAAGTCTACTTACATTCAAATCCAATTAACAAAGGGTTTGATTACAGGTAAAAAGTACTTTCTTTCTTGCTTTCAGAGTCTCAATTACCAAATGAAAATTTCTTCAGAAGATATCAAACATATATCAAGTGATGAGAACTCATTACCCACAAAAACAAGAAGCAAGACAAGACCCAATAAGCAGATTAACTAAACAGTCAAACTCAAACCCTCAAAACCCTTCTTACCAAACAAGACCGTAAGCTCCTCTGCCCACAGGCCGAATAGGAGGGACGTACTTCCTTGAAACCTCGAAGAGATTCCCGTACACATTGTATCGAACGTAGCGTCCACCATGGGTGGGTACCCCTCTGATATTCTGGTCAGCTGAAGCAGAGGCTGACTCCACAGACATGTCTCCGGAGTTCTCGAGGTCCGAATCCGAGATGGGAAGAACCCCGAGAAAGTCAAAAAAATTAAAGGGGAAAGGAGCTAAATTGAAGTTGGGGCTGAATTTGCAGCGGACTTGTCGGTAGGCGAAGTACAGATTTTTGACATTTCTTTAGGGGTTTTTCGGACACAGGGGAAGAGAGAGAGAGAGAGAGAGAGAGAGAGAGGTATATGCGTGTTTGAACTTTGAAGGGGGCTTTTGAACTGGAATTGCTTGAGTGACCCGTGAAGAAACGGACTTTTAGAGGGTTCTTTCTACTTCTCTTTTTATGAAGATTGGCGTGCGGTCTGTGAATTGTGGTTATTTAAAGAGCATCAATGATAAGATTTTCACTCCCCATCTCTCCATTCTCTTTTAGCTTTGCCTGTTTTGATTTCATCTAAATGGCCATATTTGTTAGGCAAAGTTTTGACCCTTTTTTTTTTATTTTGACCACCCAAAAAATATAAGTATTGTAGAAGAAGAAACAAGACTTGACTTTTTTTGTTGAAAACGAAAAGTTAGCCAAATTTCTTCTTTTCTTCTTCCAGGAAGGTGCTTTTCTTCTTCTAGAAACGTGGGTAGAGTTGAACCATGAGCAAATTGGCTTGAAGGGTGAGTCACAATTAAAAATCAATTCAATCATTTAAACCAATAATTAAATAAGATGATATTATGAATATAATTTTTATATAAATAATATTTACTTATTAATAAAAATTCTTAAAAATTATCATTTAAATTTTTATTTATTTTTCATTTAATTAATGTAATTTTTAATTCAATAAAATATATGATTCACAAAATTATAAATTTGTATGATTATTTTAATAATTTTTTTCAATTCAAAGGTTACATGTATAATTAAAATAATAAAATTTATAATTCATTTTAATTTTTTAAAAGTTCAGTGAATTAAATGATTTGACTAGCCTAACTAATTCATTGATTTGATCAAACTTGATCAATTTTAACTAATTTTGAGAATCAATTACTAATTTAGCTAATCCAATTTGAATTTTCAAACATGTGTAGAGTCAGTGTGAACCCGGGAAAGTGAGGATGATTAAGACTAGCCCAAATGGTCAAGTCAATTGTTTAGAATTAGACCAACTTGCCAAAATTTGTGCAAGACAATAGGTGTGTATAAAATATGATATTGTGATGCTAAACTACCACATTTTTATCTTTATTCTTGTACTGTAATACAAAGGTCTTTCTCTCTGATACTTCTGCCTACTTAACACTAACATTATAAATTATTAAATAGTTACCATAAAAAAATTTATTTTCTTATGTTCCTTAGTCTGTTTCTCTGTCTTTTGGTTCATTTTTCTACTCACAATGTTGAACATTGAAAGCCAATCTCAAAAGTTGCTCCACGTACCGTGGGTGCAACGAAATCCTCATCATGGCCCCTGACCTTTTAATTTTATAAGCTTTATAGTTTAATTTATAAAATTTAATAATATAAAATTTTGAATAAATATTTAATAAAATATATTTTTAAAATATAAAAAATTAAAATTAAATAAATACTTTGCTTTTAAAATGTGTGTAAACAAATTCTTAAGGTGTTGTAAGTCTGATGATAAAATAAAAAAAATTATTTTTTAAAAAAATATATCTTAAATTTACTTAAAAATTTCTCAACGTGATTAGGGAAAAGTTTATAGACCATCCTCGTATTAGTGTGTAATGCCCAGCCAAAAATTCATATTTTTTACGAATAAAAATTTATTTATAAAAAATAGCATTATTCATTTCATTATGGGCATCTGAAAATTTAGATCCGGATTTTGGTAAATCTCTTTTTATTTTTTTATAATTTACTATGTAAGTTTTTTTTATTTTTTTTATTTTATATTTATTTTTTACAATAACATCCGAACATTAGATCCAAATTTTGATTAAAATTTTTTACATTTTTATAATTTAATATATAAAATTTACATTTTTATTTATTATTTTTTAATTTCATATTTATCTCTTTTATTTCTTCTTCCCTTTTACAGGTAATCACAGCCGGACATATGGTATCACAAAGGAACAACTTGTGGGCTGAGCTCATTTGGTGACGCTTAAAGACGAAATTACCAATTTGTCCGAAATCCGCAAGGGCAGATACCATTTAAGGCGTACTCTTCAATAGGAATATACCATGTAATCTATTCCGTACCGTGTTGCCATTTTTCAATTCGATACATGTCCTTTCCTTTTGTGCCCAGCCCATTTCACCCGTGAAATTATAAGTTGAGATAAATATAAAATTAAAATAATAATAATTTTATTTATTAAATTTTAAAAAATAAAATAATTATCAAAATAAAAATAATAATAATAAAATTCAAATCCCCGTCATCCTGATCAGCTGTCAAGTGGTCCAACACCGCCCCACTACAAAACTCCCTGTGCCAAATTTGTACCAACCTTTATTAATTGCACCAAACGTAAACAACACAATATTAAAATTCTTCAACTTCAACCATTAGAACTCCATACCAATCTTATAAATTAAATTAGGATATTTAACAAATTAATATTTTTAAAAATAATATTTTTAAAAATATAAATATTTTAATATATTTTTTTATTTAATCTTCACATCTTACGTATACATTTTTATATTAATTTAATTTTATAATAATATAAATTTATGTCACGAAAATAAAGTCATAAAAATTGCAGAATCTACTATACACGTCTGCTGTATAGGTGGACCATGAGTCTACGCCTACCATATTGGACCGAGAGGGAAGGTGGCAACGTCTGGTCAAAACCACTCAACCAAAACTTTTCTTCTTCCAGCACTGGTCGCCAACTTGGATTTTTTTTTTTTTTTTGGTACAGAGCCAACTTGGAGTTTATACCTAACAGAATAGAGTAAGCACATATTTGTGCATCACCGTCAAACTCAGTGATCAAACAAGCAACTTGTTCAGGACAGATCACCTGCTTTCGGGATTAAATCCAGATTACAGGCACCACTTCAAAGCACATGTACATAATCAGTAAATAGATAACCAGCTTTGCGTTACGTGTAAACCAAACATGAAACATCAGTGGTTAAAACCCGCAGGCATCAGCGGTGAGATGATGAAGAAAATCAATGAGCCATGAGGAATTGAAATGACATTGATAGCCAAAGAAAAGAAAGCTTCTGCCGCAATAATGTCAGGCAACAAGTAATTTTAAAAGATAATGTCTTATATATTCTTATATTTTTATTTTTTTTCTCCCCCTTCCTCTTTTTGTTGTCTCAGCACATACAGGAGGGCGTACACTCCTCTGTATTCATTTGTCATTTTCCCTTTTACTGCGACCACGCCGAATGGAAATTTAATCCCCCACGTTTCACATTCTTTACTTCTTGATAATTTTGTTTCCGTTTTTCTCTTAAATTGAATTTATAGACTCATTTTTTTTTTCTCACCAAACTCCTAAAAGATTATCTCTCTTGCTTCGGCCCCTGCAGCTGCAAGGGATTCATATGCCGCCAAATGATATCAAATATCCAGATTTATCAGAATTTAAAACTGCATCAAACAAGACACATGTATTATCTTACCGGTTTTTATTCTTTTGTCCATGTATAGATACCAAGCAGAAGAATAAGTCACAAGTTTGATCTCCACCATATTTTGAAAACGATCTAAAATCTAGAACAACCCAATACAGAAATGTGGACAAACAGACTGAAACAGGAAGAATCGTATTTACCCTTTTTATCTCTTTATTTTGATAATTTAGTATACTTAATCAATTTAAGGCTTTCAGCTGTAGAACCGACATTCTGCAAATCAAATGGATACAAGAGCCAACAATAATTGACAATTGATGTAATTCCTTAATCTTATTTTGTGCTGACAATGTTCCAGGGCAAGCAACAGACCCAATGACAATACAGGCAGCATCAGCAATCAACATCTAAAGTATACTATAGCACGCAATTATTACTTAAATAGACAACCGCAAAGACATCCTAAAATGTCATATAGGAGAGGACATTCCCTCCCAAAAAAGAGGAGGGAGATAAAGAGATCTATACCTGCAATGAATGACCAGGTTGCTTGTTAACAAGCTTCTTTGTGCACAATACAACTTTTTCTTCATATATTTCTTACAGTTTGACATTACACCGTACAGCGCACATATACATTTTAGCTCAACAATACCATCATAAAACCTATAACTCAAAACTATCGTAAATACAATGAGCCTAACAAGATCGAACAACTTATCAATCACAAGACAGAAAACCCCGTACCTAGACCAATCAGTACGCACTACAGTTAGCTAGCGGTATTTTCAAAGGACTACTTGTTGGTCTATATTCCCCCCCGGGACACGGCCATAGACAGTTCCACCTGACCTTAGATTAGACAGCAAAGCATCACGACCAGCCAAAACTACTTGAAAAAAACCATCCACTCCCTTAGCAAGAAGATCTAATCCTTGTGAAAGCTTCTCCGCTGCCCTGCCTAAATCTTCAACAGTCTTCAGTAGTGATTCTACCTCAACAGTATCTACGTTACCCTGGATAGTAGGATATACCCCCTTCACAGAGGAATCAACAGCTTCCAACTCCTTCAAAACAGTAAATCTTCCATTGGAAAATATAACTCTAATCTCATCATTTACAAGGGTCTGCAAACTTGTAAAATCTTTAGCCCACAAATGACTGTTGGTGATGTTCAAATCTAACAACTTATTTGCATTGCCTGAGAAAGCCGCAGCAAACACACTGCATACAAAAACTGTCTCCACTTTAACTCCATACAAAGCTTGCATCAAAACCTTCCCTTTCGCCGAATTCTTAACCTTGGGCAGATCAAGTGATCCCACAAGATTATCTAAAATGGTGCCACATTTCTCAATCCTAGGGTTCCTAGAATTAATATGCTCTCTCCAACCATCCAGCGAAGAACAAGCCCGAACAAACTGCTTTGAAGAGGCAGAGTCAAGATTGTGCAATGCACACTGAAGCAAGAGATGCCCCTGGTTCAGACGTGAGAGCTCAGAGCTAAATGCAATGCACATATCTAGCAACTTCACACTAATGTCCAAGTACACATCAATCCATTTTTCATCCCAATCGGACACTGGGAGCTCAAGATCTGCTATAAGGGTCTTTATGTCATTATGAGTATCACAGAGTGACTCCACAGCTAAAGCCATCCAAGACAAGCTGAGGATTTCATCCTTGTTTTTGGGCATAAGCTTCCTCATCCTCTCTGCCATTGTTTTCTCGAAAGCATTTAGTATTGCAAGGAGTTGTTGGGACATGCGAGAGCCTTTAGGTGATATCATCCGAAAAGGATTTCCGAACGGGAATAAAGATCTGTGTGGATCCTGTGGACGGCTCATTTTGATGCTTTACTGCAACAAGTAATACTAGTCAGTAAGACACAACATTGCCCAATAGATCAGAAGTAAATCTGGTGAGGAAGTAACTTGATAAAAAATGACATAATGAGATGATTCAAGATAATTCCCACTTCCCCCAAGCCCAAACAAAAAATGGAAAGAAGATATTCATGTCTAAGACATTGTGCATCCCCGAATTAGATCTAATAATACGTGATGGCTTGAAAAGAAGAACATATATCAGTATACCGTGATACAAACTACCAGCCAGGCTATCAAGGTGTGAATTCTCTCCTCTACATCAGCTAGTCAAACATCTAACTCTCCTGTCACAAAGTTCCCCTTGTGGCTTCAAGCTATGACAAACCAGGAGATCACTTTAGCCAACACGTCTCATATAACCAACCGATAGAAAGTTAACTCTCGGAGAAAAATCTCTTCGGCAAATAGAAGTTTTTAAGTTCCCATCGTAAAGGAACACCGATTCCAAAATCAAGAATTTTCACTTCAGATCTTTCTTCATCTTCTGATAGACCCAAAATTACAAATTAACAGCCAAGCACCGGAACTTTGACTATGACAACAAACAAAAAAGGGAATCGAGGAAAAGGAAAGGCAAGAATCCATTAAAATTCTCCAACACCGCTTTCTCTATCATGCTATTCAGATTTAAAAACAAAAGCTATAAATCTATGCACAATAATTGCCCAACGTAGACCATCTAAACATCCAGATTTCACCAGCAAATAAGCAAGCATATGAGGGGGTTCTCATTTCTGCACGACGCTGGTACAAACATGCTTCGAGGAAAATCATTTCACCCAAATCTTAAAAATAACGTATAATTAAAAAAAAATCTAAAAGTACAAAAAACCACAACATAGCATCTAAACCTTACAAAAAACTTCGGATCGTTGAACGATAAAACCGATAAGATGAAGAATTTCAACGATTGTTAGGTTATTCCCAGTAAGACCCAAAACGAAACCCTAAATCTAGCGAAATCCTCTAAATAAAACCAAATCTGCATCTTCAGAAGAAAAAGGAGCGAACAAAACAAGAAATTAAGAGTTCCTACCTCCAAAAAGTCGCAGGAATCGGAAACTTCAGAGAGTTTCAGTCGCCTACAAAGCTTTGGCCTCCTTCGAGCTTTCAGATGCGGAATAAATATAGCCTGCTTTAATTGTGGTAGATGCAGAGGAAGTCGTGATAGAGTAACCTAGGTTTTTCATATATCGCACTGAGGATAGACACGTGGAAGAAGATTATTGGCACATAATGCTATCGATGCACCTTTTTTTAATGCTACTCACGGAACAAACCCGGAAGGTGAAGCGGAAAGAAATTGTGTAGAAACTTCTATTTTCTTATTAATTAATTCCCGGGCCAAATTAATTTTTTCTCCTTTTTGCTTATTTTGTCTTGGTATTTGGGGGAAAAAGAACAAAGCATAGGTTAATTATTGAGTCGAAGTCTCAACTCCTAACTATTTTGTCTTGGCCATATCATTTTTTGGCTAATTGAATTTTAGCAATTTTAATTTATAAATGGTTAATTCAAGTTAATATTTTATTAGAATTTGTAGAATATTAAAAATTCTTCCTCTTGTTTTATTTAATAATTATTTTTAATTTATAAGATCTAAATTTTAAAGTATAAAATTTGTGTTAAAGGGAGGTATTTTCAGTTAATAAAATTTGACTATTTTGTGAATAAGATATAAATTTAAATTTTTATTAATAATTTTTTAATAAATAATTTTTAAATATTATTATAAATTTTTACTAAATTTTATAACATGTTTTGTAATAAAATAGGACAACCTTAAAGTTCTTTAAAAAAATAAAGTATGAAATTTATTTGTTTTTTATCGTGGAATATGTTGTCCGCATTTTCATAAGCAATAATGTTTTTAAATAGATATTCTTAGTATTAAAAGAGATATATAAAAAAAAAGGAAAACTTGAACAATTTTCAATTGCCTGAGTCTTTAATACACTCTTTTTCTTGTATGGATTTCAAACTTTTTTACAAGAGTACCCAAAATTTCCACCATTAGTGGCTTAAATTTTGATTCAATTACCTCAAAAAGAAACCAGAAAAGCTCTTCGATACAATTAATTCATGTTAAATTTTAGAAAATTCGTAAATCAGTGGCTTGAAAACAACATTAAAATTAAAAATAATTTGGACAAAATTGCATATGCTGACAGTGGTGGGCTGTTATTATTTGGTCAATTGATACATGTGCAATTATATATTTGTTCACTAATGTACACAATAAATAAGTATTTTTAATTTTAAAATATTTATGAATCATTTTAAGAATTTTTAAAATATTAATAAAATAAGTACAGTTGCTTAAAAAATTTTAAAATTATTATAAATTATATATAAAACTCTACAAACTAAAGAGGTCAAATTAAAATTTTTATGATATAAACACATTTTTCAAAGTTTAAAAAAGTCAAATTAAACATTTTTAAATTGTTTAATGGTGCAAGAATTTATTTATTTTTGGTTCAAAGTTTAGAGGGTCAAGCTTAGGTACCCTAAATTCGGCTGTCTGATGAGATTGGATGAAAAAAAATATTGTGTGTATATAATTCTGTGTATCATATACACGCATAAACATAAATTAAAAAAAATTAAAATTATGAAAAATATATAAAATTTATACCTTTAAAAATATAAGCATATCATAACCCTTGAATGGATGATTTTTCCTTTTAAGGTAGTTGGCTAGAATTTCATTGTCATTTCAGTTGGGTTCCCTACAAAGATTTGGTATGTCCGCAATGTGTTGAGGCTTAACATATTCGAACATGTCATGCTAAATTTTCATCCACCATCACCTGATTAATATAAAGATTTAAAACTCAATAAATTCATTTAGAACAAATCTAATCTCACTAAACTCAACCCTCAACTCAAATATTAATATTAATAATATTAACAAAATCTTATTCTATTAAATTATATTTATTACATAAATCAAACGACATAATTTGATTTTATCAAAAATTATCCTCATCTCGAATAGTTTATAAATTTAATTGTAAAATATTAGATTTATTAAATATAAATTATAAAATTTAATAATTTAAAATTTTAATAAATTTTAATTTATGAAAATAATAAGACTTTTTCATTTTAAATGTTTACTTCCTCTTAAATTTGATTCTTCTAAGAACATGTTTCTGTTAGAATGCAAGTTATCTTCTTACACAAACATGTTTCCGTACCAAACCAGGTCTTCAAACGATTGTTGCTGCTGTTTGCAACCTAAGAAAGGAGATGGTAGTGAAGATGACATGGGAGAGGGACAAAATCAAAGAAAAGTACATTGCTTCCTGGTTAAGGACTCAAACATTTCATCTTACGAAACTTCGTATAACTTAAAGACAAGCCTTTATATGGCTGGTTTACTGAATTTAGGCATTTAGTAGCAACCTTTCCCAGAAAGGATTCAGTTACTAGATAAGAAAAAGTGCACAGAAGAAAGCCATGGCCAGGTATTCCTACCTACTAATACGTCAACAATGATGAAGAGTACAGAATTATTTCTTCCACGTCATGCTGTTTGCACAAACCAAAATTCACAAATTTATCAGCAACTAACACTACAAAAGTAGTTTCTCCAAGACATTGCTTTGTAATCATTCATGTTTGTTTGTAAGAAACTACATAAAATTCGGTTCATGTAAAGAACACTTCTAAATTCCCACTGCCCAGTGCCAACGATGAGAAACTGTGAAGGCTAAGTCAAAACATGTACAAAACAGTCATGTAACTACCATTTACTACACACTTCACACTCTTGTTCAGCTATCTAATGGATAAAAACTAAAGCCAAACATCTGACAATCTGAGTCATTCAGATTGCTCAAACCTTACAGAGTGTATGAGTATGAGAAGAGCATGAAAGCAAACTGCAAGAAAAAATATAATTTTATATCTTTCATTTGAACGGCGATGTATTTAGGCAGTATGAGAATCATGTGAATAGTGAGGGATTAGAACTGATTTTATCTTCGCTTCCATCCCAATTCTGTAAAAAATTATCATTAAAAACTAAGTAAAGATTCTCCTTTTCTATTTGTTTTGTAACCTTATCCCAAGCAAAGAAATATTGTGGTTGCTAACCGAATTTCAGAAACCGCGTAAGAGTCTCATTCATTATGAAGTAATGTACTAACTGCACAGATTTTAAATTGAAAAGATGTCTTCTGTGGACTCCGAACCCCTCCTCAGATATGGCACTAATGGTTATAATTATGCGTTTCCAAATTTAAACGCAACATCCACAGAATAATGCAACTTGCATAACTGAGATCTAAAACTCCAAAATAGCGTCACATCAAAAAATCCTTGAACAACTCAAACTATTCAACTACATCCCCGCCAGCACAGAACATTAAATGGATCACAATGTCCAAGGAACGAAGGCATCATAAAGCAAGGTTAATCAACTGTATAATATGCAAAGAAACATGATGTCAATTATATTTAAAAATGAAAAGTTCTGACCATAGCCTCAAATTAAAATGTGAAACTTTCAAAATCAAATTCTATGGCTCCACAGTTGTCACCTGTTGCCACTCCCCATCTACTGCTTCCTTCCATAATGTTACATTGTTGTTACCATCAGCAACAGCCAGTATGTTTCCAGTCAACGACCATGAGACCCTCCAAACAGGGGTCTTGAAATCATTCAGAACCTTGCCTTCCCATTGATCCCCCTCCTTGGCAACGATCCATATGATGACTCTACCATCTTGTGAGGCACTAGCAATGGTAGATTTAGGCAGTCCCAAGTTGGGTGCCCAAGCAACATCTCGGACCCAGTCTGTATGCATCTGAAGAGCAGGGAAGCAGTCCAACTTCCAGAGCCCGTTGTTGAGCTTCCAAACCTTCACAGTATTATCACAACCACCTGAGCATAATTTCTGTACAGGGTCAAGCAAGCTGGCACCCACCAGAGCACCAGGTGCAGTTGAGGGGGCCCATGACACAGATGTAACACCAACAGGGTGAGCTTGGTCAATCCTTGAAGTGTCCCAGCCACCATCCGCTCTTGCAGTGAAAACAGAAATATTCCCGTCAGATGAACCACAAGCCAAGCAAAGACCCAACTCATGAGGAGCCCAAGCCACTGAATTTACAGATGACTTGTGGTCATCAAAGATATGAGCCTGAGTCCACTCATTTTGGTTACCCTCCTTCCATATAATGACACGCCCATCATAGGAACACGAAGCAAGTAGGGACCCAAATTTAGGGTGAGCCCATGCTACCTGCCACACTGGTCCTTGGTGACCAGCCAGAGTTGCTAGATGCTGGGAGGCTGTGTTGCTCACCCCAATTATCTTAATGGTGTGATCAGATGAGGCCGTAGCCAGCCTCTTCCCATAGTAGTCCATCGCCACATCATGGACTGTGTCTTGGTGACCCGTTTCAACCTTTTGAGAAGGCATATTTCTGCTATCAATAAGCAGATAATATAAAAAGTTAGCTTCAAAAAATGTTAGGTTAACCGGTTATTAGAAAGTTAGATTTCTTTCAAAGAAATTCCTTGACTGATGGTAAACCAGAATTTTCACCTACGCAATGCATTTTGCACAAATCAGAGATTTAGAGTGTTATCACGAATTTGCATTCTAAAATTTTTTATGAACCAATAAGTTGCATCAAGGCTTCTCATACCAGAATTTGGTCCCCCAAACTTGTATCAATTATTAATATTTTAAATTTTCACACAGAATATCTTCCTCCCAGACTCTTTTGATAGTTACCAAACCCTTAGCCTATCATCTCACGTTATGTTTTTTCATCTGTTCTTGCTATTTTAGTTCCTGGACAAACATTAACTTCTTGTTCTTTTTTCAGATTCTTCCTCTTAACTTTCTTCACAGATAGATAACGATAAGTTGTTCTCTTTGTTACTTAATTATGCAAAGATTCAGATCAGATTATCATAGTTCCACATTTTAGCCAAGGATAACTATCTTGAGAAAAAGAAAGAATACAAAAGAATCCAGCTATGCTCCAATTAAAATAAACACAAATTAAAATAACAATAACAAATGATCGTCTTCTTCTTATATTATATGGCAATGAAGCAATCAGTGATTGTACACAACCGATGCAAACCCAAGTAGTAGTTACTACTTACCAGGCCACTAGCAATGGCATTATGATAACTGATAAGAAAATTTTAGTTAAAAATTCTCAGCAAACAACTATAATATGCTGCCTTTCCCATAGAATCATAAAAAAACCATTTGTAGTTTCTCATATGTTGAAAATAGAACAACTCGCTTTCAATTCGAAAGAAAGCCATAAGACACCAATCCCACAACCCTTTCTCTGCTGTACTCCTTTCATCTATATGATTATCTGAAAATGATTGCAAGTTTGCAACTACCACATTTCACCAGATTTAACATGGGTAGCTCTTCTAATAAAACAATGAAGCTACGGTGCCTCACTATGACATGAAATCTATAACCCCACCCCAGAAGGATCGCCATTAATCCAATCAATAAAATTAACCGGGGTTTATTTACAAATTGGCGCAGTGTTACGCATTTTCTAGAATCGAAATTCTCAAACCACCACTATTTCTTTACAAAAAAGGGACAAAGCAAAGTAATTTCTCATTGCTGAACACGCGAAATCCATATGAACAGATAGTTTATGGATGCTCGCTTCCCCCTTTTAGTGACAAAATAAAACCCAGATGCATAACAAAACCCATAAGCTAAGAAGTGACGTTACACAACTGATCTAACTTGAATATTTGAAGAAATTGTATCTTCGTAGTTGTTGTAGAGAAGACACACCCATCAGAAGAAAAAAAATGCATGCCAAAATAGAACAAATTCCAGAAGTTATAGGCACCAATTGGAATCAAACATGCAATATTCTTAACTCATCGGGATAACACAGAAAGGAACGGCACCGATCTGGCACAAGGGTTTGTAAAAGACGTAAAAAGATCGAATCATAAGTGCCAAATGAAAAATACTTACCTCCAATCAAGTCTTCTCGCTGCTAAGATCAAGAGAGAAATCTGTTCGCCAGTAACTGACTAGATCGGAAGCTCTGCCCTTCTGGCCTCGGCGCGGAAGAAGTTACCGAGATTAGCTAAAGAGCCCCTTCGGTTAGTAAAAATGGGGAACCACAGCGATATAAACGTCTTTTCACTGATCCGACCAATTTTCACAAACTGTCCTGAATATAAATACAATTTTTCTAAAAGAAAACAATTTATTCTATTTTAAATATATTACAACCAACAAAAAATTCAAAATACCTAAAATTTTGAATTTGCCAAATAAGCATTATATATATATATATATATCTTAAATCAATAGATAATTATAATATTTATGTCTACCAAAAAAAATAATTATAATATTTATTTAAAGATTTCCGAAAATAAAATAAAATATTCATTCAAATTATTTACTTACATACTATCTCTAGTCATAATCATAATTACACATTGAACTTTGAACATGTAAATCCAAAATTTAATTATTACAAAAAATTATCATTTATATAAAATTAATAACATTTCAGATAAAAATGAGTAAAAATATATATTTCTTTAAATTTTAATTGTTTTTAATACAACTATAAAATAGACTCACTACTTGAATAGGCAAAGAAAAGTTTAAATTTTCTTAAATTAAAAAAGTTTATATATAACTTTATCTTTATAAATTATAAGTTCAAATAGACTATGATCTTATAGATTAGTCCTATATTTAATTTTAAATATAAAATAAATTATATATTTGATTATTTAAAAAATATAAATTTATAAATTAAAAAGTAATATTAAAATATGTATTAATCATTTATGTATCTAAAAATTAATTTAAATATAAATACTTAAAAATAGTTCAAGAAAAAAATTAAAAAAATTTATATAGTATCAAGCTAATTCGACATGGGCAAAAAAGTCTCTATCTTTTAGGTTCAAATTTTTTCATTTTAACTCTTAATTTTTTAGTTTAATTTTAGACTCACCAACAATTTAGGTTAAAATTAACAATTATTATTTTAAGTATATTATTTTAACTATAAAATTAAAAAATAATAATAATCAATTTTAATTTATTATATATATACACACACTACATTACACACCATCCAATAGTTTTTGTTCCCTATAGATAAATTATTCAATTATTTAATAAAGAATTAATACTCCTATAAATAAAAATTTACAACATTAAAATATTAAAAAACATTTTTCTTTAAAAATAAGGATAAGTTTTGGGTGGAGGGGTTGGGTTGGGGGAAAAATATTTTAAACTTTTTAAAACCAGTTTTTCATTAAGTTAGTTTAATTTTAATTAGAATAATTTTTCAAATAGAAACTTTCAAATTCAAATGATTTGATTTCATCTAACGAATTAGATCAGGTCAGAATTAGAATGGGTGAAGACTTATTATTGGGGTTAGTTGGGTTATGAGTGAAGGTTTAAGCCCAATCTTGTTATTGCCAAACCAAATTAATTAAAATTAGTACTTGATTATTTATTATTATAATATGTAAAGATAAATTAAATAATTTTTAATGATAATTTTAATATGATAAAAAAAATATTTAAAAATATAATAATTAAAAATAAAATATAAATTAATATATTCTTTTTGATAAAATAAAAAAAAAGATTACATCTAATATATATTGTGATAAATATACAAAAATATCTAAACAAAATCATACAAGTAATCTAATAAGATGTGAATTAACCTTAATAGTAAATGTAAAAATTATTTATGCACTAGTGACAAATATCATTATTTCTCATCTTCTGTAAATATAAATATGAATATAATATATATATATATATATTTAGGTTGCTATGGTAACCCAACATTTGAGAAATCTAAATTCAACCTTAATCAATTTAACCTATCTTAGTTAAATATATACACTTTAATTATTTTATCCCGATTCAATCCAATCCAAGACTCATTTTTAACAGTTTAAGTCGGATTAAACTCGTTTAACCGATTTTTTTCCCCACCCTATTTAAAAATCATTTTAGTTTGCACTTTCACGCAGGGAAGGCGCGTTAAACCAGGGCTTTCGCGCCGACTCGGGCGTCCAATACGACAAACACCAACGCAAGTCCCCGTCGTATAGCACTTCTACCCTCCTACTCAGTGAAATGTGAGAAGAGAATCGTTTCGCATTCTGAAGAAAAGAGCGGCAGATCTCGAAATTTTTGCGATCTCGGGCGACAACTTGAAGCTTTGAACGCAGAGTTGTTGTGCTTTGAAATGGAATTCGATGCGGTTCCGATCAGTTCATGCTCCAAAGAGCACCAGAAGATCTACCAAGAGTGGTTCGATTACGCAGATTCAGGTACTGCTTTTGCTTCCTCTGTATCTCGAGGGATGAAGATAGAAGATGAAGCAAATGCCAATAAACTTTCTTTCTTCATTGTTTTTCTGCTTTTTCCCCTTGTCTCTGATCCACTTGCTTTTCATGTTCTGAAATTTTGAAGAAGAAGCACAGAAACTCAGTTATACATTTCAATTTTATGCTTTTTGGTGAATGCTGAGATTGCTTTGCACTTGGGTTTTTAGATGCTGATGGCCGCATTACGGGAAGTGATGCCACGAAGTTTTTCGCTATGTCGAATTTGTCGCGGCAGGATCTTAAGCAGGTGCGGCATCATCATTTTTCCTACAATTTATTTTTGTTGGTTCTTTACAGTTGTTATGGCTTGGTTATTCAGTCGTCTGCATTGGTACTTTACGCTGCATGAGTTACTGCAATCGGCCTTCTTTCTTTTATTGGGGTTATAGTTTGCTTGCTCTTTTCGAAGTATGATGATGAGGATTGGGGTCAATATAAATTGCATTTATTAGTCAAACCTTTCTCAAATAGTCAATATTCATATGTGATCCTGACTTGTGATTTGTATAGAATTCTGTAGCCATTCTACAGGTTGAACCACCCTTCTCTTTGGTAAGGTATGCCATTTAGAACCAAAAGGGAAGAAAATGGAAGCAGTTTGAGTGAAAATCAATGTGTGTCTGTTTGGTAAGAAATAAAGGGAAACATCAACAACTGGCTACCTCTGTTCTTTCCCTCAAATATATTTCCTCATAAGTTAGATATAGTGAGGTGAAAATTAGGGTGAACATGCAATGTGAAGAGATAAAACAAAATGAGTATATTGTTCTACAAGTTGGCTGCCCTTAGTTTTGTTTAGAAATGTTACTCGTAAGGAAATGTAGAAAATATCTATATTTTCATTCCAACAAAAAAAAAAAATGCTGTCAGTTTATTTCGTTGACTTTTGATTATGAAAATTATGATGATTATTGTAGGGACATCAGCAGTCTCTATAGTCATGAACATATCTCCTAGTATGATTTGCTTGAGCTTGTATATCTTTATAGAAATGCCTCAGAACCAACACTACTTGCAATTTTATAAATACTTACCCTTCAAACTTCTATAACTTGTTTCACATTATTTCATCTTGATTAGATGTGATGGTTTGGACATCTAATGGTCAACCTTTTATTGCTGAAAGCCTTTACTAGTTTCTCTTTAAACTTCTTTCGTCCCTTTTACTAATTGTTTCTTTGTGGCTACCTTTACCAATATTAGGTGTGGGCTATTGCAGATTCGAAGCGACAGGGTTATCTTGGTTTCAAAGAATTTGTCATTGCTATGCAGGTATTAGAATGTTTAGCTTTATTGAAGTTTAAATGCTGATCCAGTTTTAGAACCTTACCCAGTTGAGTTTTAGCTAGTTTCTATGGCACAAGCTGGGCACTCAATATCACATGATCTGCTGACTAGTGATGGTGAGTTGTTATGTTTAGCTTTGCCTTCAATTTTGTGGTTAAATTACTGACTATTTGTATCACAGTATTAAATCTAGACTTTGCAGTGTGCTTTCTGTGGTGCTGTCTGTATGTATCTCTTACAAGTGCCTATATTATACAGTTGAGTAATGGAAACTTAAATTTTGTTGCAGTTGATTTGGAAAATCTGAAACCTCCCACAATGGATGGTTTGGATGCATTATTAGCAGTAAGGATATTTTTCTTTAATATTTCTTTTTGAAGATGTTCATCTTCTTGTGTGTACTTTGTCAAAATACTTACTGCTTACCTTTGTCTATCCAGAAGAAAAAACACAAACAAAAAGATCATGAAGTGAATGGTAATATGCATATCATTTTGTTGTCTATAAGCATTCATATTGTTGCTAGTTTCTTCCATTTCTTTTTTTTTTCCTTTTCCTTTTGAGTTCCAATTTCAGGGTTTGGTAATATGTAGGTGGTTCAAAATTGCAGCCATCATCTTCAAGTAACTGGTTTTCTTCAACGTCAACAAAAAAGGTCAGCATTCCCGTTTTATAAGTTCTGGTTGCATTTTGTGTCATCATGTTTTTGAAAAGTACATGTGGGAGATGTTTGTATCTTTCTTAAATATTTGTTAGACACATACTGCATATTGTATAACAGCTGCAAAAGCTTAAAATGACTTATCTAAATGTGTGTTCTTCTGTAATTGGTTTTTGCCCTTGCTTTAGATTCCAGACCCATACTCATGGATGGCCAGATGGATAAATAGAACAAATTCGTTGATGTATAAACTGTTTTTTTTTTTTTATTGTTAATAAAGTGTAAAACGTGGGACAAGAAAACTTTTGATAATATGTGATTGAGTAGAAGGTATTCTGAGGGCCATCCTATAGATGTATCTTTGTGGCCCTTTTTTATATATTTGTGTCTGTCGTCCCTTCTTTGCTAATATTAGTTTTACAGTTTGTCAAACTCATTCTTATAATCTTTTCATCTAAATTTGTTGTGCATGCCCATAGGTACCTCTTTCCTCTGTGACATCAATAATCGATGGCTTGAAGAGACTATACATTCAGAAGTTGAAGCCATTAGAAGTTACTTACCGTTTTAATGATTTTGTGTCTCCATTACTGGTCAGTAGGTGAATCTGCTTGCCATGTGTTTCCATTATGTTGTTGTCTTCATTAAGATCATAGAAAGATATACACAATTAGCTTTTCAATTGATGAAAGTTCCATATATATCGCAGACAAATAGTGATTTTGATGCCAAACCAATGGTCATGCTTTTGGGTCAGTATTCAACTGGAAAAACAACATTTATTAAACATTTGCTCAAAAATAGTTATCCAGGCAAGTTGTCCTTCACTCTCTTCATCTATATGTGTGTACATGTGGGGCTTCTCATATGTGTTTTGTGATGTGTATTATGAAGGGTTAATTTTTTCCTGAACTTCCAATAGGAGCTCATATTGGACCGGAGCCTACAACTGATAGGTTTGTTGTTGTCATGGTATGTACATACTACCTAGCCAGTTTCTCTTCCATGACTATCAATACTGTCTTTAAGTCCTGGTAGTGACTTACAGTTTTCTCAGTCTTTAGCATATACATCTGTTTGAATTTCTGAAACATATCTTTGATAACTAGATTATTGGTGCCTAAAGCATTTATTAGCTATCTATTCATTATAGTGGAGCTTAAGCTTGGAATGTAAACCCTGTCTAACTATTTCAAATTAAAATTCAAAAATGTATTGCAGAATTGCATGTCTGTTCAGTTAGAAACTAAAACAGAGATAGCATTGTTTTTTGATGAATGTTGACAAATATTATGGTTGTTCTAGTAGTTGCATACTGTGACAAACAATTGATGTAAAACAAAGAGGTTGGGAGACGGAGGGTTGGACAGTGGGGAACAGGCTTCTTTTGTGGTAGTGCGTGTTTTCTTGACCTTGACTTCCGCATGTTTATCTATGTCTAGATGAAGCTTGTCTTTAGATGGGCTCACTCTCCTATGCCAAGCAATTTTTTTATTTCTTTTCCACGTTATTAGTTGAAAATGTAGAATGGATGAGTGCCATGATTAGTAGCACAAACATCCTCTAGAAGATATAAATATATTACGGAATTGCTCAATGAAATTCATTGTAGGTTTATATTTTAGTACCTGACTTACATATAATTATATTCCAAGAGATTTAGCATTTTAAACTAAAATGTTTCTGCTTATGATCTACTGCTTTTATATAGAATTTTTAAGATGCCACAAAAATATTCTTTTTTTTTAATTTTGTTTGGAAATACGTATGGTTGCATGACCTGATCAAGGAAATGACCAGGCAGTTTGTAAAATTGCTAGTTTTTTTACTATGCACTTTGTACAGTAGTGTTAAAGCTGAGTTTAATATCCTGAAAAGTAGGTTCTTGGAATCTATTTCCTGAAGCTCTCTTACGTTGGCAAATCTTTTGTTACGTTTGTTATAACTAGCTATTTCACTTCTGTATAGTCTGGACCTGATGAACGAAGTATTCCTGGCAATACCGTTGCTGTACAAGCAGACATGCCCTTCAGTGGTCTCACAACTTTTGGCACTGCTTTTTTGTCAAAATTTGAGTGTTCTCAAATGCCTCATCCTGTGAGTTATTCTAGATCCATTTAAGAACATTAAGTAGATCTTCCTATTGTAGCATCTAGAACTTATTTTTTCTAATGGTCCAAAGCTACTGGAGCACATTACCTTTGTGGATACTCCTGGAGTTCTATCTGGAGAAAAGCAACGGACACAAAGAGCATATGATTTTACTGGTGTAACATCTTGGTTTGCTGCTAAGTGTGACCTGATACTCCTTTTGTTTGATCCTCACAAACTTGATATTAGTGATGAGTTCAAGCGTGTGATATCATCCTTACGTGGGCATGATGACAAAATTAGAGTGGTTTTGAACAAGGCAGACCAAGTTGATACTCAACAAGTAAGAGCTTGCCAGCGAAGCTCCTTTTGTATATTTACTTAACAAAATATATTATAATAAGATAAGAGAAACCTAACCATCTTACTTGTGTGGCTCTATTCTGCAGCTGATGAGGGTTTATGGAGCACTGATGTGGTCACTCGGGAAGGTGATAAATACTCCTGAAGTGATGCGTGTTTATATTGGGTAGGTCAATGTACTTCATTGTCAATCTTGAAATGCTGTCTTTGACAATCAGGCCAATTTGTTTACAATTATAAGTTTAGTTTCGGTATTCTGGAGCCTGTATCATAAAGTTGCCTGTGTTGATATTTTTCTTTTTTTTGGTAGGAATACTCTCTTCTGTTGTGTTACTTTTGTATCTCTTAGTATATGCATGTTTCTTAGCATTTTCGATATGATTTAAGGGACACTTGATTCTGATATTCCCTTGTGCTCTTATTTGTGAAAATTTTTGGCAGCTCTTTCAATGACAAACCCATCAATGAATCTGTCAGTGGTCCAATTGGTAAGGATCTCTTTGAAAAAGAACAGGAGGACCTTCTTTCTGATCTGAAGGATATACCAAAGAAGGCTTGTGATCGAAGAGTGAGTCTGGTTGTCTTTTCTCAATAATATCTTCTGACTAAAAACAATTTCATGTTCCTTGTACTAAATTCTATGACAAGAATCAACTTTTGGAAGTGAAAGTTTCAAAAGAGCTGAAGTTTAACCATTAATGATGTTATATTGAAGCTAACCAATCAATTATAAATAATGTTTCATTTGTTGAACTTTCTTCTTGTTATGGTTAAGATAAATTTTGAATGTGTGGCAGATCAGTGAATTTGTGAAACGTGCCCGAGCTGCCAAGATACATGCTTATATTATTAGTCATCTTAAAAAGGAGATGCCTGCTATGATGGGAAAAGCTAAAACTCAGCAAAAGCTCATTGATAACTTGGCAGGTGAATTTGGAAAGGTATGTACCTGGCTGTATAAATTCTTTCTGCTCATGTGCTGGACACTTTTTTTGGTTACACATTAGATGCATAAAATATGTAATTGTAATTCAAAACAGGTACAAAGGGAGTTTCATCTACCTCCCGGAGACTTCCCAAATGTCGAGCACTTCAGAGAGACCTTGAGTGGTTATAACATCGACAAGTTTGAGAAACTAAAACCGAAAATGATACAAGCAGTTGATGACATGTTAGGTTACGACATTCCAAGCCTCCTAAAGAATTTTAGAAATCCCTATGATTAGTTTTGGGAGAAATTTACTGTGTAACATTCATAGATCAATTGGAGTCATATATTTGGCATATTAATGCATATAGGAGATTCACATGGTGGGAACATTTTACATATTGTGTATCATCTGTTGAATAAAGTCAATGCCTTCCTTAATGTCACAGGCTTTATAGTCTTTAAAAAGTCTGTGTAGTAACTATTCTAATCTGCTGCCTCTTCCCCCCTGGGAAATTTACAGTGCAATCCTAATGCTTTGTGCCTCTGCAAAGAATACAATAAGCAGTTAACAGAGGTTGTGGGGAAGAGCGGTTAAAAGCAAAGAGAAAATGTGAACACTCAACCATGTTTCAATACCAAACGAGGTCTTAAAATTTCAAGTTACTGTTCTTCCTGTTTGGGCACTTAATAAGACTTACAAAAATCAATTATCTCCATAGAAGTATTTAATTATTAAGTGAGAGTAACATTTTCGTTATTCTGACCGGCCGTTTCAATGGAGTTAGGCATCTATTACCAACCTTTCCAATAAAGGGTCCAATTACTGCAGAAGAAAAATGTGGCCAGAAGAAAGCCATGCATGAATGCCTTACCCCCATTTCGTCAACAGCGATGAAGGATTAACAACACGACATGTTGTTCGCAAAATTGGCACTACTGTTTTGTGTAAATTTTTATAGAATTGGGAAGAATTAATGTTAAATATTAATTATATTAAAATTAATTATGATTATATTTTTTAAGTTTTTATAACAACTTGTTGTATTTATATAAAATAATGAAAATCATTTTAAATATCAAATGATTAAAAATAATATAAAATAAATTTAATTGTGTTAGATAAATGATATTAAATGATGAAAAATAATACGTTTACATTTTATGTGAGTAGAAATTATTTTTCTGATCAGAAAAATAAGTCCAAAATATTTAGAAAACAATTACGCTAGAAATTTGATTTAAGATTCTCATATGGCCATCCCAAACAGTCTTGATTTCTTTCTTAAATACTTTTTTTCTCATGCCTTTCTAAGTTATTTATTTGAAATTTAAAATCAAAACTAAAAATATTTTATATTAAACTATATCAAAACTAAAATCTAGAGGATTAAACCAATTGATTTATAAAACTAGTATAACTAGTCTTAGACTCTTAGGGAAAACAAGAAAATAAAATCTCTTCATAATGGCTCCAAGAGATTGACCCAAAAAGTAAAACTTGCCCAAAACTAGCGGAACTACTTGCAATTCCCTATGTTCCAATGATACTGCGAAGAATATAAATATTGCATCAACAAGAAGATGGGAAACCTTCACCTCCAAAAACAGTCCATTTATGACAAAATAAGATATAGAGATAAACTTAAGAGAAAGAAAAATTAGTTAAAAAAAATAATTTATAACTTAGAGTTGAGAGCAAAATAAAAAGATATTAAAAATCATCAAAATTAAAAAATTATGAAATCATAAAATCTAATCCATATAGTAAACATCACAAGGGTGCAGGCTCCTTCACCCACTCTTCATGAAATTGTGTACAATATTGACTTTCTAAAGATTAGTTAATAAAATTTTTTTTCTAAAAGGGGTAACACATGTAAATCTCTTAAGTCTCACCCCCTCTCCATTCTGCCCCAAGAGCACTCAACCAATACAGTGACTAGAAGCCAGTTATCAATTAGCAATCATTATATTAACATGTTACTGGGAAATTTTAGAGAGGTTGAATTTCTGAGATGAGATTCAGGTTGCCCATGTTTCGCTTGAAATGTTAGCAAAATGAAAAGCAAAGCAAGCAATAGCAGAGAAGGAAAAACAGATGATCAGAAGAAGTTCATTTTCATTGGACTTGGATCTTTGGTTATTTTCTATGTATCTTTTTATTTTTTTTATGAATCCTACTTTTTTCTATCATTAATATTTTAACTCTTTTTTTTTTTTTTCTATCTCTCTAATTGTTAATTATCTTTGATGGGATCAGAAATGACAAAGTCATAACTCAACGGAACTTGTCAAATGCCATACCAATTCCACTCTTGACAGAACTTTCTTGGCTGTTTATCCAGGTCACTATCAAGCCAGAAACAAAAATTTAAACGGCTAATTCTTATGAAACCAACTAACAATCAAAGAATGTTGCAAAGGACAAAAAGGGTGTCTCCAAGATACATTCACAACCAGCTTCTAATCAGTGCCGTTTATTGAGCTTCTAAAGCCTTTAGGGACAAAGCATGTACTGGCATTGATAGTGAAAGCCAGACCCATGACCAAGTTCCTTGCTTTCCCTGCCATAGGGTCTAACAGGGAAAACTCAGCCGAATTGACAAAGAGCCGCGGATGCAGTTGTTATTGATTAGCAGGACAGAGGGGTCAGGGTCCACTCCCCATAAGCATGCCAACTAACAAGTTGGCGATTGGCAGTGATGTTGATGCAATCTAATTGTTTCTAACAAGATAGCTGGAGGTAGGTCCAGGACTCATAAGCATCTAACTGGGGCCACCAATTACACTCCCAAAATGCTAAGCATTCTATCTAAATATGGGGCCAGAAGATGCTAAAACAAAACTGTAGGGGACAACAGTGACTGATATTAAATTGTGAACAAAGGAAAAAAAAATTATGCCTTTCTTTGGTTATAAATTGTAATGCTTAGCCTCCTTTGTCTTGTGAACAGAAAGATATCAGCAATTTTGATGAATAATCAAAGTGTAAAAATGAATCCCAAAGTTGAGGTAGGTAACACCAGGGGGAAAAATATACAATGAAGGAAAAAATGATTAAACACATTGCAATACTCTTCAATTGGAGATATGAATAAATAACCCAAAAAAAATTGTTAAAACACTTATTTATCCAACTATTATATCCATCTAGAGGGTTGTTGATGACTTTTACTGCTATCATCTTCACTTTGATCAGTGATGCCTCCAATTACAGGCTTTTTATCCAAACTTGGGTCGTTATGCCCTTGTTGATAATCACGATGGGAACGGGAAGATTCTCCGCCAATCCCGCGTTCCTATCAGGAAGAAAAAACAGTATAAGTGAGGTGGAGTTCCAAGCAATGCTGAAGGCCATGATTTTGGTCCAGTCAAGCAAAATGTTAAGTTTGAAAAGGAAAAAGAAAATACATCTCGGAACAACAGGTCATCCGCCTCAAGCATGTGGATAACATGTCCCATCTTTGGCCTCTTTGTTGCATCAGGATCAACACATCTAAGAGCCACCAACAAAGCACGCTTAAGAGCCTTCGATGATGGCTTCTCAGGGAGCTTAGGGTCAACCACTTCCTCAGATTGTCGATTTCCAACCATAGTTTTCAACCAATCTATCAAATTTTCCTGCAATGTTTCCAATAAGTCAGGAAGTAGTGAACAGCATAGACATAGTTCAAAGGACGAAATCTCTATACTGTTGACTGTTGTTGGTCATGGTTTCTAACCTCTTTATGCGGTCTACTATAATCAACAGGACTTCTCCCTGTGATTATCTCCATGATAAGTATTCCAAAGCTATAAACGTCACTCTTTTCAGTTAGCATTCCAGTGCAGGCATACTCCGGTGCAACATAACTACAGATAAGGAGGAGAAAGGGAGGGAATTACTATTTTTGGACTTACAAAATTTGAGAGCAATATTGACTACTCATGTACTGCACTGATGCAGGAACTGGAACCAATTATAATTGGTAAAAAAGATAGCTGATAGCTCAATTCAATCATACTCACCCAAATGTCCCCATCACTCGAGTTGTGACATAACTCTGCTCAGAACACAAGAGCTTAGCAAGCCCAAAATCAGAAACCTTGGTGTTCCATTGACGATCAAGGAGTATGTTGCTAGATTTTACATCTCGGTGGACAACCTTCGGTTCAAGACCTTCATGAAGATAGGCCAATCTGGAAAGAAACACAAAAATCACTCTAACCAAACCACTCATGCATTGCCATGAATAACATTTTATACAGATTAGATCATGAATATGGTACCCTTTTGCAGTTCCCAATATGATGTTCACACGGATATCCCATGTCAAAGGGCTTACAGGTCCAACATCCCCATGAAGCCACTGTTCCAAATTGCCATTGTCAACATACTCATACACGAGCATCCTGCAAAACAATACTATAGTATAAATTTTCCTTCTCTTGAAAATGGAGAAAACCTGTAGCTTCAATGTTAAGAAAAAGATATCATTACCTGTATGCCCCCTCAACACAGTAACCAAGCAGTCGAACAAGATTCTTGTGCCGAACACGGCCAATTGCTTCTACCTCTACTTTAAATTCTTTCTCAGCCTGGCCCCTGAAAATGAATTACACATGAAGTGCATACTCTTAAAAGTTAGACAAACACAGCCAAGACGAGGGAACCTTCATTAGATGGCAACATAAGTGGGTAAAAATGAAAAATGACAGAAAAGTCAAATAGTAAAATGAGAATGCAAAATTCCTGACAACATTATCAAATCAGTAATATGAGAGCAGGGGTCTACAAAGAAAGAGGATTCTTTTCTTGACATATGTGATTCACTTTACAGCACGCTCAACTTCTAGCTATACAAGACAAGGATAATAAACCAAAAAACAGTTAAAAATTCGAAAACAGTAGTTGAAACAAAAGAGAAGAAAACAAGAAAACACTGGGATACAATGAAAAGCCAATCACTTTTTAAGATAAGGTCTGGTTGATTGCCAGACGAAGAAAAATCGGGAAAGAGAACAACATAGAACAATTATGCGTCTTGCTCGTTTCAATTCCGAAAGAGGCAATTAAATCTGCATATGAACCTAACACAAGCATTAGCTAGCAAAATCTGCACGATATTTTATGGGGGGAAAAAACAAAAAGTTTTACCTGTTTTGTCTTTTGCTTTGCTTTGAGACATTAAATGGGGATTTATATCATGATTTTTTTCATCATATGGGAGTCAAAATTAAGAAAACCAAGTTACATAAAGAAGCTTTTCACTTTGACAACCAAGTTATATCATATATCCAAAAGAAACTAAAATTTTAAGACCATTTCCTAAAGATTTTACACAACTGCACGGAAACCAAGTTTAATCAAATAACAGAGACCCACCCAAAAAAAAAAAAAAAAACAAAGGTACCCCCTTACTTTGGATCAGTACACAATTTTCTTCAGATTTCTTCAATAATCTCAAAAGGCCAAGATGAACAATCAAAACTTGTGACATTAACTGATTGAGAAGGATAATGAAATCACCCAAGCCATATAAAATTCAACCAGATATGATGAGATAATCCAAATTACATGAAACACGTACTTGTTATTCAATAGATTCTTAACTGCAACTCGAGTACCATCACTGAGCACTCCCTGGTAAACAATCCCATACCCACCTTCCCCGATCACATTTTCCTCACACAACCCATTAGTTGCAGCCTCCAGCTCTCTCAGAGTATACCATCTCCCCCACCCAAGATGCGAAACCTCTGGCCCAATACTCCCACTCCCAAACGACGATGTCGTTTCAAAAGCACTAGCAGTTCCCCTGCTCTCTCCACTAGAAAGCCGATCGGAAAACACCACAACCCGGTGCTCAGCTTTGCCGATATCCCCGTGGATCTCCGGCTGCGGCGGCGCAGGGTGGTGCTGATTGGATCCGGGGACGTGCACGATCTCCTGGATTTCCTTGGACACAACTGGGGTTGTGGCGCTTTTGGGGACGTAAAGCTTCTTCAAATCGCCACCGCGGCGTCGGTGGCGGCGAGAGGTAAGGCAGAGTGAGAGAAGAAAGAGAGTAAGGACGATAACAGAACCAACGAGGATTCCAATCACAACCCAAAGTCGAAGACCGAAGATTGAGGTCTTCTTCGAGAGCTGTGTATCCACGAAAGCTGCATCATAGACTGACATTGTTGTAAAGACACAGTCACAGTGAGGAACTAGAAACTGGGTCGCATTGCTTCTCCGGCAAATTAAGAAAGGAGTAAACTTTTCCCGCGATTTTGGTCGCAGCTCAAGGGGGAAAAAGAGAGCAAGCTACCCTGGGGGAAGATAGTAAAGATGAAAATTTTGAATCAAAATGTGGGAGAAAGACGGAGATGTAAATGCGGGTCAGTGAAAGACAGAGAGAGAGTCTGCGAACGAGTTTACAGAGAATTTAGTAGAATAGCCATAAGAACGCAGAGAGAGAGAGAGAGAGAGTACAAGAGACAAGCTCAGTGTTCAGGACATCAAGGATGGAGTCCGCTCCTGTTTAAATTAGGTACGCATTGGCTAGCTATGACCTACCGTTTCTGTTTCATCCCACGGGACAAAAAAAAAATAAAAATCAGATAGACATGTTGAATAATGGCAAGTGTACATGGAGAAGTTAATGCTTTTTTCATGTTTCTTCATAATTTTTTTAATAAAAAATTTATTATTAAAATATGAGAAATTATGTTATCATTATATAAAATTTTTATGTATTGATAACAGTATTTAACATGTTGGGAGAAATTGAAAAATGTTCAAATATGATAAAGAGAAAATAAAAGTACCAATATATATAATAAACCCAAGAAAAATTTGCCCAGTTTTTATGTGCCATCAATATGCTAAAGTTTATTCTGATATTGCATTGAGAAGATGATAAATGGTAGGAATAAAATTATAATATTTTATTTGTAGGACATTTGAAATACGAAAAAGAAAAAACTGCAAAATTTTGTGGTCAAATAATAATAATGCATTATATATATATATATATATTTGGATGGAATTGATGCATTATATTTATCACATTTTGTACTGATTTTCAGTTTTACATTGATTGTAATTTCTGGTCATGTGAAAATATTGGATGCTTTCCATTATTTTTGTTAAGCAGGGTAGGTGGGTTGTACAGTGTCAAAATTAAAACCTCTGCAATTGCCTTATGCATCCTTTTAAAGTTTTCACCCAGAATTATCCGAGTTTCCTTTTTTGATAATTTAGCATTATCATAAAATTATGCAAATTCTCGCCCATGCGATCTTACATGGGAAAGATAATGACTTTCTTGCGATGTCGGCTCAGGTTCAAGCCTAAATGGGAATCAATTTTTTTTAAATGATATTCCCACTAAAAAATTTATACAAATATGTTATTAAAATTTTATAATTTAGAGTATAAAATTTAATAAATATAATAATTTAAATTATTTTAAATAAATTTGTTATAAAAATAAAAAGACTGATCTTTTTTTAAAGGTTCTTTTCCCCTCTCCTAATCTCACCTCACCTCCAGAAAGCTCTCTCCTCTAGGGGATTTGAGTTTCTGATATGCTGTTGACAGAATGCCATTGCCGGCCACCATGTATTCATCTAATTGTCCTTATTATTTCATTTTAAAAATATAATTATCAAACACATTCTATTTTATGAGAGTATGAGTTTGTTTAGAAGAGTAATTTAATATTTTATAATTATAATTAAAATAATTTATTTTTTATTTTTTATTTTAGTATAATATAATTAATTGATAATAATTTATACTTCATTTTTATTTTAAAAATTTTAATATCCTTTATTTGGTATAAAGTTATTTTTTATTAAATTTTAAATATTTATTTTATATTTTTTAATAATTTTTTAATTAAAAAATAAATTTATATAATAATTATATTATATTATAATAAAAATATATAATTTAAGTTATTTTTAATTAATTATATCATATAAAAAAATTCAATAAATGAAGAGTTATTATATGTTGCAGCCTGGCCAGTTTTCAGCCATTAATTTCAATCTCAATTCCCCATGGAGAAGTTTTGAGTGTTGCATTGGATTTAAATTTTCTTTTTTTATTCCTTATTTTTAATGATTATTTATTTTTATTTATCTTATATTTAAATATAACATAAATCTATTTTTTATTAATTTAATTTAATTTAATTTAATTTAATTCATTAACTTTAAACTCTAAAATAAAGGCATTCAAATCCGTTGCATTTACATCCATAATACAAAAATTTACCATAAGAGTCAACACTTCAGTTTAATAATCCAAAAAGTACATCTGAGAACAAGTGGTTGCAATTTTTTCTTTTGCGTGTGCCATATTAGGTTGAAATTTGTGTCCTAAAATGAGCCACATTGATGACTTTATGTTATATCGGTACAAACAAGACAAGACCCATAAGCTAAGTCGTTGTGTAGGGATTCGACCAATCAATGTGATAGCAAATGGTTTACCAAAAATTTATAAAAGAAATTATGAATGATTTGTTTGTGTTAATAAGAGAATTCATAATGCAATACATGAGATCATTTAATGGAAATTTTTATGTGATTTCTTTTTTGTGATGCATGTCTCCCCTAGCCAATAATATTATTGACTATTATATGACTGTTGAAGGAGTCTTCATATAAAAGTTAAGAATTCACAGAGAGAGAGAGAGAGAGAGAGAGAGAGCACAAAAAATGATACAATACCTAAATCATAATGTCCTTTCCCATTATCTCCCTTGTAAAACCTGGCAAGATTAGAGGATGGAGAATGGATTATTTGAGGTGGGACCCACATTATGACTTGGGCATTAAGGTTAAGACTTTTTGGTAGACGCTTGGGTTAAGAATGTACAGCCAGCTTAAGTTATAGGAACACACATTGACACTTATCGGACAATGCAGAAATCATAAACATTATGATTCTAATTGGTTGCTTTTTGTCGTTAAATTATTTAATAATTTTAATGTGATTGATGTGATATATTAATTTATAAATAAATTATTATTTATATTTTTTTACATAACCTTATAGATAATAATTATAATTAATAAAAATTACATAAATGATAATTTAAATATAAGTGATATGCCAAAAAGACCAAAAATGTCTACTTCATGTCAGTGCAAGACACAATAGCAAAGGATCTCTAAGAATCTTAATAATTAGTACAAATGAGTCCTGACAAAGTCACAAAAAATGCAATAAAAAAAAAAATGCACTGTGGAATTTGTATTTGTTGTTTGTCTTGTGACAGTTGGCCTGTCTTAAAGGAGTGGGCTATTGGGGAGTTTGTTTACTTTTTAATCACAATAATAACTTCTTCATGGCTTTAAATTTTGACTGTGACAAGTGGGACAACGGCTATGACTTGTTGCTGTTTTTGAAGCCTCTCTAATTACCGCAACTGTAGCTTAAGGCATTATAGTTTAAGCTAAGCACTATAAATAAATTTTACGTATAATTTATAAACTTTTTTATATTCTTATTTTTCTTTTTTTTTTCTTCTCTTATAATTTTTATTTCTTCATACTGCTACCATTTTCCTTCTATGCCACTTGAGAAGGGAACGAGACTGGTTGCAGTGCTTTATAAAGATTGCTATAGAATGGGGAAGTTGGAAGGGGACACGGCCAGATTGCGGGAACTTGGAACGAAGAGAGGGCCTACGCGGGCAAGGTTTTGTGATTTTAGTATCTAAAATACCAACAGGCCTACTCTTACATTAATCTGAATAATAGGGTACACCTTGTTACTATTGAACAATTTTGCACTTTTCTCAATATGATTTTTAAATAATAAATAACTGATAGAAATGTCTCGGTTTGCACCTTTCGGTTAACTTCTGGGGAAAGAACAAATGTGCATTAGTAAAATAATTTTCTTTAATTTTGACCTCTCCATATAGCAAATTTCAATTATGATTCCGGGTTTGTGGGCTGATGTACACCGCCATCAATCCAGGAACGTTTAGAAGACTCCGCCCATAACCCAAAAAAAGGGTTCCGTGACGGAAAGCCAAATTTGTGTAGAAGTGTGGGTATGCACAAATTATGACACTGTAGAACATGAAAAAAAAAACTGCAGGCAGAAGGAAAAAAAGGGAAAAATAAAGAACAAAATAAGGGGAAACAAGAATCATAAACAACAAAATATAGCAGCACGATGGGATTTATATAGCAGAAACAAAATGAAATGACCATTAGAAATTGTGGACAAATAACTTCTAGAGGTGCATACAACTAAGTCATGTTTTGATCGTATTCCCTTCCTCTTGCTATCTCATCTAAACCATTTGGTGTTAACTTCCAGCCTGCATCAAAGCATTGTCACTATGAACTCTGAACTACAACATGTCTGCCCTGATAAAATTCATGACGGTAACAAAGTAATACGACGAGAATTGAAGACACTCATTCGCTACAGTTTTGACTGCTGGTTACAGCATAAAGAATTTTTACTGCTCTTGATCTATAGGTTGCTTGCCTAGTCTGCCTTTTTATCTTGTTTGTCGAGTGCAGCCAATCTTTCAACAAGAGGAGGATGTGAATAGTGATAGGCAGAGTACCATGGATCTGTATTCATAGCTGACAGATTTTCCTCCTGAAAAACACCCGAGTAAATAATGGGTACTTAGCATAACTTTGACTCCCCATCACCAGAGGCAAAAACTACTTACTATCTTAATTCCAGATGATGCCATGAGAACAAATCACATTAATTAGCAACGTAACAATGAACCAGATGCCTCGCCACAATTCATGATAGTTTTAAATAAAACTAGAAAACCAAAACCAAAAGTAATGAGGTGGGAAGGCAAATATATAAAGAAGTCACCTGCAATTTCACAAGACCAGAGCGGAGTGCAGATGCAAATCCAAGCTTCCTAGCGAAGGCATCAGCCTGCAAAGAATGATACACACATATAGAACGAAGTAGAGACACTAAAGCTGAAAGTGTTGCAAAGGCAAGTAACCTGAAATTCAAACGATCGGCTCACTAGATTCAGGACAAAGCTGACCAGGTGCTGGAGAGGGATTACAGTATGCTGCAATCAAAGCCAAGTAAAAGAATGTAAAGCACCTCTTTGCCCAAATAAAATCTTCCACATACTATTATTCAAGGCTACCCTAACAGCAAGAGTTCTATATATTTGATGATCACTAGTTGCAATGCAAATAACTCGAAAATACCCAGCCTGCGCTGCTTTCATATGTGCTACACATTACATTCCGCATATTAGCTCTGGGAAAACCAGATTTATACTAGGCACCAGATATTGCCCCCTCACAGCCTTACCAATGGTCATTTAGGGGCGGCTTTGTATTACCAAAACAATAATATAAGGATTGAAAACTATAACTGGAGACACAACTCAAAAAATAATTTAAATTCCACCTGCCATTCAATAACACCTGAATCACAAAATCCAATAAGGAGAAAGGGACAAAATGACCTTGTCCAACCCCCCACCTCCACCCCCCCCCCCCCCAAAAAAAAAAAAAAAAATAGAAATCCCTTCCCCAAACAATATGAAACCTCACACAAATGCGGATATCCATGTGCTATATACACATTTATATAAAATTCCTTTAAGACAAGCACACTTTTATGAATATTTGATTTAAAAGATGCATTTGCAAAATGCAACTCAACAGAGTCCGAGATGACACTGCTTGGACTCTTAGAAGTGTCAATGTGGATTTTCACAATGCAAAGGTGCAAAGCTTTAAACACACATACACACAGAGACAAAAACAAAAGAACAACGTAAGTATAGCATCAAAGTCCAAATAACTGTGGATTGTAACATAATGGTTACAGAAAGAGAAAACAAGACCAAAAGAAAACCATGTGAGCCACCCTATCTCTTTGGCATTAAATGTCTAAGTATTATAACATTAATGCTATGTTTGGTAAAGGGGATATGAAAAGAGAGAAGAGGAAAGGAAAGGAAAGAAACTAACGTAACCAGACAAACTCAGAGTCCAATAGATCAGTTTCCTCCCTTTACTCTACAATCCTTCACAACAAAAGTTGTATGGGTAAAGTGAATACCATACCATACAAACAGGTCATCTGGCATGAATCAAAGTGTACACACACACGCGCGCACACACACACACACAAACCAACACATATATAGCATCGTTGCACAAGAAGTTGGCCTCTCTCACTCATACCACAGCAAGATGTATGCATGCAGATAATAATCAGGTATACCGCTCTTCTTGTCAACTAAGTTTCAGAAAGTACCTGAAATATGATGATCCCAATGAGGACTGGCTGTGTATCAAACCCAAAACTTCGAAATAGATCAGTTGAGTTCCTCACAAGAGTATATCCTCCAAATTGCAAAAACATAAGAATCTGCACCAGGGCAGAGAATAAAAACATATGTAAGGCAAACATCACCAGCTTAAACAAATTCCCAATTCAAAGATTGCGCATTTTCCTACAAAATTTAGTTTGTGTGATGAATAGCTCAAGCAATGAATCAAGTTAACTTTCACTTTAAAAAATTTAATCAAAAGCATGACAAAGACAGAACATGATAGAAAGGACTATTATCTTTTATCATATTATATCATCCTAGTGAAACAGGCATTTAATTTTCTGCAGATGTAAGAAAAGAAAGTTTTTCTTGGTGATGTCCGGGTTCATGGATTTACAAGTTGAATCATTTAATAAACTTATCATCTTAAGTAATCATTACAGAGGTAATCAAGTCACATTTTAAGTTCACAAATGCTATTACACAAACCTGCACAGCAAGAAATGAGTACAATGTGTGATTCAGCTTCCAATGCCCCAACTCATGGGCAATAACAGCAACAATTTCCTCATCATTTTTGCACTGCAAAACATCATTTAATAATGTAACCACATAACTGATTATGAAAACTGAACAGAACCAACCTAATACCAACATATATCAACAGCACCAAGTTTGACAGAAAAATGATATAAAAACCAGAATTCCACTAGTTTCTTAGTTCGCCCAAAAACTCTACTAGATTGCAAAGGAACAGCGTTGTGAGCAAAATTTACAGTGAACAAACTCGTGTTTTTCATCAAAGTCATACAGTGGGCATGTAAACAAAAGAGACAATCAGCAAATATGATACCTCAATCACATATTGGAAACCAATTGCATATCAACACTAACTATCCACATATTCCATTGGGGTAAATCAACATTTCAAATAGTCCAAAACAGAAACAACTCTTATAAGAAACTAATAACATATTGGAAAACAGCAGGCAAGCCAGCCACAGTACATTGTATTCAACATAGTTAAGAGAACAGACTTTTAATTGGTTTAAAACAACAAATTATGTAAATAATGAACTCAAATCCCCAGCTTTCCAAAAATGAAGTTCACGATGTAATTGTTTCATGCAAAGAGCGGTGGGAGAATGAGAATAAACAAACATATGGCCTGATTCATTCAATATTTTTTGCAATAAATAGCAGCTTGAAATGATATAAATGGCAAGAATTCCATAGAAATAAGTCATAGACTCAAGAAAGAGTACGAGAATTTTAAAGATGAATAAACATTCTACAGTTGGTAATTCCAAACCTGCTGAATCAATGTGTCATAAAGAACAATCCGCTTGTTCTTGAAAAATCCATACATATAGGCCTGCAACATATGTTTTAATGGGTCACTAAGCAAATTGAAAGGAAAAAAAAAATTTGACAAAAGCAATCTTCATCTTTGTTTCTTTCCTTTAATTTTTGGGTAAAATAAAATATTTGATAAGGGAAAAAAAAATTGTACAATAGAAAGGATGATTCCAAATCCCACCAAAGAATATAAGATGCAAAAAATTGCAGCAGCTATGATAAGTCAAACCTCATTAGTATTTTCATGAGTATTGGTATCCCCTACACAATTATTAAAAAAAATTTCACATACCAGGTGAACTATTCTTAATCAAAGCAACTACACAATTCTCTGTAATATCAAGATTTACAGAGTTGTACTCTTACGTTGCTGTGGCTTGATCTTGTGGACCCATCAACAACAAATAACTTCTTTAATGGATACCTGAGGGAAGAAGCAAGTTTCTCAATTTTCTCCCTAAGCTCACCTTCTGGAAGCTGGACATCACAACATTACCAGGGAAAAGATAAATAAAAACGAAGCAATAGATGCATTAATTGTTTTTCAGAATGATATAAACTATAAGTTTTGAAATACTCACTGGGGTGAACTTATTGAAGAGTGGGGCTATTAGAACTGGATAAAGTGTCATCATCACAATAGAAAGAACAAACATAAATGCCCAAAGATAGATGGCCAAGTAAGGACCTCCTTTCTGCAGCCAATTATATGAACAATAAAATAGAAATCAGGACTTCGATAAGCGATACAAAGGTTGGAGCATTATATTAACTTAAATAAATGAATATCACAACCAGAAGTTACTCTAAGTGAAAAAAGGGAAAAGATATCTCAATTTCAAGCAAACTTCACGAGTAACTGACTGTTGTTTCAGCAGAAGCGCAGGATTTTACCTGTACTATTACAATGACTGCAGCCACAACAGGTGGGCCAATTAAAACAGTAATGGCAATGCTTTTCAACATGTCCCTAAAGAATAACCATATTGTTTGCTGTACGGAAAATTACAAAGATATAAGGCAGCATACAATTACAATGTTTAGAACAGATAAACTTATGCCAATGTCAGCAAAATCACATATTAAATCAAATTGAAAGTAGATGGCTAAGAATGTAGATATAATAAGAGGGAAAAGAAAAGGATAGATTTCTTAAAAGAATACAAACCTTATTGAAACCATGGCGGGCCTCAATCACAAAAGTTGAGTATAGAGAAAATGGCAAATCAGTTATCTGCAAACAAGGTAGAGACCCAAATTAATTTCATCAATTTGGAACTGCATACACTTGATTTATGAAATTGCAAGCAAATTACAAAAATATACTATGAATGATACAAGCAGCTTCTGTAGTGTCAATATATCCCTTTCTACTAATTTAACTCTTCCCTTTTTACCCAAAAAAAGAAAAATAAGAAGAAAGAAAAAGGCACTCTCTGTATTTTCAACAAAACAGAAAACAAAAGAGCTACATCAAATCTCCTTCGATCTAACTTTGTTGTCTCTTGAAAAGCCCCATAAGCTACTCTCTATGGAATGGATGCCCTTCTCTGTGTCCAAATGGGTGGATCCTTCATTCTGAAACAAGAGTGGCTCTTCCACCCAAGTCAACTTTGACTCCAAAACATTCTCTTATCTAACTTTTGGAGACCCGATAGCCCCTGCCTGCTCAACAGTACAGTGTGAGGTAAACAATCATTCCATACACCTGCATAGTATATGATAAATTAAGAATCACACGACAGTGACAATACACAAACTGCACCATATGATGTTCAGTTAAAACTGATACAGGTGTAAGGTGCATCTAAAACCTGTGCTTTATCTAAGTATCCCACAACACTAACAGATATAGTCCAAACCTCATCACGTCCAATTAACACTTGTTAGTTTCACTATCTCCCCACTTCAAATACATAGGAATTGTTGTGGGTTCCAGAAATCTCATCACAGGCAAGGGCTGCCACATACTGCCACCATCCTCAATAGCACCACAAGTCCATCAGACCATCAAGTGGTTTCTTCTCCTCCTTGCCAAACCAAGATTGTCACCAAGAATACATAATACATTACAGCATAACCTTTGCATTATATGGAGGTCATGACCTATTACAAACCTCATGTCACAGATGGCCTAAAGAGCCCAAAGGAAAGGGGTAATTCTAATGTCAAAAATTACAAGCCTAAGTCAGCTAAAAGTTGGTTACTTTACACTTGTATGCCACTTCCTAACATTTCATGCTAACAGTGTATAACTTTACCAATACGCAATATCTCACCATTTTAATATGTGAATAAATCATCATAGAACTAGTAGTGCAACATAACACAAATAACGTGACAAAACCTAATATGATAGAAGAGAGAGTAAAGGAAATGCAAGTTCAATAAAACATCACTAGTTTGTTGGCTTGTATTTCTTTTCCTG
Organism: Dicorynia guianensis; assembly: GCA_037013595.1. Classification (NCBI taxonomy): domain Eukaryota; kingdom Viridiplantae; phylum Streptophyta; class Magnoliopsida; order Fabales; family Fabaceae; genus Dicorynia; species Dicorynia guianensis. The sequence goes on from JASUAB010000014.1 coordinate 30,617,446, forward strand.
AGAAAAATTTTCTTGGCTTCTGAATTGAGGAAATTTTTACAATGTAAGATCCCAGAAAGAGAGGGCAATCCATTCCTCATGCCATAAAGCAAAAAGAAAGGGATTCCTTGATCTATAAATAAGTCCTGTTCCATATCTTCAAGTCCAATAATTACCTTATATCCAAAAAAAAAAAAAAAAAGAGCAAAAAAAAAATGGTTCAATAACAAACCACTGATCTGTCACCCAGAAAAAAAAAATATATCAAGATCCTCAAGGAAAGGAGAACATATAGAAAACATCGGATGATTAAGTATCCAATTATTCCGAATCGAGTTGACCCTGGACTGTCTCCATTTAGTCCATTTTACAAACAAGCCAAAAATCACTCTATCCCCTTTTTGCCAATGAGAATTCACAAACATACCTGTGACCAGATCATGACACCGGCTAAAAAGGCAAGAGTATGCAGTATTTCATTTTCTGCATTAAGACCAACTAATGTCACAAAATCTCCTGATTTCTGCAATAAGAAAGAAATTAATTGGTGAAGATACAATTGCAAAGATGGGTTCAAAAACGCCACCAAATTCTCACCTTCCAAAACCAGGGCAACAGCCCAAAGAACAAAATTGCAGAGTCCATCAGTATGGTCACAAACTCATAAACAAAATGAAAGTGGCTGAAAGTAAAGAAGAACTCATGAATGAGAATGCTAACAAGACAAACAATCTAATCAGGTATTTGCAGTTGTAACAAGTCTGAAGCAACTTCAAGAACTAGATACCATCATTTGGTCGTGTAATTTTATTTATATGAAACCAAAGAGCAAACCTTTTATCAACACTATAGGCTCTAGATCTCTGAAACTTCTCTTGGCTGATTACTCCTTCCAAAGTCTTTGGAAGATTAGGCAGTTTGAGGGCCCGATGTTGTCGCACATCCAAGTATGTTTCAAAAATGTACATTAATATCATAAAACCTGAAAATACATTACAAGCAAACAGGGAAGCAGCTCAATAATATTGCACAGAAAATCCTTGACTAGCGTTTAAGCTGTGGAATACCACTGAAGAGTACAAATAATAACTAGAGATAGAATGTTATATTGACTTATACATACACACATATACACACCGTTTTTGGAAAAGAGCAATGCAGTTCTTACCACCAAAGGAAGCTACTTCAAACCAACTTCAGTGTTTGGAACCAGTAACCTGGTCCAGTTTTAAGGCAGCTGACATCTATTGCTCCTTACGTTATATCATTTAATTTTAATACACATTGATTATGATAAGTCCTCACAGAACCTCAACAATCAAAAACTCTAAATTTTTATTGCAGAAGAGCAAAGTAATTCGAATAAGTTTAGCTCAATGAAATTGTTCATATAAAGAGCTGGAGAGAAAACAACGAGTATCCAATGTCGAATGCCTGATTCTTGTTTGGTATTGCCATAATTTGTAAGATGATATCTGCAATAAAATGGATGCAGAACGCTATGTGAGGCTAATGAATATGTTTTATCAGCTTTGGCTAGCTTATGGAGTTGTTTCTTCCACAAAGACCCAACCGACTATAATTCAAGAAGCTTCTAGTAAAAAGGCAATTAAAGATTCAAATTCAGTTCGTTCTTGCTACAACTGTTATACTCTGCTCAATTTCCATAAAGATGGATACCTAAGAATAATTGAGTTTTAATACTAAAGTTTTGTTTTCCGTTAGCCATGGAATCCTATGGTTGTTCAATCAACTAGTACTTCAATATTTCCCCTGGATTTCCATGCACAAAATGCCAAAAACATGAATGCATGTTGTTCCATAGCGCCAGTAAACAAGAAGAATTCAAAAAGAATAAAACAAAACAGAACCGTTGCAATTTCCCCACTGGAGAGCCCTAAATTTTGTGATAAACCCTCAATTCAAAACATGTAAAGCCGTTGAAAACCTAAATTCCTCACATAACATTTCCAGGAAACAAGGATATATATTCCTAACAAAACCTACCATCAATAAAGAATCTAAAAAGAAACAAGCAAGACAGAAAAACTGCCAAGTAAAATATAAGCTCAAGAAATTATTTAAGCTGGTGTATTCAGCACCAGAATAGAGAAAGAATAAGAACAACAGCACCATCATAAAGAGAAGAAAAAGCATACCAACACCAGTTTCAAAGTATGAGTATGCCATGGCTCACTCAGATGCTGCTGCTGCAGTCCAGCAAGAGAGAAGAGGAAGAAAAGAAAGAGAGACACAAGAGAGAATGATCATTTCTAGTGCCGCTTTGGACTTTGTATATATAGGTCTTTGGAATAATGGGTTCTGAATAAACCCGACCGGATCTTTTCAAATTGGATCCCTAATTTTCCTATTTTTTTACTTTAGTGACCTTCTCCCCATCTCTTTCTATTGTGTACAAATATCTAAGTTGTCGGTCTCATTTTTTCTCCAAATAACTTTTTCTCTATTTTAATTTTGTATCTATCTCGTACTCAAATCAGCTCTAACTTCCAAAATTAAAAGTTAGGGAATCTCAATCCAAATCTTTTCTTTTAGGGGCCAATCGTCTGTTTGGCTGCTGTAAAGTTTCGCCTTTGGAAAAAGCTATAAACACTATTAAGAAGTAGTTCTACAAATTAACCTCATCCAATAACCAACAATTGGTTTCCTATGTATCAAACAAACAAAGCCTTTCAAATTTAAACAAAAATATCTCACCTTTTATATTTAAATATAATAAATTAAAAAATATGACCAAGAAGCTCATAGAGAGGAGAATTAACATGGTTTGTAGTGAAAGATAAGATATACTTTTTTGACCCTATAGAATGAAATGAAGGAATGGCTCCAAAATTAAATATCATGAATTATATGTTTAACTAAACTTGATAACCAAAATTGGAAAAATGACTGAAGATAATGTGTCTGTCTTTCTTGTTTTGCAATCATGGGACCTACTTATATTAAGACAATTTTTAAATTAAGGAAAACAATACTTGTTGATGACATCTGCAAGGGCAAATGAATGGTTAACTTTACACATAGATGTGCACTTGTGAATGATGACTTGAAGCCAATTAGTACGAAACTGTTTCATGTAATTAGAGGGATAACATCAAATTTACGTAAAATAATCCCAACATAATTTCTTGCCATCTTCTTATTGTTATTGCAACCAATCATAAATTGACTAATGTGTATTTGAAGTAGTTATGAGTATAATGGATTTTGGGTAAAATTAATTTTGATAGAATTGTTGAAAATATGGATTTTGTAAAAATTGATTTGTGTTTGGATATGTTATTGTAAAATTGATTTTAGAAGAAGTAAATGTGTTTGGGTAAAAGAAATAAAATCGATGCGTGTAAAATGTAGATTTGACTCCCATAATTGATCTTCAACAAAGTAAAAGTGACAAATATTTACTTCCACCAACTGAGGTTTTACCACCATGAAATTAGTTTTGACCACCAAAATTAATTTCAAGACTTGTTACCAAACACACCAACTAATTAATGCTACAATTACTTATTTTTGCTTAGCCAAGAACTCTACGGTTGTTGTTCAAACAGCTAGTACTTCGATATTTCTTTCCCCCAGATTTCCATGCACAGAATGCCAAAAATACGAATGCATATTGCTTCATAGCGCCCGTAACCGAAAAGAATTCGAAAAGAATAAAACAAAACAGAACAGTTGCAATTTTTCCACTGGAGAGCTCTAAATTTCGTGATAAACCCTCAATTCAAAACAAGTAAAGCCGATGAAGACCTAAATTCCTCACATAACATTTCTAAGAAACAAAGATATATAATCCTAACAAAACCTACCATCGATAGAGAATCTAAATAGAAACAAGCAACGGGGGAAGACTGCCAAGCAACACGTAAGCTCAAGAAATGATTTAAGCTAGTGTATTCGGGACCAGAATAGAGAAAGAACGATAACAACAGCACCGTTACAGAGAGAAGGAAGAGCTTACCGACGACAGCTTCCATGTACGGGAACGCCATGGCTGACTCAGACGCTGCTCCTGCAGTCCAGCAAGAGAGAAGAAAACAAAGGGAGAGACGAGAGAGAAGGAAAATTTCCAGTGCCGTTTTGGGCTTTCTATATATAGGTGTTCGGAATATCGGGTTCTGAATAAACCCGACTGGATCTTTTCTCCAGGGGGCTAAACACGCGGTAAAGTTTCGCTTTTGCAAAAAGCTATAAACACTATTAAGAAGCAAAGGGATTAAAATTGAATGTATTTTATAAAATAGTGTATAAGTAATGATTATTAATAAAAAATAATAATAAAAATTATTATAAAATTTAAATTAATAAATAATAATTTATAAGTTTTAAATAATTTATATTATTTATTATTTTATTAATATTTATTTATTTATATTTTATTTTATAAAATATATTTTTCACTTTATAATATACAAATTCAAAAATAAATAAAAGATAAGTTAATAACTATTTATTAGAAAGGAGTAAAAGTATTTTTAATTTTTTAATTTTTTTAAAAAAATAATTTAATTTTTTATCTATTATATTCTCTTTTTTAGCATAATATAATGTATTGAGAGTGACTTAATCTTTATTTTTTATACTATAATGTAATATGATTATTATGTAAATTTATTTTTTAATTAAAAAATTATTAAAATATATAAAATTAAAACTTAGAGTTTGATTAAAAAGTAAATTACTTCACGCTAAAAAAATATTCTTAAAATTTTTACAATAAAAATGAAATTTAAGTCTTTACTAACTAATCATGTCATATTAAAAAAGAAAATTTAATAGATAAATGATTAAATTACTTCAATTACACTTATAAAAAAATTAAATTATCTCATTATACTTGTAGATATATTAAATTAACTAATTATAATTATAAAAAGACTAAATTACTTAACTTAAAAGTTAAGAATCTGAATTACTCTTTTAAAAAAGTAAAAAGATCAAAAGTACTCTTACTCTTATTGAAAATTTAATAATAATCATTATTATAAAATACAAATAAATAGAAAATAATTTATGAATTTAAAATATTTATATCATTAATTTTCTATCAAAAATTATTTACACTTTACATTGTAAAGTGTACTTCTCATTTCAAAGAATCTCAATTCAAGAAATAAGTTGTAACTACAAATTAACTTCATCCATTAACCAACAATTGGTTTCCTATATATCAACCAAACAAAGCCTTCGAAATTTAAACAAAAAATACCTCACCTTTCATATTCAAATAAAATAAAATTAAAAATATGACCAACAACAAGCTTCATAGAGAGGAGTATTAGCACGGTTTGTAGTGAGATATAAAATAGTTACTTTTTTTTAATCCTATAGAATTAAATGAGGAATGGCTCCAAAATTAAATATCATAAATTATTTGTTTAACTAAACTTAATAACCAAAATTGGAAAATAAAACTGAAAATAATGTGTATATCTTTCTTGTTTTGCAATCAAGGGACCTTCTTACATTAAAACATTCTTTAAAGTATGGAAAACAATACTTGTTGATGACATATGAAGGGGCAAATTAATGGTTAACTTTACACATAGATGTGTACTTGTGAATGATGACTTTAAACAAATTAATGCAAAAATGTTTCATGCAATTAGAGGGATGACATCAAACTTACCTAAAATAATCCCAAAACAATTTCTTGCTATCTTCTTATTGTTATTGCAAGCAATCATAATTTGACTAATGTATATTTGGAGTAGTTATAAGTATAATTGATTTTGGGTAAAATTAATTTTGATAAAACTCATTTGAAACAATTAATTTTGTGAGAAGTGATTTGCATTTAGATATATTATTGCATGATTGATTTTAGAAGAAATAATTGTATTTGGGTAGAATTATGTATGTAAAATGTATATTTAACTCCTAGAACTGATTTTTAGCCAAGTAAAAGAGATAAATTTGGATATTGATACATGTACATATAAATTCTACATATAATCTATGCACACTGTCACATTTTCTTTTTTCTTTCTCTTTCTTTCAAATTTTTTCTCTATATGTATGGGAAGCGTAAGTTTCCGTTAAGTATATGTAACATTTTCCAACAAATTTTTACTTCCACCGAACTGAGGTTTGACCACCATAAAATTGATTTTCACCACCAAAACTAATTTCATGATTTGCCTCCAAAAACACCAACTAATCAATGTTACAACTACTATTTTTTTTAGTTTTTGTAACATATATAATTTTCTTGGTCAATAGGAGCTATAATTTTTTTTTTTTTTAGCATACAACCAATCATGTATTAGTTTCTGCAATTACGTTGAGTGCAAACTGTAGGGTGCCGTTATTATACAACAATAAACGGAAACAACGGAAAAAATCGTTATCCTTTGTTACAAATAAAACCATTTTCTTTGTTGTCGCCAGCTTCAGAAGATATAAAACAATTCAATTTGAAAAAAAAAAAAAAATTCAGTTTGACAAAAAGAATTGAAGGAATCTATCGTTTCACCTCCAATACTAGGATTGAACTTGGACTTGGACATGGATCTGCGTGGAGGAGAACCCAGCACAATTGGTATTGCAGCTTTGATCATGACAACCTTAATACTGATGGGCTGCAACTTCTGTAGCAATCAAAGAAATTGAACAACTTTTTCTTCCAAGCTCTTCCTGAATTGTGTCCACATAACCAAAGCAAGGACTTGGCCGAAAGCAACTTGCTATCATCATAGCAATCAAAGAAATTGAACAACTTTTTCTCTCTGTTTGGCAAGGAATGTACCATCTAAAGTACCTTCAGTTTTTCTAATTTTATTGCAAACACTATAGTACATCATCAATTCAGTTCTTTAGAGTGACAAGAAAAAGTGACCAAAAAAATAAAAAATAAATATAAAAATCCACACCAATGCTTGAAAAATACCCACTCATACAACTTGATTTATGCTATGCAACTCAATTAATTTCCTTGGATCACCACAATATTATTTTCCTATTAGTTCTAAGTCAGCAAACAGAGAAAGAAAAGGCGCGTCACCTCTCACTTATATTACTGCTTTGACTCTTCATAACAGCTCATCAATCTCCACAAGTGCTTCAACCTGCTCAAATCAAGTGTTGTTCCACAACAGTGAAATTATCCGTGGCTTTGGTGCATTCAAGATTTCACCTTGCATAGCGAGCGAGCTATGCAGATTTTTGTAAGCTTGTGAATACAGAATAGGAGATGCTTAGTACATGATTTATATGGTTCCTTGCTACTTCTGTTTCTATTTCCTTTAAACCTGCAAATTAGTGACAAATTTCTTGATACAGAATAAGAGATGTTTAGTTCATAATTTATTTGGTTACTTGCTAGTTCTGTTTCCATTTCCTCTACCAAAACTTTTTCTTATTGAGTATGGATGTTGCTATATACATACAACTAGAATATAGTCGAGGGCGAAATCTCTGTTGCTTTATTTCTGCTTTTTTCCCCATTATGTCCTATTTTGCTTTTCAGAGTCATTTTTCCAAGTACTTAAACAAATATGGAGAAATAGTAGATTATGTGATAATGGTGAATAAACAATGTTGAAGGCCACGGGGATTTGGCTTTATAACATTTACTGATTCAGCTGTTGCGGATAAAGTTCTGGCACAGGAGCATACCATAAATGGCAGAGTGGTAACCCCTTGTTTAGAATATCTGATGGAGAAATCAATTTTCTATCGTCAGGTTGAAGGTAAGAAAACACAGCAAAGAAGACTTTTGTTTCTGAATGCTATGGAATATATTGCAGATGGGTTGAAGGAGTACTTTTCACCTTATGATAGTATTATTGAGTATCAAATTATGGCAGACCATAAGACTGTGCGATCGAGAGGCTTTGGATTTGTCACTTTTGACAGTGAAGATCTGTTGATAAGGTCTTTTCAGTGGGAAAAATACATGAACTAAGAGGCAAACAGGTACTCAGAGTATTGAAAGTGAAATGTTCATATATTTTTCTAATCAAAAGCTATGGTGGATTTGGTACCTTGGGCCAATGTATTTAGTGGCTATGGTGTCAATTCTTATGGTAATCCTGGTTATGGTTGAGATTTGAGAGAGATGATGGTCCCGCTGCTGGAAGTTCTTCATATGCATGTGAAACTTGTCGGAAAAAGGGTCAAGCGTATTTGAGTTCTGTTTGGTATTTTAGGAATACGTCAGATAGAAGACAAATAATGTATTAGTGGTTTGGTATATGATTCGTGGCTGTTGATTTAAATCTGAACCCAACTTTCTTGGGGTCCATTTGGTTCTTTCTCCCCATTGTGAATATGACTGATGATGATGAATAATTCCTGCCCGGTATTTTGATCCAATTAAATTGGGGTGTGATCAAGTGAGAGGATGAGAATGTGACCTCTTTGAAAAGGATTTTACCTTTTTTTTTTCTTAAATGTCTTGTTAAACATTTTCCATCTGGTTTTAAAATGATTTTTTCTTTTTTTTAAAAAAAGGACCTAGAAAGAGTTGGTTACAATTTGGCATTAGGATAATGCTCTTTGCACCCATCTGCTTTATAGATGTAAGTGCAAATGAAATGTAGAATGTGCAAATAACAGAATTCTTAGCATTATTTTAACTTGCTTGTCTGCGAAAAAAGTTGGCCACAAGACAGGAAGTAAGGCTTATTTATCTACATTATAGAAGGGTTTAAGGTGAAAACATATCCAAATTTTATGCCAGTATTAATTTTACTAGCCGTTCAGAATTGGAAGAACTTATCTTCGAGTTTTAAGAGTGGTAAAAAGCGTGATCTTCTTGATCATGAAGAACGAGATATTGCTTCCCTTCCCGGAACTAACATTTAGGTTATTGAGCAATTTATGTCCAGTGAGAATACAAGGTCTTGTTTGTCTTGTTTTGGGAAAAATAGTTTGGTCTTTGAAACCTAATAATTCAAAAGTCTGAATTCAATGAAATAAGGATCATCTAAGTTTTAAAGTGTGAGAATAAAGGGACAGTAGAAATAATGCTATCCATCTGAAAATTGACGGTCAAATGCCATAGAAAATTTGGGCAAGCATAATAAGAAACAGAAAATTAGTGTTCACATTGTAGAAGAAAGAATATACATAACCTTACTTCATACCAAACAAAATAAAATCCAAAATAGTTGGAAATCAGTTGGCAAGGACGATCTATGTAACTATATAAAAACCTTCAATGACATTGATAATTGCATCTCTCTTACACATAGAATCAATAATGTTACAACTGAATTACATAATTTATACAACAACACATCTTTTGTGGTTGTAACCTTACTTCCTTCCTTTTCCCTTTGATTTAGAGTCAAAATGATGAGCTTTCAGCTTCTTTTTGCGAACTGCAGTTACAGAACCACTCCCGTCTCTGAATGGCGTGCCCATAAGAGCCAATAATCTCTGTGCTTCTTGATCAGTTTTTGCTGTGGTTGTGATGCAGACATCCATTCCCCTTGGCTTACCAACAGCATCATACCTGATCTCCGGGAACACACTCTGATCACGAACGCCAATGCTGCAATTTCCATGCCCATCAAAGCTGTTGGAGTTTACACCTTGGAAATCCCTTGTCCTAGGAAGCCCTAGGTTGATGAGACGATCTAGGAATGAGTACATCATCTGCCAAAATCAAACAATATCTATGCTGAATTAGAGTTTAGCTATATGAAAAAACTGATAGAATGCAAAGTAGAAAGCATGGAGGAATCTCTAAGATGTGAACTCAATAGCATGTGAAATTCTGTACTCAACAGAAAACATTAACCTTCAATTTTTTTTTTAAATAGAATAGTTCCAACACATATCAAATTCACATAATCTGCAACACACTATCCAATTAAACAATTTTTTAAACCAAGGAAGCTCAACCAACAGTCATATCTGTTAATTCACATAATTTGCTACATACTATACAATTAAACAATGTTTTTAAACCATGGAAGCTCAACCAACAGTAATATCTGTAAAACACTCATTAATATAATAATAAATCCAATCTGAACGCTTAAAATATCCCAAGCAGATGAAGACCAGCCCCCAATCCCCTCCCTCCTCCCTAAAAATAGAAAGAGCCAAATTTCCTCTACTTTTGAGTTCAAAACTATCAAGTTAAAGATAGGAGAGAATTGCGTTTCTTAAAACAAACATTTGCTGTTACACGTTAATGCTTGATTGTTAATGGAACGCATGTTTGATATCAACTGAGAGAATCATCAACTTGGATGTTTTATCTCAACTGCAAGAGTGCTACGTGCACAGCCAAAAAAGCCATTGCTGATGACCAGAACCATATCCTTAAATCAAAAGCAATATCCCTTAAGCAAGAAGTGTGACATCAACAACCTACACAAGATCCCAAGATGCATACATGTACACAATTTAACCAAACAGTAGCTACGTGCTTCACAATCATGTCTCTTTCTCTGGGCGATACTTCAGCCCTAATCAAATATCTCTCACTAAGGCATCAAATCTGCCAGTCAACCACACAGTAATGCAGATGATAAGTTACTAAATTAAAGCTGTAGCAGCTAAGTCATCAGAAGCCAGCACCACCTTAGCCAATTTTTTTTTAACTATCATCTCTAATGGCAAAATTTTCATGGCCATGACAGCATGCGCAGAGTCAATAAATATTCACTTTTCATATGTGTGCATTCATAAGCTCATCAAGCAATATCAGTTGAATACTAAATACTCACATTGCCTCTGAGTGTCACCGCAATGCCAAGAGGTTGACCTTCCCTGATCTTGAAGGTGGCAATGGAAGCCCTTGCTCGTGTCTTAACAGGTCTCTGCCCTGTGATAACAGCTAGATCATTCATTGCCGCCTCCAAACCCTTTGCATTTTGTGCAGCATCTCCAATACCACAATTGACCACAACCTTCTCAATTTTCGGGACCTGAAAAATAAAATACACCCAACATTGCGAAAATGAAGGAGAATTCATGCATCCATCTCAATTTTCCCGGAATCTGATTTCAGAACTGGAAAACCCTATAAAAATACCTAAAATATTCATTGTAAAATCCCATGAAACCGAAAAACCCATGAATTTAGAGAAATTTCCAAAATGCAAAAGCAAGCAAACTTTGGTAACCTCGTGAATATTGTTATAGGAGAACTCTTCCATGAGCAAAGGCACGATTTTCTCCTTGTAAGTTGTCTTGAGCCGATACACCTTCTCTGCCTCAGACTTCTCTACTAAAACAGCGCCCGCTGCCGTGGCCTTCACCACCACCACCGCGCCTCCATTCCTATTTCCACAATGGAACCCTGAGAACAATGGAGCCCGAAAGACTGGGAATTGACCTAGAAACGACGACGTAGATGACTGCAGAAGTGAAGGATTGGCCATGGAGGAGATGGAGGTGGCTTCCCTCACCCTCCCAGTCAGAACGATAACGATAGTGTTTTCGAGCTACACTGGAGGGGTTAAGAGTGCGGGGCCATAAAATACCCTCGAATCTGACTTCATTTACGAATTTACCAAACAAAATTACCAAACGGATTAGAGATGAAAGTGCGCTCTGACTTAAAAAAAAACATCAAAGTAAAAGATTTGATTGGAAATTATGATTTTTTTATTAATTTTAATATTTTTTATAATTTAATTAATAAAATTTTTATTATTTTTTCTTACTTAATTATTAATTTTATATTTGTATCTTCTGCCTTTAACGGCTAACGATCCAATTACAACCCAATTGAGATTTCTCTTCTCAAATTAATACTAAATTGAAAAGTTTGGAGAAATTATATTTACTTAAGAATATATAAATTATTAAAACATACTTAACCTTGGCTAAGATTAGGTAGGTAATAATGGCAAAATATAAAATTTAGATTTTTCAAATTTTTATTAATTTTTATGATTTTTTATATTTTAATAATTTAATACATAAATCTTATTTTTTTATTATTTTTTTTCTTATTTCTATGTTGATTTCTATCAAAGAATCCTAATCTCAAAATATGATATGTGGCCATTCCTTAAAAGTTCATTTTTTTTAAAAGAATTATTTTACAACATTTGAAAATTTTGAACCAAATTTATTATAGATGAGTTTATAAAAAATTTAAAATTGGTGATCCATAACCAATTAATATATAGTATAGTTAAATTTCATTCACATTATGATTAACTGAGATTAGTATGATCGTTCCATAAGCAAAAATATCAAAATTTTAAATATTTATACAAAAATATGATTTCTTCATAACTCAAGCAATTAACTTCGAAATTAAAATTTAAAAAACAAAAATGTAGTGATAAAAACATTTGAAGTTTATATAAAATTTGAATCATCAATGTCAAACTCATAAAAGCTTTATTTGTCCATTTGTTTAACATCTGATCATGTAATTTTGGAGAATAACAAAAGGTCATAAAGTTGATATACTTTTTTTTTAGGTGACAATAAAGTTGATATACTTTAAAAGAACATCTCCACGATATGTTTGTCACAGTGATTTTTTGGTTAGTTTGGCCAAAAGAACCATAATATTAAAAATCGTGTGCTAATGTATGAGTAATTTTCAGTCACAAATTAGCAATTTCAATTTCAACTGAAATTCATGTCTACAGTGAAAATAGCTTAGCAGTTTTGCATGTGCAATAACCCAGCTGTCATCTTCATGGTTGAGGCCAAAGGGTGGTCGATTGAAAGTGCTGAGAATTGGAGAGAGAGGAGGGAGGAGTTGGTGTAGAGAATGGCGGGTGAAACTCTTGAAATGAAACACTTTAAAAGAGATAAATATAAATTAAAAGAAAAAAATATTGAGAGAAAAAGTGAAGTTTATGTATTAAATTATAAAAAACAAAAAAGTTATTAAAATCAGAGTAGAAAAAAATTAAAAAAATCTAAATCTCTTGAATGAGGGAGACAAGAAAAGTTGGGATTAAATGATTTTTATCTTAAAGTTATAATATATAATAAAAGAGAGATATAAATAAAATTAAAAGATAAAAAAATTGATATTCATATATTTAAACATTGAAAAAGATAAAAAAAATTATCAAAATAAAAAAAATAAAAGTTAATTGATTTAAATTTAAATATGGCAATAAATTAAAAAACAATGAAGAATCTAGAAAATGAGATATATGAATTTCGCTTGATTAAATTATTTTAAGTAAGTTTTTACTATTTAAAATATATTAATAAATCCCTTTATTGTACATTGTGATTCTTCATTGGTGGTTTCCTGGCTTAAACAGAATTGGAGGAAAGCTTGACATAACAGCATCTTATCGAGAATAAAATACTGGTACAGTCTTGATTGGCTAGTTAAATTCAATCACATCCATAGGGAGGTAAATTTCTGTGCGGATTGGTACGCAAAGCTTGCCCTCAAAACGGACGAAGACTACCAATTCAACGGAAATGTGCTGCAGGAGCTGTGACATCTCCTCTATGGGCAGATACAGCAGGAGTCCATAGGGAGCGCATTATTGCCGCTAGTAATAACATTTAGTAGTGCTCTTTTCTGTTTTTTTTTTTTTTTCTCTCTGTTTTTAGGCTATTAGCCTATTTGTACAACCAAAAAAAATTAGTCTTTATAATTTTTGTTGTAATTTTTTATTATAATATTATACAAAAATATCTAATATGATTAATACAAAAATCTACTTAAAATTCAAATAAATTTTTATAATTTTAAATAATATTAAATTAAATTTTTATGGTTTAATATAATAATGTTAAAATTTTTATAATAATTATAAAAATTTATTTGTAATTAATTACATAAAATATTTTTATACAATATTATAATAAAAAATAATGACTAAGACCTATGATATAAATAATAAAAATTATATTAATCTATTTATATAATTTTAAATTATAAAAATTTATTTAAAAATTTAACTTTAGTTATAAAAACTCACAAAATAATTTAACCATTTCATTTTGTGAACCAAGCCATCACCTAATTTTAAAAGGGAATTAGACAGTAAAGATTGAATGAAAGTTACCTGCCTTTCAAAACTCAATAGTTATTTTTAAATTCAAATCTCTTGACTTTTTATTTATTAATTTTAATAATCTTTTCTTTATTTTTTAATTAAAATTTCTTAATTTTTTTACTAATTTTATTGACTTCTTTTTATTTTTTATAATATAATGTATAAGTTGTATATATTTTTTTAATTTTATATTTTTATCTTATTTTATATCATTATTTTCTTAAAAAATAAAAAATAGATTTATTTTTATTTATAATTTAATGTTTAAATGTTTTATAAATTTTATATCTATTTTTTCTATTATACACTTTAATTTCTTTTTAAAAAATTAGAAAATGCCGATGCACTGCAAAAAGTATTCATGTCAACTATTTTAATTCAGAATGACTATTTTGTGTCTTGCTAAATTGTACTACTCATGGAAGGGAAGGAGGTGAAGAACGTCATTTCAGTCATACGACGAGACACCCCTTCGCAGTCTCTCTGAACCTTTCTCTTCAATTCTCTTGTCGCTCACTGGAAAACTCTCTCTTTCCCTCCACGATCGATCGGAGAAAGAGCCAGAAATATCGAACAAATTTGAAGTGTTCCCGCAGCACGGTTTCGTGATTGAATCTCTCTTTCTCTTTTCTCTTCGATCCATTGTAAACAAAAGCCCTAGTTTCGTTTTCATGGAGAAGCTATTAGATTGAAACGAAGCCCCGATAATTGTGGGCCTTTCGTTTTTTGGTGGAGCTTAATTTCATGGGTATTCCATAAGCCTTGTAATGATTTCTCCTATATCTTGCAAGCTTTGATTCTGAATTGTGCGAAGGCGATAACGTGTATATATTTTGACATCTCTTTCGCGAATTTCATTGAAGGAGGACTGGTTTAGTTGCTGGGTATTGGACATTTTTCATCAAAGTGGGAGTTTGGCGGTTCTGAATGATGGGTCCTTGTTGTTTGAGCCGGATCGCTCCATGGAATTGCTTGTACTTGTGGTAGTTTCAAGTTTTTCTATGAGGTTTGGAGTGGGTGGTGAAGATAGGCTCGGATTGACCTTCTGCTTGCACTGAATTATCTGTGTACTTTATTGGATAGGTGTTAGGAGCAGCAGAGCATTTAGTAAATATAGTTATCAATCTCTTGTGGACGTAGGAGGGGTTTTGGTTTGGCCGCTGATATTATTTCCTTGCTTTGCATCATGAGGGTTGGTTTGTATTGTTGGATTATAGAAGCGATGGCACTTTGAGGTTGATACTTGGAATTATTCGTCAGCTTTAATTAGCAAAGTTTTTGGGCCGAGCATAAAAAATGAGCTTAGAAAATGAAGATCAAAACTTGTTGGATCAGTCAACTAATCATCAATTGCAGAAGTAAAATTCTTTCTAATTTTACAGTTTTCATTTTAATGTTATTTATATATTATACATGTTTAACAAAACAATTATCTTCTGCTCAATCAGGAAGTTAAAAATCTCATATACAAGAGAATTCTTATTGTCTTTAAGTGAATTGGATATCTGCAAAGAGTTGCCCCGTGGATTTGACCGATCAATTCTAAGGTAAAATTTGCTGCACAAAATCATTCTTTTTCCCCCAATAAGAGCAGAAATGCTGGATTTTACTATTTTTATTGTCTTCCATTTTTTTTTTCTGTTGGTACTGTTTGATCATTGTGTTATGCCTTGCTTATACGTTTGTGTTATGTTCTTTTCTTTTTTTCTTTTTTTTTTTTTTTCCTTTTTTCAAAAACCAGTGAATTTGAAGATGGTTTCCAAGATAGACAGAGAAGTACCGGTAGTTCATCGATGCATAATTTCAGACGTAATGAATACGGTTCATCTCCTCCCACCAGAGGGGATATGAGTAGCTATTCTCGGGGAATCCAGGGAAGATGGGAAACTCGTTCGTCTGGACGGTCTGATAAAGATAGTGATTCTCAATCTGAATGGGATTCTGGTGTGGTTTAGACTATATCAAAATGAATGCATCTTCTCTTTTTGATAAAAAAAAATCCATAGTTTGCTTACAACCATTTAGACTGACATGGGATTCTTCTTTGTATGTATGTCTATGTTTATGTGTCTGAATGTCCCAGGTTCTTGGAACTTATCTATTTTCTACAGTTTTTGTATGGTGTTACCTCAATTCTTAATTACTAGCTCTATATCGAATTAGAGTTGGTTACAAAATTTTGTTGGCAATGAAGTTGCTTGCGATTAAACTGGCCAATTTTGAGTTTATTTTTTAATATTTTTTCTTTCGCCTTAATAGAGGTATCTGGGTTCAAGGGATGAATTTTTTCTGTCTCTTTTCACTTATCATTTATCAACATGCTGCAGTCTTTGGCATTGCATTATCTCCTCTCTGATTTATTTAATGCATAATAAACGGTTCATTAGACTTGCCATATACTGTTGACAGATTACTTTGGCCTCTTTCATCACTCTCTCATTCTTTCTTTTTTAACTTGAGAATATTAATTGGTAAGTTACTTTGTTGATAGAATAACTTGTGCAGTATTAGGTACACCGGTTGATTCAGTCTGGCTGTTAGTAGTTGTTGTTTTGTTGCAGTAGATGTTGTAAACTTTGTGATATTAAAACCTCTGTGAAACCTTACTTTGATTGCTAATGTATGAGTGATTACTGTAGAGACTAGATGGTTCAGTTGGCCAGTTTTATTCACTTAACAAGTAAAGTTGTCAGCTTTGTGATTTTCTGGAATTGCTTGTTTATCCATGCTTGTGTGGGACATAGTATTGATTTCTAGGTGTAAAAGTTAGTACCTTTAGTTAGAGCTGGTCATAAGTAAAATACTATAATCACTACACTTTCGCAGTTTGCTATTCTTCATACCTCATATTTTATGGTGGATGTTCAAATAGAAGGTCTTAACGCATTTCCCTGTATTGTTTGAAGATTGAATTCTGAAGAGTTTCATGGCTTATAAAATTTAAGAATTTTTTCAAACTTTTTTAATGTATGTTGAATTGAAACTTGTAATTTAAAATTGACAATGACAACAACACACAAAGTCTTATTTCACTAGATGGGGTTAGTTTCATGGATCAAACAATGCCATTGACAATAAATTGTAATTTCAAATTGAGACGTCTGAAATTTTTTACTTCAAATTTTCCCTTCCTAGAAAAAATACGGTAAAATGATATTGTTATTTGTGTATGCTCAAACATAATCCGATAGTACAATTATGCAAGTCCCTTGAATGTGCTGTTTAAATCTGCAATGGGAATTTTTTGTCTCTATACTGATCAATTTAGTGAGTATTACCTTTGGTTAGGATGTTTCTTCTAATTGAATGTTGAATTAATTTTGTTCTTGGCTCTGAAGCATTCCCTCATGTTCCATAATTCTGCAGTGTTATTAGGAAGTAAATATGCAAACTTTTGGCATTAAGATCCTATTGATGCTAGTAGAACTGGAAATTGCTCTCAACTTGAGTGCTATGTTGGTCTTTTTTTCATGACAATATGCAGATTCTGGAAAACATTTTAGCAACCAATCTCGTAGGCCTTGGCAAGTTCCTGAGCATGATGGACTTCTAGGTAGTGGCTCTTTTCCAAGGCCATCTGGATATACAACTGGGTTGTCTGCTCCAAAGTTTCGAACTAATGGCAACTATCAACTAAATAGGTCTAATGAGCCCTATCATCCTCCACGCCCTTATAAGGTCAGTTATACCTGCTCTCTCTCTCTAATGGCTGTATGTTGACTAGATTATGGCACGCTTGACCTTTTACAACTCTGAAGTATGGATTTTATTTGATATATAAAGCAATGTAAAGGTTTGAAATCAAAAGTATAACCTAGAAGTCTTTGACATTCTTTGTCTTGTGAATTTTCAGGCATCTCACTCACGTAGGGATACTAATGACTCATATAATGATGAAACTTTTGGTTCATCAGAGTATACAACTGAGGACAGGGCAGAAGAGGAAAGAATGAGAAGAGGTAATTGCTCTCTTCTAGCAGCCACTGTGTAGTGGGAGTGACATTACCTTTTTGGGCCTTACAAAGTCATGTTACTTTTGTACCTAGGACCATTGATAAGTTAATGTCTTATAAATTTAATAATGTGGTTGTAACTTTTTTGCCAGCTTCCTTTGAATTGATGAGAAAGGAACAGCAGAAAGCTTTCCAAGAAAATCATAAGTTGAACCTGGACAAGAAAAAAGATGATTTTGACATAACTTTACTGCTAGATGATGATGAGAAAAGACTAGTTAACCGAAGTAGTGAGTCAATGGAGCCTCCTGTGGCTTTATTGGCTTCAGGCAATGATACTGAGAAATCTTCTTTCCTTGCACACCCTCCTTCAGTTGCAAGACCACTTGTACCCCCTGGTTTCAAGAGTTCAATTTTGGAAAATAATCCTGTAGCAAAATCAGCAGCTAACACTAATGCAATAGAGGTAATTTAGTTGACATTATATACCTTCTATCTTATTCATGACAGCAGTGTAGTTTAATTATTTAGGAATTATGTTTTTCCTCAAATGAGCTGAAATCTTAGTTGCTGAGCTTCTGATCAATCAATTTAGGCATGCAGAAGTTTTTAATTATTTTTCAAATTTACTGAGGATTTAGTTTGCCAATTTTGGCATTTTGTGCTTAAAGTTTCTCTAGAGAAGATGTAATTTGTGTTGCTTCACTTGATCTCAATACCTATTGTATACAATGAATATGATATCAGGAGCTCTTGTGCCTAAGTTTTAAAAATGTGGCAGGCTAATATGGAAAAAAATAAAAAAGATCATACTTCTATTTTGATTTTATGTATAATTTGGAACCAGTAGCTGCAAATCTTTAAGCATCATAATGGTTCAATATTATCAATTCCATGCAATTTGCATTTCAAAGCAAGGTATCATTTTTTATGAAACAAAAATACCATATTATACTTGTAGAAATGTGTCTTTGTGGAGTAATTTTGTTTGTTTAGTTACTAAGTGATTTAGTAGAAGGCTGATGGTTTTATTGATAACTAGGTTTAATATGAGATGTTGTGTTGAGATGGATTCTGTGATTTAGTTCTCCGTAGCTGTTCTGCTGACGTAAAAAATGTTTAAGAAAAACATACTGCAAATAGTATTGTGAAGGAACTTAGTGTTTCAGAGTGATGGTTTCATAGTGTTGACTGTTCAGATTGGTTTTAAAGAGGGTGTTTTGTTTTGAATGTTAATTCATGTCTCATGATGAAAAATATAGTTTTAGGAATGTCAGGGTTTCTACTGGGCTAGGATGAATTTTTTTTCTTCTGCAACTAAGGAAGAATGGAAAGGCTTTACAGGATTTGTTATGCTGTTTACTGTAATTGACTGATTGTCACTGGTAATCCCAGCACATGAGAGAAGGGAAAGGGAGAGTGAATACTAGTTGAACTTGCCCCTGCCTAAATTGTTGAATATTCAATATTTAATATTAACACTCAAATATGTACAACCAGCAGTTTTTTATTTAGAATATCTTCTTAGTTGGATCAGGACTGTGTCTCTTATTTGCTTAATAGATGCAAAAACATGACACATAATGTGGTTGAATCTGCTCCAGGACTTGATAAATTAGAAATATGCTTCTCGTCACAAAGATTGGTTGCACAGATTCTATTGTTACGTTTGATGTATGGAATTAAGGCTTGTGGAACGGGAATGGAATGTCTCTTCTGATTCCAGTGTTTGGTTCCTTCAGGAATGGAATGACCTCCATTCCATTCTGTTCTTACATTGGTGCATGGAATAAGCTTGGAATAGAATTATAATGATAACTAATAAATGAAGAAACAGAAAATTATTGCTTTCCTGTGACATAGGACAACGGGGATTTTGGGGCTGTTAACAAGGTGTTAGGCGTGAGGAAGGGTAGAAAAGGTGGGAAATTGATAGATTAGTGTCTGCATCTGAAGTAAGGGATGCTTTAATGGCAATAAGATGGATCGTTAAGGTCAAATAGGCTAGTGTTTATGGCTGTGAACAGGGGCTGCGAGATTGGGGTTTGGTGCAAGAAAAGAGTGCAGAAAATTAGGAGGAGAAGAAGAAACCTGGGAGTCACACCTAGGGTCCCAAGGTATTACAGCTAGGGTTTGATTACATTACACAATCAAGGCAAAATTCTGAATAATTCTCATAAATGTAAACTCTACCTTGAAAGGAAATACATGTGTGCTATATGCCTCCTATGACTTAACCTACATGAAAAAGAATCCTAATCCTATAAGGACAAGGAATAGGGTCCAAGTCCAAATCCTATTAGTATTAAAACACCTAAATATTATAAAAACAAGCCTAAACATACCCAAAGTCTGTTGATACTAAAATCCATGAAATAAACTGTGAAAATACATTAAAAAAATGCTGTAAAATTACTAAAGTACCCCTAATTCAGAATTAAATAAATATTAACTTCTAATCAAGCTCCCAAAATGGATCCCCATCTTAGGGATGTGCCAAGCCAATGTTAGGATAGGTTTTCCATGCTTTTCGTATGTTTTTAAAGGCTGTTGCCAATGGCCTCCATTTTCCTGGCTGCTTGGAATCATCAGCCTCATCTCTTTATCAGGGAATTCTACTTCCTGTCTCTGCAGAATCAGGGCTGGAATGGAATTGTCATTTCATGTCCTTTATCCTGCCAAACTAGCAGTTCCTCATCCTTGTGGAATAGAGGCAGGGATGTGGTCACTTTCTGTGTACAAACATGCTTGTGGACTTGGTTAAAAAGACCAAGGAAGCCTAATCTAATCCTTGAATTTTAATAACTTGACCTTCAAAACTTTGCAATCTTAGCATTTATGAAACATTGCATGCACCAGATAATCTCTAGTCCTCTTGTTTGCTGCATCAATTAAAATTGTGAATTGAAATGTGCTTCAATCTGTTCTGATCTGCAAATATATGCCATTGCTCTGGGCTCTTCTTTAATACATTCTTCTGGGGCTTTCTTAGATTCAACAATCTGAGATTGGGAATACCAGAGGTAACCATGTAGGTGGTGTAAATTCTGAAAATACAGAAGAAAAATCATCAACCAAGCATGCAGATATTGAACAGCGGCATATCGGAAGTACAAGTCTAAATGTTGCAGATAGCAATGAGAAAGAAAAGACTCTAAACATAATACCAGCGGTGGATGTTTCAGACATAAAAATTAGAATGGGTAATCAATTCAAGAAGAGATCTGCTCTTTCAGAAGCCTTGGAAGCATCAGATGACTGTGAAGTCATTCAACTTAATACTGAAGTGAAAGGCAAGCAGACAATTGGAGCTTTCAATCAGGGAAATTCAAATTCTATTCTTGATAAGCTTTTTAGCAGTGCATTAGCATTAAATGGTGGCAACTCAACTAGTGTTGTGGAGGTAATTGTGAAAGTTATTGGAATTTCCTATCAGTATTGTCTGGACAATTTTTGCTTAACCTACCAATATATAGTTCTGAACTTAATGGTGCAACTGATTTCAATTTTGTTTTCTTTTCTGTTTTGGAATTATGTTAGTGCATTATCCTGATGTTTCACGTATCAATGAGATAATTGAGTAAAAAACTGGTTATTTTTTTGTTCCCCTAGCCTCCACAGATAATTCATTTACGCATGAGTCAAGGATTAGCATTTTAATGAGTATTATGGTTTTTGTATTAAAACTTGTGAGTGCTATCAACCAATCTGGAAAATTTAAACTGACTCGAGCATAGTGCCAAAACTGTGCTTAAGATGATTTATACATTGTGGCAGTTTTGTTTGGTGAATTTGGGATTATAAATCAATTAAATCAATTTCGTATGTTTGTTAATTGTATGAAATTTTCTCGAGCATTGTGCCAAAACTGTGCTTAAGATGATTTATACATTGTGGCAGTTTTGTTTGGTGAATTTGGGATTATAAATCAATTTCGTATGTTTGTTAATTGTATGAAATTTTTGTCATCTTCCTAAATATTTCAAGGCATCTGATGCTTTTCTAATTCAAGGTAGTTTTCATACCTTCTCTGAATTACTATCTGCTTTCAGTTTTGTCCTCAAGTCCTTCCTTGGAGTTGTGAAGATTTGTGAAACCATAATTGGTAGATATCTTTCTGGAAGTTGGATCGACATTGCATTGTATATTGTAATTTGGACAGGAGTTATATAGATCTGACTGTTTATGCTATTGTTGTTGTTATAGCATCCTGATCGCAAAGCAGAAGAGACATGGAGTCCACATGCCTTCCAATCTTCCAAGTTTGCTCATTGGTTTGTTGAAGAAGGTGCTTATATTAATGCTTTAGAGTTTTAATACTTGATCCTTTTAAAATTTTACTTTTGTCACTTGAAATTGGATTATTTTGTTCATTTTCAACTTACTTTTGGTGCAGAAAAGAAGCCAGCTGATGATTTCACACATAGGCCAAACGACTTGCTCTCATTGATTGTTGGCGGTGAAAAAGTTGGGTTGCAGGTTCCTGATGTGAAGAAAGCCCAGCTAAGTGCTCCTGATCCTCCTTTCCATAATTATGAACCTCAAAGTGAGCATGTGACATCACATGTAGCATATACAACTATTGATAACTCTGAGCAACCATACAAGAGTGATAATCCTGAGGTCGTTCAAGCAATTCTTACATGTGAAGATCTAGAACAATCAATTTTGTCACAAGTTAATGAAAACAGTTCATCACTTCAGAAGCCCATACAAGACAAAGATATTGTGGAGAAGACTGAACAGTCAACTTCAAATATTGATAATCATGCATCCCAACACCTGCTATCTCTGTTGCAGATGGGAACAAGCCATGAAGAAGTGGAACTATCTTCTATTTTAGATGTTAATTCTACAGACAAGGGAAACGACACTGATGGAGTTACTGTTGTCAACATGCTAGATAATCCGGTAGAGGCAAATGCAGATGTATCCAATTCATTGAAGTCTTTGACTTTGGAAACCCTTTTTGGGACAGCTTTTATGAAGGAGCTGCAATCAGTTGGAGCACCACTATCTGTTCAAAGGGGTTCAGTTGGATCTGCAGGTGCTAATGTTTCAGAGCCATTTCTGTTTCCTTTCCCTGTCTCAAATGGTCACCCTCCCTCTACTGGCGAACTTGGATTAAACAGGCATGGGAGCAGTGTCCTGGAATCAGAAAAAGTTCATCAACTGAAACCAAATACATTTGAAGAGCAATTGTTACGTTGTGATGATCCTCAGCGAGATGCTGATTTATCACATGTTATAAGTGGATTTTCCAAGGCTGGTGGTTATGATGGGCCCACTGAAATTCACCTTCCTGAAGAAGATAGCTTGATTGCAGTTGGTGATCCTCTTCAAAACTTTATATCTGCTGGGAATTCAATTAAATCTGAATTGTCCCAAGGCACACGAGTTGACATTGGTGGAAAGTTGGCTGCATTGAGTCCTACATTTAGAGATGAACGACCTATTGTGGGAAATCAAGAAGGTCCAGCATATACTCATGGTCCTTATGATATGAGGGAACCAGGTATTCCATTTCAGAATTTTAATGTCCAACGATCTCCTTTACTGCTCCACCCTTCTCAGTTAAATCACATGGGTCCAATGTTCAACCAGTTGGATTCTCATCCTCCTCAAGTTAGTTCTTACTTCAAACTTATGACTCCAGAGGGAATGGTTCATCATGACCCTCCACCAAATAATCAATTCCCGAGAAATATGCATCGTCCTCCTTTCCATCAACCAAGTGCTGGGCTAACTGTGTTTGATCCTCCAGCTCATCCTTCTATATTACTGCAGATGCATGTGCCTGGGAATCTTCCTCCACCCCAATTGTTACGAGGGTTTCCAAGGGGCACACCTCTGCCAGCTCATTCCAGCAGTCCAATGACTGGTTTTATGCAGGATCCAAACCCAATGCAAGGCTTCCCATTTAGTGGTCGCCAACAGCCTAATTTTAGTGGCCCTGGAATGCCACTGCCAGGTAAAATAATATTTACTGTTCTAATACTATGTTTGGTTTTTGTATGACTATTGTAGTTAACTTCAATTCAGAAGAATTTTTAACCTATTTGGACAACATCACGAATTTTAGATTATATTTCTAATTGGGCAAGTTTGATGATAATTGATGCTTTAGAAAGTTTTAGGTGACTAATTCATCACCTCAGTCAAGTTTTATTTTGTTTTTCATTCATATAATTTTAAGACACTTTGATGTTTATATGATAGCTTTTTGTGCCTGTGATTGATACTTACTGGACTTACTGATTTTAATTTTATGGATGGACTCTGTTATTTGAAAAAATATATAGTAATATTCCTTGCTTTTAGTCGTAGATTGTGTGAATTTTTAATGGGTTTTTTGTAATTTATGTTGCCTACTTTTACTACATATAACCATGGTATTTGACTATTTTATTGGTTAATGATTTTTTATTTGCATATTGTTCATTGGCCTTGATGGCTAAGGATATATTTGAGCATGTTTCATTACTCTGCCACCAGTAATGGTCACATGAGCTTGCACGTGGGTATGCAGTCACGCTCGCGTTCGCATGCATAAACGTCCACTTAAGTGTGTGCATCCACACACAATGTGAGCACGTATGCACATATTTCGTCCTCAATTAAGCTTGTGCATGCACCCACTAACCAGATGAGGTCCATCAGTCATCATTTGTGATTACTAATGGTTTATTGGAACAAGTTCAAATAGTCTTCCACCGGTAATGGGCACGCAGAAACATAAATACACCCACTGATGTGCACACCTACATACAATATGAGCATGTGTATGCCCACTTGCACATATTCATGTCCAATTGCGTTTGTGCATACACCCACCAACCTGATCAAGTCCATTAGTTGTCGCTTGTGATTGCTTTTGTCTGGTTTATGCAATTGTATGTAGATAGCTGTAACAATTTTCGAGGCCATGTAGATCCTTGTACCAATTGTAACAATTTGGTTCCCTCTCTATACAATTTAGTCATCTACATGCTTTGGTCTCTGTCAGAGCATGTTTTTTTTGTAATCATTTCTAGTCCCTTGTTCAGTTCCTCTAAATATAGCTCCTAACTACTTTTTGGCTATTTATTAGCTCCTGATGTTGCCAGTGGAAGAAATCATCCAGAAGCATTGCAAAGGCTTTTCGAGATGGAACTCAGGTCAAACTCAAAGCCGATTCACCCATTAGCT
Source organism: Dicorynia guianensis (assembly GCA_037013595.1). NCBI lineage: Eukaryota > Viridiplantae > Streptophyta > Magnoliopsida > Fabales > Fabaceae > Dicorynia > Dicorynia guianensis. Next base: position 30,642,542 of record JASUAB010000014.1, read on the forward strand.
GGTGGAGGGCATAGCCAGGAGATGTATGGTCAAGAGCTAGACTTGGGTTTTGGGTATAGATAGTGTGTTTTTATTGTTATGTGCATACTCAATGTATTCATCAACCCTTGTGCGGATCTACAGCTCTTGCAAGCAGCATCGTTTAATGTGATCTTTCTTTTTTTGGTAAAATTAGGTGGGGTTTCTGTAATTAATGAATCCTCGTCATATTCCTTTTTCTTTTGCTTGGACTTTATTTTACTATTTTTTAGGTTTTTTAACATGAAGAAGAAAAAAAAAAAAAAAAAGGCAAAGCGCTTCCCAACATATGGACATGGAAAGAAAGACTACTGATTCATATTAGGCGGGAGTATTTAGAGTTTGGGATACAGGAGTGGACATTGGGTTGAAGCTAAATGGAAAATGTGGCATAGAACTTTCCCGGGGAACTTGCGATCCTCTAACTTCATTGTTTAACCATTGAAGTGCAGTTCTAACAAGTCCAATTTTTGCTATCGCTCGTTTATATGATTATATTCCCTTATCTTGAGTTTGTAAAAATTGTTGAATCTTGGATGAATTTCCCTTTTACATTAAATGAAGTGAAATTTAGCGCAAGAAAGTTGCATGCAGAGACACTGAGCTATTAACAGATTAAATACAAAAAGAATTAAAGTCATCATTATTTTCAAAATTGAAGAACAAAACTCACAAAGCTTTGTACGTAAATAAGGTTTTAGAGCTCATTTTCGTAGTTAGGAAATGTACTGTCAAGTTCTGTTTTCAGGGTAGAGTAAATTTTAAATCCCACATATAATTGTGTTTCTCAAACTTAATATATGAAATTCAGAACCGAAGATTCACTTGATATTTGGATCAAAGTGACACCGTAATAAATTCGGTTAATATGGATTCATGTGACACATAAGCTCAACCCATTTCTAAGAGTTAAATTTAAGTATCAAGTAGTTTTTAAAGGATTGTGTTATTTTTACAAACTTAATTTTATTGAGTATTCATTTAAAAATTTTTAATTTATTAAATATATTTGGGCTTATAAACTAAATTATAAGATTTATAAATTTAATAACTCATAAAATAATTTATGAAATATTCATAATTCTAATTTAGTAAGATTTTTTCTTCATCAAAACCCAAAATTAGTTCCTCATTTTGAAATAACCTAACTTCAAATCCCTCTATTTAAATTTTACAAACAAGTTGTAGACATTTTGACTTTGGATCCAAAGTTAGGAGTATGATGATAGAGAAAAAAGACAAACGAAAGTTCACCCCAAAAGAACAGAGAAATTGAATCCTTCTCGCTCACAGCCAATCATGGGTGGGGTTGGAGGCTTCAACGAGAACAATTTGGAAATCAACGTGGGAGTCTAAAACCTAACTACAATGTTAGTTGAACTCTAAAGCTAACCTACTTAAGAAGTTCAACCTAGACATTGCTCATGAAATTCAACCTAAGCTTCACCCTGATAAGATACATTAAGAAACACCTTTCTTTCCATTTCCTATAGTAATCTTCATTTGTCATTACATGTTTAAATTTTCAATTGCACGTCTATTTTACAAACAAATGCATATAGTGTTTGTGGGTTTTTTCATTGTAATACCGTTTATTTGTTGTTAAATATTAACAATCACTTAATTTTCACATAATTATTAATATGCACATCTTTTTTTTTTTAAATTATTTAGATGAACTCAACTAATACAATAACAAATAAAGTATTATCCCACTAAATAGGTTAGTTATACGAATGGAATAAAATTAAATTTTAAATAAATTAGACAAAATATCAAATAAGGAACTACAAAATGTCATTACTTTGAATCAAAATTTTGATATATCAATATCTCAAAGATTTCTTTTTATACTACACTGCATTGACTAAAAAGAAGTAACTCTTTTACCAAACTAAATAATAAAATATTTGTAAATATAAAACGATCCAATTGTCTCTTACAAAAAAATTTTACATTGATGTATTATAGATTAAATATTAAAGGAGATAAAATGAAACTAAAATAAATGAAGTGCAAAAAATCACTAATTAGAAACTTTAAGAGATTATGAAAAAAATATTAAAAAAAAGATTGAATTTGTATTTATACTTTAAGAGTAACCAAGCTTGTTAAAGTTCTTCAATTTCTTTTTACTTTCCTTTCCTTTTTTTTTTATTTAAGTTTGTCCAAATAGCTAATAGAAAGATCATATGTACAAGTCATGAAACTATTAAGATTTAATGACAAATAGATAAAAAAAGTACATTTATATTATTTTGACAATTAAAGATGTGCGTTTATATTTTTTTTATAGTTGAACTAGTATATTTTTAATATTTTAATAGTTTAAAAGGTGTATTTATTAACTTTTATAAATAATAAAGTGTATTTATAAATAATCTAAAATTGAAAAGAGTGTGTACTTTTTTTCATTCTCTTTTAGTAAAACTTCACAAATCCATTTACTACCAATTAGATATTAGATATGGTGAGTCCATTTATAATTGTGTTGAGCGTTGAAGCCACTATATCTAATGGCAACAAATGCATTTTATTAAATTTTGGTAAAAAACAATTAAGGTGAGCCATAGTATCGTTAAAACTAACCTGACTTACCATTAAAGTACAACAGAAACATAGCTTCGTTGTCCACATACTCCCTCCAAGAGTACAATACTGCAGTTGATTTAATTGAAGGTATGATAGAAGAATACTGCAATGAAAATCTCTTGCTGTTGATGGAAGAATATTTCGGTCTGGTCTTGTTGTCCCACTTCCCCTGAACAACAGCATTCATCCACTTCCATAAATACCAAAAAGTTGCTGCCCATCTCGTTTCCTCTGGGTTTCTGCACTATAAGCACTGCCTGTCCCCGTTCCCCCATCTCCCACAAAGTTCCTATTTTGGGAATCCACGTAAAACTCTTTCTTGTCTCTGGTCTCTCTTCTCTGTGACTGTCATTTAGAGTGCAAAACTGCCAAATCCATGTATACAACTAACATACTCATTTAACGAAATTCCTGATTATAATTAAATAGAAATCCATGTACTTCAGTTATAATTTAATTTATTTTCATGTATATATGTATATATATGTGTGTGTGTGTGGTAAGCAATTAATATATAGATCACCACGTACAAGCAACACTACATTAAACAAATTATTTGTTTAAAAGAAGATTAAATAAATTGATGGATCAGCTGAATTAATTTGCATGTAGAATATGAAAGATGATTAGCTTTCATGGCGACACTGGTCAATTGATGAACAACCTCTCTGGTAGCAATTAACAGCAACACAGGGCCGGCAATTTTTAGCAATAATCAGTAAACACTTGCTGCACAGAATTGTATCTTTGCCTAAATTCCTGTAACTGATGTACTTTGCCTCTACCACATCAACATCGGGTGTGCATACCAGAAAAGTTACTGCAACGAAGAGCACCACCATTAATCCTTCTTTCACCATTACCATCTTTAATTTCTTGCTATATCAGAATTAACTGAAGGTATGATAGAATGAATGCAATGAAAAGCTTGCTGTTGTTAGGGGTTTATATATCACAATGTAGTTAGCATTATCTATATATGAGTGTGTCATAGTCCCTCTTCCTCTCTATTAGCTATGTGGGTTAACATTTTTCCGCTGGCAAGAACCACCACCCCCATTTGTGAAACAACATATTGTTGATGCTGCTTTAATTAGGGAAACTAAAATGGCTGACCAAAACCAAATTCAAGCCTTTTTGCTATATATGCAGCATGCATCTGTAGCTGTTAGAGAAGAGAAGGAGTGCATGTTTTTAAACTCACTACATTTGGTGGTAGTTGTAAGATCAGATCATTAACTCCAAAATATATATAGGATAATATATAAATGTTATATCAAATTTATTTTTTTTGAAAATTAAATCAAATTCAATTTTACTCTAGAAAGATTGCTCATTATATTAGTAAAACCTAATAAACTAGAATATAATTGAAAATGAATACAAATATTACAACTTTCTGTTTATATATTTTCTTCAATTGTGGTGACACAAAAATGACAAACTTTAATACTATCATTCTCATTTATTATTCTAACTTAATTTTTTAATATGAAATTTAAACTATTAAATTTATTAAATTTCATAAATTAAATTATAAAACTTTATTAATTATAAGTGCTAATATTACTTGCAAAATGGCATGAGGTGGCAGTAGTGATATGTGGAGATGGGCAATCAAATAACATAGTTCTCACTCTCAATTTGTATTATTTTGTTCAGAAACACTTCTCCACGTAATGAATGCTACGAAAAACCTACAAAAATCCTCCACCACAATAGTGGTGAGACCCACACATAATTATGGGTACTAGGATTTGAATTTTTTTATGATTTTTTTATCTTTTTATAATTTAATGTGAGTTTTTTTTTCTTCTTTTAATTTTTTTTATCTATTTTACTCTTATTCTTTTTTGATTTTAAGTTAAAAGGATCCATATCCATAAGTACCACCTTTTGACGGTGGTGAGGAGTTTCCGTTGGCTATGCATGCTCCCAATGTGAGAATAGACAGCACTGTATCTTGTTCCAGCTAAAAAATGCTCTTGGTCTAAATGATTGCAAATGTTTGCAGGAATGTTTGCAAGCAGCGAGTCTCAACAGATTTTGACATTCTTCTCCAAGAAAAAGGCATTCAGTTTCTATAATTCTATTATCCCAAATATTAAAACAGGTTGCCAAGAAAAGGAGGAAAAGCTTTGAATCCGAAGATGGTGAACCTTAAGAGGGACTGGGGGCAATTATGAGTTCAGCTAACATGACAGATTTGACAATGAATCAGCGTTGAGTGGCCATAATAGAATTAATTTTCATTCAAGGAAAAGATGCTCCATAGTTACAAGGCGTGATGAAGTTTGCATCACGGCCCTGAGCTGTTTAATATTAAACAAATTTAATAGTGAAGTTCCCACTTGCATTTCGTGTTCATATAAATACTTTTCACTGTAGCTTTGATCTATCCATTTCTTTTAAAAAATAATAAATAAAGATCAAGTACAATAACTAAAGATCAATATCTATTTATATTATAATAATAAATAATTTTTTTATTTATTGTGTTTGATAACCGTGAGTATAAATTTTTAGTTTTGTCACGGCAAGATTATCCGGGATTTCATCATAAGAAGGCAATAGTGCAAGGATAATTCATTTTCACTATTTCATTTGTTCATATACAACATACACAAACAGCACTCCTAAATCTTAGCACCGCTCTTGTATACTAGAATGTGTTTTTTTTTTCGTTTTTTGGGGGGGGGGGGGGGGGGGGGGGGGGGGGGGAGAGCTTCGCCAATATCACACAGGCACTCAACAGACTGTACAGTATAGCCTCCGGAATTGAACTGAACAGGACTCAATATCCTACACTGTATTCCAAAGACAATAACCTTCTTCAAGATATATACAAAGCCCTACACAAAACACAAGGACAATTATCCTAACTCTGCCTAAAACACTCCAAATATGTATATATGTATATTCACATGCAAGCATCTGCAACCTACGACTATTGTTAGCAAAATCTGTTGTACTTTCCCTTCTACTATTCAGCATCAGCGGTAGCAAAGAGGCAAATCTATGTGATTTCAGAAAATATTTGAAATTCATGTTCAGGGGACTGCTGGTAATGCCCTAAGCAGACAGAACAGCACTTTCAGATTTTTCAGGTAGAGGATTGCGCCAAAGACTACCAGACTTTGCCTTCACGGAATCAGCATCATATGATGCAAGCAACCTCCTCTGTGTTTTTACCAAAAAAAAAAAAGACTATTCAGTAAATTATAAGGGGGAAGGCCAAGAACAAAAAATAAACTATGCCGCATTCTCCGTGATGAAAAGTCAAAATGATAAATATTTCGGCTGTATTTTTTCAGTAGGTAGAAAAAACAATACTTGTAGCACTATAACCTAAATCATGGTCGTGCATACATATAAAAACAATTTCCCTCCTGGAAAAATAAATCCCCATGATTTGACAGGACATGATGCCTTTCAAATTAAAGAAACACTCAATAGCACATCCACCACTTAAATTGCCTGACTGGCTACTGTTTCTATGCCACCACATGTGAATGTGAAACAGACACTTCCTACGGATTCTAAAATCATTAGGTGTTAAGCTTATACTATATGAAGAGGATGATGCATAGTGCTGACAAGTTGCTCTCACGACAGAACCTTGTCCACTATCTTGTGAGGAAAGCATGAATTGGCAATCAAAATAACTTCAGATTGCTGGATCAGACACAATATGCAACTTCAGATATGAGGATTAAAAAAAAAGCCACTTTATTACTGATATCTTCTTAAAATAACAGTGCATTGCCTGGAACATAAACAGCGATAATTTTGAAAATCAAAGTTTGATTTGGCATTGACCACACTACTAAATACTCATGTTTATCAGGGTTGCAGCAAAAAATTACTTAGATAGCAAATCCAATGCACTTGGCTTAGTATATCATAACTCACAAGATTGAAAGCAAATTAATATCACCCATATCTAGCATCATCTTATCTAAATATATGCAATATCTAATTAATAGATGACAGAGGAATCTAATTAGATCCATGTGTGCTGTATTTATGTGTGTTTAGAAAATACGAAGAAAAAAAGTACACCATCCATACAGAACAAAACTTACATGATCCTCAAACTCAGGACTCACTAAATTGATGGAGAGGTTCCTCATCAATAACAGTACCTGAAAAAAAGCACCATGTAAATTCCTCAGGTGGCCAGGTTGTTAATTAAAGCCATATAAACATTCGACAATTAGTCAAACATTGATAGTTCAAACCACGGACCCCCACACTCCACATGGTAAACCAAAAAAAAAAATTAATGAATGACACGGAAGGGTGAAAAAATCAGGGCCAGTTATTACTTACTGTTTCCACATTTATTGGGTCCATCTGTTTCAGTCTCTGTAGGTGACCGGTTACATTTGGATCAAACACACTGCCAATAAATCTGTAGACTTGTGCAAAATCTGGCATTACTGCATAAGGGCAAATGGTGAACTCATCAGGATTCAGAAGCATGGCAATGATCATGATAATACTAATAGAATAGACTATTAACAATGAAAATAAAACAACACTGGGAATTTCGCATCCCACATGACGAACATGACCAAGAAAGAGGATGCTCGAATTGAAGTATAAAAATAACTCCCACAGCATTGATGTCAGGAAATTTGAAATGATGCATTTATACATACTCAAAACAGTATATTCAGAATGGTGCACCAATCAAACCATGATATCGCATGGGGTATCAGGGTGAGGAAAGAGTAAAATTATTCGATGAAAAGAAGGCATCAATTACATTCCTAGTTTTACAAGGCCCAAAAGTGTTGTATCAAAATATTTCTCGCCCAACCCCACGCATTTAAGATTAGAAAACCCAACAACACATGCTAATGCATAAATGAATTTTGAGCCTTGAGTAACTTTTATCCGTTGAGTGACAACCCTTCCACTTAGCACCATCAAATCACTATGGCCAACTTTCGTCCCTACTCGATAGGTGGGACTTGCAATCAAGCTCCCTTCTACCTTTGCACTCAAGGGCCAATCTCCATCTGGCCCAAGGAAACCTTTGCATTCCTCCGTTACCTTTTGGGAGGCCCACGGCCCATAGAAACTGTTTGTCTGAAACTGTCCCTTGGGTTCTGATTCTTAAGGTATTTGAAAAATGTTTGGAGAGAACCAATAATAACTCCAAGAAAAATGTTCTTTTCAGGCAACAATATGATATTACTTAAATTATGCAGTTGTCTTAAAATTCTTCTAAACTGATGTAAGAACTTTTAACAAGTTGAATAATAATAATTCTTCCTGATCTCAAATCAACATTAAATTAAACATCCCTGACTTGGGAGTTTAGGCCATCTCAAATTTCACCCTCAAGCCCAATCCAACCTGATTATACTTTTCTAGCTCTAGGTCTGCTTAAGACACATTCATTTTAAATAGCTTATCCAATTATGACGAACTTCACAGTAATATCTGAACAAATAAAAACAGAAACTTCCAAGTTCCGTCCACCCTTCTTTTCATAAAATTATCTGATTTGTCAAGCAAGGCTGGGACTTCAGAGTCAGGCCTTTCTTGGCCTAAGCACAGCTGGGGTTCATCATGGTAGTATTTATTCTAGTGAAGCAAGCATAGCCAAACTGATGTAAACCTTATGCATGAATTCCTTTTTTTTGGTTGTCTTCCCAATATCAATATGGAATGCAAAATTTTCTTGTTATAGACTTTGAGTACTTCCACAATTGCATGCAACCAAAAATTTGGATCTTCATCCCAAAATAATCACTATTTTACTTAATGCTACTTTCTTTTGAATCCAAGTGCAACATAAGCGTATACAAATCCATCTCATTCAACACTAAAGAAATCAAATTTTTTTAGCTGAGATTATGCAGCGCTAAAAAAGGAAACAAAAACTCTATTCTTGAAGATTTTCCTTAAGAAGATCTAAGTATTGGTTTTATACGTTATGCCATTATGTCAAATTCAGCCTATACAAATTGGAGATAAAGAAGCATACTAACCTTTTAATGGCTTTCCTGGGTCCCCTTGATCTATTCCTTTGCTACTTGGCCAAGCCCTAGGAGTGCTCTCATTACTACTGCTATAGCAGCAATTAAGAGGAACAGCTTGTCCAGCCAATCCCATGTCATCTAATAAATAAAACAATACTTTCTGCGTTAGAAGAACCTTTGATGTTTCTACATTACTCAGACCAAAAGAGAAGAAGTATGAAAAATTATAGATTGAAATATTAAAAACATCCATTATGGACTTAGAGACAAACAAAACCTTTAGTGCCTTTAGTGACTTGTGGCACACTGACAGGTGGCACGGCATTATAACTCCAAGATGACAAAGGCACACTGGTAACTGGAGTTCCAAGCACGGATGGTGAGTCAGGCCTATAAATGTATGCTGGTTCAATAAAAGCAGGTGTAGTTTGCAATGTCCCAGTAACGTGGGATACAGCTGGAGATGGAAAATGCCAAAAATAAAAATGTTACTCAAAAATTGATGCATTAGAATCAAAACACAAGTATGCAAAAAGTAGTTACATATGCTAACCATTTTTAGGGGCTTTTTGTGGGTATGGATGAGCAGCTTTTCTCTTTGGCCGAGGGGGAGGTACATGTTCACTTGTTCCATTCTTCTGAACTTTCAGAAAATACTTCTGAGCATGACTTCTTATCTGCCAAAACATGGAAGGGGAGTAAAGTTATAAGTTCTAAAGCTTTAAATATAAAGATGATGGTATGGTCAGTAGACCCAGTAACAAATTAAAATCTAATAATGAGAAAATTGGTGGAGTGACAAGATGCTCTTGTCAAAATTCAGTTAATGTAACAAAATTCTGTAACAATCGTATTCAAAACTTGTTCACATTGCCCACCCAGAGACTAAAATAAAACATTAATTATATAATCCAAGATGAGTTGATAACTTCATGTACTTCTTTCTTTTCTACTTTACCAATCATGCAATAAATTTCAACTTTTGTTTTGTACTCCCACCTTCAGGTGGTTTTGGACAAAAAAGACCACAATGAAGATATTGCATTTCACCACTAAAGAAAAAGGATCCATACAGAAAATTTATGCATATTAAACAAACAAAAAAAAGGTTTGCTAATTAGGTAGTATGAAAAGGAACACAAAGCTGTAGGTAGAATCGACTCTCATCACCACACATAACTCAGGTTGGATATTCTAATTGGCATTCTTCCTGGGAGCCTCCATGTCACCCTTAAGCTCTTTTTCAAGCCTATGACATTATTTGATATCAACATGTATCCAATATTGAATTCAAATATGAATTAACCAATAAATTTCCTATTTTTTCTCATAGTTCAGAAGAGATCAAAAGAATCTAACGTTTAAGATTTAGTTTTTTCTTTCACTTTTATGGTAATTACCTGTATAACTGTTTTTGACCCGACAAATGCTTCAATCTTCTTCCAGTCACGATCAAATCTGGAATTAGCCAAGAGGAACACAGATAAACAATTTAGCCAAACAAATAAATCAATCAAATACCATCACTTAGGAATCTGGAAAAAGCCGTGTGTTTTTGGAAACAAAGCAAAAGAAAAAACTTTCTTATTTGTTTTGGAGGAGGGGGGATGTTATACAAATGCAAAATACTCCATTTCTGATGACAATGTAAGCTCATATAATAGCAAAATGCCATCCTTGTGACCTCACACCCACCATGTTGCTTTTCTCCAGCTAGTTTTACATGAGGTAATAGATTATGTAACTATCGAGTTACTAATCCCTTGTTCCTCAAATTCTTATATTTCACAATATCTTAAAGCTATAAAACAAAATGTAGAACATAATTGAAGTAATGTTCACTCCTTGAAAATCTAGAATTTTTTTTTACAAAAAGATAATAATATGGGGCATATTTGGATAAGGTATTCCCCTCAGTGCCATAAATTTATCCACAAATTTTGGACTGTGGTCTAATAAACTTTGCTTAACAGTTAATCGACCATCAGAAAGGACAAACACTCTCTTACTGCATCTGCACCTTGTTTTTAAGAGGAAGTCAACTTAGTCAATAGTGAAAAAAATTGAGCTCCAAATTATTATAAATTCATTTAGACTGTTAAATATAGAGTGAATGTCAGCTATATAATCCACGATATATAGTTAATTACTGTCAAGCAGTTCACTCAAAACGCATCCTAAACCTTAAAATCGTGAAAAATAAGCAATAGTTTAAAGTCTTAAACCGATAACTTCTCTCTCTGATTGCTCTATGTAGACACTGATGACCTCCCCAACCCCAATACCCCTTATATGTGGATGCTGAACATACATAATTTAGGCTGAACCATTAAATTGTTCATCCCGCCAGAGCTGAGCTAAACTAATAGAAGTAAATTTTACACTTCATAATATCATAGAGAAAAGCAGCGACATGAGTTCAAAGGCAACCGTCAACAAGGAGTTCACTCTTCAACCCTCATCTCACTCACAAAAATAAAGATTCAGAGCTCTAGGATATAATCCCAAACTTAGAAAGTTTAAAGAATTTTGAGAGGGCCCAGGTCCCTACTTAAAAATCATTTACAGGATAACCTAAAATGTCCATAATCACCTTTATTTTTCTTGGATCATCCAAAAAAAAAAACTCAACTTATCAATGAATCGCGTTTAATTATGCAGAAAAAACGAGAAATGGGATAAAGCAATCACCAATTCTAAATCTTGCATAATTCAGAATCCAAAATTCACCCATTGAGAACGCAAAAGCACAGCATCCAAACAGTACTTAATTCACAACAGCTACAACAAGGAAAAATGTTCAACAGCATAAATAGATGATTAGCTAACACTTACAATTGGAGAGCTTCAAGAAACTTGTCATGTTCCTGCTCCGTCCAGCTCTCCCGAGACTTGGTAATCGTATATGGTTTTCGGATCTTCTTACTCGGATCCTCCACGTACGACGTCGAATTAGCGGTGGCAGCGGTGGACGTGGTAGATGACACCGTGGCGGTGGTCGGAGCAGCTGCCGAGGGCGGTGGCAGAGGATTGACACCAGGAAGACCCATGTTCATGGGATCGAAGAAGTAAAACCCTTGAGCTGGGTTTGGGGTCACAGACACCATAAGACTCGAAACACAGTATTCAGCAAAACAAACGAGACCTGTTTTCTCGTGATTTTGGTTTTCCAACGACCTCTGTTCTTGTCTCTGTTGCTTCTGCTTTGGTCGTTTCGTTTCAGAACTGGTAGGTACTGTATTCTGCTGGAAAGGAGTTTTCAGTCTGGTTCCACAAATTAAAACCGACCTCCTATAAATACAAGGTAGGAGCACAAAAGGACGATATTGTCCTGGGCTCGCCTTTTGAGGTACACGTGGCAAATGAGTATTTTTCTCATCTAAGTGAGAAAAATTAAAGGCCATAAATAGAAAAAACATGAAAGGAGAAAAGACATTTGAGGTTATGCCAATGGAAGAATGGAATTTTCATAAATTTTATAAAAATTATTAATTTATTAATTTTTATAATTTAATTTACAAAATTTAATAAAATTATAATTTAAAATTTTTTAAATAAATGTTTAATAAAATTTTAGTGAGAATGATAAGATTAATGCCAAAAAGAGTCAGTCTTTAATTTTTATACAAAAGTAAAAAAGCAAATTAAATGCACTACTTTGTGTTGTAATATATATTAAACTTTGAATTTTATGTCTATTTAAAAGATGTGGAACCCAAGAAATAAAAAATGTAGAACAAAAATATATATGATGTAATAAATACAAAGTTAATGTTATTAATACCACAATTAATAGACTAAAAATTAGAATTGCAACAATAACAAAAATTAAAGAGAAAAAGTAATGAATACTAACTTTAAAGATCCAAAAGTTGACTTGAGAAAATACATTGAGAATTTTTTACGTAAAATTAAAAGAAAGTAATAAAGAGATAAATGTAAAATTAAAAAGTATAAAAATGATAAAAAATAAAATTTATACATTAAATTATAAAAAATAAACAAATTAATTAAAAATAAGATATCTAAATTCATTATCAACGCATACAAAAAAAAAACTTTTATGATTAAAACTTGGTGTCAAAAAAAATGAAAGAAACTTAGGATAAAATGCAAGACGGTAGCACCATCACCTTTGCAAAATCACTAACTTGGAATTCGAATATTTCAATGAGAAAATAAAAATCTAGCCATAAAAAAAAAGAGAAAATAAAAAACCTTGCTAGTCGACGTTGAATTCATGTTTCTTAATTTGACGTACCATTAATTAAATGATTCAAAATCTGAATCATGGTCATTATTATTTATTGATTAAAGGGGGAAGGTATGGTCGATTTGGAAGTTGGACATTGGAAGGCTAAAAAGGCTAAAATGCCTATCGAATATCGACAAGCAACCCCGCGAGGGGTAGCAGGCCCACGTGTTGTCCCAAAACGGTGGGCAGAGACCAGTGAGCTGTGTAAGGGGTTAAAATTACCTGCTCGCCCCTACCGGTATGTTACCGAACAATGCTTGCGTTAGTTGAAAGTTCTAGTCTGGTCCAGACTCCTCGGCATATTCTGCGCTGTCCGTCTGCCACCAATCACGAAGATTGATGTTATGTCCATTTTATGTATATTTTATTACTTTTCTCCTTACTTTCACTTTTTGAACTTTTTAAATGATAATAAATTTTATTTTTTTTAATTTTATTTTTAAAAATTTTAATAAAATATTTGATTTGATATTATATTTAATTTTTTACATACATTTTTTAAAAATGAATTTTTAAAACTAAAAAATAATTATGAAAATATAACATACTATTATTTATAAAAAATATTAAAAACTTTTTAATTATAAAAGGCTAATCAAATAATCATCCATTTGATACAATTATTAAGTATTTAGCTTATTTAATATCAATATTCATAAAGTATTAAACTTTAACATTTATAATCCTAAATATGACATAATGTATTAAATCTTAAAATTTAAAATACTATCTCCTAACCTTTAAGTATTAAAATACTAAAATTTCAATACCTTAAATCTTAAAATTTAAAATCTAAAACTATAGTCATAAAAATTCTAAATTTTAAGATTATAAATCTAAAATTTTTAAATTCTTAACTATGAATATGACATCAAATATTAAATTTTAAAATCTTAAAATTCAAAATAGTACACCCTAATGAAGCTTTAGCATTAAGGTTTTATATTATTTAAGATTTAAGATTTAAATTTTATTTTAAGATTTTTTATTATGATTTAAAATTTAAGTTTTTAAGTATAACAATTTGAGATTTATAGATAAAAATTTAATGTTTGTCATATTTAGAGTTTTAAGACTTTATATTCAAGGCTTAGATTTTAAGTTTTAAATCTTAATATCTAGATTTTAGCACATAAGATTTTAGAATTTAATATTAAGGTTTAGGATTTATAGTTTTTAATTTAAAGTTTTAGGCTTTATTATTTAATGTTTTAGATTTTAAGATTAAAAAATTAATGAACTTTGACATTAAATTAATTAATTAATTAAACATATTAAATTGATTATAATTTAATTGGTGCTTTATTATAAAAGAGCTTTTAAGATTTTTTTAATATAACTATTAGTTACATGAGAAATGTATCATTAATTTTCTCATTTTTAAGTGTACTTATTAAAAAGGTGTAAAAATTATATTAAATTATTTAAGAAAGAATATTACATTAAAATTTTTTAAATAAAAGTTAATCAACACGATCAAATTAAAAGTAGAATAAAGATGTTAAACAAAAATGACCAGAGTTCAATACTGTTTAAGAAAATTTCAAAGAGGTTAAGTGTATTTTACTCTTAGAGTTAAAATATTCAAATTTAAATTTAAGTTTTATATTTTAAAGTTTGGAGTTTAATATTTAGTATACAAGATTTAAAATTTAGTGATTAAAGTTTGAGCCTTTTAAGGATTAAGAGTTAATAATTGGGTGAATGAAGTTTAGAGTGATGCATTACAATTGAGGAAATCCTCACCCACGACAAGGGAAAGCACTGAAATTCAAGAAACCAGAAAATGAAATTATTTGGAGAGTTTGGGGAATTAATAAAGTAATAATGGATTTCATAATTATTGAATAGGGATATTTTATAAATTTTTTATTTTTATAAATTTTACATAAATTATTTAATAATAATATTTAAAAATAATTTTGACGTATAATATAATTGAGATATAAATTATTATATATTAACCGAATTTAAATATTATCATATAATAATTGGTCATCTATAAATTATTTAAAAATTGTAATTTATTTATGATCTGGGTCTATGAGCCAATGATGAAGAGACAGGTGAAAGCAGCAAATTGAAGGGTCCAACTTTATGGGACATTGCTGGATCCCAAAGAATGGACCCACAAGCGTAATTGTGAAGCATGTCAAAAAAGTTATGGCAATGGACCGTCCCAGGTGATTCTGACCGTGGGACCGCAGACAGGCTCATGTACCAGTAATCATGTTTGGAAACATGTAGCCCTCATTAAAATATTATTAAATTGTCATACAATAATTTATAAATAATTTAATTTATAAAATTTAATAAATTTTAAATTATTTTAAATAAATATTTAATAAAATTAAATTAATAAAAATAACAAAATTATCATCGCTTACAAAATTCGAGAGGCCATTAATGTCATTTTAATAAGTTAGAGAAAATTGAATTATAAAATTTTAACGAATAATAATATACATATAAATAAATTTTATATATTTTTTTATATTCTCATTTTTTATTTCTCTTATCTCAAAACTTGTATCATCATATGCCAACTCATTTATTTTACTATTTTCTTTCAATTTTTGTGTTCTTTTCTCAGAAGTAATGATTTAACTGTACATAAAACATTGCATATAAGTTATATATATATATTTATATTTTTACTTTTATGTAAATTTTTTTTATTTGAGAGTTGTGTTGAACTAAAAATTTAAATTAAAACATAAGTGTAATTATAATAAATTTTAAACTTTAAAATTTTAAAATTTACATTCAAAACTTAAAATATTATATTTTAAATCTTAAATTTTAAAGGTTAAATTTTAATTTTTAATTCTTAAAATTTAAAATATAAACTCTAAATTATAATATAAAATATTTATTAAATTAAAATTAAAAAGATGATGAGGCACTTTTCATTAAATGGTGTATATTAATCTTAATTTTTAATTATTTTAAAAAATAAAATATATGTACTTTATATATAAAATATTTTAAAGAATTTAAATCTGCATCAAATTACATCTTGTCAAAAAATTATATTTTATTAAATATTCATTTCTTGTATATAATTTTTGTTAAATGACTTTTTTTACATTTTAAAGCATTATTCTTATTCAAACAAAAAATAATTGTGAGGAGATATTCTTTTAATGTTGGTGAGTGCAGTAGGGCACATATGCCTTGCCTATTTTTTGTTTTTATTTTTAATAAAAATGGAAAATAATATTAAATATATTTGTTTATAAAAAAGTAAAAATATTTTTTAAAATAAAAAAATTTTAAAAAGATATTTTAATATTTTCTGTATAAAATTTTAAAAATAAAAAATATAAATTAAAAATTATAGTAAATTTAAAATCTTTATGTAAATATTAAATTTTAAAATATTAAAATATAAATTTTAAAATTTTAAATCTTAAATTTTAAATCCTAAACTTTATAACTTAAAACTCTAAATTCTAAACTCCCAAAATCTAAAATTTAAACTCCAAACCTCAAATCATAACCCTAAAACTATAATCTTTAAAATCCTAAAAGCCTAAATCCTAAACTTTTACCTCAAACCCTACAACTTAAAGCCCTAAATTCAAAATCTAACCTCTAAATCTCAAAACCTAAAACCCTAAATCTCATATCTCAAAATCCTCAATTTCAAACTACAAAATCCTAAACCTTAAAACTTAAATCTTAATTAATAAACCAAATACATTTTTATTATTTTTAAATAAAATTTAATTGATGTAAATTACCTACATTTTTATTTTTAAATCAAAATTTATTTTTAATAAAAATAAATTTAAATAAAAATAAAAAATACTTTCGTAATCCCAATGCACTCTTATTTCTCCAATTTTCATTTTCTTTCTCCAATGTTTCTCACTACACTTTTTAGAATACCCTATATACCCTTGAACTTAAACACTTAATCTTCAAGCGTTGTAGAACTCAAATAATAAGAAAAGCTGTTTTGACGCTGCGTTGCATTGCTTGTGAAGCACTATCAAAGCAGTTAAAAAGTATTTTCATAACCCATCAGTGAAACTCAAATGGTATTTATATTGACAACACTTCTCATCTGAGTATAAGACTATTAATTCTAGTATCCAACCATATATTAACATGTGACAGTCTATCTGCCCAAAATTTAGACTTTGACAATCTTGTATTTTGTAAGGGTTTGGTTTCATGAATTTAGTGGGATGTTTTTCTTTTCTCCAAAATAGTAGAAGTACGGGTCAAAGTGAAAAATGGGCTAGTTCATAAAAGAAACCAAGTTTATCACTCCAGGGAAGTCTCATTGAAAATATTATCAACAGATAAATGATTGAAAATGAAAGGCCATCTGTTTGTAGAACCAAAGAATATTCTGCTCCACACTTCAAAATACATTCCAATCTTCCATAAATGAAACATTTGAAAGATCAATGAGTCGGGGGAGGGACAGAAATGATTTACAAGCTCGTCCTTTTCAAGTAATACAAACCTGGAAACACTCCACAGAGAATAAGGCGCATAAACACTTGCTCATAGTCTAGTCAACCCAGCGTGTAACACCATCTTCGCCTACAGTCGCCAGTATCTCAATGCGTACGTCCAAAACAGCCTGCAATTAATATCAACAAGAGCGAGAGGATAGGCCGAAATCAACTAAATCAGTAGTTTAAGAAGAAATTATAAACTAAATCCTCTACTAATATTTATGTTTTACCAAAAAATTTCAAAAACCAGATATTTTAAACCTGTCAAATGACAATACATCATACATGTAATGTACAGGGAGATAGTCAGATAGCCTGGTACAGTTAATTGATAAAAGAACCAACCGGCAGACTCCAGCACACAGCCAAGGAACACATGTCAAGGGAAATTTAACGGACAAAGCATCAAGACCATGTTTTGCAAACATGCAATTATATAAATCCCAAAAGAGTTTCCAATGTAAAACTTCGTGTAAAATATGATGTCTTCATGTCAACCAAAGATGAAGACAGAAGAAAGACAAACCAAGAGACAAAAGGAGCTCGAGAGTCATTCTTAGATCTTTCCCTTCTTCACTTTGTTCCTATGATTTGAGAACTGCTTCCAGGAAAATAATTATAGAACATGGCTGTAAAACACATTTTAGGATATCCTCAAACCATATGCAGCCAGCGAAAAACTAGGTTACCTGACTGACAGAAAAAACTATCCCAATCCCATTCAACTTTGCTGTAAACCTAATTAGTTACTTCCAGTTACGTAAATCAAAAAGGGTATCTCCAATTCAAGCCACTATACGTGTCAAACAAATTATACTACAGAATCATATAAAGATAACAAAGGGAACTTACTGACGAATTTCTACAGTTGACCAGCCTACAATCCTGCATGGAACCTTCTAGTGTCCAATTCTCCCAAACATCAAAACTATGACTGGCAAATACAAATTCCATTCTTCTATTAATCTGCAAAATGAAATGGACCTTTATAACCAAACTGAATGCACCAATTGTATAAGGAATGTAGTCTAAATTATAGGTCGGGAGAAATATGTCCAAATCTTCAGCCCTAAATTTAGATTAATTATACGAAAGCAGAAACAGTGAGGAATACCAAATTTTTAGCATTTAATACAATGTAGTCTTCTTTCTTTTTTTTTTTTGTTTTTTTGGTCAAACTGAAACTCTTAGCATTATAAAGTAATTACCTGCAATAACTTTCCACCAGCGGCAAGAGATCTCAAACCAATTGTATCCTGAAGCAAATGCATTGATATCCTAATATCAGCTTAAGAAGAAGCTAAAGATTTGACACAACTTATACTACTCTAATTTGCTATTTGAGACATATGCTCCATAGGTAAGAGCCCTGTTGAAACAAACCTTGCTTCTGAAGATGATGAGGAACTGAGCAGCAGGGTCTCTTTTTGAAACATTTGACATGGAGTCCAGAAACCAACCTCCACCTTTAACTCTTTGCCTCGAGACATGGAGTGCAGGGCGGTCTCTTGCATAAAGAGCTATAACATAGCCATCTCTCAAAAGTTCACTACAGTTTCCACTAAGGCTCATGCTTGACTTTAGTAGTTGGTTGGAAGCTGATTCTTGCAAAGACTCTATTGGTGTTTTTCTACTTCTCGAGTCTTCAGGGGAAGCACACCGAGAGCTGGAGCTCAAAGCTTGGTCTGTGCCACTCATAGCAGTATCATCTTCTCTCTGAGATATACTTTCTTTCTCCAGTGCCAAAGGATCTTTTTGTTGGGACTTTTGGCGTATATGCCTCTTTTTGGCCTTTTTACCTGACCTACTGCGCCTTCCTTCAGATCGAGTAGTGGTACTCTGAGTTAAACCTGAAGCCTGATGCTGGGAGGAAGACTCTTTCGTTTGATTAGCTCCTTTCTTTTGGGAGCTTTCAGGGCTTAAGTGAATATCATCTGTCATTTCTCGAACAACTAGCTGCAGAGCATTTTCCTTGTCTTGCTGGTCAGACTGTTCGTTTTCATCACCCACTTCACTCTCCTCTTCTTCCTCATCAGATACAGCATTTTTTGGAATAATTCCATCAAAGAAGAATGTCTGCAATATAGAAATAGCTTTCTCCCTTATCTCCATCCAAACTTCTTCACTGTAATCTGCACTTCGCGGAAGTATCAACACATTAGGCATCTCCTTTACCTGAAGCAGACATGAAGTAAATTAATTTCCCCTATATATTATGTAACAGACTACAATAAACATATGGCCACAAGCAACAAGGCAATAGCAACCCAATCAAGTTGATTAACTTTAGCACATCTATACTTATTTCAACAAACATTTTCACCCATTATATTCTTGTTATGATAACACAAGTTGAAGTATGTGTTGCTTTTGGGTAACACCTACATCCTCTCCGAACCATTTTAATAATTTCCACCTTTCCCTTTGTTCTTTTACCCTTCATTTGCCTTCTTTTTTTTTTTTGGTTGGAGGGTTATAACTTCTTCAATTAGGCCAGTAATGTTAGTGATAGTGATTTTTAAAGTATATGCCGTCCAAAGTAGAAAATATGTTGTTTATCATGCGGAGTCTGAAGGTATGCGTATTTCACACAAATACATAGATGCATAGACAGAAAATGCACAAATGTGCGTAAGGGCATGCATGCCCTGGCATGGTTATGGGCTGCCACCCCATACTCAACCAGAAAACAACTACCTCAAGGGTCACTAACAACAACATTTATTACAACAAGGTGACACTTGAAAGTTTAGAAGACCAAAACAATTTCATAAGCATGCAAGGGAACAATGAAACGAGTGAAGAACATGCAAAATTTCTTCCAAGAGTAAAAGTGGGAGTAAGATTCATTCAGTACACTAATTTCTTATGGACGCCTGTATCCAACCTTGTAAATTAAAGAATTCCAAACCAAAAATTACAATACCCATGCTTCCATCCACTGGGGCCCTTCTGCACCATCCAAGGCACATCCAGCTAAGCTTCCATCAATCAAGAGCTGCTTTACAGCACAATCATCCAATAGCTGACTACTGCCCGTATTTACAAGAAAAGCTCCTATGAAAATATTAGAAAATTAAAGATCCAATTGAAGGATAAGAAGGATATGATGAAGGAAGTAAAGGAGGATATCTGAAATATGAAAGTGCATATACCAGGCTTTATATGTTGAAGACATTCGGCATTGATGATCTGGATTGTTTCATTTGTTAAAGCACAATGAAGTGATATAAGGTCACTTGCGGCAAGTAAATCATTCAGAGTATCCATTTTTCGTGCTGCGGCAGGGAAGTTTATAGAAGACCGGTTGACTTTTCCTTTTCCCTTCAAGTGGACGGTTGAGAAGAAAATTAGCACACAAAGACTAGCAAGTCAAGAAGCAGAGCGCTGAAGAGACATGTAGAAATTATATGCAAGACAAAAAGAAATTCCAAGCGATGTGTAACCAACAACAGCAGGAACCAAGCTACATGTCATAACATAAACAACCCCATAAACAATTAGTACAAAATAATCATTAAGTTCTACTATTGACGGGCTAATCATGAAATTCAAACCGAAAATACTAGCTCTATTTCAGTTCAATCTAATACTAATTATTTCTATTAAGTTTAAAATAAAACTTCTTTTGAAATTAAGTAACAGATGCTATCCCAAAAAAATTGATAATTGCAACAACTCCGCATTGAACGGGAGTATAGATGAAGAAGATACCTGCCGAACATCGAAATAAAGCACGCTCATTTTGAAGGCCAAGCTCCGAGTGGCCAAAGACCTAGCTGAAGCGGATCTACCTATGATCCCCAACACCAGGCCCCGGCAGCGTCTCATTCCTCGGCAAAGCGGCTGCACCGAGCCAAGCCATCCGGAAGCTGAGAGGGCGTGGCGAGAGAGGAGATGAGTCCGGCGCAGCAAGCCAAGGAATAGCGCCATGACAGTGTCAGCGATCTCCTCGGCGCGGGAGGTGTCAACATGGACAAGCCGGAGTCCCAGGTCATTGGCTAGGGTAGAGTCGACGGAGCGGTCAGCTGAGCCAAGGCAGAGAATGAGCTGATAAGGACGGAGGCGACGCTGAGCAGCGCGTGGGAGGTAAGCGAGGGAGTGAAGTACGACCGCAGAAGCCGACTCGATCTTGCCTTCTGCTAATCTGCTGAGCGGGACGTGCTCGACGGTGGCGACGCCGGCAAGGGAATCCTGCTCCAAGGCGCAATCTTCGATGCAGTTGAGGGTTACCACTAGAGGGAGAGGCGTAGGGGTGTTACGGTGAGACATTGCCGCAGAGGATCTGAGATGCCGCCTCCTTGGATCTTGTTGTGCAACCGTCCCAAATGCCACTCCCCAGGGCAGTTATGGCGGTCTACTGATTAGGGTTTATGCAGGTAATTTTGAGCACTTTCCGTGGCAAAGATTTCAAATTCATGGAGCTTCGTGCTGGTGAGAGGTTCTCTTCCTGCAGTCGAGGCCGACGATACCGCAGAGTGGTGAGCAGTTGATTTCATTGCAGCGCTCAACTGTCTAAATTCTGATCTAATCGAAGAAATGCCCTCCTAATTTAATGTAATTCAATATTTTCCCTAATTGATATTTATATCAGGTCAGCGGAGTATCATTAAGAATATTCCCCTTATTTTAGGCTAAAATCTAAAGATTTTTCTTTAGTTTTATTTTATTTGAAAAAAATTAATCTCATATTTTTTAATTAAATTCAATAAATTTAATTATATAAATTTTATGTTATAATAAATTAAAAAATAAAATTATATAAATTGTGATACTTATTTTATTTTTAAATAGACTCATTAATCATGTACTTTCAATTCGTAAAGACACATCCAATTTTTTTTTTTTTTTTGGAGAGAACCATATTCAACTTTTACTTTGTTAGTAAGTTAACAATTTGGATTTTGATCACTCAAAACATGCAAATAAGATGAATTTAGTTTTTAAAATAGTTTTACTGTATAAGTTAATTTTTGATTATTTGAACTCACTATAGAACTTAATAAAATAAATAATTTTATGATTTGAAATATTTAAGTGATTTACTAAAACAATAAATAATTTTACAAAAGATTATTAAAGGGAATAGTATTAAAAATTAATAAAACCATAAAATGAAAGAATCTAAACTGGAACATAATTTCTAAATATGATAACTATGTAATTTCTAACATTTTCTTTCTTATAAATCATCTAAATATTTTTATATAAAATCATATTTAGGCATAAAACCTAAATACAAAAAAAAAGTAAATGGTATCTTCCATACTTTTTATTTTCAAATTATATTTTTCAACTTTCTTTTAGCTTGAATTATTTCCCAATTATTTAGTGCTACATTTCATTCCTTAGTACTGTGGTTATGAGCATAGTCATCCCTCAATATTTAAGAAAAGTTTCTCTCACAAAATACCTTCTCTATGCAAAGATATGGAACAATGTTGCACTGACAGGCCACTGTGTTACTGTTCTTGTGCAGCAAAGGTGCCTTTCGACTTCAAACATGATTCTTGTTTGTCTTCTAGCATATGGTTGCACCCTTGAAGTCAGTAGTCTACTTACCAAAAAACACTTTAGCATGATCTATAATCATGACATGCATATAGAAATGCCATTTTTTAGTTAAATAGGAAGGAACTCTGCTAATAAAATGATATGACCCTTGAATTTACGTGATTGATCTGTAGATCTTGAGATGTCTCCGTATTTGTTGAAAGATAATGTCCCAAGATTTGGCAACCACGCATGAGAAGAAATTAGAGACTAAATGTAGAGAAGTAAAGAAAGAAAAGGAAAAAGATGAATAATGGTAAGAGAAGATTGGGTATTAAGGATTTTGTTGTTAATTTCAACTAAATTTTATTAAATATTAATTTATAAAAAAAATTAAAATTATTAAATTTAATAAATTTCAATAATTGAATTGTTAAACCAAACAAATTCCATGATAAGAATAAAGGTGGGAGATGAAATACTAGTAGACAAAGGGTAAGATAACAAGTGCTTGATGAGAGATAGGATGAACATCTCTCAGAGTAGTAGAGAGAAGGAAGCTTCAATGAGAGGAAGGAGGGGCTCCGACACAGAAAGAGAGAAGAGAGGAGGGGGTTGAGGTGCAGCACTGGGAAAACCCTAAATGAGAGATGGAATGTTCTTGCATAGGACCTATACAGAATACGGGGTTTGAGTCCCATAAACAGCACATAATGCTTTGAGGCATGGATTGGGACGTTCTACTGTTGGGGATCCCATACAATTTATAACTTGTGTTTATTTTTTATGTGAGTTTCAAATATTCTCTTTCACTTATCTTAAACTCTTATATTTCTTTCTTTCTATCTCTAACATCTTGGCCTGCAGATGCTTAGCACTTGCAGTCAATCCTAATTCAAGATAAGGATCTTCTGCCATTATGCAGAAGGTAATGAGAGACAAAAAAACGTAAAATTAAAAGAAAAAAATAATGAAAAAATAAAATTTATATATTAAATTATTAAAAAAAGAAGCCACCAAAGTCAACCAATTCACAACACCTACAACCTGCGCAGGTCTTCCTCTCTTTCTGGGTGCACACTATTCAATTTCAGAAAAACTGGAGGGGATCTAATCAAGTTTCAAATAGCCTTCACGATCCCAAATCCATAGGGCATGCACAAGGGCAGTGTTATATAAGTGAAACTCCATACCCACGTCCCCATAGCAAGAACAGCACCAAAGAACACAATGAGATCCTGTATCTTGTTACCAACCCTTGCTGTGAACTACATGTACAGATAATGAACCGCATGCAACTATGCAAGGGAATATGGAATTGATCACTAGTTACTAGGCTTCTTTCTTCTATATGCAAATATTTTCTCATTCCCATGAACAAGTATGCAGCTCAAAACTATTGAATTGTATAGAAAGAACTATTACAGAAAGTTATGATTAAAGGAATAACGTGTTAATATAGGAAGTAGACAACACATATATACTTGTCAAAATTACAGGAAGAGACACAAGATATCTACAAGACACTACAAACTCATCACGTTCACAACCCCACACAAGCATAATTCACCCCCTGAACACTGTTTCTTGCAGGAACACCAGATCCTCCATGCTGTTTTTTTTGTTTTTTTTATTATCATTATTACCTATTGTGCTGCAGAATCAGATAGAATTTACATCAAACGCATGTCTATTTGACAGACGAAACACTGAGTATATATGCTTCAAAGCAGCCCAATCTGAATGAGACAGAAGAATACCAGTCTCTCTTCAGAAGTTTATGCCAGGGAAGTTACAAAACTGAACAATGCACAGCCTCCACTCATCTGCAAAACTTAGGCTTCATGCATTCAAGTTATCAGGATTTGAATACATTAATCTTTGTCCGGGAGCATCCCAAACATACAGTGAACTCCAAAACTTTTTGCACTTCCCATTGAACTAGAATAACAAATTCCTGATTAACAACTCAGAAAAATCTCCTCCTAAATGTCCTTGTTGTTACTTGATAAGAACGTATTAGCAGTCCAACACCAACACCAACTCCTAGACACACCCCAAGACCAATCCCAACACCAACTCTAACACCAGCATTAAACCATGAAAGTTGTCCATCCTCACCAGGATACATGTCTTGAGAGTAGAAACCATGCCCCATCTTTCCATCAGATTCATAACCGTCAACTTCTGACCCTGTGCTCTGCAGAGAAAAAGATATCATCATTTAATAATAATTCCTTTTCCAGAAATACAAAGGCTCGGGTAATTCTAATTCAACCTCTCCTACGACCCTACCCATATCTTACCAATTGAATTGAGAACATCAACAAGTTAAACTATTTAAATCTAGGAAACTAACAATCACAACTAACCC
Source organism: Dicorynia guianensis (assembly GCA_037013595.1). NCBI lineage: Eukaryota > Viridiplantae > Streptophyta > Magnoliopsida > Fabales > Fabaceae > Dicorynia > Dicorynia guianensis. Next base: position 30,667,745 of record JASUAB010000014.1, read on the forward strand.
TAAGAATTCACGGAAACCTCTTCAACTAGTTTGATTTAAAAAAAAAAATACAGCTCTTAGGACAATTAAAACAAAGTAAAAACTTAGAGCAAACACAAGTTTTCAAAAACAGCCTTCAGAATATATATCAGATAAACAAACTCAGATTGCATAACATCAACAAATTTGTTCTGCACTTGTCAATATACAAGAGAGGGGAGGGGAGAATATTAATTTTCCAAAGGTGTTATACTCTTCCTTTAAATAAAAAAGAGAAAAATGTACATATTCCCTTTCAACTTTAAGTTGTTTGTAAATACACCTCAACTATACAAGTCGACAAGTATATCCCTTTATTCATATACTTTAATATTATCTTATTATTTATAAAAGATTCTTAGGCAGCAGTTATATAAGATTGTATGCCTTATATCACTAATTTATGAAAAAATTACCATATACTATAACCAAAGTAGGAACATTTATCTTAAAGAAAGGAAAGAAAAAATAAAACATGGAGTTGGAAATTGATTTACCATTTACAACAACCTTATGCTTTTGTTTTTCTAATTTGAGTTCATCTAAATAGTCAATAAAAAAAATCATATGCATAAGTAATTACATACAAGTCATACAACTGTTAACATTTAACGGTATACCACTGGAAATGGTATGTTTTATATTGTTTTGATAGTTGAAAAGGTATATTTATATTGTTCTAATAGTTCAAAAAGTGCACTTGCCAACTTTTATAGTTGGGGGGAAGTACTTGCAAATAACCGAAAGTTGATAGGGGTGAATATACATTTTTTCCAATAAAAAATGCTGCCACATACACCTATCCTTCCTTGTTCAGCACAAGAAATCAACCCTAACAGCAAAATATTTTATAAGCAACAAGATACATGCAATGCAAACAGCAGAGAATAATTTCCACCAAAGTAAAACAGGAAAAAAAACAGGTTTTGTATAAACATTACTCTACGGAGTCCCCCCCCCCCCCCCCCCCAATCGCCCATTTTATTGAAAACATGAGCTAAATAAAAAAATTACAACATAATTGCATGCCAAGCCTGGTCATCTTCCTTCACAAAAGAGCATAAAGGAACAACTAAAAGAAGGGTTATTATTTGATTCCAAACAAACATAACTTTTAAGTATTATTAGAATAAAAGGTGAAGACTGGCTGTAATAGACAACAGCTAGCACAAAAACTAAATGATTGAGTTTCACTCATCAGCAATATATAAACTAAGGATTAAGGTTAAAATAATCTTAATGGAATTCATGAATGAGGAGAATTCATTGTACTATTGAGAAAGGTAAGATTTGATTTTGGATAAAAATTTATGGCGCCGTTTGATCCATATAGCAGACCCCACCAGTGTAAAAAGACTCAGTCTTCTGATGTTGTTGTATTGAGAAAGGTAAGAAGCGTATTAACATAATAAGTAATAGTTGCAATGAAGATAAAAATATATCACATACAACTGAATAATTAATTCATTTGAAAAACTGAATTGAGACACAATATCATTATCGCAGTAATAAGTGAAACCTGCAATTTCCGGTGGCCAATCAATCCATTAAAGGTCTTGCTCTCCTTCTCCATTTCCTCATCTTCAGGAATCGCATCCAGCATGCCATGCCTAACTCCTTTCCTCCTTGGAACCATCTGAATCATCTTTGTCAGAATCACCGGGACACCAGAGCAACACCCAGCAACATATACTTCAATAGAAGGTGCCGTGACTCCAAGCTTCGGCTGAAAGAACGCCGACGAACCCGATTCGATTGACATCGCCACGTGACAGTCCATACTCCAACCCGTCCTCGAATCGTTCCCCAACCCAACATTCCCATTGGTCCAATTCGCTTCCATTCGCTCCAAAGACCCACAGAGAATCAAACACTCGTTCTCGTACACCTCGAATTCGACACTGCCCGTGAGCCGAACGTTATCGGTGCTCACATACGTTACCTCCGAAGATTCCTTATCGACCCGATCCCGCCGGAGCGTCAAAGACGCAGCCTCCGACGCGGGTATGCAAGACCCATTCATTTCCAGCGAAACCCCAATCTCCCGGCGGCGATGGCAGAGCGTGAGGTGGTCAGGGATGCTATCGATCACAATGGGTGAAATACGAACATAGAAGAGCCTGATTTCGAGCCAAGCCGAATGGTTAAGGGATAAGCCATTGAGAAAATTGAACGAATTTGCAGACTTCGAAATTGCCATTGAAGAATCTTCCTCCAGTTGATGCATAGAAATAATAGACCGCAACGGTCAAAAACCCAGGAAAAAAGAGCAAAAATTAAGACTAAGAACGAAAAAAAAATTCAAAAACCAGTAATAACAATTATTGTGTATCGAAGGAAGAATGGATTTAGATTCGGGAAACACAGTTAGGTGCTAATTTTCTGGAGACGTGGTGGAAGACAGGAAATTCTCAATTCCCTGGAGAAGAAAACCGTGCGAAAATTGGGGGTTTTAGTAAACAACAACCCCTTAGACAGGTTTTTGGCTTCGATTCGAAAAGGTTAAAATTTTCAGGTCTGAGGGGCGTGGGATATTTTTAGACGGAGCCAAAGGGGAAGAAGAGGCAAGACCACGTACGACTCGCGTCGTTTGGCGTGGACATCTTTTGTCGGAGCAGTACAGGGAGCTAATAAACGACAACCTACGTCTGTTTTTGGGTTGATGACTGATTATCATACTCATACCAGGATTTTCACTTCTTGACACATATGCTGCTATAGTACAGCTCATCCTCGTCATGGATGAAAAGTGATAGGGTTATCTAATTTACGTTTTAATAAGTTTTTGTACATATTTTTTAAAATATTGTAAAATAATTTTTAAAATATTATAAAAATTTATAATTTTAATATATACAAAAAATATAAAAATAATAGTACCCTCATAAATTGATCTGTCCAATATTAATGTCAACCTAAAACATTGAATATTTTTTTATTCTAAAATATATGTAAAATTTTAAATTTAAATTTAAAAATTAAAAAGTTAAAATAACACTAAGTGCTATTGTTTTATTAAAATGTTGGTCATTGCATAAGTTTAATAGGAAAATGTTAGTGATGGAGAGTAGGATTTAAATTTTTTAACTTTCTTTTTTTTATTTTAATTATTTTTTTTTAAATTTAATAAATAAGACTTATTTTTTTTCATTACCTTTTCTCTCTTTTAATTTTTTTCTTCTCACTCTTAAGATCCTCTTGCGGAGGATCCTAATTTGGGGAGAGTGAATATTTCCTTACATCTAAACATAACTTTTAAAAAAGAGTAAAAATATGAGAATATATGTAATTTATATACAAAATTTATATATACATATATTACCTTATTTCATAAAGGTGTATTAAGATGTTGAAATCAACTACCTAAAATATAAAAGAGAAATGAATTTTCACATATAAAATTAAGTAAATATATATATGAGAGAAAGCAAAAGAAATTAATATTATAATATTATAATATCAATAAACAGATTGGTGGTAGAAAGACAAAGCCTCATTTTTGGTTTCTTCGTTTCAAGTAAGCTTTGTTCAGTGAAGACACATTTAGGATAATATTATAATTGCATAAGAAATTATCCATTTTATACAATGGATGCGTGATAGACACACCTTTATGGCCATTAAAGTAGATTTAAAAAAGGCTTATAATAAATTAAAATAACCTTTAATTAGGGATGTACTACAGGAAATTTAATTACTGGATTGGCTTGCATCATTACCAAAAAAAAGGTGAATGTAATGTGGAATGGAGAGAAGACAAAAAGCCTTTAAATGAACAAGGGAAATTCGTCAAGGAAATCCCTTATCCCCTTACATTTTTGTATTGTGCATGGAAAAGCTGACACACATGGTACTAGACTACATGGTGTAGACACCTAATTTTGTCCGGACTCTAAAAATTAAAGTGGACCCATGCATAAATTCTAAAATTATCCTACTTGTATATATATTTTTCTAGAAATTAATTGAGTAAAAATCAAAAATTTAAAGATAGTTTTGGGTCTCAAATGTGAACAATATTGCTAAAGAAATAATTAAAAAAATAATAAAAAAAATAAAAAATTAGAAAAAAAAGGGAAAAGAGAATAAAAGGAAAAGGAAGTGTAAAAAGGAAAGTTGAAAAATCAAAGAAGGTGGGATGGTTGTTGGCCGTAGGAGAAAGAAGAAAAAAGTGAAGAAGAAGACAAAACCAAAAAGAAAAGAGGGAAGAGGAAGGAGAAAATTGGAGCCGTGAGTGAAGAAAAAAAAGAGAAGGAGGCCGAAAGTTTTGACTTCCAAGGAGGTGTCGGCATGCCGCTAAAAAAGGGAAGGATGAAATTATGAAAAATGAGACAACAAGGTAGAAAATAAGGCCAAATATTTTGACATTTCAGGAGGAATAGGTGTGCGTGAAAGAAAAAAGGCTTCACCACCTTTGACAGGGGAGAGGGGAGCCTTCACCCGGGGATTCTACCCTCACCTACGGGGAACTTGAAAAAAGGAGGAGCTTACGCTTTCAAGGAGGGCGAGATTCAGAGAAAAAAGAGAACCCGAGAGAGAACGGAGGAAAAAGGGGAGAGAAAAACACAGAGAATATACGAGTGCAAAGTTAGAGAGGGAATTCAGAGAGAGCAAGCCCGAGAGAGTGCAAGAGTAGGAAGGAAAAAAGAGAGTGAGAATCAGAAACACTTGGGCCGAGAGGAAGAAACAGAGGGTGTGGCGTTGAGAGATAAGGTGAGAAAACTCTTTTCTCATTTGGTTAAGCAAAGTCCCCACAACTAAAAGCCAGGGACTTACGCACGTAGACCGAGAGAGTTACAGTTGGGCGCGCAAAGACAGGCTCTTCAGTTTGCTGGTAACTCTGCATAAAGAGGAGGAAAAGGGTGCACTCGCTTTGGTATGCGTCTCATCTGTTCTTTGATGGAGTCTAGCTTTCATATCCCTTTTTAGTTCATATCTCTGTTTATAATGACTTTACCATATTGTTATGTAGCTAGAATGCATGTTGATTGATGTGGCTAGAATGTATGTTGATTGAACTCGAGGACATATGAGTTTGGGAAGTAAAAAAATAGAGGGCTGAAACTTCGTTAGAAAGGTTGCAAAAACTGCGCCTGCGGGCGCACTTGGAAAGAAGAAGGGTGCACCGCACCCTTTATGGGGTGTGGTGCACCCAATAATGGTCTTTTAAAAATAATTCAGGAAAAATAAAATATTTTAAAAAAATAAAAGAAAATATACAGTTGAAACAAGCATTTTTTAAGAAAATTTTTGGTACTAGTTACAAAAATTTTAGATGAAGAATGCAACGCTTAACTGTATTATTTCTATCTTTTTATCTCATTTCAAAAAAATGTAAAAAAAAATTGATTTTGCGAAAAAATATTCTTATTGTGTCATTTGATCCAGCAAACTTGATTCTATTTTTCAAAAAATGTTGAAAGTTGAATAGAAGAAGAATCGTAAATTCATCAGTATCACTATTTAAATATAATATAAGTGATTTAAAAAAAAAAGAAAAAAAAAATAAAAAAAGGGAGCCAAAAGTCGGCCATGCTTCTTGAATTCACGGCATGGGCTTTGGCCCATGCCGTGATGTCCCCTTTCTTTTTTTTTAAAAAAATAATAATAAAAATAAAAATATAATATAATAATATAATAATAAAAAATTAAAAAATTTAAAAAGGGACAGAAAATTTTAGAGTCATAATTTTATAAAAAAAAATGATATAAAGGGTTTTAGGAGGATTATTCATATTTCAAAATGTCTTTGAGCTTCAAATCCCTGATTAATCCAATGATGGTCGTTGGTACAGTTGACGAAAGTGACTGTAACTAACTATCTGGAGGGAATTACGTTATGAATTATATTGGAGAAATTGATATAATTCGTATGACGTGATTAGCATTCTCACTTTAAAACCCATTACCTTTTCCTGAAATCCAACCTGGTTCTTTTAAATCCTATCCCTTCAAGTGCCATGATACAGGCGGTTGACGAAAGTGTCCACTGTTGACCTTTTCCAAAATAATACGTCATGGATTAAGTTGAAGAAATTGACAAAATCCTTATGACGTGACTAAACCTTATTCCTCCTAAAAATCCCCCAAAATCATTGCCAATTCAAACCTGATCTTTTCCGGGTCGCCGCAACCCCGCGTCGCGATGTACGACATGTTAAAGTGAGAAAAATAAAATAGAAATAGAATGAAAATTTTCATAAAATCATCTTTAAAGAACCTGATCTGGAATAGAGATGGGATTTTCTAAAGAATATTAAAACCCTGATCTGGAATAGAGATGGAATTTTTCAGAAATATTAAAACCCTGATCTGGAATAGAGATGGGATTTTTCAGAATTATTTTTAAACCCTGATCTGGAATAGAGGCGGGATTTTTCTAAAAATTATTTTTAAAACCCTGATCTGGAATAGAGGCGGGACTTTTCAGAATTATAATCAAAACCCTGATCTGGAATAGAGATGGAATTTTCCTGAAATCATTTTCAAATCCCAAACTGGAATAGAAAGGGGATTTGCATGAAGTAATTAATTAAATATTCTAACCCGGAATGGGTAAGAATTATCTTTTCAGAAATATTCATTTTCCAACCCGGAATAAGTAAGAATTGCGATTTTTGAAAATATTCATTTAAAACCAACATTAATTAAATCAAGTGAATTAATAAGATCATTCTTGGTACCGAAAGGGCGTTTAGGGTGCTAACACCTTCCCTAACACGTAATCAACCCCCGAACTCAATCTTTTAAACGTAGACCATTTTTAATTAGGTGTCCGATCTCACCTTAGATAACTTAGGTCGGTGGCGACTTCACAAATCACAAAACAAAAGAAATTTTCCAGGGTCGACACATGGCAACAGGCAAATGGAGTCCAATTAGGGTGGACAGAATAGGACTCAAGATTTGTTATTTAATGTTTGCTAATGATTTATTGTTGTTTGTAGAAGTACATATAACACAGATGGAGTGCATTTTGGAGTGTATTTCAACTTTCTGTGCTATGTCAGGACAGAAGGAAAGTAATTCTAAAACAAGTATCTATTTTTAATGAAATGTCGAAGAAGTTGTTGAGACAATTCTTTCCAGTAGTGCATTTAAAAGAGTGCATAATGTACGTAAAAGTCTGGGATCTCTAATACAACATGGAAGAGTCACTAAATATTTGTATTCGGAAGTTATTGATCGGGTGCATGCTATAAACCTGATGGTTGGAAGGATCAATGCCTTTCCTTTGCTGGAAGAGTTGTCTTAGCACAAGCTGTCATCTCTTCCATCCCATTATATCACATGCAAAATAATAAAATCCCTGTGAGAGTATGTAATGAAATTGAAAAATTATAAAGAAATTTTATTTGGGGTGATACCGTGGAGAAAAAGCAAGCTCATATAGTGAGTTGGGATAAGATTTGCACGCCTAAGAGCTTGAGGGGTCTCGGCATTAGAAGATTGACTCTGATGAATGAGACATTCTTATTAAAACTGTTGTGGAACTTTATGAAGAGATGAGGATTTGGGGATAAGGGTCCTGAAAACCAAATATGGGAGACGCCATAGAAATGACAATGGACCTACTGCCAAAGCTTATGAGTCAAGATTGTCGAAAGCATTGTGTAATATGTGGCGTATGTTTCAAAAGATGCTGAGAAAAGATATAGGGGATGGAACTGCAACTCTGCTCTGGAGTGATATTTGGTTACCTCATAACCAGCGCTCATCACTAGAGCATCATAACCTCTACCCCCAGGGTCATGTCTAACACTGTGGCTGATAATGTGACTTCTCACAGTGAATGGATTTTCTGATGATGGTTCCATATTTGAATGATGGGGAATTACAACAAATAAAAGCAGTATTAGCCCAAAGACGAGATGATGGGAAAGATAAACTCATGTAGATGGGAGCGAATGGGTGCTGCACTGTTAAACAAGCTTATATATTATGAGTTAACAGGATATCCTGAATAGGTGGGGACTAGGTATGGAAGTCCGTTTAGGGCTGGTTTTGTTCACCGCGTATAAAGACTTTTTGTTGGAAAGTCATACATGGGAATCTTGGAACGAGGCAGAGGCTTAGTTCATGGAGTTCTCTCTCGCCTATGTGTCCTGTGTGCTGGAAGGAAGAAGAATCTCTACTGCATAGTCTAAGAGATTTTGAAGAAGCCCGTAAAGTTTCGGTACACTTGTTACCGGGTTATCGTCATAGAGATTTTTTTCGGGACGACATTCTATCCTAGTGCAATGTCAATATTACAGGCAGCAGTTCTAATGACAACAAAACCAGAGATGGAAAAATGTCTTTATGGTGAATGGCTGGATGTTATGGACGTGAAGAAACAAAACCGTCCACGATCAACAATTCCATCGGCCTGATCATGGCCAGATCAACATCATGCAGTACGTTAATAATCTTCATGAAGCCATAAATGAGCGTGAGAACATCTTTGAAAAATGTTAAGCCTCAGTCTCATCTGCTATCACGTATCACGTCTTGGTTTCAGAAAGAATGGGAAGTCAGTTTCTCATTTGTATACAGAGAGGCAAATGAATGTGCCAATTGGCTAGCAGCTCAAGCCGTAGCAGAGAATGGAGGATACCGGATTCTGAATGAGATGCCAAGGAGTTTCCGTAAGCATTTTCAGGCAGACTTGTTAGGGATTGCTCATGTAGCTTTGTTTCTGTTTCTGGGCCTTATGCCTCGTGTTCGTACCAAAGGAAAAAAAAAAAACTTGACCATAAATCAAGAAAAAATCCTTAGTTTCAAGTATAAAAGGGAAAGTTGAGGCTTTGATATGAGGGAAGCGATGAAAGATGATAATGTCTAGGGTAAAATATAGTAACAGTTTGTGCTGTCATGCAGAAAAGAAATTTTGCTTTTTATTTTCTTCACTTGAATATGTCATAATTTTTTGCCATTCAAATTTATATAAATTACAATTATATGTAATAATTACATTATACTTGCATTCAACAGCCATGGTATTTATTGTACAAAAAAAAAAACATACATACTATTTACTAGCCTATTTTAACTAAAAATTAAAAAAAATTAATTAAATGATGTGATTTTTTCATTTCTTTATAAGAATTATTCATAAAATTATAAATCATTATCGAGAAAAACTTTTTATTTTAAGTTCTCTGCCCCCGTCTGATCAAAATTTGCCGATAATATTGATTATTATTATTTTAAGTGGAAAATTATTTTCTGTGAGTTTTGAGATAGAAGAAAGGCGTTAATTACTTTTTAGGTAATGCTATAAACAAAATAAAAATCAATACAACAAAATTATTAATTTATTAACGGAGACTCAACGATCCAACTCTCTGTAATCTGAGATTTATGCCTTTTTTTCTTGGTCATTTTTTTGGATAAACTATTTCTAATATAAGAAGTATAATATTTTGTCGAATACAAATTGCCTTTATGTACTTGAGTAATGCAGTCACAATTCACAATATATATCAGCATTCACAAAGAGAGAACTAACTCCACCTAAAGAAGTTGCCATAAATAGATAGGTCTGCAAGCTTTTTAATTTTGTAATTTCACAATTAAGTTTGTATGGCTTACTCAATTAATTTAATTAAATAACAAAAATCGTTCACAATCTAATACATTAGAAGTATCGTTATATGCTATTCTTTTTTTATGATACTCTATTTTGTAAAAGTGTGTGACATGGCTCATAAATAAATAGACATTATAAATAGAGGTGTAAAAAATGAGTTAGTTCGTCTCGCCAATCGTAACTTGCAATAGTTTACAAATCCGGATTGGGTCGATTCAACGGCAGAAACCCACTTTGACACCTCAAAATACAATGTGAAACTAAATAGGTAAGAGGTAACCAATACAGCAGATTTTCCACAAAAAGGATAGCACAGCAAGCCCGTATGTTTGCACCCCTGACAGTTTAAACTGACTTCCAGACTGGTTTATCCCTTTTAAACAATAAACTAGTTGTCAAAATTGTCAACATTTGAGAAGATGATGCTTTTGCTTTGTGACAATAACTGTCGCTATTGATAGAATTAATTTTGTTGTTTCTCAAATGATGATGGTGCTGATTATTCTGTCACTCCTAAACGGGTAAATGCCTACCGCAAACTAATAACGGATTTTTAATCATTTTCAGATGAATAACTCATTTATAAAATTTCCTTCATTTTCCACATTGCTTTTCGTGCTCTCCTTTGTCTTCCGGGATCTTTCCAGGAAATTTGGAGGCACTGCAGTAAAAATGGATATGAACCGAACATTGTTCTCTTCGGTTAATGAAATCAGCTCAGATTTTGCATCACGCCTAATAACCTATGAGGTCTGCGCTGATTTCCCCCCAACCATATCATCAGAGGGCATATGGGCCAAAAAAGAAAAGTCATCTCCTTTACGGTCTTCACTGACAATATTGCAGCTACAAATCATCACCATCTTTGTGATTACCCAAAGCTTCCACTTCGTGTTTAAGCGATTAGGGATTCCCCTTTTTGTTTCACAATTTATGGTATGTAAATATCTATCTTCCTTCTATCTCTATGTTGTGTAAGCAAGATCACCCAGCTAGCTAATGAAGTATGGGTTTAATAGTAGTTCTTCTAGACCATACGTTCCACATTCCGAGATGTTGAAACCAAAGGTAAATCACTTAGTCATAAAAAAATCAATACATACAGATTCTGTACTATGTTTTAGATACAAGAACCAGATTTTGATGGACGGGCATTGAATTTCAAGTACAACTTATTTTTTTGGCTAACAAGATAAATGGTAAGCCAATCTTAGGTTTCAAACCCCATAACTCAAAAGGAAAAAATTCTAAGATAATAATCAGATGTCACTACACCACTATGAGACGGACACATTTTCTTTCTTATATTTCTTGTGTATTACGATTAGCTAGAATTCATGCAAGCTCAACACATCGAATTGACTGCTGATTTTGTCTGTCGTTGCAGGCTGGCTTCATTTTGGGGCCATCCATCAAAATAGAAGCATTGGACAAATACAAGAGGATGTTGTTTCCTTATGGAAGTGAAGACACATTGTCTGCCATAGGATCCTTGGGTTACACATTTTTCATGTTTCTGTGCTGCGTGAAGATGGATTTTAGCATGATAGGAAGAACAGGGAGAAAAGTTTGGGGCATTGCCTTATCAACATTGCTAGTACCCATAGTACTTGGTTTCATTTTTATATACCGGTTCGAACCCTTCTTCGATAAAGTCATTGGGCACGAGGAGTTTAACGCCATGGCTGTTGTGGTGATAACTCACAGCGGCGTTTCTTTTGCTGTCATCGCTACTTTCCTTGACGACCTTAAACTCCTAAACTCTGAACTTGGCCGCCTTGCATTGTCATCAGCCCTAGTGGCCGATGTGATTTTCAACGTCGTGAGTGGGACCGGCACCGCCGTCATTAATGGCTTAGCTAAAGGGCGGAGTGTTTTAAGAAACGTGGCATTGCTGTATTCGTTTATTATCCTGATTCCATTATTTGGACGCCCAGCAATGAAGTGGGTTGTGAGGAACACTCCAGAAGGTCGACCTGTCAAGAATATATATACCTACACAATCATAGTCCTGGTTCTTGTCTTTGGGTATCTTGCAAATTTGTTCTATCAGCCATTCATGGCAGGAGCTGTGGTGCTGGGTCTTGCAGTGCCAGAAGGGCCTCCATTAGGGTCTGCCTTGGTGACGCAGTTGGAGATGTTTGCCTCATGGTTCTTATTGCCACTCTTTGTAACTACCTGTACAATGAAGTTGGATCTGTCCTTAGGTCATCGGCTAGAGTTAGTTTTGGTCGTAGCCGGCACCATTTTCGTGGTTCATCTCATCAAAAGCTTGCTCTGTGTTGGGATTTCTTGGTACTGCAAGATGCCTACTAAGGACGGTCTCTGTCTTGCTATGATTTTGTGCTGCAAAGGTGTCGTGGACGTTTGCACAGTCACTATTCTACTTGATGCACTGGTACGTAATGACATCATATATCATCCCCTCATGCATGCATGCTATATTATGAATAAATGTAACTTAAAAGGATTCTTCTACTACCATTTGTAACAATTTGGTAGACCAATAAAATGTGATCTATCCTTTTTGCAAGAATTGTGTGTTAAATTGAGTAAAAGTATACAGAAATACTAACTTTTTACAAATATAAAAATCATCGTTAATAAATTTAATGATATAAATTCTTTTTAGTCTACAACTCTATAAGCTATTATTGGGCCTATACAGCTCCAAGAGAAAAAACTCCTGCTTTCTAATTACTTGTTGAATCGGTGAATATTGATCCAATTTCTTATATGTCCATATGTTGTCACTACTTTATTGCAGAAAATGAGTCGTGAGATGGCGGGCATCATGATGATGTCAGTCTTCGCCTTACAATGCGTTGCGCGGTTTGCTGTGCAGTCCATGTACGATCCTTCAAGAAAATACGCAGGCTATCAGAAAAGGAACATCATGAGTTTAAAACCCGGTTCAGAGCTTCGTCTTGTTGCCTGCATTCACAAGCCCTGCCACATAATTCCAGTCAAGAATCTGCTTGAGCTTTGCTGCCCTACAAGCTCTCAACCAATTGTGGCTGATGTCCTTCATCTGATGCAGCTTATTGGACGAAGCTCCCCCATGTTCATATCACATCGCGTTCACAACAGGATTAATGGTTCAGACCAGTACAACTTTTCGGGGGATGTCATCGTCACCTTCAACCTCTTTGAACATGACCACAGTGGCGCTGCCGTAGTAAACACCTTCACCGTCGTCTCTCCCTTGAGTTACATGCATGAAGATGTCTGTCACATGGCGTTGGACAAGCTGGCTTCGATCATCGTCCTGCCATTTCATATCAGATGGGGAAACGATGGCTCAGTTGAATCAGAGGACAGGGATATAAGGGCATTGAACTGCAAGATCTTGTCAAGGGCGCCATGCTCAGTTGGGATTCTGGTGAATCGTGGGTTTGGCAGTTCAACTTCTTCAAGGAACCGAATCACCATGATTTTCATCGGCGGCCATGATGATCGAGAGGCTCTGTGCCTGGCTAAAAGAGCAACCAAAGACTTCAAATTTACCTTGGCTGTTTACCACCTCACTTCTGATGGCAACGATCCAACAAACTGGGACCGCATGCTGGATTTTGAGGTGCTGAAAGATGTGAAGAAAGATTACCGTGATTGTCATCCAAATGTGATGTATGAAGAACTGTTCATCGATGATGCTTCCAAGACAACTGATTTGGTTAAACGGATAGCAAACGAGTTTGATTATATCTTAGTTGGGAGACGCCATGGCGTCAAATCGCCTCAGACTGCTGCACTTGTCGATTGGACTGAGTTTTCGGAGTTGGGTGCCATTGGAGATTTGCTTGCTTCCCCAGACACGCCAACCAGAGCTTCTATTTTGGTGGTGCAACATCAACAAATGCCCAAGTAGTAGTGTCTCCCTGATAGCATGCATTTTGTCACTTGAACCAACAATTTAATGTTGTAATCTTTCATTTTTTTTAACCATCAATTTTCCGTTGCTTGCTCTCTTTTTGTTTTTCTCTCTGTAATTTCATTTATTCTTTTGTCTTCTAACTATCAAATAAAGTCTCACTATATTTTCAAATGAACATAGTACCCATGATCTTATAAAAGTTTACGAGTTGGGCATTAATTAAACAAAAAGAAAATTGTTAAGTGTACCTGAAAAACGTAAACAATCTTAAAAAAGAGAAAAAAAAAATAGAGAAAATATAAGAATGCCTGTAGTCTATTTGTAAAATATATGTATACGTATATCTTTACTCAACAAAAAAATGTTGCTCTCTGGAGCAACACCTTGCTCACAATAGCACTAAATTTAATTATTTTAATTTTATAAAGTGATAATTGTGTGAAAATAAATATGTAAGAACATAGATATTGACATTGTTGATTAAAACATAAGTTCAAAATGAAACTATAAATATGATTTAAATAAGTTTAGGAAAACTTACTCTCAAAGGGGACAAAATTAGATATGAAGCTCTATTCCATTATCTTCTCTTTCACACATTCAGCCTAGTTATAAAACATATCAGCCCAAAAATGAAAATTATTGTTGTCATAGAGCCCAATTAGATATGAAATCTGGCTCTTTTAAGTTTATAAAACAAAATATATGATGAATTATTATTATTTAATTAATAATTCATAAGATTGAGATCATTTTATTTTTATTTTTTGTGTTAATAATTATCTGCTTCTAATATATAATATATATTTATATTATAAAATATAAATAAATGATCATTAATAAAAAATTAAAAGCATAAAATATCTTAAATTTAAGAATTCTTATTTATTTCATAATAACTTATATAATTTATTTTATATTTTTGTAATAGAAAGACACTCACCGCAAAGTTTTATATTCAATCCCTAAATTTTGAAGAGGAAAAGTTTTAAAATAATAAAAGAGTATTATTATATCATTAAATGTACTGACTTATTTTATAAAATTTATAGGTTTTTCACTTTGAAAAATTCAATTTATATATATATATATAAATACAAAATAACTAAAGAAGATTACGATGCATTGGGATGCATGGACAAATACAAGTACATATACAACAGCTTAAATAATAGCAATCATTATTTGTGTGGTCATTTTTTTAAAAAGAAAAATAACGTGAGACAAGATAAGGAAAACATTGGCTCACATTTCCTCATAAGATAATTTCTTTAATAATTAGATATGTAATACCAAATAAACTAATTCAGAAAATTCATAATTCCATAATATTTGTGGCCATATTTTTGAGAGGGAAAAAAAAAAGAAAAAGGAACAAGTATGGGTAAAGATTCCGTTTATCAGCCGAGCTATATGAGCCTTACGAATCTTGTGATTATCAATTATCATTAATATACTCACTTGAAAAGCTGGACACAAAATCATGATATTATGTCCATGTCAATGTCACAAAACCAAACAAAAAAATCCCAAAAAAAAAAGAAGAAAACAGCATGTGATTATAAGTTGGACATAGGCATCATCACATGCCTGCAACCGCAAGTGGTTCATGGGGACCAAAAATCCAATTTCCAAATTTGTTGTGTTAGTTTAGGAGTTCGAGCGCATAAGGGGTAATATTGATACAGAAATATTATACATACGTCAAAGTGTATATTTTCACATTGAGAGAGAAAAATTTTAAGAGAGAAAAAAGATAAAATTATAAGAGTTTATAATCTGTATATAGAATTTAGACTTAAATGTATAAAATTTCTCTAAACTTTAGGTTGATTTTAAAAAATTCTTTTAAATTTTAAAAATTTTTAAATAACCCTCCTAAATAATGAAAAATTTTTAAAAAAACCTATTCTGTTAAAATTTTTATTAAATTTTAGATTTTTTTAATTAATTAACTAAAATATCCTTAAAATATATTTAAATTATCATAATTCACCAAAACCCTTCTAATTACTAGTCCATTCTTAGATACAAAAACCCTTCTCTCAACACCACTTTCAAGAACTTCACTATTGCGCTAAATCTTCCACCACCATTGGGTCAATCTTGCAAAGTCCTAGTACCATACCCTTTAACATGCTTTTTAATGGGGCCATCTTTATTCAGCAACAAAGTGGAAGTGGTGCCTCAAGTTTAATCCCATTCGCCACACCCATTACTCTAAATAGTAATACTAGTTAAAAGAGCTCTCCTAGTTATGGAAATTGGATTGGACCTACTCTGCACACAAATCAAACCCATGCAAAACCTAGTCTCTTTCAGACACCGATTTTAGGCATGGAATGAGCTCATGCACAAGGTGGGAAAGGGGATGAGAATCTATGTATAATGATGAAAGGGAAGGACAGCGATGAGTGTTTTAACATGTAACATGCAAAGAAAGTAAGAGTAGGCTTTAGCTATGAGTAGAGATGATTTGGAATTGACACTCATAAACGAGTGAAGTGAAAAAGTTGGATTCTTTCATTTCTAATTTGTCTTTGAATTATATAAAAGGTTATTTTTTTCATTTACAAAAATTTTAATCATATTCTAACAAAAATTTTAACAGAAGGAACTTTTGAAAATTTTTTATTATTTAAGAAAATTTTTTGAAAATTTTTAAAGTTTAAAAAGATCTTTTAAAATTAACTTAAAGTTTAGAGAGATTTTATGCATTTTAGTTCAGACTTTATGTATAAATATATAGATTATTATTATCCTATTATTTTTATTTCTTCTTTTACATGCTTTATTTATATTTAAATCATACATTTATTGTAAATACTAAATATATGTAACTAACATTATTCAATTTATCCTTAATATATGCAGAGGTTTTCATCTTTAATTTATTACAAAAGGTGATGCAAGGCAAACAGGCAGACTTTTCACTGCCGTTACTTTCTTTTTTTTTCAAATTGAATTTGGTTAATTATAGGTGGGTTATTAATTGAGCATTATGAAATATACAGTGAAATTTTTTACTTGAATATAGAGCTGTAAATCCTTCCAACCACCTTTAAGTTTTATCAAACTCTCTGAATAAAACTGATAAGAAATTATACTTCATTTAACTTTAATCATAAATTCAGTTCTATATAATTTTGTTTTAATGAGATACCAGCTACCACTATTATGCTCTTAACATATACATCTATTAACTTTCCATCATTTACGTATACATAAACAAAATATTGATATTTTAATAAGAATTTTACTATGCTATTTTTTTCACAATCACTCTTTAAAATATTTATGTTACAAGAAAATATAATCAGTCATATTATTTATTTTTATAAACAAAAATAATTAATAAAAAACGGAATAGCATAATAATTCTTTTTAATAAAGTATTAAAAGTAATTATTAAAATATTTAAAAATAAAAATAATAATAAAATTATAAAAATTAATGTCCTGATTACATTTAAAATATTTTAAATATATGATTTTATATAAATTGGACTTTCTAACTTTCTTAATTTTTAATTTTGGTGATTTTCATTTTTTTTAATTTCATACAAATAGATAAATTGTGAGTTTTTTTTTCCTCTTATAAACTTCTTCTTTATTTTAATTTTGTCTCCATTTTTTTTACTGAAATTAATTATAACTTCTAAAATTAAAATTAGATATTCTCAATCCGATTTGATGATATTGAAGTGCGGCACGCAGCCGGACGAAAACATCCAAATTTGAAAGTCAGAATTCATAATCTGGTACTTGTTGAACGTCGATATATATGCGTCCAAAGCTGTAGGCTCCACAAAATAAAAAAAGAAAGGAAGGAAGAAAAGGGAAGCATTAGAATCATTTAATTAATGGTATATTGGGCTGCTACGCGTGCTAGTGGTGGGTACATCCTACCTGTAGAAATATAGAAAAGAGAAGTTTTATAGAAAAAAAAAGAGACATAAATATTAGAGAGAGAGATTTATATTTTAGAGAATAACAAATTGAGCCTTTTCTCATAGATTTATATTTTAGAAAGAGAGAAAAAATTGTAGAGAAAGAAAGAGATAGAGAAATTTTAGAGAAAGAGAAAGAGAGAGCAAGAAATATGAGAGAGAGATTTTAGAGAGAATGATATTGAGAAATTTTAGAGAGATAATGAGAGCAAGAGAGAGATAAAAATTTTAGAAAGAACAATAGAGAGAGGGGGGAGAAAATGAGAGAAATGTTAAAAAGAGAGATAAATTTTAAGAAGCAAAGGAGAGAGGGAAAAATTTTGGTGAGAGAAAGAAAGAGAGATATATAAACTTTGGAGAAACTAAGAGAAATTTTGGACAAAAAAAGAGTGAGAAAAATTTTAAAGAGAAAAATATTAGAGAGGGGGAGGGAGAGAAGTTTTAGAGAAAGAAAGATAAAGAAATTTTAGAGAGGGAGAGAGAGAAAAAGAGAGAGATTTTAGAGAGAGTGAGGAAGAGAAATTTTAGGAGAGAGAAACTTTAGAGAGAGAAAGATAAAGAAATTTTAGTGAAAGAGAAAAAGAGAGAGGGAGAGATAGATATTTTAAAGAGAAAGAGAGAGAGAAATTTTAGAAAAAGAAAAAGAGAAAATTTTGAGAAAGAGATTTAAAGAGAGAAGGGATAGACAAATTTTAGAAAGTGAGAGAATATAAAGAGAGAAATTTTATAGTCTTTCATATATTACAATAATAGAGGTAAATGATTATATTCTTTGTTCATATTGAATATGTTATATTAACAAATGCATTACATATTTAATACTTTTATTTCTTAACTATACTATTAATTCAAGTCAAATTAATCTATTAGCAAATACTTTGACAACAGTATTAAAGTTTTAATGAAATGAATTTTTCATGTTATTGCTACATTTGTACGTTGTAATTAGAATAAATAATTTTGGTTATATAGATACTTTTTTCTATGTATCATTCCATAATCAAGTAGGTAAATTATTATAAATATAGCATTTATTATATATGACTTATAATATTAATTTTATTTTTTTTTAAATTAACATTCTATTTTTTATTTAAATAAATATAAATTATTGTTATCGCTGTAATACATAATTTTTGTGCAACACACGGTCAAATACACTAGTTATAGAAATGAGAATAGCACTCCTAATCTTTTTGATGGAAATCTTACAACAACAGTTGCATATAAAGAATAATAATATATATGTATGTATCAACTTTGCATACAAACTATACACACTCTTATATTTTTATTTCTTTTTATCTTTTATTTCAAAAATTTTATTTGACAACATATGCTTCTCTATATATGCTAAACATTTCTTGTATATGAAATATGCTTAAATTTAAATTTTTTATTTGAAGTCATTTTTAATAAGTAATTTGTAAATATTATGCATGACACATCATGGTCTCAAAATGAATAATTTTTTTTATCTTAAATTTTTAATAAAACTAATATAAAATTATGTGACTAACTCAATATTTATAGAATAATTATATTATTTTTATAAATTAAATTTTAATAAATATTTATTTAAAAAAATTAAGTTATTAAATTTATTTAACTCTCTCACTAAACTAAAAGAACTAACCATATTTATTACAAAATAACTTTGCAAAATCTTTGTTTATTACAAATTTATAATCGACAATGGAAAGTTTTTCGTGCATAAGAATGCTTTTTTTTTTTTTACTCTAAAAAAAAAAGAGAAGAAATGGATGGAAGAGACTAACGAGACTCTACCGCCATGGGGGAGGGAACACTGCATTTTGGATCGGCAACGCAATGAGTACTACAACGAACGGCAGCTGACTGAGACGGTGGTTTCACTCAACTTCTCTTTCTTATTGCACGCGTTGCGTTTCTTATTGTACGTGTCGCGTAGTTATAAGTGTGTGAGCAGATAACACTCTTCTGGATAACCATGGCGGCATTCTAAATTCTATGGATATTTTCGGCCGCCAAATTTGTTAAAACCTGCCGCTGTATTCCGGACGTCGACGCCATGGGGCCCAGAACCACGTCACCGCCTATATCAAGAACGCCCCCAAATACTCTCTTCTCTTCCCTCTAACCCAAACATGGAATCCATTTGAGATTTAGCCACGTGCGGTGGCTGCATGTGCTCACGCGCCGCCATGCACGTGGGAGGGGCTCACTTGACGTGGCATTTCAGGCTGCACATTAATTTGAGTGACGGGGGAAAATCATGAAATGATGCTAATCCAATATAAGGGCAAGAAATTTCTGTTTTTCGCGCACTAACGCACAGCATTAATTATATAAGATTATAATGCAAATATTCTCTTTGTTTTTTTTTTCTGCTGTATACATTTGAAAGTGCATTTTTTTTAAGTTATAATTTAATAACTAATAAAAACTAAATTTTATCTTTGATTTAATTAAAAAAGAAAAAACACTAGAGCTTTAATACAAGTTATAATAACTTAAATTTGATTATGATAAAAAAATTATTTTTTATTATTGGGGAATAATTCAATAAACATGCCGTCAAACATGTTATATGTTAGCAATATTTTAATGTTTTTTAATAATTTTTTGGTTCTTTCATGGCATGACAGTTTGGATCATGCGATTCAAAAGTTCAATTTAAGAATGATCTCTTGGGACAAAACTAGAATCTATATAATCACGCCAACACTAAAAAATTTGAAGGTCAATCCACATGATATAACATCCTAGTACTCATAAATATGTGTGTGTATATATATATATATAGTATTAGTAGATTTCTCTCTCTGTCTATATACATATCTTAATAATAGATCAAATTATATAAAAATAAAATCAATTTAAAAAAATCCCAATGCGCAAAAAAGTCAACATGATAAAATGCTCATTTTAATCATCTTAGTTAGCTGACATTTTTAGTTGTATAATGCTATTGACTATTTAGAGTTTTCTTCTTTTAGAATTAATTTTGAATTCAAACGTATGATTTTGTGTATGTGTTAAATGGCTTATTACTATTTTTATTATAAAAAAATTATTTCACTTAGCTTAGAATCTAAAGTTAAATAGGTCACAAAGGGCCTCTAACCAATGGCCTCTATGCAAGGTGAAGAGCTCAATTTATTAATTATTTTAAAAATGCTCCAGAGAAATAGGGAAACTTACATGCTACTGTTATTTATCCAACTTTTGGTAATATATCATGCATATTTTATTGATAGAATCATGTCTAAATTTGTTTTAAAATATTTGTATGGAGCTACTCAGATATAGATATATTAATTTAACCACATGAATCATTTGTAAAAATGGAGCTCATAAATAGCTAGCATTGTTCAAAATCAAAACCCTAAATTTATTATGTTTTAAAATATTTCTGCTCACTGAATTACTCTGAATTGAATCAATAGTTGCTGGTATCAATAATTTTTGTTAAAATTGTCTATTATTTGAGAAGATGATGCTTTTGCTTTGTGACAATAACTGTCACTATTGATAGAATTAATTCTGTTGTTCCTCAAATGATGATGGTGCTGATTATTCTGTCACTCCTAAACGGGTGAATGCCAACCAGAAACTAATAACAGATTTTTAATAATTTTCAGTTGAATAACTCATTTATAAATTTTCCTTCATTTTTCACTTTATTTTCCATGCTCTCTTCTGCCTTCCTTGAACGTTCTGGGAATTTGGAGGCAGTGCAGTAAAAATGGATATGAACCGAACATTGTTCTCTTCGCTTAACGAAATCAGCTTAGATTTTGCAACACGTCTCATAACCTATGAGGTTTGCGTTGATTTCCCCCCAAAAATATCATCAGAGGGCATATGGTCCAACAAACAAAATTCATCTCCTGCACAGTCTTCATTGACAATATTGCAGCTGCAAATCATCGCCATCTTTGTGATTACCCAAAGCTTCCACTTCGTGTTTAAGCGATTGGGGATTTCTCTTTTTGTTTCACAATTTATGGCATGTAAATATCTATCCTCCTTCTATCTCTATGTTGTGTAAGCAAGATTACCCAGTTAGCTAATGACGTATGGGTTTAATAGTAGTTCTTCTAGACCATACGTTCTACATTCCGAGATGTTGAAACCAAAGGTAAATTACTTAGTAATAAAAAAAATCAATATATAGAGATTTTGTACCATGATCATGATCGGAGACGCTGGTAACTATGTTTTAGCTATAAGAACCAGATTTTGATGGCTAGGCATTGCATTTCCATTAATACTTATTTTTTTGGCTAACAAAATAAATGGTAAGCCAATCTTAGGTTTCGAACTCAAAATTTTAAGGAAAAAATTCTAAGGCAATAATCGGATTTCACTACACTACTAGGGGGCGGGCACTTTTTTTTCTGATATTTCTTGTGTGTTGTGATTAGCTAGAATTAATGCAAGCTCAACACATAAAATTGACTGCTGATTTTGTGTCTGTCGTTGCAGGCTGGCTTCATTTTTGGGCCATCAATCAAAATAGAAGCAGTGGACAAATACAAGAGGATGCTGTTTCCTTATGAAAGTGAAGACACATTGTCTACCATAGGGACCTTGGGTTACACATTTTTCATGTTTCTATGCTGCGTGAAGATGGATTTTAGCATGATAAGAAGGACAGGAGGAAAAGTTTGGGCCATTGCCTTATCAACATTGCTAGTACCCATAGTACTTGGTTTCATTTTTATTTAGGGGTTCGAACCCTTTCTTCTATGAAGTCATTGGGCACAAGGAGTTCAACGCCATGCCTGTTGTGGTGATAACTCACAGCGGCGTTTCATTTGCTGTCATCGCTACTTTCCTTGACGACCTTAAACTCCT
Organism: Dicorynia guianensis; assembly: GCA_037013595.1. NCBI lineage: Eukaryota > Viridiplantae > Streptophyta > Magnoliopsida > Fabales > Fabaceae > Dicorynia > Dicorynia guianensis. Next base: position 30,689,999 of record JASUAB010000014.1, read on the forward strand.
AAACTCTGAACTTGGCCGCCTTGCATTGTCATCAGCCCTTGTGGCCGATGTGATTTACAACGTCGTGAGTGGGACCGGCACCGCCGTCATTAATGGCTTAGCCAAAGGGAGGAGTGATCTAAGAAACGTGGCATTGCTGTATTCGTTTATTATCCTGATTCCATTATTTGGACGCCCAGCAATGAAGTGGGTTGTGAGGAGCACTCCAGAAGGTCGACCTGTCAAGAAAATATATACCTACACAATCATAGTCCTGTTTCTTGCCTTTGACTTCTTGCAAATTTGTTCTATCAGCCATTCATGGCAGGAGCTGTGGTGCTGGGTCTCGCAGTGCCAGAAGGTCCTCCATTAGGGTCAGCATTGGTGACGCAGTTGGAGTTGTTTGCCTTATGGTTTTTATTGCCACCCTTTGTGACTACCTGTAGAAAGAAGTTGGATCTGTCCTTAGATAATCGTCTAGACTTAGTTTTGGTCGTAGCTGGCACCATTTTTTGGGGTTCATCTCATCAAAAGCTTGCTCTGTGTTGGGATTTGTTGGTACTGCAAGATGCCTGCTAAGGACGGTCTCTGTCTTGCTATGACTATGTGCTGCAAAGGTGTCGTGGACGTTTGCACTGTCACTATTCTATTTGATGCACTGGTACGTAATGATATCATATATATATCATCCCCTCGTGCATGCATGCTATTATGAATAAATGTAACTTCAAAGGATTCTTCTACTTCCATTTAAGATAGTTCTCCAACTTATATTGGCACATTTACAATTTTATATGAGATACAAATTGGGGACAGTAATTGGCTCATTTTATTCTTATAAATTGAATATTTATTAAATATACAACTAAAAAATATAAATTATTAAATTTATAAATTAATTTTATAAATTAAACTATAAAATCTATTATATTATTAGATCATATTAATTTATGACTGTTTAGTAGACTCAAAATATGATATACTTTTTTATAAAGTACCTAGAAGTTCTAAATTTTTATAAATAGAAAAATTATTATTAATAATTTAATAATAAAAATTCTTTTCTATATATAACTCTATATAAGCTATCCAACTTGTGCAACTCCAAGAGAAAAATTTTTGTCTTTCCAATTACTTGTTGAATTGGTGAATATTGATCCAATTTCTTATATGTTCATATGTTGTCACTACATTATTGCAGGAAACGAGTTGAGAGATGGCAGGCATCATGATGATGTCAGTCTTCGCCTTACAATGCATTGCGCGGTTTGCTGTGCAGTCCATGTACGATCCTTCAAGAAAATATGCAGGCTATCCGAAAAGGAACATCATGAGTTTAAAACCCGGTTTAGAGCTTCGTCTTGTTGCCTGCATTCCACGAGCCCTGCCACATAACTCCAGTCAAGAATCTGCTTGAGCTTTGCTGCCCTACAGGCTCCCAACCAATTGTGGCTGATGTCCTTCATCTGATGCAGCTTGTTGGACGAAGCTCCCCCATGTTCATATCACATCGCGTTCACGACAGGATTAATGGTTCAGACCAGTACAACTTTTCCGGGGATGTCATCTTCACTTTCAACCTCTTTGAACATGACCACAGCGGCACTGCCGTAGTAAACACCTTCACCGCCGTCTCGCCCTTGACCTACATGCATGAAGATGTCTGTCACCTGGCGTTGGACAAGCTGGCTTCGATCATCGTCCTGCCATTTCATATCAGAAGGGGAAACGATGGTTCAGTTGAATCAGAGGACAGGGATATAAGGGCATTGAACTGCAAGATCTTGTCAAGGGCGCCATGCTCAGCTGGGATTCTAGTGAATCGTGGGTTCGGTAGTTCAACTTCTTCAAGGAACCGAATCGCCATGATTTTCATCGGTGGCCATGATGATCGAGAGGCTCTGTGCCTGGCTAAAAGAGCAACCAAAGACTTCAACTTTACCTAGGCTGTTTACCACCTCACTTCTGATGGCAAAGATCCAACAAATTGGGACCGCATGCTGGATTTTGAGGTGCTGAAAGATGTGAAGAAAGATTACCGTGATTGTCATCCAAATGTGATGTATGAAGAACTGTTCATCGATGATGCTTCCAAGACAACTGATTTGGTTAAATGGATAGCAAACCAGTTTGATTACATCTTAGTTGGGAGACGCCATGGCGTCAAATCGCCTCAGACTGCTGCACTTGTTGATTGGACTGAGTTTTCGGAGTTGGGTGCCATTGGAGATTTGCTTGCTTCCCCAGACACGCCAACCAGTGCTGCTATTTTGGTGCTGCAACATCAACAAATGCTCAAGTAGTAGTGTCTCCCTGATAGCATGCATTTTGTCACTTGAACCAACAATTTAACTTTGTAACCTGTCATTTTTTTTTTTAAACCTTAAATTTTCCTTTGCTTGCTCTCCTTTTGTTTTTCTCTCTTTAATTTAATTCATTCTTTTATGTTCTAATTACTATCAAATAAAGTCTCATTATCTTTTCAAATGAACATGCTACCCATGATCTTATAAAAATTTACAAGTTGGGCAATGATTTTATGCAAAGTTTACATATACAAATATCATTACTCAACAAAAAGATATTGCTTCCTCCTGGGAGCAGCATTTTCTTGATAATTACATTCTGTGCTATTGGTTTTTTTGGTTCTATAATTTAGTACGTAAAATTTAATTATTTTAATTTTATAAAGTTTTGTTAATTAAAACTTCAAGTTCAAAACGAAACCATAAATATTATTCCAAGAAGATTGGGAAAACTTACACTCAAAGGAGACAAAATTGGATATGAAATTTCTGCTCCTTCACACATTCAGCCCAATTGTAAAACATATCAGCCCAAAAATGAAAATTATTGTTATCATAGAGCCCAATTAGATATGAAATCTGGCTCTTTTAAGTTTATAAAATAAAATATATGATGAATTATTATTATTTAATTAATAATTCATAAGATTAAGATAATTTGCTTTTTATTTTTCCTATTTGTAATTATCTATTATGTATATATACACAAATTTAGCTCTTCTAATATATAATATATAATATCTTAAATTTAAAAATTCTTTTCTATTTTATAATAATTTATATATAATTTATTTCATATTTTTTTGTGATAGAAAAACACTCACACCCAAAGTCTTGTGTTTGTCCCTAAATTTTGAAGAGGGAAAGCTTTAAAATAATAAATGAGTATTATTATGTCATTAAAAGCATTGGCATATTTTATAGTTTATTTTATAAAAATATATAGATTTTTCACTTAAAAAATTTAATTGATATGTACAAATAGAAAATAACTATAGAAGATTAAAATGCATTGGGATGCATGGACAAATACAAGTACATATACAACAGCTTACATAATAGCAATCATTATTTGTGTGGTCCTTGTATAAAAAGAAAAATAACTTGAGACAAAAATATTGGCTCACATCTCCTCACAAGATAATTTCTTTATTTTTTTGGTGAGAATAAGATAATTTCTTTAATAATTATATATGTGATACCAAATAAACTAAATCAGAAAATTTATAATCCCATAATTTTTGTGGCCATGTTCTTTAAAGAAAAAAAAAAAGGAATAAATGTGGGCAAAGATTCCCTTCAATTATCAATTATGATCACTATTCCCACTTGAACAGCTGGACACAAAAAATCATATTTTACACATCAATGTCACAAAACCAAACAAAAATCCCAAAAAAAAGAAGAAAACAGCATGTGAATATAAATAGGAGATGGGCACAATCATATGCCTGCAAACTCTAGTGCTTCATTGGAGACCAAAATTCCAATATCAGAGGGTCTATTTGGAAAAGATTTTCAAGAACAGTTTTAATATTTTTGAGAATAATAGAAAAAATTGTACGGTGCATTGTTTTTGAATTAGCAGATTTTGAAAACAGTTACTTTCAAAGGGCTTTTAAAATAGAAAAGTAAGAATAAGTTAAACATGATTTTGTTTTCTTATACCTGTTTTTGTAGTGACACTTATGTAATTATTTGAGTTCGATCATGGCAATTTTGTAAATAAAGAAAACTTTGTTCATCTCTCTCTAGCCTTCCCTTGCTAAACAGGGAAGCCTACACGGTTTCGTAAAGAGGGACTTGGCATTTTTTGTGCTCAAAAATAAATTTTATTATATTTTTATTCTTATATATCCATAATAATTTTACTAAACAGATTTTATCATATTTTTACTTTTAAAAATAATTCTAAAAATTTATTTACAACATAAATTTAAAAAAAATTACTTCTAAACACATCTCAAATTTGTTGTGTTATTTTCTAGAATTCGAGTACATCAAAGGTAATATTGACATGTTATTTTTATTTTTTAATATTATTTATTTATATTTAAATTATATATTTATTGTACATGTTAAATATGTGCAATTAACATTATAAATTTTATTTTTTAAAATTGAATTTGGTTAATTATAGGTGGGTAATTAATTTGAACATCATGAAATATATATACAGTGAAATTTTTACTCGAATATGGAGCTACAAATCCTTCCAACTAACCACCTTTGAAGTTTTATCAAGCTCTCTGAATAAAACTGATATGAATTAATACTTCAGTTTAATCATGAATTCAGTTATATATAATTTAATTTTAATGGGATACCAGCCACTAATATGTTCTTACTATATACATCTATTAACTTTCCATCATCTACATATACATAAAAGAAAATATTAATATTTTAATAAAATTTTAAATTTTTACAATCACTTTTTAAAATATTGACATAAAAAAAGTCATCAACCATGTTTTTTCTTTTAAGATTTACTTTTACAAGAAAATGTGATTAAATGAAAAGTAGTGTAATAATTTTTAGCAAAATATTAAACTTAATTATTAAATATCTACCACCCAAAGCTGAGATGAAGTGATAAAAATTTTATTTGTTTAACTAAATTATTCAAGTTTGAGTCTTAAAAAATATAAAAGGCTTTGTATGAAAAAATTTTACTGTCTATAAAGATTATTTCGACTTGAGTTGAATTAATTATAAATTAAAAAATTTAAATAAATTTATATTTTATAAATATTGAATAATTTAAAATAAAAAATATCTAAATATAAAAAATAATAATAATTTTAAAATTAACAAAAGTAATATTTTGGTTAGATTGTAAATATTTTAAATATTATCATTATTTATGCATACATATATGCGATATTATTTTTTTTATGATAAAAAATTTTTAAATAGAATTTAAAATAGAATAACTGAGATTCGAACTCGCTGCATGACAAGTTCACGAGACTGCATATGATAGTGAGCCGCAAGGGCTCCGGCTACGTATATGTAATATGATTTTGATGAAATTGATGTACGGCACGCAACCCAACGAAAACTGAGGTCATCCAAATTGGAAAGTCAGAATTCATAATCTGGGTTATTCTAAGTACTTGATGCTGATATCTGGAAGCCCGCAGGCACCACAAAATAAAAAAAGCAAGGAAGGAAGGAAAACGATGACATTAGAATGATTTAATTAATGGTATCTTGGGCGGCTACGCGTGCTAGTGGTAGGTGCATGAAGTTTAGAACTGAGGATAACACTCCTAATCTTTTAAGTAAAATATTAATTTAGTCTGGGAAAGATTTTGGTGAAAATATTTCAGTCTAACTCAATCAGTTTAATCTTGAATTGAATAAATTTATTTTATTTTAATTTCTTTATTAAGTATTTTTAGAAACTACAAATAAAATAAATTATGCTGATCTAAAAATTAAATGAACGGAATTAATAGTGTAAAAATTAAACTATTTTTGTCAAAATTTTTCATGAGCTAAATTCATAGTTTTTTCTATATCTTTTTCAAGTGAAATATGGTTACATTTAAGATTTTATTGGAAGTTATTTTTTTATAAATAATTTATAAATATTACGACAAGTTTTAAATTAGGATCATAATATATTCAAATCTTGAAATGAATAATTTTTATTCATTTTAAATTTTTAATAAAAAATTTGAATAAAATTAAGTAATTATCTAAATATTTATATTATTCTCATAAATTAAATTCTAAAAATATAAATTATTAAATTTATATAATTTAACGATTAAATTGAAATAATAAATAATATGTATTACAAAAATAATTAATAAAATCTTTGTTTAGTATAATTTAATAATCCAATAGACATTGGAAACTATAACTCTTTCATGCACAACTACACTTGTAACACTGTGCTGTATAAAAACACACTTTTTGTTTGCTTAGAAAAGTGGAGAAAAATGGATGGAAGAGATTAGGGAGACTCCACTGCCGTAGGGGAGAGGAACGTGGTATTCTGGATAACCACGGCGGCGTTCTAAATTCTACGGCGTGGGAGGGATGTTTTCGGCCGCCAAATTTGCAAAAGCGCGCCACGGTATTCTAGACGTGGACGCCGTTGGGCCCACAACCATGGACAACGTGCGATGCCTACACGCGCCACCATGTACATCGTGCGGATCATCTTTGGAAGCATCCCAACCTGGACACGCTGAGAAGGACTCAACTACACCGCCCAGGGGCCCACTTGACGTGGCATTTCAGGCTGAGTGGCGGGAAAAAGATCATGAAATGACGCTGATCCAATATAAGGGCAAGAAATTTCCGTTTTTTGCGCACCGACGCACAGCATTAATAATACAAGATTATAATGCAAATATTCTCTCTATTTTTTTACTTTATAAATTTGAAAGTGCATTTTTCTTTTAAGTTATTATGTAATAACTAACAAATACTAAATTTTATATTTGATTTAATTAAAAAAGAAAAAAAACTTGAGCTCCTTTTGAAGTTAAGTTGTAATAACAAATTTGAATAAGATTTATAAATAACATCTTATGGGAATCCTTTAACTTCTAAAATTGAAAGTTAGAGTGATTTGAGTGACAGATAATGATAAAATTAAAATAAAAAAGTTAATAAAAAAAATACAACTAAATTAAATGAATATATTAGAAATATTTTAAATTTTTTATGATTTTCTATTTCTTTTATGTGGTTCAATTTAAGAATGATCACTTTGGACAAAACTACAATTTATATAATCAGGGATTTAAATTTAGTTCAAATGGTTAAATTTGATTTTTATTGTTTTTTAGGATTCAATTTTTATATTATAATATTTTTAATAAAAAAAACTATATAATTACACCAACACTCTAAAAAAATACATGGGAAAAGTGGAAGTATCTAATAATTCAATAACATTACAATAATTAATGAATGCACGAGTTAAAAATTTGGAAGGACACTACACATGACATAACATGCTAGTACTTACAAATGTGTATAGTATTTGTAGATCTCTCTCTCTCTCTCTCTATTTATGTATATATATATATATATATATACATCTTAATAATAAACCAAATTATATATAAAAATAAAATTAATTAACAAAAAAAATATCCGAAAAATCCCAATGAGCATAAAATAAAGTCAACATGATGAAATGCACATTTACATCATCTTATTTAGTTGGTATTTTTAATAGTGTAATAATACTTATTATTTTAGAGTTTTTTTCTTTCAAAATTAATTCTAAGTTCAAACACATAATTTTATATGTACATTAAGTGACTTATCACTTTTTTATTATAAAAAAATTATTTCTGTTATTTTAGAATTTAAAGTTAAATAAGTCTTTAAAGTATTCTCCCTTTTTTTTTTTTTTTCATTTGTTATATATATACAATGACCTTTGAACGAATAGCCCTTAGAATGTGCAAAGGCCCTCTAAGCAATGGTCGCTATGCAAGTTAAATAGCTCAATTTATTAATTATTCTAAAAATGCTTCAAGAGAAATAGGGAAACTTGCATACTACTGTTATTTATCTTTGGTAATATATTATGCATATATTATTGATAGAATCCTGTCTAAATTTGTTTTAAAATATTTGTATGGAGCTACTCAAATATAGATATAAACACATCAATCATTTGTAAAAATGGAGCTCATAAAAAGCATAATTCAAAATCAAAACCCTAAATTTGCTAAGTTTTCTTGAAGACAAATGACATATTTACATAATCACATCCTTTATTTCTGCTCATTAAATTACTCAGAATTGAATCTATAATAGTTGGTATCAATAATTTTTGTTAAAATAGTCTATCTATTTTTATAAATTAAAGTCACAAAAATCTCATTTATAAAAAATAAATTATTAAATATATTATATCATACAGTATTAATTAGATTCAACACTTTTATCATCCCACAATTAAATTTATAAGATATTTTTGGATAGAATTTAATGAGACTAATTTTTTCTTATAAATATTAATATGTAAAGGTTAGGTTGCATATAATACATACAAATAAAAATATTTATTTTTGTAAAATTTATGATCTATTTTTAATATAAAATATAAATAAATAATTATTAATTATAAATTTAAAATAATTTTTAATTCATTAATTTTTATTAACTCATTTGTATTATTTAATAATTCTATCATCAAATTTTTATTAATAATTTAAAATGAATTACAAAATAAAATATACTGCACATTTTGAAAAACCCAATAAAAAATACAATCCTCTCTCTATATATATTATCCCCGGGGGCCACTTGCCAAAAGGTTCACACGCTCCCCTGCTTCGCGTGGCCTTATTCTCTGAGAGTTTTTCTTCGTCACTGCTTCATAGGTAGAGTGTCACTCTGATGGCCTGTTAGTCTCAACCCGTTACATTCTAATCTTCAAGAAGTTCCCGTAAATATTTTAGTGTCCTCCTCATTCCTCGCCCTCACTCTGTCTCTTTCTCTCTCTAACTTTTAGTTCTCTCTCCTATTCTGCATAGCCTTGTTTGATTCGGATTTTCTGGTATCAAGTGTGTCCAACCCCTTCTTTTCTATCTATCTTTTTCAACAAAGCATTATTCGATTTCGTCTTCGCCTCTCTCTCTTCTCCCAAACCCAATTTCAGCTAACCCATTTTCCTCATTCTTTCAAATCCTCACTTTCTCATCTCCCTTTGCTTTTGATCTCTCTGTTTCTCCTCGCAAAAAATATAAAAAATGAAGGTATCATTCCCACTTTCCAATTTTGATACTTTTATTTTTCTTTCCTCTTTATTTATTTTCTAAATGGGTGAATCATTTCTGAGACTTTGATTTATGATTCTCCAGAAACTTTATGCTTTTTTCTCTCTCTTTTTCCTTCCGTGTTTTTCTGTTATCTGGGGTTTGTTTTGAAATGAATCTTGCTATTTCCCACCTCAGATTCCTGGTTTTAGATTCAAATGAACATCTGGTATCTTTTTGGGATGGCTAAGATTTCACCTTTCTCACTATGTCAAGTGACAGAGCGTTTGGGTGGAAGAGAATTTTTGGGTTCAAGCGTCACTCTGTCTTGTTAATATAGAGTCTGCATGTTAGAATTCTGTAATATTCTTCAACAAAACTTGGTTTACCTGAGGATTATATGAATCTAATGTAATTTACTTTCTGATTTATGATCACAGAAGGTTGTGCTCAAGCTAGATTTGCATGATGATAAGGCCAAGCAAAAGGCCCTGAAAACTGTCTCAACACTTTCAGGTACAATATCAGAGTTTTGATATTTCCTCTCCCTTTTTCTGGGGCCATTATCATGGTTTTGTTATTCAGTTTGTGTTGTTCGTCTGTTATTTACGTTAACCTCCTACCCATTTTGCAAAATAATGCTATTTAAGATCTTTTTTAAAAGGAAATTTCTTTTGGGGTTGGTGTTTGGTAGAGAAATCTACTAATTCCTTGGTTGAAATGAGAGGTGATGGTATTAGTTAGCACGTCAATAACTAGAACCGGGGTTGTAGGATTTCGTATTTGTGAAGGGACTTGTTGAATAATTATGGTTTGTTGGATCTTCTTTCATATATCTATGAATGTAGCATCATATAATCTACTTTAAATTTACATTTTGCTCCCATTGAGATGTAGTTAGAACTGTGACTTTGGTGAAGAATTGTAAAAGCTTCTTATAAGCTAACTACTATATAAAATATAATAATAAGAAAACATGTCTACATCATAATTTATACCAAATCTCACTCACATTGAATGAACTCATGAGCAGGTGAATTCAGTTGAACAAAATAAGTTTTGTTTGATTTGATTTGTTATGACTTAGGCCTCCTTTACAATTGAAGTTTAGTTGATAATTGGAACAGCACTATTCAGATTAAGCATTGAAATAATACTGCAACTTATTCTTCTGGACGTTTTCTTTTCAATTCTTTTTTCTAAGCTGAGCACTCCTCCTGACATTCTTGCAGGGATAGATGCCATCTCTATGGACATGAAGGAGAAGAAATTAACAGTGATAGGAACGGTAGATCCGGTGAATGTGGTGAGCAAATTGCGCAAGTACTGGCAGACAGATATAATATCAGTTGGGCCAGCAAAGGAGCCGGAGAAGAAAGAGGAGCCCAAGAAAGAAGAAGGAAAGAAGGAGGAAGAAAAGAAAGAGGAGCCCAAGAAGGAGGAAGGCAAGAAAGAAGAGGGCAAGAAGGAAGAACCAAAGAAAGAAGAAGAGAAGAAAGAGGAAGAGAAGAAGGAAGAGAAGAAAGAAGAGGAGAAAAAGAAAGAGCCAACCCCAGACCCTTATTTAGAGATGGTCAAGGCTTACAGGGCATACAATCCCCAGATGACAGTATATTACAATGTCCACAGCATGGAAGAGAATCCCAATGCTTGTGTCATTTGTTAATTAGCAAGCTGTTCCAAACATGAGGGAAAGGCAAACTTTCTCAATTTGGTAATGGGTTCAAATCTCTTTAAGTTTTCATGCCCGTAGGGGGCTAAAACCAAAAATATAGGAAGCAACTCCTTGTATATAATATGGTGATGATGCCTCTGTTGTGCTTGTTTTGAGACATCAGTGATCTGTAGAGAGAGAGAATAAAATTTTAGGGGAATTTGTTTTGAACACGGCTGTAATTCATACTCTTCCTGTAATAGTTACCTGAATGTGTATGACCCACCATAATTAATTTGTTTCTCTGTCAAGAAGACTACCAGCAGAAAAATTTGAAATGCAGAGCAGATGCATTTATTATGGTCAAATGGGGTTGGCAGTCCCGATCTCTTGGCACATGCCCTACCGTTTCTTCAAATTAATAAAGAAACTGGCTTTTTTTTTTTATTTTTTTTAATTCTGTGGTTTTATCATGTCCTCCTTCTTGTCATGTGGGACACGGTGGCTGAAAAGAATATTACCCCATCACGGGGTTCAGGATTCTGGGTGGATCACATTGAAGTTTTCCTTTTCAGAGCTTTATGTCTTTACCCTGTATATGTTTTACAATATGAAGTTAAAACGCATGGCCCTCTTGGGATTTGCTGGCCCCCATTGATTCATCTTACATTGTATAATTGAAGTGTCATGGTCCCCAGGGCGTAAATGGTCGGTCTTGGTTATCATCATCATTCTGAGATATGTCCTGCCTAGTTGGACTGGTACAGGATTTGTTTCACTTTGATAAAATTATATAGAGAAAAATTGTTCCTAAACTGCTGTTTGAGCAAAAGACTTATATCTTGTGTAAAAATTATTAGATTAATTAAATTTTATGAATTAATTCAAATTTTATAATTTAATATGTAGAATTTTATAAATTTGATAGTATTTTTTAAATAAAAATTGTGTAAAATTAAAAAAATAAATTATATATGATTTTGTTAATATAAAAATGACACAATTGATTATAAAAATTGATTTTTTTTCTTTATAAAATGTAGTGACAAGAAAAAATAACAATTTAAATATCCCTGCAAATATATTTTAAACAAGTTAATTAGATGAGTTGTTAATCAAGTAATATAACCCATTAATTTCTTTTTACTCTATTCGTCCTAAACTAAATTTTTTCTTGTGTGGAAGAATTGAAACTTTGTGCTTTAAGAATCATAAATTGGTTTGGTTATCTTCAAGATGTGTTCAGGCCTATCATATTTGGGCTTATTTTCTGATAATCTACTTAGTGGTGCAACTAAAGTAAAGCAATTAGTTTTTGTTCTTTTAATTTCTCCCTAAAGAAAGAGTAACCTAAGCTACCTTAACTATATTTTGGTGTGAGATCATCTTGGCTTCTGTCTTCCACAACCCACATGGAGACCCTTCTCCCTGTTTTGTACGTGTTGTACATTACAATGCAAAAGCACGTGCTTAATTAAAGATAAGTACGTTTTACAGATGAAAAATATTATATATATATATAATTTTGTGTATTATATATATATATATACATATATAATAGATTAAAAAAAGAAAAAAAATAAAAATATGAGAAAGTATATAAAATTTATATTCTTAAAACGGTATGTATAATAGCACTTTTACAGATTCAAAACTAATGTTCAGCATTTGAGCTCTGTAAAAGAGGAATGAGAATGTGAGAAAAACAAAAGTGTATACAAAACTATTATATGCATGTGTAGTTACTCTTAAAACATTCTCTTTCAAATAAAAATTTAGCTTAATTTGATTGCTATTTTGCCCCTTTCATGCAAGCATAGTGATGGATTTAATAAAAAAAATAAACCTAGGAATATTCTAGAGTAAATGCAGAGACCATCTGCTTTCAACATGAGCAAACCCTTAATCATGATTTAGGCTGTGTGATCAAAACTGTTAATTACATTTCTAATCAATCCACGTCACAGACGATGATATGTGGCATCGACTAGGTGAGTTGGTCGGTGAAGTGATGATTAAATGTCATGAGTTGAATAACATACAAAAATGTAAAAAGAAAAGTTTGGTCAACTAAAAGTAAGACATGAAATTACTACAAAATTTATTGTTATGTGTTAATTTGATACCTTTTAGATTATAATTAGTGAGGTCTAATAAATTTTATAATTTAATTTTTTAAATAAAAATTTAATAAAATTTATTTTATATAAATAACATGACTAAATATAAAAAATTTAAAAATAAAAAAGCTGAATTTTTTTTGGCTAGAGATAAATTGGAATTGATTAATAGAATGAGTTGATCCTAACAATTTTGATGTTAATTAAATTTGGAGTCGCCTCTTATGTAAACACTAAGTTTATGTAAAATTTAAATTATTTTAAATGAGTCTTTAATAAAATCAGTTAAATTAATATGACTAAATATAAAAAAGTTTAAAATTTAAAAAAGTTGATTTTTTTGGTTAAAAATAAATTGAAATTAATTAAAAAATAAGATAATGTAATCGCTTTCGATGTAATTAAACCAAGAATCACCTTTTATGAAACACTAAGTTATGATAAGTTTACGTAAAAATTTATTATCATTAAGGTGATTTCACAATCTTAATTCATCAAAGTTGTTTTATAGCTGAACAAGGAAAGTAAATCAAACAAAAATGAGCAGAGTTAAATAGATTTGTGGCAGAAAATGTGCAGCAATTAGAGGTTAACTAGTAAGTAGGCAAACCCTTTTTTGGTAAAAGACAATGCATTATCTGGTATGCCTTTCTGCTCCAGATTTTGCACTAATGTATGGTAAGGGGATTTTTTGCAAGGTAAGGGAAAGTTTCTTGCTCTAGTGTTAAAGATAGTAACTTGTCAATTAAAAAATATTATATTTATTTTAATAATTTTTTCACCTCCAAAAAAAATAATAACACCCTAAGTTTCCTCCAAAAAAAATTAACAGCTTGTCACCAGTGAAGATACGTGCAAGCTACAAATACAAATAGATAACAAACTTGCGTTTTAAAAATCTGCGTGCTTTTGCGTGTAATGATGTACACATAAGGTAGGATACTTATCTTTAAGAATGGGTATCTAATAGTACTGTCCCACTACCCCCCTTAATTTGGATTCTTTTGACTTTAATTTTTGTTGGTTTTGATATTTTTTTAATAATTTAATATATAAATTTTATTTTTTTATTACTTTTTTAATGTCATATATATATTTTTTTATTTTTTATTTCCTTTTAAGGTAAAGAAATTCAGTCCTACCCCACATATAATAGTAGTAAGTAGGACACTATAATAAATATTGTTTATGTAAATATATATATATATATATATAACATTATCTGATTCAAGCACTGATTCAATTAATTAGATTAGTCCAACTGTGATTCACCCTCTAAAATGATTTGCTTACTGGTTTAGTTTTTAAAATATTACCCTTAATGGTCCAATAGCACCCTTGTGCTAACTTGCGGTTTTCTCTTTCATATTCTTGAATTCAAACATAAAATTTTACATATATAGTAAGTATCTTGTCATTTCTCTTATAAAAAAATTACAAAATATAAAAACATATAATGAAGATTCTTTAATTTTAGGGTAAAAATAGTCATGATAATTTTATATTCTTCTTTTATTTTTATTTATTAAAATTTATTATACATATTCTTCAGAAAAAAAATAAAAGACAAAATTACTTGCTCAAGAACAGCACCATCTCATGCATTTGCCTGCCTTTTCAACCAAAGATGGAAGTACAGAATGAAGACAGACAGCCTAGCTATTTCACCCTTTTATTGTAATGTAAATTCATGAGGTAACAAGTCAACAATAATGTGGAAGGATACATCTGCTTTATATATAAAATTAAAAATCTTATACCTCAATGGAGACAGAGAAATTATGCATTCAATAATGCATACCAAAATCTTTCAACTTTTTTCTCCATGAGAACAATAATGCATAGATGGTCTGCGCTTTCCACATGAAATTTCAACATCTCAAAAGCCTTCTACACGTACCATAGGTATTTTCTCACCAAGCCATGTGCCTCAACAACAATCATATATCATCCCACGTAAGAATTATCCTTTGTTCGAAAATAAATTGTGAAATAAATAAAAATATGAAAAGAAATGTAATGAAAAGAAAATATAATTTCTTCACCTTCTTGTTTAGATAAGTTTTAATTGAAAGATAATAAATATTAAAATCATGTGTTTACTAATAGGTTAATTAAAATAAGTTTAGTTTTGAATAGTTTTTATCCCATTTTCATGCATTTTTAGAGAGCGGGCAAGCTTTTTAAAATGGAAAACAAAAAGATTTGATTTTCAAAATCATTTAATTTTTTTTTCCAATATTCTTTCTTCTTAAAGTCATCCATTAAGAACAAAGAATATAATACTTGATGAAATTATATAAAGATTTTTTCTCTTTTGGTTATAAAAAAGTGTAAGGCAATTGTAATAATATAGGAAAATACTGTTATTCAACCTTTAATACATATTAAATCTTAGTTAATATATATTAAATCTTAGTTTTAAGTAGAGAAAGTGTTAGCAGATCACAACATTTTTTTTATAAAAAAAAGTGATAAATTATTCAACATACATAAAATTTTAAACTTAATCGCAAAAATTTAAAGGAAAAAGTCCCAAATCAGCACATTATTTGCTATTGAAAAAGGAACTTGATCCTTATCTATACATTAGGGCTAAAAAGTTCAATAGATGATTTAAGGATTTGGATTCTTTATTTTTATTTTTTTAATTTAAGTAATTTTTATTTATCACTTTAATTTATATTAAAATATATTTTAAAAATACTATTTTTTTCTCTTTCTTAATTTTATAAAACAATGATATAGCCACGTTTCAAAAACTATTAGCATTATTCTAACTTCTTCCTCTCTCATTATCTTTGTTCCCACTCACAAATTTTTAAATAACGTAAATAAATATGACTTTTTAAATGTGACTATATCATTACTCATTTTATATATGTCTCTTTCTTATTGCACTCTCTCCCTTTAAAACCTAAAAATAAAGGATCCAATCCATGATTTAAATAGTTGACACTTTTGACTAGTGTAAATATTTCTTAATGGGGGTGTTCGAAGTTCCAATGTAACAT
This sequence comes from Dicorynia guianensis, assembly GCA_037013595.1. Taxonomy (NCBI): domain Eukaryota; kingdom Viridiplantae; phylum Streptophyta; class Magnoliopsida; order Fabales; family Fabaceae; genus Dicorynia; species Dicorynia guianensis. The sequence goes on from JASUAB010000014.1 coordinate 30,705,812, forward strand.
TTACCGAAAAATGTCAAAACCATCCAATTAAATCACTTGGTACATACATGGTTGTATCGCTTTTGTGGCGTCTAATCACTTTCAAGGCAGAAGAGCACAGCGCATATTATAATGTCCCAGACGGCAAGAAGAGCTACCAAATAAGTCAATTCCATCCTTAGTCATCAGCACCATCCGATTGAGCATGCCTCTGTGTGCCAATTATGGATCATCAATCCGGCAGCATAAATCGGTCGGTTTAGTTGCAGGGACAGAGAAGATGAATTTGGATTCAAAACACTATTATATGACCATGTGGGTCATCTTTGTCCCCTCAGATGGTGGAAAATGACCTGAGCTGAAAGTTACAGTTCCAACCGTTTTCCCGGTCGAAATCCGACCCAATGAAAACGCATCCATAATTGTAAACTCACCATGCTAGAATTGGAACAGAAAACATGGGTCACAAGGGAAATTTCTTGAGCACTTTCATGCAGTCACGTAGTCCAAAACTTGCATACCAATTGTCGCAACCATACATATATACAAATTAGCTCAATGATGATAATGTTCTTATCATTAGATTTCAAAGTGATAAATGGAACTCAATTATTAATTTGATCGCCTGCTAGGAGGTACCGTTGACCATATACTTGTGAGTGTTGCCAATTGAATCAACCCTGTTGGCTCTCGCTGTATCCTTTTGAATAAGTTGATTGCTTTTACCAGATCGGAGGCCAAAGACAAAGAGCATTATCAATGGAGAGTAGATAAGCATGTAGAATAAGGATTTGTCCACTCACATACTAATTAAAGCACAAGAATGATTAGTTTTAATTCAGATTTTCTGTATAAAGAAAATTTGTTTGAAAGAGATTTACTTGTTTCAATACCTTCAGTACTTCAAGGAGACTAACCTTCGTTTATAAGATAAAAAATACTCTAGAAAAACCAAAAAAAAAAAGCACAATAATGACTTGGAATTTTCCATAGCTTAGTCATTTGTGTCTTAAGCACGCATGGCAAGGAATGAACAGAATATTATAGATATATACTCTCCTGTCATCCTCCATAAGTTCTGTCATGATGTCACCAAATTGGCAACTATTTATCGTTCAACTAATCTTCAATTTGCTAAGGAATCTTATTGAAGTGTAGAATAGCATTTAATAGATATATTCTTTAATTTCTTTTTCCTTTGAGTTTAACTCGGATTGGTTACATATTTTAGTGATTTTCAATAGGAAATTAATGCTGTTAATTCATTCTTTATACATGTGCAAATATACTGAAAATGAAAGGTATGATTTTTAAAATATGAAGTAGCCAAACTCAATTATTCGATAGAATTATGGGAATATCTTTGATCATAATTATATAAATTATTTCAATTGCACACAACATTTCAATCGTTTAACTAACTTCACTAGAGTTAGCAGTTCTTTGGGGAGCCTAGGCTGCATAAATATATTAGCATGAGAACTCTTGATTAGGACTTCCATTTGAAAGCTTTCCAGCATTCAAATAAATGGGAGAAAAAAAGAGTCAAAAGCTACATGGGGAATACAAAGCATAATTATCTCTACCTACACTAATTTTTTCTTTTCTTGAATGGTAAAATTCTGAGACCATTGATTAAGTAGCTCGAACAAGAGGTGAGGGAGGAAGTGGTGAATGTGGAGACATCATGTGGGGTGACATAACAGTCTCATCTAATCTTCTTGAGAAGCTAATACTGAGATTGCTTTTCGAGCGTCTAACTTTCACCGTTTCCTTTTTTTCTTTGCCCACAAATGCTCGGATTCTTTTGAGTGCAATCTCTACTGTTTCATCATCCATGTTAGCAAAGCAAACCCTATACCAACCAGGCTCTGAGCAGTGGAAAGATGAGCCCGGGGACACATTGAGCTTCACATCATTGATGATCACCTTCCACAGCTTCATTTCAGCTTCAAATGTTTGTTCTTTGAGCAAATTTCTCAGACTCATCCAGAAGAAAAGGCCTGCATTGCTTGGCATGCAAGTAATCCCCACCTTTTCAAGCCCCTTGATGAAAATGTCATGCCTCTTTGCCAACCTTCTTGCGCTCTCTTGAAGATAGTTTTCCACAAATTTGTCATCTGAAAGCATTGCAGCCAGCAGATGCTGAGTCTGTGAGGAGACTAATCCGAAGCTTGACATTTTGCGGCCACTGTTCACCACTGCATCATTGTATGAATAAACTATCCCAACTCTAAACCCAGGAAACCCCATGTCCTTAGACAAACTGTAAATAACGTGGATAAGGTCACGGTTGCACTCCAAATCTTGTATGATCTCAGAGACACTGACAAAACTAGGGGAGCTGAAGCAAGTGGCTGCATAGATTTCATCACAGACTAAATGGATGTTCTTTTCATTGATGAAGCTAACAAGGCTCTTCAATGTCTCCCCATCTAAGGTGGATCCCACAGGGTTTGATGGGTTGGTGATGATCAAACCCTTTACATTGATGTTATCCTCTTGAGCTTTCTGGTAAGCTGCTTCAAGTGCTTCTCTGGTGATCTTGAAATTGTTGGAGCTGTTGCAGTGGACAGGAATTAACTGCACCCTAGTTCGCCAACACAAATCACGGACAAATCTGCAGAAGAATATGAAAAATCTATGACTGATTATCCACTTAAACCAACTTGGCTGATAAAGTCATCAAATGAGCCTAAACAATTCTCTTCTTTGACCGAAAACTGATCAAGCTTAGGTGGTCCATGCATTACCTAAGAACTAGATGGTGACAAGAGAAGTTTCTCCACGCCAGAAAAAGTAAAACTTGTAGTGCATGACATTTGATGAACAAAAGTTGGAATTGGAGAGATAACTAAACATTAAAAATTTTCAAACATCCAGCCAAGTTCGTGTGCGTAAAGCATAGATATCTGTTGCTTCTTGTTGAATATAAGGGGACCGTACACTGGGTTGGTATGGTCACGGTTTCAAAGGCCAATGGCATGGGTCCAACACCCCTTTGAGTTGAGAATGGCTAACTTGGAATTAAATATGAAATCCATATTCTTCTTGACTTATTTGAACTGCCTAAGGTATATTTTAATATTTGTCCTTGACCAAACGTGCTGATCAATCAAACCAAGAAATATGAATTTTTTTAATTGACCTTGGGATGTCAGAGACATGCCCATACATAGGAAATTGCGGGGTTGACACCTACCCTGGTTGGTGAAGCAGCAGCTAAGCATTGATCAATTTATAAGTAATTTACTCCTAAAAGAACCCATATTGCTCTAGTCTCCGGATGAAAACCCATCTTAGTTTTTCAAGAATCTTTCAGAATATATAGCATGTTAAGCTATGTGTGGCTCCCCCTCTGATCAAAACAAGCATTTTTTAACACTTACAGCTTGCTTTTGTTACTTTCTGCTTTTAGTGCTTGACGGGTGTGTGGAATAGTGAGCATACACTGAATGAGAACAAAAACAATAAGAGAGGCTACATACGCTGGATAGTAAGGTGAAGGAACAAGAAAAGCATCTCCAGGATCAGCCAAACAGAACATGATTAGCTCATTTGCCCCTGTAGCCCCTCCACTCATCAATATACGGTTTGGATCAAACTTGACCCTACCACCTCTTACTTTGGACATAAAATTTGCCACAGCCTGCAAGAATGAAAACAAACCCAGTTGTTATTTATCATCAACTTTCACATAATCTGCATATTTCTAATACTCTAAGTCTCCAATATGAAGTGGTAGAGGAAGAAGCTAGTTTCTGCCAGCTGCATACATTTCTGAACTCCGGCAGGCCATGATAGTCCTGAAAGTTAGCAATATATCTGAATTGATGAACTCCTTCAGTAGTGCAAATGGAAGCCTTGGGATTATTCTTTATCCATTCTTCTATCAAATCAAAGCAGAGCTGAAAAGGAATTGAAAGACACCTTTATGAGTTAACTTATCAAAACTTATAACTCTCTGATAACACATAAAATGTTCAAGTTTGCTGGCCATGGATACCTGATTTTCTGCAAGGCCCATTTGAATGACCCCTTGGGGATTTTTTGTGGGGTGAAATGGGTCTCTCTCATACGCCTTCCACCCATCAAAATAAGGAGTATTCTCCCCATGTCTGTCATTGGTGGCAATCTTTGACAGAAGCTGATGACTCTTGGTCCCCAAAGCCATGGTTAACTGTTTGCTGCTTAGAAGGTCACTTAAATTTGAAGATAGGCGCTAACAATGGTAGCAAGCCAAGGAGGTGAATGCCAATGGCGTTTAGCAAGTGCAGGGGAAATGGGAAGGAATACGGGGAATTTATAGGCACAGCAGTTGTACAAAGTGACAGCTGCAGAGGAAAAGTCTACTTCAAACTTCGAACTTCTGAAAAACAGAGGAATAGGAATTAAGTTTAATTCTATTTGGGATAGTTCCGGTCAAATTTTTCTTAAAGCCACTGCTTGCGTGTGCTTGAATGATATCAGAAAAGCCTTTCACGTGTGGAAGAAGGGCACTCGTTTTGATCTCCTTTCTTATGAGAATACAATTGGATGTGCATCTGTTAGGTATTTGTTCCTTTAATGAAGAGAATTATATCAATTTTGGGGGGAATTTTTTGCCACCCGAAGTTTCCTCAGAAGCTACACATGCTTCTCAGCAAGACTAACAGCATATTTTACTCGAATTTGGCTATTCACGCGTAATTATTTTTATATATTTATCAAATATAATAGACAAAAACCCATTTTCATTTATTATTTTGAAAAATAACTGCTAAAAATTAATGTTTATTTATTTTGTGTAAAAATAATTTCGTCGCAATACACTTCCTGTTTTAACAACCAACAGAAAAATAGAACAGTGCTATACTTATGTTTTTTATTCTATATTTTTAATATTTTTTTATTTTTTTAAATATAAAAAAACAATAAAAATTATTATTTATCTTTTATTTTAATAAAATAACCAACTTAAAAATAACAACGTGTATATCTTTTGCTAGAAAAATAAGACTGCGACATTGAAGTGATAGAGCTTAAAGTGTACTTTATATACAGTTATTTGGAGAAAAAAGAAAAAGTTACTTACACCATAGGGGGAGCGTACGTTTAAGTAGAAATAATTAAAAAAATTATAAAAATGTAAGAATTTATTTATTTAAATGTATATCATATATTAATTTGTATGATTATAGTATTGAAATTTTAATTTTAATATTTAATTTTTTACAACACAAAAATTTATCTTAAACAGTACAAAATTAATAATAATTAAATATCAGTGACTTACAACTTTCAAATTTTATCTCTTACTAGTTCTGGTTCTCATATTAAATATAAAAGATTTCTTTATCTCTATGTCAACTCATCTTTTATTGCTTTTTTCTCTCTAAAAAGGACAAAATTCAAATTTTAATAATCACATATTAATCATTATTTATTATTTTAATATTAAACTTATACATAATGAAAAAATAAACATCCAATTTATGTTTACAACACTATAGATTTAATTTTTTTCAATATATAAAATATATCCTAGGATGATTTATTAATAGAAATATTATAAAATAATTAAATATGAGTTGACTTAAATAAAAAAAATTTAAATACTTTAAATAAATTGTCTTTAATTTAATTTAATTTTTAAAAATTAATGTTTAGAGAATATTTTAAAAAAAATTATAAAGCATAAGTAAAATTACTTGAACCCTGTAAACAAACAAATAGATGTATGTGGAAATACAGCTATGTCAATGGTCGTGGAGGATACAACTAATAAATAAAATTACCTTTTTAACCTTAATGTTAGATCATTGGGGTAATTTTTTTTTGTGGTATGTAATAAAAAATACACGTGTTAGAACACTATCCACCAATGTTGTTTGTGATGACGGGAGTGGTGACTTCATGGACGACTTTTTTGGCCGGTACATCTCACAGTGTAACATCCCTGCAGCGTACCAACTGTGATGGTACCAGAGGAGGAATTGAAAGGGAGTTGTAGGACAGAGCCCTTGTGGGGCGGCAGCAGAACCAATGTGACCTTCACAAGGGCAGTGGGACCCCCACTTGTTCCAAGTTTCTGCGAGTTTCACATACTCTTCCTTCCATTAGCACTTATCGCAGAGGGTTGGGTTCGGTTTCCGTGTCTAGTATGCATGAGGCATGCATGGAAAACACTTCCCATTTTTCTGGGGAGAGATCTTTGAAATTGAAAGCCTTCGTGAATCACATTGAAACCGACACTTGGAATTCATCGCCTGATTTTCCAGCTCAAATGAAACTTTGAAGGCCAAGATTGTTATGGTCTCCGGGTCAAGTTTTCTCACGCGGCTGATGCTCCTTCTTCAAATCCATGGGAAACATGACTTCCTTGCCAAACTTAATTACACAGTACGTACGTGTGTTTGTTTTTAGCCTGTTTCCTTTTTTCAATGAAAATGGCTAACACATGGTGTGTAGCAACTAAAAATAGTAAAATAAATTGACATTTTTAGTGGTCTATCAGCACTTATTATCGTCTTAAGGATTTCTTCTCTTAAAATTTGATGTTTGAGCTTAGAATCTTATTACGTATGTGTTAAGTTGTTTATTACTTATCTATTACTAGAAATGGCAAAATACCTTCACATCTCAATAATTGATCAATTTCAAAGTATGCAATAATCTTCATATTTTCTTTTATTAACATTCGCATTATTATAGTTATTATATATCTTGCAAAATTTTGCCATAACTTTTGCCATATTTTTATTATTGCTTGTTTTCTTCTGCGTTCTACTTGCTTCCCTAAATTGATATCATTTACTTATTTGCCCAAATTCTTCCAAATGGGATTGCTCTATAGATAATATGTGATAAAAACTTTATTTAATAGTTTAAATTTTTGATAGTGTTGATTCTATTAAAGTGTCATATCCTCTTTAAGTGATTAAGAGTTAGATTCTTGCATAATTAATTATTTTTTTAATATCATATTAAAGTCTCTAATTAAGAGTTTAATTCTTGTCATTTTTATTCTTCAAAATTAAATTAAACTTTGATATTAGATTTGATGAGTTTCTACTTAATTTGTTCACATTTTAAGTCTACAAAATTTGTGTATAAGAGGGGGTCTTAAAAATTAAAATTATTATTGAGTTTCTATCAAATAGTTTAATTAAACATTCAATTTTATTATTCACACAAATTAAATTTTATTAAATATTTATTTTAAAAAAAATTCTATATCATTAAGTTCAATGAGCTTTATAAACTAATTAAACTATAAGACTCATTAATCAAATGGCCATTAAGTCATTCGTGACAAGTCATGCTTCCACATTTTCATAAGAGCACCTTATTTCTTAAATTTTTGAAGATAGTTAATTTGTTTATAATACGTAATATAGATGACTGTATTTGTAAAAGAGAGTGTGTTACATATAAAACCATTTCATGTGTGAAAAAGTGTGTTAGATATAAAGTCATTTCACGTATTAACTTAAGTTTTTAGAAGACTTAATTTAGTCTTTAGTTTATTAATGCAATAAATAATGTAGAAGTGGGAAAGATGCCAAATCAAAGAGAGAAAAGGGGCGGAAAATTAGCAGAAGAGAATACAAATAATCATTAATCTCTCTATCATGTAAAGTGGTGACACCATTTTTGTATATAAAGAAAAGAAAAGGGTATACATACGAAAATGTTAATTTCCTTTCCACAAGAAAAGAAGGGAGTTCCCTTTCTCCACAATTGGTAGTGGAGAAATGTAAAATCATTGCCCACCTTCTACGAAGTAGAAGGAAATTTCCAAAACGTGTAGTGTTGGTCAGTTTCTTTGTTTTGTTTTTAGTTTAATTCTTGTACATTTGATCTTTCTCTTTAGATTAAAGGACAAATTGTCCATGGATTGTAATTTCGATCCCAATATTTGAAATTGATCAATTTAAAATTTATGCATCTTTTCACTCAACAATTAATGGAAAAGTTCTTAATCACAAGAATAACACATCTCTAAAACCTATATATAACCTTTTTTAAATAAACATATTATACTGAATCAACTATTCTTTTGTATTTGCTCATTTCTCTCTCATTTTAGGAAAAGTTGTATAAGTGTTATGGGTTGGAAAAATTTTTTTTTTTTAAGATTGCTTTAGAGTGTCTTTTTGGCTAAAAGTCAAGAAACTAATCCCTTAAGGAATGAAAATCGTCAAAGTGGATACTTATCTCTTAAATAAACTTTTTTTATATATATGACTTAAATAAAAATAAAAATATATAATTTTATTTGTATTTATATACATTTTTTGAAATTAAACGGTATTAAAATTTTGAGCCAAGCTAGGAAGTACTCGATTTTAACTACTTCCGTTGTATTGTAAATTTACTCGATGAATAGATTATTAATATAATTTTTGCTTAGTTAACTATTTTTACTTTTATTTTTGCTCATATTATAGATAAGGTTGTTTATATGTTTTAAATAAATGATTGTATAGATATTATCTTTCTTTATCAAATTACTCATACTTTATGTCTCAAAAAGTGATGATTACAGTAATAATAACATATATATGGAACTTGTAACAATATATTTCATTGCTGTAACTAGTTATATTCCCTGTTATTGTATATTTTCTACTAATTAATGACAAAGTATTAATTTTCACTTTTTTTTTTCACTAAACATTAACATAAAAGCACTCTATATTGTTTATGTCAAAACTGCTTCTGATGTCTGAATAAATTGTAACAATATAAGATTAATATTTTTTTTTTTTGGAGTATTAGGAAAGTTACATGAGAATCGAACTTAGATAGAGAAGTAATAAGGACATATTCGACCACTTGAAGTAACCTCAAATTCCATTACTATTATTTTCTACCTTGCCAATTTGATCTTGTAACATAAATATATTTGAAGATAAGAATTCAGTGAGATCAAATAGCCAATGGGTTCTTTTGACTGCCTATTGTGTCTAACCAAAAAGAAATCCATTAGTGAGGAATAATTATTGTTTCAAGGATTTGTATGCAATTATGCATAGCATGATCACAGGCGAATCACGAAAAAAGTCAATAAGGAATATTTTAAACGAAAAGGAAGACCTGTGTTTTAGAATTGCCCGTGTCTACACACAGCCACGTCATGCTTCATAATGGCATTGAAGACTTTAATACCCAGGGTTAAATATTTTTGAAATGTGAATTTTATATAATTTTTATTGTTCAGATTATCTTGTAATATGTGAAATTTAGATTTTTTTTTTTGACAACTATGTGAAATTTGGTTTGGATCAAGTGACTTTATAATGTATAGTAAGAGAGACTAATAAAATTAAAAGAGAAAAATTAGTAAAGAAAAAATTGAGACTTATAAATTTAAATATAGAGAGATAAAAAAAATCATTGAAATCAAAATAAAATAAAAATTAACTGATCCACATCCATAAAATTTACATCTTAATTAAATTTTAGTAGTTGAAATTAATGCACCAAGATTCATGTTTCAAAAATGTATTTAAAACATTTTCTACTATAATTATATAAATAGTTTACTTTAAAAAAAATTCAGTAACATTATTTATATTTTGTACTATAATTATATAAATATTATTTATTTATTTATATAAATAACTTAACAATTAATATATATATATATATAAAGTAATGATTTTAAACACTTTTTACTTTCACTTTTCTCAATCAATAGACTATATTTAAATTAATTAATTCTACATTCTTAATTAATTTGAATCTTAACTATTAAAATTATTTCTATTTTATTCACTATATAATATATACATATCTAAAATGAGTATATATATTTTATTTTTTAGTAAATTACTTAATATATATACGCATAATATTTTAAATTAAAACTTAAAATTATAAAAATAAAAAATCTCAATATAATAATTAAATATCACTATAGTATTAAAAATACTGACATACATTGCGTTATTTAAATGACTTGCGTAGTAATATACATAGAAAGGAGTCTTCACCTTAACTAATAAGTAATAATGATATCTTTTAGGTAGAATCAGGTATTGACTTGTGAGATATGAGAGAATGGTAAGCACTCTTTATCAATTATTTTATTTTTATATTTTTTATGTGTATATAAATTTTTTTAATAAAATTTATAAAAAATTAAATTTTATAAATTAAATGATAATACACAATTAATTTAAAAATTCATATTTAATAATGTAAACATTATGCATAAATTTTATTAACAAAAAGTAAAATAGAATAATATATATATATATATATACATAATAATTTATTTTCCCGCAGAATATAATGCAAACAGAAGAAGTTAACTTGAACGCCGAAAGAAGTGTGGAAAATGCAAAAACTGGAAGTCACCATTGGGTCAGAAGAATTACCGTGTAATTTCATCTTCTGCCCGACACACACGGATATGCGATAAAGAACGGAGACTAAGAGGAATGGGGGAGACCGTGACTTTGGTAAAAAGCAGATGACAGCGTTGTTGGTTGTCATGTCGTAAGTAAGCCTGCTCCGCTGAACAACAAGAGGAGCGTCAACTTTAGATTTGTATTTCTGATTTTCTTTATTTTTTTAATTTTAGTTTTTTTAAAATTTAATAATAAAATTTACTTTTTATTTTATTATTATTTTTTTAAATTCCGTATCTATCTATTTTTAAAAATTTTCTAACGTAACGTGAAAGGAATCTGCTGTGTCCAACTTTACATAATTTTCTTTGGTAAAAAAGGGTGTTCATTGTTCAATGCCCAACCTATATATCTTCAAAGATTAGTAGGAATATCTTCATAATATTCTGAATAGGATTCTAATTTCAATGTTTTTAATTGCAATTAATAATTAGGAAGAAAATAATTGTATATAATTTTGAAAAAATTATCTAACAATAATTAAGAGCATATAACACGTGATTAAACACATTATTATAAGTTTAAAATTTAATTACATGCAATATCTTTATAAATTAATTATTTTTAAAAAAATAATTAGAATAGATTAGACTTAAATTGTCCTAATAACACCTTAATGGTGTAATGTGCCTTAATTTTTATTAAATTTTAATTCAAACTTAAAATTTCAAGTCCCAAAAAGAAAATAGCATACGCTTGTTTGCTAAACAACACTCTTGGGGTCCAACTAATTCGTGTACAGCTTTTTGGGTTGGTCAATAAGCAGCCTTACCTCATATACATCCATTTAGATGAGTCCTTATATTTGTGCTGCTTGAGCATTTTGAAGTCAGAAAAGTGTCAATTAATTTTTTTGGAAGGGACAAAACCAAAAGGAAAAAAATGTTTAAGGTTAATCATGCATTTGGTGTGTAAAATACAAGTTGAAATGTTTCAGATATTTTCAGCCAAAACCAAAAAAATATATGTTTTGGACATTAAAACATGTATATTAGGCCAAAAGGTTGAAGGTAAAAAAATTTGAACATGAATTATATTACCAACCAAAATGATCTAACAACTATTTTAATAATTTTGGCAAATCAATGGGCGAGACCACAGATTAAATTAGTAAAATGTTTAAGAAAGACATGAACCAAGAATTCTCTGTCTGCTGGAGTGGTTAGAGCTACCTGCACTTTGCTAGTGGAACACTGGAAAGATTTTAAGGTGAAAAGTTGTTTACGTTATAGGCACTTAGCTATCAATATTACAGTATCTTAGATCTATGTGAGATTTAATTGTTGTATTGCATAGTAGGGGTGTGCATAGTTGGGTTGCAAGTAAAAATGTGATTAGGTTGAGTAAATCGAATTTAAAACTTATTAGATGAACTTATCTAATTATATGTATAGATCAAGTTTGAATTAATTGGTTGATAGATTTAAAGTATATTTTAAACAATCGATCCTCAATTGAGTTAAATTTAATAAAAAATATATAACTTAAAATTAATTAATATATAAAATTCAAGTTACAAATTAGGTTAAAGTAGGATCGATAAATTTTGCATACCCTAGCAATAGTAAGATTTGGCATTATATAGATAAAGCAAGAATGATGTTAATATATTGAACTGTTCAAATACCTTTTTTCTAAAGGTAATTAATAGATTAATATGCCTACTAGTCTTTCGCCTTATATGATACTCCAAAGTAATTAGGAGTTAAGTTTATATAGGAACAAGTAATAACTTCCAATAAATGTAATCATCTTTGTTAAATTTACGCACTTAGATATTCATATCTTATTATGATATAAAGAAATAAAATATAAAATATATTTTTTTATTTTTTATTTTTTACATTTTTTAAATGTAACAAATAAAGATTTGTAAAGTCTAATTTTTTTTTAAAAAATATCAAAAGGTGAAAAATCAAATCCTGAAGTGGGATTTGGCATATGTCAATGTAATTTCTTTTATGATGAGATTCATTGTAATGCCATGAACAATGTATCCGGAAGTTCAATTGCTCAATTACTTAACCTCAATGTCAAAACAACATTATACCCAAAATAAGGTAAGCAATCAAATCCCTTAAGTGGGATTTGGCATCTGGCATTTGGGGTAAACTCATGAGTGGGACAGAAGAAGCCTCCCACAAAATTCTTGCGTTCAGATCAGCTTGTTGCCTAATCAGTGACCGAGCTTGGTCATAAAAGGCAAATACCTTGAAAGAGCGTCGAGGCTTGAGGGGTGGCAACGGTCAAAAAGACAGCGGTCAACTTTAACGGTGGCCGTGATAGTATTGAGTCAGCCAAGGGACCGGAGGACTGAGCCGCTGCCCGTTACGCGCCATCTGGCTGCCTTCCACTGCTTCGCAGTTTATTTTCAATTTTGATGCGCCCCAAACACGTGGGCAACTGAAGGCGTGCTCCTGCAGACACTGTCGCGCGATATGACTTCATTCAAGTTTCCAACCACGTACGCAAGCGATGCTCTCATAGCCGCTTACCTTCCAGAGTTTGTATCGACCGCCCAATTTTCTAAGGGAAATGCCTCTTGTATAAAATTATAATTTTAAAATATTCATAAAATTTAAAGTATGATATTAAATTTTATAAATTAAAATTTTGAATTTTAAAATAAATTTATTGTTCTTAGAAATATTAAACATAAAATATTAAAAAATATTTACTAAAATATTATAATTAATCTTCACATTACACATTTTTTAAATCTTTTTAAAAATCAATAAATTCTTTTCATGTCATATAATTAAGACATAATTAAATAATAAAATAGATGATTAATCTGAAGTCACATTTTGTAGAAAATGAGCTAAACTCTAATTATATAATGTATATATGTTGTGTTAACTTGTTACATAATATATATAAAATGATATAGCATTTCATTACAACTTCATATCGTTAAATAAAATTGTAAGTGATTCATATAGATAAAACTTAATATTTTGGTGTAAATAATATGGTTAAAATTCTATCTATAAAAAGGGAAAAAAAATCCGTGTTAGATGTGCCAAGAGATCCACTTGTGGTTGGAGAAAGAAATCAAAAAGCAAGATATGGGAAAGAGTGTTTCATTTAGAAGTGATTAACTATGACAACTTAGTTGATTTCAACTGCTTGTGATGATCTTATATGACTTTAGAGCTCAGCAGTTAGAACACATGTTAATTAGGTTAAACATGGTTAGTTAGGTTAATCAATTTTGATTGCTTGTGTTATACTGATCTTAGTAGAATTTTTTACTTTTTATAGTTAGAATAAGGGGTCACAAATTAGGTTTATGTGTCGTGTTCTTGTTATTAACTTAGCTGGATCATATCTAATGCTCTTAGCACAATAGTCTTTTATCATAGATTAAAAAAAATCCTGGATTAGCATATGTAAAACTAATTATTTTCAGTCATGTTATTTTTATTAAAATTTATTAAATGTTTATTTAAAAATTTTAAATATTTATATTACTGAGTCTTACAAATTAAAATGTAAAATTTAATAAATTTTAACTTAATTTTTGTAAACATTATGTAGCATTTTGTATGCAAAACTAACTTTTGCGAATTAATTTACTTAGGTTCAATATATATAATATATAGACTAAAATTTTATTTTGATCTCTCATAAATAGAATTCTATTTTAATTTCTCGCTCTTAAAAGTTTTTAATTTAATATTTTATAACTTAAAATCATTTCTAATTAAATTATTTTATTATATTGTCATATTATAGATTTAAAATAATTAACACCATTAATTTTATATCAACAATTATCTATTTATATTTTATAAAATAAAATACACTCTTTATTTTACAGAATCTCAATTTGTATTGAAACACCTGTATGTTAGACTTCAATTTCTTATTATTCTATTGCCAAAGCATTTCTGGACTCATGTGCATTAGCTTCTAGAATGATTCCTGTGCTCCATTTTTTTTATATTGTTTTTATTTGGCATATCCTACCTAGAAAGAAAAAAGTCTTATATATATATATATATATATATATATATATAATGAAACAACACAATAATATGATAGAAATATAAGAAAAAAATCTAGCAAAATTGTATAAATGGAGCAATGTTACATGTTAGCACTAAAACAGTAAATTGAACAGAATAATGCAGTGTTTCCTAAACTTATGTTCATTTCATATTAATTAATTTTCTTAACACTTGCATTGCACGCGTGTTAAGACGTACAATTTTATGTATTTAATTTGTGTGATTATAAAATGAAACATGCAATATGAAATAATGAAAAAAAGATTAGAATGAGAATTTCTTTGAGGAAATTTTTATAGTCTGAGTATACCCTTTTAATTATTATATTGAAAACTAAGAAGATAAACTGTTTAGAAGGCATGCAAATGGTATTGGAAACTATCTCATTGTGCAAGAATCATTCTATAATAAAATTAAAATAATTTTTTTAGAAAAATAGATCAGATATGCTGTGTGTTGTATTAGTTAGCTTAAAATTGAGAGAGATTGTGTGGACATTCTTAATATTGTAATGGTGTTCAATGTTATCTTTAAGTTTTTTCTTAAAATTTTTGATTTAAATCCAAACTTTTGTATGTGTTCAAATGATTAGCCATTCTTCATATTAAAAGAATTGAGTGAGCTTGCATGAAAATAGCTGAGGTGTTGTAGCACAGCTAATATAAATTATCCACACAAAAGTTTAAGTGGAATTTAATTATATACTAATTCATATAAAATAGTTGAGTAAATATATAATCACTTCTCTTGAGATATTTAAATACAACATTTATTCTATTTTTATACAACAATTACATTTCACCCGAATAATCTAACTTAACTAATAGAATATAATTAATTTTAATAAAAATCAACTAACTACATATTTATTTATAGTTTATACAAATTATAAGATTAAAATTGCTTTTCAAACTTTATTGTATTATAATAATAATTTTGAAACAAAAAATTTATTGTTATTACACTTAATTCTAGTAAGATTGTTGATCATTTAATATTTTGGCCAAATTTTCCTTATTAAATGCAGTTTTAGTTGCTAAAATAACGTTTCATATTAAAATAAAATAACAGACATATTAAACATTTTTATAATTACATATCTTACAAAAAAAAAATTTAAGATGCTTCTTTGCTTGCACTAAACTGTAAGGAAACAGTCACACATATTGTTAATAAATTTACATCTTATAATAAATATAATTATTTGATATAAAATATAATATTTTATTAATACTTTTCTTATTTAAAGTAGTTAATTAAGTTATTATCCAAATGATAGTTAAATTAATCAAAGCATAATTTTTAAGAAGATTATAGTAAATATTTTATTTAGCATTTATTTTTTGAACGTTTTATGTTTTATTTGTTAAATTAAGTCATTGAGTTAGAATACAATACTTCAATAAAAATAAGATGAGTATCATATTTAAATATTTCAAAAGAATACGAGTGTAATTTCTTAAAAATATTTTGAAGAATGTGACTCTCTAGGAATTATAAGTAGTACGAAACGAAATTTGAATCATGAAATTTATAAAATTTTAAACCTAATATATTTAAAATTTTATTATAATTTTATGAACTTTTAATAATATTTTTTAATAAATTTAATAATTTAATTACTTGTAATAAATATTTAATAAATATCTGAGTGAAGAAATACCAGTACTCAAATATATCTTAGGAAAGACATATCAAGAAGTTCAACGCTCATATTACATCACTCCTTCGGAGGATCTATCCTTTGGCCGTCACAGCCCCCAACGAAAGTTGGTTCACTGAACTTAGTTGCTTAAGGTTAAAAGCTACTTTTATCTCTTTCAATTAGGAGGACAACAACTTGCAAGCCAAACTTTTTTGTAGTAAAAATTTGAAAAAAAGAACTTAATCATGCACTATGAAAAATACAACAATAACAATAATAAATTAAACTTTTTTTTATTATATAAGGTCGGTTACATGGATCAAATGACGCTATAAACTTTTATTTAAAATTATATTTTTAGATATACTATTTAACCAAATGTCTCTTTTAATCATCTCTCCAAGTATCCTTTTTGATCTTTCTCAACATCTTTTTACAGGATTAAATACTATTTAGTCAACTGTTCTTAGATTATTTCATAGAACTAAACACTATGAAAATATATATATATATATATATAAAAGTAATCTGGACACAAAAAGAAGTAATGTCCAAGTTTCATAGGACTTAACTTTTCTGATTTCACAACTAATTAGGAAAGGCGTGTGCAATACTTAAATTTTATTCAGATGTATACTTTGAAGAAGTTAAATTGCTGTATGATTGTATTGAAATTTAATTGCTCTTGTTTGAAATTAATTTTAATAGAATTAATTAAATATAAGTATTATCACGTGACCCATTATGCACATGTTCTAAAAAAAATTATATGCATAACATTCAATTACATATATACAATATGAATAAACTATGATCAAAAATAGAAGTTCTATTTTCCTTTCTTGTTTATGTGGCTTCATAGACATTTAAGTTAATGTATATTAAGATTTCACAACTCACATGATAATTAGTTTAAGGAGGTTATCCTATTCAATAGATAGGGCATGCCACATATCATAATAAACACTTACAGCTATATTTATAGATCGCCTACTAAATAAGATTATTGGTAAGATTAAACATTTTACTTATAAAACTTAATTTTAAATCTTTTTTCCAATTAAACTAATCTTATTAACTTTAAAGGTTTTAAAATAAGTTGAGTCCACTCCCCTTAATTTAACAAATGAATTAAATTAATATTTTTTTAATTTATAAAAATTATGGACTAATCTTTCTTACCCTATTTAATCACAGATCATCATAAATTGAAGAGACTGAAATGGGTCAACCTGCTTGTACACCTTTAGTTGGCACACATGCTAATTACTAAGAAATAAATTATAAGCTTTACTACTAAAACTAATTAATTGGTTGAATTTCAAAACTTTGGACCAAACAGCAAGAAAACAAACAAAGCTAAACCTCCGACCTGATTGATATATAAATGGTGCATGCACATGTCACCTCCAAGGAACTTCAAGTTTCAACACACAAACTTGGACATTGCAGACGATGGCTAAGGAATTAACGTTGTCGTCTTTTTGCACGTCCTGTCGCAGCCTTCGAAGCAAGCAGCTAAAAAACACCATGAAAACAATTAAGAGAATGCAAATTAATTATTCCACATGCAAGATAGACGCCAAAAGTTTTCTTCGTCTTTGTATTGAATCATATATAATGCAAATATAACACTTTCTCTTGTAATTGCATAGACATATATAACTTTGAATTCAGAGTCAAGGAAGGCAGTTTATCCTTATCAGAAAAAAAATCATGGCTTACTTTTTTGATCCAAGTAAAAACTTTACATAGATATTTACATATTATGAATTTCTTCTTTGGCTGGTAAAAATATTGAAACTTCAATATATAGATATCAAACTTGAAAAAAAAAATTAACCTTTTGAAAATTTAATTCTCCAATCTGCATAAAGTAATGTATCAGAAATGTAGAGAGGGAAGAAATGGCTGTAAGTAGAATTGTTTTGGTGATGAATAGGGGTAAAAATTAGTTTAGGTCGCTTGTCTAAGGCCAGCAACCTGGCCTACATTGGGCTTCATTTGTTTAATGATTTAAGCTACGTTGCACTCAAAAGTAGACTTGTTTTCTAAACTGGTCAAAACTTATGTTGGCCAAGCTTGACTTATAAGCTTACAAGCCAGCCTATTTTATTAAAAAAGTATATAATATATTATATTTCATAACTTGATAAGCTTAGTAAACCTAGTAGACTTGGCTGGCCTAATAGCTTATTTCATTTGTTTGCCCAAATAGACAAACAAACTGGATCAATTTTGAATTTGACATAGCTAATTTTAAGGTATTAAGACTAAAGTTTATGATATACATATTTGTGGTGACATGTTTAAATTAAAAAAATGAATAAACTTTTTATATAATTTTATCTATTAATATAATTTTGTAAGTAATCGTCTAATTAAATAAAAATAAATTTATTATTTATTAAATTAATTTATATGAGCATATATATTAAATATATGTCATAATTATTTCTCAATTTAAATATTTTAAAAATTTATCTAAATACCACAAAAACATCCTATATTAATGGGCCAACTCAAGCCAAAATTTGCTATGGTGCCTATTTTCACGTGAAAAATGATAGGATAACATGATTAGCCTCAAATTTATCCCACAACCAGACCTCTATCTAATTGTGGGACAAACATAGGTCTAACCCACGTTAAAATTTCAGTGCTCTTTCCACGCTTAGTGACTAATTAGCATTAGCGTAAAGCTGCCCAAATGGCAAGTGTCAAAAGGAGGAAGGACACAAACCCCTCACCACCACATTTGATGGGGTAGGTGGGTAGCATTTGAGTTATTGCTCAACTGGCAGCTAGGGGTGGGCATTGGACCGGGTCAAACTGTTCCAACCCGTCCCAAACCGTAAAAAGTCTGGCCGTTCCCAAGCCTTCACTCTTCGACTCATCCTAACCCAAACTAACCCACTCAAATGAAATTGAGTTATTCCAGCCCAAAAATCTTAGTTTGAAGGATCATTTTGGCTGGGGTTGGACTAACTAAATGAGGGATTGGGTTCAAACAAATTGAAAAAATTTTGCCCTAACCCAAACTGCCCCACCTAATGCCCACCCCTACTTAAAACTTCTGCAAGCACAAACAAGCAAGAGGCAACTCAACTTCAACAAACCAATACCACTCCTCCCTCCCTCGTCTCGAACCCTTGCTCCCTCGACTCCCTCTCTCACGAGCTACAAGTCTCGTTCATTGTTTCGTTGTTTCCAACAGTCAGCGCTAATCCCTTACCTCCTCCCACCTTGTCTTGACTCGCCTCTTCTCAGTTTGGCTTATCTCTTATCTAATCATCATACTTCGATACTTTGGGTCCTCAATAGTCGATCGAACCTCATCCTCGTTCCACCGCTCGCCTCACATTCGTTGGTCCCCATCCTAACCCAAAATAACCCACCCAAGTGAAACCGAACCATTCCAACCCAAAAATGTTGGTTTGAAAAATTTTTTGGCTGGGGTTGGACTAACTTAATAAAAGATTAGGTTCAACTGGGTTGAGAGAATTTTGCCCCAACCCAAACTGCCCCACCCAATGCCCACCCCTACTGGCAGCAACACAGCATTAATTGGCGGCCCTGGTTACTGTCTTTGGCATAGTAAAGTACGAACATGAGAGCATTCCCGTTCTGTCTATGAGGATACACTCACTGATCCGAATTGAATAGGTGTTGAAGGAATCAATAAATTCATTCCAACTTCTACTCATCATTATGTGCTCTTTAAGATACCGTCGGATGTTCTAGTTTTATATCATTATTGATCGACTTGAGTCTTTAAATTATATCAATCTATTATTCTCTTAAATTAAATTATAAATATTTATATAAAAAAATTTAAATTATTAAATTTATTAAATTTCATAAATTTAACTATAAAATTTAATATAAATCAATAATTTTATATACTCTTTATGAGTATTTAGTGGCAAGTAAGTAGTGGACCATTCTTTTTTTTTTTTTGTTTTCCTTTTTGAACAAAACTACAAACTAGTTGCAGAATGTCTTAGGGGCCGCCCACAAGGCAGAGAGGTGTAGCCCACCAAGCCTGTTTTAGTAACTACAATCAGCCGGCTTCTTCGCAGTCTCAACCCCATTCTGCATAAAAAATGAGGTGTGTTGCCACGGAGACCAAAGAAAAAAATGTATTGCATTGCAGCTTTAGATGTTAGTTCGTCATTTCTTATTCTTAGTGGGGCAAGCTTGATCTTTTTTTTTTTTTTTTTTTTTTGGCGATTTGCTTGATCTATGTTTTGATTCTTAGGGTGCTTCGCTGATGTTACTGATTTCAGGCTCTGTTCATTGTCTTCAAATTGTCATGACAAACAAGAATGACTAACTTTCTCTTTGGATTTCTCCAGCACCAAAAGTAAAAAGTTGTCTTCAATTTTCTGATTTGAAATGAAGATTTAATTGAATAAGCCAAGTTACTACTTTTTAAGATTCTTGGGTTGCATAGAGGAGTTAGAGCTCTTAAGTGTTCGAGAGAAATTAATCTCAATTGATTGACTACTCATTTTACCCTGTATCATTAGTTGATAGTTGCTGTAGTATAGTTTAGACATTACTAACTTGAGGAGGGGGAGTTGAATCCACGTCTTCTCAACTTGGTAGGGAGTCTAGGGACTCAGGCTATCTCCAAGCCAAAACTTAGGTTGTCATACTTGCACAGATCTCTGTGTTGTTGCTTCACCTTCACAGTTGATTTCTTCTGATAAGTGGGTACAATCCATGGTGATACTTAGTATTCAATAATTTCTTTAAAATGTTTTATCTTCATATTAAGATGTCAATAGCTTAATGTTTCTATATCCAGGGTGTGGACTCATTATATTATATCTTAAAACTGAAGATTTGGTAACAAATGGATCCTGAATGCAGGCCTGATGAAAGGATCAAAGGGAAGATCCACTTGGCTGTTTAGAAAGATTCTGGAAACCAGTCAATCAATAATCTGAATTTTGGTACACTGATCTCCTAGTGCCCGACTTTTCCAAGGACACCAAAGAGATTTCTGCTAATTGTCCATCATTTTCCCTCTGCGGCAATATATGTTAATAACAGATGAGCTCCAAGCCTTTGCTACAAGGACAATCACAACCATGGCCAAGACACTGACATAAATTACTGGCTAACCCTCCCAAAAAAGTGTTCTATCTGCAGGCACCCCTGGGATGGTAAACTACTTGTTTTAGGTCCAAACTTTAACCTTTTTGAACCCACTGGATTCTCCTTACCATCCTGCAATTGAGGATAAAAGCAAACTCTGACATCCATATATGCAGTGCGAACAAAATAAGATGGCAAATATGCTTAGTACACATGACAGATGAGAAAAAGTATACATTAGCAACCATCACCAAATTCTTGGTAGTACAATTCATTACAAAAAGGATGCTCTATATGATAAATATAAGAATTCTATAGAATGCAAATTTTAATTATCTGCAATGAAATGAAAGCATGATTTGTGTTGCTTACTAAACACTGAAGACAATTGTCAATTGGCATATTCATCAGTACATACTAGTACATGCAAACCAATCAAGGATGTTAATGATTGAATATATTGATAGGCCAAAAAAGACTTTAATAAAAGTAGTGACCCACCAGTAAGGATTGGTTTGAAGATCTCAGAACTTTAACTCTACCACCTCTACCATCAGCCCCGACAGCTATCAAATCACCATTACTTGAACTTTTAGCAGATACTGAATCACCGTTCTGTCTACGCTTGCACCATTTACCCAAGTATCGATGAGTTCCATCAGGACCAAGCAATCCACCAGCAAAACATCTATTGCCTTGAAGTTAAGAAGAAAGAAAGAAAGAAATTTCAGCTTCAATTTTTCTTCTCTATTTCATACAAACCTACATACTAATAAAGGAAAAAAAACAACTGAAAAATAAAAAAAGAATACACTTTGAACTCAACAAGCAGCATACTTGGATTGGAAAGTGTTAATGGTGATGGGTACTCTTTTCTAATGTTAATGATGGGTTGAAATTGTTTAACATTATCCAGCATTGTCACATCTTCATCCATAGCTCCAGTAGGCATGTCACCTATTTCTTTGTCAATCTCAATTCTCCAAGGATCAGCCAAGTTACATTCCTTTTGAACTGTTGTTTCTCTCCGTACGCCAGAAACTGCATCTGACTTTGCTAGAGTGGGCTTCCAAAGAGCAACATCATCAATGTCTTGATTTTTGCAGTTGTAATTTGATTGTCCAGGCAACTCTTTAGTAAATTCTGAAGCATCTTCATCAATTGAGATGCAATCTCTCTTCCCATTAAAAGATATGGTAGCTCTATTTTCATTACTGAAATTAACATCTTTATTTTCAGTGACATTATAGTCCTTTATCTTTGAATCTTGTAATGATCTATTGATGATGTTCACAGCCGGATCCAATCTAGATTTGGGTGTCAAAAACTGTTTCCGTTGCTCATTTGATAAATACTTTCCAGCTGACAACAGATCAGAATTAGAATTGATACTATTTCCAAGGTTCTTTGAAAAACTTTTTTTCTTTGAAAATTTCAGAGACCTTATAACATCGTTCTCTTTAGTTTCAGCAGCTGTCTCTAGTTCTTGAACCCTTGCCTGACAATAACCGCTAAACAGTTTATGGTCCACAATGAACTAGTACCAGTGAGATTATCAACTAACAAGTACATAAGGTGCTTACTTTCAGTTTGTTGATCCTCTCTTGAGCCTTCTCTAGCTTTTTACTGTAACGAGCTTCCCCTCTTCCCAAAATATTGCACTTGGTCATTAAATCTTTGTAACTCCTATTAAAATATGGACAATTCAGCCACACTGTTTAATGGGTGAACACCAATCTTTTGCCTTGCAAATAATATGCAGAGTTATTACCAATCCAGTGAAGACCACCAAAAAAAAAAAAAAGATCGGCTTAGCCAATAACAATTCTAAGGGGTATACACTCTATTTAAGCCTATGACATACAAAAGAGTAGTGCTGGTTCAATCAACAATTTGCTCTTAAATTACTTCATGAATACATTGGCGGTCTCCTTCCATCACCATAAGATTAAGTCACATGTGTTCCGTTATCCTAAATCATAGCCATCCCAAATAATTTGGTGCAAAACAATTCAGTTTAAAAATTTAGGGCATGTCGAAATTTTCCTATCAGAACCATGTCTTTATTCAAACCCATGATTTCATGAAACGAATTTAATGGCAGACCCTAAAACATTCTTTCAACCAAGATTTTTACTAAACAAGAAAATGAGATTTGGAGGAAAGACCTGTTCCGCATGACCAAAGATCTTTTCAATGTGTCTATTGTATCTTTGCTGTTGGCCCCATTACCCAAAGTGGCAAGCTTCAAAACCTCCTCTTCATCAAGGTCCAGATCAGAGACTCTATAGTGCAGGACATAAACCAAGTTAGCAAGTAAAAAAATATCACTAAAAAAGTATAAAACACCTATGAAAGTGAAATTCCACTCACAATTTGAATGCTGCAAGTTCTTTAGCTAATGCCATATTTCTATCTTGCAATCTCAAACACTCCAAAGTTGATGTCTCAAGCTCCTAAGCCAACATAAAATCATTGCAAGTAAATAACTGCTATAAATAGTTGGATTACCATAGATAAACCAAAAGCATACGGAGTAATTCACCTCTGATTTCATCTGAAGTAAGTGTTTTATGGATGCTTTTTGTTTCAAAGCTTCATTTTTCAATGCTGCTTCTGACTTTGCTTGCTCCCTGCAAGCACAAAGCTGAAAGAAGACTTGTTGAGAACCCATCAGAAAACGATAGCATCAACAAGCAAATAAACAATAGAAAATGAGCAAATATAAACACACACACACACACAATTTACTATTTAATTATAATGATTTGAAATGAGGTTAAAAATTGTTGTGGGGACATTCATGGCGCAGAGTAATTGCCCTGCCAGTGTTAGGGAAAATTAGATATTATCACTCGAGGGGAAATTAGTCTGATTGAAACATGTATGGGAAAATTTCATAGGACGGAGTCACATGATTTATGGCATTTTTTTTACTTTGCTCTACAACTTCACCCATCCTCAACTAATCCAAAATGTCTAAACATTGAAATATGAAGGTCTCTTTATGTTGTTCACAACTTCATTGATCATCTCAAATAACAGTCATGGCAAAACCATGAATATTGAATTTCTTATGCTACATTTCTAATCATCAGTAAATTGGTTGCAACAACTGATCAACCTTTCACGAAAATACCCAAGGAATGATAATTTTAGCCATTTTTTTTTATTTTCTTTTGTGCAGTCCATATATAATTGAAGCAAATTGCCTTTTAAGCAAAACCTCAACCACTTTATGTGTTTCAGCCAATAAATTCATAAACTCCCGATACCCTTTCCGTCCCACGTTAATCAGCAACCAGACTATGGACTAACCAATCATCAGTTCACATGCCAATCACAATTCCAAACAATTATCTTAATCCAGAGACGTCTCCAATCCCCACAAACTAAGCCAAAAAGACCGAAAAGCACATCCAATTACCTCCTGAGTGAGCTCTCCTAATTCCTTTCCGTGCTGCTCTAAGGCCGAATTAAGCCCAGAAACTTTCACTTCCAGTCTTTTCACCTCTCTGCGCAACACCCCCGCATCTCCCTCAAAATCAACAGGTTTATCAGGAAGAACAGCATCGTTACCATCACCCACCGATTGAAAATAAAGCCGAGCTGCACTGCTTGCTTTACAACTCTGCTTGCAAACAGGGCAACTGTACTTCGTTGTGCTTGAACAGTACTCGAACCATTGCTGTAGACTACAGTGAAACCAAAAACCAGAAAGAAAAGAACAGAAAATTGTAATTTTGACCCCATTCCATTAAACCAATGCATGGAAATTGAGGAAAATGATGGAATTTACCAAAGCTCGTGGAACACGTGGCCACAGATAGAGATAGATTGAAGGTCTTCAACAATGGGCTTGAGATCCTCATAGCAGATTGAGCAAATAGTTCTGGAAAAGCCACCGCCATCGACCATCTCTCTGAAGTTATTCTCCGATTACTTGGTTCACTGTTCGTTTCTCGCCCACACTTTCCCGAGAAAAATAGGTGGGAAATTGGTGAGAAATTTGAAAACGAGAGGACCACCACACAGTTTTCGGAGCGGGAACCGGAAAATGTGGTGGGAAAGGAGCAAACCGGAACCACGTGCGTGTCACATGACGTGTGAATTTTCCGGGGTTAAAGTACAATTTTAATCAGACATGAAATCGGGATTAACGGGAGGGACGTATAATGCCAAATACCAACTCTAGGGCCAGAGAGAGCCGAGGCCAACCCAATACGGTGGAAGGATCGGCAGTTCCGTCGTCTGCAGTATCGAAGGAGGAAGGCTGATTAGGTCATGAGATTAGGAAGGAAGGCAATTTCGTTTTCTGTTTCCCTTTCTTCCTTTTCATTTCATTTTCTCACCTTCCCTGCTTTTAATTTTGTCGGGTTGCTTTTTTTAAAAAAAAATTTTGATATATTCGTACAAAATTAATATTAAAATTTTAAATATGCAAATATCCTTTAAACTTAAAATGATTTATAAGTAAATTTTATTAATTATAAAAATTAATAAATAAATTTTTTTAACTCTTAAAATAATATAAATATATTTCTTTAATTATTATTATAATATAAATATATTATTTTATCTATTTATTATCAAATATTAATAAGCATATAATTTATATATAATTGATATTATATATAATATTTTTTATTAACTATTTAAATAAATTCAAATAAAAAACTTGTATTGAATTGGTTACTTTCAACTAACAAATATCCCTTCAATTTTTTACTATTTTCTCATAATCTCTTAAAATTTTTAATTTATAAATTTTTTTTATATTCTATTTATTTAGTTTTGTATTATTTTTTTAAATATTTAATCTATAATATATCAGTATAAAATTTTATGTGAAATATAACTAGATCATTTATATTTATAAGCTACTT
This sequence comes from Dicorynia guianensis, assembly GCA_037013595.1. NCBI lineage: Eukaryota > Viridiplantae > Streptophyta > Magnoliopsida > Fabales > Fabaceae > Dicorynia > Dicorynia guianensis. The sequence goes on from JASUAB010000014.1 coordinate 30,731,841, forward strand.
TTATTAATTTAATATAATATAAAAAATAATATTTGAAATGTTGATATACCAATATTTTAGTTCAAAATAATGATATTTTATAATTTTTTGTTTAATCTTTTGTATGCTCTATATAATTTTTTTTTATTTTATTTATTTAACCAACTTTTTTAGTAGAATAAGATTTTAAATATTATTAAATTTATCTAAATAGTCAATAAAAGATGTTATATATATTAATAATAATGTCATGTGTAACATTTAAAGGTAAGTTGTTAACTGGTAAATGGCTTTTTTGTTTTACTAATTGAACAATTAGGTTCTTGAAAAATGTTATTTATTATAATTCAATTCCAAATTGCTTTAGTTAAGTTGTTAGCTTTTTCCATTTGTGTTCAATTTAGTCCTTGCTAATGTTTTCATCCATGTATTCGAGGAGATAAATGAAAATAATATTATATTTTTTGGTATAACTCATGTATACTTTAAAAATTATATTCTATCAAGTGGGCCTTCATATTTATAAATATACTTTTCAAAAATTATATCAAAAATTAATCATATTTATATTTATAATAAAGGGAATAAATATTATAAAGATCAAAAGTAACATTAAATTATCAAATGTAAAAAAATGACTTAGTTGCAAATTTGTCCATGTTAATTCTAAATGTTATTGAAAAAATTATGAAATAAAAGCATGAAAGAGATACTTATAAAAAGAATTAACAAATTAAGGTGTGAAAAAAATTCAAGAGTTATTTTTAAAAAGGAAAGTTTTCATTAAATAAGATATGAAAAGAACAAGTGGTCGGGTCTTAGAAGATGACCATTTGTAACGCTTTGCATTGAAGAATCTAGCACATCTCATTCTAGCTATGATCCCACAAAATTTCAATTAATCTCTTTTTTCTTAATTGCATTTTTTACGCCTTGAGCCTTCAATACTTTTGTATCAATGAACATGGGATACTGACTTCTGGAAATTCATCATGAAAAAATCATCATCCTGTTGACAAATACTTCAAGTACCATCATACATTTATCAATTTAACTATTTTATGTAAAAATAGTTAAATTAGATGAAAAAAATTCAAACAAAGGATATTATTGAATATAAATTTGCTAATTCTAGAGTTCAAAATAAAAAAGAGATAAAAATAAAATTAAATGAAAAAATTAATAAAAACCCATAAATTACATTTAAATGTAAAAAAATAATCTCCCATCATTCTTACGGTCACTTCATTCAAAAGTCATCTATCAAATTAACTCACATAATTATTAAAAATAATTATCACAATTATTTATTATTATTACTGGGTTTGAATTACCAGCATGAATCCAACAGTTTCATTCCACGGGAATACTAGGCTAGATAAATTTAACTTCAATTTATCTATCATATTATTATTTATTATTATTGCTTGGTATAAAATAGGAGTTCATTAAGTGCACATGAATATTTGAATTAAAAATATATTACATTTGAATTAAAAATGTTATAAAATATTCTTTCTCATATGTTTAAATATTGTTTTATTTATTCAAATCAATTTATTAAATTCTTTCAATACTTGCTTCTTCTTTTTTTTTTTTTTTATAAATCAGAGGTTACCAAATTCAATTTTAAATGAGTGCATTTCATTAGCCAGGTTAGTAGTAGTTTTAGGAAGACAAGATTTTTCTGATATGATGAAGTGTTTTTTTTTTTTTAACAAAAAATATAAGTTGCTTAGTCAATTTCTTGATAATGATTGCCCAACAAATTACTAATATGTATTGTTCAATATTATTGGTAAATTAAAAAAATATTATTTTCCCAATACTACTAGCTAATAAAATGCACTCATTTACAAAAGAAATGAATAATGAACAAATGATATTGCATCATGATGCAGTAATAAGTAAATAGTATGTATCAAAAAAAAAAAAGTAATAAGTAAATAGTAATTTAATAAAATTCTATATTACTCATGAAATTTACACAAGTAAAAATAGTGCGTCAACTACGACGTTGGCTCCAAGAAAAGTACACACCTTGGCAACGGTGCGTTTGGACTTTTGTAGGAAAAGCCGTAGGCAAGAACCAGGATGCAGCTTTGTGCGTCTTGTTTCCTCTCTCGTCTTCTACCTCCATCGTGTTAGGGTTTGCAGTGTTGCAACTTTGTTCACACTGACAGTTCAAGACAGCGGCCGTGCGTTGGACCGCGTCAGGATGCGTTTTTCAGACGGATACTCCATTGTTTCGACCGGCAATTGACTGTGTTCAACCACACAATATCGCCATTCCTCCATAGTTGAGCTTCGGTAAATTGCGAAATCCAATATTATCGACCGTGTTATGCGAAAAAGGTACGTTGTTCTGTTCCTTGTTCATGAGCTGCGGCGATGACTTTTTGGTTATGTCGTTTTGATTTGCATTATGTTAGTCAGATGAGAGAGACCAATGATACAACTTCGAAATCTGCATCAAATTCCTCATTTCCTTTAATTTTGGACATAGATGACTTCAAGGTATATGTTCTAACCATGTCACTTAAGCCCTGGATGCTAGGAGCTATTTCAATAGTAGTTTGAGTTATTTAGCTTTAGCTTAAGTTGCTTCAATAATCGGCTTGGATTTTGAACAAATAGGGAGACTTTTCATTTGATGCATTATTTGGAAACTTGGTGAACGAGCACCTTCCATCTTTCCGAGAAGACGGAACAGATTCATCGGAGGGACATAGTAATATTGGTGGGGGTGATTCTCTGCCGAATGGACATTTGCGAGCACCATCTGATGCAGCAAATTATGCTCAAGGGCTCTCATCCCCTTTGTTCCCCGAAGTTGACAAGCTCTTATCATTGTTTAAGGATTCTTGTAAGGAGCTGGTTGAACTTCGTAAACAGGTTTAGATCTTATTCACCTAGAAGTTATTGAATTTTTGTATGTAGAGGTCTTAATTTTCTTTTTTCTGTGTTTTAATTTGAAGATTGATGGGAGACTTCACAATCTTAAGAAAGATGTTGCTGCCAAAGACAATAAGCATCGCAAGACACTTGCTGAGGTTAGTCCCGCATCAAGTTTTGTGCTTTTAGAAGTTTCAAGCATTCTCTTTGGATTCCTAGGAGCTAAGAAATTAAAGAAGTCATTGTTAAAAGCTTGGGGAATGGCAAAAGTTCAATGACATTGGTGATACTTACTTTTATATGTCTTTTTCTCTTTTGGAAACTGGCCCAGGGTTGGGGGATCTTCTACAATTTATTTTGTCGAAACTCATATACTTCATTAAATCTGATCTTCTTAGCTTATCTATCATATGTCTTTTCTCCCATTTGACTGTGTAAATCACAAAATTAGATAAATTATATTCAAAAATTATGAATCTGGATGATCAGTTAAGTTCATGTACTCTATTTGGTTTTCAGCTGGAGAAAGGCGTAGATGGTTTATTTGATAGCTTTGCAAGGTTGGATTCACGTATATCAAGTGTTGGCCAGACTGCAGCAAAGATAGGAGATCATCTTCAGGTAGAGTTCTTCAGAGCTTCTTTAACTTTCATGGATGAAATTTTATCCTACCTGTATTGATATTGTTAGGTATGTTAAGATCTCTTCTCCTTTATACTTAAAATATTGTTTCTTCTCTGATACTCTTATTTCTTGTCAGAGTGCAGATGCTCAGCGGGAAACTGCCAGTCGAACAATTGAGCTGATAAAGGTGATAGTAATATCAGTGATTTCATCTTATTTATGCAATTCTTCACTTAAGGAATTTGACATTTATGGTTTATATAATTTCTTCAGTACTTAATGGAGTTTAATAGCAGCCCGGGTGACTTAATGGAGCTTTCACCTCTATTTTCGGATGACAGCCGTGTTGCTGAGGCTGCTTCAATTGCTCAAAAATTACGTATGATGACCTTTATTTTTAGAAGAAAGTCTTTAAGCATTTTAAATTTCATTGATGCTAACTCTTTTAAACAAAAATCAGGGTCATTTGCCGAAGAAGATATTGGAAGACAAAGTGTGACTGCGCCATCAATGACAGGAAATGCAACTGCTAGCAGAGGGTTAGAAGTTGCAGTTGCTAATCTTCAGGAATACTGCAATGGTCAGTAGTTTTACAAAGGAAATGTACAAATTAGTGTCTTTTTAAGTGAAAACATTTAGTCTGCATGCAAATGATGTTTAAAAGAATGGCGAAAGAAACTTAGGTTAAATATGATTTTTGTTAGAATTCTTTCTGCACTAGTGTAGCCAACTCCACTTAATGGGATAAGACTCTGTTGTTGTTGTAGATTATTGAGAATGATAGAGTACATTATATTTAATATATGAAGTTTTTTGCATCTGTTGAGATTGTTACAAATTGTAACTATAATTCTGATGTTGATATTCAGGGAAGCTCAAATAATTTGATCTCTCATTGTTTTTCATAACTTCTTGCATAGTTATTAATAGTGCGCCATAACATATAGCGTTGTACTATGGCTTGTTGCATTACGCTACGGGCTATAGCATAGCATAGTGTGCTATGTTGTGCTATTTCTACACTATTGTGCAAAAATAGCATGTGCTATTTATGCTATCGGTATCTGGCCCAATTTCTCCACTCCAAACCTTCCTTCGCCTATGCTATCTTTCTTATTTTGCTTTCCCTCCCTTCCTTCATTGCCTTTATCATATTTTTTTAAGACTATTTTTTATATATTGTTGTTATTTGGAGTTATATTACATATATAAAAACATATATTTATATATGTAATATAATTGCGCAATTGTTCAAATAGCAATGTGCAATGCACAAAGCTATGCATTATATCGCAATCATCTCAAGCACTATAAGTGCACTATTCATTATTAACAACTATGATCTTCTTGTCATAAGAACATAATAATTATTTTGGTATAATGTTGTATCTTTGATTGGGTTTCTTATCCTGTGGAGTAAACTATTTGGACTTGATCAACAAGTTTGTGTCTTTTGTGCCTAAACAATTCTTTTGCTTTAGGCCCTACTTCTTTACTTGCATTGAGCTGAGAAGCTGAACATTACTGTATATAAGAATAAGAATTAGTTACATGCCATTATGGCATATCATGGCCAAGTAGCATTTGTCACCTTTGCTTCCTATTTGGCACAATGGGTAGAAGAGGTGATCCTTGCAAAGCTGATTCTGTTTGGCCATCAATGTTTGGATGGAATGTCAAAGATGGTTTGATTTGTGAATGCTATCAATAGTTTACAATGCTTTTCAATTTCAAATTGGTTCATGGTATTGCGCCTGTAGGCTTTATAGTCTCATTTTTATGATATTCTGGCATTTACCTTGTTTTTACAACAATGAACTGGAATTTGGATTACAGGTTGACTGTGCTGAATGAGGAGCTCACATTAGAAACTTTCCTGGAGCAATTCTTCATGCTTTTTTTGTATTCTGCATTTTTCCTGTGTCATATTCATTTGCTCTCTCTAAATGAAAGTGTTCATAATTTATAGAGATCTTTGCTTTTAGTATGTGTCAAATATCCATTTAATATAATGTGATCCAGATGCAAACAGTATTGAGATTGTGGCTAGGTCATGCACTGATTATGAAGTGCAAAGCTTAGTGGATAACCTGTTCATTAATATTATACAAAAGTTCTTATTTGCAGCATACTAGATTTTTTCCCTTTCTTTTGTGAAAATAAGATCTATACTGAATGACTTGCCCTACCTTAATGCACAATTTAACATCATTTTGATCCCATCTTAGCCCTTAACAAGGGCGCATGGATTAATTTTTATTACAAGAACAAACAGGTCCACCTTAATGTAATCCTTTTAGGGGTAACTAATGTTATTTATGTGAGGTTAAGACCAAAATATTAGTTGAATCCCATCTATTTTAAACTTGGACCTTTGGGTTTTCTTAGCAATATCTATTTCATTTTTCTATCTCTGTTTCTGCAGAATTGGAGAATAGATTGTTGTCTCGGTTTGATGCAGCATCACATAGAAGGGAATTGTCCGCAATGGCAGAATGTGCCAAAATATTGTCTCAGGTAATTAAGGTTGTCTTACTTCATTAATACTTACCCATCCCCACTTCTCTTAATATTTCTATACCAGTAATATCCATTTAGAGTTATTATAGGAACAGAGTAATTACAAAAACTAAACAGAACCAAAACCTTTTTGGGAGATTGCATTTAAATTTTTCTCTTGATATTTCTTGGAGGAGAGATCACAGTTCGCTAGTTTGAATGTGTCTAGTGATACATCTGCTGTAATTTATCAATGAATCAGTGCATGTCCCTAAATTACTTTTCTGCAATGCAGTTCAACAGGGGTACAAGTGCCATGCAACATTATGTTGCAACACGTCCCATGTTCATTGATGTGGAAGTTATGAATGCAGACACTAGGCTGGTTGTTGGTGACCAGGGTGCGCAAGCTAGTCCTAGTAATGTTGCCCGTGGGCTTTCTTCTCTGTACAAAGAAATAACAGGTTTGAAGTATAACAACGTATATTTGTGAAAAATATTATTTTTACCCAGAGTCAGTGATATCATTGTGATTTGTTGCAGATACTGTTCGTAAAGAAGCAGCAACAATCACTGCTGTATTCCCTTCACCTAATGAAGTTATGTCAATTTTAGTTCAGGTACCAAAAGATTTGGCCTTCATCTCATAATATTACTTTAAACAGATAGTATAATTTAGCATTTTCATTGCAATTACATTTTTTTCTTGTGATTGTCTATACAGAGAGTTTTGGAGCAGCGAGTCACTGCCCTTCTGGACAAATTATTAGTGAAGCCATCTCTTGTAAATTTACCTTCTATGGAGGAAGGTGGACTTCTACTAGTGAGTGCTAATATACTGACTACATTTTTATCATTCAAGTGCAAATTTAGACACCAGGCTGATGTTGATGTAATATGTATTTGGACTGAGGCTTCAGTATCTGAGAATGCTGGCAGTGGCATACGAAAAGACACAAGAGCTTGCTCGAGATTTACGAGCTGTGGGATGTGGTGACTTGGATGTAGACGGTAATGAAATTTTTATATATTGCTAGTTCTATCTGTGCCTCAGTTTCTTCCTTGTCATCTGAAAGGAATAATGATGTGGAACTTTGATATAAATGACACCAGAAGGTGACATATTGTCTGTTTATGCATGGTAGTTCTTGGCAGTATTTAATTACAAGAAACTGGTTTTGTTGTGAGACATAATAGCAATTTGATTTTCATGATTAATGGTTTATGAAGGTAGTCAACTGCCTGCGATATAATATGCTGTAGTGAGTTGTATTGTAGTTGTTCTGTTGTGGATAAACTTTACAATTAGTAATTAAATTGGGTGAAAGGGAGAATGCTGTGGCCTTTGAGTATTATGGTCTTCATTTGAGCAGGAGAGGCAATAATATCTGTTGTCTAATTGATTAAAAGCTTGACAGGTAACATTTGATAATTTAAATATTATTTGGCCTAATAGTTTAGGCTCTAGTCAATCCTGGAATTGTAAATGCTTTCTTCTTGCCTCTAATAGCAATTTTTAATTAGGTTTGCTTGGTCTGTGTGAAAATTGAAAGGCGGATAATGGAGGAGTGAAATTTAGCAATGTATCTGGGCACTATATTAGTCTAGATACGTTATCGTTTTCATTGATTAATGTTCCAGCAGCCCATCTTATAATTGTCCACTGCTTATAGATATGCTTCATTCTTATATCTTATTTCATTGCATTATCTTGCAAATTTCAGCTAGCAATATAATATTATAATCAATTTGTTGGAAATTGTTTTCAACTGAATGTCAATGTGTCCTACAGTTTTGTGTATTTGGCACTGGATTCAGAACCATTCAAAGTTCTTCTTAAGTGACTTAACATAGAAGCTCTTGATGGTTCAGGTCTGACTGAGTCTTTATTTTCAAATCACAAGGATGATTACCCTGAATATGAGCGAGCATCTCTTAGACAATTATATAAAGTGAAGGTTTGTACTCTGGGTATGAGTTTTTGTTTTGGGGTTGGAAATTTGGAATTGTATTTGGTTTCAAGAGCTATTTGTTATATAATGTAATGCAGATGGAGGAACTGCAAGCTGAAAGCCTGCAGACATCTGAGTCATCTGGGACAATTGGACGCTCAAAAGGAGCTTCAGTAGCTACTTCTTTCCAGCAAATATCTGTCACTGTTGTAACAGAGTTTGTCCGGTGGAACGAAGAAGCAATTTCAAGATGCAATCTCTTTTCATCTCAGGTAACTAGTTGTTCCTGCAATTGCTCAACTTCTTTGCCAAATTAAGTCTCCTTTGCAAATGCCTTAGTTTATTAGTCTTTTAGGTTAACTATAGTTTGATGTAACAAACAATTACACATATGCTTGTATGCTTTGCTTTTGAGAGTATGCTGTCTTAGGCCATCCCGCTGGGACTGTGATGCCTTGACATGTTCATTTTCAATATCTTGATATCCCAGTATAAGAAAGCTGTAAAATGAGAATTCAGTTACCAATTTGGATGATTTACTGAAAATTGGGTTTTGGGCATCTGTTTATGTGCAACCTTAAGGTTGTCAGAAAATGTCAAGCTGAAGGGGAGGTTTATTTGGTTGTCTTATTTGAAAAAATGAGTAAAAGATTGATTGGTTGGAGTACTAAGTATCCGGTTGTGTTTGGGCACATTGTTTACATTTCTTTTTTCTTTTTCCCTTGAATTTCGTTCTTCTATGTTATTTGGGATTAGGGAGAAGCAAGGAATCATTTTGTACACAATTCCCATGTTCTTTTCATTTTTCGTGTTTAATTAATTTAATTGGAAGATTTTTCTTAAGTTGAGTTTTTCAATTGGTTTATAAGCCTAGGTTACTTGGATTTTGGTTTGAAACAAAACAACAATAACAAACAATAAAGTGCCTTATCCACTAGATGGGGTTACCTATATAGATTAAACGACGCTATAGAGTTTTATTTGAAACCAAATTTTTTGAAATACCATTTAACTAAAGGTTTCTTTTAATAACCTTTTTAAGTGTCCTTTTTGGTTTTCCTTTACATTTTTTCATTGAGTAAAAAACTATTTGATCAACCTTTCTCACTGGAATCTTTTGCAGTCTTCTTTGCATATGCCTGAACCACCATAACTGAGTTTTCGTCATTTCCTCCTTAATAGATGCCACACCAACTCTCTCTCAAATACAATAATTCCGAATTTTTTTTCTTGTATATCTAATCATCCATATTAATATTTTCATCTTTGCTACTCTCAGTTTTTATTTTTGTTGAGCTTTCAAAGCCTAGCATTCATTACTATAGAGCGTATCTGGTTTAATAGTAATTCGATAAAACTTCCCTTTAAACTTGCTAGATATTTTGCGATTACAAATGACCTCTGAGGCGTTTCTCCATTTCATCCACCCAGCTTGGATTCTATGTGTAATATCCCCATTAATCTCTTTATTACTTTATAAAATTGATCCAAGATACTGAAACCTGGATACCTATTGTATACTATGCTCCCCGATTTTTTATCTCTAAATCATTGTTTGTTCGCCTCTTGCTAAGTTTACACTTCATATACTCTGTTTTACTCCTGCTTAAACGAAAATTCTTTGATTCCAAGATTTTTCTCCATATCTCCAATGTACAATTAATCTTCTTTCTTGACTTCTTTATTAGGACTATATCATCTACAAACTTCATACATTTTAGGATTGCATCTTGGATGTGTTCTCACACTTGTTGAAACCCCATCATACATATCCTTTATAGCAAGAATATAAGCAATACTAACACGCCTCTTTTCTAGTGCCTTTCATAGAACACCCTTCTTTAGAGAGAAATTGTTAGTATTACTCATTACTTAAGTTTAAACAATGTGCAATATTTTGGTTTGATATTTTTATTCTTGGTACATGTTGTTGATATAATTTTCCTTGTACAGCCTGCCACCCTTGCAACCAATGTAAAAGCAGTGTTCACTTGCCTGCTGGACCAAGTAAGTTAATTTGCTTACATTGAGAATTTTTACTTGTGTAATTGGATCTTAGCTTCTGGTTATTTATTATTTCTTTTACAGGTCAGTCAATATATATCAGAAGGGCTTGAACGAGCTAGAGACAGCCTTACTGAAGCTGCTAATTTGAGGGAAAGATTTGTGCTGGGTACCAGTGTCAGCCGAAGAGTGGCTGCTGCAGCTGCATCTGCTGTAATCACATGAACTTCTAGTGTGCTTATTTTTTTAATGCTTGTAATCATGTACAAGTGAACACAGCTAACCCAACATATTAAAGATTTATTAATTAATTTCAGGCAGAGGCGGCTGCTGCTGCTGGTGAAAGCAGTTTTAGATCTTTCATGGTTGCTGTACAACGTTCTGGTAGCAGTGTGGCTATAATTCAACAAGTATGATTCTTTTTTTTTTTGGGGGGGGGGGGGGACCTTCTTTTATGAATCTTTTGTAACTAATACAGAAAACCCCTTTTAGAACTGAAATGAACACTTTCCTACAGTACTTTGCAAATTCTATATCTCGGCTATTGCTCCCTGTGGATGGTGCACATGCTGCTTCTTGTGAAGAAATGGCAACAGCAATGTCTGGCGCAGAGGCCGCTGCCTACAAAGGATTACAGCAATGCATTGAAACTTTGATGGCGGAGGTTAGTTGTGGAGAGTCAGATCTAATACCTATTATATGCTGTGTGATAGCAAGTATTTAACAGCATATCATCCAAGCATTCATTCATATGGCATCAAATATGCGTTATACAGGTCCAACTATTGCTAATGGCTGTGTCTACATATTTATCCATGTAATGATAAATGGGTTGTTTTCTAGAGGCTGTGTGTTTACCATGTTCTTGTTGCTGTAAAGTTTGAATCTAAAGAATTAAATCTTCCACTTCAAACCCCTGTGCAGGTGGAGCGCTTGCTCTCAGCTGAGCAAAAAGCTACAGATTATCGATCACCTGATGATGGAATGATCCCTGATCACCGGCCAACCAGTGCCTGTTCTAGGTAAAGATAACTTGAAGATCTGAAACTAGTTTTTGTCTAAATAATGCCTATATTAATTACATTTGATATCATGGCATACATTTATTCTCAGTTTTTTTCTTTTTTTTTAGTGTTATTGAGGCCATTTTACATTTTATGTACCACATGGCACGTGACTGGGGAATGACTTAATTTCATATAGTGTCTTAGTGTGATGTTAACAACTATTTTAAATTTATGCATCTTCTATTCTTCACAAGATTTGGTTTTCTTGGTCAGAGTTGTGGCATATCTTTCTCGTGTGCTGGAGTCTGCATTCACGGCTCTGGAAGGTCTTAACAAGCAAGCATTCTTGACTGAGTTGGTATGATATGATGCTTATATCGATGTTGCCTGTTTTCCATGTCTTCTATGGAATAAAAAACTTTAGCTGCTTCTACAAAAACATTTAAGCGGATGTGCATAATATGTATTGGAGACATGGTTTATCATTATTTGATCTTTTCTTACAGCTCTTGGATCTTTTATAAGGAAAGAAGCATTTTTCTTGTCATGGGCATTGAGTGGTGCTTTCCGTTTATAAAATAGAAAGATTCTAACATCTGCTGCAAGAGTTTATAGCAAAATTTAAATACTGAAAAAAAATTGAGAAAAAATAGCGATGAAGCAGCTTCAAATAATGGTGAAATAACTGGGGTATGGAGACATTCTTGTTTGGACTTAGTCTGCCAAAATTATGTGGACTAAGCCTATAGAAAATAACCACTTCAAGTGGTTTGTTTCTGGATTTGACAGAAAAATGTTTTAGTAGAACCAATTTACCTATTACAGAAAGAATTTTAGAAGCAGAGATGGATTTATCTGAATCTCAGTGTAACCGGTCCTGTTTAAATATGTGTCAATTTGAAAAAGAAGCCACGTAAGGTGGCAAATTCACAACTTGTGAGGACTAAGTTCGTACAAGAATTTTACCTGAGGTATAAGCGAACGTACAGTTTGCTGTGACATTAGACAAAAATGAAAACAAAGGATGAAGGATAATTAGTCTCATTCTGTTGTAATATTTTCAACTGACCACTAAACTGGTTGATCATGTTATGGAGTGCTGAATAATTAATCAGTTCATAATGAGGTTTAACCATTCTAGTAGTTGATCAATCCTTGTCTTTAAAATTGTAGAGTTGGCCCTTTAGCACAATCATCCCATTGGTAAGGAAGGCTTAAAGACAAACCGGATGGAGATGAGAAGATGAAACAATGTATAATTATTACAAAAGCATTAAGTGTTTAGATTACATAAGAATCGGATTGCAGCTGAGGCAATGCAAGAGATAAAAAAGTTGAAAGACCTGAAATATCAAACTTGGACCTAAATTTACTATAGCTGCACAGACAGTTCATGCCAATCAGTGTACAATGCGAACACTAGTGTTGGTTTGAGTGTGATTACTTACCAAGCAAAAAGATTTTAAGCCATTTATCAAGGGAACATACAAATAATGGTTTATTAGTTCCTTTAAGTTTAGAGTTATCTCGAATGTTCTTCTTCTTCTTCTTCTTCTTTTTCCTTTCTTTTTGTATATGTTAAACTCACAACGGCCTCCAAAATTACCAAAAGCCCAGCTGCCAAGTGTCATCATACTATGCATTGAAATGAATGGTTCTATTTACTTATATATATATATATATATATTATTATTATTGTTTTAAAGTTGCTTCCTCAAGACAGTAGTTTTATGGGTTAACATGAAACAGACTTTAAATGAAATTATACTGGGAGGGGGAATCTAGTTGAATATGTCTTCTTTTTTTTTTTTTTTTAATTGTGTCTTTATTGGGGAGAAAAGGGGCTATTTGTTGTCATTGACTTTCTTGGTTTGGATAGTTCTGTCACTAGTCAATGCTTCACCAATTGCAAAGGTTTTTGACAAGGAGATGATTTACTTGTTGAGGTGTCTAAGGAAGATCTAATTATTATAAGAGTAGCCAATGCAGTGCCAATGAATGTTGCCTTGGGTGTCTAATTTAGTGCAAATCACACCAATGAGCTTTATATATTTGGGATATAGCCTACAGGTTAGAATAAAGTGCAAGGTGCACTTCGGTATGGTGCAAGTGGCTAATCAATCATTAATGAGAATCAAGAAAATGGAATATCTCAAATCCATGAATTGTCATCTTGTTGCTTTTGCAATGTAAATTGTTGATTTTTTCATGGATTGTGATCTACGTTACATTTTATTCTCTAAAGTACCCTATTAGAGGATCATTTTCCAGAATTTTTGTTTATTTGAAATGCCCGCAGATTGTGACTGCTTTTTGTAGTATGTGAACTGATTCTTAATTTGGAATTCTTGAACCATTAGTCTTAATCTTTATTCTTGAATTTTCGGAGTTTTTCTTTAGTTCTTTCATTCAATTTTTCTTTTCTAGTTTGAGAAATGATTTGTTGATGCATGGAGTAAAGAGAAATTGAAAAGTTGAATATTGAACATTATAGGTTGTGAATGAATTTTTTAATAAATGGAGAATTTATTCACCCAAAACTTTGATATGGTGCTTTAACTGTAGAAGTGATCATGACTAAGGAATTATCCAATTAGTTGGAATTAAAGACCAGTCACTTGCCTGAAGGAGGTGGAAGCGAGAAACTGGAGAGATTTCTATGCGGCTCTTATAAACAGATGGGGATGAATATTTTACAGTAAAATAAAGCTTTTGATGATAGAGAAATGTGGTAAATAATTATGTTAAGGATTTCATGGATGGCCAATTTCAATAGTTAAGGGATTATATGGGATGGGGGGGCTTTAGAGTGTAATCTGAAGAAGTTGGAGTGGTTTTGCTTCTTTTGATAACTAGATATTACAACAACAAACAGAATTTTATCTCATTAAGGGAGTCAGCTATATGGATTAAACGATGTCATTGAATTTTATCCAAACCAAGTTTTCGGAAATACCATTTATTCGAAAATCCCTTTTAATAACCTGTTCAAGTGTCCTTTTTGGTCTTCTTCTTGATCTCTTCATTGGACTAAAAATCATTTGATAACTTTTCTCATAGGAACTTCTAGTAGTCTTCTTTGCATATGTCTAAACCACCATGATCGAGTTTTCGTCATTTTCTCTTTAATATGTGTTACACTAACTCTTTCCTGAATACAATTATTTTGAATTTTGTCTTTTCTTGTATGTCTACTCATTCATCTCAATATTTTTATCTCTGCCACCTTCATTTTTTGTTTTTGTTGATTTTTCAAAGTCTAACACTCACTATCATAAAGTATAATTGGTCTTATAACAGTTCAATAAAATTTTCCTTTAAGCTTGCTAGGTATGTTGCGATCATAAATGAAACCGAGGCATTTTTTCATTTCATCCACTTAACTTGAATTTTGTGTGACATCCTCATTAATCTCTTCATTACTTTGTAAAATCAATCCTAAATATCAAAACCTTGACATCTGTGGTGTACTATGCTCTCAATTTTTATCTCTAAATCATTATTTGCTGGCCTCTTACTAAATTTATATTTTATATACTCTATTTTACTCTTGTTTAAATGAAAACCTTTTTATTCTAAGGCTTTTCTCCACACTTCCAAATTACAGTTAACCTCCTCCCTTGACTCTTCTACTAGGACTATATTATCTGCAAAAAGCATGCATTTTGGGATTGCCTCTTGGATATGTCCAATAAGTATATCTATCACTAAAGTGAAAACGTATGGACTTAAAGATAACCCTTTATGCAAATCAATCTTTATGGAAAAATTTTTTGTCACCTTTCCCTGAGTCGTCACACTTGTTATTGTCCCATCATGCATATCTTTTATAGTGTGAATATAAGCAATACGAATGCTCTTCTTTTCCAATGCCTTTTATAGGACTTTCTTTGGCACTCTATCACAAGTTTTTTTAAGTCGATGAAAACTATATGCAAGTCTCTCTCTACTTCGGTATCGTTCTATCAAGCCTCCTAAAAAATATATAGCCTTTGTAATTGATCTTTCATAAAACCAAATTGATTCTTTGATATGAGTTTCTTTTTTTAATTTGTACTCAATCACTTTTTTTCAAAGTTTCATAGTATGACTTATGAGTTTAATTCCTTGGTAATTTCCATAATTTTGAATATCTCCCTTATTCTTATAAATAGGTATTAAAGTACTCTTTCTCCATTCATGTGGCATTCTCTTGAACCTCAATTTTTCATTAAACAACTTGGTAAGTCAAAAAATACCTTTCTCTCCTAAACACTTTCAAATCTCAATAGATATGTTATCAGGACCCATAATCTTATCATTGTCCATTTTCTTAAGTACTTCCTTTACCTTAACTTTCCGAATTCTACAATAAAAAGTAGAGTTTTGATCCTCCTCTCGAGTAATTAATCCTTCCTTATCTATACTTGTTGCTTGCTTCTCATTGAAAAACTTGTGAAAATAACTCATCATCTTTCTTTGATATCTTCCTCTGCTATCAAGACTTTTCCCTTTTCATCCTTAATGCATTTTACTTGATCCAAATTTCTTGTTTTTCTTTTCCTTCCCTTAGTAAGCTTGTATATTTGCCACTCTCCATTCTTTATTCCTAGAGCTTGGTAAAATCCGTCAAATGTTTTAGATCTCACTCCACTAATTGCTTTCTTTATCTTAGTTTTAACTGACCGATACTTATCCCAATTTTTCACATTGTTACTAAGGTGTAATGCTTTGAAACACTCTTTTATATCTAATCTTTTCTTACACATGGTCATCCCACCACTAAGATTTGTTACCTTTAGGGCCAAATCCTTTTGATTCGTCCAAAACTGCTTTAGCTACCTTCTAAACCCCATTTGCCATCTCTTTTCACATGAGGTTGGCACATCCTTGTGTCTCACAAACTCTCTCTTTCATTAGCTTACTCTAAAAAATCAATTATTTTTCACCCTTTAGTTACCATCACTT
Organism: Dicorynia guianensis; assembly: GCA_037013595.1. Lineage (NCBI taxonomy): Eukaryota > Viridiplantae > Streptophyta > Magnoliopsida > Fabales > Fabaceae > Dicorynia > Dicorynia guianensis. The sequence goes on from JASUAB010000014.1 coordinate 30,747,748, forward strand.
GATCCTTGGGTTTAAAACTTTTTGGATTTGCTATTTCCGATTCTTGACATGCATATCAAGGACTAAAACCAAGTTCTCACCTAATATAACTATGCAATTTTTATATATTGTTTTATCCGTATTCTATACTAAAAAAAAATCTATTGGCGAGCTTGAGATTTCACTCTTGTATGTAATTAGGTGCTCTTCCCGTTTCTTAAAACAAGTATTCACCTTTGAAGATTTGATAGTTTGAAATTGCGTATAAAAAAACATTATCATTTACATAATAGATAGCGTGCAAGCATATGATTAAGAGTTTCATAGTCCATCTATTTTGGCATGAGTTGAAAAGACTCTGGTGGTTATTCAACCAGCAGAAATTGGAATTCTATGGGGATTTAAGGTTTTTGCATCCATGATGTGCAGAAAGTATGGGGAATCTTTTAGGTATTATGTTTAACAAACTATCATTTGAACATCAGTTATGTCAATTGTCTAAGGTGGATTCTCTCTCTGATCTCAGGTTCTTCTGATATAATATTTGGTTGAATTTATTGTAAAGTCTGGCTTTCCCTTAAATAGTCCAATTTTAATTCTCATATTCATCCGCTAATGAAGGGTATTTGGCCTTCTCTTCTAATTTTATTGATAACATGGTGAATATTGTCATTTTAGGGGAATCGCTTGCACAAGGTGCTACTTACCCATTGGCAGAAATTCTCCTTTAATCCAAGGTAACTGGCCTGAGTCCCTACATTCATGATTTGTCCAACTGGAAGTTGGTATATTACTTTTTCTTAGAAGAAGTTGCTGCTGATTACATTTTGCAGTTTCTTTATGAAAGAGAGTTTTTCTTCTAGCTTATATATGAAAACATCTTATAATAGCTAAATTTTTATCTCACTTAACATCATTTTGTTTGGTGTAGAGAGAAGGGTTGTTGTCTTCTGAGTTCTATGTTGGGATTCTTGTGCTGGCAGTTTCTTTATATATCACATCATGTTCTTTAGCATCCATTTGATTGTTGTATGCTCACGAGTCACTTTACAGTGGGGGACTGCGACTGAAGCGTGATATCACTGAATATGGAGAGTTTGTTCGCAGTTTCAATGCTCCTTCTGTTGATGAGAAATTTGAATTGCTGGGCATGTAAGTTGTACAACATACAATTTTTTTTTTTTTTTAATAATTGTCTCTTTTTCCCTAGTAAATCAAGTTATGAACTAACTTCTGCACATGTGCTGTAGAATGGCTAATGTCTTCATCGTTGCTCCTGAAAGCCTTTCATCTTTGTTCGAGGGTACTCCTAGCATTCGAAAAGATGCTCAAAGGTATAATTCATCGGGCCACTTACTGCTATAAATATGACTGGATGTTGTAGTACCTAACATGATTGTATTGTTATAAATTCTATGATTTTATCTATGGCTTCCCTAAAAATAAATAAATAAATAAATAAAAACGAAAGAAACTATATAGTAACTCTGGTTGTTCATGTTTAATGATAAAATTTTGTGCAATCCACAGATTTATTCAGCTTAGAGAGGACTACAAGAGTGCCAAACTTGCATCCAAACTGAGTTCCTTATGGTCAAGCTAATTGACACAGTAGTGAGGTTGCTGATTTAGAAGTCGCTCCGAAGCTCGGTGGAGTTTTCATTCACCCATTTTAAGGTTAGGGCACTGAAACTCCAAAATCAATTTGGCGGTGTCAAAAAGCAAGGTTCCACAAATAGCCCCAAAGAAATATAGCCTGGCTATTCAATGGCTGATTTAGTAAAATGGGGTACTCTGACCCTATATTTTAAGACATGACTAGGACGGCCTCGTATCTGTATTATTTGTGGATGCATTAAATTCATTTGCAGGTTTTATGGTTGATCTTTGTGACAATGTGCGAAAGGAAAATGCTCTATTCATTTGTGTACAATGTAAATTAAAATTTTGGGGGACATTGTTGTTGATTTTCCTGTGCTGAGTGGCCCATACTTGGAGGTATTTAATGCTCTTTTAACTCTATAAATCAGTGTGTTATTAATGAAATTCAACATTTCTTGGTGTGCGCTTTCCTTATCAGCATCGTTCTGGATTTTCTTCTGCGTAACAGTTCATGTATGAATGTAAGCTGAATGGGAAATGACTGCCTAGTCGGTTTGCCTCCATTTGTTAAGCTTTTCTACTGATTTTGTTGGACAAAATTTTACTGTTTGAGTTTTCTGAAGGAAGTAGTTCGAATTAGCGTCTTTAGTTTGTACATGTACTAGCATTAGTAGTGTTTCATTCAACAATTTTAGACTTCAGCATTGTAATCAAAGTAGCTAATGATGAGGGGCGGCACATGAGTGTTCAGAGTTCGAATTCAGGTTTACTTATTAACTACACATGAAAACAGGAAGGGTCAACCTATAATTTTATAAAAATTTTATTTCAAAAATTTAAAATTTATTAAATTTTATAATTTAAATTGTGATGTTTAATAGATTTAATATTTTATATTTATTTAAAATAAATTATTTCAATTTCTTTCTTATTTTGTATTCCTTACACAAATCTCTTCTATTTTTAAAGCAAAAAATGTTGCCTGCACTCAGGGAGCATTCGTTCCCGATGGTTAGGCATAGACTGAGAAGAGAGAGTAGAGTCAGATAGACTGTGAGTGAAGAGAGAGTAGAGTGAAAATATGAGTGTGTACAGTTTGTTTGTAAAGTTTATATATACAAATATCATTACCCTTTTAAAACCTACATCAACATCTTTTGTATGTTATATATACATTGTATATAAAATCAAATTATCAAAAATACTCTTAGTTGAATAATAAATTTGTTATAATTTATTAAAAATATTTTTATTAATTAAATAATAAAATTTTTTCTTCTTAAAATATATGTTTAGCTTTCTTTGTAGAAGTGATCTTATGTAAATCTTTTTTATGATTCATGAATTTTTTTAAAGTAAAGAAAAAATATTAAAAACATGCTCATTTTTTAACGTTTTACACAAAATACAAAAAATAATATTATAAATATGTTTTTAGTATTTTTTATTTTGTGAAAAAAACTTATTATAAAAAGTCCTGAGACAATTTCTTCAAAGGGAACCAAACATAGTTTAAAAGAAAAAAATGTTAGAACTCAATGAATAATATTTTTAACAAATTATAGCAAATTGAACTTATGTATAGTACATTTATAAAATGAAATAAGAGTATTTTTGGTCTATTTATTTTTTTAAAAGAGTAATTTAGTTTTCTAATTTAGTTTTTTCATAATTGTAATTTAAGTAATTTAGTCTCTCATATAGTGAATCCCTTTTCTGATATAATATGACTCACTGATAATAATCTGAACTTTATTTTATTTATTATAATATAACATGATTATTACATAAATTTATTTTTTAATTAAAAGAATTGTTGAAATTCATAAAATTTATACTTAAGACTTGATAAAAAAAAGTAGGTAATTTTACACTAGAAAAAAGATATTGAAAACTTTAAAGCAAAAATAAAGTCTAAATCCCTATTAGCTAACCATATCATTTTAGAAAAGAGAAATCTAATAAGCAAGGGACTCAATTATTTAAATTGTACTTATAAAAAAATTGATTATCTTAATTATATTTATAAAAATATTAAATTATCCTAATTACATTTATAAAGAGATTAAATTATTTAACTTAAAAGATAAGGGATTAAATTATTTTTTTAAAAAATTGAAAGATTAAAAACATCCTTACTCCTTCATAAAATACAATAGAAGTTATCATAGGTTTTGAAAATGGAGAAAGATTTGTATAAGAAGAATAAAAATATTAGAGTGATTTACTTTTATTTTTATTAAGTTTTAGTAAATTCTATTTTATGAAATTTTGTAAAACTAGCATTTTTTAAGAGGAAATGAACAATAAGGAGTGGTTGAGACACGTGGCAATGCCCTCACATGTTGTGGGACGCCTCCTATTCTGCTAGGGTGGCCTCTTCCCACTATGAAGTGCTCTTCCGGTGTGATGAAGAAAATATAGTGGTGGTCGGTCAGCTGGATTGCTCAACTGCTCTGATCTAAGATGCATCTTTCGTGAATATCCTTCACCCTGCCAAACCCCATAAGCGGAGCTTAATATGATCACTCCAGGTTACCCATGATCTGTAATTCTTTTTTATAGAATAGCTACCTGTCAATTATATGGTCTTCTGGCCAGTTCATTATAGTTCTATTGCAATGGTCCAGTTTCTCTCTCTCTCTCTAGACAAAAGAAATGTTGACACATTCAGAAACCTTACATCGCATGTGGCCTCTTATTGTTGCTGGCCAATTATCACCATCTCACTCTTTACTATGTCTCTGTCAACGCATTACACTTGATGAAAAGCCTTGAGGTCTTGCTCAATATCAACGATGAGATAGTGTGCAGGTTGACCAAGAAAATTTAGTTTACCTTGGAAGCTTTCAAGCATTGGAAGCTCCTCCACCAACCAAATGCTCCCATCTATTAATTTAGGTTGACCAAAAAATTTAGTTCACCTAGGAAGCTGTCAAGCATTGGAAAGTCATCCACCAACCAAATGCTCCCATTTATTACATTTTTGAGAAGAGTAATACTATATGTGTATAAATTTTATGTACAAAATTATACTTAAGTTATATTTTTGTAAAATTTATGATTAACTAATATTTATATACTCTTTCTCATTTATAATAATTGTTATTTTAGAGTTTTTTTAATTATTATTTTTTTAAAATCAAAACAATATTTATTATCTTATATTAATTTTACCCTTATCTTTATTAAATATTCAATTAATTGATTTTTTTTATAAAAGAATATTTTAAAAAGATAAAAGAATATTTTATTACTTTTGTGACTATTTAATAATTTTTTTAATTTTTATGCATTTTTATTAAATGACAGATGTTGTAGAGTTGTTTATACTCAAAACCTTTATGCTCTTGTTTATAAAGAAGTGTAGACATATCATGTTTATATAGAAATTATGTGCTAATTATGCTCATTTTCACCTTCACTGTGTTCGAATCTTCCTTTATCCTTCAAGTAGTTGTGGTATAATGATCTTTTGAAATATGATGGAGACAACTTATTGTAAATGTATTAGAATTAAGTGTTTTCTTTTTTCTCTTTTCCCTAAATTTTTTTTTAAAAAGAAACCTTTTATACAGATGGCATTATTCTATCATAATAACCTCTCATCCTACTCTGCCTTAACAAATGAGGGACACATACACATAAATGTCAGAGTGCAGGAGGAAATCATTAAGGAATTGGCAGCAACGAGTGGGTATTGCATGTTTGCTTACTAGGTAGTGGCAGTGGCGTCCATACTCTACACAGATTTCTCCCTTTAGTCTTCAACACGTAGTATCATTGCAAAGCTAGTCTCCTCGCTTTCTTTTTTGATATAATTTTTGGCCCTTTCATTCTTGGAACTGAGAAAATAGAACTATCATTCTTGCAACTCTATGAGGTTCAAGATTTAATCATGAATAGAACAAGGGGGAATTTTGATTAGGAGCAGTCCTAGGAATAATCATGTTGAATCTTAGTAGAACAATTATGATCTTTATCAAATATGCATTTGTTTATGTCTAACCAAAATCAACTAATCGAGTTCAAACAGTTTTACATCTCATGACATCCTGGCATTACCCAGAATTAATTTTGGTATAAAATTATTACATTCTTTTTTTATAGGTGTTAATTTATGATTGAGTCTCACAAATTAACAATTGTAAATGAGGACATGAAAATTCTATCTCAAAATCAGAAATAACATCACAATTCTCTGTCTGTAATTTACTACACTGCTTTTGAAATTGAAGGTAAATGTGGAGAAATTAATAGAGCTTAATGAAAGAAAATTGTAATATAAGCTATTTTCCACCATTTGCAAGATGGAAAAAAATCTTGGAGGAAAAGTAAAAAGAAATATCCAATAAGGAATTTAAGCTTTACTACTTAGTTTTTTGTTCTACAATTAAATGTAATATTGATGTTAAAAATTAAACTTCTAACTATTTTATCTCATCATACATTAAATACTAAACTTTATGATTAGGCCAATCTCTTAGACTCTGTGGCTCTAAACTATATGAATCACAAAAAAAAAAAACAAAGAAAAGTACTGTTTACTAACTTCTGTGATAAGACTATCCAAATAAAGCGTTTAGTGACTCTCCTAAAATTAGTACAAATGTTAAAAGTTCACGTAAAGGTTACATAAAAAAATTGTACTTATATATATGCTATCATGGATCACAATTTCTTAAATTTATAATATTATAATTATAATAATTTTATATATTTTTTTTAACTCTTCTTTTTTATACATACATTGGGTAGGAGATTGAACTGTGGGGAAGGAATTGAGGAATTTGGTCCGATGCCACCTGTGTCAAACTCAATTGGCTAACTCTTTTGCTTTGATATTATAAAGTTAAAAGATTTAGATCTATATTATTATAAAGAGTAATATTACTGCCAGAAATATATTAAAATATATTTATTAATGGGACAAACAATGCTAAATATAATAAAAAAGTAAAAAGTAAAAAGTAAAAGTGAATGATGTATAATTAATGTATTTTAATATATTTTTTATGTAAATAATATTGTTTATAACAATTTGCAATTTATCTATTTTATAATTAAAATTTACATTTATTTAAAATTTTAAATTGTTAAATATATTGAATTTTATAATAAAAAAGAAAATTATAATAAATTTAATTTTAAACTTTATTTTATAAGAATTTTTTATTTGAATATACTTATTCTTTAACTTGACGTTGGGCATTTGCTAAGGTTGAGAATCCATGTCCGTGACACCGCGTACTCGCCGTCACGAAACATGACCCCACACGCTTGCAATCCAAACCTGGTGCCATCCACGTTTCGAGCGTACACAATTTCTTTCGTGCACTCCACCACTACCATGTGAGTGAATCATACACCGTTCAAGGCCGTGACCTGATCTTGGACTTGAAACCATTATTGGCCGTTCGATATCGGACCATAGAATTCTGATTCCGTGGCATCTTCTAGATTACCAGGCATGCGAAGGCGTGCGAATCGTTAAGATCCGCTTCTGTTCCCCAAAAAAGGGTGGGGCCCGCACAGTGAAAAAGCTGCAAGCTGTCACGCGCTCTAGCGCTTCTCTCTGGTGTGAACTCTGGTTAGCCGGGTGCTGATATTCGTACTCGCCAATTTTTACAGGACACGCGTCGCGATTTAACTAAAAATAATGTTATGTATAAATTTTGTGAAAAATAATACAAACTTTTACGGTCTTATATTTCATTTTTTTCTCTCCTCCCAAAAAGCTTGTCTCATGTACTGTATTTTTTTCCATTAACTAATGGCTCAAAGCTCCTTGTTGACTACTAAGACTCAGACAGAAGAGAGATAAAATTTTCTTTAATAGAGTTAGAGTATAAAATAAAAAAGAGATATAAATTAAGAAAAAAATAATTAAAAAAATAAATTTTATATATTAAATTATAAGAAAATATTAAAATTAATAAAAAAATAAAAAATTTAAATGTTTGACTTGCCAATTGAAAGAAAAACAATATTGGTATGTGAAAAAGCATACACTCTTCACGTTTAGAGAGATAAAAAATTTTTAAGAGAATAAAAAATAGTGTGAGAATGTGAGATTGGACAAATTATATGCAAAATTTATGTGTGTATATATATTTGTTCAGTTTAAACAAGGTTTTTTGGCAGTGCTTATACTATAAAATGGAAAATTACTAATATAGACACATTATTCCAGGTTGAAAATTTGAAAATATAAGCCTACCAAGGGCAAATAGGAAAATAGAATACGTAGGTTTTTATGTAATGTTTCGGTCTTAGATCAATGTTTATGAAGCCAAACTCTTAGCCCAAAGTAAAAATGCTTCGTCCCTTCGGAGACGTCCAATAAAATTGGAACAAAGTGAAAATGCTTCAGAAATTAATACAAAATTTGAGCGGATATGTGTATAGTTGACAACAAAAAAAAAGGCTTCAAAGCGAAGCAAGGTTTGATAAAGGTTCCAACCAAAGAAACAAAAAGTTTGAAAAAGGTTTTGAGGAATGGCTGCAGCGGGCCCTGTTGCTCTCCTGCCTTTGCGGCTTTGCCTACCAAACGAAATGAAGGAATCTAATTTTGCTATGATTTCTCTTTTTGAACATTTATAATTATTTATTAGTAATTGTGTTATTCTTATAATTTAATTTTTATAATATAAATTTTAAATAATTAAATTTATTAAATCTTAAAAATTAAATTATAAAATTTAATTACGCTAAAGCTCACATAACATATGAAAAATATGTAAAAAAAATTAATATAAGAATATTTTTTCCATTTATTAAACATAAAAAAATAGAAAATATTTATTTTCCTTTATGGATCCATTTTCTTCCATTCTTAAAAAGAACTTACATGGTAATCCCTCTAATTAAAATATTTATAAACTAATGTTTAATTAATATAAAAAACTTATCTTGCTTAGTTGCGTGCAAAATGTGATAAGAAAAAAAATCATCCGCCCTCTTACTGATGGAAAGGAACAAAAGCACCAGTCACTTGTCACCGAAAAAAAAAAAAAGCATCAGTTACTTAAACAATAAAATTAAATTATCTGACTTTGTCATATCAAATTTGTAATTTTTTATTTATTTTTTATATTTGTTAAAATTTATCATATAAACTTTCTTTATTGAAAATAATTAAATACAACATTATAATAATCTTAATACTTCATATGAAAAGTATTGATCTCTCGAAAAATACATACCTTGCAAAAATAATATTTACTTTATGATAAGAAGAATGATAAATTATTTAACATACATAAAATTATAAATCCAAACTCAAATTACCGAAATAAAAAGGCATAAAATGGCACTATCCTATTAAAAATATGGGCTACAAATAAAACACTTTCATCCCTTGGCAGGTAATAAATTCACTAGAAAGATCTTTTTCTCTTTTGAACGGTATTGCAATCGGTTACTAGATACTTTCTAAGTCTAAAATAATTTTAGAGTTTTTTTTATTCTTTTTAATTCATATTTAGTAAAATTTTACATTAATTATCAACTATTTAATATAACTCTTTTTTTTTATTTAGACTTAGAGATTGATTGTATAAAATACAAATATAATTTAATTCACATAATTGATCTCATTTAATAAAAAAATTATTTATTATTATTTATTATTCTTTTTAATTACCATTTTCTTAAAATTAAAGTAACATTAATTATTTTTCTAATATTATCATTACTATAACTATTATCTTTATTAAATATTTAAATGAATTTATTTTCTTTCTTGCTTTGAGTTTTTTTATAGAGGGATAATTTAATAAGGTAATAGATTATATAAGACCATTTACTAATTTTCTTAATTATTATGCATTAATTTTAAATGACAGAAATTTTAAATTGGAAGGAGCAACAATTTTAATACATTGCCAATCCTAATAGAATTGATATGCCCATTACTTCACCCTCATTTAATACTCACACCTCTTTACATGGGTTATTGATTTTTAGGTCTCTTATTTCAGTTTGATATTTAATAAAATTAATGATTTAATTTTTATATTATAAAAATTAAATATAAATAAAATTATAAAATAATAAGACTGAATTCCTATTTATTGTTAAAAACCTAATTTCATACCCCCAAAATAGACTCTTATCTCCCTTACTTGTATGGTTGTTTCAGATAAAGGCTTTTTATACAAAATAAAACTTGATCATAGCTCTTTAATTGATGAAACTTACCAATGAGTTTATCATTTCAGTACAGTTCAAATAATAATCAAACCAGCCTTCCAAGAGGTAGAAGGCAAGTCCGATTCTTCCTTTCCCTGAAAACAAAAATTTTTCTTGGCATTAAAATACTAAACACCTCTATCTACGATAACAAAAAAAAAAACTTACCAATAAGTCTCAATCACTAGTTAAAAAAAAAAAATTATGGTCAAATTTTATCGCCTTCCCATAAAATTTTAGGTTGTCTGAATAGATTATCCCTGTTTAGAGGCGCGTGAGACCCCTAATTTCATTTTCCACCAACACAACAATCCAAAAATCCCACATAGTAGAACCCAATAAGGCAACAACCTAAAAATTTGATGCTGTTGGTGAGCACTTCAAATCCACCTGCCCCCATTTTTTACAAGAATCTCATTATTTTTTTATTTTTATTTAATTTTTATAATTTAAATTTTACATTATTAAATTTATTAAATTTTATAAATTAAATTATAAAATTTGATAAATTAAAATATTCACATCTAATAAAATTATCAAAATAAAAAATTAAAACTATTTTTTTAGACCAAATTTCTTAACTTAGAATATACAATAAAAATAAATATAAAATTAAAAAATAAAATCACACATTAAACTATAAAAAATTATTAAAATTAATAACAACATGAAAAACTATTTTCCCTTTCTCCAATGCTTTATTATCTTTTACTATTGTAGTAACTTTTTTATTATAATAAATTATCTTCTGTCGGCATAACTCTCTTAGGCCGTCATAAAGTGCATGTGCATTAGTTTTCCTTCCATAAAATTTAGAACTAAGTCGAAACCCCCTTTGACATCGTCACAAGTCAAACCCCAACAACCCAAAACTTGCTTCCAATGTCGGGCCAAGGGAAGAGAGAGAAAAAGAGCACCATGAGTGAAAGAGATAAGCATAGAGATGCCAAATGGCCAGCCACTCTCTCTCCTCTAAAAGAAACACATCCTTTTCCATTCTCTCTCACTAGACTTGTGAGAGATCCCACTTTCTCTCTCTATATATACATGTCTATCTCCCACTCATTTCACATTGTCATCTCTCTCTTACCTTGCCAAAAGTCAGCGCCTTCTTTTGTCCCGCTCTCTGTCTCTCAAAACAGCCGTAGCAGCAGCGGGAGGGGCAGACATTTCCAGAGCTTGTCGGTGTGGTTATGGAGGACAATTGGGATCTGCACGCGGTGGTCAGAGGCTGCGCCGCCATCATCGCCACCTCGTCCTCTTCTTCATCCTCTACCACCACCACCACCAATACTACAGCTCCATCTGTATCTTCTTCCCCTGGATTTGGGTCTTGTTATCAGCAGCCTGCACCTTCCTGTGGCTTTTCTCTTTTTGGTGGTGAACGAGGATCCCAAATTTTGTCCCTTTCAGACCCATTTGAGGCAAGGAGTTCCGTGGAAGAATTGCATGAGCTTTGCAAGCCTTTCTTCCCAAAATTCCAACCTCCCTCTTTACAAACTCCTCCCCTGTCTTCCTTCTCTTATTCCTCTGCACCCAAATCAGCTCAAAAGCAACAGCAGCAGCCTTGTAAACACTCTTATGCTGGCTCGGTGACAACACCCCGATCTAAAAGAAGGTAAATTTGGCTCAATTTTGCTTTTGACAATTAAATTGGGAAAATATACGCACAAAAGATCTTAAATTTTTGTTGACTCCTAAAAATCGTGTCTCTGTTTAAAAATTGAGGAATTATGTGTTTCTAATGCATGTTTACCTCATTGCAGGAAGAACCAGCTCAAAAAAGTTTGTCAAGTGCCGGCTGAAGCTCTTTCTTCAGACATCTGGGCATGGAGGAAATATGGGCAAAAACCCATTAAAGGGTCTCCATATCCAAGGTGGGTGTTCAAGATTTCACTTAGTTGTATTCAAAGAACAAAACAAAAATGGAGTTAAACCTTTTATGATTAAGGCTTAATTAAGCTTGTTTTGTTCTCTGTTACGTATTCATTAAGGCCTTAATTAAGCTTGATTTTGTTCTGTGATTAACAGGGGCTATTACAGATGTAGCAGCTCAAAAGGTTGCTTAGCTCGGAAACAGGTGGAGAGGAACAGATCCGACCCAACAATGTTCATAGTCACCTATACAGCAGAGCACAACCACCCTGCTCCTACTCATAGAAACTCCCTAGCCGGCTCCACTCGCCAGAAGCCCCTGACTTCGCAGACGGCCACCACCGGTGACTCTGACAAGGCCCTGACAAAACCCATTTCTCCGGCGACCTCAGGGCTGGAGGAAGAGCATGCACCTCAGAGTGCAAAGTCAGAGAGCAAAGAAGAGAAGGAAGAATTGATGGAGAATGAGGAAGGAGATGAATTTGGGTTATCAGATATGGTGCTAACGGATGATTTCTTTGAAGGTTTAGATGAACTAACGGCGCCACCGCCAACGGCAGTTGCTGGAGATTGCTTCTTTGACCCCTTTTCAACTGGTATCTCTCTTCCTGGTTGGATGGCCAATAATGCTGCCACTGCAGCTGGTGGTAGCTGACTCATTGGGGGAACTCACAAGTGACATTGGTTTCATGCTTTTCATTGCAGAGAATAGAATCCTTCCCCCCTTTTTTTTTCCGTCTTTTTTTCTGTGTAGAGAATTGGAACATTTGGGAGGAATCTGAACTAACAGTACTCTGTGGAAGGGAAGAAAAACTCTTCCCAACTTTTATTAGGTATGGTAAATAGTAATAAGGTTAGGCTAGGCATTTATATCTATGTTAATCTTAGTTAAATTAATGACTATTAGGCATTCATATCTTTGTTATTGTAAAGTCATTTTTTCCAGTTTCATATGACCTGTATTTGTTTAAGTCCGTTTAAACATTTTTCTTACAAAAAAAGTCACATTTGTGTATGGAGATGGAATAATTTAATTAGTTTAAATTGTGAGATGTGTGAATTTAATTTGTATTCAGTTATTGACATAGTTTTAACGGTATTTTAATTTTAAAATTAATTGGTCTCTCAATTGGATATTCAATTAATTTACATATATGAATGACGCACGAATAATTTTAAAGAAAATCATATTTTCACAATTTTTTCACTTAATATTTATAAATTTTATGTGTGTTGTTATGTTTCTTAAATAAATATTTAATAAAATTAATAGTTTAAATTTTATATAATAAAAATTAAATAAAAATAAAATTATAAAAATAATGACACTATAATATTAAATTTGGAAAAGTTCACTGTGCAAGTTTGTGTGGCAAAAATGGGTGTAATTCTTGTAATTTTACAAATTATAGAGACTTTATATAATTTTGGGTGTTTGAAAAATTAATCAAAATCAATTTGAAATTTTTGTAGTTACTAAATAATATCAGAAAGAATGATATCTGAATAGTATTTGGACAATATGAGAATGAGTGTCTGAAAAATAGATGAATTACCTGTGAAAATTCTAAGTCTTATACTAGAAAGACTGACAAATGTGAATGAGGGCATAAAGAACTTGAGTGATGTTATTTTTATGAATTTAATTTTATTAAATATTTATTAAAAATATATTATTAAATTTATTAAATTAAATTATAAAATTTAATATATTTACTATTAATTTCATAAAGTATTAATAAAATTTTATTAATAAATTTAACTTTTTTTTTAAACTTGTATGAAATATTTTTATTCGAGACAAGAAAAGTAATTTCAAAATATATAACTTATTTTAAAATAATTTATAATGCACCAGTAACTTTCTAATTTTTTAAGTTCAATGTATTCAAAGTTGGTTGTGATAAATCACGTAGCATTTTGGGTTGACTTTTTCTAGCAATGATTAATAGTGTGACTGTGACAAATGGGTTCATGATTGCTGGGCTGTTATTCCATTAGTACTGTGCACGGGCACCAATAGCTCTGCTCCTTTTAGCAAACACAAGGGGCTAAGGTAATCAGAGGAATTAGGTTCCCTTCAAGCATATGCAATTTTTATCAAATGGGCAGCAACTCAGTGTTTTAGCTCAGCAAGAAGGCAAGTATTTCACGTCATCCCATGTCTTCACCAAGAATAGCCACACATTAGTGTGAAGTTAACCTCTTAGGCACCCCATTTATTTTTGTGCCATTTGCTTGGCTCCACGTAAAGAACAATGCATCTCATCTCTAATGGCAGTGAGTCAATTTGCCAAACTTGTCTCAACTGGAAAAGGATAAAATTGATGACACAAGAATTATAATCCATATTCCTATTGCAAAAAGAAAGTTCATTCTGCTTTGTTCCCATAAAAAAATATGTGCTATAATTATTATAAAAAAGGTGTGTATATAGTCTGAACTATTTTTTTTAACCAAAGTTTAACTGAAACTCAACATAAAAGTAATAATTCGTGTAATAATTATAAAAACTTATAAAAAAAAATTGTTTATATATCATTAATCTATTCCAATTTCTCTGATCTTCCCGATTTACGGAGTTTGGGCATATTTGATGCTGCAATCAAAAGAAAACAAAACTTTGAAGAGTGCAAGGGAGGGGGGCAGAGATGATAGTTGATTGTTCGCCTGGCATTTTACAAAATTGAATTGGCTGCAATATAAAAAGGAGATTATGTGTTCTTGGCTACCTGAAATTGACGCTTAAGGCATAGTTATATGCTTTAGCATCATTTGCTTTCATTACAATGAACTCCTAAAGGTGCATGACTTGCTAGTTTTCAGTACTTCAGCCAATACAAACCGGAAGGCCAAAGAGAAGAAAAGAAAAAACTGTTTAATAACGTATCCCAGGTACGTTTACCCTGTACCGCACTTTTAGGGAATTCATAAATATGAATGAATGTGACTTGCCTGCTTTTTAAGAGAAGGAGTTATCTGCTACAAAACCACTGCACTGAAAAAGGCTTGGAAAGTTACACCCGGGAGAACAGGAGATTTACTGTCTTGTAGACCAATTGACTGCGCTCGCTAGGACGTAAACTTTGAAGCACCTAGGGTGCACGATATTTGCCATAGCCACTTTATGCTGTACAAGACGAAACCTGGTATCCTTGGACAAACTTCTTCAGTTTTTCTATTTCACCAACTGCAGGAAGCCATTCAGTTAGAATCTCCATGGTTATATAGTCGGGGTTGCAAGCATCTTCAATCATTCTGTCCATAAGTTCAAATGCTTTGTGCAACATATTCTTATCTCGCAGCACTTTGAAGATAGCATTATATGTTGTTGTATTAGGCCTAACCTCCTTTACTTTCATGTCGTCCCACAATGAAACAGCTTGTTCTACATCATTATTCTTGCACAGAGAATCCAATAATATGTTGTATATTACAGTGTTGGGAGGAACACTTGATATGGAACACATTTCCCTGAAAAGGTTCATGGCTTCCTCAATACTATTGTGTTTGCAATATGCATGTATCAGTGCCCCAAAAGTGACAACAGTGGGCTTAAGACCCTCCGAGATCATCTTGCTCATCACCTCACTGGCAGTCACAAAATTTCCACTTTCGCTGAGGTAGGAAATTAGAGTGTTGTAAGTGACAATATCAGGCTTAACTCCAGTTTGTTCCATTTCCCTAAGCATTTCATTAACTCTTTCCAACTTCTTCTTCTTACAGAATCCACTGATCAGTACATTATAGCAGGCCGCATCAAGACCAAACCCTGCCTGTTTCAACTTTGACACAACATGGCAAGCATCCTCCATCCTCCCTGCTAGGCTCAAACCAGATATTAAACTATAATAAACAATTGCATCTGGGGAGCATCCAGAACTTAACATCTCATCAAAATATTGCATGGCTTTATCAATATTGTTAACATTACAAAAGGCAGATATCAGCCCAGTATATGTAATGGCATTGCCTCTTAAGCCTTTCTTTTGCATCTCCCGGAAAAACTGAACTGCACTACCAACCCTTCCAAGCCTGCACATACCACCAACCATTATATTGAGGGTGACCACGGTTGGCAGCAGTCCTTCCTCATTCATCTGACAATATAGCTCATTTGCTTTATCAATGTTGCCACCCTTCCAAAATCCATCAATCAAGCAGTTATATGTAACAGTAGTTGGCCTATGTTTATTTTGCGCTTTCATCTGTTCCAACAAAATTAGGCCTTCTTCTTCCCTCCCAACTTTACAAAGTGCATCAATCAAAGTATTAAATATGACCGCATCAGGTTCAACATTAATCCAACTACTGTCTCCTTTTCCTCTCATTTTTTCAAACACTTCTAGTGCTTCGTGAATCCTCCAAGACTTGCAAAAATTATTAATAAGAATCCCAAATGTTACAACATTCGGTTGTATCTTCATTTCTTTCATCTTTGCTAAGAGATCATTCATCCTCTTGAAGTCTCGACCCCTTCCCAACCCTGTTAAGAGCGCATTGCACGAAGCAGTTTCAACTTCACCACCCAATTTTATCACATCATGTAAAAGATCCCACGCAAAATCGGTCTTTCGTTTCCCACACAACATAGTAATCAGTTGTGTAAGCTTGAAGGTATCAGGGAAAATACTGTGTTCACCTAGCTTCCTAACCAACCTAACAACATCCTCTTCAGGGATATTTGTTCTTCCTGGGCGCTCCCTCTTCACTAAATCAGCAAAAACGATACCACCTGTGACACCATTCGGAGGAAACTCCGCATTCGATTCAAGCATCTCATCAAGCACATGGAGTGCAGAGTCTATATGCCCCAATCGCAGCAATGCACCTACCAAAGTATTGCAAAGACGAGTACTCTTCAAAGTAGGATCAAGCTCATTAAATAGAATAAGCGACTCGTCCACCATTCCAGCCTCTCCGAAGCTCTGAATAAGAAGGGTGGCCGCCTTTTTGGTAAGAGGGACTTGCCATTGTTTGGACGTCCTATAAAGCTCCAAAAGCTTAATTTTTGAATCGGGTTCCCGACTAGCAAGTTCCAGAACGCCCTGGAACGCAGAGGGCAACATTGGGTATTGTTCAGATTGTACATTTTCTCGAACATATTCCAGAAAGTTGAGGGCTTTGTCAGAGGAACCCAAACGGAGTGTGATTCTGAGGAGTTCACGAGGCAAGGTAGCTGAAGCAGAGAATAACAGTGACTGAAGTTTATCAGAATTCCAGTCCTTCGCAGGGGCTCCGAGAAGTTCTACCACTTGGTTTACGACCGATTTATCGTCCTGTGGTGGCGAATCCCATTTGGTATCGGTGGAGTTGTGACGACACAGAGGAAAAAGTTTGGAGGGGTACTTGCGGCGGTGGAGGAGTCTCGACTGTCTTGAAGCTGAGAGCGTGATGTTCATTGCTGTCGTTAGTACAACAATCAAGAGCTTCCGTCTGAAGAAAGAAACCGTGTTAGCATCAGATCCGGTTCCCCAAATAGAACATACAACCACATTGCCGCTGTGATTTCCTCTAAACTGCAACCATGAGTTTTTTATTTTTTATTTTTTTAAATTACTTTTTCTTTTTTTTCTGGTAAAATTTAAAATTAAAATTTTAAGATTTTGAATTTGAATTTAAAATTTAAACTTTTTAAATTTTAACTTTATATTTTTAATTTTAGAGTTTAAGATTAAAAAGATTAAAATTTAAAATTTATAATTTTATCATTTAGAGTTTTAATTTAGGATTTAAAATTTTTTAAGTTTGAAATTTTTAAAATTTAAAATTTATAATTTTAAGATTTGAAGTTTTGATATTTAAAATTTTTGGTAAAGATTTTAGGATTTAAATTTAAGAGTTTTATGTTTGGGATTGATAATTTTAGAAATTTAAGTTTAATATTTTAAGATTTAAAAATAAAATTTAAAATTTTAAAATTAAAAATTTAAAAATTTAAAAATTTAAATTATTCCTACATATTTTTTGAAACTAAAGTAATAGTTTAGTGGGTAGATGTTATATTTTATATTTCACATCAGTATACTACCTATTAAATAACATATCACATCTTTACTATAGCTGTAAAATTAGATGGCTCGATTTGGTCTTGACTCTCTTTGGTTGGGTCACAAAAAGCTTAAATCTTTTCGAATAAAAAAAATTTAAATTTGATCATCACTCTACAAAGTTAATAGTTAAATGAGTTGACTTTATAATTTGATTCTGAACTTAAATTTAAATTTAAATATAAATATAAATTTAAATCTATATTATAACTTAACTTAAATTTTTATATTTTAAATTATAAAAATAGTTATAAATTTATAAATTTTTTTATTATATCAAATAAACTAATAATTATTTACATACACCTAGAAATTGAAAAATAAGAAAAATATAAAAGTATCATTTATAATTATTTATTTACAATTTATCTTTCATTTTATTTAAAATAGATGGAAAAAATGAGTAAAATGAAAAAAAGAAAGTGTCTAAATACAAAAGTTGACTTAATA
Source organism: Dicorynia guianensis (assembly GCA_037013595.1). Classification (NCBI taxonomy): domain Eukaryota; kingdom Viridiplantae; phylum Streptophyta; class Magnoliopsida; order Fabales; family Fabaceae; genus Dicorynia; species Dicorynia guianensis. The sequence continues at coordinate 30,765,897 of JASUAB010000014.1, forward strand.
AAATATATTTATTTAAATCATATTATGGACATATTATAAAAATATAATTTTAAAATATTATTATTTTTCAACTAATAAAAAATGGTATAAAATAATGTTACATTTATCTTATACACAATAAATTAGCAAAAAAATTTAATTTCATCCATTTAAAAATTATAACATTAAAACTTTAAATTAATGTGAGTTGACGTAAAAAGAATAAAATAACATGGCATTTTATCTTAAAATTTTTTTGATTATAATATAGTCATAATATGATTTATAGGAGCAAGGGAAGGAACAAGGATTGAGGAATTCAAAAAAGGAAATATTTGTGCAACTTGAACTGAAGTTTTATCTTGGGATTGGCTGGCCAAGTGGGTTCAGTCTCCTGCGAATCAAAGTTAAGTTAAAAGAAATAGAATTTTTTTTTTGAATTACAATTTTTTTAATTTAACTATTAATTTTTTAAAATAATTTAAAATAAGTTAGTCAATTTGAACCAAAATTAACAGGTCTCGGCACCACTTAGCAATATCTAGTCACAAGCTAATGCGTCATCTCACCATTTAACGATTTCCGTCAGCATATTTACCTCAATCAGTTAATTAAATAATCAAATTACGGCAAGTATTAACAAATTAGAGACCAAATTGTTCCGCGACGAAATCGATGGTTTTCTCCATCTTCTAACTTCAGTCAACGATCAGCTGATTGCACAATTGCCATTTTAATGTTGTCGATGTCATCCCACTCGCCTGACGGAATGTTGGCAACCCACGCGTCACCCATTTTTGTAGTTGGCGCGCTTCTTCTTCCCCTTCTCGGTCAACCGTCGTACTAAGCTTTGTCTCTAATATTCTCGCCGGCGCTCACTCTGCAACGGCGCGTGATGAATGGGGAAAATTCCACCACCTGTGACTCTTCGTTGGAGCGTGACTCCGGCGACTGGTACTCCGTACCGGAGTTCTTAATACGCGATCACCGATTCTTCGTGCCACTCGACTACTTTCTTGAATTGCACTCATCTCCTAAGATCACTGTTTTTGCTCGTGAAGTCGTTGCGGGTATTAGCCAATAAAACCAGTTTTTTATTGTCATTAACGAAATGATCATTTTTAAATTGCTGCTTAATTACTGATTGTGTGAAGTGTTTTTCTTGTTTGCAGTATTGGTTTGCGGTTCTAATTTTGTTTTTGTTTATGTTTTTTGGACTAGTTTGTTTTGTTGTTGACTTGTGGAAAGAAGAAACGTGAATAAATAACGATATAAACCGCAGATGCTGAATGAATCTATAGAGTGTTCAGGATTTGGACTAAGAATTTCCTTTTCACTCTCGTACTATTCAGAGGAGAAGACAGATTTACTGCTAAGAATGTCAACTAATCTCTACTTCCTAATGTTTCTGCTGGGTTTATATTCAATGGGTATTTTGGCATGAGACTTGAAGTACATAATTATCAGCTGGCTTTATATTAGATAATTTTAGTAAGATGAGGACCAACTCAAAACACCAAGCGCCTCCCATCATGCTACTGCTCCATCTTTACATTGTGAAGGTGTGGAACCATTTTGGTTCATTCATTTCTTGAATTCGGATGTGAAAATAGAGATCCAAATTAATAGAAAGTGGCCATGTTTATACTTGCTCGTCCCCACTGTAGAATTGCATGAATTGGAATTCTATTGAAGGAATCCTGAGGCAAAAGCCGAAAGAGGTTATTTGAGTCAGTCAAATCTATTGCAATATAGCATGCATGTATGTGGGATGATGTGACTGGGCTAAGTGCAAGGGCGGACATCCACATGGTTTTGGTAGAATGAATAGGACAGCTTACGAGGACATACTGCTAAGGAAGCGTTTATTTGGTTCCTTTAAGGACAAAAATGTTCGATATTGTGAACACAACGGTTGTCAATCAACTCATAAAATATGTAGACTGATTTCATGCAAAAAATTTGTAACAAGGAATTATTGCCTTCTCTGTGATATGATGAGACAGACAAACTTAACCTGTCTTGTCTGTTTTAGCCACACTTGATTTCTATCAATTAAACATTAGGTAGCAGTACTAAGAGTGAGAAATCTAATACCCTCTTTCTGGAATAACAAGGTTCAAATTGTCATGTTCCCTAAGTTTCTAGAAACTTGCTCCCAGAAGTGTCAGCTTGCCGAAACTTCTCTTTCTCTAATTGATTAATCCTGTAAGGTGAACCATGTTAATTGATCAATGACATATTCATATATCCCATGATGGAGTTCGCAGTGGTTTGGTGGAGAGAAATGATAAATATAACCTACATCTGACTAAGAAGTAAGAATACTAGTACAGTATGCTAGCTATCAAAATTGCATTTTCCTCATAAATACAAGTATAGACATTTTAATAGAAGGTCATATTTGATTCTTCTATCAATATAATTTCTATTTTGTTTTTAGTAAACAGAAAGAAGATCTTTTTATCAGTTAGCCAGCATGTCTTCAGTGATAGGTTTTATTGTTCTATAGCCTATACGATGCCTGATGGATGGTCATTGATTCTTAGACTTCTATATTATACCTTACTCATCACTTGGTAATATATTCTTTCCTTAAAAACTCTATTATGCTGTCAAGCTGGGAAACAAGAGCAAACATTGCCTTACCTACTATATTTGGAAGGTGGACCTGGGTTTGAGTGCCCACGACCAACTGAATTCTGCAGATGGATTCCTTAAGCTTGTGAAGAATTTCGTGTTATCTTAATGGATCAGGCACGAATTTTCAGATACTTGATTCATCCTCTTGGTCTTTTGATGTCTTCTTCTTCTTCATTATTATTATCATTATTATTATTTTATTTTCTTTGGCGGGTTTGGGGCAGTTATTGCTGATGTCTTTTCATGCAGCGGGGAACAGGTTTATCAACTCCCTTGACAGTGTCATCAATGTCACAGTTCAAGTCTGCAGATGATTTGGCTGACTACTTAAAACATTTCGGAGCTGATAATATAGTAAATGATGCAGAATTTATTCGAGTATGCCTTGTTCCAGATGCGGGACCTTGGACAGTTTTGGGGCAGGTATTGACCTTACTATTTCCTGTTGGAATTCATGTGTGCCGGTGATTTTGATGCTTTGCTGTTTACTTTTCCCTGGTAATGTACAATGAACTCATCTTCCGTCTATCTCCTCGTAAAACTGATATATACGTGGGAGGTTTATGTGAGTTTTATCTTCTGCCTTGTTGCTCCATGAGAATTCACTTCAACTTGATTCTAGTTTGAAGCCAAGGTAACTTAAATTCAATGTTTGTATATGCTCCTTCCTCTCTTCGTTTATTGTCGCAGAGCTACGGTGGCTTTTGTGCGGTCACATTTTTGAGTTTTGCACCACAAGGATTGCAACAAGTACTTATAGCAGGGGGAATTCCTCCAATTGAGGATGGATGTACTACAGATTTGGAGTATAGAGCATGCTTTGAGCAAGTAATACATCAAAATGACAAGTACTACGAGAAATATCCTGATGATATCAAAATTGTTCAAGACGTGGTTGATTATCTATCAAGAAAGGAGGGGTGAGCATCAGATAATTATTTTCTTCTCGTTCCAAATTCTGAGAATTTATGCAAAGTTTTTTTCCAGCTTCTTGTTCTTTTCTCTTTTATATAGGTTCTTCTTCCATCTTGGGGCATATTAACCCCAAGAGGACTGCAAACTCTTGGTCTATCTGGCTTAGGATCAAGAGCTGGCTTTGAGCGCTTGCATTACTTGTAAGGCACTATAAATTAGTACTTTCTTGTTTCCTTTAGTTCATAGCCTATTCTCTTGGTTATGTTTCTTACCACACTCTTTAGGTTTGACAGAGTGTCGTATCCTGTACTAGTTCCAGGAGCACAAAAGAGAATCAGTTCCTACTTCTTAAGTTCTGTAAGAAAGTAATTGCTTTTTCATGATATTGATTCCTGGACTTCAAGTTTCATTTTGAGAATCTGCCTTCTCTGTTTCATCCATGCAGTTTGAGAAGTGGTTGGGTTTTGATTCAAATCCACTCTATGTTCTTCTGCAAGAGTCCATCTATTGTCAGGTAGGCTTCCTATTCTGTTTTAAAATTGTCCATGATTTATGGTTCTCCCTCTACTCTTGTTCTCAATCCATGTATTTCTTCAGGGTTCTCCTTCTAGGTGGTCTGCTAATAGAATAAGGGCTCAATATGATGTCAAGTTTGATGCAATAAGAGCTGCAAGAGAAGGACGACCTGTGCTTTTCATAGGAGAGGTTGGGTGAACAGAATAGTTTCTTCCTTTGCCACACAGAAGCCTTCTCTGATGCCAGCAGCAAACTTACTTTGATATGGTTTAGAAAAATGCCTTTTTCACAGACTGTGTTATATTATTTTGACCTTTTTTATATTGTAAGTAAAGGACATAGAGACTTGGGTGTGAACTTTCAACCATTACATGAAACTTATGACAGATTGAAGGTTGTGGTCAAGTTGTAAATGTCTACCTTTAAGCACTTCACGACTTCAAATCTGGTTTTGATTTGGTTTCCATGGCATGCATATGTGGTTTCTACTACAATATGTGGCATTGTGGCATTTTCTGTTCTCACTGAAAGCACATTCTTTTTCTCTGACTTTTAGGTGTGCTCTACTTGAGCCTAGAAAAACAACCAAATAAGAAATGGTTAAATTGTTTTTCCTACATAATCTTGACTAGTACATGTTTATTGTGTCAATTCCTTCCGTAGATGATTTTCCCGTGGATCTTTGATGAGATTAATGTCTTGAAGCAATTCAAAGATGTGGCTCATTTATTGGCTGAGAAGGACTGGCCTCCACTATATAATGTAAAGGTGCTGAATAACAAGAAGGTATGCTGGTATAGTATCTTAATGCTTTATGTGACTATCTCTATTGTAAGAAAGCTCAGAAAGGGGTTTATTGCTATTGCCAAAAAAACAGATCTAATGTTTTACGTCAAAATGGAAAAATCCCCACTAGATGCATCTTTTACTGAGAAGACTTATGTGATGTAATGCCACATTCCATCTTGGTTGGAAAATGTTTGTATGAATTCTTGGATTGAAAAAAAATTCTTTAGTGTTTTGCTATAATTTCTAAGCGTAGGGAAAGGAAATTAGTTGTAGTTGAACTTGAATCTTGATTTCTATTGCTGACTAATAACTAGCAGTATGTTTGTTTTGGCACACACTTAGAGAAGATGATTTATTAGGAGGAATGTGAGTTTGAGACAGTTCTATTATTAAATTTTATGAAATTATTATTTTAAAATAATTTAAATTATTAAATTTATTAAATTTTATAAACATATCTATAAAGTTCAATAAATTAATAGTTTCAGTCCTTTTAGTGTTAAATTTGTAACCCATTTATTTTGTGGTACTACTTTTTTTCAATTTGAAATATCTTTTGTGTAATCCCCTTCGATGCTTACAGGTACCTGTTGCAGCTGCTGTTTACTATGAAGACATGTATCTAAATTTTAAGTTGGCCATGGAAACAGCGTCCCAAATAGCTGGGATTAGGCTATGGATTACTAATGAGTTCATGCATTCTGGTCTGCGCGATGGAAGGAGCCAAGTTTTCGATCGTTTGATGGGAATGTTAAACGGAAAGAAACCTCTGTTTTGATCTATCTCCATGTACCTTCTTTCTCTCTAGACCAAATGATGTTGTTGCAACTTAGAATACAAACTAGTGTTGTGACCCTGCACAGGGCTGTAAATATTGTGTTTATTTGTCAATACTCTATTCAGATATTAATTATGATTAGAGTCTAGCTACCTCCACACTCATTTTTATACATTATATTAACACCCATTTCACTGCAATCAATTTTTTTAGAACCTCACATGGGAATAGCCATTAAAAATGAGAGAAAAAGATTATTAATTCAATAAGATAAGAAAAGTAATAATATCTGACACAACAATAAAAGTTATGTTAAAAAAATCTATTTGTAAATGATAGATAAATGAATTATACAAATATGTATAAAAATGTTAAGAGTTTTATTATTTTATAAGTTAAATTAAAATTTTTTTTTATTAATTTTAAATTATTAAAATATATTTACTCAAATATTAAATTTCTCATGCAGACAGTGACCCCTCTAATGCACATGTCATCCTTAATTCCCAGCTGAGGAAATAAAGCAACAGTGATAAGGATGAAAGTCGATGGATTCGATTCTAAAGACGACGGTTACTGAACAAAGACTGCAACTTTATTAAGCATACTGCAAGGGATACCATATTGTAATTAATAGCAGCACCAAAATTCAGTTGCATTTGTCAATACCAAAATAAACATGGCGTGCCATACCCATGGTCTGTATTGCAGCAGCAGCATCTCTTATCAGAATCAAGTTGTGGCATTGGGAAGGGCAACCTCCATGGCTACCACTTCGGTTTTCAGATGCGAGCTCCAACCGATGACACCGGATCTCTCCCCCGAACGCTTCCGTGGCCTGGGTTCCTCCTCTTCTTCGCGTCAGCGCGATCTTGTTTTCATCGTCAATCCTCGAGGTTTCTCTTTTTTCCCTCTCTCAATTACTGTTTGACTGCTGATAAAATTTGAAGGAAAATTCGTTTGATTTTTCTTGTTATTGAGCTCAACTGAATAAAGGGTTGTTGGAATTGGAACTTTTTTATGCTATCCTTGGGGAAAGTTTAGATTTTTGAAACTGAAACTTTGGTGCAGGTGCTAATGGGCGAACGGGTAGAGAATGGAAGAAGCTACTTCCTTATTTACGGTCTCGCCTTGGTAAAGAATGCAATGTGAGTCCTCTTTCTATTGAATCATTAGTGAGTTTTGCATGATAAATTCACGAAATTCAGTTGCAGGTTTTAAATTTTCAAATTCGTAATACATGGGTGATTGATTTTTTTGTTCTGGATAGATATGTGAATCGTTGACTTCAGGTCCTTGTCATGCTACTGACATAACGAGAGAGGTTAGTTTCAAGATTAATAACAATTGGAGACTGAAATCAATTGATTTTTTTTACTGTATTGATTTTAACAAGTTCTTGCTTTGTTGATCTCATGCTGTGCAGGCTATAAGAGAGGGGGCTGATGCGGTCATTTCAGTTGGAGGTGATGGTACTCTTCATGAGGTGCAGACTGATTGAATAATTTTGCTGTTTCTTTTCCCCATTCCTTGAACCCGTAGGCTTTTTTAATCAAGTATTGGGACTGATGACATAATTGGATGCATAATGAGATGGATATCTAGCCACTGATATCACTACCTGAGTAAGCTTTTAAGTGAAATCATTGAGTAACTTCTCTTAAGAGAAAAAGTTCGACCAGACTTACATTTATTATGTTTCTCTAAAACCTCACGGTTGGTTTGTGAAAAATTAGATGTTACTAAATACAACTATTTGTGGACTTTCGACATTCTTTGTTCAAGGTCTTGTAGAGTTTGTTAAATATCTCTCATTCACAACAGTTAATGTTATGCAGGTTGTTAATGGTTTCTTCTGGGCTGGAAAACCTGTTGCCAGTCATGTTACAGAGCCTACACATTCAACTGCTCTTGGTGTGAGTAATTTCCATTACAATGCACTATTCTCAGTTGTAAATCATGCATGTGGTCTGAGATTTAGTCATCTGTAGCCATCTCCTGAATGAACTTTCCTGCAGAAGATGTAATGTGTTCTATCCTTGCGCAGCTCATCCCCTTGGGAACTGGTTCTGATTTTGCACGAACATTTGGGTGGTGAGTTTTTGTTTGTCTTCTTATTTCTTCTTTCATTTCTTATTTATAAATTATATATTGCATTAGCTATAGATTATTCAATTAAATGGGAAGATTTGTTATGTCTTTTGCCAGGAAAAATGATCCTTGTGAAGCCATTGAACGCGTTGCTAGAGGTATTCTTTCTTAGCATTTGTTTTGTTTCTCTGTTAAAGCCATGTTATAATCCAAGCATTGCAAAGCTTGCCTCCAATATATTTTTTACTGCATGTCACTTTAGACATGCTAACATAGGAGTTTTTCAGGGTTGAGATCAAGGATAGATGTTGGTGTTATCAGTGGACAAAGTGGTGAACAGCATTACTTCATAAATGTTGCTGACATTCATTTGTAAGGTTAACTTGGGAAATTTCTGATTGAGTTTCAAGACACCATTATCATAAATCTAAATGCATGCTTGTTTGGTTAGGAGTGCCAAGGCAGGTTTTTTTGCTTCTAGGTACAAGAGATTTGGTAACTTGTGCTATGTCATTGGTGCACTGCAAGCCTTTATGGGCCATCAGAACCTGGATCTCAGAATCAAGGTCATTTTACATGCTATAAGCGCATATTTTTAGTTGTTTCACTGGCTGTGCACAGTTGTATGAGAAGTGTTTCTTAACTCTGTAATATATGAAAATTGTAGGTGAATGAATGTGAGTGGGAGAAGTGTCCTCAAGTGACAGCCCTTTGCATTGGAAATGCAAAATACTTTGGTGGTGGCATGAAAATTACACCAAATGCTGATCCTTGCAATGGAAATCTTGAGGTGAGATGCTTTTCTGTTAGTTCTAATGAAAATTACCATCTATTCTTGAAAATCTACTGGCCAGATGTGCTCCCCAATCTTGTTTTTCTTTTCAGTTTAAATTAATAGTTGTATTTATATTCTGTGCAGGTTGTGATTCTTCAGAACTTTAAGTGGTATGATTTTCTCCTTAAATTACATAAGCTGTACAAGGGGACTCATTTGTCGGTGAAAAATGTATATTCAAGAAGGTATAATCTTTATCATATAATGCTTATATACTATTCTTCATAGCACCTTCGGTTGCTAGCTCTTGATTACCTACTGAGGTTTAGATAGCTATGATATTAAATTACAGTCTTGTTATATTTACAACAACAGCACACAATCCCACTATGATGAGTCAGTTATTTGGATCAAATAATGTTATTGGGTTTATCAAAAATCAACTTTTTATAAATGCCATTTATTATAAGATCCTTTTTAACAATCTTTCCAAGTGCCTCATTTGGTTTTCCTTTATCCTCTTCATTGGGTTAAATACCATTTGATTGGTTTTTCTCACTGGAAGCTCTAACGGTCTCTTTTGCACATATTTAAACTATTGTAATTGAGTTTGCATTATTTTTTCCTCAATAGGTATAACACCAACTTTCTCCTCCATAAGTGCAACACCAACTTTCTTTTAAATACAATCATTCTAAATCTTATTTTTTCTTGTATACCTACCCATTTACCTCAACATTTACATCTCTGCTATTCTTTTTATAGTAATGTCATTTATCTTTTCTTGTTAAATGCAAACAACATAAATATTATATGTATAGAATCAGTTATCATCTTCTCAAGCCACTCAGTTAACCATGATCCTTAAGATACAAGTGTGTCTCTATACCTTTTAGTCATTCTATAGCCTAACTCATTTCTGTGTTGATGCCAGAATTCAGACATTTGCTTGGTTCATGATTGTGTATATCTTTTAGTTAGAAATAATTTGGTATGTAGACACCCTCGAATGTATAGACTTGCAATTAACAATAAACAGGGGAGAAGCATCTTGTAAGATTAACTTCTTCCTTGAATGTGCTAGAGGGTTTTAGCTGGAGATTTCATTAACTTTAGTTAACAAATTCTGGAATGGTTGGGTTGAAACGCCTTGTTATTGTAGTGCATGTAATTTGAACTTGGAATGTGCCTTCAAATAAAGTATGGAAGTCTGACGAAAGCCGTCTCAATTTTAAGTCAATGATGAATAAGAAACTTGTTTAATTATTTTCTAGGTATACACTCGGCTTTCTTCATTATATGACTTAATTATGACAATTCGATTCACATAATAACAGATTCATGAAACATGGGATTGGTGAATATTGTTAATTTGTGAATAATAAACTGATTGTTTTTTATGTTACAATGAAAACTAGTAATTAGCCGCTGCTTCTTTGATAATCACCTTTATCGAGTTTGGTTTTCTTTGTATTGTAGTGTACTCTCCATCGAGGTTGAGGAAATATCAGGCAAGGGCGGTGTGTATATTCAATCTGATGGAGAGCATCTGGGGTTCCTTCCAAGGAAGATTTGTGTTTTGCCTGCTGCTATAGAGATGATATGCTGATTGAGCTGGGAAATTACAGGGCCAAATTACGAAACTGCAGAATATCATTCTTTTATACAAAAATACTTTTGAGACAAAGTGAAGGTAATTAATTTGCCGCAGTGCCATGCACCTTGTCTCCTTGGCGTGCATTGTCAGCTCTGGCAAACAACGCTATGGAAACAGATTCTTTTCTGGGTATTTTGGGCAAGGAGAAGATACATTAGAACATGAAATTTCTCCATGATGGTATGAAGCCGTTCTTGCCTACTAATTTGCCAGATTCATGGAGAAGGGAGAGTATACTTCCTCGGTGTAGTCTTCTACTTTTGCCGCTTGGGGGACTGGGGGCATTTGGTGTTGCATATGGCATGGCTTGGAACGTAGTTGTAATGTCCCAACTTGGGCCAGCTATGCAACTATGCAAGACATATCGGTTATCAGTTGCTCCATAAAGTTGAAACTATTTCAGTACTCTTAACAGTGTCAATTAATAATTCTAATAGCTTAAATTTTTCTTTCGGTTCATTTTGTGGAGATGGCTTGTGAAGTTGGGGAATTCGGTGACTTGTACGTCACGCCATATGGACGATGTGTGTTGCTAAAGAAAAGCTCTGTGAGGTCCCGTATAATGATTTAGTTTAAGTTTGGACCGGGCTTTTCTGCAGTAATGTCAGAGATTTTAGAAAGAGATAAGGGACAGAATTTGATGAAAAAATAGTTAAAAAAGTAAAATTTATGTATTAAATTATAAAAAAATAAAAAAATAATCAAAATCAAATAAAAAGAAAGTAAGAGTGTCCTGTTTTACTTAAAAAGAAATTTTATAAAACCTTCATTTAATACTTTAAAATAATTTGGGTTAATAATTTATTAAGTATTATAATATTTATCTTATTGGCTATCACATAATGTAATTTCTTGGGTCAAAGGCAACAATTCTAAGGCAGGCAACAACATTAGAGGATTTACAGGAACTTTTGATGGTGCTATTAAGTTAGAAATTGAGTCGGAATTGCCAATTTTGATTTATTTTTCTTATTTTTTTTACGTTTAATTGTTAATTAGAATTGTGAAAGAAATAATAACAATAATCACAATCTTTTTAGTGCAAATACTCTCACTTTTAATTCATGCACTTTAAATAAGGGAAAAACTAACCTCATTAAAATTCATTTATAATTACCTTGCATACAATTAATGAATTTACGGTTTAAATTTTTTTAATAAGATTTTGAAGTTTTTCTTTTAAAAAACAGGAAGACTATTAAACCAATTACTTTTGAGTAAATTATTTTAATTTCTGTTCTATTTTAAGTTTTTTATACAAACTTTACTTTATTTTCAATATTTTCAGTCCTATTTTATAAATGTATTATACAGAAATTTAATTTACTTTAAATTATTAAAATTACTTTAGTTGATCAAGAAATTTACATTAACTTATAAAAAAATATTCTTATTAGTTAAATAATAAATTTTTTTCAAAAATTCATATTTAGTTTCCCTTTGATTACTCTGCAAAAATAGTCCAATATTATCTTTTTATAATTTATAAATTCTTTGACAAAATACAAAATAAATATTAAAAATATTTTTATGATTTTTTTATATTATGTACAAAATGTTTAAGAAAAAAATATCTTTTAAATATTATTTTATATTAAAAATTTATAAATTATAAAAAGATTCGTGTTTAAATAGTTTTGCACAAGAGATAAAAAATAAATTTTAAGATAAGAAAATATTACTCTTTAATTAGTAATGATATTTTTAATTAATTAATTAAAATATTTTTGAAAATTTATAATAAATTAAATTTTTGTGTATAATATATATAAAACAAAAGAGATTATTTTAAATTTTAAAAGTAAAAAGCAGGATATGCTAAAATAATTTACTTTTCACTAAAGAATCGTGGTCCAAATTTGGTCGACCAACTTCGCTTTGAATAGCGAGGACGACAACGTGGAAAAGAGACACCCTGACCCAATGTGTTTTCCTTTGGCTATAATTGCTTATTACAAGCCAAGATTTTTTAACACACCGCAGGTTAAAATGCCATGCTTTTCCACTGCATCTTTCACCCTCCTTCGCTTCAATCAGTCACCAGCTCAATGCGCAGCACCAATCTCTAATCTTCCCACTGAAAAAAGCTAGCATGCTATAGCTCCGAGCTTCTGGGAATTGCTGCTGCTGCTTTCCATTCTCCAATCTCCGATGAGGAAGCTCTTGAGGTTGCTGCCAATGATGGGGCAGGACCGCTTGAGTAGTCCGCAGTCATGCAAACCATCAAAGTGGACTTCTTTATTTTGTTCAAAAACAGTGGTGTCCTGTGGCTGAATTTGGACTGACTATGCTTATTGACTACACTACATAAACTTCTTTTTTTTTTTTTTCGCAATTAAAAGTTTGGGTGGTTTCGACTCGGTCCACCACTAGAGCCAGGACATACCCTTGCCTTCTTCGTGAAAACTCAATAGCTGCATATTTTCCTATATTTAAGTTTAATTTGTTTGGGGAGTAATTTGAGGAGATGTTATTTGTGTAAACCTATGCTTGATTTGACAAGGTATCCCCGACCCGATTGATAGTAAGAAGTTCAGATTCAGTTTTGTGAATAGATATAAATGGCACTGAGATTTAATAGCTCGGTTGGACTTTGTATAGCCTTGAGTAATCTCCCTGCCTTTGTTGGTATCTGTTAGCATGTTGATTAGGATAGAAAAATGTAATGCCATATTGTCTTGCATTTACAGAGTGCCATGAGTTAAAAATCATTGCTTAGGTTCTTAGGGTTTGGTTAGTATAAGTGGAAATGGAAAGATAGAATGTAGGAGTGAACATTGACCTGGTATATGGATAGATTAGTCTAGATACACCCCTCATTTTCATTCCCCCATTTTCCAACTTAGACTCTTTGTGGAGGCAGATAAGACAACTATGATCTTGAAATCGAAAAAGGGCATGTGGATAGGTAATATAGGGCTCATATAATGGGCATAGGAAATGCGTCTTGCCAAGGTATACATCTAAGACATGGCAACTTTTAAATGATTTCCACCTATATATTGATTGACGGAAAGTCATGCACATTTCAATTAAGCATGTTCTGGTTGATTAGTGACTAGATGACAGTCTGATGGCTTAGATTGGTAATTTGTTCTCCCAAACATTAGGAACCTCACGTTACATGCTTATGCAGAGGATTAGGAATTTGAGAATCGGCAGATTCCTTCAAAGGGTTACAGTGTTTCCAAAGGAAGTGCATTACTTTTGGATCCCATTTTGAAAAATCAAATATGAGGCTTATGAAGTGGGAGGATTTTGAGGCGATACTAACATTTTACAAATTTTTTACCGATTCAATTTGCTTCCTACTGCACATCTGGCTATATATTACCTGTGGCTGTTGCTTCAGAAAACTTATGAAGTTCCTTGTACAATATTATGATAGGATAAGGGGATTGTTCACTGGCGATTCAGTTGTATGTTGTCATTACCTTGAGACCCATTCTTTCTGCTAACAATGATGCCTTTCTCTATATATCTCATGAGTTAAACCGAAGGAAATTGTTTGCTTGCAGGTCTCATCTTACAGTAGACCTTCTTTCTTCTTCTTCTGTTTTTTTATTCTTTTTTTTTATTTTTTCCTTGTGTGCTTTGAGTTTGTGACAGTGTTTCACAGAAACTTCTAGGCACCTTTTCTTCTCTTCCTTCTTCCATACTATAGGTTGCTACTTCCAATACATGAGTCTGTTCTCTAATAAAGTAAATGGCAATTAGTCAGTCTCTGCTGCCAATATTGCATGTCTTTGTAAAGGAGACTTAGCTTTAAATATTCCAATGCGCACCTCCAAGGACTAGCTAAGAGAAAGGAAAGACTTGTTTTCTAGCACTTAGTCTTATGCCTGGAGTGGTTTCTAACTGACTCAAATAACAAGAAATAATAGAATGCATGTAATATGTGATGTGGAATTTCAATTGCAATTTTGTCTCTTTGGATTTCAAGATAGCAAAGAGAGGTTAGGGCTTAAATTATAAGGATTTTCTGTTTACATTGCCACGTCAGAGGAATGTGATGTGGTTGTAGAATTTGCTTATCAAGCTTGAAGAATCAATAATCAATTGTAGCAATGATAATTATTATTATTATTATGATCTTCTCCGTTGTCTGTTTTGTCCATGTATAAATGTTGTGGTTTTCTGTATGCTGCTTTTGTTAGTCACATCATATTTATTTTTTCTTTTGAGTTGGGATGGTTAGGTTTCGGCAACAACATCAATGCAGAGATCCAGACGAATTTCTAGACAAATCTAACGCAAGGTGTGAGTTCTTGTTGTTGAATAGTTAATTAACAATGTTGGTCTTGTCATGATGGTGATCTTAAGCATTGATATGTTTCATGCTATTAAATTTGTTTCAATCCTAACGGTTACTATTGTTTAATCTTATTCAAATTCTAAGTTAAAAACCCACATGTGTGTGAGGGCTGGGTGGATGATCTCATCCGCTGACTGTTACATGGGCATGCATATGCTTTCCTGACTGATAATGAAGTATGCTCATATTTGTAACTTTTAGGTAACATAACGGATGCAAGGCTCAGTCAGAGCTAATACGATATAGAACCTCTTGAGGGATGAAGTCCCTTGAGTTTGGGCCATTGGCATATCTTGTAAATCTTTAGAGATGACTTTTCCTCAAGAAATTATTTGCTTCATGATTAGATATTTTTATACCACTTGCCTGTATAGGTCATTACAAAGAGCTCATGATAGAAGACTTTACCTACTTCTTAGCAGGAATTGAAATGCATATGGGGTACCGAGTGGGTAGCCTATTTGGCATTTTCCAGAGAAGGTTTTATGAATCAGAGAATACACTGTGTAAGTTAAACATTGTTACGTGAAATTTTTCCTCTTTTTGGCTTGCCTTCCTTCCCATTGTAGTTTTTAAAAGATTTACAGTGTGCAGAGTCCACATTAAAATCAGTGTTGGGAGACCTTTTTAACACATATTTTGTTGCAAATGCTCCAATGACTGCATGGTTGTTCAGCCGACAGAAAATGTGCCAGGATCGTCATCTTTTAAGGTATATTGATAGATATTTGCTGTTACGCATCTAATATTGGAAATCAGGCATCTGATAATATGTAAATTATTTTGTTTTTTGTTTTTGGTGTTGCTTTTGTATGCTCTTTCTGTAAATGCCTAAATATGCCTGTGCTTATGATTTTGTACCATATGATTCCAAAAAGATGATTTTTCATCAGAAACCATGCAATGGTTGTGTCTTATATCTTGATGTGGAAATTGATTATGCTTATTATATCTTTCCTTGCCGAAGTCATCTGCCAGAAATTCTTCTTCAAATCACAAATAATTGCAACGAGCAAGTTTGAGATAGGAAAGTGTGGGGACTTTGGGTGACCAAGGATGAACTTGTGGAGTATTTTCCTGAGCACGCTGAATTTTTAACAAGGTGATCGTGTGCTGATCTTGGCCTCCATGCCAATGCCACACATACTTGTCTTTCCAAACTTTTTCTTGGTTTGTATGCATTATTTGTTAAAATCATTGCAAGTTAGTTCACAGAGTAACAATATATGATCTTAAAGAGAAGATCAAGTTATAACATAGAGGGTGCTATGGAAGGTTACAATTTGCCGAGTTTATTGACATCACAAATTTTGGAGATTTAAGAGTTTATGGCTGCAGGAAGCCTGTAGTTCAAGTTTCAACTGTTTCTATTCTTCTGTCATTTGTTTTCTCCTGAGTTGCGGGTAGTTGTGATGTTGAAGAGTGTAGGTTGTCCCACTCTTTTTGATAGGGTCAGTGTTAGGATATCTATCTTTTATGATGTTCACCAACTAGTCTTGTTTTGGAGTCCAAAGTAGTGCTTTCCTCTATCTTGCCATGCTTCACTTTGGTCTGTTGCCTAGCCCAACCAATTACATTAGCTTTCAACCCACAAATCTCTAGTTGGAACCTTCATTCTGCTTCATAGCGTCAGCATCAGCAATACACAGTTAGGCTAAGGCTGCAACTGTTATACTGCATTCTGCTGAATACCCGTTGTGGAACTGCCAAATACAAAGAAGTAAGATTTGTATGTTCTGATTTTCTTTTTTATTAATTTTGGTGAGTTTTTTTTTTTTTCTCTATAATTTAATTAATAGGTTCCACTTCTTTGTTACAATCCTTTGCCGGTCCAATTGCAAAGAAGTTCTAGATTTTTGTTATCCTTTAGATTTACAGAGAAAATTAGCACAACCAGGACCTGTTTGATAGATAGAATTCAAAATTTTCATTTAAAAATATTTAAATTATTAAATTTTTTAAGTCTTATTAAATAATAAAATCTAATTGACCTATCGATAATTATTCTATTTGTAATATGTAATGCTTTCAAGTTAAATGGAAATACTTTATAAACAAAATTTTATTAAATTTGTATTTAAAAAATTTAAATTATTAAATTTATTATATTTTATATATTAAATTATAAATTTAATTAATTTGACCATAATCATTCTACTTATAAATATTTGGTGCTTTCAGGAGCAGTTTTCCTCTTCGTTTATACATGTTACCATTTGTTAGGTGACCAACTCGACTATTATGCGCGTGCTTTTGATGTGTGGACGAAAAACAACTTTTATTTAATCCAACTTTTATTAGAACTAGAATGGGAGAGTTATCGCCCATTATGTGAAGTCAATTAAAAAATTAATTATCCAACACGATAAATGTAGACTCCAGCATATTTTAGGGGAATGTAACCATGTTATGATTTTAGATATCTAAATTATGTTGGTTTTCCATTTTTTTTTACTAATTTGAGTGTTGAAGTTTATTGATTTTTATAATTTTATTTTTATTTAATTTTTATAATTGAATATTTATATTATTAAATTTATTATCTTTGAAATTTTTACTCTTAAAATTTTGAATTTAAATTCATTACGATGCATAGTGGGCAGAGTTAAGATTTTTCTCTGGGGAGATGGGGTGGAGTCAGGATTTTTCTTGGAGAGACACAGATTGTATGCATTAATGTATGCTACTACCAAATTGGTGCATATAGCAAAAACGTGTGGTTATTTTTATAATTTTAAAATTTTCAAAGTAGCTTTAAAAATTTAGAAGAATTTTGAATAAGATGTATAAAGAGTTTTTCGAAACTTTAAGAGTTATTATAGATAATATATAATATTTTATAAAATTTAGGCAAGCCAAATTAAAAGTTTTTTAATTTTAATGATGTATATAAAAAATTTTATAATTTAGAGAAATTGAGGTATATTTTACAAAATTTTGGGGACAAATTGAAAAATTTTTAAATTTTTCCTGATACATATAAAATTTTCCAAAGTTGGGACCTTTGGCCCATCCCTTCCTCGCTACTCGTTGCTTTTGGCACTCCATCTATTAAAAAAAAAAATAAAGTAATACTTTAATTTTTATACAAAGTATTTAGAATAGTTACTATTTTCATAAATTAAATTTTATTAAATGTTTATTTAAAAATTTTAGACATTAAATTTATAAAATTTTACAAATTTTACTATAAAACTTAAGAGATTCCCACTGTAAATGTTGTATGAGTTAAATAAACCGAGTTTAATTTCTGATAACAAAAAGGGTTCAAATGAAACAGGGTCAAAGAGCAGAACTGGTCAAGACCTCGTTTTATCGGTTGGTAAACACTAAACAGTGTGTATTGTTCAACATGTGTGAAATAAGATATGATGAAGAATGTTTCCTAAGTTGATGATGTTTGTTCTGGTCATCAGTTCTAACAGTGAGATGGTTGAAGCTCTCTTGCATGGCACCCAATGGTAAACCCAACCAAATTCCAACTACTTCTGTTCAACTCCCCTTAAGTACACACTACAGGGAGACGTGCCCAATATGCATACCCTTCGTTATCACCAATGCACGTCTCACAGTATGCGTGTGCTTCTTAGTGTATTTGTGGCTGTCCAACCTCTCTACCTTCCACCATTTCTTTCTACTCTCTCTCACACTCCTTTTATAAATTTCGACCTTCAAACATTTTCATCTTCTCTTCAGTCAATTCCATATCTCCCACTTGAGAGCAATGGAAGGCCAAGACCCTCCGCTGCCGCCGTTGATGTTGCCACCCCAAAATGATTCTCCCTTCCTCTTCGCGCCCTCGTTGTCCGCCTCATCGATGCTGCAAACGCCTTTGGACCTTCAAGGCCTGCCTGAGATTGACTGGGTCAACCTTTTCTCAGGCCAAAACAGCTTTCTTGGGGATAACAAGGCAATAATGGAATGTGCTTCATCGTCATCATCTTGTTCTTTAATGGCTGAGAATGGAGTTGAGGATGACAAGGGCAGCAAGGAGAAAAGGAAAGGTGGCCGATTGAAGAAGACAACACGGCCTAGGTTTGCGTTTCAGACGAGAAGTGCAGATGATATTCTTGATGATGGCTATCGCTGGAGGAAATATGGGCAGAAAGCTGTGAAGAATAGCATATATCCCAGGTGTGAAATTTTATGTGAAATTGTTTCTTTTTACGTTGCATTTTGCCCTGTAATTTCTTTTGGGTAATGTATACAAGACAATCATAGATGATAATAATAATAATAACAACAATAATTCAGAAAAATGATATTTAATATTATGTAACAATGGGATTGCAGGTCTAAATTAAAATGAAATTACCATGATGAAAGGAATTGGGGCTAATGATATAGGCACATTGGTACCAAGAGGAGTATTGTTGAGGTTTTTTTCTTTTTTTGTTGGGAGTAATGTTTATATTAAATGTATTTTCCATTTTGATAAATAAAATCTGTAGCACAATTTACCTAATAAATAGTTGAGGAACACTTCTCGTACACCTAGCAAACACAGAATTCATATCAAATTCTATGTCTTATCGTTGGATTTAGGTGGGACCCACATTGAGTTTCTCCTAAATTCAACAGCAAACACAGAATTTGGTGTAAATTCTGTGTTTACGTCAAAGTATACAGACAACAAAGCTCTAATTAGATAGTTTATTCTACTTGTAGTAGTTGTTCATACGAATTTAGATTTTTAACTTTTTTTTTATTTCTTTATAATTTAATGTATAAATATCACTTTTTCTTTTACTAAATTTTCCTCCTCTTTTTCGCTTAAAGTCTTCTCCCTTAACTCAGTCCACACAACGGTTCAAAATCAACTTGAATTTATGATGAGCATTAACTTCACATTACAATGTAGGTAAGAAAAAACATGCATACTAAATGTCCTCAACTATTTTTTTCCCCTAAAATGATACTCACTTATGGATTTTAGGGTTCTAACTCTACAGCTGATATCCACCTTCTCTTTTTATTTTGCTTTATTTAAAGTGTATAATTCGGATATTTTCAAATACAATTATGGTATCAGTATTTTTAGGTGAATCCAAGATATTTCCCAACCAAAAACCAAGTATCAATATTTTAATAGTGACTACATCATTATTTCTTATATTTATATATTTCTGGGTATTCTGTGATATAAATTTGAACACTTTATTAAAGTATCAATACCCTAACTATATTTAAAAAAACCAACTTAAACCCTTGAATAAATGATTAAGTAAAATCACTTTACAATAAGGCTTGTTAATTGATTAAGAGCTCCACAAAGAGAGATTAACAAGAAGTTGGCATTTTGAATAATGTCTTCTTTCTTCCTCGTTTAGAGAAATTATTGAACCGATACTATATTACATAGTATGATTAGTATAATATATCAATTCAATAATAAATTATTATATACATTAATTTATTGATGTAATTTCATATCAACTATACAAATGATTATTTATTATTGAATTTGTATACTACATCAGCCATAACACATAGTATAGCTTATCACTCACTGAAAAATCTCTCGTTTGTCGATGAGATCATTGAGATGCATGCATGATTTGGTACTGATTCTCCACATTTACTTTGCAAAACCAAAATGGGCAATGAAGAAGCTACTACCGGTGCACACACCACACATGCAGTGTGAAGAAACAGGTGCAAAGGTTGTCCAAAGACACGAGCATCGTGGTGACAACTTACGAGGGCATTCACAACCACCCTTGCGAGAAGCTGATGGAAACCCTAACTCCTCTTCTGAAGCAAATGCAGTTTCTCTCGAGGTTCTAATCCTGCCATAAATATCCATGCAAGTGCATGCATACCAACAATACGTACCTATACAAGTTCATGACTTATATATATATAAACTTGTTGGCTTTCGATGTTATAAATTTAGCTCTTTGTGTACACTACTCTTACTTGGTTTCCTTGTGAACTTAATTTGTGTATATGATTAAGATAACTATTGTCCATCATGCCTCATGTATATAAATTCCTTAGCAGCTACGTACCTGAAGAATAGTGCTACATAAATGTACTAAGTTTTTTATGCTAAAGGTGTCTTGGATTTTTAACTTAAAGCATATCAATAAATGCAGTATATTAGTGAATAATGGATATGGCTATGGTACTCTATTGGGGTGTAAATGGATGAGGTCAAATTAGGTTTGAAATTTTTTATCTTAAATCGAATATATAGAGTTTGGTTTAGGTCAAAATTTTCCCAAAAAAATAAAATAACACTTACCTGATATATATATATATATATATATATATATATATATATATATATAAAA
Source organism: Dicorynia guianensis (assembly GCA_037013595.1). Taxonomy (NCBI): domain Eukaryota; kingdom Viridiplantae; phylum Streptophyta; class Magnoliopsida; order Fabales; family Fabaceae; genus Dicorynia; species Dicorynia guianensis. The sequence goes on from JASUAB010000014.1 coordinate 30,786,651, forward strand.
GAAAGGATAGAAGTCATGTTAAATTTATGCAAGTCGATGGGACTCGGTCGGGCTCATTAGCACACCATTAGTAACCTAATTTGAGTAAGGATATTAACATCTAACATTGGATGAGCTGCCAAAATTTACATCAGCAATTTTTTTAATATAAAAAATACCAAAGATGGTGATGGCCTATAGATTTAGACACATCATTAGAGTATTAATGGCTTAATTATATTTCAACATACTACAGTTAATTTGTAAAAGATTTTAAATTTAAACATCTGTTGTGTCATATACAAAAAATTATACGCCATCAAAAAGTTCGTAAGATTATTTCAAATGTTTAATTGAGTATAAGAAAACAAAAACCTCAAACTATTGTTGTTGAATTTAGCTACGAAAATTATTTGATTATATTTTTGGGTAATTTAAAATTATTTGAATTTTTATTTTTTTAGATATGGTTAATGTTGTTAATTAAATATTACTTTAAGAAATAATTTTAGGACAAAATTGATAATTTTTTGTATAAATACAGCTAAAAAACAATTGAACATAAATGATTTTTTTTAAGGGATAATATTCCTTTGGTTAAACCCCATTGTTTCAAAGGCTTATAGGTCTTTGTTAGAAGGCATCATATGACAATAACAAATCACTAATAAGATTCCAAGTTTAGAATTTCTTCTTAAGAAAAGAGAGAGAGAGAGAGAGAGAGAGAGAGAGAGAGAGAGAGAGAGAGAGAGAGAGAGAGAGACGATCTATGTTGACCCCTCAAAAAAGCATCATGTGTGCTAATTCCTGGCAATCCGGAAAATGCATGATTCCACTTTTCTGAATGGATTTAAATTGATCAATTAGCCGTTACTTTTGACAATGGAATTAATATCTTATTCTTAGCCTTATGTTATGGTTAAGTCCCCTTCTAAATATTCCAGAAATATTGGAAAAGAAAGGAAATTTTCTGTCTCGTTTTTCATCAATTATTACAACATAAAAAATTATTATTACAACATCGCATATTATTCCCAACATAAAGCTAGATTCTTTTTTTTGTGTTGAGTGTTTTTTCCTTTCTTAACTCTCTTTATACACTAAACTATAATTAAGTCACTACTTAATTATTATTAAGCACCATAATATATGTTTAATAAAAATTAAATATTATAATCTCATTTACTTTCCATTCTTTTTTCTATTTTGATTCAAACACAATTAATTTTCCAAATATTGTTTTATTTGTCTAATTAAAATAATTGAACAACATAAGTTCCTATATAAATAAATCTTTAAATTTATCTCTAATATGCAATTTGATCTCAACATTACATTTGTTATAGCACTATAACGGTCCCTTTTACACATGTTTTTAGTAGAGTGATACTAATGTTATAAGAATTCGTAAAATAATATTATAATTCTAAATTTATAAACATTAAATTTAAAATTTAAAATTAAATTATAATATATATATATATATATCATTACTCTTAAGGAAGGTAGAGCAATTAACGCTATTATTGGACGCCATCCAATTTACTAATATAGTACCATGTAACAAGCGCTGAGAGGCTGCGGTTCCTTAGTTTCATCTCCATTCTATCATCAACAGTTATTTCTTTCTTCATTCTACGCACTCATCAACGTGAATAACAGCCATTCTCGATGGAGGCAAGTTTTGCCTGCAATTCACCCTCTCTTTTTTTTTTTGGATACATACCCTCTTCTTTTTTTTTTCTTTTTTTTTTTCCATTACTGATTCCTTTCTCTTTTATGTTCGTCTTTTTCCGATTTGCATTTTTCATTCTTTGTTAGACTAATCGAGAAAGAATGTAAGTTTAATTTTCTAGGGAAAATTAGTTTGTTCCCAGAGCAAGAAAAGAAAATTAAAAAAAAAAAAAGTGTTGCTGTTTTAAGTCGAAAGTTAAAGTTAAACATTTAAATTTTTTTAATTTAAAGTGATATTTATTAAGAGAGTTATTATATGCATAAATTAGAAATAAAATATGAAAATATTGTAAAAAAATCTAAAAAGAAAGGGAGATAAACATCAAAAGAAAACTGATCCAATTTGCTGGCGAGCACGAGGTGCCACTGCATCACAAGCAATCCACTTCATCGAATCTTTCCCCTTTCCTCTTCCGGAAAGTAAAAGGGAAAGGACACCGACCAACCTTTCATCACCATTTTATGTCGGATCTAACGTCTTCCTGGTTGGAATCGACAACTTGTGAGACCTGCAAACGCGGGGAGTCAAGTGCCTCGCGGATCTGTCACGTGTCGGCAGCCGGTAATACGAAGCCGTAGACGTGTGATCATCCTTCATACAGCACGCGTTTAAGCTATTTCTGGGTTTCTGGTATAAATATATGGCGCTGGGGTTGGGTGTGAGAGTGTCTTTGGCAGTGATCTCTGTGTCTCTGATCGTCGCCGTGTTGAAAATGTCGCAGTTGCTGGATAAAGCCAAGAACTTTGTGGCGGATAAGATCGCCGACATGCCGAAGCCGGAGGCGAGTGTCACCGACGTTGATTTCAAGAGCGTGAGCCGGGAATGTGTGCAGTATTTAGCCAAGGTCTCTGTTACCAACCCTTATGGAGCCCCTCTCCCCATCTGCGAGATCTCCTACTCTCTCAAAAGCGCCGGCAGGTACTTTCGTCCTTCCTTTCATCTTTCCCTTTCGTTTTTCCGTTTTCTTGCGCTAATTAATTCCTGTGTTACAGGGAAATAGCATCAGGGACGATTCCGGACCCAGGGTCGTTGAAGGCAAAGGACACGACGATGCTGGAGGTGCCGGTGAAGGTGCCGCACAGCGTATTGTTGAGCTTGGCGAGGGACATTGGATCGGATTGGGACATCGACTATCAGTTGGATTTGGGTCTGACTATTGACCTTCCTGTGGTTGGCAACTTCACCATTCCTCTGTCTCAGAAGGGAGAGATCAAGCTGCCCACCTTCTCAGACATGTTCTCCTCCGCCGAGCCACCCCAGAACTAACCAGAATTACAAGAAACTGGCTCTGCTTAGTCTAGAAAATGCATATCAATTCTCAGACTTTGTATTTTTATTTGGAGAAAGCGTTACATATTAAAGTATAAATGAATGGCATTATTAGAAAATTAAAAGTAAAAATTATTATAAAATATATAATCGGGTAAATAATAATTTATAAATTAATTATATTAATGATTATTTATTTATATTTATATTATATTTTATAAAATATATTTTTATTTTAAAAAAATTTAATTTTTATATAATAATAAATTTTTTTAAACTAAATTTTATAAAAATTTGAGATAAAAATTATGTTTTACAGTCTCTATTTTTGCTTATACAATAAGGGCTGGGATAAATAAATTGATGTATGGTTTTTGCATTTATGGTTCCTATATCTTAATTTTTCTAGTTGTTGCATCTACACCAATCATGACGTGGGCTCTCTTCTATTATTAATCATTATTTTCTTTTAGTACTTTAAATGATTTTCTTTTTTTTCTCCCAAAATTTTAATATATAGTATCTCTTTTATTTATTTTGTTATTCCACTAGCAAATTAAAGATCATCGTCATCAACAATCATGGCTTATATGTTGTGTTAGAAAACTTGGAAAAGTTATTTTAAAATTTTGAGTTCCTGATTTTAATTTATTGAATACAGTGTAGCCCTATGTCCTATAAAACCTCCTATTTATCCATGAGTATCATTAATAACTATATTAGATTTAATTGATTAAAATTACTTACATAAAATAAATATTTGATGAAAATTTGACAAATTAAATTTGATAACCTTTTCTCTGATGTTTAATTTGACTAGTAGATTATTGTAATTTAGAGTAATTTATTTTAATATCTCCTTTTAAACATTTATCCTAATCTCTTTTATATTTATAAATACGAAATATATAAATTTAATTTATTATAAATAGTCAAAAATATTATTAATTGAGTAATAAACTTATTATATTTTGTTAAGAATATCTTTATTAATTAAAATTAATGTTTGATTCTCTTTACGAGATGGTTTCAATTTTTTTATAATTTATGATTTTTTCATTAAATAAGAAATATTAAAAACATATTTTTTAAATATTTTGCATAAAATAAATAAAAAAATACTACACATGATTTTAGTTTTTGTTATGAAAAATTTATAAATTATAAAAAAATTTATACAAGATCATTTTTGCTAGATGATCAAGTATAGATTTTAAAGAAGTAAAGATATTTTGACAAGGTATAACAAATTATAACAAATTAAGTTTGTATATAGTATATTTATAAAATACAAAAAAAATTATTGTAAGTATTAAAAATAAATAAAAATTTGTATAAGAAAAGCAAAATAAAGGCGAAATTAGAGCAATTTCCTCTTTCTTTCCTACTATCATATTTTTGTTATGTTATCCATAAATAATATTGTCAAACATATTTCGAGAATAAAAGCTGTGAACTTTCAGGGGTGTATCATGTAGATGTTGATAGTGTGTATCCTAGCATCAGCCATGCAAACATACCAAAAATATGATTGGGATGATGCAGAACATCGTGGGGATGTAGCTCAGATGGTAGAGCGCTCGCTTAGCATGCGAGAGGTACGGGGATCGATACCCCGCATCTCCAGATTTGCATTTAAGTGCTTTTGGGACAAATTTTTTTTCTCCAATCTTTTTGGGAAAGGAGTTGATGGCCTAAGATCGTAGGTAGCCCACTTTTGTTTATATAAATAAATGCACTTACATATTTCTAATTTTTTTTCATGGCCCATCAAAGTAACATTTTTTCTAAGTTTGAAAAAAACTACTCAACATCTTAGCCCTAAAATAATAGATTAAATTTTTATAAAATTTATTATGAGATATTAAATTTTACATATCTTTAAAATTTAAATTATTTAACTCACTAAATTAAAGATATAAATTCTTTTAAATAAAATTAAAATAGATCCAACCATATGCACCTTTAAATAGTTTAATCTATACATGGTGGAAATAAAAAATATTACTATGTTTTTTCTTGACCATAGAAGGATTTTTTTTTTGTTTTGAATCGTTTAGTATTTATATAGTACGAATTTATTCAGATTTCTTAATTTATAATTAATTAAATTATTATTGAACTTAAATTAAAAAAAAATTAAAAATATATTTTATATATACACTATTTCAAATTCGAGATAAGGTACTTAAATAAAATCTAACTCCTTTGCTAAGACCAATGCCTATTGGTTAACCACAGAAGGATATTGATTTGCATTAATACGATGTAATTAATTCACATGTTATAAATATAAGCAATAAAGGATCTAGCCGGCAGTGTGACCAGTCTGAAAGTATGGAGAATATGAGACAAGTATTGTCAACCCAATTCCTTCTTTCGGTAAAAGCACTACTATGTAAATTTCATTAAAGAAAAAAAAAAGAAAAATGGAGGGTAATGGTCTTGAAAGTTGGTCATAATAACTTTTTATGATCAATTTTATTATTAATATAGAATGTTATTATATGTTTTGTAAAAAAAAAGTAATTAATTAATAAAAAAATTTTCTGTACTTAATTAAAAATACAACCATTCATAAAATTTAATATGAGCTAATAAATAATTAGCTATTAACACATTTATTGAAATCTTTTTTTGTTTAAGTTGACCAATAAAGTATTATTATAATAATTATTACCTGTACTTTAAATTAAAAAATTTATAATCTCTTTATTAAGAAGAGAAAATAATTTATTTTAAATATAAATTAATCTTAAAATTTAATAAAAATATAAAATATTGTGTGAAAAAATTAAAAACAAAAATAAAAAATAAACTTCAGCTGGCTAACTCCAAATCATATACAAGCTGTCTAACGACGATGACTTTGTTATTATAAAATCAAAAGATGAAAGGGTCTTATAGGATTATCTGTGTTCATGCTCAAAGTTAAAAACAAACTAGTTTAGAGAGTTGCTAGCTAACTAGATTCAGTTTCTGTACAACCCTTCTGGTATTTTACAACTCCAATGAGATCAACTTTGTTTGACGATTTCTCAACAGAAAAACTGGTTTTCCTTCCTCCCTTTTTGCCCCAAAAGAATACCACCAGCCTCCCTCGTTTCCTAGCTTATCAATCATTTTATATTACCTGCCTCCGTCCCCAACAAATGAAACAAACGACCCTTCGGCCTTCTCCTCCGCCTCCACCTTTCCCCATGTCGTCCCCGGCCCCGTCTCCCTCCGCCGACTCACCGCCTGGCCCCACCTTCGCCTTCGCCGACCGTGATTCCTCGTACACCAAGGCAGTCCTCGTCCTTATCTTCCTCGCTATGTTTATCCGGTTATTATGCGTGTCTCGGACCCGCGACCCGGACACAAACCCAACCCAATCAAACCAGCGTCGCGGCAATCAAAACGTTGTTATTAAGGTCGGTCTGGAGCAGAATGTTATCAATTCATGTCCTAGTTTCTTGTACAGCAAGGGTGCCAAGGATGACGGCGGTAGGAACAACGACACCGAGTGTCCGATTTGTATTTGCGAGTTTATGGAGTCGGAGATAATAAGGATGATGCCCCAATGTCGTCACTACTTTCACCTCGATTGCCTTGATGCATGGTTGAGGCTTAACGGGTCCTGTCCGGTGTGCCGAGATTCGCCACTGCAACGAGTGGTGCCGCCATCTGAGAATGCTGCTGATCGGAGGTGAAGGAGAGAATTTGTCATCCTGCAAGGCGGTGCTTCTTTGATTGCTTAAAAATTGCGGCGTTTTGGGTTCTCTTCCGAGTGTATATATGTAACTGTATAAGTTTCCATTAATATCTTCACTTTTTGAGAACTACTGTTGCCGTTGGGAATTATGAATGAGCAAGAGCTGAGCTAGAATGTCTTTGCAGATTTTCTTTCTTTTTTTATTTGTTATAGAATGTTAATGACATTAGTTTAGTCGATAAAATTTAAAGTATTTCATTTAAAAGTTTAAATTCGAATAGATTTAAATTGTGTTGACACCAATTATTTTTATTATATTACAATTTTAAAATGAGATTCCTTCTTTCACCTTAAATTTATATTTTTTTAAAAAAATAATTGCTTAACATGTCTTTCATGGAGTCAAGAATGGTCCAAAATGCTCTCAAATGCCACAATTCAAAGCTGGTTGGCCAAATTGGCTTATGATGCCATGACTTGATTAATTCCATGAGCTTCATGTGGCTAGAGTTTTTTCAAGTTTTGTAAATATATTTGGGATTTAAAGAGAACTTTTGACAACCTAATCTTGGATAGACATGCCCCACCATATTAGTTTTCTGGCAGGTGGTTTGGCTAAATTAGATAACAGGGGAGATAAATTTAAAAAATATCAAAAGTAAACTATATGGGTGGATGCACCATTAATTATACAGAAATTTATATTTATATTTTTTTTGATAAAAATTTTATACCGTTAAATTTGTGAAACTTAATAATTTTAATAATTTAAATTATAAATTATAAAAAAATAAATAAAAATAAAATATGTCCTTTGTTGAATCTGAATTTGATTGAGTTGATGAGTTTTACATATATCTTGAGTGATCAATTTGCGTTAAATTTAACAAAAAATATGTAACTATCATTAACCACTATATAAAAATATGGATCACAGGTCAAGTTCAGATTGGTGCAAATCAATTAGGTTTCGGTTGGGTTTAGAAATTTTACACAACCCTAATGTAGCTTAAGCTATTCAACAATTTATACATTTTATATTGCTCTTCCAAGAATTATCATGGATACTATTGATGCTACATTAAGGAAGTTTGGGTGCGTATTATCTCAAGATCAATCTCATGAACTTCTTCTCCTCTCTTTTAAGCTTGACAAACTTTGGGTTCCCCAATTTCTATTAAGCCTGTTGCCACATCATTGTGGTTTAAATCTCCTTAGATTGAGTAATGAGCATATTCTATTTTAACAATAATGATATAATGATTGAATCACATCACGGTTCTCTTATTTTAGTTTCACAATATTAATATTTGTAAAGTTAATAAATAATATTATAACACATTGTATTTATTAACACAATAACTTAAATAATTTGTTTAACACGTATTTTTATGTTTTATTTTTTATTTTAATATTTACCTTAAATTACTTTTTAAGATAAGTTATTCTCAATTGAAAATTTTTATTTAGTCTCGTAAGCAGAACTTGAATTCTTGTTTAGATTTGGCGCAGTCAGTTTACAAGCTAAAAAGGGTGGCTTGATTCGTTTGAGTAACTAACGTTGATAGATTCTGTGTCCAACACCAATTAAGAGAATGTTTTTGAAGACTCGTCAAGTGTCTGTCAACTCTCGCTTTCGCTCCCCTGCCCACCCCACAAGGCCACAACCACAGAAAAGACTGTCATTTTTGCCTTTTTTTTCAATTGGGGCACAAGCAACAAATCCCACGCACTTTCACTGCAACTTCCCATTACAACCTTAACCGCCACCACCATCACCAGTTCAATTCAACCCCACTATCTAAAACCATTAAACCAAAAGGAATCCCCAGAAAGAAGACAAAAACAAAAGAAAGGACAACAGGGTTTGTACTAATAATAGTTGTGTTGTAGATAATAGTTGATTCCCCAACTTTCCCTCCACTTTGAAGCTCCAACCTCCCAAAACCCCAAGTTGGCAACAAGGAAGGGAAGGGCCTTCCAAGTCTACCACCATAAAAGTACCAGTTTTTATCTTCCACCATTAAATGCCTCTCTACCTCTCCCTAGAGAGTTGAGTCCCTTCCCCAATACCTAATAAGAATTAAATGCAACAGCTGAGATTCCCACCCACCCTTTGCCCCCCAAAAAAATACCAACCTCCCTAATTCCCTCTCCTCCCTCTTCCCACACAAATGGAGAGTTCCCCTTCTCCTCCCCCTTTTCCCCATGTCCTCCTATTCCTCCACTATCGCCGCCGCCACCCCGCCACCCCCCTCCACCACCTACGTCACCAACCTGGGCCTTGGCTATTCCATCGCCATCGCCCTTGGTTTCCTCGTCCTTCTCTCCACTCTCCTCCTCTCTTCCTATCTCTGCTGCCGCGCCTCCCGCAACCGCTCCCGAACCCATAACCCCAACCCGAGTACCAACCCGAATAACAATTCAAGCCCCGATGGAATTATGCTGCCCCGCATAATCTTCGTTGCTGAAGACGATGATGACCAGCGTGACGATGAAAACGCCGTGGTGGGTCTCGACCAGAGCGTTATCAACTCCTACCCGAGGTTTCAATACAACAAGGATGCTATGGGCGGTGGCAACAACACGACGTGCTCGATCTGTTTGTGTGAGTATAAGGAGTTGGAGATGCTGAGGATGATGCCCGAGTGCCGCCATTACTTTCACCTCTGTTGCCTCGATGCATGGCTTAAGCTCAATGGGTCGTGCCCGGTTTGCCGGAACTCGCCGATGCCGACGCCGCTGTCGACGCCTCTGCAAGAGGTGGTACCGCTCTCTCAGTACGCGGCTGATCGGCGGCGAAGTAGGTGACTTTTCTAATTGGGTGCTTTTGGTTCTCTTTAGAATTGTGGATTTTTCCTGGTTTGCTATTGGGGAAGGTGTAAATCTTCTGGATTGAAGGGAGATGGTGATTATTTCTCTCTCTCTCTCTCTCTCTCTCACATTTTTGGGCAACGGAGGAGAATGAAGTGAATTGGAGTGGTTGATTTGCTAATGAATTTTGATTTTGTTGGATTTTGAATTGGAAATCAAAAAGATCAACTAGATGTTAGTAGTAGCAGTTTGATGCAATTCAATAGAAGATGTTTGTCTATCACATTGCTTCAATTCAAGTAATTAGATAGTTCCTCTGTATAAAAATTGTTGAGTTCCTTTTTTTTCCCCTCAATGAATGTTTGATATGCACTGTTGATTATTAAGCTTATTTCCCTGCATAATCTTAATTTATGGGGATGAATCCTGTCCTTGTAATCCCTGCAATGGAATGTTGTTTGCAATTTTTTGTCCTATATTTGTTGATTTGACATGTTTACTCCTTTTAGTTCTAATTTTGCCCTCTTGACCTGTGTCGACTGGTTTACCTGCTCATCTGCTAAAAAGTCCGTAGCAAATTGACCCACAAATAGAACCCCTTGGTAAACAACTCCCTGATTACCATTCATCTCCATCTTTTTTGAGAGGATTTTATTCCTTTTGCTCTTTGCTATATGCCTTCCTTTCAGATCAAGAGTTGGCTACTTTTTGGCTTCTCTTTTTCCAACGATGGACCCATTTAGTTGTCCTCGGTTGTGGACAGCTTGAATTTGGTGCCCATCTGAGGGACATGGTTTCGGCTCCTTTTTTTATTTTTCCCTAAACGTTCTTGATGAGTACGTGGTTTTTGTTATCCTTGATTACAGGAATTAGATGAATTATCTTATTTGGTGGTATAGAGATTAGAGAATGGAAACCTGCTCCTGTAAAATATTTCTAGTTCTATGCAAACCAATCAATTAGTCAATGGAAAAGCCTTCGCCTCAGCTGCACTCCATACTTTTCAGAGAGTTAAGATTATCTGAATGCATAGAGCATGTGGTGCTAGCCCGTAGTTTAAGAAGCGGCATTTACTGGTTCTTTGTACTCTTCTAAAGTGATTGGAAGACTTCAACAGCATTTTAAAGCCGTTTAGATCAAATTATACGAAAGCCTACAGGAACAGGATGAAGTTGTTTGAAGTAAAAGTGGATGCTGTGTTTGCGCTTGCTAGTTCCTAGTTCCTTGCTGTCACCTTTCCTCTAGATCCGAGTAATAAATAAGAAAGGTTGCTCTCATGAAATGTACAAGCAACTGACATAACACAAATGATATGAGGGCTGTTTGATATTTTGGTTTTACGGTAACAAATTTAATGATTTAAATTTTTGTAAGTAAATATTTTTAAAAAATTAATTTGTAAAAATAAAAAAATAGATAATAAATTGCTGGGATTCTTCTTAACAAATTGAGCGATGACAATATGAAAATATTTTATGCGTTGACAATCACACTTTTGGTGATTTGAATTTAAGTACTTGTTAAGCAAGCACAAGATGAATGCTTACATAATCAGCTAAGTACCATACTCCATTTATCAGCGTGCTTATGACATGGAATGAATCCATTCTCAGCACCGTCTATCCCCATGTTTTGCTTTAGAACCTGTGAGAAAATCACACTTCATTCTTTCCTCGTCAAAGTAATCAAATTCAACGTTATTATTCCATGATCCATTTTCCTGTCCTTATCTCAATTTCAGTTCTGATGCTATGGCTCCATGAATATCTTCTCTTTGAGCTGCATATGTTCAGTCATTTCCTAATATGAATCTGGGGGTTTGATGCCAATCACAAGGGGTATGTATTGTCTGACACGCTTGTTTCTTTTACATTTCTGCAAGTATACATGAAAACGTTTGACATCTTCTGTCCCGAAGATACAGAGATGTCGAGGCAGAATGTTGGAAATACGTTAAAAACGTGGAAAGGGGTTTACTTTTCGATCTTGACTCTGGGTGCTCTTGCTCTTCTCCTGTCTGGTGCTGCCATGTCCAAATTCTTCTCCGTCAAATCAGTTATTGCCACTGAATCTCAATGCGCCGCAAGTGAGATTCCAAATGAAGTGATAATCACTCTGCAAAATGTAATTCAAAAAGTTCAGCTGGAACTGGACCAACTGAGGGATACTGATCAGGAGGATCCAAGTTCATCAGCAGCCGCGTTGAAACAAAGTGCCTTTCTTGCTGACATTTTAGGCCTTCTTGAGTCAGTGCAGGCATCTCTGCCAGATGGTGAAAGGAGTTATCAGCAAAACAGTGGTATCATCACTGCGCATCCTCTGTTGAACGCAAAGACACAATCAGATGAAACCGCTGATTATTTTCTCCGCGAAGAGCTTCGCAAATATGTCAAGATCAAGCCTAACAGATTAGGTAAGCAAAATTTTATGGGCGCTAATGGAACCTTCACAAGCATAGGACACGCTTGCTTTGCCATGAAGGAAGAGTTAGAAGAATACATGAATTATGACATTGGCGAAATCTGTAACGATGACTGGAAACTGGCTCAAAGGCTTATGGTTCATGGGTGTGATCCTCTCCCAAGAAGAAGATGTTTGTCAAGAGCACCTCAGCTATACAACCAGCCTTTGCCCATCAGTGACTCTATGTGGAATCTCCCTGATGACAGAAATGTCAGATGGAGTGAATACCGGTGCAGGAACTTCGCCTGCCTTGCCAGCAATACCACTCGCAAAGGATTCTTCAAGTGTGCAGACTGCTTCAATCTCACCCATCATGAAATGCCCAGATGGGTAAGATTGGATCCCCATTTGAATCAGACTGCTGATTTTCTCATATCTGAGGTACTTGATATCAAGCCCCAAGAGATAAGAATTGGATTGGATTTCAGTGTTGGAACTGGGACCTTTGCTGCCAGGATGAGGGAATTCAATGTAACGGTAGTTTCAGCAACGATCAATCTGGGAGCACCCTTCAATGAAATGATAGCTCTTAGAGGGCTAGTTCCTCTCTACTTAACCATAAATCAGAGGCTTCCATTCTTTGATAACACCCTAGATTTGATTCACACAACAAGATTTCTTGATGGTTGGATTGATTTTGTGCTTCTGGACTTCGTGTTGTATGATTGGGACCGAGTTCTGAGGCCTGGGGGGCTGCTATGGATTGACAGCTTCTTCTGCTTGAAGGAGGATTTGGATGGTTACTTGGTGGCTTTCAAAATGCTGAGATATAAACAGCACAAATGGGTGGTTGTTCCAAAATCTGATAAAGGTGATCAAGAGTTCTTCTTTTCTGCCGTCTTAGAGAAGCCGCCTAGACCCTTCCGGTGACTCCTATTCTCTGTTGTTGATTAAACTTTCCAATATCGCAGATACCTGTTTTCTGTATTGCAGTAGAAATCTGAAAACATTTCACTATACTTCTAGAAATGACTGATCAATAAAATGTGTTAATAATGACGTTAATCTTTGAATATAATTTAATGTCTGTTCATTGGGGCACTTTGAGAAAAGAATTGCTCACAGTTTACGTGAATCTGTATATCTTTGTCCACTTTTATATTGAGTTTCTGCCTCCTTACCTATATACATGTGACTCTGATTTTGTCCATTTTTTTTTTTAAATTATGTCCAATGTTAGCTGGCAAACATTTTGTGTAAGTGACACTTCTCTTTTCACTAATCATACTAAAATACTTCATTGTTCGTGAGATTCCTGAGAACCATTTGCGAGGTTCTAAATAGTAATGTATTAGAATGAAAAAAATGTACAACCACAAAAAAGAAGAACACTAATATATTATTATTAACATATAAAAATCGATCTTTATTTATTGTTAATGACGTGTTCGTATTAAAAACGTTTATGAGTATAGGGGAGTTTATTAGAATTACTACTAATGTAAAAAAATATATATTATTTTTGATAAAGTTAATTTACTAAATTCTTACAAAATTAGTGATAAGGTGTTAAACTTGTTACTCTTATAATTTATTAAATTTATTAATTTGTAAAAGTACAAAAATTATCCTTGCGTCCAAGACAATACAACTTTTCATTTTCTACCAATGAAATTTATCTGGAGAAGGAGACACTTTTGGGCTTGGGCTCAATCTAATGACTCAAAGAGAAACACTTGGTTCAGCCCTGTTAGAGGAGAGCAAGACTTCAGAAAAGAGTTAGACAGATAAGGGTCCTCTGTCGGTAGAGGATCATAAATAAGAGAGAGGAAAAAATTTAATAAAAAAATAAAATTTATATATCAAATTATAAAAAAAATCAAATCCAAGTAGGACCCTGCCCACCCCAAAAAGAAAAATTCCACTTTCTGTGGTCCAGTTTATGATTGGTGCAAGCCAATAGAAAATCGCACTTGCCATGCATTCAAACACTGATTGTTCCTTGAATGCTTTCTGGCATATTATCTGATATTTTTAATTTTTTTGGGCACTTCGGTACCTAGCCAATGATCAGTTACCTGGATTATTGTCATATATACAAATAGTATAATGCACACAGTCCTTGGTTAAGGAGCTGTCACAATACCGTATAGATGGTTGTAATGAGGAGCAAGAAAGTATTCAATATACAAGAAGGAAAAACTTGTTAAGGAATTGTTAAAATATTGTTAAAGGATAAATATGACAGTTCTATCCATCAAACAGGTCTTGGTTGAGCTAATTCTCTCTCTAAATCGAAAGAGTAACAAAAAAATGTACCAAATTTGAGTTCTCGTAAGATATCTAATTGTCTGGCCATTATGCCAAAGGTTGCTTCTGTGCACTTCTTCTCTGATTGAAGCTAATTAATGGCAGTGTTCGAATCCTTGCTGATTGGAGTATTTCATTAACTTGTTTCTGATCTGGTTCTTGGTCTTTTCTCATAAGTCAGCATATACGAACATCTATGCAATATAATTTGTCTGCCAGGCATCAATGGGGTTTTGCCCAAACATCATCAAATTGATCAAATCTCCTTAGGTACAATGTCCATATTAGAGATGTCTGTTCAGACTTATGATGTTTGTCTTTATCTCCCCTGGAAATCCTTGCTGGGACTACACTGTCTTCTGAGTCTGTCAATCGATTCTGCAGCTGCAATTTGAACATCACAGAGACAGCCTAAGCTATTAATTGATGGGGTTAGGCAGGTTTAACCGCAAATCCGGTGGGAGTATAGCGCCAGAAAATACTAATTCGACACAATAAAAGCAAGACAGATAAAAGGCATTTTTAGATGATGAATTTATTTACAAATTAGAAGTATAATTATTAAGTTCGTACCGTTTTATAATTTAAGATGTTGAAATCAGTTTATAATATATTACTTAATAATAAAAAAAAGATTAAAATATATAAAATTCTCATAAACTTTATATCGATTTTAAAATTTTTTTTTAAATTTTAAAAATTTTCAAATGATCCTTTTGAATTATAAAATTTTTTTAAATAATCCCTTCCGTCAAATTTTTCGTCAAAATTTAAAAAAATAACAAAAATAACCTTCATTACAAAATTGAATGATCAAAAAAGGTCATGAATAGTCAAGTTCTAGAGTCATAGTATTGAACACTACATTTTATTTGCTATTTGGTTTGGGTTAATTTTTGCTACACTTATGAATCCAACTCAGAAGATGAAGTTCCAATGCTAAAAATAAAGCTTCAAATCTATACTGGAGTCCTTGCTTCCTCCTTTAATACCGAGGGGGTTATGGTAGGTGGGATGATTACTAACCTGATTTTCTATGAGTTTGCAATCTTAGTTTACACTTCATTCATCATCAAATCATTCATTTAATGTATATTTCAATCTTAATTTCTTCCATTTTGCTATTTGTTTGTATAGCAAAATAGAGGTTTTCACTTTCAAGGTCTTTGAATAGGTAAAAGATTTCACCTTTCTCAATCTGGTTTCCTCTACAATCTCTTATGCTTTTGATGTTTGTTTTGCTAGTGAGGCTGATAACAATGCCAATTGGCGAGCCTGCTACAACTATCTCAACCTTGCTATATTACAGTGATCTTTTTCTTTTGTATTTATGATAAATTCTGAAAATTTATGTGCATTTTAAAGATATTTTGTCTTTTCACTAAATCAAATTAGAGTTTGACTAAAAGGCATCCAAATTTTGATAGAAAAGTTTATGAAAGAGATTATTTTAAAAAATTTTCATAATTTAAGAGAGTCATTTGAAAATTTTTAAAATTTATGAGATATTTTTTAAAATTAATTTAAAATTTAAGAAAATTCTGTATATTTTAACTTAAAAAAAATTAATATCTAATATTCTCGTATCATATATCTTGAGATGTTAAACCAATTTGTGGGAAAAAAGTATAGGAGTGATGCCTAATGTCTCATCCCATATATCTTCGGTCGTGAGAAGAGAGGATATGAGTGATACCTAGTGTTCTCGTAACATAACCTAAAAATTTGAACTATTTCGTGAAAGAAGAGGATAGGAGTGAATCTAGTAACTATGATTAAAAACATAATGAAAATTTTTAAAATTGAGACCTCAGAGAGTGATTAGTTTAATTTTGCAAAAAGCTTGAAGTTACAATATGACACAATTTACAAGGGTGCGTTCTAGTTAGCTCTGTAAAAGAAGATACTCAACTCTGGCCCTTGGGCTGCACCATCTGGATTTATCATGTACAAAGCTTCAGAATCCTTAGAACCAATTACCCTCTCAAATCTTGCTCTCATGTACGTCAATTCCCCATCCGCAGTACTTTCCTTCTCTGAAAGGCTTGGAAGAACCCCTGCCCCCATTGATACCCCTCTCAAATGCTGCATCACATGCAGTTCATCATCACCCATTTGCTTCCTCCTTATGGAGTACCCAACTTTTCTGCCATTGCAGTACACTGCCCACACAAACTCTTCTAACAACTTCTTCTTGTGGGTCTTAGTCTCGCTCTCCAGTGCGATCCTCACTATGTCAGAGGCCATTTCTTTGTTCAAAGCAGCTGTATGCATTGGCAGCTCAATGAGAAACATTGGCATGCAATGAGGGTCCTCTTGTATGGCCAGGCTCACTCTCCCTTTACGGTAGCCAAAGATTGTGCCTGTGGTGGCATTGTCCTTGAGCATAGGCTTGCGGGGTCTCCCCAATAGCGCCACCATTTTGCAGCCTGAGGTTAACATGGGGAAGAGCTTGAACACCTTCAAGAGGCCACCGGTGGAGAACTTGCTGCGCTTCGACTCCCCTGGAGTATGGCGGAGCAAAGATGCCATGGCTGAGTTCTCCATGGAGTAACATGGACTGGAATGCACAGATGGCATCATCTATGGCAAAGTATAATTACCCAAGAAGCCATGTATTTAAAGTCTTGGCCATTAAAAAAGAGCAACAGGGAGAGCCTATGATCTGTTGGAGTATTCTGGTTTGATAATGCTTCAGATAAGGAAGAAAACCAAGCAATGTGCGAGTTAAGTTTGGAGATGGAATTAGGCTTCCTTTGTTTCTCAGAAACGAAGGTAAGAGCAAGTTGAAGAGCTATTTATGGTAAGTTGGAAACGGGTGTGATCATTCACAAGAGAGGGGATACATATAGAAGAAATGTGTGGCTAAGTGGGTCAAATTAGTGAAGACGTAATTGGCGTCAGGAAGTTAGTTGGTCACTTGATTGGGCTGCCTTTGTAGTGGGATGCGTTTGATCTTGATGTGTTTGCCTTTACGCTGAGCCATCCTTAGATGTTGCTCGAGTCCGCGTCTGCTGGTGTGACATTAAGTGTGCCTGGGCCATCCATCATATGGAAAAAGTATATGTACATGATCATTATATAAATGCTTTGTTTTAATAGACAATTGATTGGCTCTTCAACTGGTCTAGTCTTGTCATTGTCTTTGGAGGATAAAAATTAAGTATAAAGTAATTTTAAATTTAAGAGAGTTATTTAAATTTAAAGGAATAATTTTAAAGTCAAGAGAACTATTTAATTTTAAAGGTTTTTCTGTTAAAATATTATTATAAAAGATAGAATGAGTCTTTTTAACTATGTTTAATAAATACGAATTAAATACAAAATAATCTTATACTTAGAGAGAGACATATATACTCAAAAGGGTCTTTAGTAGAAGATGAGGATAGGTCTAGTTAGAACTTGTATATCAAGATAATGTAGAACAAGAAATTATTAGATTTGAAATCCCTCCATCTTAGTTACCAATGGAACACTACCCATTAGCCATGACATAAATGGTTTTGTAGAACTGGAACGCAATGTTTTGTTGTGACACCATGTGTTATACTAGTTTCTGAATGCATTATCCCACACACTATAACTCGAACAAACCCAAGGCATATAGGAAGTTTTCCTAAAAATAAACTGCCCATTTTTTTTTGGGGTTCAAAAAATAAACTGCACTTTGCAATTTAAGTCCTTCCCCAACTTAATGTCTAATTAATTGGGGTCCTTACGTTGGGCCTATTCCTCGCCTTGCAACATGGAAGCCTCACTCAAGTGGGACTGGCAAGTTTAATAGACCCTCTCAAGTTGATATCAACAGAAGAAATAAAGTCAAAAGCTGATCCTAAAGTCTGATATGACGTGAGTTTATGTGACCAAGTTTCTGAAATAGATGGGGGCCTGAATGTGACAAGGCAAGGCCACGGAAAGCTGGACCACATGATATGGGTCAGAAAATCTCAAAGTTATTAAATGTTTATAAAAATTTATCTAAGTTTTTATAATTCTAAGTTTTATAAATAAATTTATGAAATTTAATAATTTAAATTTTTAAATAAATATTTAATAAAATTTAATTTAAAAAATATAACTATTTTTAAAAATAGAAAGAAAAGATAGTAGCAATGGATTGTGGTACTGTTGGATTGGCATGTGCTTCTCTGAAGTTTGATCATTACATGGAGCATCAACATGCATTTGCTTTATGCTTTTCTCCGATCCCATATCCAAAATTCACTATAATTATTGAGATGCAGCTCATCTTGCCCCTAACATTTGCTGCTGTGTGTACATGGAATTTTGCTTTTGCTCCCAAGTGACTTTCCCTTTCTTGTGGCCTCATTAGGTGCCTTCTTTTGAATGCGTCGGACCATAGGTCAGAGTCACCAAAAGTGCGTTAGGCAGCATGAAATTGTCAAAAGGGCCGGTTGTACTGAGCGGGACACTTTCTTTGCTTTTCTCTCTTCTTTCCTTGTCATCTTATTTCCAAATCAAAATTTTCCTTCTTTGTGCACATGTTTAGAGAAAGTGAAATTTTCTTGACCCACCTCATTTTTAGTAAAATTTTTTGATCGGTTGAATCTTATTAATCTAATTTATAAAATTTAATAACTTAATATAAGTTTTTTTATTTTATAACATCAAAATTAAAATAATTATTATTTACTTTTTATTTATCAACAATTTATTGCATAAATTACTTAAAATAGTAAAATAAATAATTGCAGATTTATGGTAAATTTGATATCATAAAATTAAGAGTAAAAATACTCTCACTTA
This sequence comes from Dicorynia guianensis, assembly GCA_037013595.1. NCBI lineage: Eukaryota > Viridiplantae > Streptophyta > Magnoliopsida > Fabales > Fabaceae > Dicorynia > Dicorynia guianensis. The sequence goes on from JASUAB010000014.1 coordinate 30,805,622, forward strand.
ATATGAGAATACTCAATACTTACATATAGGATAATTATTATTAGATTGATTTGATCTTATAATTTAATCTGTGATATTTAATAAATTTAATTATTTAAATCTTTTAAATGAGAGTTAAATAAAATTTATTTGTGAAAATAACAATAACCTAAAATTAAAGAATTACATCCTTCCAACTATAATAGAAGCATATGATTTGGGCATAATCAATTTTTTCTCCCCAAGATAAATTGAGAAATAATTAAAAAATGGGATGACTCAATTTTCTCTAACAAGAATTGAATCTAAGATGATCTCTTATAGAAAATGAGTCAGAACATCAATTATAGTGTTTTGTACATAATCAATTGATGTTATTTACATGATTGCAAAGTGAATGGTTTTTGAATAACAAAACTTTATTAGCTTTTCTTAGAAACAATGCCTTAAACTAATATATCAGCACAATTAATTGACGCGTGTTATAGTACTATTATAGGTATAAAAAAAAAACAAAGAAAATTGATTTAGTGCTTGCTAGCTAGCTTAAAATTAATTTCCAAAACAAATCGGGAGTCAGTGTCCAAAGTGGGGACCTTTGATGGGACTAATGAATATGGAAGAAAGACTGTCCACATTTTGGCATGGTACCATAGGCTATCAAAATGTTGGGGAAAATAAAAGGTTCCCTTTACATGTGGTGCACGGCAATTTGGTTCAAGAAATTCCTACATTTTGTGCCTTTCATGTTCTATTAAATTGCATTATTCATGACATGAGATTATACAAATTCTATATAATCTCTCACAATCTCACTCTATTTTCTCTTTCTCTTAAAATTCCTTTTAGGAAAGCGCTCACACACTTCAATCATTTCTCAAATTTCAGGGCAGCAGCCAAGAATAACGATATTGCCCACTTTGCCCATATAGAAAAAAAGAAGTCTGTCCATTTTAGCCTGGGCCTTCTCAAGACAAGGGGCCATGGTGATTTTGGGCCTGTAGGTTAAATTGATATGGGTTGGGCTTGTTCTAATATGCATCTGCATCAAGCTGTTCTTCCATTCCAGCAGCAACAGCATGGAAGCTGCAACTTGCAAGGAAATAACGAGTCTGTTTGATTCCGTTATTGTTTTTCTATTTTTAAAAATTGTTTTGTAAAATCGCTTTCAAGAATTGTTTTTGAATATCTCATAAAATATATTTAGTAAAACTGTTCTAAAAATTATTTTGAAAAGAAGACGATTCTGTTGAAAGTTTTGTTTTAAACATTCCACTTTATTGATTATCATCTTAGTCATTATATATAATTAATTGGTCATTAATAAAAATAATACCATTATTTAGAAAATACCATTAATGAAATGACACTGATTAAGTTATTTATAATAAAAATCTACTAATCCAGAATATTAAATTGATTGAAACTTTATTTTGATTCTCTATATATTAATAAAATTTTATTTTAATTTTTTATTATTAAATTTTTTTAATTAAAATTTTAAAAATTTAAATTGATATCAATAAAATTTTTTTATTTATCATCACATTATAACATTAACATATTTATAAAAATTTAATTTATATCAATTTTAATATTTAAAAATTTTAATTAAAAAAATTTAATAATAAAAGACTAAAATAAAAATTTATTAATTTATGAAATATAAAATTAAAATTTTTGTCTTAATTTTAAGAACAAAATAAAAAATGACCAAATGATCCTTTTATAACAAACCCAAATCAGATGTAAAATAATTTTAAACTTCATTTAAATTAACTGCTCATTAATAAAAGCAATACATATTATTTATAAGAATGTCATTAATAAATTGACACAATTTGAATTATTTTAAAAACTGCCACTAATTATAAACAGTAATTTTAAGAATAAAACAAGAAAAATGCTAAGGTTTGTTTGAAAGTATTCTGTGTTTTTTTTTAGTAAAACATTTTTATGAAATTAATTTGAAAATAAATATTTAAATTAATAATACATAAAAATTTGTTTGAAAGTGTATCATACTGTTTTTAATGATCTAACGTTTAACGGCATCCGCCAAATGGAAGGAGAATGAGCCTCTGTTGGAAGCGGAGGAAATCGATGAAGGAATTATAAGGAAGGAGATGGAGAAGCCGATGATGGACAGTGAGTTGAATGCAGAAAAAGTATGAGTGTGAAGCCAGAAAGAAAAGCGTAAAGACAAGCAATCCTGTCAAAGCAACAAGAGTAATCGTTCCAACAGACATGGAGATCTCGATCTGGTGCAGTAAGGAACCACTGCCACCCAGTTCAAGGAACAAGATAGCTGCAATCAAACGGTGGAAAACCTCGTACAAGGTCTACCTCTGCTGCTCGCCTCGATAGCCGCCCCTTTTCTTGTGAAAGGGCTTGCTCTATTCTTCTCTGGCGACCTCCGTACACATGCCATTGGACTTCTCCAACTCCGCCATTCTCAGCCTCAGTTGTTTGCGAGAGTCGTGAAACGCACTTTGATGTGGCTGAATGATGTTACCAGTTACTTACAGCATCGCTATTCATGAAATTATAAAATTACAACATTGCCACTTTAAAAATAACATTCCAGTAGAAGTTCCGTGTTTCTCTACTTGTAGAACAAAAATTTAAAACTATTCCTAGAAACACAAAATAATTATATTAAATAAATTTTTTATTTTTAAAAATTCAAAAATTTTAAAAAAACAGATACCAAGCAAACTCTAAATTATTTATGTTTGGGTATTCTAAATATATATTTTTAAAGAACAGTTTTTAAATTAAAAAACTCAACCTAAATTAATATTTTTTATTTTTTAATTTAAAAAATAAAAAAGGGTTTTTGTACTAATATTCTTATTTATTTCTTTCTTAAAAAATTAGTATCTCAACGTTACAGACAATCATTTTCCTCAACGTTGAACCCACTGAATTTAAAGTCTCCCTTGCTACAAAAAGTACAAGCCGTCATGTCAGTATCACGCGACTGTTTGTTTGCCATCTGTCCCCCGCTTTTTAACTGTTGCTCACTTCTTTGGAGACACTCGTCTGTGATCTGGCAACTACTACGAAAGAAAACAAACGCCGTCCATTCCAACGGCGTCAACCTCGAGCATATCAAACTCAAACGCCGTCTACTTTTCGATTCAAAATTTTCAGCTTCGGATCTCATCTCGTTCTTCGCAACACTATAAAGTGCACACTCAGATTTCCGCTCAAAACCCTACCACAACACCGTAGGCTCGCTTGCTGAAAAACATCCATACCCGAATTTAGGGATTCGAATCTTGCATTTCGGGTCGGCCGAGGATAATGGCGGAAGAGGCGGAGAGTGCGGTCACTGGTCTCGACTCGCTGGTGGAGAAGGTGACTGAGAAGCTTCACGATCACGATCACGATTCGTCATCGTCTTTTTCCGATTCTGATTCCGAAAAACCTGTTTCTTCCTCGGTGAAGGACAAGGTTTATCGGCTTTTTGGGAGAGAAAAGCCAGTTCATCACGTTCTTGGCGGCGGAAGGCGTATGGGCGCTTCTCTCTGTACCCTGCTTTATTTTCGTTTTGTTGCATTTGAGATCTGTGATGCTCTATTTTGTATATCGCAGCATTTTCATTTGGTTTCTTTTGTTGGTGTTTTGATCCAATGGGAATGCTATGGATTGAAGTAACGAAATGGCCTGGAACTGGGAAAAAACAGTGACGTTTATTGTTGATCAGGCTTACTGATTAATAACCTTAGATGCTACATTTTGTTCAGTAGTTTGTCTGAGTGGCTTCAGGTGCTGTAGGGAACGTACCAAAATGATTTTTATATTTATATTTGGCCATGAGTTCTCTTTCTGATCCTTTACACGGTTCATGCTGTTTCAAAATCCTAGAGCAATCAAGCTCTGTTAGAACTGAGGAGTTAATTCCTGAAGTCATCTTTGGATGGAGATTGTAAGCAGTAGTCACAGTCTTGTAGTTAAAGAGGCAAAAAATGGCTTGAAAGAGATGTTTACTGTACTCTTTACTTTTCTTTTTTTTTTTCTGGTATCGTACTTTTTTATTTAAGCTAGAGCAGGATTGCAATTGATGTGTAAGTAGTGTATGTTCAGTATGATCTATGAATTTTTTTCATTAAAATGCTTGTGAAGACTAGATATTGTTGGCGTGAAAAGACATTCAAACACTTAAAAATATTTTTTTATCCAAAAAATATTCGACATGTTTTTATATTTTATTAATCTTGATTATTTTTGAGGAAAGATAGAAGGCAAAAGAAATAGTTGTAAATTGTGTCATCTTATGCATTTAGATTGTGATATAATTAAATTTCCCTCTTTAGTATATATTAAGGAATGGTCAGCTGAATCTGGGAAAAGCGCCCATTTTTAGTAAGTGATAATAGTTTCTTGCAAAAAGAATATGTAAATGTCATCATTTTTGAATAGATGATGTGCTCTTTTGGTTTACGGTATACTTGGAGAGACAATGCTTTTGGTGTTCTTCTTGTTAAAAGTACTTGGGTATAGGATGAGGTTTAATATGTCAAAGCTCCATGTGTTTATTATCAAATGTGGGAGAAATGTGAGGTTTTTTGTTTGAGATTCTTATCTTGGTTCTGGAGATTTTCTTGTTGAGTGAAGGACACAATTTAGTTTCCTTGGTTATTTAAATACCACATTTTGTATTTTATCAAAGGTTTCTTATCCTTCATTTCCTGTAATTATTTATTGCAGCTGCTGATGTTCTCTTGTGGAGGAACAAGAAGATATCTGCCAGCGTACTTGTTGGAGCCACTGCTGTTTGGGTGTTTTTTGAATTGCTTGAATATCACCTTCTTACTTTAGTTTGTCACGTACTAATACTATTGCTAGCAGTTTTGTTCTTGTGGTTCAATGCTCATACCTTTATCCACAAGTAAGCTTCTGGAACTTAGTAATCTGTTGAATGAGGACTTATTCATGTACCTTGGGCCATTGTTTTCAGTTAACCATTTGCATGTAACACATTATTGTAGAACCTCACCGCGCATCCCAGAAGTTTATCTTCCTGAGGAACCTTTCCTGCAAGTTGCATCTGCTCTGAGAATTGAAATCAACCGGGGATTTGCTGTCTTGCACAATATTGCGTCTGGAAGAGATTTGAAGAAGTTTCTTATTGTATATACTTTACTTTTTTCTCATTCCATGCATATTAAATACCTTTTCAAGATTGTTTGGGAAACCTATTTATAACACATCTCAATTCCTATGCGTTCATTTCATATTTTATAAATGTTTTCTGTACATTTTTCTTATTCCATGCTTTCACAGTACTTTAGATGTTGCTGTACCATAGTGGATTTACAGTGCCTAATCTTTAGTCTGATTACCATATTATGTTGTCCTTTATGCAGAAGTATACAATTTTCTATCATTATAAAGTCATGTCTTAACGAGTCTTGCGGATTGTGTTAGGTTATTGCTGGCTTGTGGGTTTCTTCAGTTGTGGGAACTTGGTGCAATTTCTTGACCTGGTTCTACATATGTAAGAATTATTAGTTCTCAGCTTATGTTCAGCTGTTTGATTTGGCAAAAACTTTTATTGATGGGACAATCCACATTTCTTGAGCAGCTTTTGTTTTGTTGCACACGGTTCCTGTCTTGTATGAGAAGTATGAGGATAAGGTAGACCCATTTGCAGAGAGGGCAGCAATTGAGATTCAGAAGCAGTATGCTGTGTTTGATGAGAAGGTCCTGAGTAAGATCCCAAGGGGTCCGTTGAAAGCCAAGAAGCTAGCTTAGTGAATCAAACGCCAGGGTTTGTACCATAAAAAGGTTTTGGATCTAATTCTTCTTTTTTGGAAGTTGCTGGAGCCTTGTTTCTTTCACCAACTGTAATTTATTTGGGTTGGTCTTGGACGGGCGTGGTATTCATGGGTTGAGCTTTAAGCTGTTGTCGCCTTTGACTATGTTTTTATGCATTTGGTTTTTTCTGGCTTTTCACGTCTAGTAGACGTAATTTTGCTTGTTTAATTGGCAGCTGGTGGAATGAGCTAAAATTGTCCTTCTAGTTCATGCTTCAGTGTTTTGATTGTGGGCATGAGCTGATTGATGCTTGCAGGTATTTCTCCTTTTAGCTGTCCTAGTGTTAGACCGTACGGGTGCATGGGACGTTTTAATTATTGTATATTATTGTTATTAAAGAAAAATAATTTAACAATATTATAACGTCGCCAATCATAATTAAATACATGATATGAAATAGTTTTACCGAGAAAATTTTAATAACCAATTTAACTGGGCAGTTCTTTCTGAGGTTAGTAACAAATTTAGCCTAAAAATTAACTTTTTAAGTTAAATTTTTATACTATAAATACTAAGTATGCGTAATTAAAGTTTATACCATTGCTATTTTGATTTATATGCATTAAAAATTCAAAATATTTAAATCGTCATTAACAAAGGAACCAGAATTATTAACACATCCCAAATTCAACTCCTAGTAATATAATTTAAACTTGAAGTGAAATATATATTTCGTGTGGGCATCTGAGTGATACATTATGTAAATATTTTAAATTATATATTCTTTAATAAATTATAATTATATTTTTAATTATATATATTCTTTAAAATTTTATATTATAAATAGTAGAGAAAGTAATATATTCATGACAAAAATATGTGATCATAAACAAAGATCAAACTATTAAAAAAAATGTTATTGGAAAGAACAAGAAGTCCTACAACACAGATTGATATCCTTCAATAAAATTCTTCTAACTTACCATAAAATAAATATCATTACAATCATATCTAATAAAACGTGCAAGGACATAATTTTCTACTTGAAAACACTTGAATCCGTCGTATTTGGCATGAGCTTTAATGAATGCACTCCCCGTCCCCTCCTCCGCAAAAACAAAAAGGAATACAGCTTACCCGACCATTTTTCTCCAAGAGGTTTATTTGTAAACCGTGTATTTCCTTGCCTTGAAGTAAATCACACTCAGTATGTGGCTGCCGTCACACGGCTGTTGATTGTAAGAACGACAGATCTTAGATAAAGAATACATAGAATTTTATTATATTTACGCACTTATTTTTATATATTCTGTATATATCATAATAAAATATCAACATTTTTATAAATACATGGAAGATACATAAGACTAAATGTGTATACATATCATTTTTTCAATACATGCGCAGAATAGGTAGCTGTTTGATGAAATCACTACGTGCAGTAATTGGAAGACAAACGTTTTATGTTATTTCCCTTTATGAATTTTAGTGGTACAACTTTGCCTTGCGTATTTTATTATTAATGAAACTTCTCAGGTGTCACTTGAAACTCATTTTTTCTTCATTGCTTTATTATCATCTTCTCTAATTATAAAAGAATATAATTGTTATTGGGGATTTAGTTACCAGGGTTATTCAATATTGCTTGTTAGAGCTGTCATCAAATACCCAGCGACAGTATACAATTGATATTTTTAACAATGGTTAAGTCATCAATAAACAGGCCAACACTACAGTAACTTTCAAATAGAACAACACTAAAAGTAAAAACTCGGGAAAAGATTCCCATCAGATCTTAAACTGAAGAAATTAATTTGAGGAGGAGAAGCTTTTGGAATTAAGTCACATCTAACACTCTCCATATCAACTTAAAAATAAATCATGTACTCGACAATAACAATAAACGTGGAGACGAGAATGGTATCAATACACCGGAATGTATACACTGTAATATATACACCAAATAGTGAGGGTGACTTTCCAAAATTTCATATTATATTCAAGAATCTGCACATTGGATGGTGGCGACGCAAATCAAAGAACCCTCCCCCCTCCGGTTGAAAAAAGAAACACTATCATTTTGAATGTGAAAGAATAAATTGAACATGATCACATGCCTACATTTTAACAACAATGATCTATACCTTTGATTTAAATTCATAATCCAATGTATATTCAATACCTTGGAAGTTGTTTTGAACTAGAAGTTTTGCTATCTGACGATGTAAGAGGAACTGTAGAGAACTCAGAGCCAAAATGTTCAGAATGGTTAAAGTATCCCCGTGGGGGAGGACTGGAGTGCTGGTTAGGGGATGAATTAACAGCCCAAGCAGATGCTGTCCCAGTGCTCAATCTCTGATTAGAAATTGGAGGAACAGCAGACATTGAATTTGGACTTTTACCGTTTGAATCTTCTGTGGATTTACTTGTACTTCCCGCTGATTCCCTCTTCTCTCTTTCTTCGGTTTCCTTGAGAAGAAAATCAACCCACAGATCTGCAAATGACTGAAAAAGGGGGAATGCATTTAAACAACGCTAAATTAAGATTTGAAAACTACTTCAAAAGTAAGTGTGGAAAAGATCATAGAATTCAGTATCCAGTGCAAGATTTGCGATAACTTGTTGTCGAATGTTAAGAAAGAAACACTACATGTTCGTGGCTTTAAATTGAAATTCAGGACTTCAAAAAATAACCCTATTCAGTTCATAACAAAGAAAAGAAGAGGGAGACAAGATTCAAGTAACTGAAAACCATTTAGAAAACTGAAGAGATAGGATGACTAAAATAATCAACACATACCAAACTTGGATCAGCTGCACTTCATTGTGCAGGGTGGCTGATAGTGGATAATAAAATCTATGGTTTGGAAAAAAAATCCAAGGTTTGGAATAATCCATAAAGACACAATAAGTAAAAGTAACTAGATAATAATTTGTAGATTCATGAACACCCACAAGCTTGAATTTCTCATAATCAGCTATTGCACTTTATTCTTTAAAGTGCCCCCACACTTCAAACACACTAAATCCACCAAACTTAAATTTCTGACAGCTACATGCACCAAAAGGATTAACTTTATAGCAGAAAAGAAAACATTACCTGGTTTTCAGACCCGATATTTGCACCTGCTTCAGTGGAACTTCCTCCCAAGATACCTCCAACCAGGCGGCCAGGCAACCCAAGAACTCCACGGACAACACCTTTGCCTGCATCTTTTTGAGCAACACCTATCCGTTGCTTGTCCTCATCAGAGAATCCCAGCATGCGAACCATTAGATCCAAAACCTGCTCCCCACCATCATAATGTCATGAGTTAGATTAATTTGAACATGTTACCAAAAAGAATATGGATGAAAGAAAACACAACTAGCTTCAGCAATACACGTTGAGATACCATAAAAAAGGTTGCCTGAAGTAAACAAATTCAAGTAGAAGAATGTTAGTTTATATTCTGCTCCAGTAATAAATTGTTAACAAATCCCTGCAATTTTTCACTAATGCTTTGTTTTGGAACATATTGTGAGAGGAATGAAAGTGATTTCCACTTTCACCCCAGTTTTGGGAGAAATTGTTCCTAAATCAGAAGAAAGAAATATATATCCCAAAATCATTTTGTTTCTTTCCTAGTTGCAAACAAGACTTGCCCTCCCAACTCCCACAAAACAAAGACAAACAAAGAAAGCTTATGAGTTATGATTATTACATGCATAATAGAGAAATAGGGGTGTCCATCCCAGTCATGCTTGATGCATCTAAAAAAACAACAATTAGAAGACTTCTATACCTCTTTGCTATGATTTCTTTGGAAATAAGTTACAAGTAATTTTATCACAATGCGCCTGCAAACAATACAATTTAACATCAGTCCAAGAGCTTACTCTCACAAATGGAATGAGCATAAAGAGAAAGAAAATATTCCAAGTCTAAATTCAATGCAGATCTATATGTACAAGAATCCAGCAATAAACTTTTGTAGGAAATTTCAAAAAAAAAAAAAAAAAGGAGATAATTGCCCTTTCAAGAATTCAATTTTGTTTTATTGAAGCAACTAGAATACTGGGACAAACCAAATCACATGGTGAAGCTAATAGTGCAAGAAAAGGATCATTCAAAGATATAAATAGGCTACCTGTCAACAAGATAATCTGAATCCACTGACATTCTATTTAGGCGAGTCATACTCTGCTCAACAGCTCGCCTCAGTTTGGCATTGTCTTCCTCAAGCTTGCTTACTCTACTTCTCCACTCTGATTGTGCCTTCTCAGATTGCGAAAGCTTCACTAACAGTTCTTCCCTTTCACTCCTTGATACATCTGCTCTGTTATCTGCATCCTGGTAATTGCATAACCGTTTGATCTACATTTTACTATGTAGGAAACTCCAAGAACTTATCTGCTAAATCTTGTCAATGAAAGAAGATACTAGATCTAGAAACTCTAGGGAAAGTTTTGGAGAAGAAAACAAGGGATAAGAAAAGATACATAAAGCTAAAAGCAATAAAAAAGGCAGGTGTGATGACTATTATAACATGAAAAGATCTTTAAAAAATTCACATAATTTTCCATACAAAATAATGAAAGCAAATTGAAAAAAGAATTAAAAAAAATCAGTTCTCCACTTAAACAAATTACATTTAGAAGGTTTTCAGATTTCCATGTAGTGAAACATGACAACCTAAGAAAATAAGATCCTACTGGTTTTCGTTTAAAATATCATTCAGCTCTTACATCATACATAAGGTCAATTAAGTTCAATTACCTCCCTCTGTCCCACATCCCGCCCAAAAGCTAAAATATTCATCTTTCTTATGTGAGAAAATAAACCCATCCTCACCAAAATTCTCTACCAAATTATCTTCCTCACCACTCCCCTGGTCTTACTTCTAGCTATTGCCCAAGAATGAAGCTCTGAACCCAATAATACACTTCTTTCTGACACCACTTCTCACTTGTCTCAGAGACATCTCTTGAAGGGCGGGCCTTAAAGGTTTCACAATGCCTTACTTTACCATCTAATACAATAAAGCCATCATCAAAAGAATAAATGCTGGTACTTGTGGTCAGCTGTGATAATGTCATCATCATTATACTTAATGTTACATTTAGCATAAAGGATGAACAACTCTATTCAGTTTACAATTTTAAATAAAGCACTAATATGTCTTATTTTATATTTAGAAACACACTCACACACGCATAGAATCATACTTGCAACAGTTGAGAAAGCTTAGCTGACTCTTCTCTTGCTCGAGCCAACTCTCCTTCCAAATGTTCCTAGGCAAACAATATTGTAGTGGGTGTAAGAATACTCCATGCAACTATGCACAGACAGACTGACAAAAAAATAATTTGACATAAAAATACAATAGCAAACTGCCAACAACTCATCAACTGTATGAATTAGTGGATTAACCCAAGAAACAATGTCATGTCAGTATACCTTGGCTTCAATTTCAGCATAATACTGACCAAGAGCTGTCTGTAGATTTAAAAGTTCAACATTCTTGGCATCTATTGTGCTCATACAGTTTGCAAGCTTCTTGTTCAGGTCATCAATGATTTCTCTAGACTTGTGATTTTCATTACTTGTTGCCATCTTCAGTTCCTCCTGATTTGCAACCGCCTGCTTCAGACTTTTCTCAAGGTGTGATATTTGAGCCCTTAAATAATTATTGCTTTCACGTAGTTCCTCAATTATTTTGCTATCTTCATCCATTTTTTCCGATTCTTCAGATTCCTAGATAGCAAGCAGCAAGCGAAACCATATCAGTGTAAACTGCCAAAAATTGATACACTAAATATGTACCTGGGATTTATGAAATAGTAACTCAGTTATGCTCACACACAATTACGTAAAAATATAATCTTGCGCAGAAAATGGTAATTGAACATAAAACCTTAGCAGCCAAATTCAAATTAAGAGGTGAAAACCAGAACTAACCACAAATAAAGGTAGGTAAATGAATGTTCTCACATACAGCAAGTAAATCACGATCACATCAGAAACTATCGAACAAACTAAAAGGTAGATCAACAAAGCATTATTGCAAATTAATAAAATGTATGGTTAAATTAACTTGTACTTCTATTTAGCATCATAAAATTAACTAACTGATCCTTTTCATGTTCCACAATTATTAAGCAACTAAATGTTACACTATATTTTATATCACTTCCATAAGTCCATCTGGAAAATAATGTCCTCCACTCCATTATCATCCCACCAATAATTTGAATGGTAAAAGCTCCTCTCTCTCCATTTAGTCATCAATCAGAACTTTAAATTTGTGTTTTAAAATGCAGATTATTGAAATTGGAAGAAAAACTTTGCTCAAAGAGAAAGAGTGCATGTTCAAACAAACAAGAATTTGACTTCGTTGAAATAGAAACCACAGTCAAAGTCAGGGTCGACTTGTATAAAATTATCAACTGTAGCAGAGATAAAGACTAGACTGTTGAAGCATAATAGGCAAAATACACATTCTTAAAAATATCTAAATATACAAGAGGAAAGCTACACAAATTTATCATGTACATATAAATGAAAAAATCAAGCTAAAATCTCTAAAATGTCAAACTCAGTTATAATCAATTCTGCTTAAGAGAATAAAGTAAAGGGAAAGAAACCTTTTCCAACAAATGCTGCTTAAGGCGGCTTAATTCTTGTAACACTTTGTCCCTTTCACATTGTGTTTCCTTCAAATCTTTATGTAGCGTTTGTAAGGATCGCTCCATTTCTTCCTTTCCTGGAAAACTTTTAGAAGGATCCAGCATCTGTTATGTCCCAAAAAAGGAAACACAGCAACCATCACTAACAGTGCTCTTAATGCATAACCTATACGGTACATAATGCTAACAACTTTTGGCTCACCTCATTCATGCCACTTGAATCCTTGTTCCATACCTTAGAAGCATCTGCCGACATTTTACCAGTGAAAGACCTCTGGCTTGTTTCCAGGGCAGCCTCAAGTTCATTTTTCTCCATCTGACAATAAGGGAATCAGAGGGTCATGTCAGAGTGCATTCTGAAGCACAACACTGAAAAAGCATTATTATAACCTCTTGGAGTAACAAAATGGGAGATAGTTTATATGTTACAATAAGATAAAGTAAAGGATAAATTTAACTACCTTGAGAGTGGCATTTTCCTTCTCTAGAGTTTTGATTAGTCTCTTCAAGCTATCCACAGCATTACCTGCTTCCTCATCTTTCTGTCTATTCAACTCCATTTGCAAATGTTTAATTTCTGAAACTTTCTCATTTAATTCATTATGTATTTTGCTCATCTCCTTTGAAGCCTTCCAGAAATTATATAATTAGGTATAGGTTAGATAACCGAAACCAAAAGAAACTCACCCATAATTATCAGATTGCAATATTCTCATATGTATGGTCAAACAGTTTAATATAGCCAGCAACCAGATTCCTCAAAAAAGATTCCTCCAATGGTTGTTATTTTGAAAAAGAATTTCTTGAGAAAAAGAATAGTTTGAGAGAGAAAAGGGAAGAGAGAGAGAGAGAGAAAGAAAGAAAAGTACCGCAGATGAGGATAAGCTTCCTCTTAGAACAACTACAAATGATAATAAAAGAAAAAAGGGGGAGGGGGGCGGGGAAAGAGAACACTAACTCAACAGAGTTCTCCAATCCCTATGTTAAATCCAATAGAGTTTTTAAACAAATAAAAAGGCAAAAAACAATTGTATCATGAAAAAGGTGGAAGGGAGCCCGTGAAGGAAATTTTTGGCATCTTGCTCAAGCAATAAACACTACAAACCCACAAATAAAGAAGCGACAGAACCCTTATGCTACTTCTACCAAAACCTCTAAGAATTCCCCAATAACTCAATGACACTATAGAAGAGTTCTTTCAGGTAAATCAGAAAAGGTCAAATTATCCCTACTTACGTCCAAAACATCATCTGAATAGAGAGAGTGAAGTGAAGATTTTGAAGTATTAGAAAAAGACATCCACATATTTCCTCAAGAAACTTCTAGTACAGAGAACTCATGATGCTAAACATAAACAATAACCATATTTTAGAAAGGGTGGGTGAAAGGGGTTGCAGCCATGGTTAAGATTTATATCCGTACAAACTAACCTTGTCTCTTTCCATTTTTAATATAACAAGCTCTTCCTGGAAGGACTTGTTCAATTTCTGTTCCTCTGGTATTGAAGAAAAAACCAGATTATCAGGCTATTTCTAAATATACAAGATAAATTTTGTCTAGACATTCCAAATGAAGAATAAAGACCTTCATATTGTAGCTGAATTTTTACCAACGTATCATGTTCTTGCTTCAGTTCCGTCTTCAATTTTATAATCTCAGGCATATCTTCTACTGCCGCCATGGAGCTATTTTTTCCCTCTCGCAAATCTGCAAGCTCCTAGAAGGCATTCACATATCTGTTGTCAAGTTCACTCATCACTAAAATAAAAAAATATAAACAAACCTATTGAAATATTATGAAAACAAATTGACCAAAGAAAGAACACAAGTTTTTGAATTATGAAAAACTGGTAAAAATTAAATAAAAGCCATTTGCATTGGAAGAAAAAGGTGCACTGCATGTTAAGGATTCCAAGGAAAACAATTAGACATTAGAAGAATACAAAAACATTATCAATAACCAAGATATAAAGGTTATATAAATTAACATGACCTCATAGTCTCTTTATTTTTACCTTTTTTTTTTATTGGAGGGGGGTGGTTGGGGCTTCACTAAACTCATAGATTTAGGTGCATTGTCTAAAATGTTATTACCTTGTCCTTTCCTTGTAAATTTGAATGTTTAGATTCCAATGCAGGCATGGTTCCATTGTTTATAACATCCTGTTTTGGGGCATTGCCATTGTAACGATTCTTCAAATGATTTGTGAACTTATGTTGTTGACTGGATGATTGATCACAAATTCCCTACATTAATATGAGTTATAGTTATGTGTCAATACCCAAAACAATATAGCAAATATGCTTCAAACTATTGAACAATAGCATTTCCATAATTGAGAAGAAATAAGGTCCAAATCACAAGCCTTATGAGTTATGACAAACACTCTAGAACACTACATGTACATAGATATCTAAGTCTGCCCACACACATTGTATAACACAGTGAGAGAAAAATATAATTTGGAGGCACCAATTTTTGCAACATGTCAAATAAATCTTGAATGTAAAATTAAGAAAGTTCATATCTACCCTATTCATGTTATTTATCATGACCAAAAGACATTACCATGTAAGTTTAACCTGCAATAAATGAATGTTGAATAAGTATACAGTTGGAGTTGAAGCCAAAAAACTATCCAACATCAAGTATACCTCATCACCAATACCAAACCCTAATACCTTTTCTTGCCATAATTAAGCACCACATTGAATATAAGCCAAAAATTTAATCATATGACCTATCTAAAACAAAATTCATGGGCATAAATCTCTAGATACAGCCTCAAGCATCTTGCTGTAACCAATGTACCACTAAAAATCATAAAAAGCACTCTTAAAATCTCTCACTCTTTTCCTCCACCAAAATCTTAGAGACAGGTGCAAAGAAAATGGTCCAAAGCAGTTAGGCATCCCACTGCCATTGAAAATGCCAAAAGATTTAATGCAAAGCAGCCACTCAATCTCACAAGCAGAAAGAAATGATTGCTAGTCACCAAACTCCAAAAATACATAATAAAATCAGAATGTTCAATTGATACAAGAACATTATAACAGTTTTATATCATATGCCCTCTAATGGACACGGGCAACATTTTAGCAATATAATGAGAAGTAAGTTCCAAATGGATATAACAGATGGCATTCCATGCATCTTTTACTCTGAGAATAATCATCAGTGTTATGCCATATTCCTGCTTTGACATAAGGCCCTCAAACCAAGCCTTTATTTCAGTTACTTACTTGACCACTTGGCTAGTTATCCAGTACAGCCAAAAGCATGCACTTACAGACACATACGCACACGAGACAAATCACATTTCTTGTGAATAAGAAGAGCAGTGAAGTATAGCCTAACATTGTATCAAGATTTATGACCAATGCAGATGAACAGTTGATTGGCTTCTTCCAACTGGAAAATGTACAGCATCTATTGCAAAAGGTATAGCTAAGTGCATAAAATATCAACCATAAAGCATCCTTACCAATATTTAATTCCATAAATTACCAGAGACTAAACTTAAGGGAGGACTTACAGAGTGGGGTTTGAAATTTCACGAAAAACTTTAAACTCTCTGCAATGAAATTTATATTAGAATAAGAGACTACCTTGACTGTGTTAATGCCAATCGTAGATGCACCAGAACCTTCAATTCTTTTTGTAGCCTCCAAATTTTGCTTTAATGAGCCATTTTCTTTATTCAATCTAACAATCTGATCCTGTGAAGCGGAAATGGTAGAATATTTAAACATATAAAAAAACTATGCAAAAAATCTATAAGTAATTGATAATGAAACCACTCTCAAAGAAATCATGTTATGCAAATAATTTTCTATATGTCTTCAATCAAATCAAAATCCATTTACGTTGGTAGGGGGGACAAGGGTACAAAACTTCAAAAGAATCAGAGTCCAGTATATCTAGGGAAATTAATTCTTCAAATGATGCACTGCTGCTGAATTTACTTTAGCTTGAATCATAGTCGTCAATTGCAAATTGAGCACTTATTGCACATGGTCATTGCAACATTATTTTGCGCATTGTGCAATGCAATTTGAACAATTGCATAATTTTCTTAAATGTATTTTTATATATTTAATATAACCCCAAATGACAATAATATATAGATATATAGTACCAGCAAAATCTAATAAACATTTAGTATTAAACAATTTGGACACACAAGAATCCAGAACCGAAACATTCTAGCATCATTATAATCAAATAGTAAACACAAGACCTGGCATCATTTGCCAGCATTCCAAACTAAAATGTAACCAGTTATTTTGCTGCAGTCCTAAAACATAATTTAAATAAAACACAAATTGGGTACGTTAAATTATCCTCAACACCTTATGAAGGACTCAAAAATGGTCTCACTGCTTAATTAGTAATTTAAAGCAAACAGTTTCTCATCAATTAATCACAACACAAACAAGAGTCCCATCCTGATACATCCAATCTTATGCGGAAATGAGACATAGGAGCACTCACCAAGGGAAGAGAAAGCAGAGTCAGCAGACCAACTCAGAAAACAAAGACCAAGGGAAGAGAAAGCGGAGTCATAGAGCAAAGCCATAGACTAGAAAGAGACCAACCTAACCTTTGAGAAAGGAGGAAAGAGCTCTAAGAGAGACCCACAGCTTTAGAGATCATAGGTAAGAGATTCCAGCTTTGATCAAGAGGGTTATGCGACTTTGAGACACCTTCAAAGAGAGCCTTGCAAGTCTGAGACAAGCTTCAATCCTAGACAGCCTTCCATTGAAGGTTGCGCGAGAGAAGGGGATATATGGGAAACTATGGAGAAAATATGGACTCAATGATGCAAATGAAGTTTTTAACCGTTGCGTTCCTATAGTGCGAATGGCACTCACAATTCAACCTAAAATTGCGCATATTGTGAGAACAATAACTTGCAACATGAATGTCACAACCCATTTGGAATTTTCTTATGCAAGAATGCCTTGCAACTCACAACACACAATAGCGTAGCATTAAAAGTGTAATTAACAACTATGATTCGAACACATCCAACATAAGGGTTTTAACCATAGTTGTTAATAGCGAATAGCGCGCTTATAATACTTGAGATTATTGAGACATAGCACATAGCGTTGCGCATTGCGCACTGCTATTTAAATAATAGCACAATTATATTACATATATAAATATATATCTTTTATATATATAATATAATCCTAAATAATAACAATATATAAAAAATAGCCTTAAAAAAATATAATAAAGGCAATGAAGGAAGGAAGGTAAAGTAAAATCAAAAAGATAGTATAGGCAAAAGAAGGTTTGGAGTGGAGAAATTGGGCCAAATACGAATAGCGCAAATAGCACACACTATTTTTGCGCAATAGCATAGAAATAGCATAACATAGCGCATGCTATACTGTACTATGTGTATTATGCTACACTATGCCCCGTAGCGTAGCGCAACAAGCCATAGCGCAGTGCTATAGCAGCGCTATGGGCTATAACGATCGCTATAGCGTGCTATTAATAACTATGGTTTCAACAAGCAAAAAATCTGCAAAAAACTAGTAACATAGTTGTAAATTACAGTCGCAATGCTGTGTTATTGCGCATTGCAAGTCGCAAGGCACTCTTGTACTATAAAATTCCAATTGCATTGCACTATATGAACACAATGATTAAAATCTTTGTTTGCACCCTGAGCTTGTATTTCTCTGTAGCTTCCCAGCTATCCCCTTCTCTCAAGCAACCCTCTCTCATTCCTCTGCTCTCTCTTTCCCTGGTCTTTTTTTTATTCAGTGCTCATGTGTCTTATTTCTACATAAGATTAGATGCATCAGGGTGGGACTCTTGTTTATGTTGTGATTAACTAAAGAGAGACTGTTTGCTTTTATTACTGATTAAATAGTGTGAGACAATTTTGGAGGCCTTCATCATGTGTTGCGGGTAACTTAACATAGCCAGTGTGTGTTTTATTTAAATTGTTTAATGACAACTTCGGCAAAATGACCAATTATATTCTACTTTGGAATGCTGACAAGTGATGCCTGGTCTTGTATTTACTATTTGATTATAATGATGCCAAAATGTTTTGGTTCTAGAAATTCAAATTGCTTAATACCAAACATTTAATAGATTTTGCCGGTACTATATGCCCAGCATTTGATTGTATTTTAATTCTTCCATATTCTATTCTATGTTAAATTACATATAGATTAATTATTGTGAGCAGGGAGGGTTCCCCTATTTTTCTCAAAATAAAGTTGTAATATTTTTTAAGACTATTTTTCTATATATAATTGTTATTTGGGGTGATATTAAATATAAAAATATATATTTATATATTTAATATAATTGTGCAATTATTCAAATTGCAATGCATGGTAATGACCCCAAGCACAATAAGTGTGTAATTAACAATTAACAACTAAGACCAGTAATAATTCTTCACGAAACAAACAAAATATGGCATCGAAAAATAGAAAGATAACTCAGCACACAAAAGAGGCAGGTTCATCTATTGAAATATTTACTAATGCCACCATGCAGTTGTATCTGAAACAACTATACACTTAAGTAGCTCCAATATTAGAAACAAAATGAAAGAAAAACTCTACATATTACTGCTGTGGAACTGTACAAAAATAATAGCTATACCTCTTTTTCCTTTAACAAAGCTGCATAATTGACCGACAGTGCTTTAATTTCTGCCTCAGATGCTTGAAGTCTCTTGATCTCTTCTTGGTATTGCTCTATCTACAAGTACATATAAAATTAAATAAAATAATATTTCCCTTTAAGCTGACCTACTTCATTTTAGGAAAGATGTTAATAATAAAAAAAGGCATAACAGTGAATCCAATACAATCTCAAATATTTGGTAACAAATTTTCTCTTTATATATGATAGGATATTCTACAAGCATGTGCCAAAATTTTATGTGGAAGAGTAGCAAGGCGCTGGAGGAAGTAAATTCATACTTCCAGAAAGCTTTTCAGGGTAACAAAAAATTATGGTAAAGAAGGGGAACATTACTTCTCCGAAAGGGCAGGTAGTTTAGGAACTAAGAAAAAATTATTTCCATATAACGCAGCAAGTTTACTCCAGTATTCAATGAACCTATGTTTTCAATCAGCTCAATTCTTTTATATAATAAAACCAAATTTCCTAACTTGTATTGACAAAAGAAGAACAAGATTTTGTTAAATAATTCTAACTAAAATCTTAATTATGGGCATCTAAATTCATTTAATTACAAGGCAAAATGTACTAGAGATCATGCAGTTTCATAGTAACATGGACTATTCATTTTCACAGCCACTCCTAATAGCACACTGACATTTGAAGCAAAATGACAAAATTTTATGACAGCAAGAGAAGATTAGATTATGAGAGACCGCACTAGCTGACTTCCACAGAGATGACACTTATCCTGGAAAATAGGGAGAAAAACCTAAAGAATAGTTGCAGATCAGTTAAAACAATTGGCTCAGACAACAAAAGAAAATTGTAATAGACTCAATGTAAATTGTAAAGTTCAGCCAGTTAGGCATCTGGCATAAAAAACCAATCAGCACAAAATACAGGACCAAGTTTTTGATTGAAACAATTGATATGAATCACTCATAACCCATTTCATGATGAATATAAGCCGCCAAGTACAATTTAGAATAACAGATAATGAAAAACTTGCAAAACATAATCACCATTAAACCCCAAAACCCTATGAAATTGCAACTTGTTTGTGAGATAATATGAATTACCGAATTCATTTTACTGAAGAAATAAGTTATTGCTAATAAATTCATGATTTCTTCAATCTGGTTTTTGAACATTTCACCTGTTTGCTCTTGAGACACTAACAGATATACCTGATGCGTAAGTAAAACTTAATGATTTGCTACCGAAGTACATATTAACAATTGAGATGCTCCCACTTCAAATTTGAAACTTTTATGGCAATAACACCCATGATTTAAGAAAACCCCCAAGAACCAGTTCATCCCAAGACAAATAGCCCTGGTAGTACAAAATAGTAGCATACACATAAGCCAACTATCGCTGAGGAAGAGGAGTGTCTCTCAAATGCCAACTACCATGACTAAACGTTACAATTCAGTACGGTTCCTATACTCAATCACGATTCATTCAAACGGATCCCCAGCTACAGTTCAAAACTAAATGCTTGACTTATCGAATAAGCAACAAAACTGACCAAAATTCCATGTTTCTACGCATTTGGTCGGCATACTCATCCCATTTAACACGCTCAAAAACGTAAGAGATCGAAAAGTCATGACCACTACAAAATTTTCTGCAAATTCATTGATAATAAAATACATCCAACACAGAAAAATCATATAGAAAAACAAAACATGTGAGTTTTGCACCTGAGAAATATACGCAGGATCTATCCCATTCGCCACCGGCGACCTTGGACCCGATTTCGAGTGCGCGAAGCTATGAGAATTCCTTCGATCAGAGACAGCATAATTATCCCCATTGGTCCTGCCATACATCTGAAGCTCCTCCTCGTCGTCGTCTTCATGAACATCGAGGGCGATCTTGTTCAAGTTCTCTTTCAAATTTGCAATGGTGCCCCACATGACTGTTAATTCAACCCCCAAATTCCAATTGCCAAATTCACCCAACCAAAACAAATCCGCTTCTGCACCAAAAGGGCTCTGAAACTTGCAAGAGAATCAGACGATGATGAATTTCGACGCAGGAAATGCCTCGGTCGAAATACCAAAACTGATCCAATTCTTGAAGGTTATTGGATTCAATAGTTGAATTGACGGTTTTGTTTCTCAAGAGTGAATCGGTGAAAGTGGTGGCAGTGGAATTTGGTAGATCTGAGATTGGAGGGAGGCTAATCTGATTTGCATCAAAACGTAATTTCGGCTCCCTTGCTGCTTTTATTGATTTTATTATTTATATTTTTCTTCTAATTACCGCAAGCGTGAATTTTGATTCTTTGTTTTTTTCTGAATTTTGGTACATTTTATTTTATTTTTATATTTAATATATAATTTTATTTTTATTAATTTTAAATTTAATATTTATTATACAATTTAATTTTCATAAAAAAAATAAGGCATCACATGCAGAGTATAGGTGGTAATGCGGCGGTCCACCCTGTCCTAAGATTAAACGGGGCGGGTCAGCTAGACGGTTTTGTATATTTTTATATATAAAAAATATGAATTAATTTATTTCATATAAATTTGTGTCAATTTATTTATATTTTTATAAAAATAAAAATATATAAACCTACCATAAATTCATTTTCACAATTCTATTTTAGAGTCATGTTGCGTGCTACGCACCATTACATTAATTATAGTAGAGGAAAATAAATTCACAATTAAAAAAAAATTCATTTATAGTTACTAAAATTTTGTTAAGTGTATTTTTTCAAGATATAAAATTTGTATAATTTTATTTATTTATTTATATATATAATGCACAAAATTATTTATGTATAACATTTTTCTACTTTCCAACACAACAAACAAGGGAACCAAGATAAATCCACTTCTAATGTTGAAAATTTGTGTGTAATAACCATGCTCTCAAATTAATGGAAGCAAAATACTATGGTTCTACAATCCATGAAGCGGAGAAAGGATTTACTAACAATGTTTGTAATACAACATCATAAGGTTTTATCTAAACAAAAAAGATAATTATTCTTTCACATAATTTTAAATATATTGTTTTTATATAATTATATGAACTATAAATCATGACAGGCGCATATATAAAAAGTGTATATTCAAAATAAAATATTAGAAAAGAGAAAAAATGAGTGAGAATATAAAAAAAATATGTAGCTTGATATTGAGTTTATGTATATATATATATATATATCATTTTTTCTCTTAATGTGAGACCGACATCATTTAAGAATTTTCATATAATTATATAAAAATTATATCTTAAAATTTTTATAAAAAATAGTATCACTTGAAAAATGCGCACACACACACAAACTATAAGGTTGGATTGAAGTTTGAGTAACGTTTTGGGGGAAATATAGAAGAGGTTAAATTCTTGTAATGCTAGGATATACTAAGGTAGCCGAAGCCAATGAAGCAACCATATGTAAAATACATAATAAAGAATTATACTATGATACAAAAGTATTCAGATTTAAATTTTTTTGCCCTTTTTATAACAAAAAAATAAATTTCTATAAAAATAAAAGTATGTAAATAATTTATGATTTTAAAACAATTCACCCTTTCATCTTCTCATATGAATAGTTTGTACTTGAAATATTGCAATTAAGGAGAACCAAATGGGAATGAATTCAACGAATGTCAAAAGATATCAAATTAAGGAAAGTAAATTTCTCATGATGTTTGAATGCAAGTAAAATAAAAAGAGATGAAATAGTTATTTGAAGGTAAGATATTAGTCAAATGTCTTAACTGTTTATGGATGATTTGGGGGGAAAAGAAAAACAAAAAATATGGTTAGTAGGCTGAAATTATAAAAGTTCTGTAAGTCAATACATTTACATTTGTTTATTGTCCAAATGCAGGTTGCTAGAATTTTCATTATATTATAATAGAAAAAGATATTCTCACATTTAAGTATTCACATATTTTTTACATGTAATGCTATAAGTGATTAAATTAATCAAACCCAATAACTTAAATGTGAAACTAATAAATGTAAAAATATGAAAATAAAATAACTGTAATATAAGAGCAGACATGTAAAAGTTCTCACCAGTAAGATGCCTATTGTTAAATTACTTTGAAGATTTTTAATTTAATATGATATTAATTTAAAAAAATTTATATCTTGATAATTTTTAATTTATAAACATTGTATTAATTAAATTATAAGAATTAAAATATTAATTAATTATACAAGTGATTGTAAGAATTTTAAATAATTATAAATAAATTAATACGAATTAATCTAAGTATAAGGAGATCTAATATTTTAAATAAATTATTATAAATTTAATTTAAATTTTATATATAAAAAAATTTATTTAAGAGATTTTTTATTTAGATGTTTTATTATATATTAAAAAAATTAATATTTGCTTATAAAATAAAGAATATATTTAATAAATTCAAAAAAATAATTATAAATAAGAAAATATGATTCCAGTAATTATAGTTAGTGAAAATATGATTTTTAAAAGTAATTATAAATAATTATATTATATTATTTGTTATAAAAGATAAAAAAATGTCATTAGAATCAGGAAACGAAAATCTCATATTTTTTAAATTTGTTTAATTTAAATATTTTTAGTATAAATTTTTACAATTTAACTTATAAATCATAAATTTTAATAATTTAATAAGATAAATTTTACTTTATAAAAAATTAAATAAAATTAAAATTACAGGAAAAGTGATACCTTGTCACAGACAAATCGCCCTATATATTGAGCACAAACGAACGCCATTCTCACGAAACTGTGCTATGGAACTAGGGTTAGAAGTCTGCGGGGCCGCTACTCCTCTTCTCTGTTTATCTTCCTTTGTATTGCGTCAGTCTCAGTAAGATGCAATGAAGAGAAACAGGAAAACCATCGATTGGGGTGTGGTCTTCTCGACCATTCCGCAAGATGATTATTCTATTTTCTGGTTCGTATTCACTGAGCATCGTTCATCGCAACGCTCTCTCTCTTGTTTCTGTTTGTTGCCTGAGAAAACTAGGTTTGGCGTCGGAATCATGTGGAACGAAGGGGCCTATGGAGGAAGCGCTATAATCCAGTGCGCTTTTATCCAAGTTTGCCTTCGGAGATTGAATCGAATGCAAATCGCCGACCGAGTGTTTGATCATTTTGGTTTGGTTCATACTTTGCTTGGATTTGACTTTCGAACATTAGTTTCTATGCTGTATAATATACTTGATAGAAAAATGCGAAGGTCCCAGCAGAGGGGCGAGATGCTTGTGTTGTTGAGGCCTCTCTAACGAGATGATATTAGAACCCTTCGTAGATTTATTTGCCGAATTGTAGGATGCTCAAATCTGTTTTATTTTTGGTGCATCTGGAACCCTCGGCTATATGCTGAAAAATTTTGGAAAATTCATTTTCATTTTATTTCCTACTTAAATTTAGAATACAAACAAACAATATCTATTTGATCTTGAAGAATTACTGTGCACAAATGAAAAAAAAAAAGTAATTTATAGCAAAATGACATCCCAAGATTGTATGATTGATATTCTGAATTTTGCAATAAAATTATATTTTATGTGATTTTTGTTTTGTGAATTAATTTGTTAAATAATGAAAAAGGAACAGATCTGCGAATATAGAGCTTTGATGGGAACTATGGCCAGTTGGCCACATGCAATTATTAATCCAATTTCTCATAATTTATTCTTATTTCATTTAGAAACAGTGTTCTCGGAAGAGTATTGTTTCTAATGTAAGAAAATTGTATCACCATTTATTTTTAGGATAGTTTCCTCTTACATTTTAAGTCCTACATAGTGACTGCATCTCTTGGCATGGATTTATTAGAGTTCAATTTTACAGGAATAGTTCCATATGAATGAAGCCAGAGCATTACTTGCTAATACGAAGTTTTCATTTAACCCAATAATCTCTGGACACATAACACATTTATGAAGAACCTTCATACTGATCTTGGTGACTTTCAATCACCTTATTTCTCCTTTATCCATGACAAATGAACTTGACACCACTGCTTTGTGGGCTGTGACTAATTTTGCGACTGACTCACATTCCTTGCCCAAGAATAGCAACTAAAAAATAATTGTTGGTAGATTGGCAGCATGTGGTCCTGACACTTATCAGATAACACTATTCTGAACTTGGATGTTGATCGATAAAACATGTTTATAAACCAGAGGCTGACCACTGAATACTGATTACCGGTTGCTTCATAGGGAGCATCAACCTTAATGCAGTAGCAAACCAACCCAATTGGAATCAATAATATCACGTATATTGCTAGCATTACAAAGAGAAACTAAGAAAGGAAGCAAAAATTAAATAAAAAAAAAGAAAAGGCAAAGGCATTAACTACTTACAGAGACAACAGTGATATGTTCCATGCATTGAAGTAAGGATATGGTTACAAAAAGCTAATGAAAGAACTAGTTGAAATGTGTACTTCGACTGTGGACACTAACCAATAAGGTAAAAGTATGTGCAATTTATTAAACTTTCATCACACATCTTTGCCCCAAAAAGATTTATGTTCTCCTACACTTACAAATGGTAGTCTGTGAGAGATAATTATTAGCGGGAACACATAAACCACTGAAACACAATCCCAATCTCTAGACACATCATGGCCTAATTTCAATAATTCAAGACAAATAACTGAAGCCAGTGGAATATGGGTAGAAACAATATAAAAAAACTGAAGAAAACCATCTGAAACAACTTCAGACAACCTGCAGGTAAGCGAAAAACACGATAACATTTACCAGGAAATTCCTGTCAATGGTCTTGTTCATTAAGCAGTACTTATGAAGTACTACTAGGTATTTGGTTTCTTAAAGATGGAAAGTAGTAAATCAAGCTTATCATGTGGGTAACCTGGACAAAAACTCTTTGCATCTGGCTTCTCAGTAAAGAGTGATTCACTTAAGTTCAATGAAACATGCAATGATCTCAAGTAAGTAACATTGCAAATCGTGCCCAAATCCAACCATTTGGATATCTGAAGCATGCCTATATAATTATCTAATAGAGTAACCAATTCAATAAAATATTAGATCATTATCTTGCTAGAATAGATAGTCAAAGCACAAAATTTCCAAGAGAGCAGACACTGAATCAAAATTTATACTAGAAATGATATACAAATTCATTGAATTTGTTTTGAACTACTTAAACTTACACTAAACTTTTCAATTGAGTCTTGAAGATCATAGTTCATGTATTGACAAGCATGTCTGTCATATTCTTTTGATGTCCAAGACTCCAAACCCAGAAAACTTCATGATGAGCATGTAAAGACTTTTCTTTTCTGTCAAGAAATTGATTAGAACACGGAAAACTAGCTTGTAAGCCAGAAGCACAACTGGGCTATGCCTTTCTGTTTGAGTAAATGCATGAAGGGAGAGAGAAACGGGTCTTGTATCATTTACTACATACTATAATCTCTGGAGTGACCTTCAGTAAATAGACAGAACATATTAAAGTGTAAGGGCTGGATTTGGTGTCTTGGACACACCAATTTGGTCAAAACATAAATAGAGGAGTCCCCAAATATATGCCCTTCAAAATGAATTGCAATATTTTCCCAAAATAAAAATACCCAGATCAAAACCCATAAAAATAGGGCTCTTTTCGATACAGGACAGTTTTAAAAATGCCACATGCATAATAAATTAAGTTTCTTCTCTCCAAACCAATAAAACTGTTCACTTACCACAGCTTCTCAGAAATTATAATTTAAAATTCAAAAAAAAAAGGGTTAACATTAGCTGTTTTAAGTATAGGCAAAATTGTTAATAACGAATGACACACTTATAACACTTAGGATCATTATGACATAGCACATAGCATTGTACAGTGTGTATTGCTATTTGAACAATAACGCAATTGTATTGCATATATAAATATATATTTTTAAATATGTAATATAATCTTAAATAATAATAATATATAAAAAATAACTTCAAAAAAAATATGATAAAGGCAATGAATAGAGGGAGGAAAAGCAAAATAAAAAAGATAGCATATGCGGAAAAAGGTTTGAGGTGGAGAAATTGGCCAAATACTAATAATGCAAATAGCGAATGTTTTTTTTTTATTCCCAATAGTGCAGCATAGCGCATGCTATATTGCGCTATGTGTACTGCACTACATTATGGCCTGTAACGTAGAACAATAGGCCATAGCGCAGCACTATGTACTATAGCGATCGCTATAGCGCACTATTAATAACTATGAGTATAGGTAACATCTGAAGTGCAAGTGAAGTTTTCTCTTCAAACCAGTTACTCGAATCACTTTTCCCTCTCATAATTTAGTTTCCATCAAACTTACCGACTTCCCTTAAACACCATCATCTTTAAAAGAGTAAAAATATCATAAATCCCTCTATTAGATTGCTACAAGGTCTACCAGCTTTTTTTAAAAATACATGTTATTACCTGCACTCAAAACAACACCAGTTATGTTGTTGCCCTCCCTTTTAAGCTATGAACTTTGTGCTTTTCCATTTATAACTCTCATATAAACATCAATCACCACCATTTTAGTATGTCTTCATAACAAAAAATTACCACCATTTTAGCATGTCTTTAATGAAATTGTAATGCATTAAAGATCCTCACTCAATGTTGTTTTTCACGTTACCAATAATGACATACTAAGTTGACATGGTTGATGCATTCAACGCAAGATTATAAGCACTTCACCCCTAGGAGCTTTTGTATCAGTGGTTTCTACTTTTAAAGCATAAATGATAATATGATAATGGAATCCTTACACCGAAATCATTTTGCCTTCTTCATTTGTAAGATACAACGAGTATCAGAAATTATTCCAGTATTTCTATAGTAAATGTCTAATAAATATGGCCCTCTACCGTTCAATGATTGCTATTCACTATAGATTTAATAACTCATTTAAACAGCCAAAGTTTTAGCATACCATAGGCTTTTGATTTGTCTCACTAGTACAGGATACAGAAATATTAACCTGCAACAATGTACCATCTCATTCTAAGAGGCATACTCCTCCAAATGTTAATAAAGTATTACTCATAATTATCTGCATGTACCATGTCATTATCTACATGAACAACAAAGAATACAGAGAATATCAAATATGATGGGGAGATGAGATTTTTATTGAAAATAATTTCAAGTCATCATGAGTATTTTCACATTTTCAATCCCGTTTCCAACTATGATCTAGCCAATGATTTTGGACAAGGGAAAAATCATTGGTTGGGACTAGCAAGAAAATTACCAGTACGAGGAGTACCAACTATAATAATAGTTATGACTAGTAACTGAATCAAGGCAGGAGTGAGTTGCAGAGGTCGCAGAATTGCCAATGAGGACTACCAATATGATCTTTCATCATGATAAATACGACTATTATCCCCTCTAATTTAGTAATAATCGACATTGAAATAGCATTCCCTGATATTTTTTGTTGAATGACCAAACAATAGGGCATTAACTCGGCTAGAAGTCAAATAATCATACTCTGGCTTTTTTGAATAAATAAAAAGATAGAATCTCTAACTGCGAGCATCAATTGCAAGAACTCTGGATTTATAATATTTGAATTGTATAAGTACATTCATGCAACATTAACTTATGGAAAATCCATTAACATTCAAATTATTCATCAGTGCAATGATTCAATTCTCAACAAGTATATTAACAAATATAAGTACCATCTGGTTCATGATGAACAAAATAAGGACATTTTTAAGAGCAATAGGCATAAGGGAAAAAATTGACCTCTATTCCTGTGTGATTAATTTTCACCCTTCATTGATTTCAGATGGTGTTTTTGCCACAATTGACAAGGCGTGTAGCCCAGACTGCAATTCCTCTTGTAACAGGTTATAAATAAGCCTATGCCTCTTAACTAAACTCTTCCCTTCAAACTCTTTTGATACAACTTTAAGGTTGAAATGTGTCTCTCCATCGCTTCCTATAGCGCCAGCATGCCCTGCATGCTGGTAAGAGATATCTTCAATTTGTAATTCAACAGGACTGAGGTACTTCTCCAACTTTTCCTTGATCCTCTTCCCTCTGCTTCCCAGTAACCCGGAATTGGACTCAGTTACACCTGTGGCATTTGATCTTGATTCTAAATGCTTATCATCAACTTCAGAATTTGGGCCCACAGCACCAGTATGATATTCCACCTCTGCATCACCAATTTGGGAACTCTGTCCACTCTTTGTACTCTCTATAACTCTATCACATTTTAACTGAGAATTTGGATTAGAGTTAAATTCACGGTCCTTTTCAGCTTCCAGATACAACACAAGCGCCTTTTTCTGCATCAATTTCAACATATTCAAAAACCCATTATTCCTCGAAGGAGTTAAACTCTGTTGCAGACCAAGAAGCACCACAAAATCTGGTGAAACCCGAACAACCTCCTCGACAGGGCGACCCGAAAGCCCTTGAACGAGTAAAGCAGCGAGCCCCTTTGTGAGTACGGAATCGGAATCAGCTTCGTACACAACATTCTTGTCTTGGTCGAGATAAGCTCTCACCCAAACCTGGGAGACACAACCCTCGACCTTGTTCTCCCTGGTCTTGAATTCGGCATCAAGGGGTTTGAGGTTTTTGCCATAGAACATGAGCTGCTCGTACTTTGCCTTCGGTTCCCGCACTGACTGGAAAAGCTTGACGATTTCTTGAAGCTTCGGAGGAAGCTCTTCAATGGGCTGCAGAGAAGTAGAGGCTGATGCAGTGGATGAGGAAGTTGCTGATGGTTTGGTTGGGACCCTCTCGAAGGAGATGGATTTGAAGGAGAGGTTTGTGGTTGGGGTTTGCAAGGTAGTCGTTTCAAAGAGAGGGTTTTTGTAGTGGGAGAAGACTGGGATTCTGGTAGTAAGCAATCGAATTGAACATGATGAAATTGAACTCGCAGACATGATTCCAGGTCGAAACCAATGACTGTGCGACTATA
Organism: Dicorynia guianensis; assembly: GCA_037013595.1. Lineage (NCBI taxonomy): Eukaryota > Viridiplantae > Streptophyta > Magnoliopsida > Fabales > Fabaceae > Dicorynia > Dicorynia guianensis. Next base: position 30,835,654 of record JASUAB010000014.1, read on the forward strand.
TCAGAGAATGAGAAACAGCTCGGTTGAGCCTTTTTTTGGGTGGGCACCTGGTTTGTCGATGTGGTTGTTAGTTTACCAAAACCACAGCGCCGTTGTTTGTTTCCACGAAGGATGCTTTGGCTAAGATAGCGCTATTTTGAATGGCGACTTTAGGATGGACGATGATTACTGCCTATCGATAGGGGACTTCCAAGTTTATATCATTAAAGTTAGTAATTTTTATTTAAAAATTTAAATTATTAAATTTATTATATTATAGACTAAATTATCTATGAGTTTAGTAAATGATTTTCCTTATTAAAACCATACACTACATTTATGGCTATCTAAGTTTAAGCAACAAATTGATCTTTGTTAAGTAGTTTTAATGATAAATTATGTACACCATAGTTTATACCTAAATTTTGATCTGAGGGGTTATCAAATCTATAATTTCATATGTAACAATCGCTGATAATATTAATGGTTATAGTTAATTAAGCTCATCTAGGAGGTTTTTAGGCTTCTCATGAACCCATCATTTTTTTAAAAAAATTTTGTTTCGGGTTCCCATTGGCGTGCGTTGAAGAATCCAACAAGAGACAAGGCAGTGAACATTCAGACAATCTTGTGAAACCAAACAGAGCTGAGCATTGGATGACCAACCATTAAGGCACGCCTGCCATTTGCATATGCAAGAAGAAGTTACAGCCAAAGCTCTTTGGCATCCTTCAGCAGTATAGATCTCACTTCTCCCATGCAGTGTTGCACGACCAACACAAGCCTTATTATTTCAAGAGAGAGCCAGTGACTATTGCTAGGCTTAAAACCACATTGGATGCCAATTCTCTCCTTAGTGGTGCTTATCCTGGCAAGAGGATCAGATGCTGGTAGGATTGCCGTCTATTGGGGTCAAAATGGAAATGAGGCCACCCTGACAGAGACTTGTGCCACGGGAAACTATGATTTCGTGAACATTGCTTTTCTGTACACTTTTGGCAATGGCCAGACTCTAAGGATACACCTTGCCGGCCACTGTGATCCAGAAAGTAATGGCTGCGCAAGCATTAGCGCTGACATTTAGTCTGTCAAGCCAAAGGCATCAAAGTTATGCTCTCAATAGGAGGTGGACCTGGGGGTTACTCACTTGCATCCTCAGAGGATGCAAGGCAACTTGCCACATACCTTTGGAATAACTTCTTAGGGGGACACTCATCTGTGCGTCCACTTGGTGAAGCTGTTTTGGATGGCATTGACTTTGACATTGAAGGAGGAACAAACATTGGGATGATGTTGCCAGGTACCTTTCAAGATATAGCAACCAAGGAAAGAAGGTTTACTTAACCGCGGCCGCCCAGTGTCCTTTCCCTGATGCTTGGTTTGGAAATGCCGTTAAGACAGGTCTTTTTGACTATGTTTGAAAATGCATGGAAGCAATGGGTTGCAGATATCCCAGCAACCAAAATTTTCTTAGGGCTACCAGCAGCTCCACAGGCAGCTGGAAGCGGGTTTATTCCTGTAGATGATCTTACTTCTAAAGCGCTTCCATCTATTAAGGGTTCCACGAAGTATGGAGGTGTCATGCTGTGGTCCAAGCACTACGACGATCAAACCAGATATAATTCTTCCATCAAAAGCGATGTCTACAATCTTAAATACTCTTACGGTTGCATTCGATATGAGTTTATTGTACCAGTGCTTCTGTATGTTGATATGTAATCATTGTACCTGCACCTATATTGATTATTGAATATATTCCTCCCTTATATTGATACCTGTCTCAATACTGTATGAACAATGAAGGCACTTTTCTGGTTAGTTAATACACCAAGATCAGGAAAAGACTGCAATTTTGAGTTTTAACTCACACTAGTACACCGCTTAAAATTATGTTGCTTTGGGATTATTATAAAGGGAAACATCCCTCCCACAAATTTAATTATTTAAACTCTTTTAAATAAATATTTAATAAAATTTAATTTATAAAAATAACATAATCCATTCAGATTTATTGAAAATAAGAATTCCTATGGGTATGCCATTTACACCCGCACAAACTTCATTTCCGGTCATATTCATGCTTGACTTGAGTCGAGTGAAAAGGGGGAAAAAATTATGAGATGCATTGATTATATATACATATTTGTCTTGTGACACCACTACACAGTTTCGTTACATAGATCTTCGAGGAAGACGGAGCTTGTTATGGCACTAAAATATACATGGCTGAAAACCTGATAATTACAACAGCCAACAAAGACCCTACAAAATGGTGCAAATAGATTTTAAGCACCACGGAAGCCACCTAGGGCGACAGGCAAAACTTAGACAGCTTTATATGTCAAGCAAGATGCCAAAGATCTGGCTCAATATATACACCAACATGCAGATTTTACAGCAAAATTTTGAAGAACTTCAGCCTCATCAAGATCTCTGCGAAGATGAAGATATTTCAAAATAAGTTGGTCCTGGAGTTGAGGGGCACCCAATAGATTGAATTAATTCTTCCACACCCATCACTTTAAACTTTGGAGGTGAATTAATAGCAATGTTATCAACCCGGTGCTCAAAAATCTTGCCTTTCTTGTCAAGTTTATACTCAGAGGTTCCATCAAACCTACCACGGCTCTCCCATGGAACTCGTGGGATTCCATGAACAGTCCAGCGAACCATAATGATGTTCTCAACAGGCTGCCACACACTAATTATGTCAACCCACAAAGCCCTAAAAAATATCCTTCCATGAAACCGTAGTGCCCAGAAGATTGATTTGTAATTCTCAATACCAATGAATGTGTTGAGAGGATCTTTAAACGCGATATCATCCCTGTAAAAAGAATATATTATAGTCACATATAGCATTAGCATAATAGAGTGAATAAGTCATTCATATGAAATTCATTATATTAACAGCATATATAACCAATCTTTGATGTCCACTATAACTATTCAAAAAGCCACATGTGATTATATTTCAAATGTTCCAAGGAGAAGGGCGGAAATATTGAACACCTCTAGGAAGGATTGGTCAAAATAATATGAACAAAGACAAAAGGTCCCTAACATGTGTCTTTTGCCCCTTCCCCTGCATCCTTCCAAATATGGATTGCTAAACTATACAAAATTGCACGTGAACCTCATTTTGTCCGCGAACATAAGGCACAGGAACCAAACAACAAATCACATAGTCGATGCTGTGATATTCTTATGCCCATACTAGCATGTGAAACATTCAAAGCATGTGTTCTACCATCCAAGAAAGACATCAAATGCAGGGGAGGAAAAAAGGGCCTGTGTGTGGTGCTTAGGCATGCACATGTATACATTTTGCACATGAGAAATTACATTCAGCCAGACACTGAAATATGGGTGAGAATATATTATTGCATAATTGTATAAATACATAGTCTATAAATTTGGTTTCTAGTTAGACAAAAATAAGGTCCATGGCAGAAACTCCCCTCGAATCACATTAATTCAAAACCAATAAATTCACTATGTCCTCTTATTTTCTTGTTTAGTCCAATAATGTCCTATTATTTTCTTGTTTAGTCCAATAGTGTTCTCTGGTACATGACAGAGAATCATAAACCACTCCTGCTTTTCTTAATGTAATGCTTAGACTCAACCTGAGAGTTGCTTAAAGAAAGTGTGCAACAAGCTTTGGCGTAAAATAAAGTGACACAAGTCAAAATGCAGTCTGATACCATTAACAGTATAAACTAGTCAACTCTACACCAATAAATCAGATTCTTGACACCTTCCATGACTAGAACCAGGAGAGGCAAAAGGCAAAGAAACAAAGAGCATGCAGTGATAACTAATGGACATTTATCATCTCGCCTTTAATTGCTATGACCATTATAATAATCATCAAAAGTTCAAAACCATCAAAAACAGCACAAGCTTCATCCTGACAATCCTAATGATATTTACATAGACTTCAGTGTCATGTGAGGTAGGGTCATATATAAGCTATTATGTTAAATACATGCAATCAGTTCCCATGTATTGGGTCGTAAACTTAAAGCCTCCAATAGCCGCAGAGAATTAGAGGAAATGAATAAATTGAAAACAACTAGAAAATTCTTCATCACTCAATTTCGAAGTTCAACGAAAGCCAGAAGGTTTACTGACTCTTCAAATCTCCTTCATATCTATTTTACACTTGAGCTGAATAATTTACTACAGAAATGTAAATAGATGAATTCGATGTTGCTCTATAAAATTAATAATATTAATTGCAGCATAACTGTTTGCCAAAATTATGAATTTCCCTCGAGAACCTCAACAGCATATCAAACAAGAACAATGCTATTATCTATTCTAACCCGATACTCAGCAACCGCCATGCAAAATGATAAATATAAACCGTCAAATTTAAACCTGTAGATGTCGAAACTGAGTTCCCTGTAGAAGAGCTCAGGAAACTCCTCCCTCAAAGTCCGTATTGCATAACCTATATTCACATAGTAGTTCTGCCTTTCTTCCTCTTCTTTGCTCGGCCTCGAACCCCGCTTCACTGGAGCTGAAAACTGACCGTACGACCTCTGATCCAAGTCCGAAACTGCAAAATCTTCCACTCTACAAGAAACTCTTAACCCATTCTTTGATCCAATGGCCTTAACATTAGTGAAGGGTTTAAAGCTCTGAAGCTTCCTAAGGTCAGGGTTAGGATTAAAGAAAATTTTGTGGGCAACGGACATTTCCGGGGAATGAACAAGAAGGGCCATGAAAAGCTTAGCTTTTTCCACTGAAACAGCGAAATCAGGGGAAAACCTAACACGGAAACGCCATTTCCAGGGAAGAAATGGAACTTGGGAATTTTTCTTGGTAAACTAATTTCAGCTGGCGAGAACGCCGAATGGGGAGCGAAGAAGGAACCTTCCCACGGATGACGCCTGACAGGCAGTTTCTTTCTAGGTGAGGATAATTGGAATTATCGGGTTATTAAAGAGAAAAATAGGTCATTGGTTTGATTCTATTCCTATTTTTTGTCCGAGTTAGAAAGAGAAAATAGATGAGGAGAAAAGAAAGAAAAAATGGAGATATATGAAAACGAAATGACAGAATATGTGAGAAATATTTTGCGTCGTTTGGTTTGGAGGCCTCTAAGTGAGAGCATATTTTTTTTTTTTTTTGCATTTGGAAGGAACGAATCATGGTGAGAGAATTTAGATTTTTTGATTTTTTAAATTTAATAATTTTTTTAACTTTTTTAAAAATATAATACATAAGATTTATTCTTTTCTTATTTTTTTTCTTTTATTTTCTCATGTCTTTATAGCAAAAGATTCAAATGGATGAGGAGGGGCTGGAGGCATGATCGGATATCACCTCTGTCAGTTGTCATATACTTATTTTTACATTCACTGACATCTTAACCTCCAATTTTCTACTCAACTTTATAGGTAGAGCTATATTTAGTATCAAAAATTTAAATTTTATAAATATTTCTTTTAAAAATTTAAATTATTAAATTTATTATATTTTAAAATTTTTATAAATTTAATAATTTTTTGATTATTATAAATTTGAATGCACAATATTTTTATTTAAAAGTTTAAATTATTAAATTTTATATTTTAAATAAATTTAACAGCTGTTATCTTTGTGAGAATAATATATTTTTTTATATTATAGAGATTTAAAAAAAAAATGTTCTCACAATGCACTAAAGTTGTTTGTCAAAATAAGATATTAGAAATTATGCCAAATGGAATTTCTTTTTCACTTTTAAAGGTTCAAAATTGTAAGAATATGGTACTAATGTTCCATTAGTCTCATCTCATTTTAAATAATATCTAATTGGCCTTGAAAATGTTCAGGGAGAGAAAATTTGTTATTATTTTCCTTTTGGTTTAATTTTATTAACTTTCCCATGGGAGGAGACCAAATCAACAAGAAAAAAGTTATAGCACAAAGAGTGGGTTATGAAATCTACACAAAATAGTTCTTTTTTTGTTGGTTGTGATACACAAAAATAGTTGTGTGCTTGTTTAATTAATGAGTAAATTAAAAAAGAAATTTTAAGAATAAAATTTTAACATATAAGATTGTAGTTGTTTAAATTTATGAATTTTAATTTATAAAAATAACAAATAAATTTAATGATTCACATCCATAAATGAATATTGGAATGTGCATGGTATATAATCAGATGGCTAAAGTGGCTATAAAAGCTGCGTTTCCTGAAAAGGTGGATTAAATACTTTCAACGGCAGAGTTATAATGTTAGCCCTGAGCGGATTCAAAGTCCCTAAAGAATGCAAATTGTTTTGATCAGTTCAAAGGTGTGCATATTAGGTAACTCGTGCATATTAGGTAACTCTGAGAAGGTTGACAATACAGAACAATAGCCAGAACAAGCCGCCAGAATTCAGGAGAAGAAGAAAATCTAGTTCTTCAACAAAAACTACTGGCAGAACCTTACGAGAGGAGAGTCCACTGTTGCTGATGAGAAGGAAAATAAGAAACTGCTTGAAAGTCACACAAGGATATCCCCAGTTCTCCTCATGAGGACCATTCCGTTAAGGCAGCTAGCAGGACCTCGGAGAATGACAAAGAGAGCAGTTGACGATGAATCTGAGAGTTGTGGCTTCTCCTTCACCAAGCCAGAGTGCAATGGACAACTCTGAGCTTGCACTATCTGGAATTAATTTCTATGGATATGGAGTACTTGAAGGAGGCATCGTCACTCATGGAAGAGGAAGTTGCAGTGAAAGAAGATGACGACTAGGCCAAAGTTGGAAGCTTCGAGTTACAAGCCCCTGATTCTCACTTATTTATATTTATTAAACTCTTATGCAAAATAAATAAATATTAATTTTTATTTATTATTATGTGAGAGTTTTATAAATATAAATATGAGAAAATATTCTTTTCCTATTGACTAGTTATGAGTTCCAAATTTGAGACTCTCCTTCTGTTCTCTTAACCTCTGAGAAGCCTAATTTTAAGATCACATTTTACTCAAATATTATGTATTTCTATTATGAGAAAGTTTTTTTATACTTAATGAAAGAATAGATTTCCCACGTTTTGAATTTGGATACTTTGAATTTCTTCTTTAATTTTAATAATTTTTTTATAATTTAATGTGAAAATTTTTTTAATCTCTCTCAAAAACTTTTTATTCTTTCTTAATTTTATGTCTGTTTTTTTTTTTTATAAAGCTCCTTTGTTATAATGGTAAAGAAACTTGATCCTCACATTTGACAAAGGAATAATTAGATTAGTTAGATTTTAAATTTAGGAGTGTCAAAATAAGTTGACTTATCTTAACTTATAATGTCTGTGATAAAATGAGATAAGATAAGTTAGTTTATAATTTTAATAAATTAAAAATATATTAATTTAATTTATCTAAGAATAAATTTAATTAATTAATATATTTTTATATATAAATATGATAACCTACTTTATCACGTTGTGTTATACAAATTAAATGAAACAGTGAGTTAAGCTGAAAAGTTGAACACATTTTAATATTTCTATTTATATTTTAAAATTTGATTACTAGATTATAAATTTTATAAAATAAAAGTTATGTACAAATAAAAGAATTTTACCATACTGTAACAAATACTTGTTTTAGGTAAGAAAAACAATTTGAAAGTTGATTACCAATAAAACTGTTTTGTTTATTGTTGTTATAAATACTACTATTTGTTTAAAGAATAGAGTGAAGATCTCTAATGGGCAATTTGGTGCTCTTCTAATAAGTGCGACTGCCAAACGCCAACTGCATGCAGCCTGCATAGTACAGGTAGACATAGGCACAATGTCAATTTGATGACACAAAATTTCAACGGCGGAGTCAATTGACGGCATCTGTATACAATCCTGTAAGGGTAATTTTGTCTTTTCAAAGAAACCACCGTCTGAGTGAAGTGTCCAATCTAACTACCCACTTTTTGCTCACACAATAAATATATAGTCATTTTCCCTTGCATTTAACTCCAAATTGACAATCCTTCCTTCTCCTCTGGGTTGCTTCTCCCTCACTCTCCGCAAGTTTGCTTACCTCTCCCCACCAAAACCTAACCTTCCAATTTCTCATTCATTATATTAATTCAATGATTATGCATTTTTAGCTGTTGGGGTTCAGCATTTTATGCGCTTCATTTCGTTGTTTTGGTTGTCATTGATTAGTTGCAGCTTGTTGGGTTAGGCATGGAATTGGAGCAGCTGAGGCCAGTCAATCCCGCCATGACATTCGACGAGGTCTCCATGGAGCGCAGCAAGAGCTTCGTCAAGGCCTTGCAGGTTCCTTCTTGATTCTCAAACTTCCACTGTGTTTATTTTGTCTGCTGTTTGAGCATGGGATGTTTGGGCCAGATCTGCATTTCTTTTGTTTTGATTAATTGCATTAGCTCTTAGCATTGGTGTGTTGTCTATTGGTTGTTTCTGCGCTTTCGGGTTTGTTTTGCTCGAATTCAAGTTCTTGTCTTCTGGGTAGAGGTTGACTCTTTGATTTCTGTATCTCGGTTTAGTCATGGAGGAGAATCTGGGGATATACGGGTAAGTAAGAGAGTTAGAGTTCATCTTTGTTCTCTTCATGTGTCTTTTATGGAGGAAATGGATTCGTTTCTCCGGGTTGTTCCCCTTTGTCTTCTCTTCTTGCGGTAGGCGGCCGGAGAAAAGGGTTGGGGGGGGGGGGGGGATGGAATTGAACAAAATTATTTAGAACCAAAGAGAGAGATTTTACTTCAGGAATATTATTAATTAAAGTATTCTTTCCTCGTGTGGATATTTGGTATGATTAATCCAGGAGCCTGACTTGTACAGTTAAAGTCATCATAACAATTCCATCTGCTGGGCAGCGTGCCTATTTGACAATAGGAAAGACCCTTGTTCTGAAGCCATTAATGTTAGTTATAAAGAGAGTGAGATCGTAAAGCAGGAATTGCCGGCAGTAAGTCCTGAATTTAAATGGTCTCTTCCAGCTAAAAGATTGCCCGAGTGCTTCTTTTCTGAACACATTGTTCATGTAACACATTTAGGATGTCCTTTGGTCAAACTGGATATTTACCTTCCTGGGAATTCTATGGTTCTGCCATGAGACTTGCGATATAGTTTTCGAAAGTCATTTGATCTCTTGCTCTTATAAATACAAATTTTACTGAAGGTAAAGTTTTCAGTTTGTTATTGGATGATAGATGAAGTTCATCCATGGTAAGGACTAAGGAGTACTAGTAGCTACTGGAAACAGTGTGTGGGTTGCATGTAGTTTATCTTAACTTAAGGAGAAAGGATGTTGTTGTGAGATTGTGAAATCTGAACATAATGATTGCTTGTGTGTGAATTGTGACTGACTGTATGAAAGTCACAAAAGAAATTTTTTTCTGCTGCTGCGGCCCTATTTTTGCCTTAATGCATGAAGAGTGGATCAGAATGTTGAAGAAGGTATTTGTTAGGCCCAAGATACTTAAGGTCTACACTAGGAGGGGTAAGCATGGTCACTGGGGAAGGGGCCTTCCACCTGAGGTCTTAACTTAGAGACTAAATGACCCAGTCATTGGGAAAGCTACATGGCAGACTCATATTGGTGAGGAAGAGCTATTCAGTTAGAAGACTGTTTGAGTAGTAGAAACTGGAAGTCAAGGGGGAAGTGCGAGTTAGGCAGAAACTAAATGAGGGTTGTGGGAGGGGCTGACTACCTCAAATAGTCAGGGTTGTTCTTCTTTCTCTTAGCTGCTAGTACTACTTTCTGTAAATCCTCTTCTAATTCCATATTAAGATTACCATTTTCAGTAAAATACCTATCAGTATTGTAGCATCTTTCAATGATTGGTTGTCAATAGAAGTTTGGTGCAACTAAATTAGCATGTGCCTGGTTTAAAGTTTCAAGCCAGTGATGTGTCCAAAGGATAAAAATTTGTGATGAAAGGGACTTGGTGTCTTGAACACGGCACATGGGATGAAGTTACATTGTAACTTGGGCTGCAAATATAATTATAATTGAGATGAATAAGTAAAACAATCCCAAAGGAGCAATGGTTTTGGCTTAAAATTTCTTTTTAGAAGACGGTAATATGAAGGTGATCTTCTTTAGTTTCTTCCAATTATCTTGAATCTATGATATCTCTTATGTGTTTAAATTGAATAAATAAGATACTTAATGGTTAAGTGTGGTGATTAAATTGAAAGTCAATGTAATCTAAAAGTGGCTTCTGGTAGAAATCTCAATGCTGTGATGCTCTCTATCTAATGTCCATGGGCACTTTTAGTGTGATTGAGAATGTTGAAATGAATGAAGGGCACTACAAAGATGGATAGGCAAAGAAGAGACAGATGATTTATCATTAACTGAAGGGCCTAAACCTGAAACTTCCTGTTTAAATACTGGTGTCACCATTGAAAGACACGACATGTAATTATGCCCTTAATAAAGGAAAAGTAGGAAAAGTGGAAGATGCAGAAGCATACATTTGAAATAATTGAAGCTGAAGGATGGACATTAAAGTTGTTGAGAAATGCCCTTATGTTGTTCCTTGGGTGTAGTCTGTTATTCCCTTCCTATCTGCCTCCTTCCTCTGTACATTTAACATAACAGCATTTTTCTTCCTACTGCATGTTGTTTCTCTCCATGATCATGTTCTGCAACTCAGTTTCTTCTGGATTTTCTTTTTTCATTTTTCCTATGTCCTTTCTCAATTGCAACAGGCCAACTATGCCTTGAACCTTTATTTAACCATTTGCTTTTCAAATGTTTTGCTCCATTCTAAAGTTAGGCATTCTTAGAGGCTAATCCTCATCTATATGCGTTTTTCTGTTGAGGAAGGGAGTTAGTGGGTAATGAAATGTTTAGCATCTTCTGTTCATCGATGATTTTTCCCTTTTTGATGGGAACATATTGTTTTATTGCTTTGGAATATATTAATAATTCAGCACACAAAAGGTCATTTGCCTTCCTAAATACGATTGCAATGTCTCTGGAACATTTCTGCTAAGTCTGTTGGAACAAATTTCTTAGGGAGCCTTAGGGTCTTAATCTCTAAAATTATTTTTACTATAATTAACATGTATAGGATATGATTTTTGACACAATTTCTAGTCCTCTTGATGAATGGCTTCTGTCACTTCACATCATTGTGGTTGCATAGTAATATGATTGCAAGGTCATTGCATCACTAGTCTTGTATATAGCTTTGACTTAATATTTTGCAATTTTGATGTCCCATGTTATAAGTAAAGATTGCCTCTACTTTAATTGTTGAACTTTAACATTATTTTAAAATTCAGAATATTGTATTATGGTCTAAACAACGTTAAGGCAAGAGTCTAGAAAATATTTCTTTTTCACTTTTCAAGTAATTAATTTATATCTTCTCATGGTAGTGTTTTGAATATTTTCTCTTTTATTGTTGTGGTTATGATTTGAAGCATGCATAGGTAATTGCTTGATCCTTATATGATGATCATTTCAGGAACTTAAGAACCTGAGGCCTCAACTTTATTCTGCTGCAGAATACTGTGAAAAATCTTATCTTCATAGTGAACAGAAACAAATGTAAGGTTACTTGTTTTAGTAATGAGTTATTTCTTCTTTAAATTGTTTTAGCATGCAGTGGTGTCCCTTTCTCTTTAGATGCTTTTCTATGTAAGCGGTTGAAACTCTTGTGATAGGACAGGCAGCCAGTGACCTCAGAGGAGTTGGTGTTTAACCAGAATATCAATGTTCTGACTAAAGGCTTCTATATTACATAATGGATCTTTTTAATAAGTGCAAGCTGCATATAGAAAGTATGAAATGCCTCTGTGGGCTGGGACATAGTAAAATATTATGAAGTATTTCACTTGATGTGAATAAGATACGATAAATTGTGAGTAAAAAGGTGGATGCATAATTTTGTTTATAGGTGGTCTGTGAACATTAGAATCATTGTTAATTGTTTATAAATTTGTTATTGTTAATGTTAACCTTCTCATGTTGGGCCTTTGGCTTTGATTCTCCTTATTGCATATGCATTATTGTATATTTGCAGAGTCATTTATAATACTGATTTTTAAAATTTCTGGTTGTGTCTCAATTGTGGGCTTGGTGAGAATGGATATTTCTTTGAATAGTAACTTAACTGCATCTGGAAGCAGCAGTTGGGAAGGCACCTTTCAAGTGCTGTTAGAGATTTGAAAGTGATCAGTTTTTATATCATATGCTTGTGCATAATCTACTAGCTGATATAAATGGGTGTCAACAACATTTTCCATGCACATGTTGTCATATCTTTGAACTGCATGAATTATTTCTTAAGTGAATATTATTTATGTATTAGGGTACTTGACAACCTGAAAGATTATGCTGTACGTGCTCTGGTGAATGCTGTTGACCATCTTGGAACCGTTGCATACAAGTTAACTGACCTTCTTGAGCAGCAAACCTTGGAAGTCTCAACCATGGACTTGAAGGTCTCGACTGTAAATCAGGTAATTACAAATTTTTTTTTTTTTAGATATCACGTTAACATTCACAAATGTCAAGTAGAGATGAGCCAACTTATTTCCTTACTAGCAGCAACTTCTTACATGCCAAATTTACACGGATAAAGAAGGTCTTAGGCAGCAGCAGTTGTTGGCTTTCATCCCCAGACATCATAAGCACTACATCTTGCCAAGTAGGCTTAACCGTTTTTATGTTCATCTGGAAGTAATCATTGATGATATAGATTATAATCTCTGCCTCTACTTATGGGGTTTCTGTATTTCTGTTTGTCTGCACATTAGACTCTGCCAATAAGAAGGTACATTTCAGTCCACAAATACAAACAGATGCGAGACACAATCTTACAGATGTGAGACACAATCTTTTTCAGTCTAGAGCTCGTTTTCAATCTTCAGGTGCGTGGTTGGGGAAATCTTGTCCATTCTAGGGATTTTAGCAATGGTTTTAAATGCATGTTCTCTCTTTTCTTTGGTTTGGCAGTTAGTGAGTATTTTATTACCTAGATTAATATATCTTACTCATATTTAGGCACCCCTGCATCAAAAACTCTTTCATGGCATTTAGCTTCAGAAACGAAGTCTACCTTGAAAGGGACTTCACGTGCTTCGTTAAAGTAAGTTTAGGAAAATCTTTATAATCTGAGGCTGTTGAAGACTGTTGTTTTTTCTGCTATGCACTCTCCCTATGCTTGATATTGTTGTAGCTTGTGTACTGTTTAATCCTTTTACCCATCCATTCCCGCAGCACTGAGGGCCCAATATTTTCTGCAAAGACCTCTGGGGTTTTCCACCTTTTAGGTATGTAGAATAGTTGTAGGGTATTATATATTTCAGTTCAATTGACCAAGTGATGGCTATTTCTTCCTGTAGAAATTATAGCTTTTTACAATTTGTGGTCACATGCCTTTAGATAATGAAGAGAGTACCAGGACAAAATCTTCACCAGCACAAGTTCTCTTTCCAAGTGGAGTTCCGGCTTCTAGTACTTCCATACAAACTTCAGGTGTCACACGCAGGGTAATGTCATATTCATCAGGAAGTACTTGTAACTGGCAGTGCCATGCTTGATAGTCAAGTTGTGATCACTTATTCTTTGCCACTTGTTTTCTGTGTTCTATAAACTCCTAGTTGATCTTTTGGATCAATTTTTTTTGGGAAATTTATTGGTAAATAGAAAAATGATGTCGAATTGTTATTAACCTAAATGAATGAGATCTATTGTGAAATAATTTTATAACTTGGGTAATACAGTGGTTCATGTAGTAATGAGATCTCTTGGCTAGCAGTATGAATGATGGGCATGGTAGGTGTAAAGAGAAATTACTTTTCTGGAACAGGACAAAGAATATGACTTTAAGAGGGCTGTTTGACTGCATCAGTTGCTAATTACAGCACATTGCTGTGGAATCAATGCTGCATTATTCCAGGCCGGCAGTCATATGTGCTATATTTATTCTTTAGTTCTTTAATAGACAGTAATTTCTGACAAGAAAAGTATGTCGATGTTGTCAACAAAGTTAGGGAGATAAAAGTAAGAGAGAAAGAGAAAGATAACTCTGAGAGGGTTAAACGAAGTTAAGTTCAGTCAGGGATCCATCACTCTATTTAAACTGTGTAAGTGTATAATAGGCAACTAGATTAATTGCACCATAAGTTCAGCTCACAAGCTATTAGTTCTTTTCCATGAACTTAGAGCCTAAGAAACAGTTGAAAGATGCATTGATTCTTGTTCCTTTTATTACCGTGAAGTAGATTCGCTGTATGGAAGTTACTTACGGGTCAAAATTACAGAATGCATTGGAGGGTTCCAAACAATTGACGGCATTCAGGTCGTTTGACAACCTAAATCGGCGTGAGACTGCCCAGGTCCCTACTCGCAGCAAAAGTGTGCTATCAGCTTTTTTCGTCAAACAGAAAACACCAAAACTGAAGGCAGGATCTTTCTCTTGAACACTTGCCAAGGCAAGACTCTGATGTCCCCATCCAAGCTTCTCCATGATGAGGGTGTACATGTCACAATAATCAGATGCTTGGTTCTCTTTCCTTTGGCCATTTGTGCAGTAAATGTTCAGAATGAAATTCTATTCTGATTCAAGCCTTTGAATAATGACCAACTATGTACTGTAGCTGGTAATGAAGGCCAGGATCTTCTGCTTGCTGAGTCTTAGTTCTTACGCTTGATTAATGATTACTTAATTCTGTGTAGATTAAACAAGATATATGCTCAAGTTTAATGGTGTTCAGGCACCTATGCAATGTATAATTGTGTTACTGATGCTATAAGGAGGGTATCATGGACTTCGCTGTTCTTGTAGTTTTGATGTATTTCAAACAGTTCCCATGTTGGCGCATATGCTTATATCTAATCTATTCTTTGGTTGGCCTAGTTCAAAACTTACTCGGAAACCATTAGATTAGTACATTTTGGTCTTTCTTGGGATTAAAGATTTCCTATGTGTGATTGAATTTTTACACATTTGAATAATAATAACGTAACATAAAATTTCAACCATTTACTGGACAAATGATCAGAGTCCCTTCTTCTGAGCGGATTACTGAATATGTACTTGTCCAGAAATTATATATTCCAACTCTGTTGTTACTGCAAGCTGGACTGCTTCTATTTTCATATTTATAATTGACTTTAATTTTGATTTGGCCAGAGGCTTCCGTTGATTCTTTATGGTTGAGGAAGTTGTACCAGATGCAGAACAAGTTTTGTGCTATAAGAAAATTAAATGGCTGAGAAAAGATGTTAATGAATCTGAGTCGGTAACGTAGAACCAGCGACCATAATACTCTATGCGTTTGCCGGGAGTCGAACCCGGGTCTATTGCTTGGAAGGCAATTATCCTAACCGTTGGACTACAAACGCTTTGGATATTCTCAATTAGCTGATTTATAACGCAAAACAACATTAGAACAAAGGACGCAACCTATATTTCTAAATTTGACTAGCTGATTCCATATCAAAAACTCTAAGTCTGACCAATATATTGATTAGTTTATTGATAATTTAGATATGCATGGTATATTGTCTCCATCAAATACAATTCAACTCTCTACTCTTTTGGTAACCAATTTGAAAAAGTATCATTACCTGCATTATGCATTACCCTTAAAATATGATAATCTCTCTTATTCTAGCCTTTGATAAAAACAATACTGTTCAAAGTAAACACAAACCAAACAAATATGAAATAACCCATAATCAATGAGTGTTGACTGAGATGATAGCAAAGATTGCTACTCTTCACCTGTTTCAATAAACTCATAAAGGGACTAATAGCATATTCTAACCAAAAATCTCCTTACAACAACACAAAAGAGAACAAATAAAAACAAAATAGCAGTTAATTTTTTCACATTATTTTAACTCACTTGCAAGGTATAAGTGTCACTGATCAGAGCAATAACCAAAATAAATTATGATTTTTAATTACATAAATTACCCCATCTTTTGCATCACTAAATGCCTTATATACTAAATTAGTTGGTTTATTTACTTTCATAATTCATAAAATACAATTTACTTTCATTTTACAGATATTTACAAAAATGCTTAATCTCATTCATTTCAATTTTTATTTGAGATTTTTAAATAAGAAATGAAGATAAATTTAAAATAAAAAAAAGACTCATAACTTAAATATACTTATATAAAACAAAAAATAAAAAAATTATCAAAATAGAAAATTAGGATATAATTCCTTCGACTTCATATTAATTAGATTTAAATTTTTTAATTTTTTAATTTTAATAACTTTTGATGATTATTTATTATTTAATATATGGATATTATTTTATTAATTTATAGTTTTTATCTGATTCTCTTCTTCGGTAGACGATTTCCATCGATACTAATCTGACAATAATTACGTCACGTGCATCCGGCTGCACGCGTGACCCTAGGCGTTACCCTGAAGGAAGCGTATTATTTTCGGACAACAGCACAAAAATGGGGGATTTAATTCAACATATTTATTATATTGGATTAGATTCGTTCCCAAGTCTTTAGCTCACAAGCATTTGTCTTTTCAACATCTAACCATTTTTCTCTTTTTTCTTCCTTTTCTCCAGTAAAATCATGGACTATTTTCTCTCTGAGTTCTGACAATCCTTGACAATGAACCAAATCCACGTCCAATCCATCTTGTAGGTTAACATTTCACCCTCCTCTGACCATTCTTTTCACCCAAATCACAAGCTTTCTTGACCTTTTCTTGAATTCAAATTGCAGCCTTTCTTCTGCCCCAAGCACTATTGTCACTCTGAGCTCTGTGCTTGAACCCCATTGAAGGGCTGCATCTGGGTTCTGGTTCTTTGCATGTAGAATCGTCAAAACTTGGAGCTTTTTCTGGTCAGGTTGATGGAACTCTAAATGGGTTCTTTGGAATCCGTAATCCCATTGAAGAAAGGGAGCTTATTTGGGTCTCAGTCAAGTAGAAAGGAGAGGCACCCATTTTCGCAGAGATTTAGATCGAGCTTCTCGCGGTTGCTCTTCAAGAAACTAGATTACATCCAATGGATTTGCACAGTGGCCGTGTTCCTGTTCTTCATTGTTGTTTTCCAAATGTTTTTGCCTGGTTCGGTCATAGAAAAATCAGAGGATTCCATCAGAACTGTGAAGATGCGTCCAGGAAACCTGTTGCATTATCAAGATATAGAAAAGTACATGTTGGACATTGGGGAGGGGACTGTATTTGTGCCCAAGATTTCAGACAGGTTCCGTAGAGATGCTAGGGAGGTCAATCTGTTCAACCGGACCGTACACCATTTCGGTTACAGAAAGCCTCAGCTGGCAATGGTTAGTTCACAATAAATTTCATTTTTTTAATACTTTTTGGTTATTTTAAGTCGATTCTGGATAATAACTAGACTCTGAACTCCTACTAATCTAGTCTTAACCCCGTTATTAGTTAGAAAATTAATTATTGTTCATTGTGGGCAAAATTAAACTTGAAGCATGATTTCAAGGGCAAGGCCCATCCAAAAACCAGCATGTTCTGATAAGGTGGATCAGTATTTGCAGAACTTAAGTTATGTCGAAGCTTTTAACTAATCTTTGTAAGCTTAGAATTCTGCCCTGCTATCCCACTATACAATTTTATTTCATTTTCTCGTAATATTTAATTTAAGTTATTTGGGTACAATTTTATATTTTGTAGATATTTGGAGAACTGTCGGTTGATTCACAACAATTGCTGATGGTAACAATTGCAGCTGCTTTGCTAGAGATTGGCTACACAATTCAGGTACTGCACTCTCAACTTGTTCTCAATCTTTTTGCTGGAAAAATTATTTTGCAAACAGGCGGGAATTTTTTTTTTTTTGGGAGGGAGGGGAAGCTTTTTAACTGTAGTGTCTCTTTGAAAGACACTCTTTAGTGGAATTGGCAAGTTTTAACTATGAGACCTATTTCCTGGATAAGAAAGAATAAGAAAGAAAAAGCACAAAGATAAATATTATATTCTAACTCAAACTTTCCTAATCCTAACTTTTGTGTTATGTCTCCTCGCTTTCCTATTACTATCGAATGCCTCTCTTGACAACCAAGAATACACTTCTAGCAGTAAGTTCATCTTGCGCAGTCTTATGTTTAAGGTTTTACTGCTTTTGCACCTTTAATACTAGAATTAAAAATGTACCAGCAGGCTACTTTATGCATGGTATTCTTTTCAGACTTTCTTGATGTAACCATTTTCTGCAGTGTGAAATGTTGCTGTATGATCAGCAGTTGTCAGAAGTTGTAGTGCAACTAAGCTCATTGTTGGAGCTATGCTATTATATACATTATTATTACTTTTATAGAAAAAAATTTGACATTATCTGCTTAAATACTTTAGAAAATGGGGAATGCTCTATATCGCATTTCAAATTAACTATGAGCTTGTGTACATAAAATCCCAGGCAAACATCTTGCTACATATTGTAACACAGCAAAACCAATTTAACGAAGTAATTCCATTATAAGAATTTTTTAGAATTATTGATATGAAGTCGCTATATTGTGTATGTATGAGTGTATATTAAAGGTTGGATAACATGCTCATCTTCATTTAAGTGCATTTTGTTTCACCCCTGCTTTCTTTAATGCTGATAATTGCTTCTTCATCTTTATTATCATTTCCTTGCTATTTATCCACAATGGCTTTTGCTGTTCATGGTTGACATGGAAATTTGAGATAATATTGGAAGTAGCATGTGACCATAGTGGTTTAGGTTTGATTTTCATGACTGTTAGCCACCTGGCTTATAATTAAACAAAAATAAGTAGTTATGTAGACGATGTTGGATTGATATGATTATGGATGATATATTTTTTCTTCTGGATAACAGTTTCTAGGTACTGATTGCTGGGATAGGTACCTATATATAGGTTTCAGGAACTTCTAGACTATGAGCGTGGAATAAGAGATATAATTCAAGTAGTCATAGAATTCTACAATGAGGAAAAAACAGTACAAAACATGGTTGTTCTAATAATG
The DNA here is from genome assembly GCA_037013595.1 of Dicorynia guianensis. Lineage (NCBI taxonomy): Eukaryota > Viridiplantae > Streptophyta > Magnoliopsida > Fabales > Fabaceae > Dicorynia > Dicorynia guianensis. The sequence goes on from JASUAB010000014.1 coordinate 30,854,565, forward strand.
TTATTGGTACCCAACTATTGTCAGACTTTCCTTCTTCCTGATAAACCAACCTGACCCGTTATCCTATATATCATGCTGTCATCATTTTATCTTTTAATCAATCTCCAGCATGATCATTATTCTCTGAAAGTAGTATTATTTAACTGAATTTGATTTTTTTTTTAAATATCACTCTTATCATTTTGGGTCCAATGTTTACTTTTATTGCAGGTCTTGTCACTTGAAGATGGTCCAGTGCGTAATGTTTGGATAAATTTAGGAGTTCCCGTCACTGTTATGCAAACCTGTGACAAGCAAGAGAACAAAGTAGACTGGCTAAAGTATGGTTTATTATTCTAAATTTTAAGTCCTAGACTCCTAGACTAGCATACTTAAATAGTTTTATGAAATGAAGTGTTGAGATTTCAGAACTCATTAACTCAGTTGCAAAAAGCAGTCTGTTAAAGCTCTTAGAGTTTTACACATCTGAGATGATCTCTATGTGGTTGTTAATACTCCTTTTATCTATTGTCCTTCTAAGCTTGTTCAAAGTTGATAATTCACGAGAAGATGACAGCCATATTATAATGTCTTGTTTTTATATGGTTATATCTGGATTATGGTGATGGCTCCTTGATTATCAATGATTCGTCTATATTCCTTTGTTCATTTTTCTCTGTTTTGAGTTTGTGATCATCCTTTTGAATATTGAAGAATATTATATATCTCTGGTATTTTTATTTGCTGCAGAATAGTATATCCACTTTTGTAATTCACTTAGGCTGGTTTCTCAATATGTTGCTGATGGGGAGAACTACGCTATTTTGGTTGTATTTAACAAGTTCCTGATTGTATCTGATAAGAAAGTATGCCTTTTGCAGCTATGATGGTATAATCGTGAACTCTCTTGAAGCCAAGGGTGCTTTTTCTTGGTAAGATTTACTTATCGTTTTCTTTGTTTCTTCCTTTTGTACTTTGAAAGGAGAAGGTTATGACTTGTGCTTACCACTTAAATTCTTGATCTTCTTATATGAAAATGAGCTCTGGAAGCCATCTGATGTCTTTCTTCCACTGCAATGGCATTAGATGGTTATTTGTGGCCAATTACTGATCTATGATATAATGGTGGAATTTGTACTTACTCTTTACATGTAAACCTCCCAAGTAAAATGCCTGTTTCCCTCAAAGACTTGAATTTTTACTTGTAACTCTGATCCGTTTTAGTTTTAATACTTAGATTAGTTCTTTAAGCTCAGATTATATGGCATATGCAACATATGATTTGTGCTGCATTTGTTGCACATATACTATAATGGTGGCTTTAATGAATATAACTAAGAAATGCTTTGATTTCTTTAGTTGACATTTGTTAATTTCTGTTTTGATCTACCATTCACCTACCTATTTGAAAAATTTTGTTCATGGTATTAACTTATTTGCACAACATGGATGAAAGGGGTCAAGAACTTAACTGTTATTTGGTATGTTAGCTTGTACAAATTATAACACTAGGGTTATGACCAATGAAACAGTCTTATGTTAAAGGGTTTTACACCAATAATTGGCTTCCCCTGGAGACATGAAGTCAAAATTCAGTGTGTTAGTCTTTATCCTAAAACAGTCCTGTGTTGTTCCTAAAATTCAGCGTGATTGTATGACAATGAATCCTTATATCTGATTAAAAACGAACCTTTGCAACTTCAGTGCTGATCTTGGTCTTTTACATTCATACCTGGTGTAGAATTACCACGGTATGTAACGTTGACCTGTTGTTTGACGGGTGATGAGCACATTGAAGTTCCACTTTATTTTTTTCACTGGACTCTAATCTCTGGGTTTGAAAAATGATCACATGGAAATCAATTCTATTACCTTGAACTGTTGTTCTCTTTTAATTAAAACTTAAATACTCAAATATTTATCTGAAATATGTCACATCAGATATATATGATAACTGTCAATATAAACCTGCACGACTACAAGTTACCTTTCCTGTGCTTGTTTGTCTATTTCTACCTCGCTTAAGTTTATTTACCAAACATCATTTGAAAATTGACTTAAACCTAATTATAGAGAAAGAATGGAATGGCATAATATTGTTGAGGCTAGTCTAGTGTGTCACTATACAATTGCTTGACAATTGACTATGATATGTCATGCTGATCTCCACATGAATTTGTGCCCTTTTGACACTAATAGAATTTACATCTCTGATGTTTGTAAAAATGTTGGACTTTTGATGTTGTAACAGCTTTGTGAAAAAAGCTTCACAGGGATATGGAATAAGACTATTGATGAAATTCTCATATGAAACTGATCATGCAATGTTAAAATTTCTTTACTACTAATATGTGCAAAATAGGATCTCAATTCTTTATCTAGTCAATTAAAACATAGGTTATTCTTTCTTATATAGCTTTTCTGAGCAAGGTGTTTGTGAGCCTAGAATGTATGCTTAGTTAACAGTACATCTTGACATGTTCTTGTGGCTTTTTGCCATTAGTATCCTTACTTACGTAAGATAAATGATGTTAGTTGTTGCAGTTTTGTGCAGGAGCCTTTCAAGTCTATACCTCTTATATGGGTCATGCATGAAGATGCTCTTGCCTATCGATCAAGACAATATACTAGAAGTGGGCAGATTGAACTTTTGAATGATTGGAGAAGAGTCTTCAACCGCTCAACAGTTGTTGTGTTTCCAAATCATGCCTTGCCGGTAATATGTATGGGACGAATTTATTTCTTTATATATATTTTTGATACTTGGAGTCATACCTAGAATCTCTAACCCAGTTGACGGACAAGCTAATTAATGAATTTATGCCATGATTAATTTGTAATCTGATTGCATATCGTCTACACAGATATTTCACTGTAAAGAGCTTTAAAGTAAAGAACTAATCTGAATCAGGTGGTATATATATAAGCATGTTGTGTACCATTATCTCTATGGTACAAACATCCTAGTTATGACTATGAAATAGAATGTGATAACTTGTACATCATTTTTTAAGTAAATCTTGCAATATTGAGTCATAACTACATCTTGATGATTTTTTTTTTTGGTACATACATCTTGAAGATTTTTGTTTCTTCTGTAATTCCACAGATGATTTACTCCGCATTTGATACTGGAAATTTTTATGTCATTCCGGGTTCCCCTGCTGTACCATTGCAAGTGGATGCTTTTATGGCCTCACAGAGAGATAATATGCGCACCAAAATGGGCTATGGCTCTGAAGATGTCATTATTGCTATTTTGGGAAGCCAATTTTTGTACAAAGGTTTGTGGTTGGGGCATGCCATTGTTTTGCAGGCTTTATCACCATTACTGGCACGCTTCCCAATAAGCTCAGATAATTCTAGTGCCCATCTGCGAATCCTTGTTCATAGTAAGGAATCAACAAATAACTACAGTGTGGCTCTTGAGGTATATATCCTATGTTCATTAGTATGTTTGTGGATTAACATTTCAGAGTCTCTTACTCTCTTCTTCTATTTCATTAGACCATCGCTCGTAGCTTGAAATATCCAAGAGGTATTGTAGAGCATGTAGCTGGAGATTTGAATGCATATCCGGTTCTTGGCACAGCTGATATTGTGATATATGGATCCTTCCTTGAAGAGCAATCTTTTCCAGAGTTTTTGATGAAAGCCATGTGCTTTGGAAAACCAATTATTGCTCCAGATATTCCCATGATCAGGAAATATGTATGGTCTCTACTCTGCTTTTCTCATGAACTAATTAGTCGTAATACTAAAGGTCTTTTTCTTTTTCTTGTTCATAATGATCATCTTCTTCATTGTTATTGTCTAGTTCTGGTCTTGAATTCAGTTAGAATATTCTCTTTATCACCATTCTTTCTTAGAATGAGTTTCTCTCATAGCGCGTTGACGTTATTTGTCCACTTGTATGTTATATGTCATGATCCCCATGTGGATGTTAATTTCATACCCATGCTTTCTTGAACTTGCCTGCATAATCCTGGTACTGTAGCCTCACGAAATTGTTCCGACTTCCCCAAGAGTTTGGCAAATGTGTCCCTCCTGCCTTATAGTTAAAAAGTTTTTATTGCAATTTTCTACAGTCACGGCTGGGAGACCCACATAAAGGGTCTATTCAGATAGTATTTTTATTAATACTAGATTCAAAGTCTTCCAAGGATAATCCAAAGTCAAGTTGGCTTTTATGAAATCCACAGTAACTTCAAAGCATCTGAAATGTAATAAATATAAGATTCTGAATATTTGCATATTGTGAATATTAGTTTCTCAATTCTCATGTTATGTTATTTGTAAGCAGACTACTAACTATTCTAAAAATAACAACTAGGTTGACGACAGGGTGAATGGTTATCTTTTTCCAAAGGATAATATTAGGGCTCTGACACAAATTGTGTTGGAAGTGATCTCAAAAGGGAAAGTATCACCGCTAGCTCGTAATATTGCATCCATAGGAAAAACTACTGCAAAGAACCTTTTGGTTTTGGAGGCAATTGAGGGATATGCTTCTTTACTTCAAAACATTCTCAGGCTTCCATCAGAAGTTGCTCCTCCCAAGGCTGTTTTAGAAATATCTCCCCATCTTAAAGAAGAATGGCAGTGGCATTTATTTGATGCAGCTTCAAATTTTACATATCAAAATAGGATATTAAGAAGTGACACATTTTTAGATAAATACGAGGAGCAGTGGAACCATTCTCAAAAGAGTAAATCGACCATTACATTTGCAGCTACTGATTCATTTATATATAGCATATGGGAAGAAGAAAGGCATATTCAGATGGCTATTACAAGAAGAAGAAGAGAGGAAGAAGTGGTAAGAATATGAATTATTCTAATGCATAAAATCAGGTTATGGGATATATTCTGGCTTCCATTTGCAGGGTTGGCAAATGAAACTTAGTCATGTTTGAAATTTAATGCAGTTGAAGGATAGAACAGAGCAATCACATGGAACATGGGAGGAAGTATATCGAAGTGCTAAAAAGGTTGATCGGTTAAAGAATGATTTGCATGAAAGGGATGAAGGAGAGCTTGAGCGGACAGGCCAACCACTTTGCATTTATGAACCTTACTATGGGGAAGGAAGCTGGCCTTTTCTGCATCATAGATCTCTTTATCGTGGAATTGGGCTGGTGAGTTTGATACTTACATGTTTTTATTTTATTGACCTAATGATCAGTGCTATATCTATGCAAATAGCGCTCTTTTATAACATGATAATTATTGCAACTTGGCAGCACTGGATGCAGGAGTAAATTTTGAGTTAAAACAGTTTTTATAAAACTGGGCCCATCAGTGTTTTTAAACTCATACCAGACTAGCCGGTTCAATTAGGAATAGGACCTATGTCTGGGCCTAGTTACTAATCAGATTGAGTATGCAGTCAAACTGTATGAACCAGCTGTTTCTTTTCAAAAACAATGACTTGGCCCTTTTTTTTGGTTAAAAAAAAAGTCATTCCCACACTAGAAGAATTTCCCAGATGGAGAGGAGTAATAAAAAAATATATTTTTACCCCAACAGAAGAATTTCCCAAAACCCCCTTGGTCCCCCCCGGGCCGGGGGGTGTGCCTAAAGGAAGGGAAGGGAAGGGAAGGGAAGGGGCAATGGCATGGAAGAGGAATGCAATGAGAGACAGGGAAAAGAGGACAGGGGATGGGAGAGGGAGGTGGTGAGGCAAGATTTTCATTTCCTTCAAGAACGAAAAACCCAAAAAATGAGACTCAGTCTCAGACCCCATCAAGCTTCAATGAATCGCTGTCTTCCTTCCACACACTCAGAAAACTCAAACATGCAGTGGTCTTGCAACTAAAAGACAACAATCTCAATGAAAGCATTAAAAGGAAGAGAAAAGGATAGTGGATATGCGTGAATTCTCCAAATGAATGAACACAGATCCATTAGTTGAGATAGAGAGAAGAGGGGATAGAGAAAGGGGAGAGGTGACTCTCTGATCTCTTTTGTCTACCTCCTCACCTCCTTTATTATCTGCTTCTTTAGCTATTTGCTGTTTTAGAGCCATTTGCTGTTTTAACTATTTTAAAGCAAGCAGCTAACTGTGGGGTGAAAGGTGAAAGAAGAGTAAATGAAGTAAAAAAGCCTCATGCTTTATCTTTGGGTTCAACAGCCGACCAAATAGGCTATTCTCACCTAGCCATATTCAAGTGCTATGGCTATTGCATAACTAATATTTTTAATAATATTAGTTTTATTTTTTCTGTATTTTTAACTAAAGTATTTAAAGTTTTTATTAAATAAAATATGTTTTAATTTAAATTTTAAAATTGGAGTTATTTATTAAATATATAAAGCATATTTTATATTATTAGATATTTATGTGGTTGAACCAGTGACCTCACCGGTTCATTGACCAGTCAGGTTTTATGAACACTGGAGCCCATATGATTCAAACCTCTGATTCAAATTTAATTGATGGTTTTCTTATCTCATTTGCGCATCATTAGCTATGGAAAAGGAGAAGCTAGTGTTTTTGAAGATATTTTGTTATTGTTATTTGTAATCATGCTTTTTTTTTTTTCCTTCATGGCAAAGTTGAGCATGCCTCAAATATTCTGTAATATTTATCAAATTCAAACCCACTTCAGAACTGTATAAAATAAGTGGCTCTTTATTTCAAACTATTCAATGCATGTACTTGATATTGCAGTCCACTAAAGGTCGAAGACCAGGCCGAGATGATGTTGATGCACCTTCTCGTCTTCCACTGCTTAATAATCCTTACTATAGAGACATACTTGGTGAATATGGAGCCTTCTTTGCAATTGCAAACAGGATTGACCGTGTACACAGGAATGCTTGGATTGGGTTCCAGTCTTGGAGAGCAGCAGCAAGGAAGGTATGTGATTTCTTCTTATACCTCATTTCTTTTGAGGTCAACTTGGTCATGCCATTTTCCTTCACTAAAAATATATGCTTATCTATAAATGTATTTTTTCCCCCTTTATTCATGTCTCTTATTAAGGCTTTGTTTTGTTGTTGTTATTGTTTGTATCCATATCACTCATTAACTCTGAAGGTTCTGATTTTGATTGCACATTACTTTTCCCCTCTGCACTTGGTTGTAGAGGCTGAGTTTATTGTTGCAGTAAGGCATTTCAATGAGCAATTGCCTGTCCTATTAGGGAACATTTTGAAAATTATGTCTGTAGAAAGTTAAAAGAAAAAAGAAAATAAATCAAGTGCGCACTGATCAAGTGTTCTGGTTCTAAAGTCCCTGTTTATATTTAGTGGGATTGTTTGTGCCTCTAGGCGAACAGTCAACCAAATGACTCACTCAAAAGGAAACAGTGAATTACATATTTTGCGTGCAACTTATTTGCGGTTGTTTGACATCTATTTGGGGCCTTCAACAGGCATCTTTGTCCAGAACTGCTGAAAATTCATTATTAAATGCTATTCAATCTCGAAGATATGGGGATGCACTATACTTTTGGGTGCGCATGGATATGGATCCACGAAACCCTTTGCAGAAGGACTTTTGGTCATTTTGTGATGCCATTAATGCAGGGAATTGCAAGTACGACCCATTATTTTCTTACATGTTCCTCAAGTGTATGGGAGTTGGAGTGTTCTTTTTCGTACTTCATCTCTATATCTTTCACAAGTTTGGAGATTTGTCTTAATTTTTCCCACATTGTGTTTGAGTGAAGGTTTGCTTTCTCCGAGGCTTTGAAGAGAATGTATGGGATAAAAGATGATTTGGATTCTTTGCCTCCCATGCCTGCAGATGGTGACACTTGGTCTGTCATGCAGAGTTGGGCTTTGCCTACAAGATCCTTCCTTGAGTTTGTCATGTTCTCGAGGTATAAGACCTTGCACCTGGGATGTCCCCGAGTGAATGATAAGCTTACTTTATCTACTAAGAATAATATTCTTTCTAGAGCTTTTTCAATTGGTATGTGACCAATGCAAACTTTCTGTTGTGCAGAATGTTTGTTGATGCATTGGATGTGCAAATGTATGATGAGCATCATTCAAGTGGATACTGTTATTTGAGTTTGTCCAAAGTAACTTCCTACTATGTAGAATTATTTTTCTTTGCATGGTGTGATTTTAGCCTTTTTTTCTTCACATTTGATTTCTCATCAAGAAAGTTGTTTTAATTTTCTGTTTGTTTTTAAATTAAATACACATCCACACACGGAGTGTCATGATTCTTTGAAGATACCTCCTTGCTTCAAAAGTTCCTTTTAAAATTTTAAATTATTAGTCTTTCCGTTAAAATGTGTAAACATTATGCTGCAGGTAAACGTAATGGTCTTATTAGTTTGTGTCGTGGACATTCTTACCTCATTAGATGTTATAAATTCCCAGGACTCCTCATTGTAGCTCAAGATAACATGTTTTTTTTTGTAATATGTTAATAAAGAACGGCTTCTTGAAAAATGAGTTGTGAAGGCATTTCAAATGGAGTGTTGGACTCCTCATTGTAGCTCAAGATAACATTTCTTTTAAAATATGTCTATAAGAAGAATTGCTTCCTGAAAAATAAGCTTGAAAGGCATTTCAAATGGAGTGTTGGATTGTCACTAAAATGATCTTTGATGGTGATTTCTAAATTCTTAGTCTAAGTGCCCAACTAAATCAATATGCAGATTGCCTACTACGAAATAGACAACTTTATGTTAGTTAAATTTCTTTCAATTACATTATAACCTTGCTGCTTATATTGCTGACTTGTCGAACTAAATCAATATGCAAATTGCAGGATAAGTACTGCTATTCGCGGCTTCTTGAGCTACTTGTAAATGTCTGGGCATATCACAGTGCAAGGAGGATGGTGTATGTGAACCCTGAGACTGGTCTGATGCAGGAACAACACAAGTTCAAGGGCCGAAGAGGTCAAATGTGGATAAAATGGTTCTCATACAGTATGCTGAAGAGCATGGATGAGGACTTGGCCGAGTTATCTGATTCAGAGGATCCTAGCAGGCATTGGTTGTGGCCGTCAACGGGTGAAGTATTCTGGCAAGGTGTATATCTGAGAGAGAGAAATATACGACAGAAGGAGAAGGAAAAGAGGAAGCAAGAAAGTATAGCAAAACAAAATCGAATGAGGAAGCGTCATCACCAAAAAGTAATAGGGAAGTATGTGAAGCCCCAACCAGAAGGGGAGGAAAATTCAAATACATCAGTGCTTGAAACAAAACTATCATGATCTAATATCATTTGATGGGACTCAGGGCATCACTAAATATAGATTCTGACTGAAATTCTTTCCTTCTTTGTAATTCTGATTTCATTTTTCTTCCCCTGCAAAAATATAATTCATTCAGAAAGGGTGCACAAATCGGTATTGAGGATTTTCTATGTAAAAGCTGCATCATGGTCATGCTGACAAATGGCTGATATGTAAAGTAGTCCACATTTTTTTTCCTTGCTGTTTTTCTTCTGTAATTCCATTCTTTCAGGATGATAGGTTCTTTTAGAAAAAGGAGGTGCAGGAAGTTGTAATCTTGAAAGCATCTCTTGATGTGAATGAAGTTAACTCGTAGCATTACATTTATGTTTAAAGCTCCATTCTCAGAACAAGACCCTGTGCTCTTAATTCTCCTGCACCTGGCCAACCATCTATTAGTTTTCAGTATAAATAAACGAAAACACATGATGACAGCAAGTGTCAGTAGAATTGGCTTCCTTTGCTAGAAGAAAGTCTCGCAAAAAGTTCTCATATTTTTATTATTTTCACTGTTTCTTTGTAGTAATTTTCTCCCTTTTGAAACCTTGAAGAGTAGTTGATTTCATCAAGAACATACTGCATTTTCTTCGAGCTTCAACTAATAACCTGCTTAGTTTTGCCCATGCATCAAGAGCATCCATCCAAAATTTTTGATGAATCAAAATACTATCACACACATTCTGATGGTTGAGCACTAAAGCAACGCTCAAAAAGTTTGTTGCGAAACTTACCGATGTAGTTTTACGAGAATTTAAGGCATGATAGACTTAAATGAAAGGTCAATCCTACTCTTATAAACCCTAAGTGATGAATGAATAATATGGATCCATTACTTTTGAATTTTTTAAATGCATGGAAGTAAAAAAAAAAAACATAAATATAAAATTAAAAAAATTAGTTAAAAAAAGTAAAATTTAAAATATATTTTAATATAAATTACAAAGATATATAAAAAATTATTAAAAAAATTTATAATGCTATAGAAATATTTAGGATTGAGTATTTTTATAGTTCAAAATTTGAATGAAGAAATATTGAAAACACTTCTCAATTCAAAGGTAGAAGTAAATTCTAATAAAATATATACATGTCTTTTATTGAAAAAAAGATATAAATATTACAATTGTAATATAAATTTTTTTTAAGTCACTAAAGTCAAAAATACTAAAAAGTAAAGAATCCAAATCCGAAACATGAGAAACATCTTTCATTCAACTTAACCCCAACAAATGTCATCGACCCGAAGTTTCAAAAGCGGTAAAACAAAATAGTTGCGGTTCCGATCATCCATAGAATTATGTTACTAGAAGACTTGATGAAGCCATCGTTAACTATGCTCGATTCTAGTATCCTATGTCTATGGTAAATTTTACCCAACTATTTTTCCTATACCTCCGCGCAATTCAAACCACTGTGTGATCTTGTAGTGAAGGATATAGTAAGTTGCTGTTTACAAAAAAAAAAGGAACTTAGCAATTCACCCCTTATTAAGGGAAAATGTACACAAAAGTATGCTGTTTTCAGTGAAGCTAACGGTGCCTTCTAAAAACTAAAAACCAAAAATTCTACACTTGCTCTTAGTGAAGAGAACAATTCATTATTTCATAACGCTGTGATGGGAACAAAGGCTATTAAAATTTAGTAAAACGAAACATTTTGTCATCTGAGGGAAAAGTGATGCAAGAAGACATCAGTATATGATACTTTTCAACTAACAAATTAGCAAATTATCATTGCAAGGGAGCCCAACTTTAACGGATCTGATACAAATTTGTATGGTGCTGCAGCCGGAGATGATGCTTTTCAACTAACAAACTAGCAAATTATCATTGTAAGGAACTATGCCGTGTGTACTCCGCCATCAGATTCTTGGAGCTGCAATAAAAAGCATGCAACTGAGTCAGTTAACAGGCAGAACATAAAGATTAGGAAAGAAGACAGGTACAGGAACAGTTAGTGTTAGTCCAGAATTGCTACTATGATATGAACCTTTACCATTGCTGATCAGTTAAAGAGAAACTCAACCATCAACCACCAAAAAAAAATCATATTCATTTGGGGGAATATTGAACTGAGCTGAGTTATAGACTATAGTGCAAGAAACAAAAACTTGTCTTAGCTTGATTCAAACTTGACTTTTGAGCTCAAATCAGCTGAGGCTTTATTTTTCTACAATGTTGACAGGCTAGGATCTGCATGTTTCTTTCATGATTAAAAGACAACCATGCTAACTGGTATGATGTACAATATCAATAAAACATTTATACAATTATATATTTCCAAATTATTGAATATGTATTTTAGAGGGAAAACAGACAGTATCTGACTTAGGCTTATTTCATTTTACTGCATTTACTTGTTAAACGGTATGCCCTCCGCAGTCTATGAAGGCACACATGCATATGAGTAACATGTACTGCAATAAACCAAGCTTGGCTGTGTAAGAGTAACTGAGCCAAACTTGATGAAGCTATGCTTATCTCATTTATCAAATAAGTATAAGGTTGCTCGTCAAATAAACAAAAGAAGCTCAAACTCAGTACTAGGGGATAGCTTCAATTATGTTTCCTAGTTAATTAATCAGTAAAACTTTTCAAAATAAAATTGCTATAAACTTGAAGTATCTACCTCCACCAATTGTTGCCTCAGGTAGCCGCTCAATCGAGTACTTGTGTTGGGTAATGTACATGATTGGCACACCAGGAATCTGCCATTCAGAATAAAGTCCATGTATTGAGGTCCTATGTCAAAAGACACAACAATAGTAGACAGGAAAATTATTATCCACTTTACCTTCCGGATCCTCCGCTTCAAATCTCGGTCACATGTTGCAACAAGGTAGCATTTATGCTGCTTCCAACAAAATAATTATCATAAATAGCATGATAAGAACAATGAGTTATGCAGCTGAAACATCTTAGCTACACTTTATCTAAACTTATTTTTAACAAAACTCCTCACATAAATGAAATGAACACACTTTGCAAATTGAAAGAGACAAGAATTTGGATAATTGATTTTCAAGTGAAAAAAGAAAAGAAAGAAAAGAAAATCAAGATTCAAGAATGAAGCAAAAGGCACTAAACAAAATCCATTTAGCTTAGCTAAGGATTCAAAATCCCAAAAAAGAAAAATTCACTGCCAATTGTCAAAGTAAAGAAACAACAAAAGAAGAATGAGGAGAAGTAACTTCATTGTCTTAAATATTAAAATCCCAATATCTTGATTAAATTTCCATCTTAAAATGGTACAGAGAATGATAGGAAAATAACTACCACACAACCAATTGACATAGATTTAGGTACCCAAAAAATATACCACCTTCATGGAAGACACTTGGCTTTGATATATTGTCACCAATTGAAAGATCCTAAACCCTCCCGAGAATCCCAAGGACGAAAAATACATATAAAATGTTAAAAACACCTGGACCGTTCTTCTCCTTTGACTGAAAAGTACCCTGACTACTATATAAGGCAAATATCTAGTCATCAGTCATGTATGCTTAACATTGACACAAAATTTTGAGAACCAGAGCTTCATAAACCCATCACCCATAACATAAAAAGAGTAGAATGTTGACCTTTCATCAGACCTGGAAAATGGGAAAAAAAATCTTAATGACAAAGATTGCTCCTAGAGTTTCTGAAAAGAAAATTTGAGATTAAACCTAAAATGTACCTGAGTAACCCTCTCAACAATACAGTCATCAGCGTAAGTTCCTTTATGAGTACAGGGTATTCTCTCAAATCGTGGATCCTTTGCAATCCTGTCATGTAGAAATAGGAATTATTGTTATACACTCAGAATCTGCAACTAAAATAAAAGGGTTAATACCATTTCTTTGCTCTATTAGACTGAAGATGGCCTACATAAGAAATACGGCATATGTTTGCACTAACTACAATTGGACGGAATAAAAGGAATTACCAGAAAGTAAACTTGCAATAGGCATGTTAGCATGCACAAGTACAGAATATAATAATTAGAATCTTCTACATGAACAGTTATGTATAAGTGCATATTGACTAACAATTAGACAATTATATATATATATATATCAAGGAAGAAGACATAATATCTACCTCAAAGCTACTCGATATTTCTGGCCTAACTTCTCAAGTTCTGCCATCACGCAGTCTGTGATACAAGGAGTGCCTACAAAACCACGTTATCAACAGAATGAGTGCAAGAATAGGGCAGAAATGATTTATTCACACATGCATCACATGTACCACAAACTTAATCCTCGACTTTCTGGAAATCCTCGACTTTCTGGAAAAGCTATCTTGTAATCAATATAATAGCCAAAGCTTGATAGGAATCTAACATTACTTATCATGAAATTCATGAATTAAGACAAGTAACTTACTAACCATCCACTTTAAACTTACATTTTGCATACAAGCAGTCCATCATTCCCTTTTCCAGATCCAACTAAATGACAAAAGACAAAGGTTTATGTCAGCCACAAACAAAAAAACTTTAAAACCTAAGAGTGCCATTTATGTCTAAAATACCTGATAACAAGAGGGAAGGAGAGAGTATAAAACGAAAGCCAAACAAAGCACACTCACCTTATTCTGAATGGAGAAATTGATGAAGTTGGTATCAACCAATACGCGATATGGCGGTCCCAATTGAGTGTTGTATTGAAAGAACAGGGCAGAAGGATAATTTGGCCTTAAACACACAAATTCAAAGCACACATTACTTATAAAAAATTCTCAGCTGATATAAAAGTGAACGAAAAGAGGCAGAGTCGAAGCTTACACGTTTCTCGGAAGCTTTTCCTTCAAAAGATCCTTCTTATTTGAGTTCAGCACCTCTTCTTTATAACTGGATCAGACACAATATACAAGCTCAAAAATCAAGACACAGCACCATGCACAGAGCAAACCAAACATAAATAAATACATAACTCACTTTTTGATTGCTTTGGAGGTGACTAGTTTCTTCATGACTGCAAATTTGGGGCCTTTTTTGGCCTTACCCATGATTGATGTTTTCTTAGAGGAGATTATGTTAAACCCCGAAACCCCTTAGCTTTGAACCCTACCGTTGTTCCCTGCTTTTTAAAACTGGCAACGCGCAACTATGTGACAGCTCGCCTGCGATGCGATTGGTGAGAGCAAAAGGTGCTGGGTCGGTGACTGTGAACGAAGATGAAGAAGGAGGACAGCGGTGACCGTCAGGATGGTCGGACACAACGACATTTAAAGGAAGAAGTAGTACTATTCAATAGAAACTTGCCCAATATGTGTAAGTGGGCCAGAACCAAATACTGGGGTTAGATTTGAACCCTCCTCTTGATTCTGGGACATACCCATTACGAAAACGGGAGATTCATGTAGGGGTGGGCATTGGACCGGGTCAAACCATTCCAACTTGCTCTAAATTATAAAAAAAAAATTTGGACTGGGTTAAAATGGGGTAAAATAAATATTCTGTAATATTTTGACTTAAGATGGGGTAAATTGGGTGGGGCTGGATTTGTATACCCTCCTCATTGAGTTGCTGCGGGTACTCAATAAAATTTATATATATATATTTTTAATTCTTATACTCTATATATATATATTCTAAATTCTGATATTATAAAATAACATTGTTTTGTAAAATGATGTCATTTTTTAATTTGCCCTAAAACTTCTACAAGCACAAGCAGGCAAGAGGCAGCTCAACTTCAGCAAACCAACACCACTCCTTCCTCCCTCGTCTCGAACCCTCGGTCCCTCGACTTCCTCTCTCATGAGCTACAAGTCTCGTTCGTTGTCTCGTCATTTCCAACATTCTACGCTAATCTCTTACCTCCTTCCACCCTGTCTTGATTTGCCTCTTCTCATTTTGGCTCATCTCTTATCTAATAATCACACTTTGACACTTTGGATCCTCAATAGTCGATCGAATCTCATCCTCGTTCCACCGTTCGCCTCACGTTTGGTCGGCCCCATCCTAACACAAACTAATCCACCCAAGTGAAACCGACCCATTCCAACCCAAGAATGCTGGTTTGAAGAATTTTTTGGCTGGGATTGGACTAACTTAATAAGAGATTGGGTTCAACTGGGTTGAGAGAATTTTGCCCCAACCCAAACCGCCCCACCCAATGCCCACCCCTAGATTCATGTACGCCTACAGAATTTAAATAGTCACAAACTATTAATGATAAAAAAATATTTTTATTTATTTATTTTTAAAAAATTAAGATAAAAATATTGAAGTAAATAAATAAATATATAAAAAAATAAAATTTAAAATAATTATATTTATAATAATTGTTGTTGCATTTATTAATAAAAAATATAAAAAATTTGATTAAGATAATTTTAATATATATAAAGAAGATAATTAGAGTTTTAATAAAAAATATTAATTAAATAATTTTTAATTTAATAAATAAATTAATTAAAAATTAAAAATAACATTTAAATAAATTGTTAAAATTTATTTTAATTTATTATATTATTATTATTGACTATTAAAAGTTTTTATAAAAAATAATTTTTATTAATATTTTATATAATATTAAAAAATTAGGCTTTAATTGTTTTCCTAAAGAATTTTATAAATATAAATATATAAAAACAACGGCTGTTATAAAAACATACAAAATTACAAGGAACATTTTGGAATTATCTCTCCTTTTCCCCTCTTCTCAAACTTTATTATGAAACAACACTTTACACGTGGCTAACATCTATGGGTCACAACTGGCGCGAAAAATCCAGAGGATTCACCAATTTGTGACGCGCGAAGGATCTGGAAGACAGTAGAACGGATATTTCTCGTTCAAATCACCTTCAAGCTGCTCGTATATAAATCGCGAATATCTAAAACCCATTCTCAGACAAAGATTTCAATAAGAAAGAGCTTTGATAGCCTGCGACAGAGAGCACACAGAAAATTTCATTTGCAGCTTCTGGGTTTGTGGACTGATTTCGCGCCGATAACTAAGTCATTTGGATTGTGAGGCACCGTTTGGTTGCATTTTCCCTCCTTGTTTTCCAGTTGGTTTTCCTGGAAAAATATAATGTAAGTTGTTTCTTCTCCTTCTCTATTATATTTTTTTTGTCATAATTGTTCTTGTCTTTGATACTGAAACTATAGTAAGAGTTGAGTAACAATCTCGGTTTGATAGTATAGGAAATGTAAGGTTTTTCTATTTTTTTTTTTTTTTTTGTGTTGGGTTGTCCCGGTTACTTATTAGCTATCCCGTTCATAATGCTTCTTTCTAATTCTATAGAAATTGAAAATTGAGATCTCTTCTTTTGTCTTCGTTTGTTGCTGTGGTAGTGGAAGAAGCTGAATATTTTCTATTATTTATTTCAGTTATATTCAGGTATTGAAGAGTTTTAGGGAAGAAATAAAAGGGGCAAAATAGATTTAGACGCATAGTTGAGATTCCTCTCTGTATTTCTGTCTCCATCTGCATTCACATCATGATGATGTTGGATATAAAGTTAATAGGCGAAAAAATGCCCATGGACATATAGGAGAAGTCCTATCAATAGGGACGTTTCATAAACTTAGAGCACTTATTTTCTTTACTTGCACTAGAATGATACAAGAGTAGGTCAATTAATTGACAAATTGTGAGAAATTCATGATGAAGGAATTGTTTCAATGATTTTAGCGCCTCTACCTCTGCATAACCCAATTAATTTTGCATTAGATTTCTGACCAGCATTTCAAATAACGTTTTAGAATCAAAACTGTGATCTCATTATATATTGGACCTGCAATCGCAATTGTATTAATTATCATCCACATTGGTAGTTTATTTTTTTCTTTTTTCTTTTTTTGGGGGGAGGGGGGGATTTCTGCAATTGTAATGCATGTTATCACGACTGCAATTGCAATTGAGAAGTTACGGAAATGGCTTAACTGATATATAAGATTGCAGTGCATGACATGTCTAGTTCGGAGGTATGGCCATTTCCCTGGTCCCTGTGAGATATGCTAGAGTAGTTGAATGTGAGGATTCTTTTTTTTCTCCTACTAGTTGCTGTAGTACTGGAAGAAACTGGACAGATACTAAGAAAATTCGGGGCGGAAATCGAAGGAGATTTGGAATTTTATATTTTGTAATTTTTAGTTTGGACACTATGGAGATATATTAAGGTCATAGTGTACAGGATGAATGGCTCCTGCAACACAGGAAAATATTTTACCCACTTTGAATGTTTCAAATTTTAATATTTTCTTACTATGTAGAACTGCTATGTACTATCTTTCTTTCATTGGAATAAAGAGTAATTGGTAAGCTAATGATGTGCCTCTTTAATTTATGTCAGTCATGTATTTTTACTTTCATCTTTTTTATTCTGTTGCTATCTGCAATTCATTTGTGATTTTGTCTGGTCCTTCATATTAAATCATGTTACTGACTTTCTTCTTGTAGTAGCTTAGTAATTCTGTTCTCATTTGTCTTCTTGTTTATTGTAGAGTCAGCGCTCTTGTAACTGTCTGAGTTACCAAGGGCAGCTATTTTTCCTCAGAATACGCTGTCTCTTCCAGTAACCATAGCCAACATGATGCCTGCATACAGAAGTATGGACTCACACCCCTATCAGAGAAACCAAATGTCATCCCCTTATTGTTATCATCCTGGCATTGAGGCTATTCCCTCTCAAATGAAAATGGATCCATCCAAATCACCCTTTGCTTATGAACAACCATGGCCATACATTGGCAGCTATGGTTTCCAAACTCCTGTACATTTTTGTTGTGGCCACAATAATTTCCCTGGTTATTGTAGCTTCAGATCTTCTTACCCTATATATTACTCTGGAGGTTGTCCTGCATATGTTGAACCATTACATGTTCCTTATATCCCACCTCCAAACTATACTATGGAGCAGCCTAGATACGAATATGATAAATGCATGCCCAGCAACTATCATTGTTGTGGGTGTCTTAATCACCCACACAACCAGAAGGGAGGTGAAAGTTTGAACATTGAAGAGCAAGAACCTGATGTTGAAAAGAAAGTGAATGACGCCTTGGTGCCAAGTCAGTTGAAAAATAATCCATATCCATTTGTTTGGATTCCACCAGAGTACATGACTAACAGGGAGCTAAAAAGGCCTGTTGCAGCAGAGGTGGGTGAGCAGGACAAATTATCACATGCTAAAAGGCCTTCTGAGTATTATATAGCTGGCAGACAAGATACAAAAGTCTGGAATGGATGGATCCCAATTAATATGAATGATCTCCCAAACATGATCCACAACGAAGATGGAAGAAAAAACCAGAATTGGCAGAGTGACACTAACAATAGAAGGGAACTCAATGATGGAAGACTAAACCAGAATCAGCAGAGTGAAAATACAACAAGGGAATTCCCATTCCCTATCATCTGGATGCCTTACTACAATAAGCAAGAGGGTGGTGGAAGAACAAGCAATCAGGAAAGCACTCCTACACTGAAATCCAGTGACGAGGCTCCTCTTTCATTCAAGTTTGTTCCTGTAAATTTTTATGCTGGTGATGATGTCAAAAACAATAACAGAATGAGCAGAGATGACTCTGGAAATAAGGGTGGTTCAAATACGGAGGAAGTCACTAAAGAAAAAAGCATTCCTATGAAGCAAATGGAATTGCAGCAAAGAAACACTGCCTTGGAGGGTAATGATAGAAGAGAAAAAATTATTCCTGTAAAGCAAGTAGAAGAAAGAATGGCAGACAAGGACTCTCAAGTTAGCCTCAAAAGAACATCTACATCTCAGAAGCAAGTGGAATTGCAGCAAGGAAATGCTGACTTGGAGGGCAATGATAAAAGACAAAAAAATATTCCTGTGAAGCAAGTGGAAGAGAGAATGGCAGACAAGGATGCTCAAGCTAGCATCAAAAGACCATCCACATCTCCACCAAAAACATCCAAGTTACCTCCTGTTTGTCTAAGAGTTGACACATTACCAAGGAAGAAAATTGGATATGGAAGCTCAAGATCCCCAAGTCCTCCTTCCTCAAAAGATCATTCCAAATATGAGGCAGCAGCTGGTGGAAGAGCCAAGACTTTTGCTTCATCCAGCTTGAATGACAAGATTCATCCAGATGTGAAACTTCAGAATGGTTCAAATGTCAGTGACAAAGATGAGCCAAAGGTGAGAAGTGTTGAGGTATTGAAAAAGACTGGAGACAACAATAAGGATGCTGACCAGAGGAATGGATCTCAGAGCCAGATATCCTTCAATATGCCCGGTGAAGTACATGACAATAGTTCTGCACCTACGAGGACAAAGGAAAGCTGGACAGATGGTGATGCATGTAAGACTATTGAAAATAAAGCAGATAGTATGATGGAGGACAAAGCAAATGAAGAAAGGGAAGCCACAGATTCAACCAAATTGATCAATGATGAGTGTGGGAAAGACAGAAAGGTTTTGTCAGATGCTGAAGCTGCTATTTTGTTACAAGCTGCTTATCGAGGTTTCCAGGTGAGGAAATGGGAACCTTTAAAGAAATTGAAGCAGATAGATGAAGTCAGGAAGCAGGTGAGGGATGTTAGGGATCACATTCAAGCTTTGGAGGCCTCTTCTGAACTTCAAAATGATCACAAGAAGAATACTACAATTGGTGAGACGATAATGAGACTCTTACTGAAGCTGGATACTACACAGGTATTTATATGTTTACCCTTGTTTCTTTAGACATGATGATATGAGAACTGTAGTCTTTATATATACTTTGATACTGTCAATATTCCATGCCACTTAACAAGTACCTTATGCTCCGCATAAGTAGACAGAGGAATATCCTCACTTGCACTGAAATAAGTGGTGGTATTACTATGTGCTAGCTATTGATTGTTAAACATATTGTTTGTGATGCTGTTTGCTTCTTTGTTCAAGGTTGCTTACATGTTTTTTATTTGGTCTATATCAGGGTCTGCATCCAAATCTCAGGGAGATCAGGAAGTCCCTGGCAAGAGAGCTCATATACTTGCAAGAAAAGCTTGATTCTATGATGGCTAAGAAATCGCAGCAACAGTTGGAGGCTTTATCTGCTAGGATTCCTGTTGAAAATAATCCTCTGGATGCCCAAAGTAGAAAAAGCATGCTGGAGCAAGAAGAAGTTGCAGCACCTGGAAGGGATTATTCTAAGAGTACTACTCATGATATGGTGGAGCAAAGTCAATATTGGTCTTCCAAGAAGGATGGTAATGCTAGCTCTGAAGAAACCTCAGGATCTGTTACTCTCAACGTGCCAGCTAGCTCTGAAGATGCAAAATCGGAATCTGTTAATTGCAGTCTAACTGCTAACTCAGAAGATGAAGAACTGGGATCTGTTGATCATAGTCTGGCTGCTGGCTCCGTAAGTGAGGAATTAACATCTGTTAATCACAATCTGCCAGCTGATTATGACAAAAGTGAATTTTCGTCACCACTAGATGTTGTATCCAATGAGCTGCCGGTGGGTTTAGTGGATGAGGATGCAGCATCATATGTGGATGATTCTGCTCAAAACGAGACAGTTTCATATATCCATGCAATGGATGAGCTGCCAGTGGGATTGGTCGATGAGGATGCAGCAACTCCTGTGGATAATTCTGTTCAAGCTGGGGCAGTTTCAGAGATGCATCCAATGGCTGAGCTTCCAGTGGGATTAGTTGATGAGGACAGTCTGGCTACTGGCTCCGTAAGTGAGGAATTAGCATCTGTTAATCACGATGTGCATGCTGATTATGACCGAAGTGAATCTTCATCATCACTTAAGGAGCTGCCAGTGGGTTTAGTTGACCAGGATGCAGCAACTTCTGCAGATGATTCTGTTCAAGATGGGGCAGTTTCAGAGATGCATCCAATGGCTGAGCTTCCAGTGGGATTAGTTGATGAGGATGCTGCAATATCTGTGGAGGATTCTGCTTGTGTGGACACAGTTTCAGAAGTCCATGCAATGGCTGAGCCGCCAAAGCGATTAGTTGATGGGGAAGCCGCAACGTCTGTGGATGATTCTGCTCAAGATGAGGCAGTTTCTGGGATTCATGCAATGACTGAGCTACCGGTGGGGTTACCTGATGAGGATGCAGCAACAACTGAAACTAACAGGTACGATGAGACCAAAATTTCAAAGGGGGTTCTACAAGCTGTGGAAGAATGTAATGTAGCAGCAAGAACAAATCATTCCACAAATGACATTTCTAATGAAACTCCAACAAAGCACCAGCAGCTGGAAGAGCAAGAGGTGCAATCTACTGAAGAATTAAATTACTGGGTAAAAGTTGAGTTCCAGACTGAACTTAAACAGGATGCACCACTGAATATAGAGGTTGATTCTCAATCAGGAGAGGAAGCTGGCAATGATATAGTTGCTGAACAGGAAACTGGTTCTGGTGTTAATAAAAGAGAAATATTAGCCGAGGAGAAAAGTGAACTATCTAGAGCACCACCTGTAGCAAAAGAACTACCCACTGCCAACCATGACGGAGGTTTGGATGACAATAAGAAATTAATTGAGGAGAATGGAAGGTTGAGAGAGCTGATGCAGAAGCTGCTTGAAGTTGGGAATGAACAGTTAACAGTGATATCTGATTTAACAGGCAGAGTGAAGGAGTTGGAGAAGAAACTGGCCAAGAAGAGGGTAAGGACAAAACGCTATGGAGGAGCAAAATCCAGACCTTGCATTAAATCGTCAAACAATCCATTATAAGAGGGAGAGTAGTTGGTGTTACGATGTGATTATGTAAATTAAATTTCTCTTCTCGTGGGGGTGTGTGGGTGTGTCCCCTTGTATTGAAATATGTTTTGTAATGTAACTTTTTGTGATAAAAATGTGAACTTCCTGTTTTTTCGACCACAGCTTATCTATGTATGTTTTCGTTTCGAATGGTAGTTTTATGGCTGAGGATTCTGTGCTTCCATGCTTCCCTGAATTCAACCAGTAATGACAGGTTTTCTTTATCATTTGTATGAGCTGAATTCCCATAGAAGCTCGATCAGTTGACAGTCATTAAATGCGTATCTGTGGAAGCATATAACCATGCATATAGAAATTTGATTTGCTTTAATCTTAAGGCGTCATGCTAAATTGTAGTACGTTCAAAATTTATGAAGTGTTGGATCGGATCAGGCAACGAAGTATTGTAAGTAAGCTTGGATTTCTCACCCATATCTCAAGGTGATGGAATTGATTGAAAGCAAGCTGGTCTAGTTTCTTTTCCAGTTACCAGACCAGCCCTTATGCCCAAAATTACGAGAAACGAATATTAAATGCAGCCAAACAGGGAACAAGAGCAACAGAATTTTTGGCGTGCCGGCAATAAGGCGGCATTCTCTTCTCACCTCACCCTCCTCAACGGCTATCACTCCAGCAAAGCAAAAAGAGTAAAAACTCAACAAACCCTGCGCCCCGTTACATTCTCATTTCGCCTTTCCTCCCTCTGGTCTCTCTCAAGACCGTTCTTCTCTCTCTCATCACGTGCTTCTTTCTTCCGCCGGCATCGCCACCGTTGATTTTTCCTAACTCCGTTTCTTGGACCTATCACAGCTGTTGATCTCGCCGGAGAACGAAGAAAGATTTAGCAGTGTTGTAGAGAGAGAGAGCGCACATTGCCAGAGCTGATGACGACGACGAAGATGCCAGTCTTAGAGATCAACTTGATCTCCGCACAAGGTCTCAAGCCGCCTTCATCTTCCCTGTGGAGCACCAAAACCTACGCCCTCACATGGGTTGACCCGTCCGCCAAGCTACGCACCCGAGTGGACAAACTCGGCGGCGAGAACCCTACCTGGAACGACAAGTTCCTCTTCCGCGTCGTGCCGGAATTCCTCGCCAGCGAGACTTCCGCAGTCTCCGTCGCGATTTATGGCGTCGGAGGCTTCCGAGACCGCCTCATTGGCACCGGGCGGTTCTTCGTCAGCAACATTCTCTCCTCCGGCAGCGACAGCGACAACGAGGGCATCAGGACACCGTTATTTAGCGCGTTCCAGATTCGACGGCCGTCGGGAAGGTTCCACGGTGTCATTAACATCGGTGCCATGGTGTTAGAAGGCTCCGAGATACCCGCACTCAAGGGGATTTCGGCGATTGGCTACAGTGACCTGATGGCAAGGAAGGTGCACCGCGGTATAGTACGCCGTGAATCTCACTGGAGAAATTCGAAATCGAAGAATGGAGATGAAGGTTCCAGCGAATCTTGCAAGAATTCTTGTACCGATTCGTTGGACCACTCTGATGGCGGGGATTCGTCGACTTCATCATCATCCACGCCGTCGATGGCGCTGAAGGAATGGAACGGAGTGAGGGAATTGGCCAAAACTAGGTCTCTGAAGGCTTCGGGATTCTTGTGCTGCTTGTTGGCGCAGAGGAGGGACCTGAGTCCAAACCCGAGTATGAATTCAGGCACCCGAGATCTGGAAAGGTAAAGGGACGGTCGAGACCACAAGGAATCCATAGGACCTATCATCTAAAGCGTTGATTACAAGTCAGAATCCATCCTGTATTTTACCATTACGAGTTGAAAGTACAGCTGATGGACGGTAGAAGTTATCTCATGAACTTCAAAGTCAATGCTGGTGAACGGTGGAGATGATCGTTGATGAAGCCTGTCGTTTTCTCTTTCCACCGAACGTTAACCTTTGTGCATTTCTATTTTTGCGATCGTAGTTTTCTGGGACCGTTGTCTCTCCTCCCAGTCGTTGTAGAGTGCCCAACTCTGTTTTGAAGTTCGTGGCTGTTGGCTTTGAATCCAATCCTATTAAATCCTAATAATTGAACAACAAATTAGTTTCTGATATCTTTTTTGTGAAAAGTTACAATTGCGAATGTAGATGAGGATGGGAATGGTTATGGGAAATGGAAAGGGCGGGCTGCATGAAATTTTGACAAAATTTGGACTGGGCTTGTACCTAAATTGATATTGATGATCAAGGCCCCTCAGCGATTGTCAAAAGTAAAACTTACAGCGCCGCATGGCATTTCACTATCAGGTATAATTGGGAGCATGACAAAAAATGGAAAGAAATTGATATACTAATTTCTATTTTCTTTTATTCTAACACTCCTTCATATTATTAGAATCTTTTGTAAAAGTGGACATGGTTAATATGTTTATGACTAAATACAAAATATGTTTCATTACAATTTGTAAAGATGAAATGCATGATTACATAGCGAGACTCAAACCTAAATTTTTATTATTTCCATAACTTTCTTCTCATGAATCTTCACAATCATTCATGTGGCCCAATAATTTTCTGGGTCTTGTAAATTTATAAAATTCAATGAAATTATAATTTAAATTCTCTTAAACAAATATTATTTAAAAATAAAGATATAAGAATAGAAATGTTAATCCAAAAAAAAAATTGAAAATTGAAATATCTTGTGCATCAAACTTGACAGTAAGTAGAAAAATTCAAACCAAAGAAGCGACAAAAATTGAAGGGCAGCCAAATCAGACAGTGATAAAGGAAGGCTAATATTATGTGACAGTGCTTCACACCAAATTATAAAATGAAGTCAGACTGCTATATTAGGTATAATAAATATGCGTATTGCTGTTTGCACGCGGTTATGTACACTAACATTACAAACGACCAATTAGAAACCACTTTCTATTAGTGTTGGCAGAGTCTGTGTAATCTTTGTACAGTGTTTTTTAAGTGTAGATAATATTATTCAATAAAGAGAAGCGATATTTTTACACAAATTTCGCGTACTCTTTCATCACATTCTGAAACGAAGAAAGCGTAAAACACACCATTTTACACTTTTTCATTTCAAAACGTAAGCTAATAGTATTCAAAATTTACGTGCTATTAGCATTTCCCTTCAGTAAATATCTTCCTTACATAAAACAACTATGCATAAACAGACTGCTGTAACAGTTCTGCTAAAGTACCGTAAATAATCCTCCACGAAAGGCATATTAAACATGACAATTAGCAAGAAGATGTTTGGCTGTTCAATGAAGATTTCATTTAGCATTGTCATTGGCAAGGAGCTTTAAAGTTACGTTACATATGCCAATATTTTGTTAGTTTGTCCTGGAATTCATCGCTGTAATCCAGGGAATATCAATATCCTGTAAATCTTAGTTCAAAAGTGTCCTAGAACTATTGCAGCTGATGCTGACATCTATATCAAGAATTCGGAGATTGAAAGAGCTATTACTAATGGTACTATTGGGGTAAGTGAAAGGCCTCAAAGAACTTCTGATTGAGCACTTAAGACTATCCTATAAATTTGATGTCTTCTGCAGCTTTTGCTTGTTTGCTCATATGCTGTAATGCTTGTTTTCGTAATAGTGCATCTTGTTCCTTCATAAAAGAAATTTGTTTAAGGGTAATGCTTCTCCTCCAAAAAGTGGGACGTTAGATGTTCACAAAGAATAGAAAAACTCAATCATTATACGATTCTTAAACTGATTGTGTCATGTTAATTGCTCTCACATCTCTTATACGAAGCATGTATGTGTGGTTGCGCAATCACATCAGCTGCCACCAGCTTTGTGTTTGCAATTTGCTAACCATGCAATGCAACTAATATTGTAAACAATTAAAGTGGCCCTTGGTTATGAATTAAGCAGTGTGGTGTCCCATGCAAATGTGCATGTTGATGATATAAAGAGTATCTAATCACGCAACTTGTCACTCCATTTAGAAAGATGTGGAAGGCATGCCATACTTTGCAATAATGTTTGCTACTTTATTAGGTTAATAATTCACATACAAAATTAGATGAGGTAACACAGCTAGCTAGCAGGCTATCCTTATATTGATATAAACAATTCAAATTAAACTTGTGTTATCTTGTTTTAAGAGTGGAGTATGCCATAAGCTTTAATGATAGATACTTACAAATTGTCTATTAAAGTAGACTGTGGATAGATAAATTCAAACCTAAACTTTATTAGTAAAATATTTTAAACTTTGTCAGCTGAATCAACCCATTATTTATTTTGTAGTAATTATCATTATAATTTTAATTTATTACATATATATAGGTTTTGAGATCAGGATTTTTATACATTTTAATTTAAAAAACTTGTTTTTTTCTCTCTTTTTATATTGTATTATTTTCTTCTTCTTCTTTTTTGGACTTATTGTATGAGTTAATTTATCAAATAGTAGAAAGAAATAAAGAGAATCACTAGGACTTTGTTGGTATATATATAAAAAGTCAATAAATTTAGATCAGATTTTGATGGGTTTAAGATAATAATATATAAGAAATAATTAAGGAATTGAAGAGGGGACAATTGACAAACAAGAACTAGTTCATTAAAGACTGGGAGGAGGAAAGGTGAATTGAAAGGCTAGATGGGTTAAAGTAACTTATATGCAGTTTTTAACTATTAAAAGCTTAAAAAAAGTTCGCCTTTTGTGGACAAGATTTCAATCCTATTTATAGTATTAACACTTAATTTTATTTGTATTCAGTAGCCATAAATTAATGTTGTTGCAGGTGGGAAACATTTTGGAAATTCTGCTAACAATGTTTTAGAACCCAACCCAACACGTAATAGAACCATCATGGTAGTAAAATAATTATTCAAAATAGTCATTTAAAGTTACATACATATATATATATATATATATATATTACATATACCAACCATTTAAGAAATTATTTTCTTGAGTGATAAACTTTATTGAAAAATGTTTTTAAAATTTTGTATATTTCATGTGTGAAATATGTAGGTATAAGATTTGGCTCTTTTAAGATTTATTTTTCAAAATAAAATGAAAGTGTAAGCAGATACTTTATACAATCAAGCACCATTGAATTTAAAAAAAAAAATAAAGGCTATATATTTAAAGAAAAATGTTATTAGTATGTAAGGGAACAATCAGAGATAATAATTTTGAGAATAGAGCAACATAATAATGAGAATATAAAAGCGTATGTAATATCATAACAACATATAAAATCAACTAAACTTGCAACTATATTCCATAATTTATATAAAAGTAATATTTCATAATTTAAGCTAATATAAAATGTCATTATAAGATATACTAATCTTATATATTATTATAATATTACATATAAAATTATTTAAACTCAAATCTATATTAGTCAAGATAATATATACATATATTATATTACTCATTTAAACAACGTGCCCCTAAAAGAATATAGCCGTAAAAGTTGTTTTTGATTAAAGGCTGTATGATCATAGCATTAATTCAACAATTATAGTGTTGAGTCACTGTCTAAAACCTACCTAACCAATGCCAACTCTTTGTCCTTCGATGACTTCAATTCAAGCACTTTTTCCCTGCTGCGCGCCTTCATCACTGTCACTAAAGTCAAAGCAGCTGACTCGAGCAACCAACCATGACACCAACGTAAAATCCCATTACCTAATTGCTTTCACATTGTCGTATATTGTTGGAGTCGTGGCTTTACAAAATTAGATAAATTGTATCTTCCATCGAAGTAAATTAATGAAATTAGTTGATTGAAAAAATAATTTAATTCAATTCATATATTTGCTAACCGTAAAATCAAGGCAGAGGGAGGCAATGGCAATTCAAGACAGCATCCTTGGGAGGGAAGAGAAATCATTGACCAACTTTGACATTTCCATTGGCTATACAGCTCTTTACTATTTCATCATCGTGATCATTGTTAGAACACCATAATTTCTTTGGTTGGACAATCATGGTTGTGGGGTGTGCAACTTGAACTAACTTAAATAACCTAAACCTGATTTGTGGCTTGTGTAATCATATTTTGGTTAGTAACAAATTATATTTTTTTTGTTAAATCTGACTCAAACCCAAACCAACAAGTCAAAACATACATAAATTTGACAACTTAACTAAGACTCGATCAACTCAAACTTAACTTGTATATATTTTTAGTTGACATCAAATGAGAATTTTTCAATCAGACATTATGTGATCCAACCGAATTTGTGTTAACCCAACTGTGCACACCTCTAATTGTCACTATTGTTATTAAAACACCATCACAGCCTTCATCATCACAATTGGACTATTATTGTTCTTATTATTGTTGTCATTGTTGCTATCACCCTATAATACTACCAAAGCTCGGCTAGGCTCACACTCATTTCCACATAGAATTCCATATGAAAACTGGGTGTAAGCATAGAATTTTTCATAGCATCACTATCGTCATAACCTCTAAATCACTACTACTATCATTATTCTCATTGTTGAATTACTACTATCTTTGCCACAAACTTTCATCATAATCGCTGAATCCCACTAAAACTTTAATATTATTTAATTACTTATTTTCTTTTATTATTTTCAATTATATGTCTTAGATTACCAAATTTATAATTTTAATTAAATTCCAATTATGATAAAATTGGAATTAAAATTATAATTTTAAATCTCAATTCCAACTCTAGCAACAAAAGGGAACCAAATTGTTTATTGCTTTCTAAAGAATGGATCTCTTATGCCGACATCTGCCTTTCAAAGTCTTGGTGTTGGAACAACTAAGAAACTTTTGGGAAATTTATAGCATCCCCACATGCCCATCATTAGACTCTTCTCCTTCTATGCTGACTCTAACAGAAAAGCCCAAACAAAAGTGTCTATGTAGAGTAAACAAAGAAAGTAGTATCTGCTGATTAAAGAATCACGTGGATTTTGATGTTTGGACCTGGGAGAGTTTGATTAGTGGTCCTGCCTGTGGCAGTTATAGCTCTCCTTCTAAAACTAATAGTACTTTTATAATTAATTATTTATCAATTATAATATTTTGTAAAATAGCTTCCCCTTTAGCTACTGTACAGTATTGAATTGTCTCTTCATGACTCTGGCTTTTCACTTCCACAAACTCCCATATTGAAGACGATATCAATTCCTGTGATGCAAGAGCAGGCTCTACTGAAAGCTCAAATGAAGTCAACTCAATGAATCCGCCACTATTAATGCGTCTCATGTTTTTTAAGAATCAATTTATTGATTTCATGAGTTAAATTATAAAATTTAAATATTAAATATTTTATAAATAATTTAGATCATTGTGTTTCTATAATTTTATGAGAGCATGAATACTAATTTTTAGAAAATGTGGGTCTCATAAAATTCAATACACAAAATCATGCGAAACATGATTATAAGTAATAGTTATCAAATTTTGTGTGACTTGTGTCTAGTAGATTTTAAGAGAATAGACGAGCTCATAGTTTTTCAATATTTTTCATGTTGTCCAAGTTAAGCGTTATCTCTTATAATTATGAGAAACACATAATTTTCTAATGAAAAAAGAGTATCAACGCCCTCTAACCACAAAAAATGATTTTGATAATTAATTATGATTAAACATTTTCTATTGGAAAGAATCAAGGTACTTAGCTAGGACCATGCTTTTCAAAATATTGATAAATACCTATTTATTTGGCCATCAGAAGGATATTGCATAAAATGATACTAAAATAATTAGGGTGAAATGCGTTTTAATCATTAAATCAATTAAAAAAATGAAATTGAAGTAATAAATTAGAGCAACAAAATGTAATTGACACAAAAAAAGATTAAAAAATGAGAAGTTTAGTGGGCCAAACATGTGCTCTACAATGGTTCACCGCAGTCCAAAATTCCAAGCAAGTTAAAAAGAGTTAATAAGTGATTGACCAAATTGTTCAAGTGGGTAAGAGTTAGGGCATGGTTAAATTAGATGATAAATGATGGGCTGAAATGTCATGGAGCAAAATGATTAAGTGCAAGAATATACAAAACCATTTGGTTCTTTGGCTAATCAGAAATATACTTTTCAATGTTTGGCCACAAATTAACACAATCTCTCTCTTAATACATGGCATGCTGTCTCTTTTTTCCTCATCCACAACACTGCATTTGGTGGATTCTCCCAAACAAAGTCTAGACATAACAGGACAAATCAATCACAAAGTTGAAACTGAAATTGGGGGAGAGAGGGCTTTTCAATAAACTATTAGAAGTGAGGCCTGACCTGTTGTGCACAAGGTGGCTTGGCTGGAAAGTCCCTTCTGCTGTAGTGCTGCTGCCATTATCACACTCCCTTTTCAGCTCTCTCTCGTTTGGTAAATTTGTGCACACTGCACTGCACATGCTCCTTGTGCCAAAGGCCAATACATGTAGCAGGGATCAGGACACTTTTAATTTTTTTATTTTTAAAGTTAAGAGATTGTATTAAAAAAGAAATGGCAATAAAATTTTGAAAAAATAAATTGAAAAATTAGTGAAGGAAAAAATAAAACCCGTAAATAAAAATTATATTATTTATTCTTTCTGATTTGTTCAAAATCACTAAAACCAAAAGCTTTTTAAAATAAAACAAAAATCTAAATTTCAAACATATATCTTTGTCAAGGAACTAACTATTTCAAAAATTTAAAATGTTGAGTGGAGACTCAAGAATGATTTGACATATATATTCTCTCTAACACACTTTTTTACATGAAAATCTCTTTTTAGACATAAAGTATGAATAATTTTTAATTTTAAGTATTGGTAAGAATTAAATTCTTAATTATTAGCTTTGATATAATATTAAAGAATTAATTATCCCAAAAACTTAAATTATTAGATAAAGACCAATAATAATTTGATGTATATATTTTTTTCTCTAACAATCTTGGATTTGATTCTTGGCATGGCTTTTGAGCCATGCATCTTACATTTCTATAGTTTGACATTTTATTGCAAGAAAAAGGGGTGCGGCATCTGTTGACGAGGCTCCACATAATACTCATTACCCATTAATCAATCTTTCTTTGTTATTAATCCAATTTTTTGTTTGTATTATGTATGCAGATGTTGGGGGAAAAAGAAGAATAAATTTTCCTGTTATGAATTTGCTCTGTAGGGTATGCTTATACTATGGTATATATTTTGCTGTTAGAAAAGATAAATGAAAACTTTACTTTTATTAGGGACATTACAGATACTGGTGGCCAATTATTTTTGTAAATATTTTATGAGTTCTTTTACATGAGAATGACGGGATGTAAAAACAAAATGAAATAGAACCAATCTTTATTATTAAGAAGTCATGGAACTCGTTTACATTAAATTTTGACCAATAATTGATGGGCTGGAAGAAGCTATTGTAATTGCAGTAAATTAGTTAAAATTAAATTATATATAATTATATAATTGTATATGGAAATTAAAATTTGTTTATACCTGAAAATTAAAAAAAAATTATTAGGGGAAATGAAGACAAAGACAATTGAATTTTAGCCATGAAATTGTAACTAGGGCAGAATAAGGCCTAAGGGCTACAAGTGCCTCATTTTTTTTTTTCCCTCAAGATTAATAGCCAACTGAATATATATGTATATATATATATATATATATATATATTTATATATAGGTTTAGAAAAAGGAAATGGCGAAAGAGAATGAATGGTGGACAAAAGAAAAATGTGAAATGAATGGGAATATATACAAATGGGAAAAGGAGGAAAGAAAGAGAATAAAGGAAAGGGTAAATGGAAGGAGAATCAGAGACAAGCACATATGGTAATGGAATTTTGGAAATCTTGTGGAAGTCAGAAAAGTATATGCCTAATGTTTGGAGAAAAGGAAAAATGGTGTGACAAGGTGGCAATGGAATTATTAAAAAGAGAAAGAGGGGAGAATAGCATGATTCCAAATGAAGGAAAGAGTATCATTTCGATTTTATAAGCCTCATTTTATTTTCACCGAAAATACTCGTTAAAATTCTATAAAATTCATTTAATATTATAAGATATTATGGAGCACGGATCAGTTAATTTTTGATTAAGAAAGTAAGTTTAATTTTTTCTCCTAAAAGCTAATATCTGTGGTAATTATTTTAAAATAAAATTACTTTCATAAGAGCATAAATCACTTTTGCGAAAGAAAATCAAACTGACTCTTTTAAGTGAAAGTAAATTTATTTGTGTATGATATTATAGGATTTAACGCATAAAAATTGAATTAAGTGTGAATTTTATAAATTATATTATGTGAAAGTATTTTTTTATGATTGCCAAAAAAAATATTTTATTTTATAATTATTTATGTAAATATATTTTATTTAAATGAAAGAAACAAAATGAATAATTAATTCAGTAAGATAGAAAAAAAAAAATGAAAAGATTGGTTATGCAAAATAGGCTTATTTAAGTAAAATTATAAACATATTGCGAATTTATGATTGTGGAAATGTATTTTTTATTCAAATAAATATAACATGATAAACTTATTAAACTTTAAATATTTTCAAAACTAGAGTTTTTAATGTTGATCATGGTCTATGTGACTCCAATGAACAAAACTTCTCCTATTAATAAAAAAAATTCACACAAAATCCTTAATCTTTACAACAAATAATGTTAGATGTTAGATTTATTAAGTTTTATAGTTGAATTTAAAACTTAATACATTTAATAATTTAAATTTTATAAAATAAAAATTGTGTGAAAATAAAAAAATTACACTAAAATAGTCAAATTATCAACCAATTTAAAGAATAGTGTTGGTCACGTTGTTTTTGGGGTACGATACAACAATTTCGAGGTTTATTTTTCTAAAATAGAGTATATTTTAGAATATGTATTGAATGATTATTGAAGAAATAAGTAATTAAATGTTATTTTAAACTCCTAAATTATTGTCTATTTACTTATGTTTTATATTAAGTTACATCACTATTTTTTATCAACAATAATTTACACTGAAGATTGTACCATACACTTCTTTCTTTAAGAAAAAAGAAAACTCAATCTCCGATTTTAAGCATATAAATCTAACAACGTTGTTTATTATATAAGTAATTTGCGCAACTTTAATTTTCTTGTGACAAGCCAATCTCAACTTTTATACAAACTAACAAAAACAAATCAAATATCAAATCTTTTACTAGTTTCCTGAATTGTTTGTAAAAGAAATTACGTAGTACATTTGTCCAAATATTTGAAACAAACCCCGTGGAGGATTATTATACAACTCACTCTCCAAATTTAAATGAAGATTAGTGTCACATTCAATAATGACATGAAGACACCTTGTAAAATAAATTTAAGAAAAAATCTTTCATATAGATAAGAATCTAAAACAAATTTAGCAAAGTCATTATGTGCTTCCCAACTGTATGTAAAATTTATAACCATATTGGTTGTAATATTGATTAATTGATAGATTGAATTCATTGCTCTCATTTGAAAATTTTCGATTAAGTAAAATTAAATAGCATGTTGAATTTTATAGATGATTATAAATGATAATTATATCTATACTAATTTTTGAACCTAAGATAATTTTTTTTCTTAGCCAAACTCACTTATATTTTATTTGGTAGGATGCACTATAAAATATAAATTATAGGTTCATGGTAAACGAAAATATTAACCATATATAAAAAACACTATCATATTGTTAAGAATCTATATCTAGCAATATAAATTGTAAAGTGAAAAAAGGACTTTTATGATTACTTAAAAATTAATTTATTTCAATGTAATACCTTTATGTCCACCCAAATGAAACTAATAATAAAAAAATTTGACAAATTAAGTCGGTTAGGTGGGTTAAATTGGTGGACAAACAGATTACTTTGGTTGAGTTTGGGTTAGGGATTTTTAACTTGTGGTAACCCCACCCGACCTTATGTGCAGAGTCACTCATAAATTCTTCTCAAACACCTACAACCCACTTGTTTTGTTTTACTCTTTGGTCTTTAATCTCCATAGGTAGACAACATACCTATTTTCAATCTCAGATTTCTCCATCTAGATCTACCTCATAGCTAACATCAAGTCCTTGGGCAGAGTCTCTTGCTTCTTAGCCATATCTCCATCTAGATCTACCTCACCACCAATCTCAAGCCCTTCAGCAAAGTCTCTTGCTTCTTAACAATATAGATAAATTCTTTGTCTAGATCTTCCTTTGTTTTCGATCTAAGATTTAGGCACAAGATTTCTCCATCTAAATTTACCCCTCCACCAACATTAAGCCCTTCAACAAAGTCTCATGCTTCTCAACCACATGGATAAATTCTTCGTCTAGATTTTCCCTTGTTTTAGATCTTAGATTCAGGCGCAAGATAGCAACCATGGCAATTTGCATTCTTCATGATTCATAAACATTCCTATCTTGGATATTTCAAAGGTGGTGATGATAGGTCAATTGGCTGAGTCCCTAGAGGCGATATGGTTTGTAGGATGAAGCTGTTGAGCCCTTTACTTGATGAATTAAAGGATAGTTCAGAGATGGCAACCCTAACCTAATTTAACCCACTTGAGAATTACTTCAATCAACTCAACTTGGGATCTACGATTATTTTTTTTTTTTTGGTTTAATATCGCCCAATACCTACAA
Source organism: Dicorynia guianensis (assembly GCA_037013595.1). Classification (NCBI taxonomy): domain Eukaryota; kingdom Viridiplantae; phylum Streptophyta; class Magnoliopsida; order Fabales; family Fabaceae; genus Dicorynia; species Dicorynia guianensis. Next base: position 30,889,014 of record JASUAB010000014.1, read on the forward strand.
GATACGAACCTATCTAAATCCCTTAACCTGCGACTAATCTGGATTTAAACTGTTGTTAGGTCCAAATTGGAGGAGCTCTCCCAAAAGTATTTTCCACATACACATTGCCATGAACCCGAGATAAGGTGTTTAAGTAAAACCTAATCCTTTCTATTAGGACCAACACCTATTGATTGGGATCTCGATTCTAGCACATCTTCTAGGTAAAATCAATTAGAAGTCCTCCATCCTTTGAATTCATTTGATTTTTTATTTTACGGCTTACCCATACCCAACCCTATTATGAGGTAAGAAGTGTTTGAAAGCTTTTAGAAAAAAGGAAATAGAAATCTATTAAAAATGTTTCGAATAGTAAATATGAGAGTTATATTTTTTCTTGTATATATTTAAAAATTTGGTGTTTAAAGTTATTGATTATCTTATGCTCATATATAGAATTTTAAAAAATATTTATTTAAAATAATATGAATCATTAAATTTATTAAATTTTATTGATTAAATTATATAATTTAAAAATTATATAATAAAATTATTATTTATAATAATTAAATATTTTATTTATTAATAATATTACACTTTTTCTAAAGCTATTGTGAAATAACAAAATAAAAAAGTTAAAAAAATGAGAAGATTATTTTATTTTGATATGATTTAGTTTTATTTATTAATTGCGGCAAAACCCTAAATATAATATTGTCAGACATTGGTTCATATTGAATGACACCTCAACCCTTTCCACACAGCACCAAACCAAAACCAAGAACACGCGCCTGCACGCGCTTCACTCTTTCCCACAAAATGCATCATCTCTGTAGAAAAACCGCCTTCTCACTTAATTGGTTCAATCCCTGCCTGTCGTATTTGTTGTATCAAAAAAGAAAAGAAAAAGAAAAGGAACAAAAATGCCTCTCTCTTCATTCTCTAGCTTCTCTCTTTGAGGGTGAGTTGCCTGGCCTTGTTTATCAACCAAATCTGGAGCAACCCATTTGGTTGTTCTTCCATTTGAAGGAAAATTATACGTAGTCCCATTCCATATTCCTTCCAAAAAGTTCAATGCTTCTGGGGCAGGTGCCCATTGCTATTTAATAATTAATTGAAACAAGTTCTCCTTTCCTCATTTGTTCCTGTCGTTGTTCTAAACCCAGATACTAGCGGAATCTGCTCAAACCCGTTTGCGCGGTGACAGTGGAGGAGGCTTCTAACAAGGTATTTTTGTGTAATGAGTTTTAACTTTAATTCCCAAAACTTTTTCTTTTTCTAAAGCTTCTTAGAAAAATTTTATTGCTTTAATTTTTTTTTTTTTGGGTTCTCTGTCTTCATTGATTGTGAGTGCTGGATACCAGTTAGGGATTGCTGGTGCGAATTAGTGTTCAGAATCGAGGATGGCTGGGCTTTTGCTCGATGGGTATTAACCATTCGATTTTTTTCCCCTCAAATTTAGTTTTATAGTTTGAATCGCAAAGAACCCTCTTAGGATTCGATGCTAAGGATATAGAGAGGTGTTTTTTTTTTTTAAATATTGTTTTTCTTTTCCTCCAGAAAAGACATTGTTTTTGGATTATCAGGCTTTCTGGAAAAGTTGGGTCGAAAAAATTTTGTCTTTAACACTATTTGCTCTTTCTGCATAAATGGTTTTGAGGAATCAGTGAGTTGCAATGCTTGCTTCTGTTTATGAAGGTATTCGAAGGTTTTTTACATTACAATGGAAAATTTGCACTCTCTTTATGTATGATTAAAATTCGCCTTTGAGTTATGCGTGGTTTGCTATTTATGTTTTCTCAGTTGTTTTACTTTGAGATCATATCTATGAGCAAACCTGCAAAAGATTGAAGGTTTTATGCGTGCTTGTGGTATAATCTATTAGTGGGCTATACTTTTATATATGATTTCATAATAAATGAAAACTTTCTTCGTTTTGCAGATTTTTATCTTAAATGTAAGATATAGTATTTAATATTTTCCATACATTATTGTGCATTGATTCACCTGGCAATCTGCAACAAGCATACTGGACTGTGGCTACGACACTACGCAACTTATTAGCAATTTTATTATAAGCTACCAAATCATTTGTAGTTGTAGGAGCTCCCCAGTAGCATGGCGTAAGTCCAAATTTAATTTTTCAAGTAGTTCTGCTCATCTTTTCAATTTCATTAGAATCGTTTGGGTAACCTTTTGGTTTTTACATAAATAACACATGAATGGTGACCAACTGATGACAATGTGTTCCTTTGTGTAGGTCCTTTTGTGAGGTTCAGATTTGTTGTTATAATTCCCTTGTAAAGCTTTGAAATCTTCTGCGTGTGTCTCTCTTTCTTTTGTCTTCATCTCTTATTCAGATCTGGAAGATTTGTCCGTGTTTTCTAATTCCGTTCATCCTTTGATTATTTACCCTTGTTGGGAAGTTTTATAGAATTATTTTTTGCATTTAATGTTGTTTCTATCTCTCATATGGTAATATTGATTGCTTATCTTAAAATGCCTTATCATCTCCTCATCATGCACTTCACCTTGTATAGGTTCAAACCTACAATATGAAATCTTTGTGATCAAGTATATTCTCAGATTATAGAATCTCAAGGTTTCTTTATCTGGTGTTAGGACACTCTAATAATCAGTTGAGTTTTTCTTTGATATATTTTTTTTATTGTTCTCATTAGGTCTCATATTTCAATTCTATTATGGCGGGAGAAACATCATGGATCAGCCACTACCTTGATGACAAACCAAGGGAGACTGGGAACTTTAATTCATTCTTAGAACTTGATGATGAAGGTGACAAAGAAGTTACTGTTGTTTCTGTGGACGTCATTTTGCCTGATGACTTGTTGGAACGTATCTTAGCCTATCTCCCCATTGCAAACATTTTCAGAGCAGGTTGTGTGAGTAAAAGATGGCATGAGATTGTTACTTCAGAAAGGTTTTTGTGGAACCTTTCTAATGTCCCCCCACAGAAACCTTGGTACTATATGTTCACAAGCTCTGATGATCCGGTTGGTTATTCTTATGACCCCATCCTTCGGAAATGGTACAGCATTGAACTTCCCTGCATTGACACTCCTAATTGGTTCATTGCTTCAGCATGTGGATTAGTTTGCTTCATGGACAATGATAGTAGAAGTAAATTATTTGTGTGCAACCCCATTACTAAAAGCTGCAAGAAGCTTGTGGAGCCGCCAGGTTTGAAATTTTCTGATTACAGTGCCTTAGCAATCTCAGTAAATAGGGCATCACACAGTTATACTGTGGCCATTGTAAAGTCAAGGCAAGTTCCTGAGAACTTTTTTCAGTGGGATATCTCTATTCATTTATACAATTCAGAGAAAGTAACCTGGGTGACTACTTTAACAGAGGTCTTGAAGGGGTGGAGAGGTGGTGATGAGAGTGTGATATGTAATGGAGTGCTCTACTTTTTAGTTTACTCAACTGGAGCCGGTGCACCAGAAAGTCGTCATGCCCTGATTGCATATAATATCTCCTATCGGTCCTCTCATGTTTCCTTGACAAATAACTTCATTCCAGTACCATTTTCTCTAACATGTGGGCGTCTGATGAATATGAAGGAGAAGCTTGTAATGGTAGGAGGAATTGGTAAACATGATCGACCTGATATAATAAAAGGGATTGGTATTTGGGTTCTAAATGATAAGAAGTGGGATGAGATAGCTCGAGTGCCCCACAAGTTTTTCCAAGGCTTTGGAGAGCTTGATGATGTTTTTGCTAGCAGTGGTACAGATGATTTAATATATATACAGAGTTACGGAGCTCCAGCTCTTCTCATATATGACATGAACCTTAAGCAATGGAAATGGTCACAAAAGTGTCCAGTGACGAAAAGATTCCCACTGCAGCTTTTCACTGGATTTTGCTTTGAACCCAGGCTTGAAATTGCTCCATAGTTTGTTCCTTATACTATCAACTGCTGCTATTGGCACCTGTGTCTAAGTTTTCTGTCCCTTTTTCTTTATTGTTCTTTAAGTTTAAATTTAATATGATTTCTGTGTTCCAACAGTTCATTCAAAATGTACTTGCTGATGAAGCTGTTTATTCATGGATACTGAAATATTTTAAATAGCATTTGAAAATATCACAGCTATATTTTTACTGCTTCTCATTCTCTCTAAATGTGCACTTGCTTAAATATGTATCACTGATTCTTCATATTCTGCAAGAAATTTGTAATCTATTATCTGGTTGTCTTCTCGTTGTATTACTGGAAGTGGTAGCTGGACGTTTGCCTGACTGAACTGTTTCTTTGCTTTCTATAAAATCCAGGTTATGTTACAATTACATTGTGGAAGCCCGTAAGTGTTGAATTAAGACAGGCTCTCACCCAAATCAATATACAGGTTGTGAACTGAAATATCATATCCTTTTGCTTAGTCTTATTAGTGTCCGTCAATGCCTTTTGACATTATTTCAGGCTGTTTAGTCTGTCTTAAGAGTGGATCAGGATTGCCTGTTCTTGGTGGCTTGGTGGCCAATAGTAGGGTGTGGAGTGAGGGATAAAAATATTTTTGAAAAAGTTGTAAAATAAAATAAAATTCACGTAAGGAGGGCTGATGGTTTTATGCTTTTGGGTATACGTGTTTGCCACGCGTGAGACGAGTGAACAGTTCTGCATATAACCAAAAGCGTAAAACTAACATTTTCCCGGGTTAGATATCTAAAAGAAAAATAGAAGAAGGAAGTAATTGGGATTGGAGGAAGGATAATTTTAATTTTTTAATTTTTTTAAAGAAATAATTTAATTTTTTTAATTTTTTTAAAGAAATATTTTAATTTTTTAATTTTTTTAAAGAAATAATTTAATTTTTTAATTTTTAAATAAGAAAATTTTATTTTTTTATAATTACAATTAAAATAATTTAATTTTTTATTTATTAATCTTTTTATATGATATAATTGATTGATAATAATTTAAATTTAACTTTTTTATTATAATATAATATAATTATTATATAAAATTTTTAATTAAAAAAATTATAAAATTATTAAATTAAAATTTAAAATTTCATAAAAAATAAATAATTTTATATTAAATAATAAATATTAAAATTTTTATAATAAAAATAAAATTTAAATTATCATTAATTATACATTTCATGTTAAAAAAATTTAATAAGTAATAAATTAAATTATTTTAATTATTTATAAAAAATTAAATTAAATTAATTAAAATTTTAAAAAATTAAATTTATTTTACTTAAAATTTTAAAAATTAAATTAATTTTTTAAAAAAAAATTAAAAATATCCTCCTATCAATTACAATTAGTGTATGCATGTATACAGTACAGCAGTTCGCTGTACGGTCTTTTCATGATATTGAAAGGACTTGATGGAACTTTTTCTAGTGCGCCTAAGACATCTTAACTTTTTATTTATTGGCGAGCCAATGGGCATGCTTTACTAAGATCGCATTGTGTTGTGCGCATGCGTAAGCACGTGTGTCGTCCGTATATGCACTATTTTATTTAAAAATAATATAGGTATATAATTTTATGTATTATATATAAATATAAAAAATTTAAATATATAAAATATATAAAATTTATATATTTAAAAAGACTTATTTTTTTTGACAATAATAATATATTTATAAAAAATGTATATATATTTCATACATTTATATTTTTAGTTTCTATCTCACATAAATTGTGGGCACATTTCATATTGGAAATTGAAAAGGTGAAAACCTGCTCTGTGGGGTTGGTGGAGAAGTAAGGCTCACGTCTGCCTTAGCAAAGGTGGGTTTTCCTTGGTGGAGATGTGACCAATAAAACAGCTTAAACAAATTTCCCTTTCAAAATGGCTGTCACTACCCAACAAAGTCAAGCATTCAAACGGCTTCCCGAAGGGACTTGTGGACTCCAGTGTGGCGGCAATTCCCCCAATTAATAAAATATTTATTATGAATGTGACAGGTTTTTATTATACAAATATAGTATTCACATAAAAATATGTTGATTAATTGAATTTTCCAAAATGTACACTCTATTATGGTAATTATCACAAAGACAATTTGACAAAGTAACATTTTCCATCATCTACAGGCTTTTCCTTTTGCGTTAGAAATTGTCGGTTGGATTGAACAGTTTTTTGAGCAAATCAATTACGATTTAATTGGATCGAGTGCCAAAATTGATTCAAATTGAATCCATAAACGCCAAACTTCGTTATTTTTTCACTTTTTTATTTTTTTATCTCTTTTAAAAATATTCACAAATTCTGATCATATAATTTAATTCTAAACTATTATTAAATTAATGTAATTTTCTTACTCCTACTTAATAAAATTAAGATTCTTATGTTAAATATATTTTATTTATATATAAACAAATAATGTATATATTTACATCTTACTTATTTTTAATTGTTCATATAAAATTTATATATTTTTTCATATATTAAAATTATAAAATATTTAATAACTCATAATATATTTTACATTAAAATAAATTATTTATGTCCAAAATATTTATAGATCTTTATTATTTAATGAAAGTTTGTGTAAATTTTAAAATAAAAGTGAAATTTGTGTAATAATAACAAAACATACAGAATGTAAGAAAGTAATTTGCTCTATTCTTTTAGGTGCCTATATGATATAAAGCACTTTTGATTAGTAGTCAACGATTGTTGGTTGAGCTGGGTTGGGTTAAAGTACAAATATCTCAAACCATTTGAAATTAGTTTTTTATTGGGTTAATCTAACTTTAGTTAATATAATCTTTTAAATTGAGATTTTTAAATTTAAATAATTTAATTTTATTTGAATGAGTTGACTTGAGTTAATATAGGTTGGAATTTATTATTGGCGGTTGGTTGTGATATGGGAAAAGGTTCAAGCTAAATTTTGTGACAGTCAAATTTAATTAATTAAAATTAATATTTGATTATTTATTATATTAAAAAGTATAAAGATAAATTAAGTAATCCATAATAATGATTTTGATATTATATAAAAAATATTTTAAAAAGATAATAATTACAAACAAAATATAAATTAGTATGTTTTTTTTAATAAAGTGAGAAAAAAAATTACTTTTGATGTATTCTAAATAAGTATATAAGAATCTTTAGACAAAATTATTCAACTAATTTAATAGAGGTGTGAATTAACCTTAATAGCACATGTAAGAATTGTTTAGACCCATGAAACAAGATGTTGTTCCTCATTTTTTGTACATACAAGTATAAATATATATATATATATATATGTTTAAGTTGTCACAGTAACCTAACATTTGAAAAATTCAAATCCAATTTTAACCAATTTAACTTATTTAAAATTAAACATATACATTTCATTTATTTTGTCTCGACTCAACTTAACTCAAAGCTAACTTTTTCACCATTTGAACTGAGTTTAACTAGTTCAACTAATTTTTTACCCACCTCTACTTTTGATAGAGAATGAATTAAACACCAATTATACTATATGATAGCATGGAGGAATTAGATCCACTATATCAAAACATACTTAATTATTAACTAACCCATGATGATCGGTTGAATTAATCAAGTTAATATCAACAAATGGCGTTGGCAGCAGGAGGATGCGCAATTTATTTTCAAAGTTAATCTTCTGATTCCATCTCACTGGCCATTGGAGACTTAGATTTTCTAAAGTAATGAATGAATTTTATATAATAAAATATAAATAAATAATTATTAATTAAAAAATTAATAATAAAAATTATTATAACATATAAAAAATAAATAACAATTTATGAATTTAACATAATCTCTATTGATAATTTTTTAATCAATTGTTACTGATTGCTATTTATTCTATTAAAAGTATCTTTTATTTTAAAAAATCTTAATCTTGATAAAGATCATTATAAGTCTTAAAAATTATTATATATAGATGGATTATCAAACTTATATAAAATAATTTTATAATTGTTTGGTTAATGAATATTATAGTTTTATGTATAAAATTTAATTAATTTAATAATTTAAATTATATTTCAATAAAAATATAATAAATTTTTATTTATAAAAATAGAAGAATAGGCGATTGCTACGGAAGTGGTAACCGACTTATACAGTTTAATATGACTTTTAAGCCCTTCATTCTCTACATCCAGTCGAAGGGTAAATTCGTCAAAAGGGCCAAATAACGGGCTTGGTTAATGAAATAATTTTATAATTGTTTGGTTAATGAATATTATAGTTTTATGTATAAAATTTAATTAATTTAATAATTTAAATTATATTTCAATAAAAATATAATAAATTTTTATTTATAAAAATAGAAGAATAGGCGATTGCTACGGAAGTGGTAACCGACTTATACAGTTTAATATGACTTTTAAGCCCTTCATTCTCTACATCCAGTCGAAGGGTAAATTCGTCAAAAGGGCCAAATAACGGGCTTGGGCCATTTTATGTTTCTCCGAACCCAAACAAGTCCAAAATTAATGTAACAAAAAGAAAAACACACGGAAACAGCTGATCGAGATTTCTTAATTTTTTTTTATTGTGTAATTTTAGTAATATTTTTATTTTTTAACTTACAGTATAAATTTTACTATTAAATAAAAAAAATCAAAATTACAAGACAAAAAAGTAGAGGACCCAAATTCGGAAAACAGCAGAGTCTCACAAAGTCGTAACGCATTCTGGCGCGACAATTGCATGTGGCAGCATTCTGGTCTCAAGCCTCAAAACTATGCAACAAAATTTATAAACCTCAACTGCAAGAATTGGACAACGTAATTTGAATAGGAACCAGACTTTGGTTTTCTTTAGAGTCCTGCCCGGAGTTCTTGCAGGTCTAGGGAACAGCTTTTGACAATGTTTCTCTTTCTGCAAAATGAATGTTCCTCCTGATTTTGTTTGTTCTTTTTGGACATCCATTTTGGAAAACAGCTTTTCCTACGAAAACCTCAACAAACACAGGGATAGCTGTAGGATCTAGAGGAGACCTCATTGCTGTCAGTATAATTAATGTTGGGAATGATTATTCCATTGTCATTCCGATTCCCAGTCTATGAAAAATCATTGTGTCTAACCAAACACCAGAGCACATCATCCTGTTCGTGGTTCTTGTCATACTTGCTAGCTGTGTGATGATTTACTGTCTTTTTTACAGGAAATGGAATAAACATTAGATACTGCCTTTCACTACATTTGCTGTAGTTTTTGTTCTGTTTGTCTCAGGTTTCATACAGGAAATCAGCATTTTTCTTGAGGTCTTATAGGTTGGTTATTGGTTTTTTTGTAAGCTTTGTGAAGTCGTAGTGCGGGGCCTGCAGGCTGTGATTGTCTATTTTATAGAATGAATTTTTATCCCTCCAAAAATAATTTCCTTCTTGTAATGTTTCTTAAGTAATTTCTTTCCCTTTTGTCCGATTAATTCCTCATGCAATGGATCCCATTGATTGCAGGCAAATCAAATTTGATTGAGAGTCTTGGAGGCTGACGGCATCATGGATTATTTTTTTGCTTAGTATACACATGGAGGGACAAGGATTGGATCTCCTGCGGTTGGGAATTTCCGATTTTGGTAACTTTAATCAAATTTTACAGATTAAAGAGTAATTTCTAATTATAGGTCTTATTATTTTCTCTCACTTACTTTATAACTCTTTTAAAACTGTCCTTCTCACTCCTATGGGAGATCGGGTCAACATGAAGGTTATTAAACAGATGATAATTGAAAAACACCGCCATTCCAAGTGGAAGATAATAGAAAAGCACCAGCATTCCCCACTGCCAGAACACCTTACCCCTTGTGATCTTGTCTAGCCGCTGCATCACAGAGCACTCAGTTTGGATGGTCATCATGTTAAAACTACTAACCATATATAGCAGTAGGATTGCTGCAGGCCTCTAGATAGTTCTTGATCGAAATCCATCCACTAACCTGCCATCAGGGAACCAAAATATAATGACATAGAAATGTCTCATTTCCATCACCATTTTCAGTTATTCCAAAAACTCTTGGCTTCCTCCTCCCTCAAATTCAGCATTATCTCCAACTCCAGGAGCAATCTTGGGGTATGCTTATGCAGTAAATAAACAGCAGCCCCCTTGAACCTAGGTCTCATAACCCCCTCTTTGATCTGCTTCTAAGTCCTAACTGTTCAAGGCATCCCTATGCATAAAACACATTGGGCCCAAGCAGAATTATTTTATCTGTTTGAAGACCCGGCAGAAAGATGTTGCAACCAGGGTTCTGAATATATTTACATCATAACAGAATCATTACATATGTTGGATGCGAATATGGGAATGTTTTTTGTGTCAGTTAAAATCAAGGTTTGGTCTTAGGACCACAATCAATATAGGAAGTGGTCCAGTTCAGTTTTATACAGTTTTTGTGGTCCTCACATGAAAATTACTAAGGAGTTAATAGGTTGGAAGTTTCTAACAAAGCAATTAGAAGCACCAAGGGAATATATAGCAAGCAGGGTTGGTGGCGAGTAATTGTTTAATTAACCAATTTTATCATTATGAGACTGAGGATATATAGATTGCCATTGTAGTTGATTGGAAGACACAAAAGATGATAGATTGCCATTATAGTTGATTGGAAGACACAAAAGATGAAAGGTGGTACATGGTCTGGGTCTACCCACCAAGGTACAAAACTCCTCAATGAATAGGACTCCTGTCCATGCATCATGAACCTTTTAAGAATGTTGTGAACTTTTTTTTTTTTTTTTTGGTACAGAGAATGTTGTGAACTTGCCATGCCTCTCTAGCTTTAAATAATTTGCGAAAACCAAGGACCAAGTGTTCAAACTATGTAAAAGGCTGTCCAAGTTCCATTTTCCCCCAAAAAAAAAATATATTATTCAGCCATGTTGAACACTCTTGATTTTTTTTCTTTCACTCTGAAAAACAACTACCAATAACTAAATCACTAGACAAGCTTCATATGGGGGTTTCTAGACGTTTACATCTCTTGGTCTTAGTGATTTTAGATAAAATTTAACAAATTAAGAGTAGTCTCTATTTATAAATTTATTTATTTTTAATAATTATTTAATTTATTGAAGTTTATTTTTGTCTCTCTTTTATTACAGCATTACCATCTTTATCTCTATAAGACTCTTTTAAATTTAAATCTCTTATACTTTATGTTATTTAGTTGCCAACATTGAATTAGGCCACCAATATTCAGGTCACATAATAAAAAATAATCTATTTTTCTTATTTTTTTCTAGGAAAAGAATCTATTTTTCTAAGAAAAGTAATGCTTCTAGATAACATTAAAATGTATATTTTTATCCGAGTACAACAGATTCCATTCACTTTCGCTTTTGGTTAATATTAAATACAAATAATAATGAGCCATCTATGGGTAGTTATACATAAGTTGGCACCGTTTAAATGAGCGATGAAAAGATTAAATGAAGATGCCTAGTTTTCAAAGACTACAGTGCTTCCTTGGAAATTATGCATTTTCTCTTCATTATAATATATAAGCTATGCTAGCTAGAATACAAACACTAACAAAAAAGACTGCAGTTTCTAATCATTTACAAAGTGACATTTTATGGCATGATTCATGAGAGAGATGGACCACGAACTACAGTTGGTTCTTGAAGATCAAAATGGACCACATCATAAAGTTTTAGACCTCAAAAAACGCGAGAAAAAAAAATGTTTTAGCCCTCATTTGGGGACCCTGTGTGTTGAACTTGCTTAATCTCCAATCTGATGCAGTGATAACTGATAGAAGGGACAAGATCCTAAAAATCCAAAGATTAATCCCCCCTGATGGCTTAATTTTTTTAATCAAAGTTTATGGATTAAGTTACAAAATTATAAAAAAATTTGATATAATCTTTATAATTTAGAAAAAAAATTGGTGGATTTGATAATACAATCCTTTTATTTTCATAAGTTAAATTTTATAAAAATTTTATTTAAAAAAATAAAAATCATTAAATTTATTAAATTTCACAATATAAATTATGAAACTTAATAAATCTAATATCTTTCATTGAATATTTATAAAAATTCTGCAAATTCAATTTAATGAATTCAACTTTTTCCTTCATATAACTAATGTCTGTTATGCCATTCTATAAGCACTCACATGCTTAAAAGTTAAAAGGGTGAATGTCCCTTTAATTCTCCCAAAGTGTGATACTTTGCTATAATTACATGCATAATAAATTCTTGAACAAATTCAATGCTTCCAAATTCATAGGATCCATATCTTAGTGTAGACCGCTAGCCTAGCATGAAAGATATATAGCAAAATGACAAAGTCAAAATTACATAACCTAACTTTTGGAAATTTTCCTTTTTCTCCTTTCCCTTGGCCTCCTCTTTTTGTTTCCTAGCTGCTGGAGGGACAAGTTGAATTGAAACCAATAATAATTGTAAGAGGATTGTACTATTCACTTATGACTTATGCGTATAACTGTTCATCAAAGTGGAAAATAATGAAAGATTGCAACGAAGATTGGTTGTATAACTTATATTACCTTTAATTGAATGAGAAGATAAGAAAAAAGTAGACTACGTTTATAATTTATTACATTTTATTTTTGCTTGAGTTCTTGATTTAATTTTAAATATTTTAATCTCATTAAAAAATGGCAAGTTTAGACGTGACATAATGACTCAAACCTAACTAAACATTAAACAATAAGATTGACCTAATATAAACTTGTTTAATCCAAACATAACAAACTATTACTTTTTTTTTTTTTTGGTTAAACAGCATGACTATTTTCTAAAATAAATCAATATTTGGTCAATTACATGCTCTAGCAAAGCACATATTTCATAAATAGAACTAATACTATCTTGTTTTTATGAGAAAATTGTCACATGTGAAATGAAAATGGCATCTAAGAATAATTGCAGTATTGCACATTTGCAAAATCACATTATTATTTGTGAGACATATTTGAATTTTTGTGTCTGTGGAGAATAAAGGTTAATAGATTAATTCCATTTCGCATTTAAAAAAACTGTAACTCAAAATATAGAGTACAGTTATTATTAATTTCTTTCCATTTTTATATCAAATATATTTTATTTTTTTTTATAACATTGTTGCCAATTTTACTTTAGTTTTTTTTTTTAATTTTTTTGAAGGATATAGAAAATGAGGAATTCATTTTTACCAATTGTGATTGAAATATATAAAGATAAAAACTTTTTTTAGAATAAATTTAAAAAGTGAAAAATAATAATTCAGTATATATAATAAAAATCAAATGTAAAATACTTCTTCTTCTTATTATTTTTTTGGGGATGACATCGCATTATTTAAGTGACAAATCAAGATATCGTTTTACGAGGGGACAAGGATGACACAATTACGATGTTAGGATATGGACCCCAATTACAGACACGGTGGCCCCAATTACTGTGGACCCAACTCTGCAGGAAGTGCTGAGGTGGCTACGTCTTTGGGGACAAGCAGATGACTTGCAATTACCCCCACTGAAGTAACCTCTCCATGGAGCTTGAACCCATAAACATGTCAGGATGTTACTCCAATCAAATTTTTAAAAGGAAGAGAGAAAAAAAAATGATGAAGTTTGGAATTTGAACTTTGAGGGAGGGAGAGAGAAAGAGATGGAAAGAACAGAGAAAGGTGTGGAGAGAGAAAACAAATGGGAAGGATTAATGGTGGAAAAGTTGAAACGAGGGGTTTTGGTGGGAAAAAGAGGAGGCCCTTGTACTCCACCACCCTCATGGAGACTTGAGTTTAGTAATAACAAAAACCCCGTTCTGGAATTCCTCAACTTTCCCACCACATCAGTCTCTGCCAGAAAGCTCTGTGCCAACCTCTGGCAAATTCAGCCCCACCAACGGGCCCCACTTCCTAAGATGAGCAAGGTTGGAACCAGGCTCCGCCGTCGCCGCCGACACCTCCATCACCGTACGGATCCAGCTTTTGAGCTTCCCAAACAATTGGCTGACCCTCCAGATAGTCCCTCTGACCAGGTCTAATCTCAACTTCTGTTCTGTACTATGCTTGCGTTTTTCTTAAATTCTCTTGCCGCTTCATGTTTCTGTCCTCCATGGAGTACTAATAATGGCTTTTCCTCAACCCCATTTGTTTTATTTCGTTTAAAATTTACTTCTCTGCAAATTCAAATGGAGTCTACAGCTCTCTGGAGTTTTTCTGCTAGTCTCTTGAAATTTGGGGCCATTTGAGTGTGATTATCCATAAATGGTTCTCCATGCGAAAGATTTTGCTCTGTTGGGATCTCATTTGGCAGGTAGGGCCTCCCAGCTGTTCCACTTTCAATCCGTTCCGTCCCATGGATGTACATGCCCTTTAACCTTTGCCGAACTCCCCAGTCCCCGCCTTGCTGAATTATCCTCATCTATATTCCTTTCTTATGCCATTAATTGGAAATTGCGCTTTAAGTTGAGAAGTTGGTAACCTGGGTCAAGTTTCTGTATTTTAAGCGGGTGATTAGGTTTGTATCACTTAACCTAATTTCAGCCTTATGCGGTTGACCTGGTCTTTGTTTTCTATATATGGGATTTGTGATTAGAGTTCAACATTCTTTATATCCCCTTACCTGTTTTTCATCTTTGATAGTTGTTTTCTTTACTTCAGTTTACATTTTGTCAAGCGTACTTGTTGCAAGTGACATGCTGATTAAATGTTTGAGTTCCTATCAATTTTCTCATCTATGATTGCTTCCGTATACTCCTATGTGCTTTGTTCAGGGATATCTAATAAGATATTCTCTTCAGTAGATATTCCTTTTCTAAAGATTATCTCATATTATTTGGCGTTCGCAATCTTGAAATCAGGCTAGGATAGGTTGTAATCTGGTAAGGAGCTTCTTATGAAGACGGGTGACCTATTGTCTCACGTAATTGCACCTCTTGTAATTTTATTTACAAAGAAACTTATTTTACTGGTACTTGATTCATTGAGCACCTTCCTACACTTGTAATTGGCGTTGCTTCCTATGAGTTAATAATGTAATTCCATAGACAGTGAGATTGCCTTTGGAAATGAAGCTTAATGGGCGATGTTTGGTACACACATATCCCCTTCTAGTCATCCAACATTTCTAGTTGTTTTGATTGCCTGAGAAGCATCTTTGGCATGCTTGCATGAGATAACCCCAAGCACCTCACATGTCAGCAATATGACTGCTTACCAAACATGTAGTAATCTCACATTCCCACATAAGAAGCATGATAAATTTTAAATGGACTGCCAATTACCCAAATATGAGACATGCCTGGGAGTGTAAGGTGGTTTTCTACGGTAATACCAAAGCTGAGGATCTTGAATATCCATGCATCATATACCTTGGCATCTTATACTATCGATTCCAAGATACCTGGGATTCTAAGATACCAGTGTACCAAACACCTCTGTTATTTCATTTAGCCACACAAGATTTTTTTTTTTTTTTTTGTAATATGTGCATTACATTTTGATCATTGGAATGACAAGCATTAGTATTGATGAAATACTGAGAAAGTAGAGCTTTTTATGTACTTGAATTTCTGATGCAAACATTCTGTTGGCACTTGGCAGCATTTTGGATACAGTTGTTATGAAGAATTATCTCTAGCCTGTGTCTTTTTCTCTATCATGATACTTTTATATGTTTTCTATTGAAATAGTGGTTACTCTGCATCATTGCAGCCAGCAGCTGCCAGTAGCTTGAGAAGACATGTTGCAGTGCCAATTGTTCAGCACCATGATTTAGTTGAAAAGAACGGCTGTGTTATACAACCTGTGTCCCCTGCAAGTTGCAGTAGCTCAACGGAAGTAAGCAGATATTCTTCCTTCTAAATCTTGAGCAGTTCTGTGTTACAATCCCATGCTCCACATGGATTTTAATTTTTTGGCTATTTATAAAATGAGTCCAGTAATTTTTAGTGTTAACAAATTACTATCTAAAATGAAAGTTCAAATAGAGCACAAACTTTAGACTAATGTTTTCTTCATTGTTTCCTGTCAGTAATGACCATAATTGGTTTCTCCTTTGTTTCTTTTAAATTCTATAATTAATCTTTTCTTGTTTAATTGATTAGTGGACTACATCTGTTGCTGGAAACACACATCTTAGGTTTAATGTGCAGAATAATTTGCCTGAGTAGAAATTATAAAATTTTGTATTATTTTAGTTGAAATACAAAATGGTGCTTCATATAACTGAAAACACATGCTTAATGCAGTTATGCAAACACAAAAATATTAAGGACTAGTTGAGGGAAATTTTGTATCGCTGAAATGCTTTTTTTGAACCTATGATTCTTAGAAAAGTTAATGTATTGGGATACTTAGTCTAAACATTTTAGTCTTTAGGTCATTATGCTTTTGAACATGCTTTCTTCAATTTTACAAGATTGATAGGGGGGCATTCTTTTAGAATTTGGTTTCGTTTTTTGAAATCCATTATATGATAAATTTGTACTGAAGATCACTTTTAACAATCCCTAGTTTAACTTTAACCAGAGACTTAAAATCATTTTGTTGATGATTTCTTTTTTGTTCTTTTTTTTTTATTAAGGCATTGAAATTGATATGAGGAATTGCCTTACCCAAATATAAGTCGTGATGGATTGATTTTCATGAGCAACCCTTCTGTGGCATTTTTAGAGCATCTCTCAAAACAGTCTGTAAACCAGAATTTTTAGAAGGTTATTTCACCTTTTATCACCTGATAAAAAGATGCAGATGCTTTTTGCTTAAAACAGGTGGCACCTTATAATCGTGCAATTACTCCCACAAGTTCCTTGGAGTTCAAAGGTAGGATGCAAAAGTCAACTCACAACCTTAAAACGTCCACAGAGTTACTCAAGGTACTCAACCATATCTGGAGTCTTGAAGAGCAGCATGCATCAAGCGTTTCGGTATTGAAATCCCTGAAAATGGAACTAAATCGTTCTCGGACATGGGTTAAGGAGTTAATACGAGAGAAGCAAATGAACAGACAGGAAATGGAGGACCTAGTAAAGCAAATGCAAGAGGAGAAGCTTGTTAGAAAGAGCAAAGAACATGATAGAATTAAAGCTGCAGTTCAGTCAGTCAAGGAAGAGTTAGAAGATGAGAGGAGGTTGAGAAGGCATTCAGAAAGCTTGCATCGGAGGCTGGCCCGGGAGCTTTCAAAAGTCAAATCTTCATTCTCTGGTTCTTTGAGAGAGCTTGAAAGAGAGACCAAAGCACGGATGCTGTTGGAGAATTTGTGTGATGAGTTTGCCAAGGGTATAAGAGACTATGAACAAGAGGTACGCACTTTCAGGCAGAAATCTGAGAAGGCTCAGGTTGGTGAGGAAAGCCTTGATAGGCTGATACTTCATATTTCAGAAGCCTGGCTTGATGAGCGCATGCAAATGAAGCTAGCCAAAGCTAGCAATGATCTCCTAGAGAGAAATTCAATTGTTGACAAGTTAGGTTTTTATATTGAAACGTTTCTTCACACAAAACAGGCTGTTGATTTGAAAAAATATGGTAATTCCTCCCCAATGGAGCTCAAGGAAATTTACCCTTGTCGGCATTCATTGGATTCCTTTCCACTGAAGGAGGCTGTAGGTTTGCACCTCATCGGGCTGAGAAAGATTCTGTAGATGTGAAGTTTTTTGAGCATAAGAGGACTAGTGATGAGGGGCCTTGCAAAGTTATCTCCCGACAGCAAAGTAATGATACTGTCAATGTTCATCAAGAAAAGGGAAGCCAAACCTCAATTCAGAAACAAGTTCAGTCAAAGGAAATCACTGAAGAGAGTCATTTGCAAGAAAACTTGGACCGGAACATGTCGTGTGATGGTAATGATAGTTGGTTTGTGGAGAAAAAATTATCAATTGGAATGGAAGGAGACAACGCAGCTCTATCAAATGACCTTGAGGTATCAACCATCTGTGAGGCAACAGAAGGTCCACAAGAAAGTGATAAGCCCTCGGCCCAGAGAATGAAGTCCAGTCGCAGGCCTGATAACCTAGTTGGAAACAGTTCCCTGTCATCTGAAGGTGAGAAGGTTTATCCTGAAAGTATTTGCAGGGAAGGTTCTTGTGTTCAGTCTGCAGTAACGGGCAATGCTGGTCCAGTAAAACAGTGGAAATTAAATCTGACTATCCCAGATTTTGACAAGTCTGAGCCTTCATCCAAATTACCTAAGGGAGTAAAGGAAAACACATTGTTGGCAAAACTACTTGAAGCAAGGTTAGAGGAACAAAAAGCTCGCTCCAAAGCCCGCAAAAGCTCTTGCAGAACAACCAGAGACGCTTCTGATGAGTGAATTGGAATGTGAATTGTGCAGTGGTTATCCAACTGGGATCTTTATCAAGGTTATAAAATAGAATCTCTAGTTTTACAGTTTACTTTTTGTGAACGGGATTCTGACTGCTATATATATATATAAGGTTAGATTGGTAGAGATGAAAAGAGAGCCATGTCAATAATATGTAATAGATTTTGTTAAGTTCTACTGCTGTTAAGTTCTACTGCCAAGCTGCTGCAGAAAATTGCTCTGAATTGTGTTTTTCCATAAGCCCAACCGTTCAGACTTCCGCAGTTACAATGTTTTGGATATCATAATTTGTGGCTTTCAATTTACCTCGCTTCCCAAAGTTTTGTAACGAATTCTTTTGACTGGTTGAGATGAAGGCATTTGTCATCTTACCGTATTTCCTTATTCAGCACAACACATGGGCTATTTTTGAGAAGGAAATTAATACTAAAAACAAAAACCAAAAGAAAAGGCACTAGCAGCCCAACTTCAGTGCAAATAAAGGAGTAGCAATAGGACTAGTTTTGGCTATGATACAACACTTCAGAAATATATGTAAATATTTTAAATTTTATATTACTATGTTCCTAGTGTCTTGTGTAAGTGTCGGTGTTTGTTAGGTAATTAAGTAATCTATTATTTTTATAATTTTATTTTACTGAATTTTTATAATATATAATTTAAATTTAAAATTTATTAAATTTTATAAACTAAATTATAATATCTAATACATTTAATAATTCACACTATTAAATATAAGGTTTTTTTGTAAAATAAGAATTATAAAAAGTTTTTGTTAATTGATATAAATAAGATTAAATCTTATAAAATTACATGAAATTTAACTATCAATATATAAAAAAAAGGAAAAAGACAAATTACTCAAGATTTATGCTGCAATTTTCACTTGCCTAATTTTAAGGTGAACTTGTTTATACTTTTTGCTCTTGGCTATAACAATAAATAAAAGTTTTATTTTATTAAGTAAAATCAATTACATAAATTAAATAATAAAATTATATTTTATCAAAAAGTTAAATTTTTAAAAATATCATTTAACAAAATCTTCTTTAAAATCTTTCAAAGTATCATCTTCACACTTTATCTATTTTTTTTATTAAATTCAAAATTATTTAATCACCTTTTCTCATGACACTTTTAACCATTTTTTTTGTATATGTACAAACAACTTTAACCAAATTTTTGTCATTTTTTTAAATAGACACAATACCAACTTTCTTTTAAATATAATTATTCTAAATTTAATCTCTTTTTTATATATCCATTTATCCATATAAATATTTTCTTCCTTTCTTACTTGCCACTAACTTTCCTAAATACCCTTCCTAAGCAAACCCAAATTACAAGCTCTTATAATTTAACGGATCAATAACATTGTTGCCTTTAAATAAGAAAATTTCTAATGTTATGTTCTCTGTTCGTGCTGAAATAATTGTTTTTGAATGAAAGAAAATTGAGATAAAATATGAAAATTTATTAAGTTATTATATAGAATTAATATATATATATATATTTATTATTATTACTCCTTTAAATATACCAACTTACCTCAATCCATTTTATAGGTCAAGATGAATGGGTTAGCCTATAAACGGGTAATAAAAATGCTTATCCTACCCACTTTATAGATGAGTCCGCACTGATGAATCCGGCTTGATACCTAGCTAGTTACAAGGAACACAACTTCAGATTTTCCAAAGAAATCATAATTTTTCTTTTTGTGGAGTGGTAGGCCCTTCAATGTCATTTAAAACTCTAAAGTTGACACTAATCCAAGTTGGTTCCTCCACCATGGGAGAACTAGCAGAGATGCATTCGCCAATTGGCTGGGAAAAAGCACTTCCATGCAAATAGGATTTGGCTTTGGCGACATTAAATTATATTATTTATTTACTGCATTTAAAGCAATATCCTCCATCCATCTGCGGTTTCTATGTTTCAGTAATCTCAACATGTTCGTTCCAATGACAATAATAGAAACATTTGAGTGCTTTTAATCGACTTTGAGAAACAAGACAAGGGGCCAAATTTCCCCTTGAATTTATAGTTACTTGCAAGTCACTGCTCTTCAGAATTTAACAAGATTTGTGTGAAGCTTATTGTATTTATCGGATAATAACCATATATTTTATTATGAAATAACTAACTACTATTTATTTTAGGAATACAAAAATATTAATTTCTGTTAACTATCATGATTGCTACTATATGTGCAAGAAAAATATACTATTATTTTTATTTTTTGCCATAATGACCCATTATTTAAATTGATAATTCTTGATATCTAAGATTTTTTTTAAAAGAATATATTAATTTCTCGGTGCAGGAAAACTTTCATAGAAAAATTATTTTATTTTAAAGTCTCTGCACTCTTACTCCATTTGGACAAAATGAGTTTATTGGCAGGTTGCAATGACAAAGAAAGAGAAGCTTTACTGACAAGGACATCTGAAAGAGGATGCCACATAATTAAGTAAAATGGCAATTATAGTAGGGACTAGGGAGGAAAGCAGGAAGCATGAGAGAGAAAGAAAGAGTAAGCTTTTAAATCCTCATATAAGGGTACGAGTTTTCAAATGGAGGAAAGTTTTTTTATTTTTTTTATTTTTATAAAAGGAGTAATTTAATTTTTTAATTATTAAATATGATGATTTAATTTTTTATAAATATAATTAAAAAAATTTAATTAATTAAATTTTTTTAATATAGTATAATTTAATTATAATATTTTTAGTTTTATTTTTTTATTATTTTATAAATTTATCTCTTAATTAAAAAATTATTAATATATATACAATTAAATTTTAAGTATGACAAAAAAAATTCATAATTGATGAAATTTGTTGAAATTCTAAGAGCAAAAGTGAGTCTAAATCATTATTGTTTGAGTAACATCATGTTGAAGGAAAAAAATTGATGCGTGAGAGAGTAAATAATTTTAATTATATTTATGAAGAGATTAATTTATTTTAATTATAAATATAAAATAATTAAATTATTTTAATTATAATTATAAAAAATTAAATTATTTAATTTAAAAATTATGATATTAAATTATTTTTAAAAAAATAAAAAAAATTCTTGCTTTATTGTTAAATTACCTAATTTAGTTAATAAAATTAAATAAACAAAGTTTAAAAAAAAAGGAAGAGATGGTGACGACGGCAGTCAAATAACCCAACTGTTACTAGTGTTTATAAGATTTGATAAATCAGATCAATTTAAAAATCCATAAGACTAAAATAATCCTGTGCGATACACTTTATGATGATCTCATGTGGCTTATCTGTCCCACAATCAATCCATTTTTAATATAATTAATATATAAATTGAATGGTTGATGATGTATATGCTTAGGTATCGAAGCAGTGATAAAATATGCGGTTGTTGCTCCCAGATTTAACCGCACTAATCCATTGTAGTGCACCACTAAGTAAAGGCATTTATACTTCATTTTTTGTCTTAATCCGAAGATCGTCATCATTCTATCCATTTTTAAACAAAATACATAATAAAATTAATTTTTCCCTACTCAAGAACTTTAAATGAAATTTAATTATGTCATTTAATTTATATAATTAATTTTATTTAATAAAATAAAATAAAATTTTATTTATTATCATTGTGATAAATATTAAAAATACTTTATGGTCAAAATTTGTTATTTTATATTTTTAGAATGTTAGATTTCTTTGTAAAATATAAGATATGTAAAACTACCAACTCTCACTCCCAATCTTGGTGCAGACATTAACAGGTAGCTAGTATATTGTATTCAGGTGTATGTACCAAAGGAATTTTTTTCCTAACAAGATGCATTTTCTCATACTAAATATAAAAAATATATACATGCATTAAAAGTATTTATATTATTGAAAATTTTTTAATCTCACAAGTTAAACTATAAACTATGAAACATATAATAAATTTAACATTTTATATTAAATTTTGTGAGATATTATCAATTTTTTTCTTTCATGCGTGGAAACCCTTAAGGATGTGATATTATGTGTTAATATTTTTAATAATGTGGTGGTATCTTTTATTATTTTAGGATTTTTTATTTTTAAAATCTTAAATTCGAATTTAAAATTTTATTTAAATACTTACCAGTTATCAGTTCCATGCTTAAAATAAAAGCATATCTCATGGGAATATACCACTACAAATTATGCCAAGAAAACCTCCAACATTAAATATCAGGAAAAGAAAAAGTTATCACAACACCAAACAAGCCCATCAGTGGCTAATTGATTCAAGCAAGGTTTTAAAAACCACGTAATCCCAATGGTCAAAAATCAAGTACAGTAATTAACCTTTTATTTCCTCTTTGGTGTAAACGTAGACCTTGATTGGGATTTGGATGACAGTACTTCCACTTTGTACGTATTAATAGAGAATAAAACAAATTCAGATTTTAAGTAAACCAAGCACCCACATTATCTACAAGCAACCTCGAATTAATAATGTTCACTTTGTTGATTTTTTTCATTTATTATCTCTCTTTTACACACACATATACATACAAACATATATATATATATATATATATATTTGTGACCAAAAAAAAAAATAAGCAACTTAACATATATATATAAGATTTTAAATTTAAATTTAAAATTTTTTAAAAAAATTTTAAACTATAAGTATTATTATACTATTAAAAATATCGAATCACTTACTTATGATATCATACTTTATGAGAGTCAAATCAAAATTAAGTTAGTATTAATTATAAATTTATAGATGCAAGATTATATATTATATTAATGAGAATAATAAGACAACAACTAATACATTGGTGCACCAACCTTGGGCATCAAGATCCTATTTTGAGATTTGCTAATAAATTTATCAAATGCTTCATATTCAACGGCCAGGATTTCATCAAGGTTCAGTGCCTTGGCCTATATAAACTCAGCTTTCGAGTTTCTCAGGCCATACCAGGGCAGCCCTCTCTCATCTTTATTAGACATAACATTCTTCTTGCATGGTTAGTTTTTGACTGCTCATGCATTGGGTTTTGGGTGTTAATCCCAAGTTGGGGCTCTCGTCACTCCAAGTCTGAAAGGAGGTGAAGGTAAACCTCCGCTGCTAGTTCATGGATACCTCTACCTTCGCAACAGTATAAGTGGTTTGCGTAGGTCAAGGGTTTGCATGAATTGGGAGATGGGGTTTCCCTGATCTTTTTGGTGTTGGAGTGAAGGGAGCTCCAAATAGGCTTTCTTAACTAAACCCTATCCTAAAATATTGACACTATGTTCATTGTGGATAAAGTTATGTATAGCTCCAATTATCTACGCCCTTTTTCTGTTGATTGGCTCGTTTTATATGTTTTTTTAATTTTTATTTTAGTTATTTTATTTTTACATTTTTATTTTCATATAATTCTCATTTTATAAAATTTTATGAATTGAAATATTTAACTCAATAAATTTAAGTTACACACCAAAATATAAGTATTTCATTCTCTCACGTAGTGTAAAAATTGCTAATTTTCTCTTTTCATTTTGATACCAACTTATAATGTATTATTGGTTGAACAAATAATTGGTTATTGTTTGTAACATATAGGAAGTTTTTACAACTAATCATCCAAATAACTTAAACTATTAAGATTATGTTCATGAATAAGTTTCTACTCAACAAGTATCAAACTCTTGAACTATTTTATTATATAAAGGCTCTAATACGATGTTTAAACATATAATTATTTTAAAAATTTAAATTATTAGATATAAATTTGTAAATATATTTTATCTCTAGCAAAGAAAGAGTGAGGTTTGAATCTTTTTTGTTTTGATTATAATATATTATAATCGATATCTTCATCTTTAATTATACTGTTGATCACCCCTTCAAAAAAAAAAATTATGCTGTTGATCACAGGAATCAGGTGCAAGATCAATGCGATGAAATACTAAGAACAGTTCGAAGAAAAATATGCGAAGAGAAAGCTTGAATCCTCAACCAAAAGCGAATGAAGGAAAAGCAAATAGACGACGAAGCAAAGTTAGAGGAACCGAAAACCTACTTTAAATAAATTAAAAAAAGAAATAGCTAGCCAAAATTTTTTGTAGCATTAATTCTGAAGGAAGAAATGATGGATGTATACAGTTGCCTCCATCGAGAAAATTTTTGAAGTCAAGAAAATAAAATATGAGAGCGTGAGAGAATGCATAAAGTGTGTAAAGAATTTTTATATGTAAATATCAGTGTTCTTTTGAAATTTCTTGAAAGAGAACATTTAGATGAGTGGATATGATCTTAAACGCGTGACAAATTTTGGATTTTTATGTTTGAACTTTGTTAAACTAGAGCTCTCTTTGCCTGTCTTCGAGTTTGAGTACAACTAGGTTTATGTGACATAAATTTCCATTATGCCATGATCCCTTCTTAAAAGGTTTTTCACTTGTTGATTTTATATATGTTCATACTATAACTAAGTAGTGCTTCGAAAAATTTAAGTTTAAGAGATTTATAATCATACAAATTTGCATCAAATGAAAACCAATCTTAAAACTGTTTAACCTTTTTCAAACAACTCAACATCATCTGTTCACATCAACAAGGAGAAAGTTACCCAAGTTGCCGAGGGGAAAGCAAGCGCCACCGTATTTGAATAAAGTTCCAAGCACTAAAAATGGGAACATGGGCCACCCCCTTGGCATATCCAGAACATACAGCTTTTTCCTTCCCAATAATATGACCCCACTTTGCACCGATTTAACTCAAACCTAGCTACTGGCTTTCTCTGCCTTGTTCTTCTCATCTTCACTCCTTCTGATTCTTGGTCGGTTGAACTTGGCACTCATCCATTGGCTGTCACCATATCGAATCTCGGCCATTAATGGCACCGTCACTCATCTCCTGGATAATCTCGAAGTGTCTCCCCCATAAAGCGAAATTTCTATAATCCATCCAAGAAAAGCTGAACAGCCCACTTGCTCTTCCATGACCAAGAGAAAATAGGATAAAAGAAATTGAAAATTAAAAAGGAAAAGTCTATACAATAATCATGAAAGCCAACTCGATCTTTACATAAATCCATCTTTGACAAAACGCTCTCTCCTACCATACGAAAACCCAGATAGCTCCACACCAGCGAACTTGTCTGAAACAGCAACTGCACCCATTTACTAATGGCCAGATCCTATAATCAGTACCCTTTCTGGGAGTATTTCTCCTTCCCGGTGCACCTCTACTTCTTCGTTTTTGTTCTTCTTTTCGTGTTGGGGTTTTCTTGGTACATAAACTATGAGTACATGTTCGAGGATTTGATGATACATATGAAGATCTTGCTCTTGCTTGTCCCTTTGCTTATATTGGTTGCCGTTCACTGCCTGTCAAGCGGAGAACCGTTTCCCATACCGTGGCCAGCGGAGAGGGAGGCGCTGCACAGGGCTGGAGGATCTCCATGGGGAGTGGCGCTTGTGCTTGTGGTGCTTCTGTTCATGATTTCTTACCAGTCTTCTTTCCACCAGCGATGGTTTCCTTTCGCTACCAGATGAGTGTAATTATATCAACTCTATCATGTAAAATTATTATTATTATACTAGTGATGCTTGTCACGTAATTAATTAAGTAAGCTAGGCTTGTTATTTCAATTTTCAGCACAAAGACATGTTTTTTTATTAGTAAGTAATTAGTGTAATATTTGTTGTCTATATTTTAAGTGAAGAATTTTAATATTAAAGATGTCGAATATCTTATAAAAAATTTTAAAAAAATACATGCTTTTCTTTATATTTTAACCCGAAAATTGATTTGCCATTCAATTGCTCTTTTGATGGATTAAAATCTACACCGGAGAAAGTCATTCTTACTTTAAAGATATTCCTGTCGAGGAACCCACAAAGGAAGGCCAAATGGAATAAGTCCTTTGGTTTCCTTTATTTTAATGTGTAGTGATATATATAAGATTCGGATTCTTTAATAAGTAAGTTAATGAGGTTAATTATCTCAAATTTATTTGTTATTCAATTATTATATATTATAACAATTATATACTCTTAATTTTTTATCAATAACCATTCAATTATATTTTATTCTGTATTTTAGAATATCAAATGACTAATAATATGTAACAAGAAAACCAGCAACCCAAGTTAAGTAAAAAATAAAAGAAAACGAAGAACCGATCAATAATATTTTTTTTTCAAATAGCATGAATTATACCATAAGAAAAATATTAGAGTAAATTACACTAATCTCCCTTGAGATATTTGATTATAACACTCTACCCCATTTTTATTCAAATATGACACTCCACCTCATTTACTCAAATATTAATTAAAAAAATATATTTAATATTAAAAAAATATTTACAAAAAGAATATTAAATCAATATTTTAATCTAATTTTATTTAAAAAGTATATTTTAATTTAGTTAATCATTTTAAATAATTAATATTTTAATAAATTATATTTTTTTAATCAAAGAATTATATTTATTACAAAGTATAAATTTAAGAATATGTATGATTATGAAAAAAATTTTAATACAAATATAGAAACATATTGGGGATGAGTTTAGTTAAGAAAAAAATGTAAAGCATAATTAATTTTATTTTTTACTAACTAAACTCATTCTAAGATACTTCTATATTTATACTAAATTTTTTTTCATAATCATATATATTGTTAAATTTATACTTTGTAATAAATATAATTATTTGATTAAAAAAATATAATTTATCAAAATATTAATTATTTAAAATGATTAACTAAATTAAAATATAATTTTTAAATAAAATTAGACTAAAATATTGATTTAATATTCTTTTTGTAAATATTTTATTAAGTATATTTTTTTAATTAATATTTGAGTAAATAGGGTGGAGTGTCATATTTAAATAAGAATGGGGTGAAGTGTTATAATCAAATACCTCAAAAGAGGTTAGTATAATTTACTCAAAATATTATGATTTCTAATAAATCCCTGTCTAATAATATTTTTTTGATATTCCCCTCTAATAATATTCAATTCGAAAGAACAAAATTTACTAAAAGGGTATGGTTATTGTACCTGAAATATACTTAGATTATCAGTGTCCCGTTCAATGAGGTATTAAAATCTAGATTATTAATTATTTTTGTTTAATTATATCACAAATATTTTGATGATAGAAATGGTAACAATGGAAGAAAAAGGAAAAATTCTAAATGAAAATTTAGGTTAAACAAGTTTGACGCCCCAAAACTTGGGTGTCAATTTAATTTATTTTGAACTCATCACGTTGTCAATGCCTTTTATTTTGGTGCGCAATTGATTGAGATCTTGCTGCTCAATGGCATTTACGAAGATAATTGGCCTTTACACTTTTGATGTATGTTTTTTACGTTATGACCTTCAAAAGAAATATTTGAACTCGAAAAGTGAGGCAGTGAGGCAAAAACGAAAAATTCTTTATTTCTAGAAATTCCCAGCGCTCTTGAATATGCATAAAGAGATATGTGCAACAAGAAGCAGTATAATATCCTGACAAGAAAATAGAAATGAAAGAAACTGTCAAGAAATGGTATATAAACGGTATGCAAAAAAAATTATATAAAAATAGTATTTCGATCAGAAAATTTCCACTTCTAATATAGAGGAAAAAAAGATAAATTTTTGTTTATATATATATTAATGATTAATCAATCAATCAAAGTATAATCCATACAAGTACATATAATATATTTGATAAAAAAGAAATGATATCCTCCCAATTCTTGTTTCAATTAATGCTTACACTTTTTCATATGTTTCCATGTGACTCGTTAGTGTTTAGGTTTTATATTTTAATTTGTAAGATTTAATAATTTAAATTATATATTTTATAAATTAAATAAAAATAAAATTAGGAAAATTAAGAAACTTCTAGTACAAATTCATTTTTATAAGTTCATCAAAACAAATACTCATTTTAATAAGAGAAAATTTCAAATTTGATTTCTGTTAAAAACTTTATGATTAATCATTCTTTATCTAATTCAGAACAGTTTTTACATAATTTTATTTTATAAGATTTATATCAATTTATAGAGTCTTAAGTGTGAGAAACTCATTCAATAGTTCTCACATTAAGTATAAACATTATTTCTCTTTTTATTTTTAATTATGCCTATAATATTTTTCTACCAAATTAAATAAATAATTACAGTCAAGTCCACAAAAAATTAGGAACAAATACTCTCACTTAAAAATGGATATTAAATTGTCACAAAACACCTATAAATGGTTATATTTGTTAAAATGTATAGTTTAATTTATATAAAATTAAATAAACTTATTGTTAAATTTTAAGAAAAAATTTTATTAATGAAAATAACATGACTAAAAAAATTAATACCTAATTGTGTAAAATTTCCCTTTGTCTCGTATTTTTTTTTTTTATTAGGGTTAGGGAGGAGGTCGCTTGATCACGAAGCATAAACCAAACTATATATGTACATGATCATGATCATACACAGTGCGCTAAAAAATAGTAAATGAGCATAATGTTGCAATAAGCATGATATTAATTAAACTAAATCTTGGGAATCAAGATTGTATTAAAAAATTTCCTAATATTTAAAAATTCGATCCTTCAAATTTAATGGCCCCTATTAATTACACCAAGTAGGCTCGCTCTCTGTCTTGGCTTATAAATAGCACAAGAGTCTGCCACACCCATTGCATCATCACAAGCTTTTCTCTCTTCCAGTCTTTCTTAGATTATGGCCAAACTGGAACTCTCTACACTCCAAGTCTGAAAGGAGGTGATGGTAACTCAGCTGCTGCTTCATGTATACCTCTTTCTTCGCAATAGCCTTATAAGAAGCGTGCGAAGTACAAAGGTTTACATGAATTAGGAGATGACGTTACTCTGATCTTTTTGGTATTGGAGTGAAGGGAGTTCCGACTAGCCTTTTCTTTTTCAATCTCGTTAATTCCCATGTGTATTGTTTAACAAATTATAGATACATATTGTTAGAATTTCATGATTTTTATTTTTTAATACAATGTTGTTGTCTTTTTTTTATATTTTTTTATTTATTATTTAATTTAAATAATCGACCTTATCTAGTGAGATAAAATTATATTTGTTGATGTTATATATTTTTCACGCTAATTATCTTTCAATATATATTTCTAATTTGTATATCAGATTAAGAAATTTTTACATCTCCAAATGTAAATTGAATTTTTGTTGTTTATTTCTATCCGAGTGTATCACTTTCTTTAATGATTTTGGCATCAGGGAACAGCAAGCACGACGAAATCCATGATAGAAGCAAAATTGGTTGCAGATTGCTGGATCACAAGCTTGCAAACAACACAAGAAATAAAGATTTGAGAGCCCTGCTTATGTGGAATCTGAGTCTTCCTCCAAATTGCTTCCTTAGTTCATGAGGAAAACGCGTTCATGTATAGTACTAGTTGTTGATCGGGAAATTAACAGAAATCCTGCAAAACTTCTTTTATTTCCAATATGTATAACTCGTTGCTCATGCTACCATATCTTATGCATAATTAATTAATGGTATAAATTTATATTCTTTATTAAAAATTAATATTATAATTATATTTCAGTATATCATAACTATCTGTGATATATATATATATATATATATATATATAAGTTGTACGACTATCTGAAGAGTAGTTTGGTATGTAATATCAAATTCAAATTTTTGTGCATAGAAACCCCTTCTATGATTAAGTAGAATCACCTTTTGATTTTTATGACATTATTCTTTTATTCATTTTCTAGGTTAATTTTTTTTATTTAATTCCTTGAAATTTATCAATAGACTAGGATTACAGTCATAAAACTTTAGTAATTTAAATCTTCTAACTTTTTTTTAATTAACTTTAGTAATTTTTTATGTCTTTTTTATAAAGTAATGTATGAGTTTTACCTTTCTTTTTTATCTATATTTGTTTCTTTCTTATTATACACTTGAACTTTCATTAAAGAAGTTAAGATATCCGAGTCCATATTCTACATATTGTTATCTCTGTTTACTGTTTGTTTATTCTCAAACCCTACATTTATCTCGCAATATGTCTCTGAAACTATCCTTTTAAATTTCCCCATCACTTAATAATGAGAAGGACCTAAGTTTATTCTGATACAAAATAAGTATATCTATCCATTTTAATTAATAAATGGAGAATTAATTTTATTCTAATTAAGTTGGTGCTTATTAAAATATGCTATTATTTCTCCCACTACTTGGAGAGATGTAGAATCAAACTGATGGGCAATGACATCACGTGAAGATTGTCCCACCCCACATAACAAAAGAGGCATTAGGTTGGGAACAAAAAAGTGTTCTCATGCAAATAGATTTTGGTATTTGTGACCATTATTGAGATTAAAAAACTAGTTGCTTCTCAAAGTAGAGATGAATATGAGGGGACTCCTCCCAGTTTAATAGTATTATATCTATTACAATACAACCTTCGATAGTGCTGTTAAGTTCCTCTTATGATGTTATCACAACTAGTATCCAACCCTTATTACACGTTTGAGCTAATTAATTATCATACAGTTAACCTTAATTGGAAACAGTTTATCATAAGTAGCTTTAGTTTGTGTCAAGAAATCCAACAAATGAATTATATTTCACTATCGGAATTTTTTGCTACAAATGTAATAAACTGGATTTAGACTTAAGTTATCTTATAATACTATCTGAATTCCCCTCCATTTTGTTATCAAATATAGCTCTTTTTAGAGTGTACATTATATTTTATAAAGCATCTAAAAAAATTTTTTTGTCATCCAAATCATATATATAATATGTACTATCTCAAGATGATATTTCAATGGGTTATATATCTTTTGCTATGTTGGGATAGTCTAAAAAATAATAAAAGAAATCACGTTATAAATTAGTTTATTTAATAATACAATGACAGTTAATTATTATTTGATGTTTTCTCTTTTAAATTTTAGGTTTGAATTCAAAATTTTACATGTATATACTAAATAACTTAGAATGTATTTGTGAAAAAAAAATCAAGTTATAAACCACAAATTTGAGGAAAAGAAATTCCTAAAGACACTAAACTATCCCTTACAATACTTATAAAGATGATGGACATGCTGAATTTTAATAAATATAATTATAAAAAAAAATAGTTTTGAATAGAAGTTTATGGCATCGTTTGATCTATGTAGCCGACTTCATTTAATGAAAAAAGACTTAGTTTGTTGTTGTATAAATATAAAAATTAGAAAAAAAATATAATTATATCTTTGAAATGACATAATTGTTACATACTAAATAAGACTTTCACTCTTTGTCTCATTTTGATAAAGGAAAAAATATAAAGAAAAGAGACGTAATAAAAACGTATATCTAAAAATGTAAAAATATCCTAACTCTAAAAGCTAGTGACCCAATAGTTGAATTTACTTTTATTTCCTGGCTAATGAAAGTTGACACAAATTAGGTGACTCCAATTCCACTACATGTGTGCTGACAGGGAACATATTCAACTATTAATTTATTATAAAATATATACTTAATCTATGCAAAGATCAATCAATCAAAAGGTGACGCCACGAATCATCCTCATTGTTTAAGAAGGGCAATTGCATAATGGAATATACTTCTTTGACGTATTCCTAGACATTCAAAATACACAAAATTTTCATCATTATCAGATGATGTGTTGACTCATATAATTGTAAGTTTTATTACTATTAAATGGTGACAGAATTTTTAGGTGCGCTTTGCGTGTCTCGGACTAAGTTGAAAAAGATAGACTATAATATAATATGACCTAAATAATAATGTGAAATATTTATATTTTTATTATATGTACACATATAATAAGATTTGAATTTAGTTGATTGTATCTTTATTCTCAAAATAATTTTATTTCTACAAAATTTTAGATGTCTAAAAATTTTAATTTTTGATAGAAATATTATAATATTATTTAATTTATATAATCCATTCTATTTAATAAAATAAAAATTTTATTTATTGTGATTATTGTAATGCTCACGACTCAAGTTCATAATCGTTTATTGGTCAAACAAGACTTAGATTATTGAATCCTACTTAATCAATCGATACCTATAGATTTGAATTGTGAGTATTAAATATCCAAATTTTGGCGGGATTAGCACCACACTAATCCTCATCTTAAAATCAAAGGACGCGCTGATGCTATGCTTGAATGTATATAGTATACGATACTAATACCCAACCAGAAAGAGAACAACATTAAAGACAAAAGGATTCTCGATCAAAAATAATGTTGCAATTAATACTATATGTGATTCACCAATCCATGGCCTCCAAGATCTAGTAATGAGATTTCGTAATAAATATATTCTATCTTTCAATTTCAATGGCCCAGATTTCATCTCAGCTCTATTTCTTTTTTCTGGATAGCTCTCAGCTCTATTTCTTAGCCTATATAAAGTCAGGTTAGTCGTTCACAGCATGCATAGCAAAACATTAATTTCTCTCTGTGAGATCTCTTCGTCACAGGTTGCTTAAATAGTTTAAGCCTCAGCCTCCTAGGCATATCGATCTCCACAGCAAGATTTTTGGGTGTTGGAACCCAAGTTGGGGCTCTCTGCACTCCAAGTCTGAAAAGATGTGATGGTAGACCTTAGCTGCTAGTTCATGGATACCTCTTGCCTTCGCCACAATTTTGTACTTTAAAAGTGCGTAGGTCAAAGGTTTGCATGAAATAGGAGATGGGGTTACTCTGATCTTTTCGGTATTGGAGTGAAGGGAGCTCCACAAAGGGCCTTCTACCCCTACACACGCCTTAATTAGGATCTCTTGACATTGAGATCACTAACTTAGATAATTATAATTAAATTTTAAACATTAGAGAGTAGTATGAATTCTGGATTTGGATTCAACTTTTTTCAATTGATTTTGGAAACTTTTTTTAATTTTTTTTATAATTTAAAGTGTAAGTTTTATTTTGCTCTTATTATTATTTGTCTTTTTTGATTTCGTATCTGTTTTTGTTTTACTATACATCCTAACTTTCTTTTAAAAAGTCTAAAGATTCCAACACATGAATCTTTCTAGTTTTAATTTACAGATTAAAAGCCATATGATTTCTACTAACTTGTTTTACTTTTTACTCCCTCAAAACTATTCATCTTTCTCGTACTATACTTTCTAGTGTTACTTAAATGCTAAACATCATAGGATCCGGATCTACACTCTCTCATTCTCAGTTGATTTTTGTGTGAAGCTATGCATTAACTGTTGTTGGGTGTAAAATAAGAATGGGCAAAGCATAACGGCTTAGTGTTCTATTTTATATGTATATGTTATCAATTTCCTTCATATTTGGTGGCAGGGAAATGGAAGTCCCTCTTAGTTTGAGCCGTTTGCAGATGATTGTCCCTCTCTAGCAAGGCAGCATGCAGGTCTTCAAGTTTCATGCTCTTCTGTATGTTCCTGATAGAAAACAATAATCAGATGGTTTTGGATGCGGTGCGCTGCTGACGAAGCAACTTGCTGAGGTGATAGAGATAGAGATGGCCGAAGCTGCTTATCAAGTTTGAGTTTCAACAAATACTAAACCACCCCAGTTTGTTCTGTACTTGATATTCTTATTAATTATTCTTTTTTTTTACAAACAATTACTTGTTCTCTCCACCATTGTCTGCTAGCTGCCATATTCTATTGCGTTACTGCAATTGGTATCTCCTTTTGTTATTCCCTTCTCTCTCTTTCACTCTCTCTCTTGTCTTCTTCCATTGTTGGAGGTTGTACGCCATGTCAAAAAAGACAAGGAGCTTTTAATTAATAAAATAATTACTTTAGAATTTAATAAAATATGAACTTGCCTTGATTTAGGGATTTGAATTTTCTATTTTTTTATGACTTTTTTATTTTTCTATTTTGTAATATGTATGTGTTACTTTTTTTCATTAATTTTTTTATTTTTTATTTACCTCTTTCCTATTAAAATTCTAACTTTCTTAAAAAAAGTTAAGAAATTCCAATCTCCTATTTAATTTGAGTATACGTGGGATGCTTAAAGTAAAGTAAAACAATGCAATGACACTAGCTCGTAATTTCTTTTAAAATCTTAAGTTTGAGCTAAATCTTATATATATTAAGTGACTTCTTATTCTTTCTCTAAAAAATTATTATTTGGTACACAAATTGAATTGGACAACACTAAATGCTATATAATGATAATAAAAGGGATTTAGGATTGTGCCTAAAAGTATAATTTGTCACAATTAATAATATCTGTTTAAAAAAATTGAATATAATATGGCCATATCAATTGTGTCAACTGAGGAAGCAGGTCAAGATACGCAACTTTTGATTTTTCTCTCCAAAGTTCTAAATTTCTCTACCTTTTAAATTCAGTCGTAATTGCAGTAAGTGAATGATACGAATTACAAGTTCATGTTAATCTTGCGCATCAAATTTAGACAAAGTAACCACACATTAAGTAAATATTGATCAATATTATTTGATTATTTTAAAATTTTTTATACAAATGCGATAAATAGGAGTTAAACCTAAGTCCTCTGTAATATTACCCAAATTCTTTATTACCAAATCGTACGTAATAATTTTTATAAAATTTTTGTAATCATAAACATAACATTTGTCTTAAAACATATCATTTATGTACTATGTAGTTTTTTCCTTATATAAGACTTCAATATGGTCAAGATACATAGTTAATTAGGTGTAATCAGGTTATGAGATATTTGAAAATTTTGTAAGAAGTCATAAATTCAGCTCGCGGTCATTTACGACAATTTAATTGTTTTTATTTGTAATGTATTTTTAAATTGAGTTTTAGTTTTTACATCTTTATTCTTTTATTGTTTCTATTTTATAAAATTTATGTCATTAAATTGATTAAACTAGGATAACCTAGGTCTTGAATCCACAAAAATTTGTTATTGCAATTTAGTGAATAAACTATAAAGTTCGTGTTGTTTGGTTCATTTGTAATTGGTACATTATTTAATGACTTCTTATTAAGATGATACATTAATATCAATGATATCGTATACTAGGGTTTTCATTAAAAAATTCAGATTTTTTTAGAGTGGAGGATTTGTTTTGTTCTATAAATTGTGTGATTTATAACTATTCATAGAAGATCTATGAAAATTATCATAAAATGTGAGAAAAAGATGAAATTTATTAAATATTAAGTATTAAATATGTTAACTTTTACGATCTAAATTATAAAACTCAATAAATTTAATTACATAATAGTAATAGGATGAAATCTTACAATAAATATTTGAATAAAGTGTTGGACATGAGAATCCCATACTCAGATTTATTTTAAAGTGACACACATCTTTAACATCCAATACCAAAATATAATCATATCAATGTTGTGATCACTTTTTAAGCCCATATAACTAATTAGGACCCCTCTTGTTCACTAAGCCTATGTGTTTGGTATTGAGCTGGTTTAGGTTTGGGAAGGGGATTTTGTGGGGGGTTCCCGGGGGGGGGGGGGGGGGGGGGGAGGGAGTTCTGTTCACCGCAGACTGAAAGGAGGTGAGGGTAGAGAGAACCACTGGTAGCTCTCATATATATAACCATGAGAGTGAGCACAAGAGCAGTAGAAAATGCACTTTCCAGGGTTTTCATCAGTTGCCAGACGAACCTGTTTTGATCTTTTCTATTTTGTGGTGAAGATAGCTCCCATCAAACTACCTTGTTATGTTATCATTCTCATCTATACTCTGCGAGAAAGTATAACCCCACAAAGTGAGTTTTACGTAACACTCAAAAACAGTAGATTTATTTGACTATCTTGATTCCATTAGAGATATAAAAATAAATTTTTTTAAAATTTTTACTTAATTATTTAAATTTTTAAGAGAATTAATTATTGATATGACACTAGAACTTTTATAATTAAGAGATTAAGAATTTAATTATTATCACTTTCATTTATTTAAGATTAATTTAAGATTTAAAATTTGATCATTGCTATTTTCATTTGTCAAAAAATTAGGTTAAATTTTAGCTCAAAGTAAATTTATAAAGTACCATGCTTTAAGTCAAACAAACTTTTGTATAAGAAGAGATATGAAAAAGATAAAATAAAAATTATTCATAAACTTTCACTTTTATGAAAGTTGATTACTTAACCCTACTTACTAATTCTATCCTAATAAAAACACTCGTACTCTATATTATACACTAGATTTGGACCAACACATATTGTTCTTTTATTATTTTTTAAGTCAAATTTTATTTTATTTTTGGACAAATCAAAAGATGATTTCAGACTTTTTTTATTACAGATTTAAATTTTTTAATTTTTAATTTTTTATATCTCTTTATAATTTAGTATATAAATATTATTTTTTTCTCATAATTTTATATTTATTTTTTTTATCTTAATTATAGAGAATGGGCGTCTCTTTTGTTACATGGAAGGCCGCTTGGATTGGGCCTGATCTCGTAACAGTTAAGTCAACCCCCAACCTCGGTGACTCCATTTCTCACTCTGAGGGCCTGCAGAGCGAGAGGAGAAAACGAAAGAATTAACATTGACGGTGACTCTTGTGGAATTGGTATAGTTGTTTTGCCGTCCAAATTCGTAGTGCTCTAGAACCAGACAATTCTATGTGACAGGCAGACAGCAATGGACCGCGCCCCCAACTGTGGACCTGATTTTTCTTTCGTCCCAGGAAACCAAGTTCTCAAGCCTATGTCAACTTTTCCGTTCAGTCATTCAAACTATTATAATTTAGAATGAGTCTCAATCTCACGTATTGATGGCTCAACCATTTGGTTTCATGAATTTGGACCAAAATAATGGATTTTTGTTCTCCTAGAAAAATATCTTCTTTTATTTCTTTATTTTTTTTATAGTGTTAAGTATAATTAAATTGAGATCAAAATCTTTTGTTTTTTTTTTTTTTAGAAAAAAAGAAGGCCTTTCTTTCACAAAGACAAAATAAAAAAAAAAAAACATTAGAAAAGTATCATTATAAAATTGACCTTAATTTAGATTTCTTCTCACAAAGCGAAGAAGGCCCTCTAGCAGAAGATCTTGGTCTAGTTAAGACTGTATATATAAAAATATTATATAATAAATTTTGTGTATCACATGATATGAATAATATGATAGATCAATCTAATAATAAGTTATTATTTATATTAATTATATAATTTATAAATGATAATCATTATCAATAAAAATTATATAAATAGCAATTTATTAATGATTATATATATCTCATTATTTGTACTTTGTGATATATCAAAAAATATTGTATTTTTTTTACAAAAATTACTTTAAACTTTCATGGCTGGGACTTGGGAATCTAGATTAGGTATTCCTTTCCAATATAAATCTTTTCATTTAAAGAAAGAAAGTATTTGTGCAGATGCCAAGGTGCCAACTTGCTTTGTTGTTAAACTCAAATGGAGAAACGACAAGGGAATTTCTTCTAGGACTGAATGGGGTTGGGTCAGGCCAAGATAGCATCAAAATGTTGTAACTATAAAAGCATAACAAACTATTAAAACTCTTGAAAGGGCCAAAACCTAGATAGATATTAAAGTGGAAATTAATTTTACAATATAAAGTGAAGTATTTAAATGTAAATAAGTTTGATGGGTGTGGTGGCCTCCACTATCTAGAAGAATCTCACTAAATTTACGAAAATTTTTACATATAAATATGGTAGAATTTAATTCATATTACAAAATGATATGAGTCTTACACTATTATATGTCATAGATTTCGTAAAAGAAGAGTTTCCCATATAAAATGTAACTCCCTAGATGGGAGGTTCTTCAAAAGAAGAAATGTTATGTCCAATTTATAATACACACTAATCGAAAATATAAGCATTGAAGCAAATTCTCCAAGTTTCCACACTAAGGGAGGTCACAGATTATTGACATGTGTTCCATTTGTATTATTTCTTATAAAACCATTTATACTATATAAATATATAAAAGGCAATTTTCTTTTCAAAACTTTTATTTATTAAAATATTATTTTATTATAAATCTAAATTATCTTAAAATTTTTTAAAAAATAAAATTTACTAATTTCATAAATAGCTATTTATAATTTCATTATAAATGTTATGTTATATTAAAAGATTAAA
The DNA here is from genome assembly GCA_037013595.1 of Dicorynia guianensis. Lineage (NCBI taxonomy): Eukaryota > Viridiplantae > Streptophyta > Magnoliopsida > Fabales > Fabaceae > Dicorynia > Dicorynia guianensis. The sequence continues at coordinate 30,927,320 of JASUAB010000014.1, forward strand.
TATTAAATCTTTTACTCTTTTTATTAAATATTTAATATAATATCAATTATCTTTTAAAAATTATGTTATTTAAGAAAATTTTCAAATTCATATGCAACGTATGTATTTAAAGACTAATTTTGTAAATTCTTTCAATAGAAATGTTCACTAACAATTCAAAATAATAATAAATAAATGTAAAAATAAAAAATATCACTATTAAAAGTAGCTAAGAATAACCAGAAAATTCCAACTTTCCTGTGTCTTTAACTAACTAAAATGACTTACAGCACAAAAAAATCAACAAGTCCAATTTTCAGTTGTTCTAGATTCCTATCAACTTCTAAAACAACATGCCCTAAGTAAATTATTGTTGGCAAAGAATTAAGGTGTCTATTAATCACATCCCTCCTCCTCCTCCTTAACAAAAATTCTATACTCATATTCGGTTTACACACAAAATTTTATATCTATGTGAACTATTGATTTATATGGACCTCATACTAAATAGTGTGGAATCCACACAAATAAAAGATTCACATGAAATTCCGTAAGACTTTTGTGTGTAAAATGAATGTGAGGCTGGCTGGAAAGATGAAACTTTAAAGATACAAGAATATTAATGAATTAAAAATGGGAAAAAGAAAACAAATAATAATCTTCAACAACAGTAGAAAAAAAATAATTATTATGCCATATACACATTACTTCAATTTCCATTTAGGTCTAAACATGCATGGCCTCCACAATCCACTTCTTACATAATTTTCAATTATAAATCTAAATTAGCTTAAATTTTAAAAAACATTGAAAATTACTTAATTTCACAAATGATTATTTTAATTTTCATTATAAATGTTATGTTCTATTAAATATTAAATTATAAATGTTATGTTCTATTTTAATTATTATGCCATATACACAATATTAATTTTCATTATAAATGTTATGTTCTGTTTTAATTATTATGCCATATACACATTACTCCAATTTCCATTCAGGTCTAAACATGCATGGCCTCCACAATTAACCTCTTATATAATTTTCAATTATAAATCTAAATTATCTTAAAATTTAAAAAACAATAAAAATGACCTAATTTCATAAATGGCTATTTTTTTTTTCATTTTACATGATATGTTCTATTAAAAATTTAAATTATAAATGCTATGTTCTATTTTAATTACTATGCCATATAAAATTCTTAGTTTTCATTTTCATAGTAATTACTTTTCATTATAAATGTTATGTTCTATTTTAATTATTATGCCATAAACACATTACTCCAATTTCCATTTAGGTCTAAACATGCATGGCCTCCACAAATGACCTCTTGTATAATTGTCAATTATAAATCTAAATTATCTTAAAATTTAAAAAAGATTAAAAATTTCTTAATTTCATAAATGGCTATTTTAATTTTCATTATAAATGTTATGTTCTATTAAAAAATTAAATTATAAATGTTATGTTCTATTTTAATTATTATTGATATACTCATTATTAATTTTCATTTTCATAAAAATTAATTTTCATTATAAATGTTATGTTCTATTTTAATTATTATGCTATATACACATTACTCCAATTTCCATTTCGGTCTAAACATGCGTGGTCTCCACAATTGACCTCTTATATAATTTTCAATTATAAATCTAAATAATCTTAAAATTTAGAAAAACATTAAAAATTACTTAATTTCATAAATGGCTATTTTAATTTTCATTATAAATGTTACATTCTATTAAAAATTAAAAATTTAATGTTTTACTCTTTTTATCAAAAATTTATTATAATACTAATTATTTTTTTAAGAATTATGTTATTTTAGAAATTTTTTAAATTCATATGCAATGCATGTATTTAAAGATTAATTTCATAAATTTTTTCAATAGAAATGTTCAGTAACAATTCAAAATAGTAATAAATAAACATAAAAATAAAAACCAATTATTACTATTAAAAGTAGCTAACAATACCCTGAAATTTCCAACTTTCCTGTGTCTTTAACTAACTAAAATGACTTATCATAGAAACATAGCAAAAAAATTATAAAAATCAACAAGTCCAATTTTCAGGTGTTCTAGATTCCTATCAAATTCTAAAACAACATGCTCTTAGTAAATTCTTGTTGGCAAAGAGTTAACATTATCTAAAATCACTATCCCTACTAATCACATCCCTCCTCCTCCTTGACAAAAATTCTATACTCACATTTGGTTTATACACAAAATTTTGCATCTATGTGCATTATTAATTTATGTGACCTCCATACTAAATATTGTGGGATCCACACAAATCAATAATCAATATGAAATTTTGTAAATATTTTATGTATAAATTGAATGTGAAGCTGACTGAATTTCCTCCTTAAATGATAAAACTTTAAAGATACAAGAATATTAATAAATTAAAATGGAAAAAGAAAACAAATAATAATCTTTGACAACAACAGAAAAAAATAATTATTATTATGCCATATACCCATTACTCCAGTTTCCATTTAGGTCTAAACATGCATGGCCTTCACAATTGACCTCTTATATAATTTTCAATTAGGCTTACTGTTGCCTCACATCATAACTAAATAAATTGTGATAAAATGGAAATAAAAAATTAAAAATAAATAACAAATTTTGCTCTCACTTTTTTTAGATGTTTTATAATTAAATAATAATATTAATATATTAACTTTAAAGTTTAATAATTTAAATATTATATTATAAAATTAAATGAAAATAAATTATGAAAATAGCAGAAATAACAGCCCATATGACTGGGTTGGGTTGAACCAACGCTGGCGACTAACAGATACTGCAACAATCAACAAAATACCAAATCAAACACGCGAGGAGTTATGGCTTCCATCCCTATTTATTGCTTCTCTTCAGATGCGCTCTCACCTTGCTTTTGGTAATCCAAAATACTCTTCCCCTCCTTCCTCCTTTTAGGGCTTGTGTCACCGTTTACTCCCGTCTTCCTTTCTCGTTTCCTTCTCTCCGATCCTCTTCTTCTTCCTCTTGCTTCTGGTTTTTGCTGGAAGCTGCTTGCAGAGCTAGGAGGGTTTTTGGAGAATGAAGGATATCAATTCGGATCTGTTTGACCCAGGAACGGTGATGGACTCTGATTACTCCCGCGGTGCGTCCTCTTCAGATGCCGATTTTGGGTTCGCTTTCAATGACAGCAATTTCTCCGATAGGATTCTTCGGATCGAAATTATGGCTGACCCAGTTGAGGCTCGCCCCGATTCTGAAGGGTGTACCAGTATCGCCGACTGGGCTCGGCATCGTAAGCGGCGACGGGAGGATATCAAGAAGGAAAATGGTATATATATCTCTCTTGTTATATATGTGCTTCCCTGGAAAAATTTTGATGAACGAAAGGAGCTGACTTTTGTGGTTTTAAACAAATGAAAGGAAAAAGCTGAAATTTTTCTGGGAAAATGGATGAGAACAGAGTTGGTTTCAGAATTTGTTTGTTTGTTTTTTTAGAGTTGGATGATTATATGTTTTAATCAGCCTCTGCCCGTGGCCTAGGAGGGTTGGGAAATAGATCATGGAGCTTTGCTATTTCCTTGTTTACTGTATTGCAGTCAAAATGTTATATCATCTTCTAGGGCTTTGGCCTTTTTACTCAGAATCCTAGACGTTGTTATAAAGGAAAATGGTCATGGTGATTTGATTTAACAGTTGTGGGCGATGTTTGATGAAGAATTAAAGGAGACTTGAAATGAAAAACTCAAGTCAAACTGCCCATATTAATGTTCCTGGAAACCCTAAGAAATTGATTGCTTTTACTTCTCCTGTAATACAACCAACGGTAATACTGATTGAGATTTTTGTTTGGAGAAACCTGGTGCCCTTATATGTTAGGCAATATATCAATAGTTAAATATGGTTTGCTTCATTGTATCAGTGATCTGTTCATGAGATTTGAGGATTATACCACACAAGTGGAAGGCGATCCAAGAGACTTATCTCATGTTTTATCGTGGTTTGAGATAAAGTTGATGGACATAAATATATTTGGGTAGTTTGAATTTGATAGTAAGAATTATCTGGATCAGGTATACACTAAGAATGAACGAAGCTAAGCTACATGATTCCAGTTTAGTTATATTATTTTTGCATTGTCGTGGTGACAGCAAAAGCAGCCTGGTTTTATGTATAAATGTCTGCCTTAAAAGAACTGCTTGAGGTACGTTGGATAATATAATAATATCTATGAAGTTGCGCTCATCTTCTTATGCAATAGCTGTGTTCTCTTTATTGCAGTTGTGGATCTTAGTCTATTGCCTGATGAGCAAATTTTAATCGGAAATCAACCTGAACCTGATATGGATGATTGTGTCGCCTCTGAAAATCAAGATGAAGAGGCAGTTGCAATGGTTGAAGAACCTCCTTCAGGTATATAGATTATTTGATTATCTTAAACCTAGTCTCTGGATTGTAGGGCTTTTGTATAGGATGGTGTGCCTTTTTTCTCTCTCCCTTTCTGTATGTCTCAATCCTTGCTGTTTAACAAGTCCTTGCTTTACTGAAAGTTATATCATCTTTCTACATTTTCTGAGGAAAATGCTTGGATCTATAAGATCAGTCACTATAGTATGATTCAAACAAGGGCATAATTGGAAATATAAGTAGTTTATAAAAATCATATTTAATGGGGAAAGGCATGAATATTGGATTAAATGAGAACATTCATCTTATGCTTGCACCAATAAAGTAAATGTCTTTCCCTGATTGTAAAGATTTAAGTTCTGCTCCATAATTTACGCTTACAATTTGGTAATTTTCCCACAGGTGATGAAGCTGCAAACAGCAATGATTCAATCTGGAGCATGGATTGCTCTACAGTTGTGAGAGTTAAAACACTGCATATCAGTTCTCCTATTTTGGCAGCTAAAAGTCCTTTCTTCTATAAGGTGGATGTCTCTTCTTTGTTGGGTGGATTTGAATTCTTCTGCTAAAATCATGTTTGCTCAGCAGTGTATTTTTAATACGTTTTGTAGCTTTTCTCAAATGGGATGAGGGAGTCAGAACAGAGACATGTCACCCTGAGAATCTATGCCTCTGGTATAAACTTACATGAAAAGCTTTTTTGATTATTTGCTTACTTGAAATACTAATTGTTTTTCTTTCCTTGTCTAGTTACCTGACAAATGTCATACTTCTTTTGCATGTTACAGAGGAAACTGCTCTCATGGAGCTTCTGAACTTTATGTACAGTAATACCTTGAGCACTGCTACAGCACCTGCTTTGCTGGATGTGTTAATGGCTGCTGACAAATTTGAAGTTGCTTCAGGCATGAGATACTGTAGTCGTTTATTGATGAATATGTCCATGTCCCCTGAATCTGCATTGCTTTACCTGGATCTTCCTTCAAGTGTCTTGATGGCTGAAGCGGTCCAACCATTGACAGATGCAGCAAAGCAGTATCTTGCTTCTCGATATAAGGATATAACCAAGTAAGTGTTTATGTGATTTCAGTTACAAAAAACCAAGTTCACGCATTTGTAAAGTCTTGTAAGATCCTCTCCTTTTGTTTTTAAATTAACTTGGACATCTACTTTCGACTCCTTTCTCCTTTTGGGGTGATGCTATTGCAATTTGAACTCAACCATATCCACCCACCCTGTTTTTGGAAAAGAGATTAGGTGAGATGTAATGGAAAAACGTAACATTTACTTGTATCTTTTTAGATTTATCTTTATGGTTGAAATTGGAATCCTTTTGAATTGCATTTTTGGTGGATGGCTGCTAGCTTTTATTAGTAAAGTTCATATATGTATACCTATTGAACAGGATTTTTATTATCACTTCCCAAGAGGAAAAGTCTATTGTTATTTATTGGCAATAAAAATTTTGCACGATTTCCTAATGTATGTTATCTTTGTATTATTTGGTGGCTGATAAAGCAGGGTTGGCGTAAATAATTTTGTAAGCTAATAAGCATAGAGCACTTACATGTTGCATTGTTGAAAGAGGCTGATATATTTTAGTTGCATCCCTTCTAAATTGGGATGTTTGATCCATAAATTTTTGGTTCTTAATTTTTTGGAGAAAATCTGTTTTCTCTCTGATTTTTCAATCTTCTCATTTTGGTCTAGTTTTTTCATGCTAATACTTTGTGTATGACCAGGTTCCAGGAAGAGGTTATGGGCTTGCCCCTTCCTGGCGTAGAGGCAATATTGTCTAGTGATGATCTCCAGGTTGCATCAGAGGATGCAGTATATGACTTTGTGTTGAAGTGGGCTAGAACTCATTACCCAAAGCTGGAGGAGAGACGAGAAGTCCTGGGTGTACGACTTGCACGTTTAATTCGCTTCCCTTACATGACCTGCCGAAAGCTAAAGAAGGTCTTAACCTGTAATGATTTTGACCATGAAGTTGCATCCAAGCTAGTACTCGAGGCCCTCTTTTTCAAAGCTGAGGCCCCACACCGCCAGCGGACACTGGCTGCAGAGGAGTCAGCTTCCTTGAACCGCCGTTTTGTGGAGCGGGCGTATAAGTATCGCCCTGTTAAGGTGGTAGAATTTGAACTTCCGAGGCAGCAGTGTGTGGTGTACTTGGATCTGAAGCGGGAGGAGTGTGGAAATTTGTTCCCTTCTGGCCGGGTTTATTCTCAGGCATTCCATTTAGGTGGACAAGGGTTTTTCCTTTCTGCTCATTGCAACATGGACCAACAGAGCTCCTTCCATTGTTTTGGGCTTTTCTTGGGAATGCAGGAAAAAGGATCAGTTAGCTTTGCGGTAGACTATGAATTTGCTGCAAGGTCAAGGCCAACAGAGGAATTTGTTAGCAAGTACAAAGGCAATTACACATTCACCGGGGGAAAGGCTGTTGGCTATAGAAACCTGTTTGCTATTCCATGGACATCGTTCATGGCCGACGACAGTCCTTACTTTGTTAATGGTGTCCTCCACCTTAGAGCTGAGCTCACCATCAAACAGTGACCCTTATATGTATCTCTGAACTTTATATAGTCTGTAGTTGACCTTTTTTCTTCCTATCTACTCGTCATTTCTAGTTAATCTTAGGGATAAAATGCAATTGCCTGGCAGTGTGCCCGTTCGGCCGTTCTAGCTTAGTGATGAAAATGATAGGGAGAATTACAATAAATCTATTTACTCTTAGAGTCATAAATAAAAAGATGTTTATTTTCAGTTATTAATTAATTCTAAGTATTTTAATTTTTACTTTGCTCATAAACAAAATAAAGAAAAATTCTTATACCGCCAATAAAGAGAAAAGGTGAGAGATTAAACGGCCTCTGTTAATGAGATTCACAGCAATTAATCTCTCGCCACCAGCGGTTTTGGACCCATGCCACAGGTTTTTCACTTGTAAATTTTCTTCCCCTTTATTTTGAACTGGGTTTGCCGCTGTGAGGGAATCAGACTTCATCCAAATTTTTCTGAAGCCTGATTCCCAGGCTATTTTCAGACCCACAATCATGGCCCGAAGCTTGGACTCCAGTGTGGTGCACCTACCAACTCTCTTAGCAAAGCCCACGATCATATTGTCATTGTCATTCCATAATAAACCCCCACATGTTGCTATCTGCGTATCAGCTTTCCATGAGCCGTCCACATTTAATCTGGTCCGTCGGTGCGGAGGCAATGACCATCTGGAACTACTATTCTGCTGCACTTGCCTATGAAGAAGACGCATGCATAGATTATTTCTAGCCTGTTGTATTTCCCTTGCTGATATCAGGATTTGTATTTAATACAACCTGTCAGGAGACTTTTTTCAAGACAAGCAAAGTAAATTTTTATACAAATGAATTCGGAGAGTTTTGAGGTTTTTATTGGTCTTCCATGACAAGAAAGATATAATTTTATATATTTTATTGAAAGAACTTGATAAAGAAAAAGAAAGAGAATTTTAGTATACTACTAATATTATACAAATTTTAATTTAAATAAATTAATATTTTTTAATTATAAATAAATTTATATTTATTTATGAGTATTAGAGTAAATAAGTTTGACAAGTTATCCTAAATTATAATTTTCCCAATATGATATTAGGAATTGTCATCTTCTGTCCTACTTGCGCTAAACGGCGGAGTAAAACACGTAAATGGGTTTGAGTGCATGCAGGAAAGTCATGTTTCTAATTGGTTTCATTTTAACTACGAAGTAGGGTTGTTCATGGTCCGGCTGGTTCGATTTGTGGCTGAAACTCCAACCAAATTATACCCAATAGTTCATGAATTTTAGAAATTAAACTAAACTTGAATAGTAACAATGGTGGAGGTGATAGTGAAGTTGGACTCACTACACTTTGACTATAACACGTGAAGCTGGATATCATCTTTCTGTTGCTGCAGAACAAGGGTGAAGAATATGCAGCGAATATGATGGAAACATTGATATCCGCATGCTACAGGAAGATATTGGATAGGAACTCCAATTGTGAATCTGTTAATACAGGAAAGGGTTATGAAATTTTCACAAAATAATTCTTATTTAAGACTTATAATGGGTTTGATTTTAAATTTATTTAAATTTTCAGTTTATTTTATAAAATTTAATAATATAAATTTTATGTTATAAAAATTAAATAAAATACAATTATAAGAATATTGATACTTTAAAAGAAATGATTCATGTAGGGGATGAAGCATACTTACTCTTCCGGTCCATGAATAGAAAAAGTGAAAAAGAGATAAAAGAATGGGAATGTGAGAGAATGTAGGAGAGAGAAAGAAAAATAAGAATATAAAAAAATATAAGAAAAACAGAATAATAAAAATATGAGAAAATATATAAATTATATGTAAAATATATATATATATATATTATTACTTCTCTTCAAAGGGAAGGAATCAAAATTTAGATTTTTTGGACCGTGGAGCATGTGGAATTCAGTTCTCTATCAATGAACAAGTTAGAAAGCTGAAGTTCAAGTTGTCATTTTTATCTTTTCATAAGAATAAAACCAAAAAGCCCAATATTATTTCTTTTACTTTTTACCTCTTAGAATAGAATAGAATTTATTTTCTCTAAAAAAAATTGTTTTCTTTTTCTTTTTCAAGCAAAGCACCTAATAAATTAGAGTGGTATTATTAGAATAATTTTTAAAAATATTTTAAATACCAATAATTATGAAAGGAAGAATGAAATGATAATTTAACTTTTCTCTAACAATTATATGCTTAAAGTATTTTAAGAAATTATACTCCCAATATTTTTCATAAATTGATAGGAATCCTCGTTTCTATTTTATTTTTAAAATTTAAATAGTAAAATTTTATCTATCAATGGACCAAAAAGAAAAAATAAATTCAAAATTCTCAACCCAAAAGGCCCAATAGATGGAACCCGAAAGAAAAGCGACTTAAAACTTTTACGGGCCCGAGCATTAGCATGTCGGCCGCAGCCGCCAAAGGGATAAGGCAGTCATTGGCGAATCTGTCAAGGCAAAATCGTCTTCGAATTTCTCATTTCTATTCCACACGCGTGCCCTCACTCTGACGTTAAATCAGAAGATAGACTCGGTGGAGAGAGAAACCGAGCTCGCAATCGAACCCTAGGGTTTCAGAGAGAGGAAAATTTTGATTCAGAAGATCATCGACATCTAGGGGTTTCCCCCGTTCTCTTCAGCAGCAGCAGCAGCTATGCCGAAGAACAAGGGTAAGGGAGGGAAGAATAGAAAGAGGGGAAAGAACGAAGCAGACGACGAGAAGCGAGAGCTTGTCTTCAAGGAGGACGGGCAAGAATATGCCCAGGTCCTTCGCATGCTCGGTAACGGTCGGTGCGAGGCTATGTGCATCGACGGCACCAAACGGCTCTGCCATATTCGCGGCAAGATGCACAAGAAGGTGTGGATTGCCGCAGGTGACATAATCCTCGTCGGCCTCCGGGACTACCAGGACGACAAAGCTGATGTGATCCTCAAGTACATGCCCGATGAAGCCAGGCTGTTGAAGGCATATGGGGAGTTGCCGGAGAGTACCAGGCTCAACGAAGGTATTGGAGGTGGACTGGACGAGGAGGACGATGGCCCCGCGAATGATTACCTCGAGTTTGAGGATGAGGATATTGATAAAATTTAAGGGCTTGAATTGGAGTCTCGAATTCGCTGATCGGTGTCCTATACTGGATTTACACCCCCGCCCCCCACCCCCACCCCAACCCCATCCCCCTTTTTAATTATTATATGGTGCTAAATGATATGTAATATTGGAAACTCTTAGATTTCTGGGTTTTATTATGCATAATGGCCTATGGATGGTGAATTTAATTGCAATAATTGCGAGTTATCTTTTAGCTTGACTGTTCTGCTCAGAATTTATTGAAATTACATGCTTGGTCTTCTGATTATACTTTGCACTTTACTGGATTCCTTAGGAGGGTGGTGGGAGGATGTGGGTTGGAACTATGGCTGATTGAGAGAAGTCATTAGTCACAATTTTTTTGTTGTTGCTGTAAATGACGCTATCTTCTTTCCTTTTATTGTTATTGAGAAATTGCTACACTGGAGACCAGCTTCGCTCTTGAAATTTTGACAAGAGTATGAAGATATCTGATTTACTCCTTTGTGTTAATTTTCCTGAACTATGTAGTCATGAGGAAGTATGTTCTAACTGTTGTGGGGGTCTTGTAGGAGTCGTGGTAATAATCTTGATGGACTTGCTAATTAGTATTATCTCAGGTTTTGCTTTTATAAATATTCTTTGTTACCAAATTGTTTATAGGAGTTTTGTAATTTTTTGTCTTTGATAACTTGATAGGAATAACTTTTTGAGGCATGCTGTTAATAGGCTTGTGGATCATTAATTGAGAGAAGTATTAGTGCAAAGGATTGGTGTGTTACTGCTATGGTGATTGCTTTTGCTTCTGGTTGATGTAGGCTATAATTTGGCTTGATGAAGTGGGCATTGTAGTTTAAGTTTTGATATAGGAAGAGTTATAGCGTTCTTAATTGCCGGTCTTGAGGTAGTTTAGCTTCCTAAACCTGAGAGTGTTCCAACCTGCATCCAATTGATTGTTTTCATGAATCCCAACATGATCATTTCAAGTTTAAAGCCTTATATTTCACCCCAAACTTTCAGTGTTGTACTTTCTTCCTTTTACCCACATAATTTATGAAGACCTCCTATTGTCCATTTTAGCCACCAAAGATAGATGCTCTTCCATTGCAAAATCTTTCTAGTATAGAGGATCAAATCCCCTACTAACTTGTTACAGTTTGTGCATTTTAGGCCAAGAAACTGATCACCTACAATGTTTTATAATCTTAATGGGAATCTCAAGGTTGGGAGGGCTAAAGTCCCCAAACTCGATCGCCTCTCCCCGCTTCCGCGGAGGGAGGCCCTGACGCAATGTTCTAATTTGTTTTATTCCACTAATTTTGTTGGTGTCAATGAAGGACCGGGATGCCTGCCCGCAGAGGAAGGAAAGAGAGGGAAAAAGAAAAAAAATTAAGAGAGGGAAAAAATAAATTATATATATTAAATTTGAAAAAAGAAAATTATTAAAATTAAAAAAAATAAAAAATTAGAAGATTTAAATTATTCAGTATGATCAAGTTGTTTTCAATTTATTTTTAATTTGTTCAATTTTTATTTGAGAAGATTAAATGGCTTCAAACCCTCACGGGCATAGGAGCAGGGAAGACCTCCCCTGCAGGGTGTAAAATTTTTTTATTGTAAAATTTAAGCAAGCAACGAGTAAGATCCGTACAACTCTTTTTATCACATTTTTCATTGCATTGTGCACTTTTATAACCAAAAAGATTCGTTAAGATATTTTTTAAATTATATATTTTTATATTTATATTTATAATTTTTATTTTTTATAATTATTTTTAAATAAATTTATATTTAATTACGTAAAAAACGTGATTCAGAGCGTAGCCACAACAATGTAGCTGTAGCATGTCCGTTTTCAAATTTATGGGTTAAAAAGGCGTTCATGTCAACCGTATGGAGAGTGTTGTCACAATTCATTGCACATTACAAGAATAAGCCGAAAAAGACTCATGGTGTTATTATTAAGACTTCCTCTTCAAAGTTTCTTTGTCGTAGGGATCTCACTTATTGTTGGTTTTGATTTCGCTTCTTCTTGTGTTAGGTGTGCTTGTGCTACCATTAAATGGAGGAAGCATGGTAATCTTTATGAGATAGAATTGGTTGAGTATTTGTGACGCCCCAGTACTTTAATAATGTAGTGATAGTATTCTGAATTCAAATGAACTTTGCATGTATGCACTTCAGTGGTTTTTCATTCTTATTATAAAAAAATAAGTACTATGACTGAATTTAGCTTTACTTTTCCAATACCTTGCTTTTTCAGATAGTTGTTTTTATAGAGTTTAATTGCATGCACATAATACTGCAGCATTCATTTTTCCAAACGGTTGGTGATTTGCTTCTATATTCCTTTCATTGAAAATAATTAAGTAGCAGCAGCTACAGAAATGCGTGTACCAGCGTTGAATCTTATTCCCTTTGGATCAAAAATAAGTTAAGATGGATTGGTTGACAAGTACAGTTCTTGTTCTGTTCCCCAAGCAAGAGAAAATTTCCTTTACTTCTGTACAAGTTCTCTGAGGCTATTTACCCCAAAAATTGAAATGGAAAATAGTCTCGCCCATAATTGCGGGAGATAAAATGGCCACTTAATGTAAGATGATCTATCAATTGAATTTCACCATTTAGTTTATAAGAACCAACAAACTTAATATTCAAATTCTTTTCAGACAAAATATAGAGAATAGCAAAACTGAAATTGAAAATAAGAAAAGCAATCTTAACAAAATTTCTTTTGTCAAAGCTAACCAAATAATCCTTTTCATTTCTCCAAAAGGGATCACTATATAGACTTTATTCAACTTGCACAGTTTACATACCCATAACAATAGCAAATCAAAACACGCTAGCTAAGCCACCATGAAATGCGCCTAGTATTGTTCTGCAGCGTTGATAATGCATTGAGCTTCTTGTTTTGCAGCTAACAACTGTTTAATTCGTTGGCCTCTACGGGATGCCATTCTGCCATAGAAGAAACAACAGCATTTATAACATACAGTTATATGAACCTCTCTTTTTTATTTCTTTTTTTTAAAAGGGGAGGGGGGGGGGGGGGGCGGAGGGGGCATAAAAGGAATTGATATATCTAGTAATTCATGCTCCAACCAACATTTTTTTTTTTTCAGATTCAATATCTAAAGCACATTTGACTATTCCAACTTTATTCGAAGTTATACTTCCATTATGCTTGATCAAGGATACAATAATCCATCAACCAGAAGGATATGATGCAAACAAATCTTCCAAAAAGGAAAAAAAACACAACCCCTCAGATCCCAGATGAAGTGATAAATCAAGTTTTCACTTTCTGTAACATCAGAAAGGGCAACCAGAGAACTTCTGTAGCACCAAAAGATAAAAGAATAAACGATAAATGGGACTTCGAACTAGAAGGAAAAGAGAAAGACAGGCAGAATCCTTCCAATCTTGAAGAATTTACTTGCATCACCCGAAGAAACACAGAAGCAAGGTAAAAGGATGATTGAGCTAGAGCAGAGAGAGAGAGAGAGAGAGAGAGAGAGAAAGGAAAGAAACATCTCCTTGGATCAAGGTGCTCATGTTAATTTCTCCATTAATTCACTTAATGAGTTGAGTTGGAAAAAAAGTAAGATTCTATATCTTCAATAAAGTCAGCCTCCATTATGGAATTGGGTGTTGTCCTAGCCATTAGATATAACAGTAGAGTAAATGGACAGAAATTAGTATAAGAGATTTACTCTTATAGTGGTGTCAACTGATCCCTCCTCACTATCATAATGTGAGAGATGAGAGGAGCCATTGACAGCTGTTAGATCAAAACTAATGGCCAAGATTAAAGCACTCATTAAAAACTGTGTGCCTCTCACAAACAATTAAGGCTTCCTGTCTTTCCCTTTGCATTCTTGATCTTTTCCTATTAGGTTGACTGCTTGCTTTCTATTCACTTTGTGGTTAGCTCTGATTCTCTTGCTCATTATCTAGGGATGGATGTTTACCTGAAATCTTTTTAGTTAGACGTTGTTTACTCACCAGTCCATTATCTACTCTTTACACTGGTAACCATCACAGCAATTTGACATAGAAACATGAGAAAAATCTAATCTTGCAATTGGCCTGTCACATGTCAAGCTAAAAAGTAATCCCAAAGCCTTCAATTGAAAAACTAAACAAAGTCATACTTTTATCTGCTTCTAATTTCAAAACATACTTTATAAGTATGATTTCATCTTAAAAGAAATAGGGCTCAGAAAGATCTGAAGAAGACAAAATAAAACAAATTTCAACAAAAAGAGGATGGCAGAAGAGATGTGCATATCCTTCCATGGCATCCAGATGTAGTGTGCAAAGTTTAAGGTAACCAAGTAAAATACTGAAAGTGCTAGAGAGATGGAATTAGATTGATTGTGACTGCCTGGAAGAGAAAGAGACAAAGAGTAAGTTTGACTGCTCTTGGTAACAAGAATTTTATTAGCAAGACTGCTCTACTGCCTAGAGAATATACGGAACTATTGAGAATGAGTGTAGAGAGCAGATTGGAAGAAAGCACCTGCTAGTTGTTTGAGAAGGCTCACGTGTGTTTTGTTAATGAGCGTTTTAATCTTTACAGTTGGTTTTGATATATGGGTTGTAAGTGACCCCTCTCCAATCTCATTTTAAACTAGTACTCTCAGTGAGATATGGATGGAGATATTAATCAACAATACACTAAACATTATATATGTGTTCCAAGCTCTAGAAATTTAGCTGTATATCTAATTTCTTTTTCTTTGGAAATAAATAGGCAAAAAATGAAGATATCATACTGTATACTTTGTTATGAGGTAAGAAAATAAACGACACATAAGAATTTTTAAATCCCATCTATAAGTGGAGTAATGCAAATAAAACGACAGAAAAGAGACTTTGTAGACTATAATCAAATTCCTATGCCAGAACTCTCTCTTAACACCTTTAAAATCACCACTACACAGTACATAGCACAACATACAAATTTCAGCATAGCCAATCATGAATGACCATATGATGCATATCATATAGAAAAGTACAAGCTATTTAGCTACCGGACGGTAATTCCCCTAGGTGATTATTAATTTTAGGTTTTCTCTTGAAAAGTTAATTATCTATCGCAAGATCATGTCCAAGAGGATTTCAAGTATATTTACAAAGCTATTATAGTTCCTCTTATAAACAATAGGATACAAGAAAACCAATGCACCTATAAAGATGGAGTAGAATAACGGACCTTTGATCATCTAATCTTCTCCATGCCGCTGCTCCTCTTGGCAGCTTCCCTGATTTTCTCCATGTATCCCTCGATAGGAGGAGTCAGAGTGGCCATAAAACGATTTGCAGGAAATGGGGTTAAGTCGGGTACCAACGCAGCCTCCTTCAAATGATCAGGTAATGCTTCTATAGCCTCTTTCTTCAGTCTCAACAATGTCGATTCCGCCGCTTGCCGTGCTCTGTGCTTCCTCATTAGCACCCTACTATACTCCTTTGCCAGCCGCCTCCCATCTTCCACCGTCAATTCATACTTGGGAATCTTCTCAGCATCCACCAAACCCAACGATATCAAATCCAACCCTGTAGTTCCAATGATTGTTGGTTCCTCCGAGACCCCCCATTTGCCCTTCTTCATCATGTCAATTTCCCGTTGCCGGTCCTTGCTGATGAGACCCATTTTCTCTCGCTCAGTTTCGCGTGCTCTTTGCTTTGCATTGAGGTACCGGAGAGGAGTGGGAGCATTAAGGCACTGATCGTACAACCTTTCACGTTCTTGCCTTTCACGAGAGCCTCTGCCTCCTCCATCTCTGGGTTCAGCTACGCCTTTTTTCGTGGATACCCTTGAGCGCTTCAATGGCTGCCCTGCTTTGATCTTTGCTTTCCCTTTCGCTGTTCTGCTTACCGAGCATCGTTGCATCAGCTGGTGGCTCGAACAAGAATCAAGAGACTGTAATAGAGGCTTTAGTTTTGCGAACCGGAACATCTTTCAACCAGCGGTGATTGTTTCTGGTAGCACGGCGTCGTTTTCTCGTCTAGCTGAAACTTTAAGTGGCTCGAGAGGGGTCTGCAAACGAACTCCGCCGGCGTTTGGCGCAAGAGGGAGGCTGGGGTGGTTTTATTCCGAAGACGAAGATGAGCAATGGGCCAGACCAGACCCAAATCAAAGAATCACATATGGCCCATAAGGAATTTGGACTTGTGCAGCCCAGCTAGGCCCTGACACTGGTTCAGCTGGAACGTGGATTTTCAAGATAGGGAATGAACCAATCAGGAACCGATATTTGTCCACGTGTCAAGCTCTTTGAAATCAGTGTCCCAAACCATATTTTAGTTGATAACAAACCAATCGGAAAAACTATAGCCAATAGAGATATTAGCTCAATTTTAAATATTTAAAAAATTAAAAATATATATAAATTAAAAAATAAATATAAAAATTATAAATAAAATTATAAATATAAAAATATAAAAATAGTAAAGTAATACTTAAGTCATTCACTCCTTTTTCTCTTTTTTTTTTCTTATTTTTTTCAATTTTAAAAAAAAAAATCTTGCAACTAACAAAGAAAGACTATCAAAGCCGGAGGGAGGGTCACGTTTCTGCGCGAAGGCCACGTATCAATTTTCACTGATAATGGCTGCGGTAGCATCCTCTTCCATGGCGGCAGCCACCGTCCTAATGCCCCGCCTTCCTGCCACCACCAACGTTACTCGCTGCTCTGCTTTGCCTTCTCTCCCTCCTCGCCTCTCCACCACTTCTTTCTCACCTTCCCTCAAGCATTTTGCAGGTGCTGTTTCCCTTGCTTGTCACTTCAAATTTCTTTCATTTCATTTATATTTTCGTTGAACGCTTCAGTGCACTTCGGGTGCCTCATGAACACTAGGGAATAAAAGAAAAACTCAAACTGCTTTGGCTTTGATCACTAAAACTTATGCTTGATTTTCATTGGCAATAGTATATATCTGAATTCTGTTTGTGCTTATTTGTCTGTCTCATGTCCTTTTTTACCCCAGAAGTGTTCAGCCTGATTATTTGAAGTTGCTTTTATTTATGAGCTAGAAATTCGGATTCACAATGTAAGAAGAACGTTATACCTCTTTCTTCAAATGCCCACCCCCTCAAAAAAGAGAACTGTGGGAATGAGAAGTAAGAAAAACATTTCTTTTTCTTCATATATGTAATTCTTTCGCAAAATTGAGAGTGCCAGTGTCAATTGGAGGTTGATGAGAGGATCAAGCTAGAGAACACATTCCTTTTTTTATCTTTTTTTGTGTGTGCATTTAGGTAATATAATGTATGTGACAATCATCTTCCCTGACTATGTACAGGAGATGTTCATTTTCATGCGAAGCAATTGAAAGGGTTTAAAGTTTAAAATTTAGATTTGTAAAAATGGTTATCGTTAGCTGTACTTGGTGGCCAAATCCAAAGTTTAATCATGGCAATTTCCCATTGTCTGTAGTGCGAATTGGGCAGGGGACTGTTAAACTGTAGATGTCCATGGTTACGTAACCCTCAAAGAGTTCTATACATTGGTTAGCGATAACAAGATGGGTAAAATTAATTAATATGTTGAGAAGCTATGCATTCTATGTGGCTTTTGCATGACTACCTCCCCTCGAGAATAGAAGTTCTACTGTTTGTTTCCTTCTCTATGTTCACTTCAGGTTACCGTTTTTTTATCTATATTTTTATTTTACTGTTAATACTTCTAATTTTTTATCTTGTTTTCTCCCTTTCAGAGTCCCGAAAATCTTCTCTTCTTCTGACCAAAGCTTCTTCTTCGGAGGAGACATCCACTTCTGTAGATGCTAGTGAGTTGTTTACAGATTTGAAGGAGAAGGCAAGTTTACTGTTTAGCTAATTTGAAGAACCATTTTGTTTTATATTGCACTTTCTTTTGGCGAATCCATAATCTTGCAGTTCTAAACCTCTCTTAGGGAACCTTTGTCTTTTTACCTAGTGAAAATAATGTCATCCATTTATCATTTTCAGTGGGATGCTGTTGAAAACAAGTCCACGGTACTCCTTTATGGTGGTGGAGCCATAGTTGCTATTTGGTTATCCTCAATTGTTGTGGGTTCCATCAATTCAGTGCCCTTGGTAAGACATCATTCTTGTTGAATACAATGCACTCAGTTATGTTTTGCCATTCCCTCTGGTGGGGGACCAATGCCAATCATGCATGATCTTCTCTTTCATACCTAAGAAGTTTTTGTGAACCAATCTGATATAATTTATGTATGTTTCAGCTTCCAAAGATTTTGGAGTTGGTAGGGCTAGGGTACACTGGATGGTTTGTCTACCGATACCTCTTGTTTAAGGTAAATGATATATATATCATTAATGTATTACTGCTTTTGAATCAAATACGTATTGTTTTGTGCCAGCACCTTTAATGATGCAGTGACAATTGTTGTTCTTAAAAATTCTAAATTCAATTTTTGAACTTTACTTGTGTATTAAGTAGTTTACCATTTTGATACCAAAAAAAAATTATGTGTTGTCACATAAGTGGTGCTGATAGTGTATATCAGACTTTCCTGACATTGCGTTTATATGATTATTTTTTTTTTCTTTTCTGGTAAATGAGCACTGGAGGAAATTTAAAGTGCTGAAATTATCTACTATCTCTATGTCAGTCCAAAGAATTAAGATTTTACTCTTCTCAGTCAGGTCATATGATTATTCCGATGTGGTTCTGACTTCCTTCCATGAGATCTACTTATTATATTCTATTTCTGCAATCAGAATTCCAGTTTTTCTGGTTGGTGAAAATGAGCTTATACAGACAATATAATTTTCTTCTGTGCAGTCTAGCAGAAAGGAACTAGCTACGGACATTGAGGCACTCAAGAAGAAGATTGCTGGAACTGAATAGTACTGCATTAGCGGGTGGCAAGTCTAGATGATATCGTTTGATCATCATTAGTTTTTGCTTCTATCTATCTCCTGTATAAGAGGCATTTGTTATGTCATGCAGAATAGAATTTCCTCAACCGCTACCAGTCTTGTATCACCGCTGTTTAAATAAATTTAGAAGTTTCATGTGTATGGCTATCAGTTGCCCATCGCTTTGCTGCCCTCTTATATCCTTTCATTTTCTTTCTTTTCAAAACTCCCAAACAAAACTTTAAAACTTCTTTCGTACTATAAAACTCGCCAACTTGACAAAAATTGAGTGTAGGTTGTACTTTCTTTTTTTGGGTTCAGGACTTCTACTTTTCCATTTAATCTGTGTTCTGGGTTTTAGGCCATCTAGAAAACTTATTAGTCTAGGCTTTGGATCGATTCCATGAACACCTATAGACTATGGATTTAGGAAACACAATTCATGAATTATGGTTTATGAAAGAACCATCCTTTCATATATGGAATAATTTAATTGAAAGGATAAAGAATGAGACCAACCAAAAAGATGGAAGAGAAGTCATTAAGTTTAAATTTTTCTTCCATATTTGTAAAAGAAAAAAAGATTGGAGCAGAAATTTCAGGTCCAATTTATAAGTAAACTTTCCCTTTTGAAAAAGTATGCCATACAAACGGAAACCCATCAATGATCAGAGGATTACTTGACGAATTTATTTTATCAGAATAAGTTAGTTTCAAAATTGTATACACAAGACCAACTAGTTTGCCGCCTTGGTTATCTTTTGCCTAAAATAAGCAGTTGTACTTGGAGGTGCACAGCTTGCGCCTCTCATATAGGACTGCTCTACCTCAGTCCTCTCTGGCACCTGTGATGAACGACAGATTCTCTTTCTCCTTTCTCTGATCGACTCTAAACAAGAAAAGAATTAATTAACAAAATAAATGTTGATAAAATTGAATAACAGTATTGTTAAAGAACCATATAACTAATCATGACAACTAGTCAATAACAAATACACAATGAACCACTCTGAAAGGATCCACCCCCTTTTCTAATTGGTTTGATTGGTCTCATACAAACCAAACTCAGTTCACTGGGTCATTTCCCACAACCACTTCTATAAAAATCCATTTGCCTCTGATTTATGGGCAAGATATTCCAATAGGATCTTGACGAACATATAACAAGGGTTGAAAATTTCAGACCTGAAATCTCATTCTTTTGTGCAACCCATCATTTGTTCAAGGTGATTCTAGTTTACCTTCCCAACCAAAGAAAGTTGTATTGTGCCTTGCATCATTTTTCTGCGAAGACTCTCTTGAAGAAGGAATCTTATTGTGGCTTTCATTGTATAAAAGAAGCTCTGAAGAGGAAGAGCGGGGCAGGTGTTTTAGAAGAATCTGGCTTACCTTCTCAACCAAAGCCCGTCATATGATATTGGGGGTGAAAAATTTTCCCCTGATATTAATGAGTTGCGGATATCCTGCACAACAAAAGCTTCAATGGGTTTGGTTGATGGGTGGGTAATCGTGGACGCAATTCAAGAATTCAACATAAAACATAGCAGAAGGCTACTGGGCTGACATTCATGGGGCTCCACAAATGCTGGCAAATTACATGGGCGATTGTCTATCTAATATTATTATGTTTGATTGAAGGCTCAACTGCCTATGACCTCGAATCTTTAGATGCCTTTGTTCGCGACTGTGCAAATGAAGAAATAACGAATCCCCATACAGGTATTTTCTACAATATTTCCCTTCCAGCTAACTTCTCAGGCATGGAAGTTTCAGCTGTTAGAATCCGCAGGGCATCATTTTGGTTAAGAGGGGTAAATTATAGTTTCTTCTATCTTCCACCACGGATCATACCAGAACCTGATGTGAAGAGAATGGTCATAGTATATGAAAACTTGGGTAATTGGTCTTCTCACTACTACAATGTGCCCAACTACACAATGGTTGCTCCAGTTGTTGGTTTTATGCCTTATGTTTCTTCAGATTCAAGATTTATAAGCAGCGAGAAGATCAATTTCAGAATCTTGAATTACCCCATCACAATTCAGTTTCCTCATGTTGGAACAGAAGGGAGAAATAAGACACCTATTTGTGCCAAGTTTGCTGCTAATGGGTCAGTTGAACTCAGCAACATGACTAAGCCATATGTGTGTCAAACACACAGTCAAGGGCGCTATACTCTAGTAATTCCATCACCAATGGTACCAGAAGCTCAAACTCCAAGTCAGAGTCCTCGGAGTAAGGGTCATGGCAAGACCAAATGGAGGATATTAGGATTTGTTGTAAGTTCTGTTGTGTTGGTTTTATTAGCTTTGGTTTTGGTGGCAATTGTTAAGTTAGAGAAACGGAGAAGATTTAGAAAAATGGTGCGAAGTTCAGAAAGAGGCGTGCCTTTAGATACATTCTGGCTAGAAGATGCTAAAATGCCTTCTGCATCAATGATTAGAACCCAGCCAGTTATTGAGACTGATTATAATCCTCATTAATTATAGCCCATCTCCTTCCTTCCTTCTTTTGTACTGTCTGCAAATGAATCAGTGTATTATTGTTTAATTTGAACTTGAATTCTAATTAACAACCAAAGATTGAGAACACAACAAAAGATTAACTCACGTTTTGTCATCTTTTAGTTTCTTTATTAGTACTGTGGATTGAATTATAAGCTGGTAGGTATTTGAAGAAAGTACAAGCTTTATTTAATTCTCAAGCCCCCCAGTTTCTTTCTCTCTATTTCTGGGCGCATGCATGTGTAGGTTGGTGAAAACAAACACAAACAGGGTGACACCGTGCAGGGACGGCAAACCTGCACATTTGTCTTCTCTTTTAAATTTAGTCTCGGTGGCAAAGAACAGAATTCTAACCAAGCCACTGTATGTGATCTACTTGTAGTATCAACCTCCTCCGAAAGAGAAAGTGAAACCAACGGTGATTAGTTCAACTAATAAAATTCGAATTAGTTCAGCTAGATTTGAATTATTTTTTTTTGTATGGTTTAAGTTTAAATTTTTTGACTGACAGTGTATTTTTTAAAATATTTATAAGTATTACTGTAAATTTTCGTTAAATTTAATATATTTTGATTTTGAAATAAAATAAATTTCTCTCATCTTAAATTTTTTCTTACCAACAAAAAAGAAAAAGAGAGTGTGAAAAGAAAGAGAGAATTACACTTTGTCATGTAACCCATGTTGATACATGAAAATATAGAATTGAGCTAAGTAGCCAATAAACTCATCTTTTAATAAACTGCATTAGGTAGGACACGAATGCTTTCGAAATCTCATTTAATTTGACTGCAGAAATTATTAATGCTCATGAATTCAGGAATACCTTCAAAATAAAAATTTCATGTAACTCTTCTTTTATTTATTAAAAAAGAAGAAACCCCAGAAGAGTTTGGATCAACCAATTGGTTGAAGTTGACAGCGTTCATGAAGTGGAAAGGCGGGATCGAAGTAGGAGCCATTAAGGATGGCCAAGGTAATAAGCTTATTTGCAGCTTCTGTGGCATGGACCCCATCCCAGCTTACATAGTTGTAGGGGTCATCACAGGCTGTTGCTGTCACAGTGCTCCCATTTATCTCTTTTGTACTGCCACAGAAAACTTTGGGGTTGAAATTGTAATCACCCCCACCTTGTCCGCAACATGCTTTGGTACCATGCCGCAGCCCTGTTCCAAGAGATCAAATTAAAGTCAGATGCAAAGTGAAGACACCATGGTTATATGTTTAGCACCTGTTAGTGTAAGTACTTTAGAAAAGCCAAAAGAATTCCATAGAGATCTTAATTTAAAGCCATCCACTTACTAATAGAGTGCTGCTATTTATACATGAAACATTTTCACCAGTTACCATTAGTATTTGTAGTTGCTAATTGATTTAATAAGTATTCGCAAATACTAATAGTATCATGTGCACATCTTGTACATTCCATACACATGCATTCAATTTTATCTTACTATTAAGACACCGAATTATAAATGTCATAAAAAAAATAAAATCCTCCCTACTACTATTTCTATACTTAAGTTTGAATTTTCACATTTAAATGAGAAATTTAATTTTTGCACACTTCAAATATAGAGAAAAGTTATTTTTACATATTTGGTATAAAAACCGTTGAATTAGTTAGGGCATACCTCGGAGCTTAATATATTTAATATTATGAATTTTTTGAAATAAAGATTATGTAAAAATAAATAAATTGTTAAATATTTTTCTTTACAGACGTATTAGAGATGTAAATTCCTTTTTTGACCTTTCACTTAATAGCTAAGATTCTAAGTTGAGGGATTCTAAACACTAATGTCATACATTACAATGAAAAGATAAAACAAAGCTTCACCTTGCATCATGTACTATTTGCTCCAATTTCAGGACTAATTTTCTTGGAAAATCCAAATATTATATTCTCTTCCGGTTATTAAGAAGCAGTTCATAGATGATTGAACAAGCAAGGGATTTGTACCATGAGATGTGGGATGCTGGAAGAGCTCTAACAGAACAGAGTGCGTATCTACATAGATGATGGAAGCATTTGAAAGATTTTCTCTGGTTTGTCTCAATGCCTGCTTCAACATGTTGTTGTAGTCAGCCACTGCATTATTATATGAAATCAAGCATCCAAACTTATCAAGGTCTGAGCTGTCATGAGGAAGCTCCACCAAGAATGCAGGGTAGCATCCCACTGGTGCAAGATTAAGCACCACAAATGTACGCCCTCCTAGTTGATATAGCTCCTGGAAATTTCAGTGATCAAAGAGAATTAAATACACGGTATCAGTGAAGTACTTCTAGGTTCTGTGTCAGTGTTGTGTCTGGAGGTTGCCGGGAAAAATATTCCCTTTCATACAACTCGTAGCATTAGCAAGTAACTGCAGATTAAACAATTAATACAAACAAATTCACACATCAATCCACTAACAAATCAATCAATTCCCCTCATAAATCCAAGTCCAATACACACACCATTTAACAAACCTCTTAAAAGCCAACATCAAACAGTGTACATACCATATGACCTCTTATTTATCATTTCCACTGAGTGTCACATATTCTCAACTAAGAAACTTCACTATTTATAGTGAAAAATCCCTTTTCTCCTCTATCAAATCTTCTTTTTCTTCTTTACCAAGTAATATCTTTTTTTTCTTCCACAAGACTTCCAATTCTTGTTCCCATAAATTTTCTATTCCTTGTTACGAAATTCTTTCCTTTTCTAATTATCTAATACAAGCAATGAAGTTTGACAAAAATCAAGCCAACCCTACCCCAACAAAGGTAATAGTCTACATGAATACATGATCAGTATATACATGATATGGTACTCACTGTAATAGTGCCAGCAATTTGTGACACAACTTGAGGAAGGTACTTCTTCACTCCTCCTATACCAATGGCTGCTAATTTGGAAGTAAAATCATTTTGGCCAATATAGAAAGTGTAGATAGATTTTCCAAAAATATCCGGTGAAGGAAGTTTCGTTTTTGAGGAACAATCACAAGTGGTACCTGTTTTGGCATTGTCTACAGAGAAGAAAACTAGTAAGTTATAAAGCATAGAGATGAGGAAAGAAAACAATAAAAAGACTGGGAACTTGGAGGTTTCTATGTTTTGTACCTTGCTGCTGAAATTCATCAACCTTGGTTTTAAATTGCTTCATTTGGTTGAGCTGAATGGCAAGGGAAAAAGGGCTGATCCCAGTGACAAACAAAGAAGTATCGGGCAGAAGCACAGTGGATGCCAGTGTTGCATAATTGGCCCCATGTCTATAATCAGATCCAATGGATTGCAGATATGGGCTCAAAAATGGCAATCCCAGAGCTTGAGCTGTCAGATCAATTGGAATGCAGTTTGTCTGATATCAGCAGTAGTGCTAGAATTGATTGTCTTATTGCATTAAGTATGCAAATTTCTTCTTTATAGTTCTTAGATTCTTTTATAGAAAAGTAACAAATTAATACACGTAAGATCCTGAGTTAAAATTTAAGAATTTAAAAAAAAAAATTTCCAAGACAACAACAATTTGCCTTTTCAATACAGTGATAAAGAATTTAATTTTATCCATTCTCATTTTTTTAACTGAAATTTCATACAAAATTAACCAGTTCTTTGGCAGATAAAATAGCTTAAACTTTAAAGCATATATAAGAATGGCAAAAAAAGATTAAAGCTTTGACAATACACTATCAATTTTCACAGTTGGTGAAGGTTGTTTATTTTAACTTCCTGAACAAAAGAAAAAATACTTATTTGTGGGGAGAAAAGTAGTTCAAGAACTGCCAAAGACATGATAATTGATAAAGAGGATATGGTTCGTGCCAGGAAAATAGCGACCAAAAATGATAGGTCATGCTTATGCACAACTGGTATCTAGACGAAATTGACTTTCCAACTTTTTCCAGCTAGGCTTCTTTGTCTTGTAGAGCAAAATGCCGAAACAAGAAGAAAGGCATAATAATCTAATAAAGGCAGGATCTTCAGAGCTAAGACAGTACAAAGGAAATGCACAACAAAAACAATTAATCAAAGCTCAAGAGAACTTTAAACAATCTGTCAAATTCCCAAACAAGTAGTGCCAAATCGGTTGCAGATAGAAGAAACCAAATCTAAGTAAATTAACATTTCTAACATGCTTTTGCATGGCCAAACAAGATCTTATCCAACTAGATGGAGTTAATTACATACAACAAGCCACACCATTAGTACTATTAGATTCATGTTCCTAACAAACGAAACCGGAATGTATCTCTGCTGGTGCTAAGCAGAAGAAGAAAAAGAACAGACAGGAGAGGCAACTTCCCCTTCTCCTCCTTTCTCTTTCTGTAGAAGTTATTAGTTTTACCCACTTTTCTTTTAAGTTCTTCTACTTGAGTATCATAAGCTAGCATCAGCACTCCACAATTGAAATCACTACTAGTTCTAAGCAGAAGCAGAGAGAGAAGAATGGAGAAAGCAAAAACCTCAATTCAATTCAATTTCTTTCCTTATGCCTTCTCTTTTCCTTTTCTTTTTTCCTTTTGAGATCAATCTCCAAAATCACAAGGAAAGATATTACATTAGCAATGTTCAAATAAGTACTCGAGAAAACATTATGGAACCATAATGCAAAAGATGTTGAAGGTTGGGTCATTACCCAGAAAATCCACAATGAGTCTCCCATCTGAAGCCCTTCCCGCTGGTTTCTTGAAGTAAGTCATTCCAAAGGGACCAGACTCTGCTGGAAAAGCTGCATAAAACCCACCAGTATCTGTATTTGAATCTCCAAAATTGAAGATTGCCTTAAACTCACATTCAGAGTGACTTGAACCCACCAAGGAAGGCACTATCACCATGCAAATGACTAGAAACTTGTTAGCAACCCTTGGACTCATCTTTTGGAGCAGAGGGATGCAGTACAAGTACCAATAATGAAACACAAGCCGGGCTTTCTTGTTTGTATTAGGAAGTGAAGTATCATGTAGCTGTATGACAACATTGATCAATTTTATAAACACGTGGCATAGATTAGCTCATGCATGTTTGGATAGTATAATAGCTGTATTATGTAACTTTTAGACATGTACTTATTTAACAATGTTTTGACACGTGAAAGCTAATTAAATTTTTACTGGGTGATATCGATAGTAGAGTAAAAAATGAGAAATATTATTTTCACAATTTATCGTAAGATTATAAATATAATAATAATTCACAAATTGTTAATTTTTATAAATTTTGTAGTTTAATATGTGATATTTTATAAATTTAATAGTTTATAATTTATGTTATAAAAATTAAATAAAAATAAAATTATAAACATAATAATAATAATATAATAAAATAAGATAAGACTAAAAAACTGAAAGAGAGGTAGATAGATTTTATGTTCATTTACTTTGTTAGATAAAGAACATTAGAATATTTAATTGAATATTAATTTCAACTGTCTTGTTTAGTAAACATAATGATTACCAATAAAAAGCACATATTTTTGGGAGTTCAGCAATTAGAGAGTGGGGCCCACAAAATATTTGTTCATAAAAAAAATCAAAAGAAGCTATGGCAGAAGATGTTTTACGTGGGTGTTTATATTGGAATCTCATGATTCTTTGTTGATTGATTTAGGAAAATTAAAGATTTGGACTTTTTTTGGTAAAGCATATACATAAGAAGAAAATTGCCTCTGAATTTTTTGTCATATATTTAGATTTCTTTTTGTTTGTTGTTTTATGTGATTGCTTCATCAAACCAATCGCTATACGTTGGACCAAAACACAGAAATGTGGATGAGAATATGAAGTATTGATGAGTAAGAACCACTTGTCAGAGATGATATGAGGCTAAGAATCTCCCAGAGCTACTACACTTGCCCTGTTGCACAATCATGTTTTCCTTTAATGGGTATGTGAGAGTTGATAATGTCCACATTATATTGAGAACAATACATTGGCTACAAAATTCTCAATATGGAATGGCTATAAAATTTAATGTCGGCTATAGATATATTAAATTTTATGCTTTAAATTATAAAATTTAATAAATTTAATGATTATAATTCTTATAAGTAAATATTTAATAAAATTTAATTTGTAATAATAATAAATTTGTATTAAAAAAGTTAATCACTTAAATAAAAGAAAGAAGCTAGTCACTTGCCAATTATATTAACGTCAGTGAACATTAGACTATGGAGCAAACATATTGGTCAGCAATTTCAAATAGGGAAAAGATTCTTTTACAAACTCAAATGTACTAAATTTTTACAAAATTTAATTTGCAATATTAGTTTTGTTGGATGATCACACTATTTAAATAATTGAATTTAAAAAAGTTAATAGTCTAAATTTTTTTAAATAAAATTTTTGTGAATTTTAATGTGCATAAATAAAGTAACTATTTCATATAAATGTTTGGAGAAAACCTACCTGACAGATTGTTGCATAGAATAATAACACAGAAGTTACATCTTTTGTGAGTTGCATACAAATGGATCTTATCCCAAAATATATCTGCATAATGAAAACAACACCCAGGAACATTCAATGGAGATTAAGAATTCTCTTATTTTTTGTAGCAATTTCATCTGCAACATCTTGCGCAGCTCGAAATTTCCTTGTTTGTGGAAAAAAGAACCCCTGACCCTGAATAAGGAACTGGATTAGCTAACAGGTTGAATATCACAGCGCTTGTGAAGTGGGAAAGGGGGATCAAAAATGGAGCCATTTAGAATGGCCCAGGTCACAAACTTGTTCGCAATTTCTGTGGCATGAATCCCATCCCAGCTTACATAGTGTAGGGGGTCTTCACAGGCTATAGCTTGGGGATTTCCACAAATTACTTTGGGGTCAAAGTTGTAGGCACCACCTCCATACCCACAACATGCTTTGGTTCCAAACTGCAGCCCTGCTCCAAGAAAATCAGTTCTTATTAGAAGCCAGTCTTGGGACTTTTTTGCACTGTCATTGTCCCATAATGTCAATTCTCATTGCATTGTAATTTTTGGAAAAAGTTCCTCCCACCTAATGGGAGGAACTAAATTCTCATAAAGGTCCATTTGTGTCTTTAAAATTTTGGATCCTATAGTTTAATTTGTAAAACTCAATAAATTTAATGATCTGAATGTTTTTAAGTGAATATTTAATAGCTAAACTAGTAATTTTTATCATTTTTTGATGGAAAGGTTAATAAACAAGGCAAAGGATGGAAAATTATATGCACCAAAAGATTTGGGATGCCGGAAGAGCTCTAGCAGAACAGAGTGGGAATCCACATAAATGAGCGAAGCATCTGAAAGAGTTTCTCTGGTTTGTCTCAATGTCTCCTTCAAAAAGTTGTTATACTCAACTACTGCATTGTTGTAAGAAATCATGCATCCAAACTCATCAATATCTGATGCATCATGAGGAAGCTCCACCAAAAATCCAGGGTAGCATCCCACCGGGGCAAGATTGAGTACCAAAAATGTGCGGCCCCCTAGTGCATATAGCTCCTAGAAATTTCAGCCAGCAGAAAGTAAGTTCAATATCAACTTTGCAACATATGCATTTCCAGATTCTTTTTCAAACCTGAGACTAATAAAAAGAAATACTACTCCATACCTATATGCAACAAATTTGATAACATACAATTACAAATATCATTACATGACAAGCCAGAAGTTGCAGCCACAATATCATATAACATGATTAATGTGGCATATCAACCCAATAATTAATCACTATTTGTATAGTTTTTACTGCTCATATTTATCATTTATAAGATTACACCAAATAATAATTTCTGATAGGATTAGTTTACCACATTAGTCATACCACGTAATATAACTGACTTATTGGATAATTTCTTTGTAGTCAGTCACCTTGATGGTGTAGACAATTTGGTAGACTACTTGAGCAACGATATCCTTCACTGCACCTGCACCACCTCCTAATTTGCCGGAGAAGTCATTTTGGCCAATGTAGAACGTGTAAATGGATTTTCCGAAGATGTCTGGTGATGGAAGTTCCGATCCGGCGGAAGAATCACTGGAGTCTAGTCTTCTGCCTGCGTAGTGCTTAGAAAGGCAAACATGGTTATATATTGAGTATAGCAACTTATTTGATGTGAAGAAAAAATTCACATTCCAAATTCCTTTCTGACTTCTCTGTCTCTATGTGCAAGATACTAAGTAAAAAAAAAAAAAAGCAAATGCAAGTTTTGTTGTACCTTGTGGATGAAACTCATCAAGTTTGGCTTTGAAGTGCCTCAGTTGGTTCAGCTGGATAGGCAGGGCAAAGGGGCTGACTCCAGAGACAAACAAAGAACTAGTGGGTAGAAGCACTGTAGACGCCGAAGTTGCAAAGTTGGCCCCATGTCTAAAGTCAGATCCAATTGATTGCAGATATGGGCTCAGAAATGGCAATCCAAGAGCTTGAGCTGCCGGATTCAATACCAAAACCTAATCAGCTGCTACTGTTAAAATGACTTAATTTCAATAACTAAATTTGGTGTGTTTGGTAGGGCGTTAGAATGCCTCAAATGTGATTTTTCTTGCCAAAATCAAGTTGCACAGTAGTTTAGAGTGTTTGAGTTCTGCAAAGTGCAAGTTCAGGATTAATTCTATTTTCACTCAAAGTGACTTTGTTGAACGGGCTTAGGGTTGCTTCTCAATGTGATTTACTATGGTAACTTTTGTCTTTGAATTATATTTACGGAGTCCCATAATTCAATCTATCAGACCTGGCTAATCAAAAACCACAGAGAGTATAAGAATATTGATGCAAAAATGATCAAGATTGGTTATATAGTTACCAAGAAAATCAACGTAGACCCTCCCATCAGTAGCCCGGCCAGTAGCTTTTTTGAAGTAAGTTACTCCATAAGGAAGAGCCTGCCCCGGAAATGCTGCATTGAAGCCGCCGGTATCGGAATTGGAATCCCCAAAGTTGAAGATTGCCTCAAAATCACATTTTGAATAACTTGAACAGACCAAAGAAGACACCATCACCATGCAAAGGAATAGGGACTTGCATGATATGCGGACATTGTTGGGAAGCTGCAGATGCAGAGAACTCATTTTCTTACTTGGTTGAATACACTCAAAACTGGAATAGAAGCTAGTGATGCAGGAGCTTAAGGAACTATGGCATTATATATACAAGTATAAAGTACAGGGATGATAGGGCGGTGGTGTGTGGCGTTTTATGATTCGGCTTGTAAAGCCATTCAATCATATTTATACCAACGTAGACTAGGGAACAAACACACCTCGAATGAGTTGCGTGTGCATGCAATGGATTTTAAAAAGCGTGACTTTTAGCTATGAAACTGCTGACCAAATATCTTGACTT
Source organism: Dicorynia guianensis (assembly GCA_037013595.1). Lineage (NCBI taxonomy): Eukaryota > Viridiplantae > Streptophyta > Magnoliopsida > Fabales > Fabaceae > Dicorynia > Dicorynia guianensis. The sequence goes on from JASUAB010000014.1 coordinate 30,958,025, forward strand.
ACCAAAAAGGCCAAATGTTGGACTATTAAACTTTCATAAATAGTTTCACGGACGTTTGATGGATAGTTAAATATCACATTTTAATATGTGGTAGACTTTTTTAAATAAATATTTAATAAGATTTAATTTATAAAATTAATATTATAATAATAATAATAATAAATAAATTTTTATTTTATTATGTGAGATCGATTACATGAGTTATATAATTTTATAAAATTAAATTTTTAAAAATATCATTTATCTCAAAATTTATTTAATAATTTTTTTAAATATCTTTTTTAATTTTTTATATCTCATCATTAAGTAAAAATTATTTAATTAATTTTTTTTACAAAAATACTTAACAATCTTTTTTACGTATATCTAAAATATTGTGACAAAATTTCTTTTATTTTTTTCTCAATAAATACAATATCATTTTTTTCTAAATATAATTATTTTAAACATTTTTCTTTCATATATACTTATTTATTTATCTCAATATTCTTATATCTACCATCCTCATTTTGTCAAAATGGCATAATATATTAAAAAGATATCTCATTTTTTGAGCAATACTACTTACACAAATGTTTTGTATATACATAAATTATACATGACTTGTACATTCATAAAATTAATATGTAACTTTTATAAAACAGACCTAAAAGTATCTCATTTTTTGGAGTAATGCTACTAGCACAAGTGTCATGTACACAAAAATTATATGCAACTTATATCTTCATAAAATTTATGACTAAGTAATGCTGACATATGTGGTGTAACTAAAAAAGTGAAGTCACTCATTTTATGAAAGTTACAAATGGCACATTAAACTTTTGTGCAAGTTGTATATGTATAATAAGAATTAATGTAAAAAGCATGCTAAAAAATTTAAGATCAACATTCTTGAGGATTTCATTTGTATTTAAATTATGTTTATATATGTTTTTTAGTATTGGGGTAATTAAATAGAAAGTGAAATGTGGTAAATTAATATTGACAAAAGATTGAATGTTCTGCTTACTTTTTCATTTGGGGTGATATAATTGTCAACGCAAAGAGAGTACATACATCTGGTTGAATTAACAAAAGCCAGTATATTGTCTTCTTCGTCTTTCGGTGGCTTTGATTATATGTGATAGATGCTTTAATAAAGAACAAATTATTGATTTAAGCTTAAATATTTCTTAAATATGTTGGTTTACCCATCTATTATTCTTCAAACTTCTGAAGCACAATGGAATTTGTCATTCTGTACACAATTTAGACCAACAGCACACAATTTCTTCTAAGTAAACAATAAAAGCTGAAGAGGTTAGGTCATAAGGGTGAAATCAGGTGACTTTTTATCTTAGAAGTTATAATATGAATAAGAGAGGGATAAAGATAGAATTAAAAGAGATAAGAATTAATAAAAAAAAATTAATATTTATAAATATAAATGTAGAAGAAATTAAAATAAAAAGAATTAACTGTTAAAGAAAAAGTGAAACATTAATTTGAAATGACGATCATGCCCATGTAAGTCCAAGTCCTTCTATAACTGCAAATGCATTTGAATCCTTCATACTTACTGCAAAGGATAATGAAAGAGATTGAGAGAGATGTGAGGGGATTTGAATCTTTTGTTTTTATTTTTTTTAATTATTTACTTTTTTAATTTATATTAAAATATATTTTATAAATCTTATTTTTTTTATTATTAATTTTTTCCTCTTAATTTTATATATATCTATTTCCTTTTTTCTTTTTCTTTTAGACTCCTAAACGCAGAGAATCAGATTCCAATATGAGGTGAGAGAGAAACAAGAGGAGTCACGGTGATACAAATCCAACTGTAGATGGATTCTAATTTTTTGATTCCTGAAATTTAAAGTCAAAAGCTACAGTTAATTAGAGATAGTAAAAAAAATTAATGCATATATTTTCACATTTTCTTCTCTTTCTCTTTCTAAAAAATGTTTGTTTCTCTTCTTAAGTAGAACTAATATTTTCCTAAAAATAATGAAAAAGTTAAAAAATAAAATAAGAAAAATTACCGACAAATAATTCAGTCATCTAGAAACATGATATAAAGTGCAAGAACGAAATGCCATCGCGAAGCTTAGGCAATCAGCTATGATGGAGTCAAAATATGATTTGATGTGGAGCGGAGAGTGGAAAGCAGTTGCCACTTCAAGATTATCCACCTCAATCTCAATGTGATGGAAAAAACCCAGCTCTGCAGCAAGGGACAAAGCAAACTGGAGGGCTAGAGCTTCTGCAATCTTCACTTTAAAAGTTTTCTTCAATTTTTGCAGACCCAGCAGCCATTATGAGCCCATGCTCATCACGAATCACCATGCCAAGAAAACACCCACATCCTGATCTCTCATTGCATCTGAATTGATCATAAACTCCCAAGTCTTGCCTTTTTCCACACAGCACGAGATGGAGAAGGAGTAGTGCTGGTCGGAGTCGGATTTCGACCTGTAGGCCATCCCCAAAATATCTTGAAAATCAAGCATTACTTACTCAATACACAACTTACTTCTGGTCTATTCAAGCGACCCAAAGGGATATTCAAAATCTGTTCGGTCTAAACGGAAGAAACAATTCAGGTATCAAATTTCTATCCCATCTCCTCAAGTCATGATTAATCAACTGTGAGACCAAAGTAATAGACTGCTTTGGTGGACTTCAAACTTCCATGCTGAATTGGATGCCAGGTATGGTTCCAAATATTAATGGAAAGCCCACTGCCAACAATCCATAAACATTTTTTTAGGATCCACTTACTTCCCCAAATGCTTTGTAACGTGTAACTAAGGCATAAACCAACATTTGAGTCAAGAAAGGAGCATATTGGGAAGTGTCTACCTTTTATAACCTGTAACATAAGTGAATTTGGGTGTTGAATCAAGCGCTAACCTTGTCAAGCAAGAACAGAATTAAAGGCAAAAAATTTTTAAAGCTCACTTACCCAATCTTTTTGGAGTGACACATCTTCTCCCAACTAACCCAATAGATCTTTCTCTCTTGATTTTTACTAATATACCAGAAATTGCTAATCATTCTCTGGATGTTATGACAAATAGAATCAAGAACTCTGAAACAGCCTATGATATAAATGGGAATCAATTGTACTACAATTTTGACAAGAACTTCATTCCCAGCTCTAGAGAGAGCTTTCTCCTTAAACCCTTCAGCTTTACCCAAACATGATCTTGAACAAAGTCAAAACTTGTATTTTAGATCGATCCACAAAAGTAAGCACCCTTAAATACTTAGAATGTCTCCGCCTGAATTCTCATCCACTCCTGGATATAATTTTTTCGGTCTGTTGATACATTTTAGCTCAAAGAGAGCTCAAACTTGTCCATTAATCAACAAGGAAAAAGAAACAAAACTAACATATCTCATGACAAGACTAACCCACTCAACTGAGAGTCCCAATTTCTTAAGGACATTTTTCAAAATTCCCATTCAACTCTGTTGTAGGCCTAAGCCATATTAAGCTTAGATGCCACATACCTTTCCCTACCTTGCTACTTTTTATTCATATAATAGAAGATGTCAAAGGCATCAAGGACATCATTAGTAATGAGCCTACGAGATACAAAAACACTTTGATGATCACTCACAAGATAAGGTAAAATAATTTTCAGTCTATTTATAATGATTTTTGTAATAATTTTAAAGGCTACATTGTAAAAATTTATTGGACGAAAATCTTTTATATGCATATGATTTTTTACCTTTGGAACGAGGCAAATTAATGTATGATTGAATTCTCCAATTTCGGCTCCATGGTTGAGAACGTGTGGTGCCATATGAACTACTAAATCACCAACAATTCCCCAAAATTTGTGTAAGACTTGTTTGCACTTGAATGCTTGTATTTCGCCTAGTATAGCCATTTGTATTGCTCGTAAAGGGCTGGCTTAGCCATAATATAGTGTATTTTTCCTACTTTCGCTATCATTCACTCTGGTCTTGTTTCTTGTATGAGTTCATTTATTATCATGGACTGAAATTTAAAAAGATTTTATTTAAAAATTTAAATAACTAATGTTATTGAATTTCACATAGAGCACACCAAATCTAACAGTTGATAATTATTAAGTAAACTATTTGTCATGCCACTCATAGAAATAGATTTTCCCTTCTTTTATTATTTACATACATTTTTATATTTTACCCATTATCTTTTACTCATTGATTCTTGAATTATAATGTGAGATGTTTATTTGTTTATGGGAAAATTTATTTTCATTATAAATAATTTTAAATTCTAATAAATTTAATGATATAAATTTTTAATAAAAATAAAAAATTATTTACTATACGTATAAAATTTTAAATTTAAACTTATGATTAAAAGCTCTCCAAAACAATAATAAATATAATTGCATCATATAAAAGTACCCACAATAATATAAATTCTTTCAAATAAAGTGTGTATAAATTTTAGTCCGAGAATTTGCTTACCAATACCCACACTTGAGAAGAATTGTGTAGTGTGTAATTTTTTTTGATGAAAAATGTTATGTATATACATCTGTGCAGTATATATATATATATATATATAAATAAATTAAAAAAGAGAATAAAAATATACAAAAAATATAAAATTTATACCTATAAAAATGTTCGCATAATAAGATCTGTTTTATTGGGTCCACATTTGGTCGACAATGGACCTCAGCCTGGGTTGGGTCCAAGTATCCAGGAACTGAATTCGAAACCAGGCTTCATTACTAAAGCATGTGCATGCCCCATCACGTGGGCCCATACTGGAAGATGCGATTATGTAGTAGAGAGAGGGTTTTGGTACCCGAAAAATGAAAAAAAAAAAAATTGGGGGGGTTAAATGATAAATGTATGTATTAAGCTCAAGAAATATTTACTCAAATGAAAAATGATATTGGCACTGTAAATATGCATTAATATATAAAGAAAATTAATACTATTAAAATTGAATTGAATGATAACTAAATAATTAATAAACTAATTAAGATAAACCTTATCTCATATAAAAATAAATAATTAATGATAAAATTTTAATAAAATAAATAAATATAATAAAAAATAAATGATCATTTATATGATATATTAATTTAATAATAAATTATTATTTATATATTTTTATCACTTATTTATTGAGGAAAAAATGACAGAAACTTGATTACGGTGGTTTGAGCATGTACAAAGAAGACCGAGAGAGGCACCAGTACGAAAGGTTGATCAAATGATATTTAGTCTTATGAGAAGATGTAGAGGAAGACCAAAAAAGATATTTAGAGAGATGATTAAAAGAGATTTTTGGTTAAATGTTATATCTGAAAATTTAATTTTGAATAAAAATTTATAATATCATTTGATCTATATAACCGACTCCACCTACTAAAAAAAGACTCGATTTATTTATATTTTTATCACTTACTTATCTGATAAAAATTTCATTAATAAAATAATATAAATAATAATTTATTAAATTAATATATCTCATTATTTATATAACATAATATTATCAGTTGACGAAATAATTTTTGGTGCATCTTCTGCAGACATTGGTATGGGCAAGTGTGAACGGCGAAAGGAAATGGTACCTCAATTCAAAGAAAGCGGCGGATAGGGGCAAGGTCGTCAGTTCGATTACCAAATCTTGGATATTCCAGGAATAACGAGGGCCAATTTTTTAAACTGGACTGGATGAAGAAGATGGCCGAAAAAAAGGGGCAGATTAGATGCGATCTGAATTTTGCTTCTAGTCCACGTCAATGGGTCCCACTAAGTTGCGTAGTAAGTCATGTGCCTGCGGGACACGTCATATTGTCGGTTACCGATGAGTCTCACTACCTATGGAGGGATTGGGGGATAAAAGATGGCACCACGTCAGACGCTTCCAGTCACATGTCGTCCGTAGCTTCAATTGGCCGCGAAAAGCGCATCACCGTTGATGGGGCTGCTAATGGACGGCCGATGTTTGGGTCTGACGTAGAGCTTGAGACGCTGGCGTCAGAGCCCACTAGGCCCACGCACATGCGGGCTGTTCATGTACAAAGCACGCTGGCCTCGCCACTCTTCACCATGCTTTCCAATTGGGAGCTCGCCGCGTCCCCTTGCCGCTGTTGCTTGTGCAAATCAATGTTCAGAAGGCCTCCGTTTTAACATGTTTACCAGAATTGAGTATATTACTTTTTATTTCTCACGAGTTACCTCATCCTTTGAGGAGATTAACTTTTGATAATATGATATACATTTTTTATTAAGAGAAATTTTAAGATTAAATTTTAGATATATAATTTATTTTTTAATAATTTACATATAATTAATTTTTATTACACCAACCACTATAATGATAAAATTGAGTGTATTATTTTCTATGCATAGGAAAATTTTTAATTCATAATAGTTGTATATTGTGTCAAGTAACAAAGTAAAGATATCAAATTTTATGAGTATTTAGCTCTTTTAAAATATAAAATATTTTTTAATAAAATATATAAAATGATCTTTCAAAATTATAATTATGTTTATTTTAATGTCCCACATATTAAATTCAATCACTTGGTAGTCAGAAATAGAGATAAAACATATAAAATAGTTTTTTAAAGACAAGTTTATGTCTAATTTAGTCATTCATAAATTTTATTTCATCAATTAATCTTTCAAAGTAGAAGTCACTTTCAATTTAGTTTTAAAACTTAAATCTTATATTTCAAACTCTAAAATCATAAATTCAAAATAAAAAAAAATTCTAAATCTTTCAATCTTAAAATCCTTAATTTTACACTTTAAACACAAACCCTTAAATCTAAAACATTAAACCATAAATTCTAAAATTTAAACACTAAAAATATAAACTTTTAAACCATAAACCCTAACCCGTAAACTTTAAAATTCTAAATCTCTAACACCATAAATCCTAAATCACTAGGTTAGGGTTTAGGTAGTTGTTTATAATTTAGGGTTTTTGTTTAGAGCTTATGCTTTTAAATTTATGATCTTAGGGTTTAGAATTTCATACTTTTAGTATTTAAGATTTATATTTAACAATTATGAGACAGGAATTTACAATTAAAGGATTTAGGCTTTATATTTTGGCATTTAGGGCTTATAAAAAATCAAATTAGAAGTGATTTCTATCTTTAGATAATCAATTGATAAAATTAAATATATGAATGACTAAATTAGATATGACATTATTTTTTAGGGACCAAATTTATATATTTTGTCTATTTTTTGAGGATCAATTTATTAAATTAAATATATAAGGAATCAAAATAAATATAGCTCTATCTTTAAGGAATTATTTTATATATTTTATCAATATATTTAATAAATAAATATGAATAATATTAATATAAAAAGTAATCATTATCATTAATATACATATAAATAAATACATTCTAATTTACTAATTTAAAAATCCATTTTTGGTTCTTTATTAATAATTATTTTATATACTTATTAAAAGCACTTAAACGAATCAAACGCTAGAACTTGATATCCATAAGCTATAATGCCCGTATTCCCCTTGCGCATGACCTAAAAGAAAATATTAATAATGCTCACAGTAAAAAATGTTAATAATATTATGAATAATTATAGTACTATATTTTGATTTTAACACATAATTCTTCCACTCTTATTTACAATTTATTAATGTCTGGTGAATAATTATTTATGTGATTGGGTCTCACATATAAATAATTATAGATGAAGGTTTAAAATTCTGTATCAAAATTAAAGCATGAAAATAGCAATGCTTTATCATGCAAACAAAATAGTTATAAAGAATTGGAGAAAATTATCAATTTAGTCATTCTATTAAATGTGTTTTTCAAGTTGCATGACATACTTGTTAACTGGTGATTTGGCTCATTAAGTACCATGTTGGCACCTTACACCCCTTTTATAATGAGTAATTATTACTTTTGTTCCTAAAAAATGTATATGAATAATTTAGTCTCAAAATCCTAAATTCTAAAACATTAAACCTAAAACTCAAAATTTTAACACTAAACCCTATACCCTAACATCAAACCTAAAATCCTAAACTTAAATCTCAAACCCCAAAATCTTAGACTTTAACTCCAAGACACTAGACTCTAAACTCCAAACCTTACCATAAATCTTAAATTTTAAATCCTAAAATCTTAAATTTTAAATCATAAAACCTTCAACTCCAAACCCCAAAATCTTAAGTTGAAAACCCTAAAGTTGAAACATGAAAATTCTAAACCCAAACCCAAACTTGAAACTTCAAACGCCAAAATACTAAATCCTAAACTTATACCCCAAAACCTTAAATTATAAACCTTAAATTTGAAATCTAAAGAGCCTAAACCCCAAATCATAAACTATAAATTCTAAATTCCAAACCCTAAATTTCAAACTTTAAACTTAAAATACTAAATCCTAAACTCAAATTGCAAAAATCCTAAACTCCAAACTCTAAGTCTCAAACCCTAAAGGTTTAGGATTTTGAGATTTGGAGTTTAGGGTTTTAGCATTTCAAATTTAGGGTTTAAGGTTTTAAGTTTAGGGTTTAAGATTTTTAGATTTAGGTTTAGGGTTAAAATTTTAAGGTTTTGAGTTTAGTTTTGGGAATTAGGCTTTTTAGGCTTCAACTTTATGGTTTAGAATTTAAGGTTTTAAGGTTTTAGGGTTTGGGGTTTGAAATTTAGGATTTATGATTTTAAAATTTAGTGTTTAGAATTTTGAGATTTAAAATTTAGGGTTTAGGTAAGTTTTAGGGTTTTAGAATTTTAAGATTTAAGTTTTAAGTTTGATGATTTTGGGGTTTAGAGTTTAAGATTATGACTTTAGGGTTTTGGGGGTGAAGTTTAAAATTTTAGGGCTTTAGATTTAAAATTTAAGACTTTAAGATTTAGAAATTTAAGATTTTGAGTTTAAGGTTTTAAAAATTAAATTGTTTCTAAACATTTTTCAAAAATTAAAATGATAGTTTTCTTGTTAGAAAAGGGAACACTTAATGATATGCAATTAATAAGTCGAATCATTAGGTAGTGGAATACGTTACAAGGCCTAATAATATTTTTTTTTTTTGGTAATATATGAAGCCTATTGATTTTTTGGATTGGGGAAGGGGAAACGGGAATCGAATTGTAGGTTCGAGAGTATAAGATTATCAGAGTGACCGTTCAGTCAAGAACTCTGATGAAAAAACATATTTAATAGAGAGACTAAAATAAAATGAATTTTATTCATTTAAGAATCAAATTGACGAAGTCAACAATTTAAGAACTAAACTGTTCTTACTCAAAAACCAAATTAATAGTTTTCTCTAAAGAAATGCAAATCCACACACTCTATCACCCAAAACCGTTTGCAATTTTCTTCATACAAACCATTTCGTTAAAACATGTTGCTATATTGTTGCCTTCTTCCAGGCTGAATTTAGCTTCACGAAAGCGGTTAGGGTACTGAAATGGTGTTACGGTACTCCAATAGAACAAAATATATTAAGACCGAAAATAAACGCCACAATTGTTCTTCTTAACAATAATTTGTTCGGTAGACTTTGAAATCTTTTTATATGAAATTATAATCATAAACCTTATATCTTTTTTTTTTTTTTCTGTGTGAGCATTATATCATCCTTAAATAAGCATATTCATCAAACAGGTCTTTATTATGTTCACCATGGACCAAAATACAACTATTTTCATTAATAAAACTTTAGGGTTTAAATTTTATGAATTAAATTATAAAATTAAATTTATTTATAAGAGTTTAATATTCTACCTAATTTGTGGATCTTTATTTTTCTAAATACAAATATACATACATATACCATTCTGTTCATACATTTTTCTAAAGAGTGTACTGAACTTTTATGCATAAATAACATTGCTCCTCTGTCAATCTATCCATACATATTTCAATCCATAATAGATCGTATGTATTTATTTTTAAATTCAGCTTCAACTTCAACGTGATTTATATATATAATCAATTGAGTTGGAATTAAAATTTTTAAAATTAATTTTATTTAATTCGATCTCGCTGGTCTTGTGGTTGCTGTACGTTACTTTCTTATATACTATTTCTCACATTATTTGTTTATATATATATATTAATTATGCTATTTATTTTATTTAAAATAAGGAGAAATAATATAACAAATAATAGATAAAATATGTAAAATAATTCTTTAGAGATAAAGTCATGATCATTTTAATTCTTTACACATTTAATTCATTCAATTGATAAGCATACAAAATAATTTCTTGAAAATACAGTCATATATAATTTAGTCTCTTATAAATTTAATTTTATTAATTAGTTATCTAAAAATGGAAATCACTTGAATGTAATCCATAAACCTTAACTTAAATTTAAATTTTAAATTTTAAAATTATAAAATTATATAACCCTAATCACTAAATCATAATTTTAAAATTTTAAAATTTTAAAATTTTAATTCTTAAATTTTAAAATTTTAAATTTTACATGATAAACCTCAAATCTTTAAATTTAAAACATTACACATAAATCATAAAACTCAAACACTCAAAATTGTAAACTTTTAAATCATAAATCTTAACACTTAAACATTAAAATTTTGATACCCTAAAACCATTGAATTTATGTACTTGATTATAATTTAGAGTTTATATTTAGGAATTATTATTTAGAGAATTAAAATTTAAGGATTTAAGATTTATAGTTTTAGTATTTAAGATTTATGAATGAATAAATTAGAGATAATTTTTATCTTTAAAAGACGAATAAATAAAAATAAATTTATAAAAAATTAATTTACATGTGATTTTATTTTTGAGAGATTATTTTATATATTTTATTTATTTTTTAAATATTAATTAAATAAATTAAATTTGTTAAGAACTCTAATTATTCATGACTTCATCTTAGGGACTTTTTCATATTTTGTCAAAATAATAATATAATAAAATTTTTATAAAATATTTTAAATTAAAAATTAATGATGAAATGAGTAAAAGAAAAATATATAATAAAAATATAAAAATTTATTATTTAAATTTTAGTGTAAGATCAAAAATTAAAATTATTAAAATCAAAATTCAAAAAGTTTAAACCGTGATGCATCCTGCTAACGAAACGTGGACGAAGGAAGACCAACAATTCCTCACCACGTTTTCACTACCCCACGTGGATGTTGGAATAATGACACGTGGGCCATTTTATGATATCCAGAAAGTATCGGGGACGGGGACGTGACGGATGAGCTGGATACGCAACCCCTCTGTTCGCCCCTGGGTCCCACGATGCGGTTTGTAGTCCATCTGCGTGGGACACGTCAGGACGCGGACCACACCTCCCACCGACATGAGCGAAAGGTTGTTGGGCCCACTCGTAGTACGTGTGTTGATGTCTGATGGCTTTTTTGTGCCGAGGCAGGCCTCGCTGGCAGAGATAGCCCTCATTAGGTGTGGCATGGTGGACTATCACCCGTCAGATTAGAAGGAGGCCAACCGTAGGATGGTGTACCGTCAGACGTGGGTCCCAGTTTTCATTTTCATATGGGATTTTATTTGATAAAAAATTGATGTTTATTTTGGGTGCGCTGGGTTCTCCATCCTCGGGACGGTGAGGGTTTATGCGCGGACACGTGGGTCGCAAATGGAGGTGACTTGGAAAAGCGTTGGAAGATTCAGCATGTGAAATGGACGGTCCAGATGAGGGATTGATTGTGCGGGGTGATGGTCTAAGTCAAAGCATGGATGCGTCAGAGGTGGAGTGCTCTCCGCGTCGGAAAGCAAGAGATGCCACCGCTCTCAAATGCCGAAACTGCCCTTTGGGCCAGCAATAAGGAGTTCAGTTACAGTGTTATGACCAATTTTGTATACGTATAAATTAAGAGCACTTACATAGGTATATGCAAATTATATGTAAATTTTATTTTTTTTATATTTTAGTTTTTTAAAAATTTTTGTTTCTAAACATACACTGATAGTATAATTCAAAAATATAAAACAATTATTTTTCTAAAGTAATTATGAGTAAAATTTTTTATGATAATTATGAGTAAAATTAATTTAAAATAAAAATATTAAAACTATATAAAATATTTAATATGTAATAATAATAATAAATAAAATTTTATTACTAGTTACATATATCAATTAGCATTATTGAATCTACTAAAAATTATGTTTTCTAAAATATTATTTATTTAAAAACTTTTTAAAATTTTTTAAAATTTTTTTTCTTTCTAATCTATTTATATTACACAAAAAATTATTTAATTAATTTTTTTATTAAAATCTTTTACTTTTTTTACACATTTAAATCATTATAATCAAAAATTTTTTTATAAATATAAAATATTTAGTTAATTTAAAAAATTATACGAAAATATAATGAAGGTCATACTTAGTTTTTATAATAAAAATCAATTTTTAAATAACAAACACCATCCCAAAATATCTTATGTAAGCATAAAAATCATATTACCCAAAACAGCCCAAAATATGACACAGTCCTAGCAAGTCGCAGGCGTGGCTCTAGAGGGAGGGACCACATTTGCTTCGGCAAGTAACTGGCTACTGGTGGACTCCAAAAGGCCTATTCAATTGGGTTTAATTTTATTTTTTAAATGAATTATTTATAAAATATTAATTTTTTTAAAATTACTCCCATTTAATTTAATCTCACACAGACACACACCACGTCAGCCACATGACGGGCGGACTAGGTTGGATCCCCTAACTGGAGACGCGTAGATTGATTCCCTGATCACCACGTGCACGGCTCTGGTGACGCTGGAATAAATAAATGGCCAGAGCGATAGCCGATGGGCCAGCTCAACAACCACCACATCCCCCACGACGACGTATCTACCCCGTACATATACGCCATCTCCTTATACGACACGTGTACGGTGACGTGGATATCGCCTTGGCACTGGTCTTTCTCTCTCTTCCCCCTTTCTCCATCTTCATCACCCCCCCATCCTTCTGTCGCTCTTCTCTGTCAAAACAACGCTCTTTCCCTCGTTTTTTTTCAGAGAGAGAGAAGGTAGAGAAACGAAATGCAGAGGACAGTTGCTAACAATAATTGCTTTTTGATACCTTAATTTTTTGTCTCGAAATTGGGCCTTGCTGAAGCTACAAGGATAACTTTTTGTTCCGCGAACTAATTTTGAGGCTTTTCCGGTTTCTCTTCGTCCGTCAGTAACGAGTAGAGTGGGTATCTGTCAGGTATGTGGAATTCACTGCTTTGTTCGTTGAATTTCTGAGTTAAACGCGGAAGATTCGCTTCAGAATGTTTTTCATAATTTGAGCCTCGTTTGGGGTTTGCGAAAATTGAAGAAAATAAACGTTAGAGGTTAGTTCGGTTATAGTAAGGTACGTTTTGAAAGAATATCTGGGAATGAGCCAATTTTGAATGTGTCGATTTTGAAGTTTCATGTTTTAGTGGGAGTAAAAAACTCCGCATGGAAGATGAGGAAACAATCTGGTTCAGTTAAAATTATTGTTCTGTGGAAACATCAGAAACCGAAGTATACCATAAATTTTCTGTTTCGTTTCATCTATTTTGTATCTCTATATTTTTAGCAAAATCAAACAGAGAATTATAGTTCGGAGTCCTCTGGATCTCCTTCCGAATTTGTTACAATCTTTGAATTTGCGTACCTTCTAGTTGTTGATTTATTGGGTAAGCGTCTACCTTTCATTTTGGATGTATATTTGCCGCTCCCGTACTACGTTAGGATCTGTAGGAGAAGCATACGGGGTAGAAAATACGGAGATGTTCGATAAAGAGGATTAAAGTTATAAAATCTTAATCTGTGGAGGCTGAGTTAGAAAATTCTGGTGTTCCAATAGTCTTCTTTCCATTTCCTGACCCATCTAATCTAAATCTAAAAGTGAAGAAGCTAGGTATTGAGGGTATTTTTGTCATTTAGCTCTCGGGTTGTCCTGTTGGGTTAGATTAGGTTTGTAGGTTATGCACCGTAAGGTGTGTCCATCACTTTCTCTTCGGCATCTGGGGTAGTAAAATGACGAGAAATGGTAATTATATAATGAAAAAAATGTATCATTTAAGTATAATCTCTTGTAAAAAATGGTATTATTGTAATTTTATTTAAATTTTAAGATAAAATTTTAATTGTCTTTTTTTGAGAAAATTATATTTAAATCGTACAGAATGGTCCCTCTACCATGCCATTCAATCTTTGACTGGCTACTGCCTTTATTTATTTATTTTTTTTCATTTAGTTTAGGATCCTTTGGATTATCCCATAGCTTTCAATCGCTCTCTTTCTGATGGACCTATGTCTTTTGGTCCCAGTGTAGTTCTGAGGCTCAAATTGACTATGGAATCATGATTTTCTCGTATTCTTGTTTGGTTAGTCTTCTTGCTTGATTTTAAGTATTGACATAATCTCTTGAGCTTCAATTACAAAAGGATGCATTAAGCTCATGCTTGATAAAGACAAACTCCTCATCCTCATAATTTAGATCAATCAGTTATTCTCATACTTTATCTGGAACTTGATGTTTAGTTTGTCAGCTTACTCAGCTCCATCTTGATGGTTTGATATCACTTGAATATGTTGATAGCTGCTTCTTGCTAAGACTACTGAGTTATATCACGATTGTCTATCCTGGGTGGGTGCCAGATTCTACACCTAAAGACTTGATAGGGCTCTTGTGGAGTTGTTATGTTGAAGACGGGAAAACGATTTCTTCTCTGTTTTATCTAAAAAATTGCAATCTTTATATGATACTATCTCTATAATAGCTTGGAAGGTCAAAAAGCAGGAGTTTTCTAGTAAAATTTGTTGTCCGTTGCTCACTAGTTTTTAGCAGACTGGAACAGAATTCTCACTGCTGTTGCTTTGTTGCTAGAGTCTCTTTCACTCTGTTGATGATGTGTTTGACTCCTGTATCTAACTTAATGCATAATTGATATTTGTGAAGCAATAATTTAAAATCCTGGAACTGCCCTTTTGCTCTGGTAGTGTGTTGCCCCTGTAACCTGCATTCAGCAATTCTATGGGTTTGTCTTGTAGGTTTGAAATGCACTTTTGCTCTACTTTCTAGGAATATCCATGATCATGTAGGTTTGAAATGCACAAATCCTGGTTTATGACTTCAGCCTTGTTTGTCTTGCAACATCTTGTAGCTGATAACAACTGACATGGCTCCTCTTGATGCAGCTAAGTCTTTTGTCAGGGAGTCCTTCTTAGATATTGACTCAGTCCTTGTTTTCCATTTGGTGCTTACCATGGGAAACAGTGAGGAAGGAAAATCTACTAAAGTTGAAAAGCCTTCTTCACCTGTAACAACAGTAAGCAGAGAACAGCTCATGTCTTGTGTATTATGCATTTTTTATAGTTTGTTCCTGAATACTTTCCTGTACTTACCTTATTGACAGGAGGCCAATCAAACAAACCAGGCCAATATTCATGTCTATTCTGATTGGGCAGCCATGCAGGTTATCTACTTGTCGCCATTGTTTCTATTTTCTCTTAATAGTTGGTGTGCTTTCCTTGCTCTATGCTGGGTAAATTTACCTTAATGAAAACAAGTTTTGTAGTTTAAGCTGTGGGGTCCGACACTCAGTCAATTACCAGTCAAGAAGCAACTTTATTGATTTTTCTAATTGCTGCTGTACTCTGTTAAAAATTTTAATCACCGTCCTTGCATTTGTAAATCATCTTACTCATTCCAAGCTACAATTTTATGCTGTAGAGTTTGCAACTTGCTTCTGCAGACTACTGGCGGGACATCAGCTATCTTTTGTATTTAAAAGTATTGTCTTGCGTATATCTGGTGAAGCAGTGAACACATAAAAGCTCTCTTTTTGGTTTAAATTCTTCCCACTTTTGAACTATCAACCTTTTTTGCTGTATGCGGTGGTAGAAAGAGTGTTGTCTTTTATGGCACATTCTTTTACACACTGTATTTCATCCAGTGTGTTGCACTATCATTCTGCTATCACTTGGAGTATGAATATCCAGGGTGCTACTTAGACTGGCCCTGGATTGTTAATATTTGATAATTATTTATATATGGTGGTAGCAGCGGTTTTTTTTTTTTTTTTAAAAAAAAAAATTTTAATATTTTAAGGAAAGGGATAAAAGATTCCCTCGGTTGACCAAGAAACTTTTCAAGCATGATTGTTCCCAGAAACTGTTTATGGTGATTTAAAGTGTCTGTTATATCTTCAGGCATATTATGGGCCAAGAGTCACCATACCACCATACTACAATTCAGCTGTGGCTTCTGGTCACACTCCTCACCCCTACATGTGGGCGCCACCACAGGTAGTGCCCCAAAGCATCGTTTGCTTTCTGTTATCACTAGTATCATGTTTGTTTTCTGGATCTCCTGGACTTTACATCATAGATGACAGAGTTAGATAATTTGTCAACTAATTGTTTCTTTCAGCCAATGATGCCACCTTATGGAGCGCCTTTTGCAGCAATTTATTCACATGGAGGTGTTTATCCTCACCCTGCAGTTCCTATTGTAAGTCTAGATTCTTGCAATTTGTCTCTGAGGTATATGCCTTTTCTTATTTTTGATTTGGAACTTATGTTAATGTTTTGGAGTTTGGAGCATGGGTTGGTTGAAGATAAGGGCTTTTGAAGGGTAAAAGTTTCTTGCAATGTGAACAATACGCATACCTTGATTCAGCTCCAATGTTACTAACCTTCCCAAACTTTGAAAATCTGAACGTAGTAGAATTTAATCAATTAATATATAACTTGTATGGTGGTGGATTATAAAGGCCTCTTATCCTTTATATAAACTTCATTTCTTGAAAAATTTCCCTGTGTACTAATAATTCATTTTGGTAAAATATAGGGCCCACATGCACATGGTCAAGGAGTTCCATCTTCCCCTGCAGTAAGTATTATTTTCTTGTGATCTCTTTTGACTCGAGTCTTTCAATGCCATCAATAGATGATGGGTTTGACTTGATGTAACAATGCAGGCTGTAACTCCTTTAAGCATAGAGACACCAACCAAATCAACTGGAAATACTGATCAGGGTTTTATGAAAAAATTGAAAGGGTTTGATGGGCTTGCAATTTCAATAGGCAATGGCAATGCTGAGAGTGCTGAGCGTGGAAATGAAAATAGGCTGTCACAGAGGTTGGTTGATCCCTTTTCTGCTTTTAATTTATTGTTTTCTGACGCGAGCAGGGGGTGGAGGGGAAATTTTGATGTTCTTTAGCGGAACTGAAGTCCCCTTTCTCTGCCCTCATCTAAAAGATCTGTCTATATGAGTTGGCATTTTGACCTTCCCTTGTGTTGACCCTCATGGCATACTACCCTTCCAAATTGATGTAGTATGAGAGCAGAAACCCAAAGTCTATTCTCTAAATAATCAAAATTTAATATTCAACTCTCTTTATTGGGAATTATAACAAGGCCTTAAAGAGGCAACCTAAAACCTTAAAAGTTATTAAGAAAATTAAAGATAACTTAAAATTCAAGAAATCATAAATTAAATAAAACCTTATCCCTTAAGGGGATAGGGTAACAGACAATAATAAATTCTTATAATAAAAAATCTCTAATAATTTCAAATTAACAACAAACCTTAAATCTCATATTACAAAATAATTAAATCTTAAATATAATAATTAAATCTATCGTATGCTGCCTCGCTAACAGAGTAATATTATGATGATGTAAGCAGTGTGGATACTGAGGGTTCCAGTGATGGAAGTGATGGCAACACTGCAGGGGTAAGAACTTCCTTTCTAGAACATTTTTTGCTGCATTTTCTCGACCATAAGCACTATTAGTCTATTTTCTAAATGGTTAGAAAAATTGGAACATTAAATTATGATATTTGCAAATCTTATGCTCAGGCTAATCAATCACGAAGGAAAAGAAGCCATGAGGGGACACCAACCACTGGTATGACTCTGTTCTTCACCAAGTGACAACATCTTGATGAACAGTAGAGTTGTCCTGGGATTACAGTTATACTTCTGTTGTCATCACTGTACACATGGTGTCCAGTTTATTGAGTAGGGTATCTCTAAGTTGTATGCTATAATTGCTGTCTAATCATTTATACTATATAAGGTGAAACTACCCCATTTTTTTTTTAATTCTCAAATTTTGTGAATAGTTTGATGAGTATGGTGGACTTCAGGGTGGGCTTTTACCTCCGTTTAGACTTGTCATGGTTGTTTTCCTATATGTGGAATTACTGATAAAATGTCATTATTGAGCTTGAGGAGTTTGATTGCGCATATAATCTGTTATTGATTATACTTTTTCCTGATTGTATGAGCAGATGGAGATGGGAAAACTGAGATAAAAGCCAGCCCAGTTTCCAAAGAGGCTGCAGCTGCCAATAAGATTAAGTCAGTAACTCCTGCCAGTGCTGCGGGGAAATTAGTTGGCACTATAGTTTCTTCAGGTAGGACCACAGCGCTGGAGCTGGGGAACCCTCCAACCATTCATTCTAAGACAAATTCTGCTAGTGCCCCGCAGCCTTGTGCAGTATTGCCTCCTGAAACTTGGTTACAGGTATGGTTAGAAAATAATTCATCCTAGTGGTTAATTATAGTAATTGGTGGCATTATAGTAATTTTTTGTGGGTGTGTTTGGATTGCTTAGAATGAGCGTGAGCTGAAACGAGAGAGGAGGAAGCAATCAAATCGAGAATCTGCTAGAAGGTCCAGGCTAAGAAAGCAGGTATGAATTTTGGAGGTTTCTTTCAGAGAATAGGAAACCTATTTCTTCACCATCATACATACCTTTGTGTTTCTCATCCTCCCCCCAAAAACACCCAAAAGAAAGATAAATAAGAGGAAGACACAGTTCTTGAAGGCTTGTGACTAATTCTCATGTACCTTCTGTTCAGGCTGAGACTGAAGAACTTGCTAGAAAAGTTGAGTCCTTGACTGCTGAGAATGTGAAACTGAAATCAGAAATAAATCGCTTGACTGAAACTTCTAATAAACTGAGGGTGGAAAATGCCACAATAAGGGTATTTGCTCATATATATATCTCCATATACCTCTGCACATTTCAAAGGTAGTCTGTGACACTGAGTACTTAATTGGCTTTAACACGCAGGAAAAACTTCAAAATGCGCAACTGGGACAATCGGAAGATATAATTTTGAACAGCATTGACAGCAAGAGGGCTACGCCTTTAAGTACGGAAAACTTACTATCAAAAGTTGATAATTCCAGTTCTAACGATAGAACTGCAGAGGAAGAGAATGATTTTTGTGAGAACAAAAAGCTGCATCAACTACTGGATACAAGTCCCAGAGCTGATGCCGTGGCAGCTGGCTGATACAAGAACCAGTGGCAACATTGGCTGATCAATGATCATGTACTTTTGGCATATTTCAAGCCCAAAATTACTGCTAACAGTTTTCAGAGGGATGGAATAGTTGAGTTTTAGGATCTAAATCCATCAAGACCAGTACTGATTCTTTTACTTGTCAGTTTCTTAGGACAAAATCTCTGTATTTTATTAGATTTGACAGCAGTGAATGACAACCTTAAAGTTTGTAAATTGAAGGGAATTAGACATATTAGATGAGAGAGGTTTGTGGAACCTTTATATGAATGGTTGTGAATGAATGATTGGTTTGGACCTTCTAATGGTGTAGCATATGATTTAGGTAGACTACTATGAGTGATCATTTTTATTTACGGAACAATAATCATTCTTAATCGTTATTTAATATGCATTAAAGCAATTAATTATATTAAGTAATGATTTGTGTAGAAATTCGTTTCAGTTCATGTTAAAATAATTTGATATTGGTTATTTGTTCTAAAAAATGTTATTCTCATAAAATTAGGTTTATAAAAAATTTTAAAATATTAAGGTGTTAGATTTGAATGTAAAACTTTGTAAATTTGTTAATTTAAATTTTTCAAAAAAATATTTTTTATATAATTTATGACAATAGAAACACTGTTTATTTTTATGTTCAAATAATTTAAAAATTGTCCTAAGTGGTTAAACTAATTTTAATTAAATATGTGCCTAATTAAATACCTTAAACAATTAAATAAAAATTGATGCTGGTGGCACACATAATAAACTCTTGATATTTATGTTATGGTTACTCTACTTTTACAATTGAAATTTATAAAAATTGCATTTCAAAGAATTAAAATCATAAAATTAATTAATTTTATAATTTAAATTATAAAATTTAATAAATTTAATAATCACAATTAATTTAAAAAATTTAGAGAATATGATTGTGGAGGAGTTTTTTATGTTAAGAGTCTCTTCTAGTAATATAATCACACAACGGCCCTATCATCACCTTAGCAATCAAAGATTCTATTTTATTTTATTTTAAAAATGATAATTCACTTTACTCATTTAAATTTGAATATGTCAAAAATTTTACTGTTACAATATATTGATTTTGAAAGTGAATGCAAACATCCCCACATACGAATAATTGTTGCAAAAAGGTGTTACCCAGGAAAGTTAACCCGATGTAGGGCTAAGGAGGTGTCAAGAGGCTTCTTCATAGGTGTCCTACTTTCAACTTAGAGGTCATCTTTTTTACAGTAAATGAGATGGTTGATGGAGGTAAATGCAAACTCACCTAACATCAAGTCATCAACTGACCACAATGACTCAGAGAAAGCAAATTGCTGGAGCGAAGAATAGAAGTGTTTTTTATTTTCTGTTCTACCAAAAACAAAAATAGAAATATTTTCACTCCTCACTTCTAAGGATCTTTGAGAGTATCTATTACAAAAGCACAGTCCGGTTTTGCACTATGGCTAACTGACATTCCAATGCAGGAAAAGCCACTCCTCACTAAGGCAGCGTAAAATAAATCAACCCAACTGAAACAATTTGAAAGTGACTCGTGACACCATATTTTGATCAATAATGAATAATAAGTATTTCATCAAACTAAACCCAAATCAATCAATTAAACACACAAATCCGATCAACCTATACATATTTTCAATCAAGTTAGAGTAAAAATTTCAGATCAAGATTTCTCCAACACAATCAAATTTTTTCTCTAACCCAAATTATACACACCCCTACTCCTCACAAATATCTATTAGATCTATTGCATTATACAATTTAAAATATATAACGGAATAAATTTAACTATAATTTTTTTTAAATAAGTTTAATTTTTAAGAACAGAGGAAGTCTTCTGATAACAAACTTTAAAATTTGTCAAGCTTCCGAGATAAAGTTTTACTATTCTTACTAATTGAATCTTTCGAAGTATTTATCAAACAAAATCTGGATCATTATTGAGTTGAGAAATCTAAAAAATTCATGAACCGTCTTTAAGTTTGTAAGTATTTAATCCTAATGGGACAAACTTTCGGCTACAAGATGATACTCAACTTCATTGATACATATCGAATCCATGGCTGGGGGTTATCAAAAGTTTACTTAATATAATTTGTTTTGGGGCAGTCCGAATAAGTGCAACCCTGCCCACCCACACCAGCTCAAATTTTACTAATCTTTCTTTAATATAACAAAGGGAAGGACACGCAAAGATGAAAATTGCTTGCTTCTGACCAACCAGAATGTTAAAAGGCTTCAAGCAAGTTGTACAGCTAATATCCTCCATCCAAATTCAAAATTTCATAGTACTTCTCATCGCATATTACCTTCCCGCAAGACATCAATCATATTGTATATTCTTTTGGCATCCTTTGATTCAATCTGCACATACAGTACAACAAGTTCACAATCAAATGAAAGACATTGCATTATTAATGTAGTATATTGGATAATAAACAGGACACCATGGTAGAATGCAATCTTTTAGAATACAATTATTATCAGAAATTATAAAACTTTCCTACCAAATCAATACTTTGGTGTTTTATTTACTTTGTTGTAATGAATCTTTGAAATAACACTAGCAATGAACAATGAGACATTAAAAATCACCATGGATAAGGAAGCTCTATAATAGTTTCCAAAAGTGAAGATTGCTCCTAATCAATACCGCCACCAAGACGGATAAAAAAGCTCTATATTAACACCAGATAATAAGGAAGCAGTAAATGGAAGGATCATCACCTTCTTAGCAAGGAAAATTACAGCATCAACAGTGCCCTCTGCATATATTGATCTACCACATACGTTATGTTGAAACTCAAACGAAACTCTGCAATAATTTTTGAAAGAAAAAGAACAGAAGAAAGCAAAGTAGTTAACGATGAGCAAAAGTAACAATGAAAGAAAGAAAAAATAATATAATGAAAATGTCAGTAGTTACGTTTGGTCTGGTGATGTCAAATGATACATATGGAATGCATGACCAGCCAAGTGCTCCTCTGGGACTCCCACCATTTCAAGTTGTTGCTTGGGATCCCTGATCAGTTGTATCTAACAAGTTTAATTGCAAAAAGCAAATGAAATTCCAGTGGGAACAGAAAGACCAGCATAGAGATTTGGGCATAAGCACCACTACATTTTAGATTTGGACTCCAACATTTTAAGACACATGATTGTTGAAATATAGTTCCAGAACATAAAAACTATGTGTTAACCATGACAATTAGCAACATCATGCCACTAACCTATACTTGCTTTTGGGAAATCTAGAAAGTAAGAAGTAGGATCATGACACATTACAGAAAACACGGTGCAGAAGATGACAAATGACATCTTGGTGGATTCTTTTTCAGAAAGTAATGTGAGCCAACATGTAGGAGTATGATGTATTACTATACTACTTTAACCTTAACATCGGGAACACTTAAGAACCAATAGATCATCTTAGCAAGATCAAGTGATAAGTCACTAAAACGGAGAATCTACTTGCATGAGGTTACTAAAAAGAAATACAATGTGCATAGGGTTATACAAGCGATAAGTCAATATGAGTCATCTTCCAACTACGACAAAGAAATCCAAGAAAATCAACTTCAAAAGTTATACTAGGAATGTATGGTGACTACTTGGTATCAAATTGCTCCAAAGTTCATCAGAACCATACATACAGGTGATTTAGCAAGAGGGAACAAAGAGCGTAACCGTTCTGTAGAGTTCAAGAGGAAACCAAACCATGATGAACAATACCATGTGATTCAACACACCTGATCCAATTTGAAAGACACTCCCAGTTTCTCGAAGCAAGAAATTACAGCCTTTGCAGTTCCAGATGCATCAACTTTGCTTGCTTGATGGGACTCCAATACCTAAGATCTTGGAAGCATACATCAGATTTCAATATTGCATCACAACAGAGGTAAATATCAAGACAAGCACGCCTAAAAGCAACTCTTGCTTAGACCTAAACTTTTATCAAGCAGCTATATAAATAGCAATCTATGTTTAACAATGAATAAAGGCAAGACTTCCTCTCCAGAACAGGATCTTTTAAGAATAACCCAGTCACTAGCTGTTAACAACATAGAGTATGACATAATATCTTATGCTGACAACTAAATCTATTGTCACGTTTTTGTCTTAACAATATGCATCATATTTTATGCTAAGTTTATTGTAATTTTGGGTATAACTGCAACTTCTAGCATGGCCAGTACTACTAGAATTACAAGAAATTTATGCAACTAAATTAATTGCACTATGATCTGTTCAAATTTTACACAGGTGCTAAATGTTGACTTTGGCCAAGTAAAAATGTATCGTGCTACACCAGTCTAATTAGTTTCTTTTCTTGATTGTTTTTAACTATCATATATGCAAATAACCACTAGACAACAATAATTTTCTCACCATTGTGAGATTGAGACTGATATTGTGCTTAACTTGAAAGTGGATATAGATAGCATAAAATGGACAGTAAAGTTACATAAGCACAAAGGCAAACTAAAACATAGATATTTTTTAGCTTCCAGAATGATATGAACCTCATTAAATATGATAAGGCTATGGCATAACACCTATTTTAAAAATGGTAAGCCAAGTTGAGCGCTTTTGGTAGTTCTCCTTTCAGTTGCTCTACGAAGGAAAATTTTGTGCAGTTTACATTTTAAAAAAAAAAGGGCAAATAAAGAAAGATTTCTACAATTTTTTGCCTAATTCTTTAAATGACATTAAACTAACAACAAAACAAATTACATTAAACAAAGAAAAAGTCAAGAGGAGAACTAAGATAACTTTCTTCCCCAACAAACCCTCCCCAAGCCCAAATATGTTGACAGGGAAGAAAGAATTACCTGCAGCGAATACCCAGAGAAGGCTCCTGGAAATTGCTCTGCCATAATCTCCATAGCTGCAAGAAAAGCAACAACCTAATGGAAAAATTGATTCAGCAGAAGATGACAAAGTACCTGGGGTTTAAAAACATATGAAGAATTGAAAACAGAGCAAGGTTTTTAATTTTGATATACTTGTTTTCCCATTTGCGGAGATATCACCGCATAGACCTTTGAGTCTTGAACAGTTTTATACAACAGGTCCCTGTCTCCACCAGTGGTCCCCATCACAAAGGGCACCCCAACCTCACAGTATAACTCTGCATTACCTGCATATCAGAATAAAGGGGGGGTGGGGGAATGCATATGAATACATGAAATCATAAGTAGCATAAACGCCATTAGATTCTACATGAAATACTCAGAATCATAGATCTTAAGTCAGAAGTTTGATCATGTTCTCTCGAAATAGTCACATATATCAATTTCCAGAGTCATAATGCACAGCTAGGACCACATAGAACCCACATATCCAATTATATAACATCACGACATTCTACAAAATTCCTATGTTTAAAAACTAATAAGATAAACTAGAACCAAGGCATGAAAGATGTATAACTCCGCATACTTTATAGAACAATCCTTTCCCACATGTAAGATTCTGTAATTTATATTAATTGACGAAAAAAAATTAAATTTTAGCTTTTTTGTCACTTGTTAGCTAATATGCTTTAAAACACATACCATTAACTGCAGTAGGCACTGTGTAGTCCACAACAATCAAATTTGGATATCTATCAAGGACAGATGCAAGGACACTTTCCCTGTTAGAAGGACCAAGCACAAGAAACTCCTTTCCACAGACCTGAAGAGTCTGCCCAGACTCTGCTTCACAGCCAAATGATACAGGAACAACATGCAGCCCAGCAGCTTCTGCTGCTTTAATGACAGCCTTCCCCATTTTTCCAGTACATGCATTAACCTGAACCAGATAAAGTAATCATAAATGCATATTGCACTTCATGGTTTGACAACTAATATTTTTACAATGCAGCAAAGTACAACACCAATCATTAGAGGTACTTACAGATTTTAGGAAAATTTTATCAAAAAGCGCAGATAAGTCAGGATATTCACATTCAAGTTCAACCAAACAAAAAAGGCTATCTGCTTAGGGGGAAAATATCGAAGCAGCCACCAGAAAAGAGGGGACAAAAAATGAGCAGACAAATGCCATTGTAAAAGTAAGGAGGAAGGATGCCTTATATAGATATAGTGTAGAATGTAGCTAATGATAGAAGGAAATGGACAAAGAAAAGTTACATGGCGCATCATGAGTAGCTCAAATAAGATCTAAGAAGCGACCTTAAAATTTGGGACTAAGGTTCGTCACATTAGTAGGCACTTCTGTAAAATCAACTTAGTTGCATCAATCCCCCAAAGAATAGCATTGACTGGCTACGGTAGAAATGAGATTAGAAACTTGAGAAACTAGACCAAATCGTAGGACCCAACTTAATAAAACAATTAAATTAATTTCAGCTGAGATAGAAAAGGTCAATACTTGCAAATGCATAAAAATAGTATTGATATGCATTTACAAGGTGGATACACACAGAACAGAAGAGCACATAATCATATGCTTTTACATGGAGTCCAATAAGCACCCCCATTCATATTGCTTTTAAATTGAAATGCTTATTGGAACTGCTTACTTGTAAGTAAAACAGGGATAATTCTATTTCCCACGGTCCACTTGGGGGAACAGAAGCAGAAGGCAGCTTGGCTATATTTGATGATGTTGTACTCATAGCAAAGGTTTATGTCATAAAGCATAGCAAACTCTAAAAGCAGTAATCTTTTTGGTTGTTTTACCAGGAAGAACATTTCATCATCCAAGTGACATTCAACTATACGCACAAAAGGTATTAAAAAAACACACTATACTTTACAGGCGTGATTAATCACCATAATTGGAAGGCCAATGTTCTGGGGCGAAGGCACAGAATTCTCAAGAAAAGTTTGAATTTGTGTCGCGGACATTGCCACTAATGGCACCGTACATGATCTCTTATTCTGCGAAATGGGGACGCTGCTCCACCTATTGCCGCCCCTGGAGAAGAACACAAGCTCGTTCTGCTGTTTCTGTAGCACGTTTGTTAGGGGTTTCTGTAGCCACGCTGCCATTAGCGATTGAGACTGAGTTCGATTAGGGGTTTAGAGTTTTAAAGATGGCGCTTTGCAAATTGTTTAGGTCTGTGTTACAGAATTCGGCATTTCCGCAGTTGTTACAGAATGGCGCTGACAACTACACTTTAGGCAAGTCTAGGGCCTCCAGGCCCGGTCCAGGCCTAGCACTTACAGATTTGCCTTCCAATGAGTTAATGCGTCTTATAGGCCTAGCCCGTTTATAAATATTGGCCCACCCAAATTTAGTGGACCTTTAGTTTTTTAATCTTTGTTTAGTCATGAAGCAATGTTCAAAATAATCCATGATGGAAAGATACAAAACCTTTAAAACATAAGAAAATAGTTATTCTTTTTCAAATGTTGTCAATTTTTATGAGGAAGACATTTTTTCTTCTATTTTAATTTTTTATTAAATATAATTTTTATTTTATAAAATTTAAATTATTAAATTTTATAAATTAAATTATAAAACTTCTATAATTCAAAAATTTATGCACACAATATGAGTTTATTAATGAGAAAAAAAAGTAAAAATATCTTTTTTTCTGTTATTTGGTGGGGTGTGTTTGTATGTTATTTTTATAATTCTCATATTTTTATTTTTATATAATTTTTAATTTTTAATATTTAAAATATTAAATATATTAAGTTTTATATATCAAATAGGAGAAAAGATTTTTCTTTACATGTTGTTTGGGGTTGGTGTATCTTATCTAACAAGTCAAGAGAACTAATATCCCAAAAAAAGTCAGGAGAACTTTTCTTGGAAAAAGGGAAAAAAACAACGTACTTGATAGAAATTTTTTGTCTAAATAAATAAACAATAGTATTAAGCTTATGTTTTTTAAGTTATAATTTTTTATGTTTATTCATAAATTAAAGAAACACGTCATTTTATTTTAATAAATTTTAATAAACGTAGTGTATGACTAACATTTTTGATTAAAAAAAATAAGGGTCAAAGGTAAAAAATTATGGTTAAAGGGAAAATTGGTGGATACAAGTTTTTTGAGGCTATTAAGAAAAATTATTAATGTTTGTTTTGAGAGTGTACGATTTTTTATATATTCATAAAGCGCACGTTTTTTATATATTTGTAGAATAAAAATATTTAAAAGAATAAAATTATAAAAAGTTATGTAAATTGTATATATAATTTATATATGTATGTATTATTATTTAAAATAATTATGCAACAATTGTTACTAGCACAATTTGTTTTACCAATATTTATTTTAACAAATTTTATTGTAATAAATTATAACATATAATTATGAAAAATAAATGTTTGATAATAACATGATTCTAAGTTGTGATAACTCCCAAGTACAGTGAATTTTTCAGAATAAAATGAGGTTCATAATTATTAATGAAAATTAATAATCTAAATTTTTATAAATATAAATAATTTATATTTTATTTAAATTATTTATTATATATTTTATAAAATAGACCCTACAATCACTTGAATGAAGATTCGAGGCAACTAGGGAGCCCCAGAGCCTTTTTCCCAAAGAATTTGAAAACATGCTGCCGGCTTTTGTCTCCCGTGTAGTCAACCACGCCCTCGCATATTTCTCCGTACGACCCAGGCTGCATTCCCCCTTTCTGATTCTGATGCCCTTTTCTCAATATTCTTCTTTGATAGCATCCGTATATGATATTAAGGCTAAGTTATTTTTTAAAATAAAATTTTATAAAATTTTTGTTTAAAAAATTTAGATAATAAATTTTATAAATTAAATTATAAAACAAGCAAAATTTCACAATGTAAAGATTTGGTGTAATATAGAAGACATTTTTGGTATATTTTTCAGCTGTTTTAAAATAATTGTTTTTTTTAAATATACACTAATTAAGAAAATAAATAATTATTTTCTTAATTTAAAAATTTTACTTTCTTTACTAAAAAATTCTTCTAAGTATGGAGAGTTATAGTACTTAATAAAGAGTAAGGGTAACAAATGAATTAAATTTGCTTTG
The DNA here is from genome assembly GCA_037013595.1 of Dicorynia guianensis. Classification (NCBI taxonomy): domain Eukaryota; kingdom Viridiplantae; phylum Streptophyta; class Magnoliopsida; order Fabales; family Fabaceae; genus Dicorynia; species Dicorynia guianensis. The sequence continues at coordinate 30,986,298 of JASUAB010000014.1, forward strand.
CTCTATTTAATTTGTAAATTACAATAAAATAATCTAATCTAAAAGGTGAATTAGATTAATATTTTTTCAATTTACCAAAATTAAGAGCCAATCTTGTTCGACACCTCCTCTAATAAACAGACAAGTGAGAGTTAATTTGAGGTTAGAAAGAGGTTTTCAAGTTGAGCATATGGTGGGAAATGGGTTAACAAGAGGTAAAGTTGGAAAAAAAGATAAAAAACATTAAATCATTGCACAGAGATCTTCATAATTTGATATTTATTAGCATTTCAATTACCCAAAATATTATATTTTTCCTAATAAATTTTTATAGAAACTTCATTAAATGTATTAATGAACATTAAATCAATAATTTTAATTATTTTAAATAATATTCAGTTTATGAAAATAAAGGTATTGTAATTACACTTAAAGTCCCATTAATGATTCAAATAATGTGATCTAAAGTCAGTTAAAATGTTTATACATGAATCTGCTTAGATTGTATTGTAAGTATTGAACCAACTTTTAAACTCAGATCTAGACCATGTGCCTTGAATTCCACCATAAAATACACAGTTCTTTACGTATTTATATCACTAATCAACAAACAAGTTCATTGAGTTGGAATTTTTGCATGTATATGCATGCATTTAGATCTACGGCACTTGAAATTTGAAACCATAATCTGAACATTTAATTGAAGTAAAAGAAATGGTTAGCTGCCATAATTTGTCAATAAAGATGCATGGTAACCCCAAAGAGAAATTCAGATTAGCAAATACAAAAAAGGTAGAAAAGAAAGAGTATTTTCCCATTTTAGGCAAAAATAAAGTGTTGGGGCACCCTTGAAAGTTGGAAATTTTCAGGCTCTTCAGAGAATTTGTAGGCAAAAACCTTATCTTACTCTGTTATTAAAAAATTGTGCGCCACCCCCTGACTCATCTGTAAGTTTCAACTTTGGACTTGGGTTTCATCCATGAACTTCGTCCGCCATCCTCCTCCTATGGATTGTTGATTTTCTCTGCACAGTCCACATAAAGGTCGCTTTCAGCCTTTTGCTGAGGCCCGAGGTACGAGACAGTGAAATATAATTCCAATTTTTTAAATGTCTATAAATCATATTTAAAATTCTTCAAAATTGACGGTTTGTACGTGTATATACATGTTACTTCTCGTATCTCCACGTCCTAGATCTCTGCGGCTGCAGCCGTCGGACATATAAAATTTACGGAACCAGTTTTTTCTCCTTATCTTAAGCTTATTATAATTTTATACCAGTTTCCCACAATCTTGTCACCTACCTCTTGCTGTAGTTTTTTCAAATCTTGGGTTGGTTTAAAGTTTGAATCCTTTTGTTGATTCTATTTCAAGGTTGATGTTGAATGAATGCTTCGAAGAAAAGGTTTTCCTTTCAACATTGTAGTTCTTGGTCATGCATCTCTGCAGCTTTTTTCTTTACGGATACCTTACCCTTGATGAACAGGCATTGCTCCACTGTGGATTTGTGAATTATTGAACGCAATTGAGAAGGTCATGCACTGTTCTCTGTTCTCTTGCTTCTTCTACTTCCAGCACGTGGTGTCAGTTTGCGAGTCCCGTTACAATTTTCGGTTCATGATAGTTTGAGTAAGTATCCATAATAAATGTGAGTGGCTTCTGTGATGTCTCTTTAGTCTTGGGAGATTTGGTTTAGTTAATTGGGTTTGGCTCCATTTGTTGCATTTAATAGCCGAAATTCTGATAGAAAGTTGAAATATTTCATAGATTTGATGTCTATATTTTTTGTTTTCTGAATCTTCCTTGACTTAAATCTAGTTGTCTTTTTCTGGTGTAAATCTGACAAGTTTCGAAGGATACCCTTTTAAATAGGTGCCAGCTAGTTTGATATGCAGGTGCCAAATGTTCCAGGTGTAATGTTTCTGATCCTTTCAGGGCCTTAATGGAATTTAAAATTGTTGATTTTTCTAAATATGTACAGAGTTCTCTAGATCTGAGTTTCTCAAAGTGGAAAGAGATTAGGGAAGTGAATTGGGAGCTGGGTTTTTGCTTTCAATTGACAAAGTTGAATCGCTTGTTTGTCACAGTATAGGTGTGGACTTCGTTTCCCTTCAATTTCTCAGGCATCGGCGTACCTTGAATTCAAGAAGTTTAACGCCAGCTTGAGCAGCAAAGGAGTAGAGGACCTGGACTTCTTCATTTTCTGGATGGGGTATTCTGCAGCTGTATGGGACCATAAATCAGCTACTGAAATTACAAAAGACTGGAATGGAATTGATCAAATCGTGCTTCGGAACCCACAAGGTCCTTCGGCGCGGGTGAGAACCTCTTGGATTTTTGGCATTTCTTTGACGTCATTTTAATTCTTTATTCTTTCACCATCAATCCATGGTAGGGAAAACTTGGTCCATAAAAAATCGCGCATTTTATTTGGTATATAATTTGAGTGATAAGTGGTTTTGGAATTAATTGTCTTTTTTTCAAAATTAGGTGAGCTTGCATGGAGCTCAGGTCACTTCATGGAAGAATGAGCGAGGTGAAGAACTTCTATTCACCAGCAGCAAGGTATGTGTTTTAATATATATATATTTTTTATTTTGCTATTTTATGAGTTTGTGCGCCTGTCACTGATCAGGAAGATTCATGTCAACAATCCAAAATCTTATTACTGACAGGAATGAGTTTATTTTTAATGAACTGCTTTGTTTCACAGAAAGTATTAGAATTAGCATTGACTCATACATAAATCAAGTCAATTTGGTGGTTGATGAATCATAGCCTCCTATTAATGTTCATTAACTATATGATACAAAATGAAAAAAGAAAAAAAAAAGCCAATTAATCGAAGCACCGCTTCTTTTGCTCATCGTTTCCAAATGTGGTGGTTTTATCTCATGTCATATATCTAAATGTAGACAATGGCTGACCATCTGCAGACTTATTGATGGTGTTGAACCACCGATAGTGGATACTAATTGAGTGAAGATTCTGTGATGGGATATTCATCATGCTAGTTGATATTTAATTGTACTTGATAAAGAGGCAAGCCTGATCAGTTATTCCTTTTTCTGATTTCCAACCGATTGTAGGCAAGTTTCAAGGCACCAAAAGCAATACAAGGGGGAATTCCTGTTTGTTTCCCCCAGGTATATATTGTTGTCATACTTTCATTCTCACTAAACTTGAACATATATAATACAACTCATGTGTCTTAAGCATAATTTGTCTGTAGTTTGGAAACTGTGGATCGCTGGAGCTACATGGATTTGCGAGAAATAAAATTTGGACAATCGATGATAATCCTCCTCCTCTGCCTACAAAGGATTCGAATGGGAAATCCTTTGTTGACTTGCTACTCAAATCATCTGAAGAAGACTTGAAGTGCTGGCCTCATAGGTATGATTATAAATGCCACAGAATCATCTTTATGATATATCAGAATCATCTTTATGATATATTCATTCTATTAACTTGAAATGATATCATGACAAGTATGTCAATTTATTCCTGGGATGTTTAATTTTACATGATAGTTTGATACTGATATAGATTGTTTAGTTCTCCTTTGTTTGACTGTTTGGAAGCAATGCCAAGATTGGTAGCTAACAAAATGCTTAATTTTGTCAGTTTTGAGCTTCGTCTTCGGGTGTCTCTGACAGCAAAAGGAGATCTGACTTTGATATCACGAATTAGGAATGTCAATGGCAAGCCATTTAGTTTCTCATTTGCATATCACACATATTTATTGGTTTCTGACATCAGGTATGGATAGTTCTTTGTTTTACTTGACTTCCATTCCTGTTAGGAAATTAGCTTGATTAGTGAGCTGAGATGTCAGTGAGGCAGCACTGACGCGTTTTTGAAATCCTAATCCTCAATTTCCAATCCCTAAACTCATAAACACGTTAGTGTTTACTCACTGACAGCCCAGCCCACAATTTAAGCAAATTTCTTAACAATTCCAAAGGGTGCTGCCCAACCCTCTTTTATACATTGCAATTTGACTGCTGGACACCTGATTAAATAATGTTTGAATGCCTACTAAATATAGTATGTGGTCTATTCATTTGTAAGTAGCACTTTCGTCATATACAAGCATTAAATGTACCATTAGTATTGCTCACTGAAGGATGTTATTAGTGGAATTGTAGCAGCTAATCAGGCAGGAGAGGCACTGTCTCTGCTTTAGGACCTACTAAAGACTAAAGACTACTATATGGAGAATTCATTTGACACTAGCATTGTCTGTATATTCTTGCATTAAATGGAATATTTACTGAATACAGTAAGTACTGCAATAGTAACATCTAATAAGGTCAGTGTTATAGTGAGGTGCAATGAAGTTGGAAGTTTTAAGGATGAAGCCTTTAGACAACCTATGCTTGCAATGCCTGTCTCATATTGGGATAGGTTAATTTGGATATTTTTATAAATGAGTTTTATGTGATATCAGTAACAGATGTATATATTACTCGTAGAGTTTCTCTCTCTTTGATAATAATCCAATCATAGTTTTCTGAACTCGCTTGAACATTTGTGTGCACAGTGAGGTAAGGATAGAAGGTCTGGAGACTCTTGACTACCTGGACAACCTGTCTCATAAGGAACGCTTTACAGAACAAGGGGATGCAATAACATTTGAGTCTGAGGTGAGTTTTCTGGGTTATTTATGTTGTTTGACATGGTAAAAGTCATGTTTGATAGAAAATAGATATAGTCTATTCTGCTCAGCCACATGACATTTCAGTGTGGGGATGCTAGTGTTGGAGGATCATTTGGAAATTGTTTCAAAAATGAAGAATGGCCATCTTTTACTTATCCCTTAAAATTAGCTTTGACTGGGATTTATGAAACTGTAATTTGATAGACTTGATACATCCTGCACTGACCATCAAACAATTGAGCTTCGACTGACAACCTTGTATGGATTCTGAAAAGGATAATATAGTTAATATATCGTTTCTAGGACAGTCGTGTAATTCAAATTTTAGATTTCGTAATGCAATTCAAGTTTTCAGCTGAGGTTACAATTTACATTGCTAATTTGCAAGCTTATGCTATTATGTCAATAAGATGATCTTTAGTTTTCAAAATTTACCCGATGATCTTTAGTTTTCAAAATTTACCCTCTTCTTGTGGCAGGTGGATCGAGTTTATCTTAGCTCTCCAAATGTAATTGCAGTTCTAGATCATGAGAGGAAGCGGACATTTGTTATAAGGAAGGAAGGTCTACCTGATGTTGGTAAGCTATCTAGCTAGTAAAAGTTGTCCATGCTCTTTTGACAAAAGAGAGTAAGATAATTGTACTGCCTTTTTTTAGTCTGAAGTACTATGGAGGCTTCCTTATGTTGGGTTATTTCCTGCACTCTTTTTGTATGAAGAAGGTTTTAAATTGGAATAGAATGATCATATGATTCTTGCCATCAGTAATTCTATGGAGATATCCATCATTTTTATTAAACTTATTTATTCTTTTATCTGTAGCCGTGTGGAATCCATGGGAGAAGAAAGCAAAATCAATGGTGGACTTTGGTGATGAAGAGTATAAACAGATGCTTTGTGTTGATGGGGCAGTAATAGAGAAACCTGTCAATTTGAAGCCTGGTGAGGAATGGACAGGGAGGTTGCAGCTGTCCATTGTGCCATCAAGTTTTTGTAGTGAGCGCCTGGGGCTTGATAGTTGATAGAAGTGGTCTTTGAGGAATTGTACAAAATCTTACCAGTAAATGGTCCCAGTTGATGATGTCAATTGCATTGGCATTACTGTGTAGAAAGGGTGATTTCAAGGAATATTAGGTTGTCTGCTGTGATTTGTTAGACTAGGATCGTAATTACTTTATGAACTAGAAAGCCTATGTTTTTTTCAATCAGAATGGCTGTCAAGTTTCTCTCAATCTATATATTTTGTGGAATTTTAAAGGTATACATGAAATGGCATCCTTATATTTCAAAAACAAAATCCATCTTTATAGTAGAATTGATTACTGGTACTTACGTCTTATACGTGTTAGTTTAAAGTTATGTTCTTTTATAAATTAAATTTTATTAAATAATATTTATTTATCAAAATTTAAATTAAAAGTTTATTAAATTTTGTTCACTGAACTGTGAGACTCGTAAGTTATTGTCCTTGATAGGTATAGTGTTTGCATGGCTGTGGATTATTGTGGAATTATGAACATATTACCTTACATATCGGAGTAATTAGAAGGGTATTAGTTGAACTGGGAAAGAGGCTTCTCCAAGATTCGTTTTGTTCAGCTCTTTGAATTATAAATTAAATTTGCAAGCGAAGAATAAGTTTCATTTTTTGGGACGATTTTTATGTAAGAATTTAATAAAATTTTATATGTTATTTTATGGGTAAAAATATCAGGATGGGTTTTGTGTGTGTAGCTTTGAAAACCTTTAATGGAAACAAAAGGAAAAGGTGGCAACAAACTTTGCTCGACATTGGCTTGGAAAACTATGACAAAGGGGGAAGCGATGGGACGTGGATAAGAAGTTGGGAAAAAGGTTGGCGGAAGCGCTCTGTTCCCAGAGCCTGGTTTCAATCCAAGAACTTGTGGCTGTAGTTGACGAGCCCACGCCTACCACAAGCCCGGCGCCACTCTACAATTGTTGAGAGTGACTGTGGGTGGTGTGGAATTAATGTATTAATACTATTACTGCTCAGATACTAAACTTTATTCGAAGGTGGGTTTGCTATCTGGGGGAGGCTGCATTTGACTAAGTTCTGCTTTCTATGCTGGTTTGAGCAGTGAAAATATAAGCATGATAAGGTAAGCACCATCAGGTCTTTGGATGACAGCTTGCTGACTATTTTTAATCCTAAAGTATTGAAAATCAATTTTGGCACATCTTTACAATAATTCTGAATATCTTTTCTATATTTCTAAATTAACACTTGACAAAATAACATCTATCAGATCTCATTTAGTTAAAATGACTGTTAATCAGTTTGGAAAGTAGTAATTAAGATAATAACTTTATAATTTTCTATGTTTACATAATTTTTATTTTATAAAATTTAAATTATTAAATTTATTAAATATTACAAATTAAACTATGTGACGTAATTGAATCAATAGTTATATACTAAATTTAAACATTTTATTTTCATGCATGGGTAGAATTAGTTTTGTTTCCCATAGTTTAGATCAAAATGCTCATTTAAAAATTGAAGTGGGAAAGTCCATTTATTGAAATTAAATTATAAAGCACCACTGTACATTTAATATACCTATGAGCATTATTGCTTTACTACTATAAGGGCTAGCCCGCAAAAGGTAGAAAGATTTGCATAGCTGGGTACAAATCACAACTATATATAGAGTTGAAGGGCTTGTAATGTTGATGTGATAATAAGATTTTGTTTTGAGCTTGATAGTATATTTTACATGACTGTGCAAAAATATCAGTTCCATTATTTCACTAATCGGGTTGTAGTCATGTGCTTATGCTAAGTGAATTCATAATCAGAATAAGATGATTTCTTTGCTTTTGGAACATGTATTTAATTAGAAAAATATTTTTCTCACAATTCTAAATTAACAAAAGACTCATGCACTTAATTTTTATTTTTAAATCCCACAATTTTAGTGTATTTTGTGAGAAAGTGATCTCTCACGTTTTGTGAGAGACAACCTTTTCTTAAATGAAAGAGCACAAGAATAAGTGTAAAATGACAACATTGACATGGAGATGAAATAAATGATAATCATAGATAAAGATATCAAATTGGATCTAACTTATTAGACTAACTCGTTCCATCTTTTCTTGCATAAAGAGTGAGTTGAGTTAATTATTATGTAATTTATTAAACAATGGGTTAAAAAATTACTTTGTTTAATCCGTAAGCCACAATAGATTTCAAGTAGACTAAACAAGTAGGTTTTGACTCATAAATAATGTAATGGAAAAGCAACAAAATGACATCATTTTGAGTTATTTTCCTTCATGGGTTGTTAGGCTAGTCTGCAAATATATTATTACTTAAGATATTTGTTTGAATTGTAATTATTTTTTTTAAAGAAAATTTATAAGTTGGTAGGTTAGTCCATTTAACCAATAGCCTTTTATGAGACAGGGTAAGTTGAGAGTTTTGCTACTTGTCAAAATTGTGAGTTAACATACCATGTCCCGTTTATTTGCGAGCCAATACAAATTGAGCAAGTCAAAACATTCCAATCCATTTTAACATCCCAATCATGAGACACCATTTTAGGTTTTCAAATTACCTCCATCTTCTTGGAGCACGTGGACATATATTTCTGCATTAACCAAATCATAAGTAAAAGAGAATAAGACAATCTATGCTATAGGAGAAGAACTTCAAAAGACATTGTCAAATAAAACCAGGGAGTGAGGCATCAAATGTGTCAATATACAAGCTTCCATCGCCCATTGCTTTGAAAGAAGTCACAGTTTTGTTGAGTCATCCAACACATTGCTAAAGGAAGAAGTTTAAGTTTTAGCCTGTACAACGCGAAAGGGCATTGAGGTAGAAGTAAGTTTTTGGTTTTGTTGTTGTTTTTTTTTTCCCTGAAAAATGTAACACTTTGTTACGTACTACTGTTTTGTCTCAAAATTGGATTTGAATCACTTAATTTTTATTTTTTAATTTTGATAATTTTTACTTTTTTTTTACGTTTAAATTTATAAATTTTAATTTTTTGTTAACTTTTCTCTTAATTTTATCTATTTCTCTTTTACTATATATTATATCTTTCATTCAGAAAGTCACTCAATTCATTCTCTTCATCACCCTCATTCATAAGAATAATATTAATTGTACGTATCTAAGTCATTTTTTATAAAAAAATTATAATTACTGTTTAAATGTAAAAAATTATATTATAATTATATAAAATTTTTACATACTAATAACAATGCTCATTTGTAACCATTTTACACTTTAATCATCCTCACGTTATGACAAAATCATACTGGGAATTTGTGAAGGGGACACTATCTCATCATTGGGCATTTCTTTATTGAATATAAATTAAATTTTTTATATTTTTAATTAATTTTGCACTTGAGTGTGATTTTAATTAATATACTTCAATTAAAAAACTCTTTTTATTAAATTATTATCTATATAATCATTATCAAATATAGAAGTCATTCTTTAAACTTTCAAAATGAATCATTCTTAAAAACTACCAATTATCCAAATAAACTCATAGAATGCAAAAGACAATTGGGCGAAAAATTGTATATTATCACTGTTTTATATTTTTATATAAATTTTATTTTATAAAATTTAAATTATTAAATTTTTATATATTAAAATATGTGACCTATTAATTTAAATTAAGTCTTAAATGAAAAAATTAATCTAAAAAATTATGTTATTTTCATAAATTAAATTTATTATATATTTATTTAAAAAGTATTATTATATTATTATTTTTTATAAAATAAATTATAAAATTTAATAAATCTTATAACAAGAAGAGTATTTATGACAAATTAATAACTCTTTTTATTATAATAAGTAAGCAAAACATTTACGAACAAATAACTCTTATTAATAAGATCCTCATTAATTACAAGTAAAAAGTTGTGAGATATATTGAATAACATAATTTAATTTATAAAATATAATAGATTTAATAAAATATTTAATAAAATTTAATATATAAAAATAAAAATTAATTAAAAAGAAGATGGGAAAAAATTTTTACATGACACGAAGAAAGAAAAATAAAAGAAATCATTGTCAGACGAGGCTACAAATTTTGATAACATTCCCGCCATGTCAGCAAACAAAAGGCGGCGCGTGGATCCCGCAGTTGGTAATTTCCTGACTCTGATATTTATCCTCCATACCCAAACCCGATGCTGCCTTCCATGACATTCTTTTCTTCTGTTTCTTCCTCCAAGTTTCATCCAACTCAGCCTTATTTATTTCTTTCTTTCTGTATTTTTTCAAATTTTTTTTCCAATTATTCTGTCTTTTGTCCACCCAAAAACATCTCAATCGCACTTGCTTTGTCCTCTTCTTCCACCTCTGGGGACCGGACTCTGCTCACTACCGGTTCCATTCCCTTCCCTCATTCCTCAAGCAACACTCTCTCTCTTTCCCATCTCTTCCCAGATTTAGATCTATCCCCTTCCTGCTTTTATCTGATTGCATCACCAACGTATGTTAACCCGATTTCCATGCTCAGCTTCATGTAAATTCCCCCGCATTTTCATACCTCACTGAATTCTTCGACTTTTCAATTCAAATCTCATAGAATCACTGAATTTGAATCCCCTGTGCATGTTTGGATTACTTTTGTAAACCAGCATTCAGATTCTGAAACACCCACTTTTGCAAAATAGCAAATTGATGATGATCTCGTAGAATTGATTCAATTCCTGGATTGCCTAAGTTCTCTTCAAACTTAGAATTCGTCAAAGTTTTTATTTTTAATTTGTGCTTGTAAAGTTTTATAACAGATAGCCAAACTCAGGAACAGAAATGGCTGCCCCATCACCAAAACCAGTGCTTCAGAAACCACCGGGTTACAGAGACCCAGCAAACCCAGTTCAACCGAAACCGAGACCCATAGGGGCCCGAAAACCCGTTCTCCCACCGTCGTTTCGGGCCAAAAGGCAACGCCGCGGCTATTGCCGGTGCTGCTGCTGCGTCTTCTGCATCATCATTCTTATCCTCATCTTCACACTTATCGTCGCCGCCGCGCTAGTCTACTTCGTGTATGACCCACACCCGCCGGTTTTCCACTTACAATCCTTTCGGACACCCAAATTCAACGTCACCAATAATCCCGACGGCGCGTACCTCGACGCGGACACGGTGATGAGGCTGGAGGTGAAGAATCCGAACAGCAAGATGCTCTGTTATTTCGACGACATAAGCTTCGAGATTACGACTGACAATGGGAACGTCAATCTTGGGTCGAAGACGCTGCCGGGGTTCACGTTGAAGGAGAAGGAGGTGAGGAGTTTGAAGGTAGAAACAAGCGTGAAGGGGCAGCCTTTGAATTATGAGCAGGCGAAGAATCTGAAGGGTCGGTTTCAGAGTAAAAAGATTGCGCCCAGCGTGGATGTTCGAACAAAAGCAGGAATAGGTTTGCAGGGGTGGAAGGTCGGCACATTGGGAATCGATGTGGCTTGCGGGGATGTCTCCTTGAAGAACCTTGAAGGTGGGGCAACACCCAAATGCAATATCACCTTGCTCAAATGGTAAGCACTTTCACTTTCTCACTTTTTCTTTTCTTTTCTCCCCCTTTTGTTTCCTTGGTAAACGTTTTCTTAGCTAAGTTAAATATGCCATTTGATTTTAATGAACGCTCATAGGTTTCTTCTGAGATGATTTTGATCTTCAGATTATCACTGTTCCATTGGTTTATTGTTAGTGATGTGTTTGTTATACTCTCAAAATGAATCAATTTTTATTGATACTGAAATCCACAAATTTGCTCGAAACTTTTTACTGTAAAATTTATAATTTTCTTCTACTGATGTGTCTAAATTGTTTGTGTACTGTAATTGACATAGCTTTTATACAGGTTTTTTTGGTATTTTTGCATTGAAGAGGTATGATATCTATAATTGTTTGGTAATGTGTTTGAATCTATAATTGAAGCCTAATTAGCTCAAATTTCTCACACACACCCTCCCCAATTATACCAAGCAGTAGACGATTGTAGCTTCAACAGTAACTTGAGAGCTACGTCTGTGCTTACCACAGCCTCCTGACAATTACATTGAAGAAATGCTCGTGTGTTCTTGACAGCAACAAGGCAACCTCAATATGGCTTTTAAGTTTGACTGATTGAGAAATATTGCTCTCACAACTTGTTTAAGGTTGTGGGAGCACCAATAATTCACTGAGTTGTTGATTTTTATGGGTTTCATGATTTACTTTGTATAATTTAATAAATTTAATTGTTTAAATTTATGTTAATAATGTTATGAGAATCAAATGAAAATAAAATTATAAAAATGATGATTGTTTAAATTTATATAGAAAATTAGCTTTATACGTGTGTCTATTTTATTGATTTTAGGAAATTTAGGTCTCGTGTGATGGATCAGTATATTTAGCCATTAATGATTGACAATTCTGATTAAAGTTATTGCTTTTGATTGACACCAGGATCAAAGTACAGTGAGTTGGCGATGTGTTCTTTTTATAAAGGTGGCTTGACCAGTGAAGATTGCTGCTCATCACATAATTTTGAGGCAAAACCTTTGAAGACTTTGAAGTATAGCTTTCTTTTGTCTTTGGAAATATAAATAATAAACTGTAAAATATTCTTTGCTTAGGAAAAGAGCAGGGTCATGTAAAAGGTTTGTCATCTACGGAGAGTCATAAAAAGTTCTGGTATAAAAGAACAGGGTCATATGAAAGATGTGGTGTAAAAGAACAGGGTCATATGAAAGTTCTGGTGCTCCCAATTTGTGCAGTGGGATGCATGTAAGTTCATACATGGGGATGTATTTAGCAATCCATTTATTCTTGTTGTTTATGTGAGAGTTCATCTCTCAATATTACAGTGTTGATGATCTTCATCTCTTTTGTAATAAGGGAATCACTCAACATGGTGGGGTTTGTTGGATTCTCCAAACTGTCTTTGGTTTGATGGAAAATTAGATAAGCTTTGGTAGCTTTTAAGATATGACATAGCAATCTCTTCGGTCAAGTAAGGTGGAAAAGCAACTTCATGGCAAAGTCTGCCTTGTGAAAAATATGGTTTGAGGTTAGCAAGAGAGGGATATGAGAACTGCCATCACCCAGATAATGAAAACGCTCCAACAAAAATATATATATATATAATAAGAAGAAGAAGAAGTAAAGGATGAGAAGGGAAGGTGTAAAAGTAAAGGATGAGTGTGAGTAATAATCTCCTCATAATTGCGATATATGGTCTTAGTTCGAACATAAGATTTTTCAAAGAGTAAGAGTAGACCAAGTTATTGCTACAGAATTGGGGAATACGACATTTTATGTTACTACTGTATATAATATTCCATGCCAATGCTATGTCCGCGGACCTACATAGATTATTGTGGGGGCAGATGCCCCACAACCTTACCAAACTATTATTATATACCCATTAAATTATTGCCATGTAATCGCCCCATGCCATTATCTTGATTTCAAAGGGACGAAGCTTCTGGCTGTAAGATTTCTCAGAGAAAAAAATACTTGCGAGTGGCAGACGGGGATAGAAGTAGACTATGTACTAGCAAGTCTTATTCATTTTACAATATTTTTAAAATATGAAAATATGTAGAGAATAATTCTAATAAGTCTACCCCTACCCCAATTGTGTGTAGCAGAATTTCTAATAAAAGTCCTTATATTATTAAGAGTGCCAACAAAAGAAAATTTTAAATTATAACTACGCAAAGAAAGGTTAAAACTAAACCAAGTGGCACTGTTCAAAGGCTCATTCAATCTTTTAATTGCGGATGATATGAAAATGATGATCTCACGTGCATACCTTATGAAAGTTGGACACATAATGATACAAAAATATTAAAGAGAAAGAAAAAGATATAAGAATGTGTGTAAAATTACTAAGTGCAAATATACCTTTATCATGAGATCTTTGTTTAATTCAATAGAAAAAATAGCTTAGGCAATCAGACGATGAATGCATAGATAACGATTATCGTACAAATCAATTTTTTATTTTTTGAAATGTCAGCCTGCAAAAAAAGTGAGCAGATATCAGTGTTTTCTCGTTCTTGTTTCTGTTTCCTTAAATCTTCCCATTTGAAGAAAATTTACCCTGCAACTTGCTTAATACTGGCTTAGCCATTTTCATCAAATAGAATATGAGAATCAGGACTGGCTGGATAGCCATTTTATGCCCATCCACACGTATTCAAGTGGGGAAATGTGGACTTTTTTTTCTTGGTAGGAACGGGTTTGAAGTTGAACACGTCAGTCAGCATTAAGTGATGAAGAAAATAAGCCAAGCATACCCGAAATAATGTAGAGTAAATTATTATTACCTCCCATATATTTTGTTTTATTATATAAATTTTTATTCAATTTTAAAAACTTATACAAATTTTAAACAATTAATTGTAATTATTCTTGGAGTAAGTATTTTTTAATTTAAATTAATAATATTAAGAGCAAAAAATTTGTGACCCCGATATATAGAGTTATAATTAAGTAAAGTTTATTTGAACTACTAAAAAAATATTTCTATTTATAATATATTGCTAAAAGATCCGAATATATATTATTTATCAATATTTGATCAAAGCATCTTTCATTTAAATTAGGAAACCTAATTTAATTGATTTAGAGTAACAAGTAGTAGCAACAAAGAATTAATTAAAGCATCTTTCATTTAAATTAGGAAACCTAATTTAATTGATTTAGAATAACAAATAGTAGCAACAAAGAATTAATTCATCAACATGAGTTGGTTTAAATTATAAAAATTTAAATGTTTTAAGTAAGTTAACGTGAGTTTGAGAAGATGAATTTTTACCTATTAGGTGATACATATTCTAAAGAGATTAAAAAAGAATTAATTCAAATTAGAAAGTTTATGAAAAGGCTTAAAAAATTGAAGGATGTTTATATATGTTTTTAAGATTTCTCAAGATATATTTCTATAAATTTTTAAAATAGAAAAGAATTTGATGTAGTAAAACTAAGATATATTATAATTACATAATTGACTTGCAAAGATGAATTCTAGACTTATGATTGCATGATTGACTTGCATCACACTTTCCATAAAACTGAAAATTAATTGCGTCTTTTCCAAAAAGAAAAAGGAATTGCATCATAATCCTTCCAATGATGACTTCTTTTGTCGTTTGTATGGGGAGGATGGAAAACTTAAGTAGATTTTACAGAGTGTTGATATTTATATATATTTATTTTTTGCATATATTTTGTTATTTTCTCATTTTCTTTTTAAATTTTATTTTTAAACATGTGGCAACGTATGCTGTTTGCACGAACTGCATCATGTGTTAAACTTTATTCAAAATTATTTTCTTTTATGAAGTGTATATGATGCTCTTGATGAGATAAAATCTTAACCAATAATCATTGATTGAAAAATATAAATTTTTTTCTATATTATGAAATTTATTTATGAAGTTATTTATACAATAAAGTAGACTATTTAAGGTGTAAAAAATGTGTACATTAAAATTATTAATAACTTTTTTGATAGGCAAAAATAGACTGTTTGAGGTGTATAAAAGATGAGGGTATGCAAAAAATTTTTACTCGACCCACTAACCTGATTGGAATCCGACTAATATATATAATTTGTCAAATTTGGGTCTAATTTTTTAAATATAAATTTACTCAATTCAACTAATTCTTTTTTTATCGTAAACCTAACATGACCTGACCATTGCAAACACCTTTAAAAAAAAGTCGTAAACTGTTCTATAATCGGATAAGGGATAAGCCTATGATTAGCCGAAAGCTTTTTGGTTTGGGCCCATCAAGTGTCTTATGCTAAGGGGGCCCATTTGCCCACTTTAACAACGAGTCAATGACGTGCGGATTCGGTATCATTATTTTAGAAGAAATTGGTGGAGTGTTCTCTGTTTCTAAATTCTAAGGAAATAGTCATCTATCATGCAATCAGGTAAAAAAAAAAAAAAAAAAACACAAAAGATCATTATTTTAGAAGAAATTGGTGGACTGCTCTGCGTTACTGAATTCAAAGGAAATAGTCATCTATCATGGAACCAAGTAAAAAAAAAAATAATAATAACACAAACAAAAACACACATTGGTCCAATTATCTCCAACTATGGGTTGTTAAAATGGACTGTGACTTTGAACTCCTGTGAAGGCATTAATCTCTTTGCTTCTTAGATTTCGTCAAGCTGGTTGGTGTTCCTTGTTTGTTCAACAGAGATCCTGTCTTTCTCTTTCCCTATTACGACTCTCCCTCTAGATCGAACGAAAACTTCTGGGTTGATACATGGCTTCTAAGCGTATCTTGAAGGAGCTCAAAGACCTCCAGAAAGACCCTCCTACCTCTTGCAGTGCTGGTACAATTTGCTTTACCAAAATCCTGTTTCTTTTACCCAAATTCTGTTTCATTTTCTATGTTTTCTCTGTTTCCAGTAGCCACGGGCTCTCTGCGAGACTCGATCTATGAGTTTTGGGTATTATAGGCATGTGGGTCATTCTCTTTATGTTTAATGGGTGTGTCTGCATGTTGTTAGATGTTTTGCTTGTTTCTACTGTGCTTGTATAAATAAATTTTTTGAGGAATTATGATGAGTTATGGGCTCCAAGCTTCATAACTTTGGTCATCAGATTCATCACTTATAGAATATTATCGCCAAAATGGATTTTGTCAGACATTTCATGGAGTCATACAGATTTCAAGGTGATAAACGAACATCGGGGTGTACGTAGTTTCTTAGTTTCGTTGCAGTTAACATTTACTGACCTAAAAATCCAATCTTTATATTCCTCTGATAGTTTTATTTCTTTTTTTATTTATTTTTTTATTTTTGAGATACCCATGTCCTCAATTTGGTGGTAGCTAGGAAGCTGGAGGGTTATAGAAATTTTGAATGGTTTAATTGTTAGAATCTCTAATCTCTAGTATTCAATTTACTTCTTAGAGTGCACTTTTTTAAGTAAGATCTTTAATCAAATGCGTATTCTACAACATTTATCGTGAAGACATAGGAGCCAATCGTGGAGTTTTTTTAGATAGGGCTTAGATATACTTGCCTTCATACTATCATTCACTGATATAATTCGTGTGATTGTTAATTATACTTCCAAATTGCAAGAATGAATTTACCAAATTGCAAGTTTGTGATTGAGTATGTAAAAGTTGAAAACTTTATTTTAATGCATTCTTATTCAAGTCGAGACATTGTCTTCTGATGTTGTGCTTCTGATCCGACGTTAAATTTGTTACTTTCTTTCGTGTTTATCACCTTTACAGGTCCTGTGGCAGAAGATATGTTTCATTGGCAAGCAACAATAATGGGTCCCCCAGATAGCCCTTATGCTGGGGGTGTATTTATGGTTACCATTCATTTTCCTCCTGATTATCCATTCAAGCCACCAAAGGTATTACCTTTTTTCTAGTGCGTACTATTTCTTATGCTTTGAGAATAGTGGACTTCTGTGGAAAACGCTATTTAGAAAGGTTCCTGCTAATTCTTAATTGCACTTTTTAAACTCTATAATCATTCTAATTTTGATCTCCTTATTTTGCTTTTCAATTATTACTGTACAGTTAATTCTGTCCATGATTTAAATTGTGTGCCTTGATTGAGATTTTAATGCAAGTCATAGATGAAATTTTGGTAAGCAATGCTAAATTAAAGCCTAGGTGATCTCTTGGAGGTCCTTGAGTACTCGCCATCAGAAGACCATGATTTGAACATTTAATGGACTTCTATAGTTTAATATAGTTCTTGACTTAGAAGTTTACACTTTACACTATATTACATTTTGTATTGTTATTGAAAGTTTTATTGGTTAGTAATAGCTTTAATACCAAATAAACTGTGACTAAAATATTATATAGTGAAGAACTATGCAGGCCATATTCTTCATATAAAACAGATCTACTACATTTGGGAAGATAAGTATGTTAAAGATGGATAAATTAGGTTGTGTTTATTGTAAAAGTGTGCACCTGCATCATAAACAAATAACTTGCTGAGCGAGAGATCCTTGGATCTTCACAGATTTTTGTAAAACAATTCTGATATTCCCATTAAATTCTGACAACATAGAATCTAAACTATTAAGTTTAATGAGTCCCATAAACTAAACTATAGGGCCCACAAAAATTAACGTTTATGGGCTGTTGCTGCTCCCACAACCTCATAACAGGTTGTGAGAGTAGTACTTCTCATTGTAAAATGAAGGAGCTTTTGTGATGGTTTGCTTTTGACTTAACAGATGTGTCAGTACAAGTCATGCATAATACAAATTGTTCGCATTTTTCACTCTTCTTTTTCTATCTGCCTTCCTTTTATCCTGCAGGTTGCATTTAGGACTAAAGTTTTTCATCCGAATATCAACAGCAATGGCAGTATATGTCTTGATATCTTAAAGGAGCAGTGGAGCCCTGCTTTGACTATATCTAAGGTTCTAACATCATACTTAACCTTTCAACATAAATGTTTTATGGCCATCGCATATGTTGGGAAAAGAATTTTCAGAATAACAAGATTCTGATAGCCACAGTTGCTTTTTCTTGGTTGTGAACTTGATTGGTGTCTGTTAGACTTGATGATCAAACCTATTTTTCAAATATTTCTATCATGGCACAGAAGTACATGAATCAATAGTTTTTTCTGCGATGCTTTCTAAGCATGAGTTTGAGCCATTATAGTACATGGTCACATACTTAATATCTACATGATGTGTTTTATATGCCATAGTCCCGGAATATGGATGTGTAGTTATGTGATGAAATGACTGATTTCTAATTAAAATTATGTATTACTATTACAGTGTGATGTGATTATCAGGTGCCACCAAATTTGCAGCTTTAGTGTAATCTTTACTATGTTACTATTGTATGAATTTAAAAAGGAATGAGTTTTTATAATCTTCTTATTCTTTTTGGAAATATTGAGTTAGAACTCAATTTTTACTTGCACAATTATCTTTAAAGTATTGGTTTCCATATTGTATCTATGATGAAAGTAAACCAATTTTTGAGTGGGTACATCCTGAGGTAAAATATCGTATTCATTAGATTGTATGTATTTTGTGCCTTTGCCATCTTCTGGCTATTCATATTGAATTCTACAAGCAACATCCCACTGAACATGTCCTTTTTCTTGAGAATTGTTTATTCATGAAAAGAGAAAGTTGGGAAGCCTATAGTTGTAATGCATGATTATGACCTTTGTTTCTACTCAACTATTGTTGTTTTTTAAGTGGGTGGGAAAGGTTTCTGTTTCTTTTTTTCAGGTGTTGCTTTCCATTTGTTCACTCTTGACGGATCCGAACCCAGATGATCCCTTGGTGCCTGAAATTGCTCACATGTATAAGACTGACAAGGCCAAGTATGAGACGACGGCTAGGAGCTGGACTCAAAAGTATGCCATGGGCTAGCATGCGGGAAGGCATTATAGGACTTGATCCTTCTGTTTGCTAAGTGCAATAATGTACAATCTCTCTTCATTTGTGCTGTAGACAAATTGTCGCTAGGTCTATGTGTTGCCTCATTAGTGAAAGCAATACACCTCTCTAGTTTGTTTGTATGAAAACTCTTCTCTGGTGCTGTGAAATATTGGTGACTGTTGTTCAAGTCTTGTTGATTATTCTATAGATTTTATGCTGATCCTTGTTTCTCTCTGGCATTTGAACATCAACTCTGGTTTATGTAGCTGCTGTTGTGTCTCCTTCAACACTCAAGGGCTCAAAGTGGAATCTTTATTAGTATGAACATAGTTACTTATCTCAGGCTGGACAAAGTTGAATATCCTGATTTAAGTCCAACTAATTTCTTTTAACTTGGATCCTAATAGCTTGTATAGCTGTTTTCTTTTATTTTAATTATCTGTGCAATTATAGTTTTGGATTGAGAGATTTCTACCTTCTCGTCAAGATTGTAACGCAATTCTGCTAGGGTTTTACTGCCTACTGTGCATCCCCTTGTTACCTTTCCGGGTTGCGTTGGGACTCTAATTCATCAGTGCTGTCAAAATTCTGAGAAGAAATCATTCTTCAATTCTTTAAGAAAAAATGTTGTTAGTATACCTTCACTTTTTGATAACTTTTTCCATTTAATCCCGTAAACTTCATATATTTACGTTCACAAATTTTTTATGTTAAATAAATAGAGATAGGTTTTTATTTGTATTTTTTCACAAGTACAAATATGTACAAATAAAAATCAATCTTTATTAATTTTGTATGGCGATTTGGTGAATATAAATATGTGAGAGTATATGTTTCCTATTTTTTAATACATATGTTGTATGATAACACACGCTTTTATGTTATTAACTATTCAGAAAGGCATGGCAAGAGAATAACAAGCTACTAAGAGCTTACCTTCACACACAAAAAGAAATTATTATCAATATTTCCTAAGTAATTAACACATAATAGCAAGTACTGAGTGGTGTGCAATTACCATTTTCCTATTCCAAAGAGATCCATAGAATCTGAATAATTTAGTAGATTGAAGAAGCATAACTACAACAGGTGAGATGAGCAGAGCTACAGCAGGAATTGATTTTTAAAAGCTTGCACAGGGGAAACTCCAGGTTGGGGGAACTTCATTGATAACATGACTGCTCCTCAGCTTACATAACCAGCTATAATCACTGCAGCAAGTTCTTTTGTACATTGACCAGAGTTAAAGAAGCTAGAGAAGTTCAAGCTTATTGCACATTGAATATCTCTTGAGATGCTCTATATGCACAGTATGAAGATCAGATAAGATTATTTAACAGCTCAAATTCTTAGGTGTAGACTTCACCTTTGTGTATGAGTTCTCTTTGTGGCACCAGATAAAATTCACATTTCAAAATGGAGAAGAAAGTCCCGCAAAATGTTGTCTCCTATATTGTCACAAAATTAATTATAGATTATTAATTTATTGAACTTTATAATTTAGTTATAAAATTTAATAAATTTAATGGTTCAAATTTTTTTTAAGTAAATGTTTAATAAAATTCAGTTTGCAAAAAAGAGTAAAATTATTTCTAAATAGACAACATGATTGGAGACAGAATCTGCAATCTGGTCAAGAAAATAGTCTCTTTTTTCTGAGTGTCAAATGGCTATCATCAAGTTCATTTGAACCTTATCTCGGCCATTATTCATATGGGGTTGTCCTTCTTAGACGAAATGGTCAGTCAAACTTACTTGAGAACGGTAACTAGAGGTTTGCATGGCCCTTTTTGGCACAATGATCTTAGTTAATACATTGCACAATATTGGAAAAAGAATTGCTCCATTATCGAGTTCAGGGAATCTTTTTACCACGTTATTGAAGACAAGGTTGCAAACAAATCTGTCTAATAACCAAGGAATAGATTCTGCCTGTTGCTGGAAAACCCAGCAAACCTTGCTGCCATTATTGTACGTTCGGCTTGCACAGTTGCACGCCTGCACGAACTAATCTGCTTTGCATTATATGCACAAATGCTACCTAAAGGTCGTTGTGTAACACTGTCTTCCGCTTCATCTTCATCCAATGTCTGCCATCCTTAACAAATTTTCAGTCCTCCACGGTCTTGAAGATTCAGTATTTAGTATTTCTTTAGTTTAAAATTTATCTACTTTTTCTTTATATATAAAGTTTAAAGTGAGAAAAAACTATTCTATTTTAAGGTCAAAATGTTAAAGGTCTCATCAAAGACTTATAGTGGTATTCGCTGAGTATAGATTGCCTATCAAAGAATGTTACTGGCAAAACAATTTAAATCTAAACCTTATAGCAAATTATTTTGAATCTTACCAGTTGAATTAATTTATCAACAAATTTATCTACTTTTAAATAAATGATTACTGATTAATTGAAAAATATTGACAAAATTAAACACATATCTTCATTTAAGTAAAAAGAGTATATACTTATAAATACTAAAACTTTTTCCCCTTCACCCTCCTCTCCTCCATGTTCTCTATCCTTTGATTTACTTTCATATGGTTTGAACTAGTTACCAATTAATAAAAAGCCACACCATTTTACTTTATATGGAAAAAGTCACACAATTTGATCATACTCTTTATTTTTATTTGCTTTTTCATTTTGAACAAATGCATCATATAAAGGAATAAGTATTTGACTGATTACATTTTCTAACTTATTAACCTTCTTATAGTAAGTTCTGTCCAGTCCAAGATATATACTGTGTGTATACTATGTATGTGGTATGCCCTATTAATTAATGAATCATCAAAACAATGAAAAAGCTACCCAAAATCAATGTACATATTTTTCACGTGACACTCAAAATTATGCTTCCTAAAGACAATAATTCATATATATTCTGAGTGTAATGGATTCACCCAATCATATACTATGACATGGGAAATTGGCACACAAAATTGAAGAGAGATCTCTACAATATGTACCCAATTTCACTAGATAGAATAAAGACATTTCCACATCTTTGGTAGTTACTAAAAGTTTATATTTTATATGTGACCCTCAAAATCAATTGAATTTTATAATTTGATTTGTAAGACTTAATAAATTTAATAATTTAAATTTTATAAAATAATAATTATATAAAAATTTATTATATAAAAATTAAAATATAAAGAGTGAGATTGTACTCAAAATGAAAGAGATAAATGAACATAATGAAAAAGTGAGCCTATGTGGTTAATAACATTCGAAATACTTTATTCCTAAAATTTGGGATAGAATTTCTCTTTTAATAATTTTTTCTAATATCACTGTGAATTTGCATTGTTTTCTACATAAAAAATAATGAGAAAGTTAAAAGAAAAAAAAAAAAAAAACTCATTCAATAAAATATACTTATTTGTGTGAGGTTATAATGCACGTATGCAAACATCTGTTGCTTAAAACACATGTTAATTAAGAATGCAATACACGTCTAACAGTAAGTAATAAGAATAGCAGCACCCAAAAATAATTTTCCCAAAAACTATGACAATATAAATTTGCATCAAACTCTGAGATATACAAGTTTTAAAATTGGGTGACATCTTGTTTAATACCATTGTTAGAATTTGAATGCTGGGTACATCTCATATACGTCCAAGAACTCAGTTTTCATTCTGGGTGGCAACTTTATCAAGCATATTCGCTCTGTCTTTCCTCCAACAACCGCCCTTACTAGTTCCTTTTCAAATTCCCTCTTGTTTTGACTCCAGATATTTTCTCGCCCTTCAGATATTACTTTATGTAACTCAGCTTAGTTATCTTATCCCTGATAACTTCTGAGCAGAATATCAGTTTGTTGCTTTCTTTGATTTGAATTTAGGGTTTTGGTCAAGCCTCTGAATCTCGACCTTAATCCCTCTCTTCTTGTTGAATTAAAAATTAAAAAAATATTAAGTGGAAAGCCATCTAGAGGCCGCATCAGAATAATGAGAAACAAACCTCACCCAAAAAAAAAAAAATGGGAGATATCCATACATTTCTTCTATTTTTATAATTTAAAATTTGTAAAAATATCAATTAAAAATATAAATGATTAAATTTATAATATTTCATAATTTGTAAGAGTTCACAATTTTTATGAGTATTTTATAACGCTCTTTTGAGAAGTAATATGTTTTTTCTAATTGCAAATTAATTTTTATATTTTTATTTTTATATAATTTATTTTAATAGACTTTAGACTATGATTTTATAAATTAAATTATAATATTTAATTAATTTAAAGTTTTATACATATTTTATAAAAATTTAATTGTAAAATCATTTTTATTTTAAATTGATTACTTTCGTAATAAATAATATTATTATCAATAATATTCAGTTAAGGAAAAATATTTTGTTCATTCCCCACGTACCAATTCAGCGCAAGTCATGCTTTTTTCTTTTTTTAAATTTTTGTGAACAGGAAAGTTTAAGGAAAAAGACAAGAATGTCTTGCTTTTCCTTGCTCGACATGGAAGAAGTATAGCAGGACAGTGCCTACCCACGTAAAATGTGCGGTTCATGTATTAAGATACCGAGTCAATTCCGATAGAAGAGATAGCGTATATATATTATATGTAAATTATATATATATATATATATTTATATATATTTATTTTTTTCTTAAAAAAATGACTCTCTGATTAAGAGAGTGTACGCTTTCAATATATAAATAATATTTTCTTTGTACAAATTTTTTTTTTTATTTTTTAAAGATCAAATTATTTTGTAAATTTTTATAATTTTATTTAATTTTTAAATAAATTTTTATATTTTAAAATTATTTTAATAAATTTTTATAATTTTATTATTTATATTATAGATTTTTATTATTATAAAATATTATAATATTATTATCTATATATTATATAAATATGTGTCACATTAAATATTATTCAAATTATCACATAAGCAACAAAATTACAAATTTTGCTAAGCTAACTTGAAACCCCTCTCCTTCTTTCCTTCTCCCTTTCCCGGCTGCCTCTCTCTTTCCTCTTTCGAACTAGACGATGAATATTTGTGAATTTGCGGGCATGGCTCGCAGACCCATCTTTGAATTAAATCACATGGACCATGCCGTCGTTGTCGAAGAAGTGATGGCCTGCGACGGGTTCGTAAACTGGGTTAGCTCCATTTCGAATATAGGCACCCTGAATGCATTTGGGAAATTTTTCGGTGACCGATAGTGAGTATTGAACGAGTTGCTCTAGCATTGGGGCGAAATTGCCAACAATTTGGACTCTTGGGTCTACGGTTTTAGGGAGCGGATGTCGGCGCTTATGGGTAATCAAGGCTGTCTCCACTGCATCTAACGCCAAGGTTGCAGCTTTCTGTAAAGGGTTCCACCTTTGAGGGACAACTTGATTATCAGCAGGAGGAGAAGGTGGTGGGGATAAAGCTGGATGAGACTCTTCTTTTGAGGGAGTGACAGTTCTTTTAGAGTGTTTGGAGGGATAAAGGTATGTTGGGTTTTCTAGTGGACCTTTTCACATTGACTAAGGTTGAATTGGAGCGTAAGTCCTTAAATGGCGAAGAGTATGAAGGTGGAAGTTTAGTATTAATCCACGTAGTTGAAGATGCAGCTGCTGCAAATGATGTCATGGTAGTACAAATGGCACTTGTGGATGAAGTAGCAAATAGCGTAATAGAATGGGATTTGGTTCGTTTCTGAAAGGAATCGGCTATCCTAAATCCTTTGAAAGTGTAGTTACCTTTTTCTTTTGGGATGTGAGAGTTGTTGCAAATCCTTTTGAAAGTGTGATGTAGGAGAATGAGTTTGACACAGAATTGTATAGAGGGAGAGGCGGCTAGGGAGGGAGAAGGGAAAAGAAAAAAAAAAAGGCTCTAAATAACATCGGTAAAATTGTTTAACTTTGTTATTTACGTGATAGTTTAAATGTCATTTTATATGTCATATATACACATAAATATAATATTATAATATTGTATAATATAAAAAATTATAAAATAAATATTAAAATTATAAAATTTTGATAAGATAATTTTAAATCATAAAAATTTATTTAAAAATTAAATAACATAATTTAATTTTTCAAAAATTTTTACTAATCCCCAATTTGGTGCCTGCAAAATCAATCTGATTTATCCTAATTCATATAAAAAAAGAAACAACTAATAACTTAATTTAAACGTGTCAGAATTAATAGCGATATAAATTGTATATTATATATTAAACATTTTTTTTTTAAAAATTATAGAAGCAATTATTATATTCATAAAATTATTAATCAATTAATCATAATATAATTAAAAGGTTAATTTTGTATAATTTATTTCTCTCGATTATAAACTATTATTGCTTTGACTAATTAATGACATTGACTCTAAATGAAAAATTGAAAGAATAAATAAAACTTACAAGAAAAAGAAAGAGTTTCTTGGTGGCCACGCAAGTACAATCGAAATTTGTGTATGGAGAATCAGAAAGGAGAAAAACAGTATTAATTGATAATTATGAGACAAACGTTTAAATTAATTGCCATAAGTAATTATCATTTAATTGAAATTATTATCAGTTTGTTATTATAATATATTATTTTCGGACAGTCAAACTTTCTTCCCTGACATGACTGTGACCGAATGATATCACCGGCAGCGCTGGTCCCTCACCTCACGTGATAACTACCTCATTGCAAAGCCGCTAATTTCACCTACTGTTACCAAGACTGTCTCTCCAGAGCCAATTCCAGGAAGCCACACAACCTCCCGGGTTTCAGAGCTTGTGCCCCACGCATTCCAGTAGCCCTGCAATAGGGGTACCCGTTACTTGGATTGCACGTTGTGACAAATATTTATGTATTTTCTTTGATATTAAATAAAAATTGTGCCTTATATTATGTATGACAATAAAATTTTTATATTTAATTTAAGATTTTTAAATTTTATAATTAAATCATTTAAATTATTTTAAAATTTTAATTTTTATAAAATTAAAATTATATCAAAATAAAAATACTCTTTTACCGGGCCAAACCGCTCAGATGTCGAAAGAATCGAACGGTTTTGTAGTAAACGCGGCGAGTCGTATGCTTGTCATACGCTAACCGGAATTCGCGGCTTGGTCTCACCTTTAAGATCTTTATTTTGAAAATTATTTGATAATTATAAATAAATATAAATTAGGCAATAAGATTTCCTTGATTGATTGAAATTTAATCATTAATTTCGAAAAGTTTTTAATTGAAAAAAATCGCATAAGAAAGTAGAGCAAGTCAGATCCTACTATATAACAGGGAATCTCGGCGTTTTGACTCTACTGCATCTCCGGACTCTGCTCTCTCTTCCTTCCCATTCTCTTCCATGGTGCTCTGTTCTGCTGCAGCGCCCTGCTTTAGCCATTATATAAAGATTGCATCTTTCCCTTCCCGAGATGAAGGAATGTAAGCTCTCTGAGCGGAGAATTGTTACTAACAAACTCGTGAAATCTGGGTTTCCTAGTGGGGCACCAAGAGTGATTCGGATTTCGATCACTGATAGTTATGCCACAGACACTTCTAGCGACGAGGAAGACGATGAAATTGGCCAACCCAGAGTGAAGAAGTTTGTGAATGAAATCAGGATTGAAGACTCGTCGAATTTCATGGTGAACAAAGATGCTCATGGAGTTCAGAATGCATCTTTGAAACAGAGGCCGAAGCAAGATAAGAACTTTTTGACGAGCAAGGGGGGACCTACAAAAGCAGAGCAGATTGTTCCTAATGGCAAGAAGTTTCGTGGTGTTCGTCAGCGGCCGTGGGGGCGGTGGGCGGCCGAGATCAGAGATCCTTTCCGGCGGACTAGAGTGTGGCTGGGTACGTATGATACGGCAGAGGAGGCTGCCTTGGTGTATGACGAAGCGGCTATTCGTCTCAGAGGTGCTGATGCTCTCACCAATATTATAAAACCACCTGAGAAATCTCCACCCACAATTGAAAATTTTGGTTTTTCTCTGGCTGATTATGGTACGCCTTTGTTAAACTGCACTACCCATGAATTCGAAGATAGTACAATTAAGGATGAATGTGCCTTGAACCCTGATTACGATTCAGGTAAGGATTCTCATGATTTATCCTCTCCCACCTCTGTTCTTCGGTTTCATTCGGATGAACCCGGAGCAGAGTTGTTAGAAACAGAACCTGGAGCAGAGGTTTTTAGAACGGAATGGATTCCTATGGAAGAATTAACCCCAGTGAATAATTTAAGGGAAGACCCATATTTTCAGAATGATGGGTTTTCTCGTTTAGATTCACCGTTTGTGAATCGTTTCTTGGATTATGAACCGCCAATATTTTTCGATGAAACTAGTGTACCCGAATTAATTTCCAATGACAATTTCAGAGATATTCCGCTTCATCTCGACGCTGATTTTGAATCATGTAAATGGGATGTAGATAGTTACTTTCAAGACTCTCTGCCATTGCAATGAGCCACTTACATGGATCTGATTAAGCAAGGATTTTCAGCCATTACTGCAATCTTTTAGCTATTCATGTTCAGACACAAGCATCAATGGCTTGTTTTGGTTGATTAGAGCGAAGGGAAGGTGGAGTTCTGTTTGTAATTTGGGTATTAGTTAGATGTTCCTTGAGGTGTGTAAAGACGAAGTATTTGTGAATTCATGAGTTTAGTATCTGCTAGATTTGTTTTCGAATGGAGTTTATGTTAATGAATTTTTAATGCGTGATTTGCGGTTCTGGCCCTCTTCCATGAAGATGTTGTTAGATTTGCCGATTTGGGTGTTCAAGTTGTCTCAAATTTTGATGAGTTAGTGGGATATTTTTTCTTCAGCGCATTGACGTGTAGGCGCGGGGCTCAAAGGGCGGCCCACTACGCACACTAACTAAAGCTCTGTCTCACATTTCATGTTCCATGGTTGGCCACCTTAGGCACTTCACAACCACACATACTGCATCTTGGTTTAGCTAATCTTAACGAGGTAAAACCTCCCTTAGGTGCAATATTTCTGTTCTTCGTATGTTCATGGATGTAGTTTTTAAATGAAAAGCCCACTCTCACGGAAAGTTGTCTACAAAACTCTTAGAAATAATAATCAAGAATTCTTCTCTCCCTTTATAAAAAAATTACAAAATATGTATAAAGAAAATTAAGAATTATTTTTAAATTATTATTTATGAGTTTTTATAAAATGTTTTAGATAAAAATTACAAGACTTTTTCCAATGGCATTTTAAAATGCCAAAGTGGCTTATCATTAGACATTATTAGAAATGGACGGGGTGAGACGAGGTAGGGAGTAGTCCCCTGTTCTTGACTAATTCTGGGGAAGATTCAAAATTTAAAAAGTTTTTAAAATAAAATTTTTATAATATAAATAAATTCATATTATTTATTTGTTTAGATATTAATTATATATGTAATTATTAATTTATCTTTTATATTATATATTATATAATTATTATATAAGATTTATTTTTAAGGATCTCCACAGGGTGGAGATTGGGATTCTCACCCAGTTTCTGAAATTGTAACAGAAAATTTTTTTTTCTTATCTTTGTCTTGTGAAAAGAAAATTCTCCTTATTTTTCACTCAAAATTGAGAATTTATCGTGGATTCTTGTCCAATAAGAAAAAATTACCATCCCTAAACACTATTCATTATGATGTCACTTGGCAATCGGTTGCTTTCTCAAAAATGAAACTCAATTCTCATTAATAGGAGTTTATAAATGAGAGCAGTTATCAATTATATTTTACAATTTAATAAATTTAAAATTATTTTAAATAATTTTTTAATAAAATTTAATTTATAAAAATAAATAAATATTTTTGTGCCTGCCATTCTTTTGGAACTAAGTCTATTTTTTTCAGTAAAATATATTTATTTGAAAGTGGGTAATTCTAGTGGTAATCAAAAGACAAAGGGTATCAGCTTGGCTCTATTAAGGTCGCCTTTTTTCTCTCGGATACTCTGTTGCCGGAGATTTGTCTTTGTTGGAGGGTGTTTTGAGTTGTTAATCTTATGGCACTCTTAGGCCATTACAAAAATTATAGTATCTGTCGGCATGAGCACGATCTTTTCAAAAGACAAAGTCTGGCAGGTAGTAGGTACCAACAGGGTACAAAAAGTATTGTTTGAGATTGAGAATGAGCCAAACCAAGCTTGCAAACAGTGATTTTTTGTACTATGAATAAAAAAATTGGACCCACGGACATTGAAATTTGAAGGTGAGTTCTTAATTTGAAACACTAAGAAAAACTGACAACCATTTAGTGCAGTAATAGTTATGTTTTAAAAATTTTAATTTGAATGTTAAAGATTTAAATTTGAATATAAAAAAATTTTATTAAAAAAATAAAATTAAATATTTTATACTTTAAAATAAAATTAATCTCATATTTAAAAAAAAGATGTAAAGATACCTACTGGATAAGTAAAAAAAGAAACACTACGAAAAATAGAAGACTTCTTTAAAACCTTGAGTGTCAGAAAAATGGAAGACTTTCTTTGAACCTTAAGTGGTGGCTGGAGCTGGTGGCTTCTGTATGAGTTTACTCAACTGTATTTATTAAATTTTATAAATTAAATTATAAAATTTAATAAATTAATACATCATATTACCTTAAAAATAAAAAATATAATAAAAATGTCATGAAAATCGTATTTTTCGTTTAGAAAGGGTGGGATATAGATTAGGATACCCTAAATTTTTTTAATTTTAGTAATTTTCTTTTATTTTTTTAAATTTAATAAGTGAAACTTTTTTTTATTTTTTATCTCAATTTTATTTTAAAATTTCGGACAAGGGGATCCAGTGGCCCAAATGGGGGAGAGTCAAGTAGTAGCCATAGGCTTTCTACTTTTTTAAAGATTCAAGGAGAGAATGCGAAGTTACTTTTTCAAAATTCCCAGCGTGCTTGTTGAATCTCCTTTGGCCATAGGGAGGGGGTTTTTCTGTGTTTGGTCAAGCCAATGGGTTGGGCGGTGCAAGTGTCGCAGAGAGCAGAGGACCTTTTTTCCTTTGTCTGATGCCGTGAGGGAATGAGAATTCAAAGCAGAGCAAGTTGCAGCCCCTGTTTACAAAGGTGTTCAAAACCAAATAGATCCTCCTGCAATGCAAGCCTTTCATTGGTCCTTTTCTGAACTACCCTTTACTGCAGCCACAAATATAGAATTGTTCCAAGGAACTTTCCATGGGATGGCTTCCAATACTTTGATCTTGTCAATTGAATTTCTAAGATAGAAAAAAACCAGAGGAATTAGCATGAAACCATGGTG
This sequence comes from Dicorynia guianensis, assembly GCA_037013595.1. Classification (NCBI taxonomy): domain Eukaryota; kingdom Viridiplantae; phylum Streptophyta; class Magnoliopsida; order Fabales; family Fabaceae; genus Dicorynia; species Dicorynia guianensis. The sequence continues at coordinate 31,016,603 of JASUAB010000014.1, forward strand.
CACGGCAAAATTTTGTGTTATATCAACAGGGTTGCCGTTGCAGTGAATGATTCTGCACTCCTTTTTCTTTCTTTTCTTTTTTCCTGTTATGGGCTAATTAAGAATGATTCTGCAATCGTTTGCAATACTTACAAGAACAGAAATGTACATTCCATTTTGTGTTGGGTAAAAGCTTTGAGAAAAAAAATTGATTTAAGAATAAATCTGTATTTATATTTTAAAATAAAATACTTTATGAATAACTATTTATATTGTACTTTTTAAAATATGAGATAAAATCAAATTTTGTACATAAAAAAAAAAACTTTTAGTTATGAGAAATTTTTTGCATTTTTATAACTATTACTTTTTTATTATTGCATTTTTTGTCAAACTTAAAAAATATTAAAAATAAAAAATTTTAACGTTACTAAAACAGGGAGTACTGAAACATAGCCAGAAGAGGGTCTCAGTGGGACTCTAGAGTCTACAAATAACAATCAGAGATCCTGCACGTTGTTGATGTTATTGTCGGCCAGTGTTGCCCCACATCTTCTGACATAGTTCTTCTCCCTCTGCTCCTGCACGTAGCTGATCATGGCTCAGACCCTCAAAACAACCGGTCTGCCAAAATTAAAAACACAGAAGGGTACCCTCTGCCCGGAGCTAAGGTAAAAACACAGTGCAATGTGAGCATCCTTTTTCATTGTGGAATGTGGACGGGTCGTGGCGTTTAAGTACGTGCGACATATTCACTGGTGCGTTCGTCGCCGCGTCCTTTGCAGTTGCGGGACAGAAATTTTTTAGCTTTGGTCCCCTACTGCCCTTGGGATCCAGCTCCCCATCTGAAACGTTAAACGTTCTTGTCAGAAGAACCAAACGGCAAACCTTTACTTTTTTTTTTTTTTTTTAAAAGACAAACCTTTAATTTTCGTTTGCAGACTTTTTTTTTCTTGTTCCTCTTATTTTTTAAACCAAGAATGAACTAATACGCATATATATATATATATAAATTCTATATATTAACTATACACTCTCTAGTATTTCTCTTTATTATTTCTCTTTTATCAAAATTATTTCACTACTCCTCCCATGTAAGAGAAGCATTTCCCAACTATAATCCCATTTTCCCCACCACAATCCATAGCTTAAAAAAAAACGAAAGCCTTAAACTAGCGCTTCTAGTCTTGATTACCATGGATAAGCTGCAAGGGTGAACTTAAGAAATTTTAAAAAGATAGAAATAAGAAATAAGAAATATATAATATATTAAAAAATAACAAACTTATATTAAAGAATTTCTATTTTTATTTTATTTCTAATAAAATATTTTTATATTTAATCACAGATTAATCACTCATATTATTTAGTTTTATAAATAAATATATCTGAATACATAAAGAATTAGTTGAATAAAAAAAATAAAAAGTGATATAAAAATTTTTAACCCATTTTAAAGAATAATGAAGATAATTATAAAATTTAATAGAAATAATAATTAAAATAAATATATTTAATATTAAAATTTAAAAATATTATAAAGACATTTGCCTCAAGATGGGTCCGCTGCTGAATTAAGGTGGCCCATTATTGTGTAGACACTAACTGGAGTGGGTCCATAAGTTTCCTCCTAGAGATTGCGTTTTGGGCCCGTTGGTAGTCAAGATAGAATTTATTAAGAAAATATAGAAGAATTAGATAAGAGTAGCAAGGATATAATCCTAATGATCTAATAATCTCATATCTTATGTTATATTTGATAGACACAAGATAAGATACAAGTATCATTACGTTATTCTATGCAATATTTAAAGTTAACTAGATAATATTAGGAGATGATATAAATCGTACTAGTGACACTTAGACTCCCATGTAACGCCCTAGGTAGCCTATTGCATAGGTTCACACGTAGTGTTGTCACCCACCACGGGCATAAAAGACATGTCATGGTAGTCCTAAGTAAATCTCTTGTGAACCAAACATGGTAGTCCTACATAACATGTTGGCCAAGCAAGTTGCACATTTTGTACGCACGCAACATGTCACTTGTGAAAGAGAGGGGTATGCATGGAGTAAAAAAACTTTCATATTTGTAACCTAACCTACATAGGATGAATTATTTGTGAGCTAGATAAAATTAGTCATATAAATAATTTTATCATATTTCATGGACTCATTAAATATTGGATAAAGTAAAATATGATAAGCTTAATGTACCCATAAATCTATATCGGAAAGAAAAAAACAATACAAATATAAACACTCCAGCAAAAGAGAAAAAGAAGGCCAGCCGACACAGAAGTGAATCTGTCTTTACATCACACAAGCACATGGAAAGGGGGCTTTAAAAATGGAAATTCTATTTTTATATTTTTTATATAATATTTATATTTTTTCTATATATATTTTTTTAAATTTATTAAACCTCATCATTTAATTTATAAAATTTAATAAATTTTATAATATAAAATTTAAAATATGTAAAATAAATAAAAATAAAATTATAAGAATTTTTAAAATACAGAAAGATGCACATGTGAAGGGAACTAGTACGGCAGACTTTTGAAAGAACAATGTTGTCTACAATGATGTGACATATATAAAATAAGGTAGCATAAATGATACATGCAGATGATATACATATGACCGCAGGTAACCCATATGGCCATAGCGATGTTATACTCACAGAACATGTCATGGATGATACCGACAGGCCATGAAAGTGAGATACGGGGTAATGAAGCATAGACAGCTAAGGAGCAAACAGACCTTCCTTTTTCTTTTAAAGTAAAATCCACTGAAAAGGAAAGAGGTGACCAAAATGATTGGGTTCAAACACCAATCACCGACCATAAAGCATCCGTCTCAGCTCTTCCATTCATTCAAATCTCTATGGTCATTGGTCTTAACAGCTTTTCACCACAAACAATGAGTATAAAGCTGAAAAAGACCCTTCAAGATGTGTCCAGGAGAAGAAAACTGATAGCTATTAAGCTGTATCAAAATTGAAATGTAATACCTGGCGGGGTTTGTTAGGGAGTCTCTGGGTATGGGGTTGAATAATGACCTACAGAGTCTCATTGAGAGAGCTTGCAATTTGCATGACAGACTCAATGAAGAAATCAACAACAGTGTCAGGTTCTGCAACTGCTGTTCAGAACATGGTTGGCTCCGTAAAATTACTGAGACCCCACTTGAGGAGAGGGAAATATTGGTTGCCTGTAGAGATTCTCTAAAGGAACTTGAAGACTTGCTCATTTATGTACAGGTATAGAATGTCTTTCTCCATTATTCTCTTCAACTTTCTCACAAAATTTAAAAAACTTAGTCTCACACTAAAATTTTTAACTGTCAAAAATTCAAAATAAATTCATTAGATCTATTAAACTCACAGTTTAACCTATATCTAAATTTTTATCTAAATTTTTATAAATAAATATTTTATAAAATTTTGTTTGTAAAAATATCTAAACCCTTCAAAATTTGTTCCTCAACCACGAAGAGAGTTCATAAATTCTACAACCATTCTCATAAATTTACTAAAGATTTCTGATTTTTCTGGTTCTTAATCATACCATTTCAGTAGTTCATTTATCATAACATGGTCTAGAAACAAGATAACGGAAAAAGATTTTACTGAACTTTAAGAATGGAGTTACTTCAAGAAATGTTTAATTGCCTTGATACAAAACTGCAAATGTATTATGACATCTACCAAAGACTAAGAACCAAGCATCTGCAATTGCAATTTCTGACTGAAATATGCTTTGATTCTGCTTTCTTCCATTGTTCTTCCAGCAAAAGCAAACTATATCATTCTGTAATTCCTGCCATTGATACGTGCAGAGATTGAGGTCTTGGCAACTGATAAATAGGCAAGCTGCACTTAACCAGTTAGAGGAGAGCAGATTAATGCTGGTCGAGAAGGTGTCACAGTATCAAGGAAGGCCACTTGATGTGATAAAGGAATTGAATGCATGCTTTGGCCATGGAAAAGCTGCTTTTGATTGGGATTTGAAGATTAAGTCCAATGATCAGATCGAGAAGAGGCAAACCCATAACTTTTTTCTTTGTTGCATTAGGTTCATATTCAGCCCAGGTAGGTGGCAGAAAGCAGTTGCAACTGCAGCTAAACTAATAGTCATTTCCTCTACAGTACAGTTTTGTAGAACAAGGCAAAGAAGTTGTAGTTCGGATGGGAAAATGGTTCCACAGGTGGACTCCACACAAGCAGGAAAAGCTGAAACTATGCTCACTATTTCAAAGAACCGTCTAAATGTCTCAAATGGCAGAGGCTGATTTTTAATGAATTTGTTTCATAAAATTCTCATTTAACACTATCAGATTTATGAGTCCCACAAAATAAATTATAAACTTAATTAATTCAAAAACGTACATCATTGTATATGAGCATTTTGTAAAAATAATATTAAAAAATATTTTTTTTGTATTCTTATTAGTTACTTGAGAAATAAGCAACCATCACATGGCATCTAAAAGATGCCTCTCCATGTATTCTATCATAGTTTGCCTTCATATGCCTTTTCACTCTTTTTTTTTTAGTTATTTGTTCAAAATGTATGCCTTTAGCTTCTTGTATTGATTGGTTCAAACAGAATTGTAGTTGTATACTCCTTATCTACCTCTTTGAGCAAGTCTGTAGCATTTGCATAAGTATTTATGTACTTAGTGTATAGTTGCACTGAAATAATTTAACACTAAAAAAATCCAAGTTGTTGCAGTAAATTAATTGCTTCTGGATGAGTAAATAAGGGTCTAATATCTGTATTTTTCTTTTATCTTCTTTTTATTAATAATGTTGTAATAAAAAATTATCACGTAACAACTTTTCATAATAAATTATTTTGTATATTCTATCTCTTATTTTTTATTAAAAATAATAATGAATATAAGATGCTGAATTTACAATATTTTAATATAAATATTAGAAGTAAAAAAGATAAGATGCAGATTGATAACCTATTAAAAATTCAAGATATTCCCGTCATTTAAGTTATTTGATATTTATCTAAATATAAATCATAATATTTTTATATTTATATATGTTTTTTTTATCAATCACTTAATAACAATTGGATTTTACATTTTAAAATTAAATTATTTAAATCATTCATATTTTTAAAGTACACAAGCTTAGCAGAATAATTGGCTATCTCTATATCAAAATCTCACACCATAACCAATTCGTCTTGCAAAAAATAGAGGAGAAAAAAAAAAGGGGGTTAAAATTGGGAGCATACAGCTTGAGCTTGTAACCCACAGAGAAAATAGGGCAATGTGTTTCAATTATCACTTCCTCTTGCACTTCAATGGCTGGCAAGTTTCCATTCTTTCACTTTCCCTTTGGCCTTGAATAATTTGAAAATAGGATTTAGATTTTTCTTATTTTTTATTTTAATAATTTTTTTATAATTTAACAGATAATATTTTTTCTTTTCATTATTTTTTCTTAATTTTATATTTTTTTTCTAATTTTTATCCGCCTTAAATACAGAAAAATCTTAATCCCTTAAATTCTGCGTGGAGCAACGGTTCTGTCTTTCCATTAACAACTGTTAACTGCTCTTGACGTCCTTTAATTACGTACAAACTGTCAAAGGTACAAACTTCCTGTTTGAAATATATTTATAATCTACATACAATTTTACCAAAATATATTAAATTAATTATTTTGTTTTCCGTTTGAAGTAACATTATGTATAAATTACGAATAAATAATTATAAAATATTACTTTTAATTACAAATAAACTATAACTAATTTACTAGATTGATTTCATAAACACTTATATATTTCAAGTCACTTGGTCTATTATTATATTTTTTTTAATATTGTGCTTAAATGAGTAATTATTTACAAAATTAAAATATTAATAATTTTTTTATAAGAGTCTTTTACAATTTTACACATTAACAATTAAAATTTATTTAAAAATAATATATTTTTACTAAATTAATATCTTATTAGTCTGTTACTACGTTTTATATAAAATAAAAAAATGATAAAACCAATGATAAACAAAATGGGAGCCGCAAAATAAATAAAAATCTGGTCAGATATTCACTTTGCTCATTCTTTAAAAGGAATTTTTTTTTTGGAACTTTCAACGGAATTTATTTATAACATTTTGGTTGTGTAATTTTAATATCTTTCTTATTTTATCTTTATATTTTTATAATAAATTTTATATTATAAGTAACAAAAAATTATAAAAATAAAGAAAAAAAATGACCATATTATGTTAGAGAATCCCAACTCCTCTCAAAGTGTGCACCTCAGAGGCGACCCAATTGTTTGGTGCCTTCAATTCCTCGCTACGAATCTCTCGTTGTGATTTTCTACTATTACTCCTTCCCATGCATGTGAGAAAAGAAACCCTTGGAACCAGAAAGAACAAACGCCAACACAGCTTGGCTGTTTATTCACTTTCCATTGCCAGTTTGAAACGACGAACCCATACACCTGAAACGATCCCTTTCGAATTTCTTTTCCCACAAAAATTTGATCTTTCTCGGACAAAAATGTGAGTCAGGAATGGTGGGCTCCGACCAGAGCTTACCTTCGTGGATCAGTGCGGCCGCTACGAGGGTTGATTTTGAAGGAAACCTTTCAACAATGTCACAGAGTAGTTCCAGAAACGATGCAAAGTGCTCTTCGGAGCCCCCGCAGAGCCATTCTGATGCCCAACTGGGTTTTGGACAGAGAGCTTTGTCCGCAGCTGGTGCCGCTTTCCTTTCAGCTATTATCGTTAATCCCCTGGATGTCGCCAAGGTATTTGATTTTCTAAAAGTTTCCTTTTTCTTTGTGTTTTCTGAGAATTTGGAGATTACCCTTTTGCTATTTTCGTCAACTTTGACTTTCTTCAGTGAAAAATTTTATGCGTAGCTTTTATTGATTGTAGAATTGGCAACCCTTGCTGTTCTTCGATTAATGGATCATCGGATTCTGTTTACTCGTGCTCTATCTTTTCATTGATTGTTGATTGTTTATTATCAATGTTTGCTATTTTGGATTGGTGTGTTGACTCATGTTTTCATCAAGTATCATTTTGGAAATTCTATCTGTTCTTGGGCTATGTTTTCTTGGTGTACCAACGGGAAGAAACGAAAGAGGAATCATTGTAGTCCATTATTTTCCTATCCTTTAATGGAAGGGATCCGGCTATGCTATCCCCTATTTCTCTACCCCTTTTTGTATTTGTAATGGAACATACCTTATATTTAGCCACAAACATTTTAGCCACGCATCCACTTTTACTGGGAGTGTAACTGAATACATGAAAAAGTGGTAGAATAAAAGGAAATAGGGGGGTAGCATAACAATTTCCTAATGAAAGAACATGTTTAATATTTATTTGGGGCGGGGTTGATTGCCCGTGGGGAACCTATTGTGTATTTTAGCACTTCTAAAGTTTTCTTGTTTTGAGAATATGTTGCATCAACAATTTTTATGATGCCTAGTCTCTAGAAAATGAAATGAGCTTATATTAGTGCCTAAAATAAAAACCATTTCTCTGTTTTTTTACTTTCTAATTTTTCCTATCTTTGTCACATTCCAGCTTTAGATTTTTAATCCTTGAATCTAACGGGTGTCATTTACTGTTGTGATGACATTTTTAGACAAGATTACAAGCACAGGCTGCTGGGGTTCCTTATCAGGGCATTTGTCAGATGGCATGTTTTGAAACAAACACGGTACAGTTACTATTGGTTTATGCTCTTCACAAAATTTTATTATAGAATTGTTGCATTGACGCGTATATATCCATCCAATTTGGTATATGATAATTGAATAGAGTCATTATGGCATTTGCTCCACATGTTAGTAGTGGTCCGATTTCGAGTTTGTCTTTATTTTTTTTCTCGGACTTTACTATCACTGAAATGAATTTCATATTTGGCTTCTTGTGCTCCTATTTTTTCCTTTTAAAATGCTATCTGTGCTGAGTTGGAAGCATTTGTGGTTTGGCTTCTAACTTGTTATGATTTATTTATTTCAGATGCTAACAGACATTAGATTTCCTGGTTTGAAAGCAGTTTCTAGCACTAAATCAACGTGCCCTTTGGATTGTAACTGGTATAAAGGAACTCTAGATGTCTTCTACAAAGTTATACGACAGGTAAGTGCATGGAATTTCAATCATTTTGCAAATCTTCACACAAAACAATATATAAATGTTACTTTTTTCTGAGTTGGTGTGAGGTGAATGGAAGTAGAATGTGGATGTTTTCATGAGAAAAATCTACAATCTCTATTCTTGTCTTTTAGAATGATAATTTCCAAAGTGGCTCCAATATAGACTTTTTTTTTTTGCGTAGATGTTGTCATTCTCTGAATATAACTTTAAGCCATCAGCATCTGTTGTCTTGTTGATGGATGAATATGGGCATGCCTATGTGAAGAACTCACTGTTCGTTTTTAAAGAAAAATTGCCATTCTCATTATTTTATTACATACATTGCAATTTTTGAAGTGAGAAGTCAATGTAGACAAATTAACAATGTCAAGGTTGCTGGGGGAACTATAATAGTTGGAGAATGTCAAAATGTTTTTGGTTGAGTTTTGTCCTTGTCTGTGTAGGTTACTGGACTTTCATTTATTGGGTGTGAAGCTGATTTCAGCAATTACAAATTTCAGAACAATAGCAAAAGATGGCTAGAGTGGTAGTAGGGGTTAGAATTTCAAGAGTTTGACAGCTCTGAAACTCTGATAACCTTGTATTATTCGAACCTATGAATTTTGGATTTGGATCCCCTCATATAAGACTCTCACATAACCAAGCCATTTAAAGGACACAGACACAATTTTCCTGGCCCTTCAATTTCCTCCTGCATGAGTTATGATTTTTATCTCTCTCAATAACCCTGTCATTTGCATGTCTCGTATGAGACAATCCACATCTTCAAAATTCTGAGTGGGAGAGCTTCTGAGATTCTGTAGTCCTTCTAGTCCTAACTCTTGGCATCTCCTACTATTCTATGCTGTTATCCTATTACACTATTGTAAACAGTAATATAGACAGTTATATGATCATACCTGATCCTGCATAAGGGTGGACAGTAGATGGCTATGTACATTCATGAAAGAGAAGCATCTTTCAAAGGTAGTTTTGGCCTCATGTTAGAGCATAATATTGGTTGTTTAGGCATATAACTGTCTCAGACTGGATGCCTAGGAGAATTTAGGTTGAAAATTGAGTAACTTAAAGACAACAGGAAACTCATTAGTAAGTATATGTTTCTCAGCTTTCCTTGTGGAAGATAATGATGTGGCTCATTTCACTAGATTCATTTAGGGATGTAACTGACAATTGCTTTTTCGATATAACTTTCAGGGATGAGATAACGTAATCTGAACAGTAGCAAACTTCATATTTGAATACGGTATTCTATGTGTAATTTTCATGAAGTTTCTGGTAACAGGAACTTAAAATATCCTGTTAAAAATAATTTGCCATGTTTCAAGCAAGTGGTAACTAGTAATTTTGTAGGCATTCATCTTACAGGTCTTCCTCTATACTGTCATTTGTTTTTATCTTTGGCATGCAAATAACATATGGTAAGAGGTTTCACGGGGGTGAATTTATGCAGGAAGGATTTACAAGATTGTGGAGAGGCACAAATGCAAGCTTAGCATTGGCTGTGCCAACTGTACGATCTCTTTCCCATCTAGGATTTTTTATATTGTACTCTATATTGCTCTAGGGGATGATGCCATGCATTTCGGTTGTATAACTGATGGATCTTCCTATTGAAAAACACCAAGAATAGTACAACACTCACACACAAGACCAGTTTTGGCCTCACGCTACTCACTACAATGAAGATCCCAATTTATCCTATTGAATAGAATAGCCCAAATTCTAGTTTTATGGGCCAGAAAACCCTAAAAGTCCCAAACACTCTCTGTCTGAAACCCTACTGTCCTCAAACATCTAAATAAAATACATCTTACATAACAACTGCCCAATAACTACCCTTAACTGCTCTTCTGACTTAGGCAGTTAAGGTTTTATCCCTTTTACAGCATTTAATCCATCTTCAATCCACTTCTCCTTTGGTAAACCCTTAGGATCGGTGGTCTAACATTACTCCTCCCTATGAATTCCACCCTGTCCTCAAGGTGAAAATCTTGGAATTTATTCTTGATAGCAGCGAAATCTTCCCATGTACTTTCAAAATCTGGCAAATCAGCCCATTTAATTAGAATTTCTTGATCTCCAGCTGCTGAAAATCGAACCTCAACATATTCTGGCTGCAAATATAATTCACCATCCTCACTCAAGCAAGAAGGAAGTGGTTGAGTGTGGACATCACTGCCAACAAATTTTTTAAGTTGTGACACATGAAAGATGGGATGAATTGTTGTTCCAGCAGGTAATTTCAAATAATAAGCCACAGCACCAATTTTATCTAAGGTTTCTAAAGGGCCAAAATAGTGAGGGCTTAACTTTTCATTGACCCTCTTAGCCAAAGACCAGAAACAGTAAGGCTGAAATTTCAGAAACACCATATCACCAACCTGAAACTGAACTTCCCTTCTCTTGGCATCAGCATATTTCTTCATACAGTTTTGTGCCTTAGTCAAAATTTCTTTCAACACATCAAGAATAACATTCCAGTTGTGTATATGAACATTGACTTCCTCAACAACAGATTTTTCTTCTACCAAACGAAATAGAGTAGGAGGAGCTCTGCCATAGAGCGCTTCGAAAGAAGACATACCTGCAGCACCTTGGTAGGTAATATTGAACCAAAATTCTGCCCAAGTTAACCATTTAATCCACTGTCTGGGTTGCACTCTGGAAAAACATTGTAAATAAGTCTCCAAACACTGATTAACAACTTTGGTCTTCCCATTTGTTTGTGGGTGATAAGCTGAACTCATCTTCAGTGTAGTCCTGATTGCCTTAGTCAATTCAGTTCAAAAATGCGAAGTAAAAACCTTATCTCGATCACACACAATAGATTGAGGATAACCATGCAGCCTTACTATTTCTTTAGCAAACACATTTGCCACATCTTTTGCTGTAAATGGATGTTTAAGAGGCACAAAATGGCAATATTTGATAAAGTGATCCACCACAACTAGGATAGTATCAAAACCATACACCTTAGGCAATCTTTCAATAAAGTCCATAGATACATCTTCCCAAACTTAAGAAGGAATGGGAAGAGGTTGAAGTAACCCAGCTGGACTCATAGCTTGATATTTGTTCCTTTGACAAATATCACAAGCGGCTAGAAATTTCTGCACATCACCTTTAAGTCCCCCCCAAAACAGTAATGATGAAATTTTTTTATAAGTTCTGGAAAATCCAGAATGTCCCGCAAAAGGAATAGAATGAAATTCATGAAGAAGTTTTGGAATAAGAACTGAATTCCTGGATAAAACCAATCTACCTTTATACTTTAAAGTGCCATTTTGTAATTCAAAGCCCAGTTTACTACTAGGATCTTCAATCAGCTTCTGCATAATGGTGACGAAGGCCGGATCTTTAAGATTTTCATTTTGCAAACCATCCATTTCAGCCAACCTAACCAAAGACAAAGCTGCAAATTCATAAGAGCAAAAAGATCTCCTCGAAAGTGCATCTGCCACCCTATTGTCACTACCTCTTTTATACTAAATCTCTAAGTCAAAACCCAATAGTTTCATGATCCATTTCTGTTGTTCCCCCGCCAACACCTTTAGTTTCACCAGAAATTTTAAACTTCGTGATCAGTGAGACTAATGAAATGCCGCCCCAATAAATAATGCCTCCATTTCTGAACGGCAAAGACAATAGCTAGCAATTCCCTTTCATATACAGGTCCAGCTAAATTCCAAGGTGAAAGGGCTTGACTAATATAAGCATTAGACCTACCAACCTGCATTAGAACAACCCCACCCCAAACCTATACCAGAAGTGTCAATCTCCAGCACAATGACTTTATTAAAATCAGGCATTGCCAAAACAGGAACACTAGTCATTGCTGACTTAAGAAACTCAAAGGCTTGTTGGGATTCTAAAGTCCAAGCAAAAGCATTCTTCTTTAACAATCGAGTCAAAGGTGCAGCAATTTTCCCACAATTCTTAACAAACTGGCAATAGTATCTGGTTAACCCCAAAATCCCTCTCAACTCCTTTACATCTTTAGGAATCGGCCAATCAATCATTGCTTGAATTTTAGAAGGATCAATAGCAACACCTTCTGCAGAAATAAAATGACCCAAGTATTCTATTTTTTTCTGCCCAAACAGACATTTCTTTTTGTTGGCCACTAAATAATGCTGCTGTAATAAATTTAAAACATCCTGTAAATGCTGCAAACGAGTTTCCCAATCAGAACTGTAAACTAGTAAATCATCCAAGAATACCGAAATAAATTTGCAAAGATAAGGTATAAAAATAGTATTCATCAATGATTGAAAAGTAGAAGGTGCATTGGTTAATCCAAATAGCATCACAAGAAACTTGTAGTGGCCCTCATGAGTCCGGATTGCTGTCTTTTCTACATCTTCTTCCCGCACTTCAAATCAAGTTCAGAAAAAATTGTAGTCCCACCAAGTTTATCTAAAAGTTCATCTATGGCGGGAATAGGAAATTTATCTGGTATAGTAACCTTATTCAAAGCCCGATAATCCACACAAAACTGCCAACTCTCATCTTTCTTTTTAACTAACAACACCAGACTAGAAAACGGACTTACACTTGGTCTAATAAATTCAGTCATCAATAAGTCTTTCACAATATGCTCAATTTCATTTTTTTGTGAATGAGCATACTGGTAAGGTCTTAAGTTAGGTACCTGGGAATTAGGATATAACCTAATTGCATGATCATGATCTCTTTGTGGTGGTAACTGTCCTGGATTCTTGAACAAATCAGCAAACTCCTGTCGCAATTCATCTAACCCTTCACCCTACATATTTGTATTAGTTTGATGTTGTTCATCCTACCTCTCTAAGGTAACACAAAAACTACATTTTGTTTCAGCTGCTGTCTTGAACAAAGTTTTAAGGCAAACAAGAGATTTAGTTAAAGAGGGGTCCCCCTTCTTTGTTACTTTTCTGCCTTCCCACATGAATTTCATAGTTAATGCCCTCCAAGTAGCAGTAACATCCCCAAGAGTGCTAAGCCATTCCAACCCAAGCACCACATCAGCACCTCCCAAAGGTAGAGGAAAAAATTTCTGCACTACTATAATCCCTTGCATTTCAATTTGTACATCATGACAAGCCCCTTTCCCTTTGATCGTATACCCATCTCCAACCATAACAGAAAATTCATCATCTCCACTAACAGGGATTTGCAATGCCTCTACCAACGAAAGAGAAATATAATTATGAAAAGCTCCACTGTCCAGTAAAATCACTACTTCCACCCCTTGTACCAACCCTTTTAATTTAATGGTTTTAGGGACATTTAGATCAGTCATAGAACTTAGAGACAGTTCAGAAAAATTTCCCCCCGCTCCAACTTCTTCATCTAACCCTTCTTCCCCTTCTTTCTCAATTTCTGGCTCCTCTTGGGAATCATGAATCAAAATCTGAAGTTGTCTAAGTTTGCATCTATGTCCAGGAATATATCTTTCATCACACCTAAAGGACAATTCCTACTCTAATTTGTTTTGGTATTCAGCATCAGAAAGTCTTCGGAAATTAGCATTTGTACCCCGGTTTATAGGCAAAATATTTTCTCCACTTCGAGACTCCACTCTTGCAGTAGAAATCTGACTATTGCCTGACTTGTTTGCCTCTGTAGTTCTATATGAGGGTGCTGTTACAGATCGAGATACGCTAACCATTTTAGTAAAATTTTCAGCAGCACTATTTTGTCTAGGATTATAACTTAGTTTATTTCACTGACTACGTGAATCTGTTCCTTGCCCAAAATCTCATTTCTGTCTTCAATTTTCTGTGCTAAAGTCATCAGATGGGTCAAACTTTTTGGATCAAGGAGTCCTACCTCTGCCTTGATATCGTCCTGTAGACTTGAGAGGAAAGCTCCTTTCAATAACTCCTCTGACATATCTGGGAGTGGTGCAGACAACAGCTCAAATTGGGCTCTGTATTCTGCCACAGAACCTGTTTGCTTCAATGCCAATAACTCCTCATAGGCAGATCCCTCTTGTGAACCCATTTAAAAAACTCCCAGTCCTGAATTGGCGCCCTTACTTCCCTCCATTGTAACCAATTTAAGGCAACCTCCTCCATACACACCGCAGCTGCTGGAACCCTCTCATTTGTGGCAATTTCATTCACCTGAAAGTATCTCTCTACCCAAAAAATCCACCCACATGGATCCTCACCCTTGAAAATTGGTAGTTCTAATTTTCGCAGAGAGGAATCTGTTTTAGGATCTTTGGGTCCCTCACTCCTTCCCATCTCGACATTCCCAGCATTAATCTCTTCTACCCGCTTGGTTTCAGCCTTGTTCTGACCATGGGCATCAACCTGCGCCTCATTCCGGGTTTGGGTGGGGGATTGCGCAGGAGTGGATTGCGTCTCTGGAGTATCCAGATTGCGCCGATCTGCCCTCTCCCCCATAGAATCGCGGAAGGCAGTGAAAGAATCCTGCAGTGCCATAACTGCTTGAGTAACTGCTCCTTCAGATCTGCCATCTCGTCTCACAACACCCACTTCATCCTCCCCACTCTCTACTCGATCACTCTTTCTAGTATTCACCATCTTTGGGATCGGAACACTGCTCTGATACCAAATGATGGATCTTCTTATCGAAAAACACCAAGAACAGTGCAACACTCACACATAAGACCTGTTTTGGCCTCACACTACACATTATAATGAAGATCTCAATCTATCCTATGGAATAGGATAACCCAAATTCTGGTTTCCCCTACAAGTCCCAAACACTCTCTGTCTGAAACCCTACTGCCCCCAAACATCTAAATAAAATACATCTTGCATAATAACTGCCCAATAACTACCCTTAACTGCTCTTCTGACTTAGGCAGTTAAGATTTTATCCCTTTTACAGCATTTAATTCATCTTAAATCCACTTCTCCTTTGGTAAACCCTTAGGATCGGTGGTCTAACAATAACATATCATCTACATCTGACATATATCTATGTACTACTGGTCTTGTGTTTTTCACTGCCTAATAGGTTGGAATCTATTTACCTTGTTATGACATTTTCCACAACTTGATGGAGGAGGTTACAACTCAAAATGCTCCAAACTTAACGTCCTATGTTCCATTAGTCGCTGGATCAGTTGCACGTTCATTGGCATGTATTTCTTGTTATCCGGTTGAACTTGCAAGGACACGCATGCAGGTAATTACTTCTAGTCTGATGAAGGTGTATGATAGGACTGGCTATTCTCATTGATGAAGTTCCTGGCTATCTCTTGACTTTTCTCTCAATGAAAAGTATCACCCGCATGGAGACATTTTTCTATTGATGTCGTGCCCTCTGAAATTTTTTTTTGTTAAACTTACTTATTATGTAGCATATATATATATATATATATATATATATATATATTTTGGTTGTTTTTCAGGCATTTAGAGAAACCCAAAGTGGCAAGCCTCCAGGGGTGTGGAGGACATTGCTTGGAGTGATCAACCCAGTCAAGAGCACAAGTTTCCTACAAAACTGTAAGTGTATTCCTGTCTAGCTGAAGTTTTCTTTTGATTCTTGGTCAAGACATGAAGTGAAGTTTTCTCTATGTACTCCATTCTCTTATAAATGACTTAGTATTCAATTTCTGTTATAAAATACTACAATATGATGTCAGTGTTCTATAAGTTGTCTCCATCAGTATTTTTGTCAATGACATTCTTTTAAACAGTAAATAGCTACCGTTTCTGGTGGACTGGTCTTGGAGCACAACTTGCTCGGGATGTTCCATTCTCTGCAATTTGTTGGTCAACCCTGGAGCCAGTAAGATGTTACTGGATTAAGTAATTAAATGAATAGATTTTTGGTTTCTGTTTTGGCATAGCTTGGTGCATATATAGCCTTTGGTGCTTCTTTTTTTGAACCATTACAGATAAGGAAAAGAATTCTTGGTCTGGTGGGTGATGGAACAAGTGCAGCCACTGTCCTTGGGGCAAATTTTTCTGCTGGTTTCATTGCAGGAACTTTGGCAGCTGCTTCCACATGTCCGCTAGATGTGGCAAAAACTCGAAGACAAATAGAGGTTATTTCTTGAAACCCAAGTTTTCATAGAATGGCTTTCTAATTTCTATACAATGCAAGCACCCAATAAAAAGAAAAAGAGCGGCAGAAATTTGGGCACTGCATCATCAAGAAAATAAAGGACAGGTTATGGTAGTGCAAGCTGCTGATGAGATCCAGTTATCTCTGCTTTGTGGACATACTTTCTGATGTCCATATGTGATCTATCAGACGTTAGCCATAGAACATTTGGATTCAAATTGATTGAAATGTCATGTATAAGTGTGATGAGTTAGAATATTGAGGCATTTTTTGAGTCAGAACAATATTTACAGCTACATATTTGGGTGTTGAAAAGGTTTGCCAATGAGTTTAAAATCCTGATGACCTGATGAGTATAGTGTTCTTTGCAATAATGTGTCCAATCTTTCACTGTGGTTCTCCCCCGTCCCCAGTTTTACTTATCATTGAGGAACCAAATACACAGAATAAAGTTGTACCAAATGTAATTGGTTTGACAATACCATGTTCTCTGACATACGGTCTTTGCAATTTTTCAGAAAGACCCTGAAAGGGCATCGAGGATGACAACAAGGAAAACATTGCTTGAGATTTGGAGGTTTGTACATCTTTCTAAACCAGTGATTGGTCATATTTCATTTCATCTTTTGCTTTGTAGATCACGTAATTTCTTGAGCAAATTAAGAGGGTTCATTCAGTATGTATGCTTTGGACCGACCTAATGGCTTCGTACTTTGACTGGTTTCACAGGGATGGAGGATTAAGAGGGCTATTTACAGGTGTTGGTCCCCGGGTGGGTCGTGCTGGCCCTTCCGTTGGGATAGTTGTCTCCTTCTACGAAGTTGTCAAGTATGTTTTGCATCATAGACATGTGAGTTCAGCATAGAAGACGCTTGCATTCACCATCCATCCCTCTTATTTGGAGGGGTCCAGTTCCATTTGTAAAGTTAGCTTAATTATAGCTTACACAGAGCACTAATCTCAGCACCAGAAACTAATAATGTACCTGACATCGCAAGAAGTCAGAGCTGGAGAGGCAATAGAACACTGGGCTGTGGGCAATGGACACCTAGTAATAACTCCTCGTGCCCATGTACATTTTATCAGTCATTTGCAAAATTATAGGGAACTATTTTGTTGGGGGATGCGGAGATATGGGAAACGTCCCTCCAAGAAAATGGGAGGGATGAAACCTTTTCCAACCCAAATCATGATTGCTAAAATTTTGTTTTATATTTTAATTTGTGAAATTTAATAAATTTAATTATTTAAATTCTTTCAAGTAATCATTCAGTAAAGTTTAATTTATGTAAATGGCAAAATCGCATAGATAAAGTTGAGCAATTGTTCTTTTGGTGTTAATTTTTGGTTCATGATTTGCACAGTCATGATTACAACTTGAAATTAAGATCTTTATTCAAAATTCAGTCACCTACCGAGCCGAACCTAAGTTGTGCGTAAGTGCTAATGTGTCATTGTGTAAGAATTGAGTCAAGAATTGAGTTCTTTCTTGGCTGTGCTAAATGAGAAGCAGCTAAAAAGGGTGTGATCTACCAGGTAAGGAATAATGGAACTACGAAAGATGAACATGTGGAAGGAATCCTCAGGATTAGATGTGATGATAAATCGCTAACCAGAATAATTAGTTATCATTGAATTGCGACAATAATTGTCTCAGTACAAAAACACAACAATACTGCCAACCACCCCCGTCACCGAGACTAATGATAAGAAGGTAAAATAGTGCAAAATTTAACAAAAGAAGAGACCACCCACTCTAATGCCATTTATACGCGAAGCACTTCAATTTTTCTGATATTGTTGTTCAAATAATTTAGTTGTGGTAGGAAGATGCATCGAGAGGGTGGATGAGGTATGTCAGCACCAGCGCCAAAAGCATTAGCACATATGCAATCCCCTGGTCTACGGAGGTACCTGTGTAGCAACCAAAAAAGGTGCCGGAAAAAAAAAGCTGTCATACTTCATCCAATTATTATGAAGAATAAGAAAACAAAACTGCTTGCAGCAAGTTTTTCTTTTTTGTAGTTGTGACTTTTTTGTATATACCATACCCAAAGTTGATATGTTGTATATAGATTTGTACAATGAACAAAGGTACTTTCATGCAAGTGAATTATTTGAGACTTCTGTTCCTTATATATGATGATTTTCTTGAGGATTTCATATTTTCTATCTCTTGCTTATGTCCTCCTTGATGTAGAGCCAAGCATGGACATGTACAGCCTCCACTGGAGCATTTGGCTTGTTACAGTTGTTGCAATCTTGAGAGGATCATTTACTTTACTGTATCTATTTTTCTCCCTAATCTATAAGTATGCATAGCATTTGAGCAAGGAGTTCATTCTGCAATTATGTTTCCGTGATATACATGAGAGACAACTTGAAGTGAATCAATTTCCTAATTTTGCAGAATATGTTTAATCATAACTAGTAACATTCGATTCAATAGATGCAAGAATAATAAATGGTGTGATTTTCACAGATCTCATATAT
This sequence comes from Dicorynia guianensis, assembly GCA_037013595.1. Taxonomy (NCBI): domain Eukaryota; kingdom Viridiplantae; phylum Streptophyta; class Magnoliopsida; order Fabales; family Fabaceae; genus Dicorynia; species Dicorynia guianensis. The sequence goes on from JASUAB010000014.1 coordinate 31,035,266, forward strand.
AATCTCAAATGACAATATGTTTCAATGACTAAACAGTTTATTTCTAGCCTTATGGTAAACTTGATTTACACAAAAAGGGAAAAAAGGACATATAATAGGGAAGAGCACCTAGTGTATTGCATGGATACAAATCTAATCTAAGTAAATGTATTTTTGAGACTTACTTTGGCTGGAGTTTTATTTTGTTTTATGTACTGTCTCCAACTTAATCACTAAGAATAAGAAAGTAATAAAACAATTTAATCGATCTCCAAACATGAAAATTTAACAAAGCAAAATTCCGGGACGAGGGATTCAAACTCTCCTCAAGGGAATGGGGTCCAACAATTACCACTCGTCAAAATGAAATGAAAAGGAGACTAAAATTAAGGCTAATAAACAACTAGAGATCGGTCAAAATTCAAAATTGAGTGGAGCATTATGAGATTCTTTTTAGAAATTTTTTTGGTTAAGAAAAATGTGAAGTATTTATGAGACTTTCTCCATGTTGAAATTTGGCTCATGTCAAATTTCTTAGTTTTAACTGTTTTATCTACATTCAATCCTTAGAAATAAAGTTCGTTTATTAGTTCCAGATTTTCTGGTTTACTTAACTTGATTATCACTTGACATAGTAAATAAATAGAATACATCAAAACTAATTCCAGCCAAAGAAATTTGACAGCAGCCAAATGCCAACACTTGGGACTTAAACTCTGCTCAACTGAACTGAACTGTACCACTTCTCAAAATGAAATGAAAAAAATAGTAGCCCCAAAATTAGGGCTAATAAACCATTAGATATGTGTCAAAATTCAAAATCAAATGCAGCATTACAACCACACACACAAAGGCCAAGGTTCAATGAAGAACAAAAGCAAAAGCTTCAATTTTTTTTTTTTTTCAAACTACAAGTTTGAAGAAAAGAAATTTACCATCGCTGGAAGGGCCAGGAGCAGAAGCAGGAGAAAGGGGTTGGCCCTCAACAACAGCAGGTGAAAAAATGGCAAAGACAAGAGCATAGATTGCTAGAACTCCAACAGAAGCCCTCAAAGAAGTCATTTTTCTGAGTATACACATAACAGAAGCAGGGAGGGGCTGAGGCAATGGGATGAAGAAAACGAGAACCCAGAAGGCTAATTCTCTTTAAGACTGCAATAGAATGCAATGAAGACCCTTTATATAATTGGCGGCCCAGTGTGGTTGTGTGAAGTGTGAACGGGAAAATATCATCTGAGTGTCTGTCTCTGCTTTCTCTTTCGTTGTAATGGGACCACTCATGTCAAGCAGTGTTCATTTGAATTGGAGCATACGAGGCCATGTGGTGGTTGTATCCTTTTTTTTATCTTTTCAAATTTTCTATTTTTAGGACCTTCACCTTCCCTTGTCATTTCGTTGCCTATTTGCTATTATAATATGTTATTGTATTCTTATTTTATTGAGAATACCCTCACAAATATTTTATAATTTATATCTCACAAAATGCACTTATGATAATTTAATATAATGACTTTCATGCATTTATGGGTGAACCTGACCTATTTAATTGTGATAAATAAATTTTATGAGTTTTAAATAAGAATTGCTTTTAAAATCATCAGTATTAAATTGGTTTGATTTTCAAATTTATTGCCCAACAAAGTAACCTAAGTTGCCTTGGATTCCAGCGTCAACATCCCATAGGACCTCACAATAATTGCTATTATTGTGAACATCAGTGTTGCTGTGGAAGATTTTGATTTGGTCAGTATGACACCTACTTAGGCAGTTTTGAATTTGAAATTTAGTTGTATTAAACTTTCTAACATAACGTTGGGTTGATTCTCGAATTATAGAGGGATTGCTATTTACCATAATCTATTTAGTCATCCTTACTAAATGTATGTCTGCATTGTGATTGTTGCATTAAATTACGAAGATAAACCTTTTATTTATTTGTTTAGAAATTGTAAGAAGTATTTGGTTGCTATTAGCTTTGTTAGTACCAATTGGTTTACCCCTCATTTTATAATCCTTCAAAATACGGAATAATTTTACAGAATGAAATATGACTATAAAAAAATGGACTATGAAATCTATATACAACTAAAGACATACTAATAAACGTAACACACATCCATTCCCATAAGAAAAAAGAAATGACATGTTTTTTGATAGTTAAACATTTTAAACAACGTCAATAACTTCATTTTTTTTAACGTTAGATCCGTTGTTTTTTTATTTTATAATTGTAACATTAGTATTAATCTTGTTATCATTCTATCACCTTTAAAGCGCATTTGTTAAGTGAGGAAAAAAAATTATTAATTTGCTATATTCAATTTGGGTCACTTCAAATTATTTGTGGTCAAAACTCCATAAATCTACTGATTTGATTTTATCTTACGAGGAACCACTTGTAAAGATATAACTTCATCTCCATGTCAACCACATTCCCAATTGTTCCGCCCAGATCTTCTGTTGCTTACATAAGGCATGGAACCAAAAAACATGCATCATGAATTTATCACTCTAGTTTATTGCAAAATATGAACATGTTTAAACATGAAATGAGAACATCCCACTCCCATGTTTAAAGTTGAACATGTTTAACCCCAAAAAGGAGCATCCCATGTGCATGATATGCCTTTTCAGTTTCCTGAATTACAATCTTCCTAGGACGCATTTAGTATTCCTATGAATAGGAAAGCCTTAAAGGTGTAGTAACATCCAGTAGTTACTCAGTAACTTTTTTTGTTCAAAATTCTAAATTTGAACCTAATATTGTGTTAAATGAGTTACTATTCCTTCTGTTAAAAAAAGGTTAACCTATTATTCTCAAAAGAAACATAAAAATATGTGATTAAGACCGTTATTAGGTACGGGAATGGTTTCCCTAATTATACCTTTTCGCAATTTTATTTTCTTGGTACATACACCTTATAGATTAACAACACCAATCTAGGTGTCGATGATTGAGGAAACAGCCCAATTTTAGGGGGCCATATAGCACCTAAAAGTATGCACAACATCTTTGGTAGACCTGCCACATGAAAATAACATGATTAACATCGCATTCCTTTTCTAAATTCGAATACTGCAAGACTCATTTTGAAGCAACACCAAGATCACCTATCAAACGCCTCGGATCCAGATAATCAAATTGGATTCCCTAATTTTCTACATTCCAGCGACCAACCAACTATATACATTTCTAAAAAGATCACTACAGTGAGATTCTATATTTAGTCTTGCCTGCGTGCATACCCAAATGGTTAACAGACAATACAGCTTAGTACACAAAATATGACGCCCCATAAGGTTAAAAAAAAAAACTCATTACAAACCTTCCCAATCTTAGGCAAATTCCTTATATTCCTTACCCTGGTTCACTTGTACCTGCAGTGATTTCACACAAGCCCATCACATTACTGGCAAGTATTTCAGGAGGGATAACTCTCCTCCTACACCCAAAACTGTCACATAATCCATACCACTAATACCCATAACCATTGATACCCACCCATTCAATCAATAACTATGGGTGTTAGTAATATGAATTATGTAACAGTTTTAAATGTGAGAGTAGCATGACTCTTTCAGAAGAATCTCAGACATTTAGACTTCGTTTTGATCTAGAAGGAGGTGACATTAAGAATTTTAAATAAAACATTTACATGGGAGTAGTACATTTCTAGTCTCCAAACTCCAAACCAAAAGAATGATTACAGATTAAACCAGTGGAGCATACTAGCTTCTAATCTAATAACAATGACTTCTTTTCGTTCTCAGCCTAGGGCAGGGAAAGGAGGTGCAGTTAGGGAGGGACTATATAGTCAAAATAATGAAGAAAATAACCCAAACAAGAAAACACAAATTCAAAACTTGATTTTATCATCTGGAGAAAACACAAAGGCGGCATGCTTGCATACTCATATAGAAGCATTAAGCTATCTAATTTCATATCACGGCCATATACAGGCCAAGAAGCAAACCAAAAGTTAGAAATTGAATGAAGTTAAAGGACCTTTTCTTTTTCTTTTAACTGAACTAAGGATCAACTTATAACTTCATCTTTCATAATTAATTTTTTCTTGAGTTATTGCGCTAGTGAAAGAAAGGAAAACGAGAGCCAGAAAATCTCAAGAAAACCTTGATACTGGCCTTATCATAGCGCTTGTTTCTCATACTACTGATTTTGGATCCAATGTCCCCGTTGCATTGCCTTCTCCTGTTAGCATATTGTTTGGATCCTATACAAGAACAATGGGAAAAAAATAATAATAATAACAATTAGAACTTAGTAAGATGAACTTAAAAAATGGGAAATTGAGCAAGTAAAGGATCTACCTCCATTCCCCATTTGATGTAATCTGGGGACTCACAGGCCTTGTATTCATCAACCAAACTTTCAATTATGTCCCTTGATTCATCAAATTCTGAAAGGTCATTATCCTGTCCATTTTTATTGACAACATCAGATGAGATGACAAACATCTAAGAACTACCTGAAGACACTAAGGGCCAAAGAAGTATATAAAAATTGCAGCAGCAGCGTTCACATGAGATCAGATTGCGTTCATTAAGTTGCCACACTTACAGCAAACATTGGGAATTTCCGGTAGTTGTCAAGAAAGGCTTGTTTCTTTCTCAACTTCTCGTACTGGCTCAAACACTTACTGAAAAGGTGCCGAATGCTAGTATGGCTTGCCAGCATAAGACCACTGACCTGCCAAATGCAGCATTTACAGGTTATGTCTTTTTTCAATTTCTTGCTATCCTCCCTACCAATAGAAATTATTTTTAAAATGCATGAAGCTATATCCAATATTATTACATATAAATTTAAGGGTGAGAGACGTGTGAGAATACAAAGAAAAAACTGAGAGAAGGACAACTAAGTCTTACCCTGTGTGCAGTTTGAACATATGGTGACTTTCTAGACAAAGCAACCTACCAAAATTGATGGAAAGAAAAGGTTCAGACTTTTTCCACATAAGCCTGTATAAGGATGACAAAATATTGCAGAAACTATAATTTTCAGTTGCTTTGCTACAGAAGAGAGACCTGAATACTTGCAGGACCCCACTCAATAAAGTTAACTAGCTTCCTTTCACGAATCCTCTGCAAACTTTCATGAACCTGAATCCAAAGGGAAAAAAGGTGTCATGACATAGTTCTGTTAAAAGACTCACTTAATAAAACATGATATTTAATTTACACAAAATAGCTCCAACATTTGAGAGAAAGTCGTAACATAGATAAATCTTTATGGGGATAAAAAATTAGTAATAAATAACAGTGAATGCTTCAGTAATATAAGATGACAAGCCATTTCTAACTTTAATATCAAACAGAAACAGCATGCTTCACATTCCATTGTAAAAAGCATGGTGCTTATGCTCAATTATTTTTCATAAATCATGATAAAGCATAAATTTTAAGAACACTAAAATGCAGATGAAGCCAAAAATAATTGGATTCAAGCACCTTCCACCTCCACCCCAAACAACAATCAAAGAAAAAGCCAGACATATGATTTGATTGTACCAGTGCAACAAGAAGGTGAGGGAAAAACAGATGCATGCAAAAAACCTATTGAAAATTCAGAAATGCCATAAACAAATCATAATTTATTATCATTACCTGAGTTGGATCTACCTCCCCTTGAATGATATTCAGAATTGATATATATTTTGCTTGGCTAGCATCTTTTGTTCGAGCATATGAGGAGACCATTATATTCTTTGCCTGCACAGAATAATATTATCTGCTAAGTGCATAGCCAATCAATTTAAGTTTAACTGTTTAAGCAGTCATTATACCTGCAGAAGCCTTCTCATAACATCAAGCACTGTGGTCTTACGAATTACATTAGCCTGTCAGGAGACATCATTAAACTTTTCAAATGTTTAGCCAGAAGTAGATGCATCTTATCAGATACAAGAAGATACAGGGATACACCAATTTTTGAAAAATTTAGGAAAAAGGTACAGCGGGATATATTACATAAATGTTTAATAAAAATTTAAATATGCAAAAAATAAATTTCAATATATCTCTTCCTTCATATTCCCCTTCTCTGTCTTCATCTCAATTTATTAGCAACAACTGAAATGGGCTTGTGACAGAATCTTAACCTCACCAAAGCAGAGCAGGAGCTGGACCCATGAAGAAGACAGGCCGCATTTGAAAGTTGAAAAGCCTTCAGACAGTGCTTTGTTGGCACACCAAAATCAGGTTTTGGTGTGCATTTATGTGTTTCAAAATGCTCCAAAGAGGGGGGAAAAAAAGAAAAGAAGGAAAATACAGACATGATATGGTATAGGGAGTTTGAAACAAGTATCAGTAACAGAAATATATTCGATATGGTTACACCTTAGAAAATGGCATATCAGTGCTTTATAGGCCAGAACTGACAACATCAGAAATCCAAATTTTGCAGTAACATGATAGATGAATTAATATTTTCTCATTTGAGTTTTTTTACTTCAACATTTCAACAGTAATCCAACAGAAAGTCAGAAATATTTTACCAGACAACTTATACCAAAAATTTCATGCTTCAAATAACATTTTCTGAAAGAAATATATGAATACAAACATAAATAATATGGTCTTACCTGGCGTTCTACTGTCAAAGGTGTATAGCCTGTCATTAGAAAATGGCATCTTGGTGTTGGAATCAAAGAGGCAAGAAGACCAACTAAGTCATTATTCATGTATCCAGGATACCGTAGAGTGGTTGTGCTGGCAGACATCACAGTAGAAACTAAAGAATTTGTTTCAGCAAAAGTTGGATTTCTTAAATGAAGGCGCTCTACAGCAATTCTATTCAGTGCGGTGTTATCAAGAACAACAACACAATCTGCATTAAGTGTTAATCGCTTGAGTGTCAAAAGTGAGTTGTATGGTTGGACTACCACGTCACTAGTCTCCATTTGGTTAGGAAAGACACTGTATGTCTGAACCAGTTTTTTGCTGTAGCGATCATTCAGAGTCTCCAACAAATATGAGCCCATACCTGCAGTAGACTAAAAAGCAATGAGTACATAAACAAGATTATTTCATTAAAATTAAAACTTCGAAGTACACAAGCAAGGGATACTTGAGCAATTCCAAAATTTCTTGTACATACCAAGTTCAAGGATAAGTAGGGATCCCAACCATTTATGTATTAAAAAGAGTTTTTGTCAGAGATGACCTGCGGGTGCAAGTCCAATACAATTTTCTCTTTAAGTGTTATTAAGTCTTGGTTAAAATGAATGCTATCCAATAACCATTAGGTGCAAAATTTAGTCAATCTTTGCAGTGGTCTTGTGCTTCTTTGGCTGCAACGAATATCAAAAGACAAAGAAAGGGGCAAGGTGGGGTGATGGAACTTCATGTGAAAATAAGGCAAATGTGAGAAAAATAAACCTGAGCCTGTTCCTCCGGCAATTGAATGGCATAGAACAAAACCCTCAAGACTATCACTGCCATCTGCTTCTCTGTCAATCATGTCCATTATGTCTTCTTCAACATTCTTTCCCTGATCATGCATTAACAGCCACATCAGTTACACTGACATGCTGTTTTGCTCTTAAGTATGATTGGAGTGGCATATGAAAGTTGATGAGACTAAGTATAGCATTTAGAAACATAAATGATGATCTCCTAAGGAGTGATTTAGCAGAATAACCATTTGTAAACTTGTTTGCAAAGAATAAATGAAGTCGACAGAAAACTGCTCGAGTACTAAGTCAATATCTAGTCTGAGGCAACTATTGTCCTAGAAGAACAAGCATGACACTTGTAAAAATGTTTGCACTATGACTCTTATGCAACAATCAAACCTCAAGTAAAGTAATAAGGAACATGTGCCTGTGTTATACTCAGTAAAAGGTTTCATCTAAGAGTTGAAACAATGAAAACATTGGTTACATTGCAGTAAGTATTTTAGAAACCAGTCCATGCACAAGACTGTATTACTTGTGAAAGATCTAGTTGGTAATAAAAAATCAAGCAAGTTACTTCAACCTCCCTTGTATTTTGCTTCTTTTACATAAACTTCCCCTCTATTTTGAAAACCTATACAAACCTCCCGTAAGAAATATTAAAAACCTACACATTTTTTTTTTTTAAAAACTTTCATAAAACCCCTTATGCAAATTTATTCTTAGTTGTTATTGCATTAATATAATTTTCTTGCTCTAAATTAACAAAAATAAGCCTCTTAAGTTGCATAAAAACATGTTCATTCATATGTAGATTGATAATATATATACTTAAGTTTTTGGTTGGTACTTTGGTATCATAAATTGTAATTGTTTTTAATTATTGAGATAAAATTTACATATATCTTCGTACATTAAGGTCACAAAATCTTTAGTAACTTAATATTGTGAATTGTGATTCATACTAAAACAAATTACTTACATCAAGAACAATTATAAATCTTTCTTTTCAAGGGAGGTTTGTGTAATAATAACAAAACACAAGGGATGTGAGAGTACTTTACTGCAAAAAATAATATACAAAATTATGCATATTCTTTATCCTGCATCATAAAAGTCCTAAAAGGTCCAAATACTATAGCAGGAATTTGTTTTCCAAATCTAGAACACAGAAATCATTTTCCATGACAATTTCAACCAGCCATCAATGTGTTCCAATAACCATCTAGTAGCAGGTAGTTCTTCAATAATACCAGAAGACACTAACATCCATTACAAGACAGCTGTAAGCCACATAGAGCTGCAAGGCAATCATCACTAGTCACAACTCATTAAAAATCCATCACCAAATTAGGCTGCAAGTTGCCAAACACTGACTACTGAACCAACCTACATTTGGGGTTCCTATGATATATATTTTAAACTTTTTCTTTTTTATAAAAGCAGCAAACACCATACAACTGGAGCCTTCCTGCACAAAAGTACAGAAGCATTGATGGAACTAGAAATACATGGAAGACAGAATTTTGTCAAAATACAATACAGTTCTCAATTACAGGATGATCTAGTATCAGACCTGATGATATCCACTGGCCCAATTGTTTCCTGCACCCCCTCCATGATCTGAGACAAATATGTTCTCATGATTGTATAGATTCCGGTAGTCACTGTTTTGAATGCCATTAATTACTCTTGGCTCCAAGTCAATAAGTAAAGCTCGTGGTATATAATGTTGATCATCAGCTTGATAGAAAAACACATCTTTTCGATCACCTCCCTGTAGCATTTTGGCCAAAATAAGTAAATATAAAATTAAATCTTCACAAGTGGTATAATGAATTATACCTCTTGCTTCTAACTCATCATTGTTCGTCACTCCCTTTTACACACTAAATTACCTTAGCTATTGAATAAACTTCTAATAACAATGAACAGGAAACCTTTCATAGGAAGAACATTCAAAGCGACTCTAAGATGATGCTCACCATAAATTTAACAAAGTTGTAAACAATTTAAATAAGAATCTCCACATGGTAAAATAAGCTGGAAACTTGGTAACAACAAAGTTCCTTGCAGAAATAACAAAACTTGGCCTCATCAAAGTCCAGAACTGTATCCCACTGTGAGATAAATGAAAACATAACCTATTCTAAGAGGTATACCGTATACCAAAAGAAGTAGGGTAAAATGAACTATTCATTTAACCATAAAAGCCATAATATTGAAACATTTAAGACATAGTGTAATCAGAAAGCAAGAATTTGTCAGTCCCAATGTAGAGGACCAATCTAGGCTTAGCAACAACCTAGACTTACTTAGCAAGAGATAGACAGCTTTTTCGTTATCTAAGATCATGAGAAAGTTCTATCCACAAAAATGAAACTCAAACTTGCTGGAGGAAGCTATTGTTAATATCTCCTTCAAGACTATAACAGTATAACCTGCTGACTGTGACACAATCTATGAAGATTTGCAGCTCATAATTTGAATTTGACTGTTTGTAATCCATAAAAAATAGGCTAAAATGCACAGAACCCCCCTGAACTTAAGGTCAATTTTAAAAAACCCTCCTAAACTTTAAAAGTTTTCAAATGACTCTCTTGAACTATGAAAAATTTTTAAAACAACCCCTTCGGTCAAAATTTGGATGTTTTTTAGTCAAACTCTAATTTAACCCAGTAAAAAGACTAAAATACTCTTAAAACGCACATAAATTTTCAAAATCTACCATAAATGCAAAAGAAGACCTAAACCATTAAAATTGGAATATACGAACAAGTAGCAAAATGGAAGAAACTAAGAGTGGAATATAAATTAAATGAGTGATTTGGTGATGAATGAGAAGTAAACTAAAATTGCAAACTCACAAAAAAATCAGGTTGGTAATCATCCCACCTACCATAGCCCCCTTTCTTGTCCATCTTGGTATTGGAGGAGGAAGACTCCAGAACTTTACTGTATATTGTTTATACAAGGGGTTATTTAAAAATTTTTCATAGTTCAAGAAGGTCATTTGAAAACTTTTAAAGTTCAGCAGGGTTTTTTAAAATCGATCTAAAGTTCAGGGAGCTCTGTGCATTTTAGCCTAAAAAATAAAATCTAGTCTAAGACTGGAATGTATGTTTTAGCCAAGTTTCTTCAAGCAAACTAACAGAAGTAGATGTCTGCTGTTAGAAGCAGTCCATTTATCGAACTGAAACAATCAAATAAACCTACACCTCTTCATAATTTCGCAAGAAAAAATTGCAGCTCATAATTCGAAATTGACTGCTTGCAATACATAAAAAAGAAAACAAAAGCGACTCCTCTATGACTTCCAAGACTAGTATGAGTCTTCGTCTAGGTAAGTCTAAAATTCTCAGAAGTAAGCATCAACCATTAAAAAAACAGCCAATGTATCAAGCTGAAATAATCTAAGAAATTTACACCTGTCCATAAATTTTCCGAGAAAAAAAGTTACACAGCGCCAAATTATGAATGTCCCAATAATAATTATCACTCCTCAACTGAGTCCAACAGAATGACTCCGATTATTTTAGACAATCAGAATTCCGCTAGTTCTTCTTTTCGGCAACAATCACACATGTATCGGTGGCCATCGGACACTGACATTGTAAATAGCTTAAAGACTTGTACATTCAAAATAGCATAAATGAGAGGAAGAAAGGACCTGAGTAGCGAAGTCTTCGAGGATGCCTTCTTTGCTGATGCCATGCTCGAGGCAGAGCTGTTTCCAGAACTCCATGCCGATCTGGTTCCCGCATTGTCCAACCTGAAGCGTGATGATCTCTCTGGGCATTTTCTGTTTGTTTCGCGGGAAACTAGGGATCGGATCGGGTGGGAGAATTCAGGGAATCTCTGAAAGAGTGGGCTTGCTAGCGGGGAGTCCCCTCTTGAAAAAAGAAAAGAGAAGAGAGGGAAAAGAAAGACAAAATGTGCGAAAGCGTGAATTGCTCAAATTATGTTTGCTTAGAGTGAAAGTGAGAGAGAGAGAGAGAGAGAGCGCCGTCGGGTAATCATTGTCAGCTAAATGTGAACTGTCAACTCATTTCCTGTTTTGCTCTTTTTGGGTGTGCATCGAATTGGGCCATTTGTTTGGGCTAAGTCAAGGAGTAAAATGTGATCACTTGGCACCAGTCACAAATGGTCTCAAAAACCCAATAGGCTTTTCCATGGTTACGGCCCAGAAGTGTTCGTCTAATATAACTGTAAGTAAAACTATTTTAAATAAATTTTAATAAAATTATTAAAAATATATATATATATATATATAAATATGCAAACTCACTTGATAGAAAGAAAAAAAAGAGTGTTTTATAAAGAAATAATAGAACCTATATATATTCTTTATTGTTAAAACTAATTTTAAGTGAGAAAAATTGATTTTAAAAAAAATTCAAGCGCACTTATAACAGGAGTTATTACCTATATTTCTTTAGCCAAAAGCATGCATTAATACACTTTATTACTTACTTTTATGTTAGTACCTAACCAAACTATTACAGGAAAGACTAAGGAAAGATGCCATTGATCACAAGCAAAGCTTGTCCTTCAAAATGTAACCCTAAAAATATTTGCCATTGAAGAGTTAACCGCCAGCTAAGTGGCTGGTTGGTAGAGGGTAACTATCTCAAATCGCCTACATAGATATGGAAGGTCATGACAAAACACTGACAAGAAAACAATGATAGGCACAATAGTAAAATACCTACCCCAAAGTTGGCGTAAAGTAACTTGGTATATACCATCTTAAGAAATGAGATATTACCGGTCTATGATAATTATTTTAGAGTTTTTTAAATTATTAATTTTTAAAATTAAAATAATATTAATTATTTTTGATTAGTTTTACTTTTATCAAAATTATTATCGATATTAAATACTCAACTTTTGAATCTTTCTATAAAATGATATTTTAGAAAAATTAAAAAATATTTTATTACTTTTAAAATTATTTAATAATTTTCTTATTATATATATATATATTCTTTAAATGATAAATTTTATATATCAGAGAGAATCTTACTTTGATGAAAATAACTTGTTTTATATTTTATTTCCAACAAACGATTAAAAGATTTGGCATGACTCTGCATAAAAAATGAGCTGAATTGGCCACAAATATAACAAAGACAATACTTTCTCACATGCCTCTGTTGACAAACAATACAAAAATAGGAAATCTAATTACATAAGTAGTAAACCTACAACTACCACCATAGCTTTAGCCAAATTACATAACCACTTCAGATCTTAAAACCTACGGCCAAAGAATACAGAAATATGCAGACATTTCTAGTTTGTCTTGAACTTGTTCTGTGTCTCACACCAATTATCACACATGATAAACGAGAACCCGATTCAAAGCAACACAGAACAGAGCATGCCTAAGAAATCAGAATGGGTGCTCAGTGAGGCCATAAGAAGGCTCCCATGGCAAACTTTCTCTTCTGCTGAACATCCCCAGTGATTGGTAACCCATACTCTTTGAGCAAGCAATCAAGCCTCCACTCTGGCATTGCCTCGTAGTCAGCTTGTGTGTATCTTGGATAGTGCAGAGGCATCTGAAATTGCCCACAAAGGTCTATCCCAAGCTGGGAGTTTGCTCCTCCAGCAACGTTTGTTGAAGGCCTAGCTACTGATTCCATGCCCCCTCCACTGATCTTTCTGATGAGTGACCTCTTACCTTGTTATATATGCTTTTGCCTCTCTGTGATCTCTTGGGCAATTTGATTGGTTTTGGCAGAAGGCTCCCAATTTATAGAGGAGTTGAGAGAGAGAGAGGTGGATCAATGCAATAGAGTGTGACATAAAGAGAGGAAAAGGACTTCTTGTGGCCACCATTGTCTATGTGTGCAATATTGATATTTATTTTCTGAAATTACAAAGTCCCAATGGTTAGATTTCTGTCTGAAAAGGGAAAAAGAAAAAAATTTATGCAGTCTAGAAGAAAAAACAGAGGAGGAAGAAAAAGAAATGGTATAATTATAATTTGATTCGGCTTAACTTCATTTCCCTTTGATTCGGTCACCATGTACAAAGAATAGTCACATTTACTTCTATTAAATAGTCACATTTATATACGGAATAATGATATATACAAAATATTTTGTTACATTTGGATTATTTTTGTATGATCACTTGAATTTTAAATATTATGTATAAATGTTGACATTTTAAGTGGTGTTATAACACTCAGTTATTATTTGAAATTTTTTTAAATTTTAAATTTAAATTTAAAATCGTATATATATAATTATAATAAATAAAATTTTATTTTATTAAATAAAATTAATTATATAAATTAAATTATGCTATTAAAATTTATCATTGTTATTATATTATTTTAAAACCATACAAATATATTAAATAATTTGTCATTGTCAATCCTTTATTTAAAAAAATTGTGTTCAGATTATGAAAAAAAAAAATTGTACTCATACATGTTAGTGAGTACCAATCACCAAGCCAAAGTGATATTATCAAAGCCAAATGGAATCAAAATTGTGCTGATAAAATATGCCATTCTGAATGAATTGATCCAATTAGCCAGCTTCAATACTAAGCAACTTTTGAACAATAAACCGCATAACTGTTGGGGTCATAATCAGCCTTGTTAAAACAGTTGCAAATTGCTATTCTGGAATTCTGAAGCTTTAATACTGGCAGCCTTCAAAGCAACGACCAAACAAATTGACAGCCATATGTAGCTTTAAATGCTGGGTGCTCATTATTGGTGGCCTCCAGCACATGAACTTATACAGTGCATAGCATCTGTGGCTACTATCTTGTCTGTCTTGCTGTGGTCCTAGAATCATTAGAATCTAAAGAATCATTAAAAATATCTAGTTGCTTAGTTACACAGCTGACAGAAAAAAAGGAAAATACACATAAATTTTGTGCAGAAAATATGACATATAAATATAATAAAATAAAAAAATATAAGAGAATATAAGAGAGTGTATAAAATATGTATAAAAACTGCAATTCACATATTATTGCTCAAAACAACTATTATGACTTTGGTTTAGCATATTCAATATGTATTCTTAGTTTACACCCTATATTCACTAATTGCATTCATAGCAGTAAATAAGGAAAACTTTTATCTCACAAAATTTAGGATATAAAATTTTTATAAAGTGAAGGTAATATATTGAATTTATTAGATTGATATGAGATTTAATAAATTTTATGGTTTAATTTTTTAATAAAATTTTGATAAAATTTAATATATGAAAATAAAAGAATTGGGTAGATAATTATCACACTCATGTATAAACCAGTCTAAGCTTCCTGTGATGGATGCAATCTATTGAGAACGGTTCTGGTAGGTGTGTTGCGTCAATAGTTCTTGTGCTGTAATTAAGGATGGATATTGGACCGGGTCAAACTGTTTCTAACTCGCCTCAAATTGTAAAAAAAAAAATTTAAACTGTGTTAAAATAGAATAAAATAAATATTATGTAATATTTTGACTTAAGATAGGGTAAATTGAGTAAGGCTGAATTTTTATTTTCTCTCTATTGGGTTGTCGCGGGGACCCAACAAAATTTTTATATATATATATATTCAATTCTTATACTATATATATATATTTTTTTTTTTGAATTTTGATATTATAAAACAACGTTGTTTTGCAAAATGATATCATTTTCTAGCTTCCCCTAAAAGTTCTGCAAACACAAGCAGGCAAGAGGTAGCTCAACTTCAGCAAACCAACACCACTCCTCCCTCCCTCATCTCAAACCCTCGGTCCCTCGACTCCCTCTCTCACGAGCTACAAGTCTCGTTTATTATCTTGTTATTTCCAACAGTCAACGTAATGCCTTACCTCTCTCACCTTGTCTTGACTTGCCTCTCCTTGTTTTAGCTCATCTTTTGTCTAATCATCACACTTTAACACTTTGGGTTCTCAATAGTCAATCGAACCTCATCCTCGCTCCACCGCTTGCCTCACATTCATTCGTCTCAATCCTAACCTAAACTAACCTACCCAAGTGAAACTGAACCATTCCAACCCAAGAATGTTAGTTTGAAAAATTTTTTGGTTAGGATTGAACTAACTTAATAAGAGATTGGATTCAACTGGGTTGAGAAAATTTTACTCCAACCTAAACTGCTCTACCCAATACCCACTCCTAGCTATAATCTCAACATTTTTAAAAACTATCATGCGAGTCTAATAAATGCTGGATTTATAATGGCAATTATAACACCAAACTTTGAGCTTCATAGATTTTTCCACAGGCAAACCATTAATTGCTGTCAGACTAGGGCCCTGTAGATTTGAAATAAATTCACCTAAGTTGCAGATGTAAGTAATATCACATGCCATACTCAATATTGCAACTGCCATTATAACTGAAGTCTTTGCATGGCAGTAGTATATTTTATTGTAATAGAAAGAAGTGATAAATTATTTAATATGTATAAAATTTTAAATTTAAATTTAAAATTTTAAAAGAGAATATTTTAAAATAATATTAAATATCATTATTCTATTAAATTTGTCAAAAAATAATCTCTAATTATTTCTAGGTTTTGTCAATAGCAAATTAAGATTCCTTTTGAATAAAGTGCCCCAAGATCATTCACTACATTGATTGAAATGGGAAGGAAAGTCATATTTCCTTGTCTTAAGGAAACAAATTTCAAGATTGATGGTTATAACTCAGTCCCACCACAAATATGGGCACAGAATTTAGTTTCTGACCACACAAAGGAGTGAATACAATTCCTCCATCAATCAATGAGCATTCATTATGTGCATCAAACAGTACACAGTGGTCAGTTCAGCGGTTCACATACCACAGAACAACTCAACTCAGATTATTTAGTGATGAAAAGAATTGAATACAACAACTAGTCAGAAAACAGTGGAGACCACAAATGGTGACCTGATTTCATAAACCATAAGGTCAATGGGGCTGATCTCTATGCAAACAAGAAATTTGAAGACCTACCAAAAGCCAATGGCAATATTTTATTTTCGTACAAACTGTATTTTCTAAGTAAATATAATTTACAAATATAAAAATATTAATATTTCTATCAATCAAATAGAACTGTAATATCAAGATAAAAATTATATATTGACAATTTTACCTCCATCTTCATGTTTTAAAGTAGTAAATTTCCTATTTTTAATAATATTAAAAATAATCTTTTGCATTAGATTTTAAATTTTGTGGGATCAATTGATATGGGTCTTTCAATTATATCCCTACAATGTTTTACTCTTACATCACATTTCTCACATAATTGTGTTACATATTTACTCGAATAATATTAAACATACATAAAAAAATTTACACTAATTGCTTAAGCTCTCAAATTCTCTCTCAAAACTTTTTTCCACTTAAAAAATTATGTTAGTAGAGGTTGCGTTCCCACAGTACAATTAACCCGTTTTGCCCTCTACTTTTCTCCAAAACTACCATTCCAATAACTTCACTTTATAACAAAATATGTCAGCGATTATTTCATCTTAAAAATATATCAGTGGAACTTGCAGATATTACACTGAATAATGATAGCTTAACCATTAATACAAAATTGAGTGTCATATAGTTATAAATAGTTGTTATATCATAACTTGTTTAGCCTACTTTTCTATGTATGACATGTGATTATCCAAGAAGAAAAATTAAAAAAAAAAAAAGGGTAGGTGACAACGGCACCTCATGGGAACATGGCATACAGAATATAGTGCCATGACTAACATTTCAAAGTATTTACATCACCTTCCTTTGTTTCATACATGATCTATGCTTCTCTCTCTTAGTTCCTAAAGATCATATTGAAAATTTAGTCGCCTAAAATTCAATTATTCAACTTGTTTTTGCGGAACCAAAGATGATTACATGATCTATGCATATACACTCACTGAAAGTTTTTTAAACAGTGAGAATTTCCCGCACATTTCATAAGGCTGATCTGTCCCTAGCGAATCACTAAGTGATTCTAGACAGCGAAAGAATATTCTGCTATAGAAAAATTGACTTCAAATAGGCCTTCTTGGACAAGCCTAGGAAAGAAATCTTTAAAGATCCCTGCAGGGCCAAATAAAATATTGACCAAAACATAATTAATGATCGTTTTCTTACAAGTGAATCAGCAGAAACTAAAATTGTATAGGAGCAATTGCATTAAAAAATTAGTTTGATGTCATAAATTCATAGCTAATAATATCTAAACGTTTGGTTTATTTTAAGAAGACATCAAAGAATCAAACCAACCACTACTTTAATGCAGATACATCATGCACATATTATCGAAGCAAATTTATGGTTAATGATAGTCGTCATCCAACAGTTTGGATAATTTACATAATCGTAAGATTTGCGACCAGTGAGTCAATAGATCCAACATCTGCCACTAATTTCAGACCACAATCAACCCCTAGCTGCCTACCATCATAATTATTGAAACTTAAAGACAAGTCATGGCAGTTAGCATCAGTGTAGTCGGGGTAATTAGTCATTAAGCCACGAGTCCAAAATGCGGGTATACGAACACCTTATAAAATTTCATAGATAATACTATAATCTAGTCAAGGGCAAACTTTACATAAAAATCAAATTACATACATACGAGGATAAATTAGGCCATTACAATATACTTGTCATATGACTTTTTGAACAGATTTTTATTATGAAATGCATATAGACCATTTAAAATTATCTGTTTTTTTCCTTAAATTGTTTGTGTATATTCCATATGGCTATCTGTAAAATTAACTATCAAGATCCTGGACTTCAGAAATTAGCACTAGAACCAAATTTTGTGCTGTAATGCATTCAGGTACAATTTACAAACACTGGCGATCAACAACATAATTCTCATATCATTTGAGTTCATCTAAGAACTTGACAGCAGAATTAGCATGGCTCAGTCGTATGATTGTCTTTCCAAACTATTCAAAGATTCAATGCCAGTAAATTGTACTAAAACAATCAACCACCTCGAATTGAAATATGCTTACAAAAGTTGTATATCGTTCACAATGTTAATTCGAAAACTGCTAGCAATACATCCAATGCTTAGTGCTAAATTTATTATGTTACTACAAATGTCAACATCATCAGGGGATATCTTATTTTGATGTAATTATATATAAAAGAAGGAAAAAGGAGCCAAAATTTTAAATTCATATAGATGTAGACTTACCGAAGTAATGTATTCATAGTGATATGACATCATGACTGTGATCTTCGATCAACTGATACTTCAATTAGCCTCTCTTCATCTGATTTTACTGTTAGGGGCATATTTACAAGCACGTTTGGAGGGGCAAAAAACATGTGCAGAGACATCATACAAATAATAATTCCCAAGAAAAGCTGCATAGAGAAAAACAAAAAGAAGTGAAATCAGTATTCACTATAACTTGATCAAAAGGATGTGAAGGCTCTCAAGCAATCATATCAATATTCAGCTTGAACAAGAGTCTGTTGCCAAAACAGGCTGGCTAAAAGATTAAAAGTCTAGAATAAGCAAAATCATATACAGCATTTACGGCATATCCAGTTTCAAAAAATAATGTGAAATAATGAAAATAATAACAACAACAATTATAAATAATAATCCTTTTCATAAGAATAATTCAGAACAGCATTCCATTACATTTAAGACAAACAAAATCTTAATGAGCAACATAGAACTGAAACATTATCATCTAATTAAGTCCCCGTTTGGTGTCCAAAAGTCCAATTTTTCTACAAGAAATTGATCTAAACTAAAAAGCGGCACAATGGAAGCAGATACATAGGTTGGAGATTTACCTGCAATGTAGGCTTGAAGTTGAAGAGAAATATTGATAGTATCATCGTCAGTAGCATTGCCATTGATGTGGAATAAACCTAAAGAAAGCAGACACAATAAACAGTTAGTAGAAAACTGACACACGCCATCCAGTTATGAGGAAAAACACTCCACAACAAGTACAAGAAGAATGCACATAAATGTTGGCTAGAAAAAGCTTGACAAGAGGTGGGAGATACCTTTACAATATTATCAGCATATTTCATTAACCATGAAACCAAAAGACCAGTAGACCCTAGATTTAATACGACCATCCAGGTAGTGAGGGTGTATCCATTAAAAATACGTTGCCACCAGGGTCCATTTTCAAATCCACCTCTGAAATCATCCAGGAGAAGTCGCACCATATTGAAGATTGCACCAAACCTGGATAACTAAAAAAGTATACTTGGTAGTCATATTCATTTGCTTAAGTGCCATATCGGCACTACTCAACCTGCCCTCATGACATCCTCAAATTTTTCAGAAATAATCCATCTAGTTTAGTGGAAAGAAAAACACTACCAGTAATACTTCTATATGACAGCATAGTGAAAAAAAAAATTCCTTGTAATTTTAAGAAAGGAACTCAGAGAGAATAGGTAATAGGTAATAGGTAATTAAAAAAATTTTGTCACTCCTGTATTAGCAGATATTCACTTTAAAAGGAGCACCTAGGCAAGGACTCGCCAGCATCCTCTGAACACTTTACTTTTTCAAAACCACAAGCAAAAAAAACCTAAACATTGGCTTTTAATTAAGACTCTCATGAAAGTAAGATACACTAGTTATGAGGAAACGATTAACTATATGCAGAATACAAAGAAGACTTAGGAAAGGAAGGGGAAATGGATGAGAACACAATAACTGTACAGAAAAAACCTCAATTCAAATTTATTATCCACAATGAAATCTAAAGTCAAACAATCAAGCATTAGAGGAAATTCATAAACAATCCTGTATGTTACAGGGTTAATGACCCCAATTTAAGCTCCACATAATCCAAATTGACACAGAATAGCGTATGTTAACCAGAAGCCAAGAATGAACCAAAGCACTCAATTTTTATAACTACAATTCCAAAGCTAGTTCCGTCTCTAATTACATAGTTGCAAGTGTTAACATACTTTACCAAAAAATTGCAATTTTTCTATAATCCCCACTAAAATCATTACTAAACTCTTTATTGTACATGTTATCTCTGTCCATATGTCACAGGAGAACAAACTAAAAGCACAGTTTACAGAGTAGAGAGTATAAACCTAAGTTACCAAACTACTTACATCAAAAGTATGATTTATATTTTTTTGTATGGAATCAGGGTGGTTGAAATGCAAAATTTTTTTTCATTTTGTCCCTTTTCATAACAATAAATAATAACATTCATATAGAACCTCAAAATAACAGTACCAAAGGTTAGCAGGCTAAAATGCATAAGCTTGTGTGTGTATTTATACATTTGACATGAGAAATGAAAGAAAGAATACCTACGTGTACAACTGTACATTCTGCCAGTATAAACTGTCATTGTTTTTCTTCATCAAGAATTCAGTATAAATTCCAGCTAATGCTGAGAGACAAGCAGATAGAACTCCTAACATGTATCCCTGAACTGGTGCTGAGAAAAGGGAGTCACATGAAGCCTCTCCACAACCCCTAACCTAAATCAACAGAAAATAGCAGAGGTTCAATTTCAATTACATTTTAATGGTCCGAAGATATGGTTGCAATTAAAAAAGAAAGAAAAAAAAAATTAGTAATACATTTATTAAGGAAAGAGGTTAGAACTATATAAATCATAGCAAACATATTGAATTGAGTTGAGATACTTGAAATAATCCGATATGTTAGCCAAAAAATTACAATTCGAAGCTGAATCTAATTGATCAGACTTATTTATCTACTTGTTTCCAATTCAGGATTTTTGTTAATTTGATATAATGTACCCAAACATTTAGTCTACTGTTTCAGTGAGCGTACATTTAGCACAATTTCAAATGCAAGCTCATTGAATGCTTGAATTTTCTAAGTTGCATACTTGAAGTAAATTAAGTTATCAAAATGATTGTCATAACTGAATATCTCATCATTAACACAGTTACAACATTAAACAATCATTTGCTGGTAAGCTTTCAGTTAATTGATCACACAGCAAATACTGAAAAAGAAATATCATTGAAAGGAGGCAACAAGAAAGTGGCAAAACTGAGGATAAAGCATGCTACAAAAAATTTATAAAAAAAAAAAAAAAACTACCAAAGAACTCAATTTTTTCCATATGAAAATGGCCTTGTGAAATTTGAGCTTTATTTATTAGATGATATAATATAACATATTCAGATCTACTTTTCCACTGCTACATGAGGCAGTACAAATTTTTCAAACTAAAATTTCATCTAAGTTTTCGTTATAAAATGGATTTTCAGTCTATACCAGTCTACAAGATATATTTAAAGAAACTAACGAAAATAATTCTAGATATCAGCTTAAATGATAAATTTAAATCTAGACAACTGGAGTATTACTCGCAAGTCAATTATTTTTTGGCACCTGACTTGTGGTTGTCCCAACAGCCAATAGCACAATTGCCATCCATTGAAGGTTAGAAAGCTTCCTCCCTAGAAACAGCCTAGAAATTATTGTGTGACATGAGCTTTACTTGAGAAACAATATATACACCATAGCGGATACATCTAAATTCCAAAGGAGACTCACCTGAACAGTATTCCTGTGGTAACAATCTTGAGATTGCCCATTATCTGATATGTTGATGTGTCCACGTATGTGAGGGTAGCAAATTGAACATTATTGTGAATTAGGTATATAACAGAAGGAATGGGGTACAAAGCCACAGTCTTCCACTCCGTAGTCATCTTTGGCGCAGAAGACTTTTGCAATTCCTTCCATAGTAACAAACTTGATACCGCAAGCTGCATATGAGCAGAAAAGGATGAATGCCAAAAGCCATCAACCAATTTGATTAAATAAAAAAATTTATTGCTAAAAAAATAGATTCCATTATTTTTGTCACTGTAATTTACCTTGAAAACCTCAGCAAGAAATGGGACTGTTGCATAGTCATACTTGTACCCTCCATTACTTTGTGAGAGTGTTGTTAATATTCCCTGCTATGTAAAATTGTCAAAATCATTTTTGCTGTCAATTTCTCCTCCAGGGGAGAACAACCCACATTGCAGTATCAATGAAATTTAATTTACGGAATTAAACACAGATTAATTACATGATATTAATGAAATGTTTAATAAAAATTAAATAAAATGAACAATTTTAACAAAGAAAAGCAATTTGAAGTCTGCAATCGAAGATTTAAAGTTTGACTGGGGGGAAATGCTTTAATGGAGGTCGTAGAAGGAAGATAAATATCATTCGCATTGAAGCTAGTGTAAATAAATGACCTGAGAACTGGTGAGAATGGTGAGGAGAGCAGCAACCAAGTACCACTGCATCTTCTTCAAGTTCTTCAGATCCACACACAATTAAAGAGACTCGCAGAGTTAGTGCTTAGTGGTGGAGAAGAGCTTCGAGACGCAGCGTTTCAACAGTTACTTGGGATATCACCGTCGGACCTCCTTCATTGGAACAATTTAACTACTTTGTAATTTTTTTTTCACCAAAAAAAAAATCTAACTACTTTATAATTTTCATAGTTTCATTTAAAATTAATATCAAAAAATTCTTTTAAATTAAGCATTAAATATAATCTAATAATAAAAAATTTCAATACTTGAACTCTAGTCTTGAAAAAAAATTTTATTGAAATAAGAAATAGTGTCTAAAGTTTTTTTAGAATAAAATTAACTAAGAATGAGGTAAAGACATATAATGTAAAAATATAAAAAATTTGAATAAATTATAAAAATTTATAATTTATATCTATATTATCATGCATCAATAAAAAGTTTTGTTTCAAATAAATAAAAAAATTAAGTTTTTATTTGTTCTTCATGATAAAGTATATATACATTTAAAAATATAAATCTTATTCATTTAAAGAGCTCATGCCCTTTGTTTTTATATTCTTGAGTTTTTATGTATTCAAAGGGAATTTTTTTTCTAGTAATTCATTATTGAGAATCATATTGGGTAATTAGAATATTTTAGTGGTATGATTTATTGTTGAGAATCATATGAATAATTTAAAGGATGAAGTTCGAATTTTTACATCATAATTGTATAAGAAAACCAAGAATATTATTTACTATTAGAGAGAATAATATTCATACATGTGTCTCAAATTAAATTTTATTTTATAAAATTTTTAATACTTAATTAATATATAAATAAATTATTTAATTTTTTAAAAATTTAATTTTTAATATAATTTAATAACATCTTTTAATTTATATAACTGACTTAATTTAATAAGATAAAATTTTATATTTTATTAGTGTGGTTTAAATATATGATAAAACTATATCCTCTTATATCACATGCTCTTATGTCAAAGATCAAATTAATATAGATTTTAAACTACAAGAACTCATTTACAAAAGTGTAATGATCAATTCAAATTGAGAGTAAAACTATAAAGAATAATAAAGTAATTAATTTTTTTTGAAAAGCAAACTAATTAAACCTTTTTATATAACTTCTTATGAAACTATTTATAATAAAGAACAAACAAATTAACAGGAAGAACATAACGTAATTGCAAAACCATATTGGAAATCAATGGCATCGAAACTCGCGGGAAAGCTCTCCAAACCCAACCGCTCAGAATGTAGAAGCATTCATTACCACCAGCTTCCCCCAAACTCATGCTGCCAATTGTTCGGGGAAGCCACTTTCCAATGAACTTTCTAATATTGTAAGAAAATTGGCACAGCTTCCCGGAAAATTTTCTGACGCTTTCTTACATGGCATCATGCTAATTATGTTGTATTCATTATTCAATTTTAAATTACCAAAGGCCCAATTTTTTTTTTTCTTTCACTCTTTTTCTTATGCAAGACTATTGATCCTTCAACTTGCTGGGTTTGTTAAATCTGCTTGCAAGTTGGCGGAATCTGATCTTGCATAGAAAAACGCAGAATTGAATTTTGTACTCATTATCTAAACTCCACTTCTTCATTTGCTCCTTCTGAGAATATAATGTAATTGGGTGTTTCCTGATTTCTCTATCACATTAAACCACTTTCATCTGGGTAGATTTTGCGCTACAACTAGCTTGACCTCCTTCTTGCTGTCATCTTCATTGGCCACCATTCTCGGGTTAGCATCTCCAGTCCTTGCCTCCAATTGGATTTGTGAATATGTTAGAGACATGAATATAAATTACTTCTGGATAGGCCTTTTCTTGACAGCTTAAACTTTGAAAATAATTAGTTCCTTAACTTATTGGTTTTGTGGATATGTTATAGACATGAATATAAATCATTCATGGGCAGGTGTTGTCCTAAAGATAGTTGATTCCTTGTTGCAGAGACTTTGATAGCGTGGGAATAAACCAACTATGAAAAAGTTCATTTTGTTAGGGGAAGGCTCCAAAATGGCCTTTATTAATAACTATTAACGGAATATGCTTGTTCTAGTTCTTTTGGATAATGTTTGTTTATGCATTTTCTACAGGGGTTGTTTTTGTTTGACCCGGGTATGGAGCAATTTCGACACATGGGGGAGGCCTTAGGGAGTCTGAAGGCTCTAATGGTATTTAGAGAGAATATTCAAATCAATCAGAGGCAGTGTTGTCTATTGCTGGATTCCTTTAGCTTTGTGTATGATCTTATTGCAGAGGAGATTAGACAGAATCTGAAATTTTCAGAGAGGCAGACGAAGTGGAAAGTTATTGAGCAACCTTTGAGAGAGATCTACAGGATATTCAAAGAAGGAGAAGTTTACATTAGGCACTGCTTGGAAACAAAGGACTGGTGGGCTAAAGCCATTTCCCTCTACCACAACAGAGATTGTGTTGACTTTTACATACACAACTTGCTTTGCTGCATGCCCATTGTCATTGAAGCAATTGAATTAGCGGGAGAAACATCAGGGCGGGATCAGAATGAGATGCAAAGGAAGAGACTTATTAACTCCAACAAGTATAGAAAAGAATATAGAGACATGAAACTTTTCCAGTGGAAATTTGGGAAACAGTACCTCATTACTCCCGATTTCTGCAATCGTTTTGACACAGTTTGGAAGGAAGATAGATGGTTTCTTTTCCACAAAATCCACGAAAAGAAAATGTCAGGTTCAACAAAGTATGATAACCGATTAACAGAACTCCTTTTGAAAAATTTAAAAGGATCAGAACTAGTGGATGGGGAGCTCCTGCCAAGTTCAATTTTGTTGGGGTCTAAGGACTACCATGTGAGGCGAAGACTAGGGAATGGGAGTGAGTACAAGGAGATTCTATGGTTAGGTGAAAGCTATGTTATGAGACACTTTCTTGGGGATATTGAAGCTTTGGAACCAGAGATCATATCACTTTTATCTCTTTCACATCCAAATATAATGGAATGCCTTTGGGGGTTTACAGATGAGGATAAGAAGGAGTGTTATTTATTAATGGAACTGATGAGCAAGAACTTGAGCACTCAGATCAAAGAGGTTTGTGGAACAAGGAAGCGGATACCCTTTGCGCTTCCTGTGGCAGCTGATCTCATGCTTCAGATTGCCAGAGGAATGGAATATCTGCATTCAAGAAAAATATATCATGGAGAGCTAAATCCTTGGAACATTCTTGTTAAATCCAGAGGTACTTCCCCAGAAGGTTACTTGCATGCCAAAGTTTCAGGGTTTGGCCTATCTTCTGTTAAGAATTTGAACCAAAAAGTTATTTCAAATCAGAATGAAAACCCACCGTTTATCTGGTATGCTCCAGAAGTTCTTGAAGAGCAAGATCAAAGTGGGGGCACTGCAAAGTCCAAGTACACGGAAAAAACTGATGTGTACAGTTTTGGAATGGTTTGCTTTGAGCTTCTAACTGGTAAAGTCCCGTTCGAAGATCATCACCTTCAAGGGGACAAGATGAGCAGAAACATAAGAGCGGGAGAGAGGCCACTTTTCCCATTGAATACACCAAAATTTGTTACAAACTTGACAAAGAGATGTTGGCATATCGACCCAAATCAACGGCCAAGCTTCTCCTCCATCTGTAGAATTCTTCGTTACGTAAAACGGTTTCTTGCAATGAATCCTGATTACAATCGCCAGCCAGACTCACCAGTGCCCTTGGTAGATTACTGTGATATAGAGTCAGGACTTCTAAGGAAGTTCCCTTCTTGGGGAAGTTTTGATGTATTACCGATATCACAAATTCCATTTGAAATGTTTGCCTACCGAGTTATAGAGAAAGAAAAAATAAGTGCAAGCTCGAAGGATAACTCTGAATCTGGAAGTGATGCTTCAGTCTGTGGTGATGAACATGTTACCTCTGGGGATGATCCAATTCCATCAACAATTGAAAGGAAGTCTGTAGTTGGGACTGAAAGTAAAAGCAGGAGGCTTTCGCTGACAAGGAAGTCTTTAGATTTGAAGACCACCAAACAACCAGGTAATCTTTATACTCACCTATTGCTTCTTGCTAAGATTCGAGGACTTGTCAGATCCATCAGTTAATCATTGTTAAGAGACTAACTATTGAATGGTAGAGAACCAATAATGGCACGTATTACAAACTTGATCATTTTGGCTTTACATTTCACTTCTTATGAAGTACATTAAAACGTTTTCGTTCACTAAAGTTACAAAATCCATCATGTGGAGGATGCAAATCTTACCAACTAGCAAGAATTAAGTTACAAAATTATCCTAGCTCTTAAAATTGTGGTGTTCTATGCCAACATGCTCAGTTGATGGAAAACGCAAATGATTATGACTAATCAAATGATCTGAAATGTACCAGATTGTGGCACGGTGAGAGGGATTTTTACAGCCTCTGAGTATTGTTTGAGAGAATTTTTGAGTAAGAACAAGTAATGGCATTGGAATTAACAATATGTACAGAGGAACTAAGCAGGCACAAAAGCAGTAACGTTCCACCATCTAGCTTTATGAACACCTATATACATAGAGAACATACAGGGAATAATTATGTACAGTTTCAACTATTTGTACATGGACAATTGAGTATGATCGCTGAGTGGCTCAGAATAAGAATGTATTCATGTCTAAGAAGGTGCTCTAGATGTATCAGCGATATAAACATCTCAGTAGTATTCGACCAAAACAAAAATAGTAGTAGATGTCTTACTTAGAAGTAGCCTTGGTTATTTACAACTTACAGTTGAGAAAGGTACCAAAGACTAAATGTCTACAGTAGCACCTAAATGAATGCTACTTACATCTTGCATTTGTTTTTCAATGCAGGCACACCAAAAGGACGATCTGTTAGGCCTCCAAAAACGAGAGGTAGTGGGCGACCTATGAGGATGAATTCAGAGAATCCCCTAACGGTGATGAGTCCAAGACTTAGAAGAGTATCCTCTGGTCATGTCTCGGATTCTGAGCTTCCTCGACATAAAATCTGGCTGTAGTCTTTCTTCAGACACCATGCAGATAGCTTGACCAAATGAGTAGGGTGAAAATAGGGATAGGAACACTAGCTTGCTGTGACTGGCTCCTTGAATTCATAGCATTAGATATTTCGCTGAAGAGCCACAGTCTGATGCATGACGGAAATTCTGCCCCCCCCCCCCCCCCCCCCCGCCCCTTTCCTTATCTTTACTGATCCAACCAAAGAGAAGTAATCCACTAAAAACTGATGCTGTGGACTAAAATAGTGACTCTTCTTTTATTTTTTTTTTTTTTGACATTTTATATTTTACCATTCTTACCCAGTTGTCATAGATTTAAAAGGCTCTAACAAACTATGAAGAACTCGTTTATCCCAATTGGAATTGACAAACCGTGAAGAACTCGTCTACTCCTATTGGACAAATAGGAGAAGGACATGAGTGTTGAAAAGAGAAAAGGAACAGCAGTTCAAAACTCCCAAAAAACAACAGTTCAAAACTTCATTCTTATGACAGACAGAAAGGTATCAAAGAAGTTAAATTGCCTGAACACACAAAGCAGAGACAATAAAATGATGAAGAATTCAACAATGCATAACAGAAAAACTTCTAAGCAGAATTAAAAAAATAAAAAGAGAAAAGTTTTCAACTTATACACCTTGTTACCGAAATTTAACAAGATATTCTTTTCTAGGTAAGTGATAAAAAAAATTGCTCACTACAGAAAGATGGCTTGCAATTAATGAGAATAATTATAAACGTGCAATGCTTTATAAATTTCAGATGATGGAGCACAAGTAATAATTTAGCCATTCTATCAACTAAAGTTAGTTTTGAGAGCAAATGCAACAAGCTAGATGATAACAAGGATTTGCCATACTTGATAAATTACAACTTATTTGGAAGTTATAAATAGCATATCTTTGTCCTGCACCCATATCTGCTTTAGTAACATGTCCCTCGCTTCCTTAACAGACCGCAGCACCAGGCACATGGATATACAGGAATGAGGCGCTATGCTGCAAAGCAACAAATGTGACAACTTTTTAAGCAAGTATGTACGTCAGTCTGGTGAGGCAGCTACTTGATCTGTTATGCACCTCCAAGATGAGAAGTTCATGAAGGAAAGTTTCTGTATTGCTTCTTGGCTGGTGTTGCTATAATGATCAAGTTGTTAGGTACCAGTGGTAGTGGTAGTGAATCAGAGGAATCCTTCACTCACAAATGATTAGAAGAAAACTAGTAGGTTCCCGTTTCAGCAGTGGTGGAGTTAGTTCAACAGCCTACATTAGCAGATGACACGTACATTTCTTGCTCAGCTTATTTGGTTCAGATCTAAAGAAAAAGTGCTCCTCACAACATATTGTAGAAAGGAAGTTCCTGAAAGAATAAGCTATCGAAGGAAACTAAAGGCTACAGCCATATGCACGCCTTTGCCAGCTAATGCCAATTTACCAACTCAGTGAACCCATCTCAACTTTGTTTTCCATTATCCAACTTAGCCTGAATAAAGCACAAATCTTAGTGTTCATACCAAATACAGTTGTGTAAACCTTTTCCATTTTTAATCATCTTTTCCAGTTAGACCATCTTCAGTAATTTCACAACTCCAATTGAGTTGGCAGCGACAAGCCTGTTACACTTCTTTCTCCAGCAGACACTAGAAACAAACTGTTCATTATTATCACCATTATTAGCATGTACAGAAATGCAATCAGTTGACCCGAATTTGTGAGAAGTAATTGGCATTGGCAGAGATCTGTGATAACAGTATACCTGGGAGGTAGAAGTATGTTAAGTAAATTAGACTTTGAATCTTCTTACTCCACATTTGATAACAAATGCAATTAAAAAAAATGAGCTTCCACAAACATCATCAGATTTACCTAGATATAGTCGCCTATATGTCTTTAATCTGCGAGAATAGAGAACATCTATATTCTTTTAGAGTAATGCTATTAGCACAAAAGTTTTGTATGCAAAGATTACGTGCAATTTGAATGTTTGTAAAACTTATGGGTAACTTACATAAAACTTATAACCAACTAGTATTGATATAAGTAATGGAACTAAAAAATGTAAAATTATTCATAAATTTTATGAAAGTTACAAGTCACGAGTAATCTTTGTGCACAACATTTGTGCAAGTAGCATTGCTCATCTTCTTAGATACTAAACTTTTTGAAAAATCTGGGCCTACAATTAGTGCAAAATGTGAAAAATTCTGCTGGCCTCAGGACACAATCAGCATTCCAGAGAATCAGACGAGACTACATGGTAAAGTCAAGGTTATGCTAAGATTGAAAATTATACCTCATTCGTTTCTGAACCACATGCTATGTATCCATCCAAAACAGATAAACCCACGAAATTCTGAACAAGGAGAATATGGACCATCAGACCCCAAAAAGGGGGAACAATCAACAAACACAGAAAAATATGTAGAGAAACCAACCTTTTCATTACTATGACCTTTGAAGGTTAAGCCACAAGCACCAGATGACAACCCAGAAGAGCTGGTTTTCTTCAGGTCCCAGAGCTTCAAAGAGTTGTCAGTGGAAGCAGAGGCAAGTGTTTCAGAATCTAGAAATTTTACATAGCTTACAGCTTTCTCGTGGCCAGCTAAAGTGCACCAAGGGATTCTAGTGTGCCGAAGATCATACCCATAGATCTTGTAGTCAGCCGATCCAAAGACTAAAAGATGTGTTGAGCAAGCAGAAAACTGAACACAGCATACATTAGCACGGTTCCAGATGGTGCCAAGAGAACTTCTCTGCATAAACAATTGGATTAAAGAAAATTCTTATGATCTGTTAAGTGAAAAATGTTGACTTCAGGTGGTGTACAGTGGGAACAGAAAATAAGGCACCCAAAGTCTATTTTTTGAATAATCAAATTCAATAACTTAACTCTGACTGTAGTGACATAACTAAGCTTTAAATAGGCAATTCAAAACCCTAGAAGCTATAAAGGCAATTAAAGATAACTAAAAGTCCAAGAAATCCTAAACTAGAATACCTATCCTAACTAAAAATAAAATAAACCAATAACCAAACACTTAAACCTAAATCAATAATTAAACCACAAGTCTCCAATCACAACATTAATTCTCCAATAATTAACACATCATAAATACTAACGTAAAACTTAAATAATAACATAATTATTATCTTCTTATTCTACATCATTCTTCCTTGGTTGGCAAAAACCCATCCACAAGTTTTTAAGTATGGCAATAGGAGGAAAAGTGAATGACAAGTCCCATACATAATCAGAGATGCTAACAGCAACAACAACAACGGTGGAAGAAAGAAGCAATATCAACTTTGGATTCTCAAGGATGTCAAGAAGAACGAAATCAATATACGGCCCCAAATTTGGTGAAACTTTCATAAATTGTCACATAATCTTCAATTTCTTTAATTATATTAACAACATCAGCACCGCTAATCTCTTCAGTGGGAATTTCAACAATTTCAGTTAGGCCATCAACAATTAGGGGTGGGCAAGTCAAGTTCAGGCATAAACAAGTCAAACCAAATGAAACTGACAAACTGAATGGGTAAAACCGATTACGCCTTGATTATAGTATATACCAAAAATTTTTGGGTAGAAATGGCTCGGGTGGTAATGAACGGGTCGCCTCGGGTTGAAGCATGAAGCACAGAAATGGCAAATAAAATGGAAGCTGAAAACTATGGAAGAAGTTTCTTAATACTTATGAGATAAAAATGGGGGTGCTTGAATGGTTTTGGTTACTAATACCAGAAGGAAAATTGCAGTTTATGAGAAGTTATGGGAAGAGAACAAAAACAAGTAGATTTTCTCATCCTGTTAGACTTTTTGCCTCTACCTAACTAAAATTCTCTTCTTTCATTGTTTTCTTGTTCAGCAATACCAGAGTAAACTATTCTCATATAACAATCTATGGCAACTCAGCAAAAACTGAATACCCAAGAGAGGAAACAAGAAAAAAAAATAAAGGAATGGGACATTAAAAGAGACCTGGGATGTTAGAAGATGAGACCTCGGTGATTTCATCTTGGTTGGGAATGGGCATTTTAAGTTTAAGACATTTGAGACTCATCATCTCTTCTCTCAATAATAGTTTTGCGAGAAAAATATGAAATTTTTCTAATTTTGAATGGTTCAAATAGCATGCATTTATTACATTTGTAGATAAGGTAATGGACTGATAGGAAGTAGACTTGCATCAGAAACATGAGAAGGCGTGTGCATTGAGGAGCCTTCCCCATGCATATTTTCAGATTTTTTTAGGTGCTGCGCTCCTCCCCATTACATCTTTTTAATCTTTTTAATTTTAAAAAGATAAAAATAATATAAATAAAGTGATATTATTAATATGTTTAATATTAAATAAAAAATAAAATATGATAGATGATTAGTTTTGTATGGAGAATTGCGAAAATGATAAGATATAAAAAGGTAAGAAGTAGGACGTTTGTTAAAAGTGGAAATCAAAGAAAGTAGATGTGCAAAGCAATATAAGAAGTTTTATGCAGCAATCAGTTTAACACGGGTTACCATGGGGGAAAATCTAAAATCCGAAGGTCCCCGAATTAACCCATCACAAGCCAAATCTTCACCTATACTAACCCATAACCCGCCCCAAACCGAACTGTGAGTGATATTTTACTGGTTGAAATCGGGTTCCCATGGGCTTGACAAATTTTGCCACCCTTTCAACAACTTCATTATTGTTAGTCTCAACTGGAATTTCTGCATCTTCATTCTGTGATTCTTCTTCAGGGTCAATCTTATATTCTAGAACCCAACCGTCACTATTTAAATCAAATGGATGATCACAAGGTTCATAGATTTCATCTTCCAACTCATCTTCTGCATCAAAGGGAGGCTCACAAGGCTCATAAATTTTATCCTCCAACCCATCTCCTACCTCAGGTTGAGTAACATCAGTCTTGGCATCATCTTGAAATAAAGGATTGGATTTTGCACAAGCTGATTTTCAAGGGAGGTTGGTGGGGCATGTGGCTGGTTTTACGTGCCAAAAACATGATTTTCAAGGGAGGTCAAGAGTGTACTGTCTTGGGTATTTCCGGCACTTCCAACGACAGTTCCGATGAGGTTCCGGTGAGGACCTATACATTTTGGTGAGTGAAGGTTGTGGGTATGTTGATCAAGGATCGAGTAGACAACTTGTGTATAGAACTTGGCCTAGGTTCTAAAACTAAATTGATGTAGGATGTATACAGAAAATAAGACACCCAATGTCTATTCTTTGAATAATCAACTTCAATAACTAAACTCTGATTATTGAAGACAATAACTAAGTTTTAAATAGGCAACTCAAACCCCTAGAACCTATAAAGACTATTAAAGAAAACTTAAAGCCTAAGAAATCCTAAACTAGAATAACTAAGAATAACTAGAATAAATAAACTAGTAACTAAAAATTTAAACCTAATTTAATAATTAAATTTCAAGTCCTCAATCACAACATTAATTCTTAAATAATTAATACATCATAAATACTAATATAAAATCTAAATAATAACACAATTATCTTTTTATTCTACATCATCAAGTCTTTCCTATTTACAAGGTATCTGGTTCAAATTATTTTTCTTGGAGGACAGAGAAATATATACCTCGCTGATGTTCCATAGTTTCACAGAGCAATCATCACTTCCACTAGCAAACATCTTTGGGTCAGACTGAGAAAAGTGAATAGACCATGCTCTTTTTTGGTGCTCTGTGTATTGAGAAATTGGCTGACCCGTGCCTGCATCCCACATCTGGATTCACACATGCATGTCATATTTTTTATGATAATAAAGTCAAACAAATAATCAACATCAAAAGCAATAGTAGTTTTGTAGGTGCGTAATAGGCTTGTCAAAATGGGCCGGCCCGCCCCGGCCTACCTTGACCTGCATAAGTCCGCAACTAGGCGGGGCAGGGCGGGCCAGCCTGCATAATTGACGGGCTGAAAAATCTCAGCCCAACCCGCCCTGCAGCGGATTACGAGTTAAGCGGGCCAGCCCACCAATAATTAAAAAAAAAAGATTTTATTAAAAATTAAAATTTGTAAATGATAGTAAATGACTAGTTAAATTTAATATACTAATTTTAAAATAATTACAAATGAATACAATCAAATTTGCCTTTTAATAATGTACTTAAAGGCATAACCTAAATTTATCTCGTAATAAATTATAAAAATCTTGATCCTACTCATAAAATTGCTAATATGCAACATCATTTTTTAGGCAAGGCTTCAATAATATTACTAACATACATGCACAATAAAACACATGCCTACAAAGATATAAAGGTTATGTTCCTATATGTGACAAAGTCTAACATTGATGTGATTCAAAATAAACTACATGCTAATTGAAAATAAAGTTATGCTATTATACATTTATACCACTATTCCTATATATGCAATGTTTGAGTTTTGTACCTTAAATTATGATAACATAAAAGCTAAATAACTCAATACAAATATAAAGATAGTACTTTCTGCTTCAAAAAATAGTATATAAATGTGATATTGATGATAGCTATGTAACAACATAAGCTTTATACTATCACTTGAATGATTCAAAATAAGTTGTTGCATAGTATAATAATTTTTCTTCTCTTTGAGCTCATCAATTTTTACTTACTTTTTAACTTAAAACCTTTCAAAAATTCTTTTGTCTCTACGGTCACCTATAAAATCACACATTATACATAAGATATTCAAAATATAAGAAAATTATATCTAAACTGTATAAGGATCCTGCTTAAATTGCATAATCCAAATCAGAATCAAATGACAATAATTTAACTTGCCCTCCTCTTCCAATTCATATCCATTGATCTTGTTGTCATAATAGTATAACTTATAGCAATTTTCTAAAAATTGAAACCATTTAAAATGATATGTCATTTTAGAAAAAAAAATTTAAATAATGCCGGTCAAAACCCGTGGGTTCAACTCGTCCCAACCCACATTGACCCGCGGGTTATGCGGGGGCGGGCTAATTTACCCGCGAATAAATGAGCCACCTATATAGCAACCCAACCCGCCCCTTATGCAAGGCGGGGTGGGCTGGTCCGGCGAGCCCATCCCATTTTGACATCTCTATAATTACCCCATGTTACAGAAATTTTTACAAAAGAACTAATTAACCCAAAAGTTTAAGCGATTAAAAAAAGCCCAATAATGCATTTTATAAATTTTGGTTTTAACGTGCAAGGATTACTCACCTGAACCACACCTTCATAGTCTGTAGATGCCAGATAGTTTTTAATATAGCTGTTCCAACACACACAGCTAAGCTTGGATTTATTTGTCATCTCGACTATGGGGTACTGTACGGCAATAGAGTCACTCAAAAAAGCATTGAAGTCAAAAATCTTTATTTTCTTTGAAACTCCAGCTGCTGCAATGTAGTCCTCATCACGGTCAAAACTTAAAGCACATATTACATTGGCAGAATTAAGCAAATCTTTATCTCTTAATGTACCACACTCTTTGAACTTGCTGTAACGAGAAAACTTGCATAAACCGTCAAAGAAAGTATCAAGACAATCAACAGATCTTTGAAAGCTTCTTTGCTCCTCATTAACATACTGTTCATGAGACAAACTCCATCTACTTTTCAGCATGTCTTTATCACAGCTTACAACAGCTGCAGCTTCTGTAAGTAGGATTTGGGATCTCTTTGCGAAGTAAGCATTTTCTAGCTGATTAATATGTTTCATCCATCTTTGTTCATTTACACATGATTCTGGATTAGATTTGCAAACATCTGAATTGCAAGGATCTTGGAGATGAAAATTGTTTGCTCCCAATTCAGGAAAATCCTTTTCTGCCAAAGAAAATGCTGAGGCTGTCCCAAGTGAATACCATCTTTCAACTTCCTTAATATCTTCATCCAAGCAACTTAGCTCGTCAGATAACTTGGCAGTCCGTTTTTGCTTTTCTTCTCTCATTGAAATTAAAAATCGTAGTAATTGCTCTGTCTCAGCTTCATCATCATTGGATACTGAGACATCATCTCCAGAATTCAACTCCTCTAATTCACGTATAAGCTCAGACTCTAAAATCATCCTGAAACACACAAAAAAGCAAAATTATATATGAAAATAGACATAAAGGAAATAGGATGCACCTTGAACATCAACATCAACTTTTGTCTATCCTGTAATTATCACAATATTAAGAAAAGCAAAGAAATGACATTGCATTTTCTAAACAAGTATTTTTGTTGAAAAGGACCAATAAGTACCAGGTAATTAGCACAAGGTACTGGAGTGAAATCTTGAACATAAAGAAACTTCAAAAGCCCATTTATGAATTATTAGGCACTTGAACAACATGCTCTTAACCAAGGGAATATAATTAATCTACCACTCATATTCAATTTTGTTCAACTATTCAATTCCTCATCATGTGACATACTAATAATAATTGGGTTCACGACGCTAACGAATAACAAGACATAGATGTTAGGTTAGGATTAAGATGGCCAATGAATACTTCAATCTTCTGCTGACCTTGTACAATATGTTGGACTCAACAGATCACATGGCTGAATGTGAAGAAGATAGAGATCATTTGGTAATGACCTGTGGCTCAACAAGAAGAATATCCAAATACGAAGGTGGCCAAAAAGGCCTGGTGCTTTTGATCAATCAAAACTACAGAAAAATGTTTGTCAGTTACGATGATTTGATTGAAATAAGAGCTGCTAATATCTTAACCTTGGATTGAAAAATTAAAACACGCAAGCACTTGTGCAGGTAGGAGTAATATGTAAGTGGCAATCACAACAAGGGTAGCTTAAGCTGCAAGATGCATACGGCATCATTGATCCATGTTTGCTCTTTACTTATATTAATTTATCAATACTACTCATTTATCGAAAGGGAGGGGGAGGGGGGAAGGAGAAAAGGAAACCATTCAAAATGTCCACTTTGTATCCTAAGTGTATTCAATATCATAGCTACCATCATTCATCGTTAAACCATAAAGGATGATTCTGAGAGACTGGCTTTTTGATGAGATAATTTTCAGATATTAAACTGGTGCAGAAAAAAGCACCAAACATATTGACAGCAGCATATCACATTACCTAGTATTGGGACGAGAAGCAGGTTCAGGATGGAGAAGCCAAAGACAAAATCCAGTTTCCTTTGGATTTTCTGATAGAAATCTTGGTGGTAAAATTCGATGGTGCAAATCCAACATTGCGGCTGAATGCACCTCCCATGACTCAATATTGCACAGCAACTGAGAGAAACATCCACTTAATTTGAAGTGTTAACAAAGAGATTATAAATAGATCCTAAGGTGAAGACCTAAAGCTGAAAAGGATAAAAAATTTGGCTAAACTACTTAGGAAAAACCATTCAATATGAGAGATATAGGTTAAGTGAAATTTAATGCTTTCCCGAAATGGAGGCACATATTTCATATACTAAAATTTGTAGTCAACCTGAAACAAGGCAGTAGAATGGGCAGCAAGAACCTCCTTTAAAAAAAAAGATGTTTGTTACAGTCAGCCGCTTGACTACTCACTAAGTAGTACTGTGCAGAATTAGTGCTAATCTGCAGACAACTAAGTTGAACTTGCACTTTGAGATAACTCTCCGTGTTGCGTAAAATGGTATAACCACCGTTGTAGAAAGGGTGCAGCTCTGACAACTAAGTACCCCCAATCTCATTCCTTTTCATGTCAAGAGATTGTTGTCTTAGTACATCAAAGTTTCCACTTTGTCTTTTTTTTAATCTATTTAACACAAGATAAACTAAAAAAAATTCAAATTACATGGAGCTCCAGCACCTTGTAAATTCAATAGACAAAAAGAAATCTAGTTCTAAACAGTCTGGATTTCCAAAGCTTACAGGTATAATGGCATAACAAACAGATGATTTACCTTTTTTAGAAGTTGTAGCAGAAGAAATATCGTATCACTTAACTAAGATAGTGAGAAAGAAAATGGCCTATTTTGAGACTATATGGCTTATAATATCAATCAAAATCAACAGTAATTTGGATAGCGGGAGGCAATAGTCTACAAGACAGTTTATGAAAGTACTGAAAAGTAGCAAAATTGTTCACTGACCTCAAATAGAAGAACTCCGAGGCTATAAATATTGGATGTAAACGTGCAACCTTCATTGTTGAGCTCTTCGGGACTAGAATACCACTTCTGTTCCATCTGGACAGTTACAGAGATAAACTGCTTTCCTTCAACAAAAGAATGTTGGCAGTTGAATCTGTTTTGGCAAACATTTTCTGTATTCCTCAGTTCCATGGCCCCAGTTGTGTGACAATCAAATTCATTCACTTTTCCAGTCCTGCAGCCATGAATAAAGTTTAAGGGACGCTTAATAGATTTTGGCTCCTTGCAAACTTTTTGCTGCTTTGCACCCAGACTACTGTAACCACGCATATCCTGTTCCAGAGGCCTTTTCTTAGTCACATTGCAGATCATGACTTGATCTAACTCTCCTTGTTCTGATGAACCAATGTATTTAACTTCACTTGAGGGCAATAAAGTGAAACAGGATGGTCGTAAGTCTTGCAAGACAACTCCTTGGGAGTGAGCAAAATCAGTATATTCTAGGATCCGCTTAAATATATATAGCCTTCCAGATTTATTTATTTTATGACCAGCAGAATTCAGCCATTCTCTTAAATTGATTCCATCATCAAAAGATTCTGTGTCAGACTTGACAATTCTTTGCAAAGAAGTCTCATTAGCATCAGCATTTGATCTCATCAGTGTATCTGAATCAAACTCAGTTACAAAAGTAGGTGTTTCATCCTCCTGGCTCATAGGTGCTCCCCCAGGCTCAATACTTGTGTCTGCATCTTTGCACATAATTCCCTTTCCCTTCAGTGTTTGGTTTACAAGCAATTGAGGAAAAGAATATGTATTCTGAGCATTCTTCAATATTCTGCCAAGAAGAAGTGCATTGCTTGAGGTGATTGTCTTGCCCACATTGCTTGCACATGCAGAGGCTTTTGTTAGGCCATAAGTAACTTTCTCTCTGCAGAAAGACTTCAGGCTCCAAACACTAGAATCTATTCCTTTAACTTCCTTGCTTAACCTAACAGATGTCTCTTCTTCATCCTGCAGTACAATTTCTCCACTCAAGCTCTTATATTCAGATTCATTGCCTAGATGATTCTGCTGAGACTGTCTATAATTATGTGGGTAGATAACTAGAGTTAAATTTGGGCTCTTATAATTTCTAACTGTTAACTCTTCAGCAA
Organism: Dicorynia guianensis; assembly: GCA_037013595.1. Classification (NCBI taxonomy): domain Eukaryota; kingdom Viridiplantae; phylum Streptophyta; class Magnoliopsida; order Fabales; family Fabaceae; genus Dicorynia; species Dicorynia guianensis. The sequence goes on from JASUAB010000014.1 coordinate 31,074,200, forward strand.
TGATCTCAGCATCTGTCACAGAGCAAAAACTTTTACTAGGAGCTCCAGAACCAACCGAGGAAGTAAGACACCTATTTATATCCTTCTCTTCATTTCCCATTGCATTGTCTTTTGACAAGCTCTCTGGCCAATCCTTCCTTGCAGATGTACATATTCTAGGTGAACTTGACATATTTTGGTGTCCTCTTGGCTTGAGAAAACAATCATCAGCTTTCTTGTGTTCCTCAGCCCCTGTCCCATCATTTGCAGCCATTTCCCCCTGTAGTCAACCCATGCAATCCAAACGCGGTTCCTTCAGTCAACTTGAAAGATTTGCAGTAGGGATGGCAAAGGAAGCTAAAACTAGAAGAGAATTTGGTTCAAGACGATAAAGTATCTATGAATATCATTTGATTTTCAATAGGAACTAGTTCACTAAATCTTTCTAGGAAAACATTCTTCCCACGTAAATAGCAGGAACAAAACCTCCACACAAGTCATTTGACCTGTTAAAATTCTGAGTCTTACAGTTTAATACATGAAATCTGGTAAACTTAATAGTTGAGATTTTTTTAAGTGAGTATTAGTAAAATTCACTTTATGAGAACAACAAAACTGATCTTTGAATGATGAATATAAGTAAAAATCTATGCTATGCCCATAAAGAGAGATTAATATTTAGTGCTCTGGAGCTCATGTACTTAGGATTATAAATTGAAACAGTGAGCTCCAATATAATCAACTAATACCTTCAAAACCAGAACCATCAATAGAAATCTAGACATGGGGTTCAAAACGTACCTATTGATGAAAACTTTCCAAGATTAACAGAAATATAAATAGATAGAAGCTGGTCCTTTTGTGACAAAAAAACAAATTCAGCATGATGCATTACAAATGATGAACTCAACCAGTTTGCCTACACAAATTTATGTTTGAAAATTTCGTTCAGAAAAGGGAAACATGTGCTTCGGCCAATCATATAAATTACAGACAAAAAACATAAATGGATTAAAGTATTGCACAGAGAGAAGCAGTAGCAGATTATCCAATGTAAGCTCTAACAATCTAAACCCAGCCATGACCAAAGTAGCAAAAAGATGTACGGAAACCCAAGAATGATGCAGCTTAAGAGAGAGAGTAACAATGGCAATCCAAGCCAAAAACCAGAGAAGAGAAGAGGATAAAGAAGAGGGTCACCAGCTAAGCAGAATTGCAAGGTGAAGTATCTTCCTCCCCCACAACGCTGACAAGCAATATTGTAAAACCACTAGGAACTTGGAATCATAAGTCCTTGTAAAGCCGAACTTGGGGTTGGTTGTCTTAGATATTTATTGACAAAATTAAAAGGGCATGAAAATTTTATTTTTTGGATGAAAATTTTCATTAGTTACCTCCCGAACCTTGTCCACGTCTGAGCCAAAAAGTGCAGCCACGATATTTTACTTCGAATGCCGTCAACCAGCAACACACTTGTTTTGAACACAACCCCTACTAATATTATTCATGCACCATCCTCTGTACAAAAGGGCAAGGATATCGCTTTATTTACTGAATAAACCATTTCCCAACGAGAAGTGATTCCCAATGCACTATACCCATAAAATGCCGAGTGGTTGACTCTCTAACACAATTTAAACTAAATTTTATTAAATAAAAATTATTTAAATATAAAAAAAATATGTATTCACTAAACCAATTCTTTTTATATACCAAATTTTAATTAAAAAATTATTAATTTTAATATATCCATCTATTAAAAAAATATAATTTTCATAAGTTATTAAATATGATCTAAGGAGTTTTCATATTATTAAAAAAATATGAATGTGCAAAAAGAGATTTACTTCATTTGAAAATTTTCACTTAACTTACATCTTGTTTATGCGTGGATGATAAATTTTATTTTTATTAAAAATTTGAATCGTTTATATATTTGATTGTATTTAGGTTTAAATATCCAAACTCAGTTTAATCTAATTTGATTGACTTTTGTGTTAACTCCACTTATTATACACTCCTATTAGGATGATTTAGTTTCAAAGTCTTTTTTGCCACATTTATATAATATATATATATATATGTAGTTCTCTACTGGTCTTTTATCTAATTTTTTTGGGTTTTTTAACTAAATTAATAATCTGGGTTTAGCTCTAATTTAAACTTTAATTACAAATTTTCGAAGTCATTGGTTTAATTAGATTTTGATTTCCATTTCTTGTTATGCAACTCAACAGAGCCGGCAGTGGCAGCGCATTTCAGGGATTCGATCGTAATTAACCTCAACGTCAGTGGCATTTGGAGACACAATGAGGAACCTGCAACAAGTGAGGTTAGCGAGGCTCATAGTGGGTCCTACTTGCGTGGGGTTTTGCACGTGCGGCTTGATATTAAAAGCAGCTATACGGCGTGGCTGCTCTTGTGGCCACTCGCCCTACGATCTCTCGTTTACCTGCCACAGCAGATCTTTTCTCAATTTGAGGTTATAAAACGCGCGGCATTAACTGAAATATAAAATTATTTTTTAACAATATTTTTTCCGATCTGATAAAAAAAATTTTTATAAAAATTTATTAAATTTTATAATTTAAAAGACAATCAATAAGAATCAAATTTTTATTTAAAATATAATTTTTTAAAATTAAAATTCACATAACTCTTTAAATTATAAATTAATTTTTAAAATTTTATATAAAATTTTTCTCAATTAATAAAATGGATAAAATATTTTTTTATTATATTTTTATTAATTAGTGGACAAAATCCTTAAACCCATCATTAAACCCTAAATTAATTAAAAAATAAAAAAATCAAAATTACCCTAACTCCCATTTTCTATGTGCTTTTACATCTGCTTTTCCGTTTCCCCTATTTGTAGGACGCCACCCTACATTGGGCAGCAAAATCCATTTCTCTCCTCCCAAAGTCGGTTCCTCTGTGACTGCGACCAAGCTTCTATTCATATCTATTTCAAAAAAATCCAATTTCCTAGTTTTTTGGTTCAAGAGGATCCATTTTCTAATCTAAATATATAGAAAACATATTTGACGTTTGCCTTTGTGAGATATCATCGGTCAATTGAGATTTCTAGGTCAGGCCTGTCTTAATTTCCCATTTCCTGTCATTTTGAGATTTCTGAACGCAGGCATGGGCGGAGCCATTGCTTCGTGACCACCGGCAAGCTCTCATGGATTTTGTTGTTCGCAGTAGCAGAGGAACCAACTTTTGGAAGGAAAGAAATGGATTTTATAGTGCAAAGTGGGGTGTCCTCCGACAAATAGGGGAAACAGTGCCTCAAGTACGCGAAAGCCGATAGGAACTGGGAGTCACGGTCATTTTAATCTCTTTATACTTAATTTAACATTTGATCAAAAATTTTGAAATTTTGTTTACAAGTTAATAGAAAATATAATAAAAAAAATTTCACGTTATTATTAGTTAATGAAAATGTTGTCTAAAATTTTAAATTTTTTTAAAAATATTTTTTTAAATTAATTTATAATTCAAAATTTTCTGTATATTTTAACTATTTTTTTAATAATATGTAGTTAACTAGTTATCAAGTGTAATAAATTTTAGTTTTGTGCAATGTAAAATTTTGTCAAGAACCAATAAAAATGAACCACATTAATTAAAAAGAAAAATGAACTTTTTGTCACCCATACTAAGTCAATAACTACTCTAGTGTCATTATAAGTAAATAGCTAAAAAATAATCTATTTATTTTTCCTCCTTTCAGACATAATTCATTCCTTTGTTATAAGAAAAATTATCTTCCTTTTACTTAAATTTTATAATACAAATTTGATAATTTAATCTACGTAAATTTAATACATTTAATAATTTAATTTAAGTATAAATAACTCTTTACACTTTCATTCTATTATAAAATTTCTTTTACATTTTTAATTATAATAATTAACTTATTTACACTTTCTAATATTAGCAACTACCCATTTTGTTAAACTTACATGTCATCAGAACTTTTTACTTATTTAAATTTATTATTTTTGATAAATAATTTAAAAGAAGTATGTCATCTTCCTCATTGAGGAAGAAGTAAAAGGGGTCCCTTTGTAAAGTCAAAAAATTTACGTCTTTTAGAATTATTTGTTCGATTCTCTAAAGTTACCTTTGCGACCCGGGGCTCAGATACAATGCCACGTGAGTAATTTGTTTCGTTGCATGACTCCTGAAGGTTTTGATCCACGGGCAGTTCTTGTGTCTACAACGAAACTTTAGTACTATCCATTCTTGGAGCTACTAGAAGTGATGGCATATAGCCACCTAATTTCTTTGCTGAGGTAAAATCCTCATCAACAATAGGAATCCACACAATATAAGAGAAGTGCAGCAACTCTTCAAGAAGAAGAAGCGGTTTATTTTTTTTTTTATTTATTAAAAAAGTGAATAAAAAATTAGTAAAGAGACCCATTAAAAATTGAACATCAAATTTAATAAAATAAGTCAATTTCAAACATTAGAAAATGTAAATAGATTAATTGTTACAATTGAAAATATAAAAAAATTTGTAACAAAAAAAAGTGAATAATATTATTTACATTTTTACCTAAGAATTTAAATTTTATTAATTAAAAATTATATAAAAACAAGTTAGAATTGTTATTATAATTGATCACTCACTACTTATTCTCGTACGTTCGATTCTGTGATCTATTCGGACATGGCAGGAAAATGTGAAGTATACTTACCGCAGAAAATACAAAAGCAACAGAGAGATATTCTAAAGCTAATGATCCAGTTTTGTTCCCAAAAATTCGTCCGTAGCTGTACTCGTTTGCTGTCATAAAGCAATCTCCTACCATTTCGGTAATTGGTGAGACGGTTCTAAAATTCATACACAAACTTCAGGCACATTAAGTCCACCCCTTAGTATGCTTTATTAAGCGGTTTAACGGGTCATGTGGCTCCTTTGTCTAACTTTTTTTAGAGAAAATAAACATAATCACCAATTTGACTACATCAAGAAGCTCAATAATGAAAGCAATGTACTAGAACAGCAACTGGTTGAAGGACTATTTAACATCTCTGCCTTATAAAGCATACATCACATAACCAAGAAATGTGAAAATCTGGGATTAACATGTATCCTACATTCCCCTGTTTTGGTATTCCAAACATAAACATCCCAGATACTGTGGCATCTCACATGCTAGTGCAAATATGTCAACGTACCAAACAATTTTGTCCGAACTTTAAAAAATTGATATAGACCCATGCATGATTCTTTTAAAAATAAATAAATAAATAAATAAATAAAATAAAAAATAATCATAATCATAATTTAAAATAAAATAAAAAGAATAAAATAAAACAAAAAAAATTAAAAAGATTAATAAAGTAAAAAAAAAAGAAGAATATTAAACAAAAAAAGAAGAAGAAGAAATGAAAAGAAAAAAAAAGAAATGAAAAGAAAAAATTGCTGACGGCTTTGCAAATAATGCATCCATTATTGACAAAAGACAAGCCATCCAAATATATCAGCCTGAAGGAGTCAGAACTCATTCACCCACTCTCGGCCTCTTCTCACTGGAAGGGAGTTGATAAGAGTTACGGGAGGCATCTTGGCTCAGGAGATTCGTCGATACTTGGACGCTTCCTGTTGGAAAGAAGGTAGCCGAGGTGAATATAGAGAAGCCCGAGAGAGTTAGAGAAGCACGGGTGAAGAAGGAAATGAGAGCACTGAGAAAGAAACGAGGAGGACACGGCTGTAAAAAGGGTCTGAAAGAAAGGATCCGAAAGGGCGATAAAAAAAACAGAGGGTGAAGAGTTAGAGAGAGCAGAGGAGGAAGTCACCAAACAGAGATGAGGAAAGGCGGAGAAAAAAAAGTGAGTAAGAAAGAAAGAGGAGGTGCACAGAGAGGTGATATATGGAGAAGAATACCCACGGAAAGTTCATCACTCCGGTAATATATACCTTCTGTTCTTCAAGCTTTTGTTCTACCTATTGGTTTATTTCTCTGTTTGGATGATCTTGCTGCATTATTATGAGCTTTAGTTGAATGATGGCTAGAGCCTCTGAGACTCGAAATACGATAGAAGTAGTTATTTTTCTGACCTTTTGTGATGGCAGGACACACCGTAGAAGGAAGTGACAACTCTGGTGAGATCCAGAGCTTGCATTCCATGCCTAACAACTAAAAGTTGCTGTCGGGTAGCATTGTCGCCCATACGATGACGGTAAGAACCGTCACTCTTGGGTGGCTAGCGGTGATAAAGGCCACCGCGGGACCGCATGGCTCCAGAACTAGAGCCATGCGCTCGAAACTGCGCCCTCTGGAACCATGCACACTGAGATTTCCGAAATTGCGCCTACGGGCACAGTTTCTGAAAGGAGAAGGGTGCACCGCACCCTTCATGGGGTGTGGTGCACCCACTAATAGCCTTTTAAAAATAATTCAAAAATAAAAAAATATTTTAGAAAAAAAAAAATATGCAGTTGAAACAAGCATTTTTTAAGAAAATTTTTGGTACTAGTTGCAAAAATTTTGGATAAAGAATGTAACGTTTAACTGTATTATTTGTCTTTTTATTTTGTTTCAAAAAAAAATGTAGAAAAAAAATTGATTTTGTAAAAAATATTTTAGTTGTCATTTAGTCTAAAAAACTTGATATTATTTTTCAAAAAATGTTGGAAGCTGAATAGAAAAAGTATCATAAATTTACCAGTATCACTATTTAAATATATTATCAGTGTATTTAAAAAAAAGTAAAAAAGGCTAAAAGTTAGCCATGAATCAACATTCACGGTATAGGCTTTGGCCCATGCCGTGATGTCCATGTTTTTGTTGAATAAAATTAAATTAAATATAATATAATAATATAATAAAAAATATTAAAAAAAGAATATAAAATTTTAGAGTCATGATTTTGTTAAAAAATGATATAAAGGGTTTCAGAAGATTATTCACATTCCTAAATGTCCTTAAACTTCAAATCCCTGATTAACCTGACGATGGTTGTTAGTACAGTTGACGAAAGTGACTGTAACTGACTATCTCGAGGGAATTACGTTATGAATTATATTGAAGAAATTGATATAGTTCACATAACGTGATTAGCATCCTCATTGAAGTCCATCACAGTTCTTTGAAAGTTCAGCCTGGTTCTCAAAATCCTATTCCTTTAAGAATCATAATGCAGGCGGTCGACGAAAGTGACCGCTGTTGACCTTTTTCAAAATAATACGTCATGGATTAAGTTGAAAAAATTGACAAAATCCTTATGACGTGACTAAACTAGAAATCCCACCAAAATAAAAGAATAAAAAAAATATGAATAAATATGTTTTAGGCAAAAAAAAATCAAAGCACAAGTTTGAAATTAGAAGCAACAAAGTCCAATGTGGTACCGAAAGAGCGCTGTAAGGTGCTAATACCTTCCCTACACGTAACCAACTCCCGAACCTGATTTCTGTGACGTAGAACATAATCTCGGTGTCCGATCTCACCATTTAAAATTAGATCGGTGGCGACTTCGAAAGTTTTCATAACTTTCTCCAAAAAACCCATCCCCAAAATCATTGCCAATTCAAAACCTGATCTTTTCGGGTCGCCGCAACCCCGCGTGGCGATGTACGACAGCTTGGCGACTCCACTGGGGACAATTTGAGGGTTAGGCCATTTCAATTGGTTTTTGTTGCTTTCTTATTTCATGTCTGTGCTTTGTCCTAATGCCTGATTGGTTTATACTTTGCATGTTTATATTCTGTTTATCTGTCTCATAGAGTAGGTTTAGATGATTTAGTTTTATTATCTGTTGTTCCTCTGGATTATTTTTGGCCGGTTGATTTGCAGGTTATGAGAGTAATATCCCCTTCACACACTTACACTTGCACCACAAGAACTAGAAAAGGGGAGGTGATGACCCCTGAGCTCTGTACCCAAGCTCCTAGGAACCCTTAGGATAGCAGGGGCAAAAGTAGGGTTGACCTTCGTAAGACCTTTGGTCTCCGTGCAGGCGCCTGAACACCCCGCTCAGATTGATCCTCCCAAGGACAATTTGGAGACCTAATGTAAGAGTCTAGAACCTACCCTTCACACTGATAATTGCCTTAGTATCACCTTGCGCAAGAGTATTTGACCTAAACTGTGGAAGCTGAGGAGCAAGCCTAGGATGAACCTCTACTTAAGCACAGAGGGGAAAACATTACTCACACATTCCTGTGTTTCTAATTAGAACTTTGCATTGGTTATTACTGCATGCATAAGCATTTAATCGGGTAAAGGCAAAAGTAAGGTCGACCTTCGTGAGACCCTTGGACTCCGTACAGGCATCTGAACACCTCTACTTTGGTTTCCATAAGTGCATGGGACTTTGCTCTAATGTTGTATTTCTCATTCATCATCATTTTTTAGGTGATACTAAGCGTGAACATTTGCATTACATCATAATTTGAGTCACTCCTTTTTGCATTCATATTGCATTACAATTTCATCTAGTCATTCTATCATTTGTTTCATTTAGAAAAAGAAAAAGAGAAAAGTCGAGGGAGGAACCACGGCTCCTATAACGCGATCCCAGTCAAGGTCCATGGCGGAACAGAGACAAGAGAAGTCCGTTGAGGAGTTGCATGAGAAAATTGGGAACCTTAGAGCACAAGTAGCTCGACTAACTGAGCTGCTCATATCTAAGGAAAATGTACAAAATGAGCCCCCACAAGGCCCATTAAACCAGCAACCACAAGACCCAGCAGAATACAGGCAGCCATATATTGTGGAGACAGAGGCTAGTTCCGTTTTAAACTTTGATGAACCAGAGGAGCGAGAAAAATTGAGAAAATCCTCTGAAGAAACACTGATTAAGTATGAATTGCTGGAAGCTAGGATGAGGAAGATGGAGGGATTTGCAGATGATGATATCTTAGATGTGCATGAAATTGGGTTGGTACCTGACGTTGTCATACCCCTAAAGTTCAAAGCACCAAAATTCAAGATGTATGATGGGACATCATGCCCTAGGGTACACATGGTCATGTACATCCGAAAGATGGTAGCATATGCAGACAATGAGAAGCTACTCATCCATGTCTTTCAAGACAGCTTGATCGAAGGGACTGCAGAATGGTATATGAACCTCGATTGTTACTCTATTCGGGCATGGAAAGATCTGGCGGAGGCCTTCATGAAGCATTACAAGTACAATCGGAGTGTGGCTCCTGACAGATTTCAGATCCAAAATATGGCCAAAGAGGATAATGAATCTTTTAAGGCCTATGCCCAACGCTAGAGGGATGTGGCAATAAGAGTGCAACCACCTCTTGCAGACAAAGAAATGATCACCATATTCCTGAGTACTCTGATGTATCTATTTTACAGGAAAATGGTAGGATTTGCCAACATGAGTTTCTCAGACTTAATAGAAACGGGTGAAAGGATAGAACGTGGGATAAAAGCAGGCAAGATGGGAATTGCCTAACAATGACGCGCAAAGAAAGCCTCTACCCTATAAGAAGAAAGAGGATGTCCACTCCGTGGATTACCGCAGTAGAGAGAAGGGAAAAGCTAAAAGTAATCAACAAGCATGTCAAGTGTCTTATACACCGGCATTCACACCGGTAAGGGGTGTTGCTATACCGCAAGCTGCCTTTACCCCATCACCCTACCAAAATCCATCACAGCCAATGGCTTCACAACCATCTACTCAGTATCAGCCGCGCCAACAAGTGCAACCGATACAGTCCCAATCCAGACCACTAACTCAAGCTAATAATCGCATATACCAGAACTTCGATCCCATACTCATACTATATTCACAGCTGTTACCACAACTATTACAGAATAATTTGGTAACATTGTGCCCTGTTCGACCTCTTCAACCTCCGTACCCTGCCTGGTACAACGAAAAGCTCATATGTGATTATCACGCGGGAGCCAAGGGACACACAGTGGATAATTGTACCGATTTCAAGAGAAAAGTACAGGACTTAATTGATGCAAAGTGGTTCACATTCGAACAGGTTGCTCCAATACCAAATGTAGATGGAAATCCCCTTCCTAGTCATGAGAAAGCGAGTGTTAATGCCATATTCGATGAGTCTATGTCTGTTCCTAAAACTTCAAGCTCACCCCAAGGGTGCATGGATAGTTGCACATCACAACTGAGGAAAAATTCTGAATTTGTAAATATGATTGATGCCACCTCAAGCAAGCAGAAACCACTAGCTATCAAGTATGCAAGTGGTAGTGATGAAATAGGGGTCCCCACTGCGGCCATGAAGAAGCTAACAATTGCAATACCGGCCCCATTCCGTACAAAAATGATAAGGCTGTTCCGTGGGATTATACTTGTAAGGTGACTGTGGAAGGACCTAATCCGCGAATTGCCAATATATCTGGCATATCCAGAATAACAAGGAGTGGGCGATGTTATCTCTCAGAAAGAGGAATTGCAAAAGGGATTGAGCCTAGGCCTGTAGAGGTCAGAAGGCTCGAAAAGGGGAAAGGCGTTGAGGTAATTGAATCGGAAGATGTTGAAGTAAAGGACTCTCACGACCACGACTCTACAAGGGCTGAAAATTCTACACCGATCCCTCTCAAAAGTTCGGTGACTGAAGAAGAAGCTAGCGAGTTTCTTAGGCTCATTCACCAAAGTGAATATAAGGTGATTGAACAATTAAAGAAGACACCAGCTAGAATCTCACTGTTGTCCTTATTCATGCATTCTGAACCTCACAGAAAAGTCTTGATGAAGATTCTAAATGAAGCCTACGTGGATAAGGACATTTTCAAAGAAGCAATTGATGGAGTGGTCGGAAACATTCTAGCCCATAATTACCTGTCATTCTCCGATGAGGAATTCCCTCCTGAAGGGCGCGGACACAATAAGACTCTCCATATTTCAGCCAAATGCAAAGGCCATAATTTAGCAAATGTCTTGATTGACAATGGCTCGGCATTGAACATATTGCCAGAACTTACATTCAGAAAGTTAGCCATTGATCAAACCCTTTTAAGGCCCAGCACCATCATTGTGAGAGCATACGACGGAGCCCAAAGTGATGTCCTAGGAGAAATAGAACTGCCAATGCAAGTTGGCCCATGTGACTTTGTGGTCACTTTTCAAGTTATGAAGATAAACCCTGCTTATAGCTGTCTCCTAGGTCGACCATGGATTCATTCGGCCGGGGCAATTCCTTCATCCCTTCACCAAAAGGTAAAACTAGTGTACCAAGAGAAGCTAGTTGAGATCGATGCTGAAGAAGACTTACTGGTGTCTAGATCATCCTCGGTCCCATATATCACGACAGAAACTGAGATCGGAGGCTCTTTCCGAACCTTTGAGATTGTGAATGTGGAATTCTCGAAAGAAGGAGAGCCATTGCTGGTACCACACTTCTCTGAAGCTGCCTTGATGACAAGCAAGATACTCAAGAGGAATGACTATATTCCTGGAAGAGGACTAGGGAGTTCAAGACAAGGCATGAGGGAGCCACCAATCCTACTGCAGAATGAAGGGACATATGGCTTGAGATTTAAACCCACTAGAGCTGATAAAGCTAGAATGGCCCTGATTCAGAAAGAAAGAAGGAGAGCTCGTTTAGAGGGCAGAGTTGCAGAGACCGAAAAATTAGTCATCAAAGACCTCCGCAAGACCTTTATCAGTGCTGGCCTTTGGGTCTCAAACCAAGTGGCCACCCTTGAAGATGGAAGCCCTGAGGAAAAAGGGGTTGGGCTAGGTACATCATACAAGCCAAGCAGCTGGACCGTTAAGCCGATTCCTGTCATTGTTAGTTTAAAAAACATGTAATTCTCGAACACCATAGTCTATGACTCTGCCCAAGGCTTAGGTTAGATTTGTATGGGCACACTTTGTTTACCCGTTCCAAATAAATGGTCAATAAAATACATTTCTTTTGTCCAAAAATGATTTCATCATTACCCTTGTTAGCATATATCATAACATCCATGACATAACAAGCCATAACAATACTCAATAATCCAGGTTGAATAGTGAAGAAGATACTGAAGAAAACTATACTGAATTCCCAAGTCTAGATTTCGAACGCTCAGTCAGTTGTGCTATTTACAAAGAAGAAGAAGGGGATTAGGAACCATCACTTGAATGACAAAGAATGATTGAACAGGAAGGTGAGGGAATTAAGCCCCATGAAGAGCAAATTGATGTGATCAACCTGGGGACAGATGGAGATAAAAGAGAAATCAAGATAGGAGCACAAATGGCCAGTCAAGAAAAAGAAGCGATGGTTTTGCTGTTAAGAGAATATAGTGACGTATTCGCCTGGTCTTACCAAGACATGCCAGGGTTGAATACGGACATCGTGGTCCATCGCTTACCGATAAAGCTTGAATTTAAACCAGTTAAGTAAAAATTGAGGCGGATGAGGCCAGACATACTACTAAAGATCAAAGAGGAGGTAGGAAGCTACTTGATGCTGGTTTCATCGAGGTGGCCAAATATCCAGAATGGATAGCCAATATTGTGCCTGTACCTAAGAAGGACGGCAAGATCCGATTATGTGTAGACTATCGAGACCTAAACAAAGCAAGTCCAAAAGATGATTTCCCACTTCCACACATTGACGTGTTAGTAGACAATGCTGCTGAAAATTCTATTTTCTCTTTTATGGATGGGTTCTCGGGGTACAATCAAATTAAACTGGCTCCTGAAGATAAAGAAAAGACAACATTTATCACTTTATGGAGAACCTTTTGCTATAGAGTGATGTCGTTTGGACTAAAGAATACTGGGGCAACGTATCACAGGGCAATGTTAGCTTTGTTTCATGACATGATGTATAAGGAAGTTGAAATATATGTTGATGACATCATTGCTAAATCAAAATCTGAAAAAGAACATTTGATGCACCTGAAGAAACTCTTTGATCGTTTGAGAAAATACCAGCTTAAATTGAACCCAGCAAAATGCACGTTCGGTGTGAAGTCAGAAAAATTGTTGGGATACATGGTGAGCCAGAAAGGAATAGAGGTTGACCCAGATAAAGTTAAAGCTATTGTAGATATGCCTTCACCCAAGACAGAGAAAGAAGTGCAGGATTTTCTGAGAAGAATAAACTACATTACAAGATTCATATCCCAATTAACAGCCACTTGTGAGCCAATTTTTAAGCTCCTTCGTAAAGATTATGGAGCCGAGTGGAATGATGAAGGTCAGGAAGCATTTACTAAGATCAAACACTACTTGCAGAACCCACCGATTCTGGTCCCACCGATACCAGGAAGACCACTACTCATGTATTTAACCGTGCATGAGGTGTCAATGAGATGCATGCTAGGGCAGCATGATGAAACTGGCAGGAAAGAGCAAGTGATTTACTACCTCAGTAAGAAGTTCACGCATTATGAGTCAAAATACTCGATGCTTGAAAAGACGTGCTGTGCCTTAGCGTGGGCAGCTCACCGCCTTAGACAGTATATGATACGTCATACCACATTGCTGATTTCAAAAATGGATCCAATTAAGTACCTCTTTGAAAAACCTGCCCTTACCGGTAGAATTGCAAGGTGGCACATGTTGCTATCTGAGTATGATATCCAATGTGTCCCTCAAAAGGTAATAAAGAAAAGTATAATTGTTGACCACTTAGCAGAGAACCCCATCGTAGAGCATGAACCAGATCAATTTGAATTCCCAGATGAAAACATCATGACACTTTCAGCGATTGACAAAACAACTAAGGAAGAAAAGTGTCTCTGTTGTTTGATGGAGCATCTAATATGCTGGGGCATGGAATTAGGGCAGTCTTGATATCTCTTGAGAGGAAATGCTACCCCATAACTGCCAAGTTATGCTTTGAATGCACAAACAATATAGCTGAATATGAGGCCTGTGCCATGGGTGTTGAAGTAGCTTTGAGTCATCGAATTGATTTATTGGATGTATATGGAGACTCTGCACTAGTGATCCATCAGTTAAAGGGAAAATGGGAGACCAGGGATTCAAAATTGATTCCTTATCAGGGATACATCAGCAAATTGGCAGAACAGTTCAAGGATATCACCTTCAATCACATGTCTAGAGAAGATAACCAAATGGCAGATGCCTTAGCAACACTGTCATCTCTATATCCAATAGTGAAGGATGATGATCTCCCAAAAATTTGCATAAGAAGGCTAGACTCCCCTGCTTATTGTGTAGTTGTTGAGGAAGAACCCGATGGGAAGCCATGGTATGAAAACATTAAACGACTTATCACAAATAGAGAGTATCCTATTGGAGCGTCAGACAATGACAAAAGGACTCTAAGGAGGCTAGCAATGGGTTTCTTCCTCAATGGAGGAGTTCTGTATAAAAGAAATTATGATACAATACTGTTAAGATGCATTGAAGCTAGGGAGGCACGAAGAATGGTACAGGAAATTCATGAAGGGGTGTGTGGAACACATATTGGTGGGCACGCTATGGCAAAAAAAGTGCTGAGGGCAGGATACTATTGGCCAACTATGGAAACTGACTGCATCAATTACGTCAGGAAGTGTCATAAATGTCAAATCTATGCTGATAAGATTCATACATCTGCTTCAACACTCAATGTACTAACTTCACCGTGGCCGTTCGCAATGTGGGGTATGGATGTGATTGGGCCGATTGAACCTAAGGCTTCTAATGGTCATCGTTTTATCTTAGTAGCGATTTGCTACTTCACAAAGTGGGTGGAGGCTGCTTCATATAGCAATGTCACAAGAAATGTGGTTCTCAGATTCCTTAAAAGGGATATCATATGTAGATATGGCCTCCCGGAAAGAATTATCACTGACAATGCCACCAATCTCAACAATAAGATGATGACAGAATTGTGCGAAAAATTCAAGATAGTTCATCACAACTCAAGTCCATATCGCCCAAAAATGAATGGTGCAATAGAGGTGGCGAATAAAAATATCAAGAAGATTATAGAAAAGATGACTATCACTTACAGAGATTGGCATGAGCTTTTACCCTTTGCTCTTCATGGGTATCGCACGTCGGTTAGGACTTCGACTGGAGCAACCCCATTTTCCCTGGTGTATGGAATGAAGGCAGTTCTTCCATTTGAGGTGGAGATACCATCGTTAAGGGTACTAATAGAGACCCAACTTGATGAAGCAGAATGGGTTCGAATGAGGTATGAGCAGCTAAACCTGATTGAAGAAAAGAGGCTAACAGCTTTGTCTCATGGGCGACTCTACCAAAAAAGTATGATGAAAGCCCATGACAAAAGAGTCCACCCTAGGCAATTTTATGAAGGAGAATTAGTGTTGAAAAAGATCTTGCCAATTACGAAGGACAGCCGTGGAAAATGGTCCTCAAATTACGAAGGACCCTATGTAGTAAAAAAGGCATTCTCTGGGGGTGCATTAATTCTTGCAGAAATTGGATGGTGATGAGCTTCCAAATCCAATAAATGCAGATGCTGTCAAGAAGTACTACGCCTGAGGGACTAAAAGTCTAGGCTGGTGATTGAGCATAGTTGATTCAAGTATTGTATTCATTACTTCAACTAAATTCCTTTCCCTTGCCTTATGACTTGTCCTCTGATCATAAAAACCCTCAAGTAAATAAAAAGAAGAGCGATAAGCTCTTATCAATAAAAAGTTCCTTTCCTGCAATGCCATCTGGTTACATGACCCAAAAAAAAAAACCTTCAATTATGTTGTGTTTGGGAATTACATGTTTTAAATTCTGACAGTGAAAAAGGATAGGTATAGAGGGATTTATTTGCCTGAAAAAATGATTCTTTAAGTTGGCAACAACAACAAAACTACACAAACAACGGAATGCTTTAAAGATAAGTACTTGAATGTAAGATCTCCCATGAATTTGTGATTGGTAAAGTGGGACGGAGCCGTGGAGACTCTTGATCGACATTGCATCATCAAGCATTAAGCATGAACTTAAGATCATTTCATTGTGAGCATGCATCATTCATTCAGTTTTGTTATTTTTGGTTTATTAATCTGAGACCCAAATCAACACTACTTAAGCCCAAATTAACACTGTTTAAGTCTGGGTTTCATTTGAGCCAGTCAATACACTGAACGCTGGTTTTCCCAAAGGTCGACTGGCATCATCATTGAGCATATTTTAGTCCTTTTTTATTTTTAGTTCAAGGGGTAACCTAAGGCCCATCAGTGCTTTCGGACAACATGAGGCCCAACCGCACAAAGGTGCCTTGTCACCCTCTCCGTATGTCTTAATGCTCATGACGTCATTTTTGACTAACTGGAAAGTTCATCTTGAAGCTGCTCATCAGAAAAAGAAAGGTTAGAAGGCTTTGCGGAGCATCGTTTGAGTGTCTGAACTCATTGCTTAACCAGAGAGGTAGAACATAGAAGAAAGCCTTGCGAAACTTAGAAGTAGATTCCCTTCCTTTCCCCAAGATGTACTCAGGAAGATCTACAAGTGTCGGCTCGAACGAATAAAGGCGCTAACACGTCTGGGTCTTCCTGAAGACGTGCGCTGGGTCATCGAAGCCAAGGTACGTTTAGCAGGAGAGTTTCAGGAGTCGTTTATTAAACATCTGCCCGGAATGGGAAGAAGCTCTTACGCCAAGAGGAGGAGGACTAAGAGGATGGATGTCTGTTATAAGTGCGCAAGGTGGACGTGTAACGCGCGCTGCAAAGGAAAATGAATGGTGTCCCTAAATCGAGAAGACAAAATTCGATTCATCAAGGATGGGCTGAGTAAAGAGTCGTTGGATGATGTCCTTCAGACTCTTGAGACGCATCCTTGTGGACAAGTGCATCGCGTTCTTCTTGCTTTAGCGGACTTGTTCCACAAAGAAAAGGAGCGCTTTTGTCTTGGGGATCTGACATTAAATGACCCTGTTTGCCGATTTGCAAAAAGGTTAGATGGCAAGCAAATCTTGGATGGTGTTTAAGCTATGATGGATGTAGTACCAAAGAAAGGGATCAGCCAAGATCACTGTTCGTTAACTTGGTAATGTATTCTTGTTAATTGTTGATGAACCCACCATTTTCTTTCCAGTGATGTATGCATGATTTTGATCAGTACAGTTGCTGTTAATGACTTTTCTTCCTTGATAATTGCCGACGCATTTATCATTACATTGTTTGCCATTATTGTCCTTTCCCTTTAATAATTGTCGGCACATCTGTCTGCTTTTAATTTTGTATGCATAATTGTCCTTGCTCTTTAGCAATTGTCGATGCATCTGTCATCTTGCACTGTTTACTTTTGACTTTACATGCACAATTTCAATCATCAGGACAATTGTCTCTTCATTGTCGACCACTTTACAGCCTTCTTTCCGCTATAATTACTGCCGTGTTAGCTGGCACATCTTTTCACTTGACTTTCTTGCCATAATGCCGTTATTGCACCTGCCTGCTTTCTGATCACCCTAACCCTGACCAAGTTACATGACTTCTTTGTCGTGCATTTTTATCTATAAGTACTCTTCCACACTTTTTAGCTTTCACATGGCCAGGGCAGAAAAAGAAAAAGAGGCATCCTCATCATGCGGATTTAAATCCGTTTGTATCTTTGGTGGCTCTACCCTAGGAAAGGATTATAAATTCCTCAGCACAGCCACCGAGCTCGGTAAGGCGTTAGCTACCAGAGGGATAAAAGTGGTGTATGGAAGAGAAATTCATGGATTAAGGGGAGGCGCAGTCGCGTCTGCAATCGTGGGAGGTAGCCATGTCATGGGCATCCTTGCACGACAGGTGGCAGACAAAACTTACTTCACCTTTGGGAATGAGTTAAAAGTTTTAAGCATGCATGAACGTTTCGAACACATGATTTGCACTACTAAAGTTTTTATCGCATTGCCTGGAGGTTTGGAGACACTGGAAGGGATTTCTAGTGTGGCATTTTGGGCCAAATCAAGCACTCACAGAAAGCCATTAGGATTGATAAACATCAATGGTTTCTATAATGGTTTATTGGCCTTCCTAGATCATGCTGTGGAACAAGGGTTCATACCATTGGAGGTCCGTCGTAACATAATAACAGGCTCAAATGTTGATCAACTAATCGATCAGCTGCAAGCCCGTGCATTTCAATCAGGTCTATTGGTGAAACAAGTGGATGAACAGCCTTCCGATGATAGTAGGAAGCGTAAAGTGGACACTATCCTTCGGTTATGACTTGTCATAGATTCACTTTTTGTTAGTTGAATAATGTACAAGTCTAAGAAAGATGGTCCGAATGGAAGAGTTTCTAGTAAGGTTATCGAGATCGAAGTATGTAAAGGATGGCAGAGTAAAGAGTTGTTCTTAACTCTTGATACGCATCCCATGCATAACCAGCATATGTATTCTCGTGTGTCTTAAAAAATGTACTTTCTTTTCCTTTTTTTTTTTATTTTATGCATGTCTTTGTGTGGTCTCATAGCAGAGTAAAGAGTTGTTCTGGACTCTTGATACGCTTCGCATGTATAACCCATTAGGAACGTCATAGGCATCCCTTACATAAAAAAATAACAAAAAAGCAAAAAAAGAAAAGTGTGGCTTTTCCTTTTAATAGTGTCTGTTGCATAATCTCAGGGTAGAGTAAAGAGTTATTTTGACTCTTGGTGTGCTTCACATGCATGACCTGTTAAGAACATCATATGCATATTTTGTTTT
This sequence comes from Dicorynia guianensis, assembly GCA_037013595.1. Taxonomy (NCBI): domain Eukaryota; kingdom Viridiplantae; phylum Streptophyta; class Magnoliopsida; order Fabales; family Fabaceae; genus Dicorynia; species Dicorynia guianensis. Next base: position 31,092,751 of record JASUAB010000014.1, read on the forward strand.
ATTAAAAATGCTATCTTCCACATTAGTCTCATGACAGAGTAAAGGGTTATTCTGGACTCTTGATACGCATCCCATACAAGATTCATCAGGAACATCATATGCATCTTTTGTCCCTTAAGAAAAATGTTGCATTTCTAATTATGTATTGTACTGCTAATGGCATCGCCCAGGGCTTTGGCAATAGTTGTAAGTGGGCATCTTGTCGAATTCAATAAGACATCGTGTATTGTGTGATATCAATTCTCATCTAAAATTCATGAATGACTGATGAATGGTAGACGCTCAGGGAAAGATACCATCGCCCAAATAAGCCAACATTGGGGCAATCGTGGTTATGATATCTTTTCATTTTTTGGTGTCTAAGAGCAACAAATGGTTAATCTAATGTCTTGATTTCATCCTAGTCGAATCCATTCTACCAGTACTAAAAAAAAAAAGAAAAAGTCTTGATTGCTTAACAAAGTCCTCAATTCTCAGATGGTGGACAATTGTATGACATAATCAGACTCATGAAATGTATTAAAATGTCCAAAATGACAAACTTAACTAATTGTCAGAAAAAAAAAAAAGAGAGTGGGAAGGGAAATCTAGCATAGCTCGCTAGAACTTATTATACCTCTCGATGTCTTCACATATGTCATGATGAATACTATCGCGTCGCGCGATAAGACACTCAGCTCGTTTTGTTTTAATGTATTGACCCGATGTCAAATCTCCTTACGTGTTAAGCTCTGTCAAGCAGGTTCGCAGGCCAAATCCTGCCAAGCAGGTCACATGCCGAGCCCTGTCAAGCAGATACGCATGTTAGTCATCCCATTTCAGAGGTCAAGCCTCCTTACGTGCCAAACCCTGTCAAGCAGGTTCGCACGCCAAATCCTGCCAAGCAGGTCACATGCCAAGTCCTGTCAAGCAGATACGCATGTTAGTAATCCCATTTCAGAGGTCAAGCCTCCTTACGTGCCAAGCCCTAATAAGTAGGTTCGCACCCCAAATCAAATCCTATCAAGCAGGTCACATGCCGAGCCCTATCAAGCAGATACGCATGTTGTAATCCCATTTCAGAGGTCAAGCCTCCTTACGTGCCAAGCCCTGTCAAGCAGGTTCGCACGCCAAATCCTGCCAAGCAGGTCACATGCCAAGCCCTGTCAAGCAGATATGCATGTTGTAATCCCATTTCAGAGGTCAAGCCTCCTTACGTGCTAAGCCCTGTTGTCGTACATCGCGACACGGGGTTGCGACGACCCAGAAAGATCAAAGTTTGATTAGCAAATGATTTTGGGGAATAGATTTTTTGGAGAAAGTTATGAAAACTTTTGGAGTCGCCACCGATCTAATTTTAAATGATGAGATCGAACATCGAGATTTAAGTCTGCATTACAGAAATCAGGTTCGGGGGTTGGTTACGTGTAGGGAAGGTATTAGCACCCTACAGCGCCCTTTTGGTACCACATTAGATTTTGTTGCTTCTAATTTCAAACTTGTGCTTTGATTTTTGCCTAAAACATATTTATTCATATTTTTTTGTTCTTTTATTTTGGTGAGATTTCTAGGAGGAATGAGGTTTAATCACGTCATAAGGATTTTATCAATTTCTTCAATTTAATCCATGACGTATTATTTTGAAACAAGGTCAATAGCGGCTACTTTTGTCAACCGCCTGCATTATGATTCTTGAAGGAATAAGATTTTGAGAACCAGGCTGAACTTTCAAAGAAGGGTGATGGACTTCAATGAGGATGCTAATCACGCTATGTGAACTATATCAATTTCTTCAATATAATTCATAACGTAATTTTCTCAGGATAGCCGGTTACAGTCACTTTCGTCAACTATACCGACAACCGTCGTCAGGGTAATAAGGGATTTAAAGTTTAAGGACATTTAGGAATGTGAATAATCTTCTGAAACCTTTTATATCATTTTTTAACAAAAAAATGACTCTAAAATTTTCTATTCTTTTTTTAATATTTTTTTATTTTTTATTATTATTTTATTATATTATTATATTTTATTTTATTTATTTATTTTTTTAAACAAAAACATAGATATCATGGCATGGGCCAAAGCCCATGCCGCGAATGTTGACTCACGGCCAACTTTTAACCTTTTTTACTTTTTTTTCTTTTTTTTAAATACACTTATAATATATTTAAATAGTGATATTGGTAAATTTATGACTTTTTTTATTCAGCTTCCAACATTTTTTGAAAAATAATATCCAGTTCTTTAGACTAAATGACACAACTAAAATATTTTTTTACACAATCAATTTTTTTTTACATTTCTTAAAAAATGTTTGTTTCAACTGCATATTTTCTTTTATTTTTCTACAATATTTTTTTATTTTTGAATTATTTTCAAAAGGCTGTTATTGGGTGCAGCACACCCCATGAAGGGTGCGATGCACCCTTCTCCTTTCAGAAATTGCACCCGTAGGCGCAGTTTCGGAAATCTCAGTATGCATGGTTCCAGAGGGCGCAGTTTCGAGCGCATGGCTCCAGTTCTGGAGCTATGCGTTCCTGCGGTCCTGCGGTGGCCTCTACCACCGCTAGCCACCCAGGAACAACGGTTCTTACCGTCGTCGTATGGGCGACAATGCCACCCGACAGCAACATTTAGTTGCTAGGCATGGAATGCAAGCTCTGGATCTCACCAGAGTTACCACTTCCTTCTACGGTGTGTCCTGCCATCACAAAAGATCAGAAAAGCAACTACTTCTATCGTGTTCCGAGTCTCAGAGGCTCTAGCCAACATTCAACTAAAGCCATAATAATGCAGCAAGATCATCCAAACAGAGATATAAACTAATAGGTAGGACAAAAACTTGAAGAACAGAAAGTATATATTACCGGAGTGATGAACTTTCCGTGGATATTCGTCTCCGTGTATCACCTCTCTGTGCATCTCCTCTTTCTTTCTTACTCACTTTTTTTTTTCCGCCTTTCCTCGTCTCTGTTTTGTGACTTCCTCCCCTGCTCTCTCTAACTCTTCACCCTCTGTTTTTTTTATCGCCCTTTCAGATCCTTTCTTTCAGAATCCTTTCTACAGCCGTGTCCTCCTCGTTTCTTTCTCAGTGCTCTCCTTTCCTTCTTCACCTGTGCTTCTCTAACTCTCTCAGGCTTCTCTATATTCACCTCGACTACCTTCTTTCCAACAGGAAGCGTCCAAGTATCGACGAATCTCCTGAGTCAAGATGCCTCCCGTGACTCTCATTAACTCTCTTCCAGTGAGAAGAGACCGGGAGTGGGTGAATGAGTTCTGACTCCTTCAGGCTCATATATTTGGATGGCTTGTCTTTTGTCAATAATGGATGCATTATTTGCAAAGCCGTCAGCAATTTTTTCTTTTCATTTCTTCTTTTTTTTTTCATTTCTTCTTCTTTTTTTTTTTAATATTCTTCTTTTTTTTTACTTTATTAATCTTTTTAATTTTTTTGTTTTATTTTATTCTTTTTATTTTATTTTATTTTAAATTATGATTATTATTATTCTTTATTTTTTATTTTATTTATTTATTTTTTATTTTTTTTTTTTAAAGAATCATGCATGGGTCTATCTCAATTTTTCAAAGTTCGGACAAAATTGGGTGTCTACACCTGTCAAGCAGGTTCGCACGCCAACTCCTGCCAAGCAAGTCACATGCCGAGCTCTGTCAAGCAGATACGCATGTTGTAATCCCATTTCGGAGGTCAAGCCTCCTTACGTGCCAAGCCCTGTCAAGCAGGTTCGCACCAAATCCTGTCAAGCAGATACGCATGTTGTAATCCTATTTTGGAGGTCAAGCCTCCTTACGTGCCAAGCCCTGTCAAGCAGGTTCGCACGCCAAATCCTACCAAGCAGGTCACATGCCGAGCTCTGTCAAGTAGATACGCATGTTGTAATCCCATTTTGGAGGTCAAGCCTCCTTACGTGCCAAGCCCTGTCAAGCAGGTTCGCACGCCAAATCCTGTCAAGCAGGTTACATGCCGAGCTCTGTCAAGCACATACGCATGTTAGTAATCCCATTTTGGAGGTCAAGCCTCCTTACGTGCCAAGCCCTGTCAAGCAGATTCGCACGCCAAATCCTACCTAGCAGGTCACATGTCGAGCTCTGTCAAGCAGGTACGCATGTTGTAATCCCATTTTGGAGGTCAAGCCTCTTTACATGCTAAGCCCTGTCAAGCAGGTTCGCACGCCAAATCCTGTCAAGCAGGTCACATGCCGAGCTCTGTCAAGCAGATACGCATGTTAGTAATCCCATTTTGGAGGTCAAGCCTCCTTACGTGCTAAGCCCTGTCAAGCAGGTTTGCACGCCAAATCCTGTCAAGCAGGTCACATGCCGAGCTCTGTCAAGCAGATACGCATGTTGTAATCCTATTTTGGAGGTCAATTCTCCTTACGTGCCAAGTTCTGTCAAGCAGGTTCGCACGCCAAATCCTGCCAAGTAGGTCACATGCCAAGTCCTGTCAAGTAGGTTCGCACGCCAAATCCTGCCAAGCAGGTCGCATGCCAAGCCCTGTCAAGCAGGTACGCATGTCGAGCATATCATTTTATTGCAACTTGGAACATAGTTTCTTTTCAAGTTTGCTTATTTGTAATCAAGCCCGTTTGCATGCAAAGCCCTGTCAAACAGGTATGCATGTCGAGTAGGCCATTTCAGGACAAGCTGGAGTCGAGCTTCACTCATCCCCTCTCTTATTACTTGTGCCAGAGTCAAGCATCATTTGACTCAAACCCTCTAGACTTGGGTGAGTAAGGAAATCCCAGGTCAATTTTAAATAGATTCACAATCCTCATGCATAGGGTGGAGTCAATCGTCGGCCAAAATAGTGTCTTTCAACCTCTGCTCATCTCCTAACACTTAGAAGACAAGCAGAGGGGGACAATCTGTAGACACCTAATTTTGTCCGAACTTTGAAAAATTGAGATAGACCCATGCATGATTCTTTAAAAAAAATAAGGGTAAAATGCAAAAAACCCCCCCTGAACTTTAGGTCGATTTTAAAAAACCCTCCTGAACTTTAAAAAATTCCAAATGACCCTCTTGAACTATGAAACATTTGCAAGAAACCCCTTCCGTCAACTTTTCCGTCAAAATTTTAAAAAATGACGAAAATACCCTTCATTATAAAATTAAGAAATTGAAGGCTGTGAATAGTAAAATTTTGGAGTTTTAACATTGAACCTTAACCCTAAACCCTAAACCCTAAATTCTAAATCCTAATCCTAAAATCCTAAACCCTAAATTCTAAACCCTAAAATCCTAAAACCCTAAATCCTAAACCCTAAACCCTAAAACTCTAAATCTTAAAACTTTAAATCCTAAACCCTAAGCCCTAAACCCTAAATCCTAAACCCTAAACCCCTAAACCCTAAATCCCTAAACCCTAAATTCCTAAACCCTAAACCCTAAACCCTAAATCCTAAATCCCTAAACCCTAAACCCTAAACTCTAAATTACAAATCTACATTAGATTTTTTTTTTTTTTTGCATTTATGGTAGATTTGAAAATTTGTGTGCATTTGAAGGGTATTTTGGTCTTTTTATCAGGTCAAAGTGGAAGTTGACCAAAAAACATCCAAATTTTAACGGAAAACTTGACGGAGGAGGGTGTTTTGCAAATGTTTCATAATTTAAGAGGGTTATTTGGAACTTTTTAAAGTTCAGGAGGGTTTTTTAAAATCGACCTAAAGTTCAGGGGGGTTGTGTGCATTTTGGCCAAAAAATAATAAACAAAAAAAAACAAATAAATAAATAAAATAAAAAATAAAAAATAATCATAATCATAATTTAAAATAAAATAAAACAAAAAGAATAAAATAAAACAAAAAAATTAAAAAGATTAATAAAGTAAAAAAAAAGAATAATATTAAAAAAAAAAAGAAGAAGAAATGAAAAGAAAAAAAAAAGAAATGAAAAGAAAAAATTGCTGACGGCTTTGCAAATAATGTATCCATTATTGACAAAAGACAAGCCATCCAAATATATCAGCCTGAAGGAGTCAGAACTCATTCACCCACTCTCAGCCTCTTCTCACTGGAAGGGAGTTGATAAGAGTCACGGGAGGCATCTTGGCTCAGGAGATTCGTCGATACTTGGACGCTTCCTGTTGGAAAGAAGGTAGCCGAGGTGAATATAGAGAAGCCCGAGAGAGTTAGAGAAGCACGAGTGAAGAAGAAAATGAGAGCACTGAGAAAGAAACGAGGAGGACACGGCTGTAAAAAGGGTCTGAAAGAAAGGATCCGAAAGGGCAATAAAAAAAACAGAGGGTAAAGAGTTAGAGAGAGCAGAAGAGGAAGTCACAAAACAGAGACGAGAAAAGGCGGAGAAAAAAAAGTGAGTAAGAAAGAAAGAGGAGGTGCACAGAGAGGTGATACACGGAGACGAATATCCACGAAAAATTCATCACTCCGGTAATATATACCTTCTGTTCTTCAAGCTTTTGTCCTACCTATTGGTTTATATCTCTGTTTGGATGATCTTGCTGCATTATTATGAGCTTTAGTTGCATGGTGACTAGAGCCTCTGAGACTCGAAACACGATAGAAGTAGTTGCTTTTCTAACCTTTTATGATGGCAGGACACACCGTAGAAGAAAGTGGCAACTCTGGTGAGATCCAGAGCTTGCATTCCATGCCTAGCAACTAAATGTTGCTGTCGGGTGGCATTGTCGCCTATACGACGACGGTAAGAACCGTCACTCTTGGGTGGCTAGCGGTGGTAGAGGCCACCGCAGGACCGCAGGAACGCATGGCTCCAGAACTGGAGCCATGCGCTCGAAACTGCACCCTCTGGAACCATGCACACTGAGATTTCTGAAACTGCGCCTACAGGCGCAATTTCTGAAAGGAGAAGGGTGCACCGCACCCTTCATGGGGTATGGTGCACCCAATAATAGCCTTTTGAAAATAATTCAAAAATAAAAAAATATTTTAAAAAAATAAAAAAAAATATACAGTTGAAACAAACATTTTTTAAAAAAAAATTTGGTACTAGTTGCAAAAATTTTAGATAAAGAATGTAACATTTAACTGTATTATTTCTGTCTTTTTATTTCGTTTCAAAAAAATGTAGAAAAAAAATTGATTTTGTAAAAAATATTTTAGTTGTGTCATTTAATCTAAAAAACTTGATATTATTTTTCAAAAAATATTGGAAACTGAATAAAAAAAGTATCATAAATTTACTAGTATCACTATTTAAATATATTATAAGCGTATTTAAAAAAAATAAAAAAAACTAAAAGTTAGCCGTGAGTCAACATTCACGACATGGACTTTGGCCCATGCCGTGATGTCTATGTTTTTGTTGAAAAAAAATTAAATAAAATATAATATAATAATATAATAAAAATAATAAAAAATATTAAAATATTAAAAGAATATAAAATTTTAGAATCATGATTTTGTTAAAAAATGATATAAAGGGTTTCAGAAGATTATTCACATTTCTAAATGTCCTTAAACTTCAAACCCTTGATTAACTGACGACGGTTGTTAGTACAATTGACGAAAGTGACTGTAACTGACTATCCCGAGGGAATTACGTTATGAATTATATTGAAAAAATTGATATAATTCACATAACGTGATTAGCATCCTCATTGAAGTCCATCACACTTCTTTGAAAGTTCAGCCTGGTTCTCAAAATCCTATCCTTCAAGAACCATAATGCAGGTGGTCGACGAAAGTGGCCGCTGTTGACCTTTTTCAAAATAATACGTCATGGATTAAGTTAAAGAAATTGACAGAATCCTTATGACGTGACTAAACTAGAAATCCCACCAAAATAAAAGAATTAAAAAAATATGAATAAATATGTTTTAGGCAAAAAAAAAAATCAAAGTACAAGTTTGAAATTAGAAGCAACAAAGTTCAATGTGGTACCGAAAGGGCGCTGTAGGGTGCAAATACCTTCCCTACACGTAACCAACCCTCGAACCTGATTTCTGTGACGTAGACCATAATCTCGGCGTCCGATCTCACCATTTAAAATTAGATCGGTGGCGACTCCGAAAGTTTTCATAACTTTCTCCAAAAAACCCATCCCCAAAATCATTGCCAATTCAAAACCTGATATTTTCGGGTCGTCGCAACCCCGCGTCGCGATGTACGACAGTCCCTAATATGACAGTACTACATCCACGGCATATGCAGTAACATTTTTTTTGGGCGGGGATTTTGGGGGTGGTGGGGGTTGGGAGGTTCAGTATACAGTCACCGAAAATTCCTTTAATAAAAAATGCTTTCTCGACTCTTGCAGAAAGCCATTATGCAATTATATTACTGCATTGTTCTTTTAAAGCACTTATTGACATGGGAGATGAATGAGAAGCAAAAAGCTACATCATGTTAATATAGAAATACTAATTTGGAACAAGCAAATAAATTTATGAACACTAGCTCAAAAGAGATTCTAAATTCATTTTGCAGAGATGAAAAGGTGGAAAATACCCCTAATTTACTATCTCTGCATGCCCTTGTCTACAAAAATACCACTTCAAATCAACAAATATCACTGGGTTACCACCCTTCAGTCTGATATTCTGATCTCTACTCCTAAAATGTCTTTCACCACCTCGTAAGTAACAAATGCAATTGCTATGGATGGGACCACCTGCAAATTGGTGACTGTCTTTTCAACATATAAAAGTTTTATCCTCATAAAACTTACAACACTAAACCATGTAAAATTCTAAGCACAAGAGGAAAGAACACCAAGCTGCGGCATTAAATGATAGAACCTTCAAAAAAAATTATCTTTTCTTGAGTCAACAGCAAAAGTTAGAGCAGATTACAAAAGGGTATACACAGTACATTGTTTTGGAGGTTCTGAATCTTTTTTTTTTTTTTGAAAATTTCAACAGCAACCCACCTTTTTAAATTTTTTGACCAATATAGAAAATCAGGCATTTGAAAACAATCCTACAAGCTCAATTGACATACCACCAGACAAGAAAGCAGAGCCTAGAACAGCAGGAGTTCAAATAAACCATGGGCTGTTAAACTAACTGCTTAACAAGATCAGTTTGGACTAGTCAGATCTTCTTTGGTTTACAGTTCTAATCATACGGAACATCAACAGAACATAGGTGCTTGGGGCCATAACACTGTGCAATTATCCTCCTAACATGAAAGTATCCATAATTTTTGAGTGATCCATAGAAACAGTACTATCTTCCAAGAGAAATGTATGCCAAAAACAAAAATGCTAACCTCCCTATACTGAAAGAAAAATGTTTTAAGCAAAGCAAATTAATATTCATGTAGACCTAATGCTTAGTCTTCTGAACATATTAGGTTCAGGTGGAAAGTGAAGACTAACCTTCACAGAATTGGGGACCAGACCCTTGTACAATGCTCCAAATCCCTCATGCCGAACAGTTTTCCTGAATGCATCAATCATGCCAGTGTATTCAAGTGGGGCCTTTGCTCTCCCATCACCAGTTACAATAGAAGCAGCATGGTTCCAACCCACCATCTGCATTCTCCGACGAATGACATCGAGAGGGTAAGCAACAGTTTGTCCAACAGTTCCAGCAGCAGCACCACATGCCAGTCGAGTTGTCACACTCAACTCAGAATCTTGAACTAGGCCAAATGGTTTGGCTTTAATTAACCAGTCCTTTAAAGACTCATACACGGCAAAGTTGAGACCCACGTAAGGAACCTGCCAAAAAAATATAGTATGAGAACATAAGGTCCATCATAGCAACCAAAATACTTCAATGAGAAATTAGAGTACTTGAGTAAGACAATATGTAGAGAGTGTTTTAGAATACTAAGCCTCTATATCTCAACAGTTAAAACAATTGACACTAGGTATGGCCTTTCTGATAACTCCTATTCTTATCCATGTTGTTCCTATCTATCTGCTGCCCAATGGGAATGCACCAATAGCTTGTTAGATAGATAGATATGTAGACACTAACCTATAGATCCTGCTCTAACTGGGTACAACCTTACCTTCTGAATAGATCCTAGTCATCACAAGGCAGCCCTAGGACCTCCCACCTATAGGCAATGCAAAAAAGGACTGCCATCACATAGTGGTTTAAAGAGCCAAAAATCTTTATGGGTCTTGAAAATATGAAATTCACAATTGCAAGCCATAAAAATATTGTTCCATGGGTAAGATCTAAATGCAAAATCTGAGCTCCCAACCCTCAATTCTTTTCCAACTCAGTAAGACATGAAAAATTCACATCAAAAGACAAATGAAAACATAGAACTATACTTCCCAGAAAAATGCATGAAATCTTCTGTTTTCTTACATTCAGAACTTTTGCTTCTTCTTGGGATAAGTTTACGTCATCCCCCTTAAGAAAAAAACCATAATATTTTGATCGTTTTCATTAAATACAGAGAAACATACTGATGAAACTTTTAGTGAATAAAGCATAATTTTTGGTTTCATTATGCATCTCTATCCCATATCAAATCAGCACACTTCTAAAATAAATTCTGGAAATGTTACTTACAACTCCAATAACTGATGGGAGCCAACCCTTATATAAAGCACGTGGGCCTTCTTCCCTGAGCACAGTTGACAGAGCATGGAACATTCCTCTGTACTGGTAAGGGGACTTCTCCGTCTGCAAACACAAGGGAAAGAAAACTTGCTGATAAAAGCTTAAGACTACAACAAATTATGGAGACACCAACACACATTTCCTGTCCAATTGAAGTCATAATGATAATAGGTGGGACTATATTAATGCATTTTCTGCCCCTATTCTGACCCATAACAAGCAGACCAAACTATAATATATTACATAGAATAAAAATCAGTTTAAAAATACCTGTACAGTTATCCTGCCACGAACCATGTCCATGGGATAAGTTGCAGACATAGCAATTATTCCAGCACATGCTCCAGCTCCAAGACGTAAAAGAGGAGTCAGTTCAGCATTCTCTGCAGAATATACAATAGAAGATAATCAGATAACCAAAAGCATTTTCAAGTTGCCAAAGATTGTATTAATGCTCAAAGATAATGAAGTTCATTCCAGCTATCCATGTCACTTCACTAATAGAGCCCCCAAAGCAGAGCAATATGAATGTCAATTGTGTTGGTCAGAAACCTAGCAACATAAGAACTCGTGCTCATACAAGATAGCAAAGCCACTGCATTTCTGTTTCTTGCTGAAACAACTAATAAATTCAACACATTTAACCTAGTCAATAATGTGGCATGAATTAGACTTTGAATCGAAATCTTACTAAACACACAGCCTTGGTAACCAAACATTATGCATAAGTTCAGCATGATAAAATGAAGAGACAACATTAAAGTCAATATGATACCAGAGTAGTCTCATTATATGTTATACAAAATTAGAAAAAGAACAATAGCACTCCCAGCAAACGAGAACTGCCTAGTCCAACTGAAAGTATGTTTATCTATAACTGCATCATCTCCCAACCAAAAGATATAGAAAAAATAGGAGGAACTCACATGGCAAGCCTACTTCCATGGTAGACCAGTGTATAGTGGAAAATTTAGATGTGAGATAAACCAGGACAACACTATGACTTTTGTTACATAATTGGAGAACAAAATGGACATGAAAAAAAAGAACTATATCAAAGGCCATACACAGAGATCTGCTGTATTATTCAACAACTGCAAATCAACATAAATTATTGAACAACAAAGATCAAAACATACTTAATTTATCAAGTAAGTCCAACGTGTCTTGTTAACATGCCAACTTCAAATAAAATATCTGCCTAAAAAAGAAAGATTAAACAAGCACGTACCATTTCCAGTTTGATGCTGATACATGCGCAATATCCCTCTGTCAATAACAAGAAGGAAAAATCACACAAAAGTGGATGAAATGTTAGAAACATATAAAGCATCAGGGTCACTATGCTAAAAATTGAAATATTTTGCTGCTAAAGTAATTACGCTCAAGTAAAACTGCCTTAGAGAAAGATCGGTAGAAGAGGATTACAGAAGTTGACTTGGTCTCATTATAAAGCTTTATTGCCTTGATATTAAACCCATATAAAGCCAACCTTATATGCCAAATAATAAAGCAATCAATGCATCATTGTACATCTAAATGAATACTTACTTGGAAGCTTGCTCATAGCTGAAGAATTTCACTGCAGAGTTAGGGACAATTCGAGCACAATTAGTACCATTCCCTTTGAATAGCCCACGAAAACCTTCAGTTCTCCATATATATTTTAGGCCATGAACAGTTCCATTGTATTTTATATTATGAGGATTCTGAACCTGCATATGGCAAGGCCCAGACACATATCACTTGTATGATACTTTCAAACAAGCTCACACACAACAGTAGCCCGCTGAATGCAATTTTGTGCATGCACAGCCAAGTAAGAAGAAATAACAGCAATATTAATCAGTTCTAACCAACTAAACAATAAACCAACCTGTAGCAAAATTTTCAAACGTTCCAATGGAGCAACTGCTGTTCGTGACCTGCATTGATAGTTACCAAAAATATTTGAGTAATTGAGTCAATTAAAACTCAAGATGATAATTGTGTTTATAATAGACAGGAACACAAAATAACATGAAATTATCAATAAATAGCAATTTGTAGGGTAATTGTATTAGGCTGTTCTAATAGTTTCCCAACTTAATGAGATCAACATCAACTCCAAAATAATGATGATACTTTGAATGGCAGCAGTGCAACACTAGCAAGTTATGTCACTGCCAATCTTCGTGTGGATAGAAGGTTACTAGTAACTTTTACGAGTAAATGACTTATTTCTACATGATCATGTGATGGGGTTACATACCAAATACCAATATGCTAAAACATTAAGGATCTAGAAGCTCATATATAAGGCAAAACAGTCGGAATACAGAAGCATAGAGTTTATTTGATTATAAATATAAGAAGTGCAACCTTTAGCACGAGCAGGTATAAAGATTAATTCCTGATAAATACACACAAATTTTTATATTATTTGTGCAAGCAGCCAACTACCTTGTGAGGCAAAGTGCAAACGGAATGTTCATAAGACTGGCACAATGATGATAAATCAAACCAACTTACACCACTAAATCAGATAGGTAAAAAACCCAACCATGCCTGCCTTACAAAGAAATGTAAGTATAATTGACACCATATAACAAATTCAGAGAATCACTAAAATCAACTCATCAAAAAGTTTATACTTCCTAATTTGCATAGCAGAATAAGAACAGTGTCTACCAGAATACCAAACAGACGCAAATTTATGAATTTCTATTCATGAAAACTCATTAACTTATCCCACGAGACCTCCCACCTCTGGAAATGGAGAACTTAGACGAAATGAGTGTTGAATGAATTCTAATAACATCATATTTATTTACAACACATACTTGATAAGCTGACTGATAAGCAAAGATGCAGAGTCTAGGATAAGCGTTTCTGTGTAAATTCCAGAATTGTAACGGTTCTTCACACGAGGTTTAACTAAAGTGGATAGACAGGAACATCCTTGGCAACTTCCTACTTGACCAGCACCGCTGATCACATGCGTATACTATTTCATCAAATATAATGCCAAATGAATAATTACTCGTATTACTCGGTCTATGTAATTTAAATCCTCGTAATCTTTCAGGAAACAATGCTTCTTTGCTCCCAAACAATGAAACATCAAACTTCATTGATTCGTCTGCCATAGGCCTACCCTCGCTTAGCCACCAACTTTTCTAAATCACTAACTCGACCTGGGATTAAATGGCGCACTAAAATTGAAATAAAAATACTACCAACCGATATTTTTCCGTATTATATTGTATAATAATTACGCTAAAAAGAAAGAAATGAATCTTTGATCGAGGAGAAAATATGAAAAATAATTACAGATATGTTTCCCTATGAATTCTAAATTTCTCAAATAATTTGGAAAGAAGAGATGAGACTCACACTCCTCCGGCGACACCACCAGCTACGAGGGACTTGCAAATGCTCATAACTGCATAGCTGGGAGCCTTTACGCCTTCTCTGGCGAGCTTCGCCTCTTCGGCCAGATTGACAATCTTGGTTACTGCAGAATCGCTAGTTTTGACATCCTCCGAAGCCATGGAACCCTAAACCAGAGAATAAATAGATGGAATCCGTAATTCTCGCCGAGATCCTAGTTCGTCGGAGATTGAGACCAAGGCTTTTTCCGAGAACCAGTTTCGGTGTAAATTTCCGCTGATTATCGAACAGAATCGATCATTTCTCGGTCTGTCTCTGGGTCTGTCACTTTCTGTGCGTCCCTCTGTAGTGGCAGAGAAGCTGCGTCGGCTCAGGGAAGCAGAAAGTGAGTGAGGCCTCAACGACGAGCGCAAAAGTAACGGCGTGTAGTTACGGGTGAATATATAGTCCCACTCTCGTCAGCTTCTTCTAGTTACTCGCGGGGAAACGGAAAACCGAATACGCGCTCTAAGTAGGTGTACACGCGCACCGAGGGAGAATTTCCGGTACTGTAAAGAGCACGCACAAACAAGTAAAAAAAAAAGGGTTGCTTTTGCTATTTACGCATCTAAATTGAGCTTTTAAAAAATTAATTATATAAATTATTATAAAATTTAAATAAGTAAATAAGTCTTAAATTTCAAATAAATTATTTTTAATATTCTCATCATATTTTACCATATAAATTACACTCTTAAAAATTATATTTTAAAATATTTTTAAAAATTTTAAATACCATATATCACTCCATTCCTAAATTTATTAAATTTTTAATTTTAATTATGAAACATTTAATTAAGAATAACTGAAAATAAATGAATTACTATGATTTGAACAACTTTGATTGTATTTATTAATTAATCCAAGCCGAGAATTTGGTAATACATGAAAATCAAAATTTGTGATTTAGTGTTTGTTTTCATTAAATATAAGTAGAATTAATTTTAGAAAAAACTAATAAAATAGTATATATACATACATATATATAAAGTATATAAGCCTACTTAGTAAAAAGAATAATAAAAATATTATTACAAAAATCATGAAATTTATACACATTTTTATCATAAAAATTAATTTTATGAAAATCTATATACATACCAACTCTTGTATTCACGGATATTAATTTTTACATATTTTTAATTAATTAAATTTAAAATATTAAATTTATTAAATCATATTATATAAATATTTTTATAATAATACAGTAAAAATATCATTTTCCGACAAATAAAGGTTCAAAAATGGGTAGGTGTCCGGCAACAGTTGGTGGTCCTCTTGCAGGATTGTCGCGGAACAAATTTGGAAGGACACGTACACGAGATCAGACGAATGATTAGAAATCATCAAATCCAGTGAGTAAGAAAAGGAGCCAAATCCTTTCTCTTGGTGACGGAAACCTAGAGGAAGATTTGACGGCGTCATGCTGTGGTGCCTTGTCCTCATTGGCTGAGAGGGACCCATTCTACTTAAATTGTGCTCCAAAATCGCTCGAGACTACGTCAACTATATGAAAAAAAAACAAAAATAAAACACTTCCTTTTGGATATGTAACTTTTGAAAAAATTATATATTTGTATAAATACCGAATTATGCATAACTTTTTAGTCTTTTAAAAAATTAATGGAATTTAAAGTGTTGTTAAATTAGAAGTTTATGAGATTTCTTTATTAAATGGAACTATACTTTCCAAAATTTGATACTAATCATATAATTAAATTGAAGTAATTCTATATTTACAATTATAATTGTACATTTTTATATTTAACTTTATGTAAATTACAATAGAAAAATTTTTCTTTGAATTCATGTAACATTATTTTTTAATATTATTTCAATTTAATTAGTTATAAACTAACGGAGTTAGTTTGTCTGGTTAATTTTATACTCTTAACAATTATACAATTTAAGTTAGATTTTCAAATTTTATTATTGATAGTGATTTATAATTTTATTATAAATTTTTATTTACATTATTTATTTTTTAATCTTAAAATAAAAAAAATTTTCTTTAATTCTAAAATATTTTTAAAAAAAATCACCATGTAATTTAAGTTTAAATAAATCATAAGTTAGATAATTTTTTATAATGGCAGATAATGTTTTTTTAATGGCAACTTGACGTGAAACCATATTCAAACTCTAAGAATTTGACATGACATTGGAAGTATCCACCACCACGTAAAAAACGACGACGACAACCATAATATTTTTATATATATAATTCTTTGAGAGGCTAAGATTTATCTTATTCACGAACGCTGCCTGCTTCAATCGATTCAAAGGTGCGGAAACAAAATGGATGTCGTTTTCTTCATAACGACACCGAATAGAGCACTTGAATGTAAAGAGGCAAGTCGTTTTCATGTGGGTTGCGTTCACAGTGGCCATTAAATGTTCGTTCAGAAAAATATTAAATTAGAAAAAGAAAGGAATGATGGGCCTCCACTGCCACGGATTGGCTTCTTGGTCACCAGACCTCTCGAACTTTCAATTTGAGAAGGAGTGTTTGGTTCAATTCCAGCTTAGAAAATCATTTATTAAAGAGCAAAAGGAAAGCCCAAGATGGAGCTTGAAACATGGGTCGTGCAAGAATGTCAAGACTCCACTGGAGCTTAATTCTGTCAACTGGTGGTCATGAAGTCTGGGCTTTAGCCCCCCTAAGAAAAACAGCAGAGTAACCTGAACTGGGCCTGTAACCATTGGAAACCTGCGGCAAGAGGACTGGCCGGCAGGGAATCTCAAATTCTACCCAACAAGGAAATGATAAGGAAACAAAACCTTTTACAATTCTCACATATTTTAAAAGAATTTATAATATTAAATTTTATAAATTGAATTATAGAATCACTGCATCCTACCGCCACAATTTAGTAATGAGTAAACTATTAGTTTGATCTTAAAAAGATTTTAACAAGAATAATTTAATCTTTAAATTATTAATTTTGTTGGTTTAATTTTAAATAGGCAAAACTCTTTTTATTTTAATCCCTTCGACTAAAAAGAAATAAGCCAATTTAGGGACCAAAGTAACTGAGTTAATAATTCAGGGACTAAACTGTTTCAATCAAAATTTTTTAAAGACTAAATTGATAATTTTCTTATTTAGTAATTGATAGTTTTATCCTATATTTTTACATGATACGAAACTTTCAATTAATTCATTCTTATACCTAAATTTTTTTTTGAATGTTTACTCTATTAGGTGTGACTCTTTAGATTAACAGGGTCTCAATTCAATCTAAGAGACTTAATAATAAAGCAATAACTAGTTGTCAAGAAAATGATGGTGATGGTGGAGAGATTACTATTAATTTAGTACAAGGTCGACCATTCAATGTGGTACCACTAGGTTCATTGCATAGTTTCTCCTTTGGAGGGGATGAATTTAGATGACCATAACTCCAAGTTTGAGCAGGTTTTGACAGATTAGACACGCATTAATTCCCTTGACAATCTAATTACATGTCCTTTTTACCACAGGACAGGAAATGGAAGACGTATAACCACCCAATTAATAGCTAGAGGCACTCCCCCTAATTGATTGGACATCAATTGGCTAAATTGGTGGCTTAAAATATAATTACTCCAAAATATACATGGTGGTAATTAAAGTAAGATATTTGGTTGTACTAGAGTCAAATAACCTTTGTGCTTTTTGGTCCCAATCTTTGGCACTCAATGTTTTTACTAATTAATGGAGAGAGTGAGACGTAACTCTGCCGCTTTTAACTTAGTAGGCCACGGGGTCAACCATTGATGGAATTAACCTCGTTTTGTTTCCTTTGAACAAGATTTTCTAACACATGGAGCTGCTTTCTTGTGACAAAATTGAATTATAGATATGTTATTTTTATAAATTAAATTTTTTTAAATATTTATTTAAAAAATAAATTATTAACTTTATTAAATTTTATTAATTAAATTATAAAATTCAATAAATTTTATAATAATCTAATAACTCAATTATTAATGAAGTTATAGTTTTTCTAGTAGAATTAGGCATGTTAGGGTCTCCTCTCTCATCATGAATCTCAATTGTTCACAGCAAATTGGATTTAGATCACTATGACTATTTTTGTTAATTTTAATATTTTTTTATTATATATTTAAATTTGTTGTGTGAGTTTTATATTTTTTTCATTAGTTTTTACTTTCTTATTTTTTGTCTGTTATTTCTCTCTTATTATACAAAAATTAAGTGTTCTGATCCCAATCAACTTAATTTGCTTACAATTGACTTCACCAAGGAAAGAAGAGGTAGCAAGGGTAGAACTACATAGATGTAATGGAAACTAATTTTTAGTGGATTCCAAGACCGATTCACGGGACTCCATTCCTTGGATTCCGCCGTCTCTTTCTCTATTGCAGTACAGGAATATTATTGCTCTCTCTCTCTCTCTCTCTCTGCCGACAAATCAACAGAACTTGAATCCTCCTTTCACTTAGTATATGAGTTCGTTAAATAATCATTAACTACAAAGTTGTTAAGGGCTGGCCTCACATCTGATTCTTCCATAATGGAAAAATGCTTTGCAACCATTTCCAAAAAGGTAATCACTTCCCAAAAAAATGCTTTCTAATTGAAGGATAGTTTATTTAATTTCTTGCTGGTCATTATTCATTGTTTATTTAAAATGTATGATGATACAAAAATTTAAATTTAGAATTATTTTATGCTTATAATTAAATTAAATTGTGGAAGACTTGCTAGGAGCAATAAGGAAGGGATGACTTCTAATAGCTAAGTCAAGGACAAGTGATTTCACCCTCTTTTGCAATTAGAGTTGATATTAGAAAATTGAGTAAATTATTCTTACATTTCCAATGTTTTGTTGTTATTACATAAACTTTCTTTAGTTTAAAAATTTACTCAAATCTCCTTTAAAAAAAGAAATATTTATAATGACTATTGATGTAAGTAATTTCTTTTAATATGAATATAATATCAAGTTATTAAATATTTTGTGATCTTAATATAAGAAGATATATGTGAATTTTATCTAATAATTAAATTTTATGATGCCAAAGTACTAACAAAAAGCTTAAGTATATGTAATATTTATCTATATACAAATGAAACATGTTTCATTTAACTAAACTGACTTAATTTGGTTAATTTAGGGTAAGAAAAATATAAGAATTTAGTAATAACCGATAATTAATTTATATGAAGAGTTTATGAAAGTTTTTAAAACATAAAGGAAAGTTATTATAGGTTTTTAATATTTCGCAAAGGGAGTTTGGGTAGGTTTTCAAAATAGATTAGAAACTTTTAAAATATATATATATATATATATTGGAGGCTTGTGTAATAGAAACAAAATATAAGATAGATTGAAGTAATTTACTAAAAAAAAGTTGATACACATTTTGATGTCAAGATGGTCGATATGCCACTTTCTAAGAATGATTATAGTTTCTTGGTTTATACTCTGCTGATTCTTCATTTATTTCAAAGAATCACTAATAGTAGGGAGACAAATTAATCACATTTTCGAGACTTGATTGACAAAGTGACAAAAATGTTACATATGCATTAATCTATTTAAGACGTTAGCTAAGATGATTGGATTATATATATATATATATATATATATGGTATTAAAAATCTCTTAGATGACAGAAGAAGTAGTAAGCCTCACTTAATATAAGTACACAAAATTTTGGATGTAAACCAAGGATTAATATGACGAGTAGTTAGACATTGATTTTGGGATCCCAACCCATTTCAGTTATTTGATTTTTTTATTCTAAAAACTTTAGTAAAATTAAGTTTGGAAGTAATTATTTTAATTTAGTTATATTTTTTAATTATATTTAATTTCATTTTTATTATATGCATACTTTATGTAAAGATTTTAAATTTTTTATCATCTTATTACTTTTAGTCTCAACCTATTGTATAAATTTCGGTGTCCGATTGATTATAATTAAAAAGAACTTTAGTATTAAGTTTGATAAGTTTATACTTTATCTACAATTCAAGTTGAAATGATTTTTATGTGAAATAAATGTTAGTGATAATTTCAAACATATTCTTAAGCTTGCATTTCATGTTTAAAATCTGGGAATGTATGATTCCAAAAAAAAAAATTATATGAACTTGTTGAATTCAGGAAATCACACGACAAAGTCTTAGTCAATGTTGGAATAACCAAGTACATGTACACAAGCATTCTATGAACATGAGAGGAAACAAGCACGCGGGCATAATGCATGAACTAAAGAGGAAACAGCCTCATATAGTCAGCAGCCGTCACTGGTTGTCATTGCCAAACTAATAATGTTAAAGTTGACGAAAACCCCTTTCTTACCTATAACTTTATAATGAATTATTAAAACCTCAAAACCGTGTGATTTTACATTGACATATTTTTACCTAAGACCATGGACTATAGCAGAGGTCGTCTTTTTCCGTTAACAACCTTAAACCCTAGAACTCACTCGAGTCTTGACTGCTCGTTTCTGATTGGCAACAATGTCATTGTTGTAGCTGGCATTTTAATAGTGGAGCCCTGTTATTGTTACACATCATTTTATACGCAAAGTGTATATTATGAAAGGGGAAAAAAGTGGAATCCTCCGTTTCATTTTTTCCCTCTTTCACGGTGTACACTCGGTGTGTGTAAGTGATGCATGCAAGTAACATTTATTTTAATAGTATTATGATACCTGTTATGATTTTAGAACACTTTTTTAAAATTTAAATTTAAATTTAAGACCTTATGCATATATTACATAATTTATCATTTTTTTGTTTAAAAAAATGTCTCCATGGTAGAATTAATCATGATGTCAATGAATCAGTTGTATCTTAAAAGTTAGAATTTTGTAAAGATTCAAGAATGATTTTATTTTATATTTTTAATATATCTTCTTATAGAAAATGATGAAATTTTTTGTTTAAAATTTAAATGTAAGTAGTTTTTAATAGCGATGATGATTAAATTTTTAATTATTTAATTATAAAAATATTAATATTATATAAAAAATTAATTATTTTAAATTTTAAATTATTAAAAAAATTTAAGAATAAAAACACATAAAAGCATAGCATTTTCAAACAAGTTATTTTAACTGTCAAAAACAAAAACATTTTGTTGACATGGTTAATAAGAATGTACAGAGAGGTTCTCTGAAAGGATGGACAACATTAACTTAAGAAGAAAAATATAGAGTTATATATCTTAAATATATAATTTTAATACATATTTTTACATATCTATTAAAATATTATATAATATTTTTAAAATATCGCATAATATTTTTAAAAATTATAATTTTAATATATATTTATTAGGACCGTCTAATAGAAACACCGTAAGTTTCTTCTGATATAATAATGCTTATGGAAAGTAGCGATGTCCTATAGCCAATTAAAAGTAATGCTTTAGGTAGAAGTTCAGTGAAAGATGCATGCATCGAATATATTTAGACTTTTAAGGACCAATGAATGCCAAGGGCCACTGGCACAGCCAAGACTTGGTCTTTCAAGAATCCTGTACCGTGGAATTTTGGTTTTTTCCCCCTCTTTCTTTCTTGTAATTGACAGTCAAGATGGAAAATTTGAATGCAAAAAGACCTTCCCCCTTTTGGGAAGATTTGTATACATGCGAGATTCTTTAGATATTTTAGGAATTATGTAAGTTATTGCAGATACAGAAATGATAGAATTACGTGTCACATAATTCTATAATTAAAGAGAAAGATAGAGAGTTTAACTGTTTAATTTTTTTTTTATGACTTTTTTTTTGTTTTTAATTATAAAAAATACGTGAGTGTAAAAGAATAGAAATAATATCATTCTTACAGACATGGATTAATATTTGAAAATATGTGTTTGTCAAATTAACACCGTTGAAGGTGGTAAACATTGAAAGAGAGATTAGATGTGAATACAGAAGCAGACAGAAAGCGTTGTTTTCCAATGGAGGCGTAACGAAATCTGTAATTATGATAGCCCATCAAATCCATGTCAGACTCTAAGTTTGCGTGCTAATTAGAGCAACCTTGATGGATTCATAAAACATGATCAAATGTAGTTATTTCAGAGGAACCTTGAAGGATGATACGCCAGATGATGTCTATATGCTGCATGGCTAGTCCAATTTGTTGAGGAAATTGTCGGTTAATTTTTTTGGTGTTTTCAATTTACTCAATGTACTCTCCTGCACAAATAAAATCGAACAATCTTAACATTTGTTTTGTATCAGAAATCAATTAACTCCAAAACCCATCTTCTTCGATATCTTCCCCAAACACTAACTCATTTTCATCTCTTCTTCTCTAACCCTAAAACCTGTCCGATCCCCATCTTTTCCTTCCCCTCTAGTCTTCTTGCCATTGTGCTCTGAAATTGTACTCTTCAAGAATCTAAAAGGCCCAGCCTCAGCAACGGACTCCATCTTGAGATGTAACACCTCAATATCCTAGTCACCTATATATGAACGCAAAAATCAAGTCAGCAACTCAGCCAATAAAATATCAAACTCAGCACTGCAAATGCACCAGTGCCACCAGTGACTTGAGCCCTGCGAAAGGGGGAAATTATTCACTGCCACCATTTGCATTTTTTATTAGTGTAATCTAATAACTGATAAATGTGAACCATTAAAATTGTTTAAATAATGGTTTATTATATTGAATTGATACATTCATTATTCATGTCATATAATGTAGTCAGCTCAATGAATAATCTTTTTGCAAGATGAGTGTCCAAGCCTTTTAATGGTTAGGGGCGGACCTAAGTAGGGATGGCAATGGGGTGGGATGGGGGCGAGGAGTGCATTCCCGCTCTTTGACCCCGCAAAGGAAAATCCTCCCTATCTCCATACCTAATGGGAGAAATCCTCCCCGTCCCCATCATAATTCTCGTAGCGATTCAAATTCTTATTTATGCAAAAACATGGACAAACTTAAAATTGAAATGTATTCAACTATTAAGTGTCAAAACCCAAACTTAAGGCATCTGTAACACACTGAAAGCATTTTCTTTCTTTTATAATCTAATAATAAAAGAAGTAAGTCTCACAGTGTCCCTAAAAAATAATAGGCACAATGAAAGTAATTTTAATTGCTTGCTAGTATTATTTGATGGAACACTAAATATATACTATTGCTACAAGCCTAAGAAGGTAATGTCAATTTCAAGTTTTTCAAATCATTTTCCATTATTTAACAGCAACTAATTGATTTAGGGTTTAAATATTACATTCCGTACATATCAAATCACAGGTTAAGATATCAAAGGAGAAATTAATTACCTAAACACTAAGATGGGTTAGGGTTTTTTGTAAAATTATCATTTTGCCCTTTATATTATATATTAGTAACTACATGGAGGGCATTTTAGTCATTTAATACTTCGGGATCCACATAGGTTGGAAAATAATATCTTCATCCTTGTCTCCAAAATAGTAACAAAAAGAATTTTTTCCCTATTCCCATGAGAGAAATTTCTTCCCCACCTCTCAAACAAAGTTGGAGAATCCCACGGATACTTGTTCGACCAAAGATAATTGCCATCCCTAGATAAGGTCGTGAGGATAAATGCCTTGCCACCTTTTCTAACTTTTTATGATAGACAAATTTCTTTTACATCATTAAATCCATTAAACATATTTAATTGTCCCTACTGCTGTTTAAAAATTGAGCGTATTTAAGAATTTTGTGAATTAAAAATTTATTATAATTTTTTTTATATAAAAATTATTATCTTTTGTTATTTTATATTAAAATTTAACTATATTATATTTTATATTATGTATATATATATATAAAATATTATATGTTTATAATTTTTACTATTCAAAATTTTTTAATCTATCCCTAATAGTGGTTTCATTGAAGACAAAATTTAGGTCAAGTATGACAAAACATGTAACTTCAACAGACCATCAACCCCCACACCGACAGCTTCATCTCATCCTCAATCAAGCAGCTTCAAGAGGGAAAAATCCATTCATCAATTTGGTTTAATCTTTCAACGCACTGCTCAATTTTATGGAAAATGATGATCTTATGTTTGAAGACAGTATAAGGGATGTACAACCCCTCATAATATTCACAGATAAAATAATAATAATAATAGATTTAATGAGAGAGAGTGTTGCCGAAACGTGAGACGTTGAGACGTGAGACTGTCGCTGTTCCAATTACATTCTATATAACTGAGTACAAAGAATAAATTAAAAATATATTTAAAAAACGAAATAGCACTCGGTGATTCAGTATACAGCAATAAGTGAGTTGAAACATAGCTTAAGGTTTGAGGTTGCATTGGGCAGAGGCTGCCAATTGGTCGGTACTATCATAACAGGTGACTAAAGAAGGTAGTCGAATAATAAAGGCTTGTCCCGGCGGCACGTGTAAGAATATTGATTTGGATTTTTTGTCAATATTATTTTTTATTTTAATAATTTTATATTTAATTTTTAATTTATATTAAATATATTAAATATATTTTATAAATTTTATCTTTTTATTTCATTAACTTTTTCCCTCTCTTAACTTATTATGTAAGGACACATATCTGGAAAGGACCTTTTAAAATGACAACGTTTTCCTTATGAGATGTAAGGCCTAAAGGAGTGGCCTTCGGTTTTGGGTCCTTTTCCTGAAGTAGATGAGAACAGAGAGTAGAGACAGATTCAAAAAGCCTCCATGAATCTCTGCCATTGGTTTGCATCTTTGCACTTTGCAGCTTACTTTCTTTAAGTGCAATATCCAACAAACTTTAGGTATATTCTCACAAGACTTAATCTAATAAAAATCATGCTAACTCAAAAGGATTTAGACTATTTTCTCATGTCACTCACTAATAATAGTTGCTTTCTTGATACAGAAACTCTTTAGAGCAAGAATTAATCTCTCTGAATTTATGATTATTCCGTATTTAATTTGTGTTTATTAAAAATAGAATTAAAATCAATTGAGAAAACGATCAGTTTTTAAATTAATTAATTAAAATTTAAATTAAAAAATTTACATTTAAATTATAAAATATAATAAATTTTAGTACTCCATATTTATTTTTGTAAAATTTTAATTCACTCCATTAGATGAAGTTAGCAGTTTCCGTCCAACAATGGGTGGGGGCAGCAAACCAAGGGAACGTTGACGGGCTGCCCTCCACGTGCAATTGCGGCTCATGCTAGTGGTCTTTGCTCGGTGTTCACATGGATTGAGCAACATGGGCCCCATGCATCTCCCTCATTTTTTTAATGGCCATATAAAATGCCAATTTTAAATTTATTTTCATGGTATTTTGTAAAATAATTATAGAGAGAGAGAGAGAGAATAAGTTTCGAACAGGCAGTGTGATAACTGATAAGGAATTGGACAATTCAGAAAATTTCCAAATCAAACGAGATTCGTAAGATCTTATTTTCATAAGAGGCATAAAGTGAGGAGGAAAAGGTGCGGCATCCATGGAAAATGGAATCAAGCTCCACATTAGCTTTTGGAGTTCAAGAAACCCTTCGACTGTTTTAGAAATGCACACATTATCTGAATCCTTGTCTTCTTCACCTTTTGATCTGGCCTCCAGTATCATTTGACCATCCAAATTAGAGGCCTATGAATATGGTAAATTGGCGGTTGAGGATTTTAAGAAATTTTAGAATCATTAAAGAATTTTAATAAAAATAAATTCTTTCGATAAATTTTTTATAAGAAATTATTATGGATGAATTTATGACTTTTATATAAAAATTTATTTTTTAATGAAAATTTTTATAATTCTTTATCATTAATCTTGTTATTTGTATAAATAAATTTTATTAAATAAATAATAAAATCCAACACATTTAAAGATGTATAATAGTTTTATGAGCTTTTGATAATCCTACTTACGTGAGATTACCTTTTTTGCTTTACCATATATAGCTACATCTGTAACTTTTGTTTATAGACAATGATTGTGACCCAAAACGTACTTTTATGTGGTGTAAGGATTATATATAAAAAGAAGTGAACAAAAATAAAAATGAAGCAAGAATCCAAAAATTCACATTTATATATTCATATGCATGCTTTTCTATATTTTTAGCAACATTGATGATTCTTCGGTTAGCATTGGGTTACTTTTTAATTAGCCTGACTAAATGGGTAAAGATGTTGGAAGCTAACTTTGATATTAACGTTAAGTGATCTTGAACTTTTTTTTATTAGCAAAGTGTCCATTATGTAGATTCTTGATTTCACCGTAATAATGACATAAAATCGTGGTTATATAACAGATTTATAATCAATAATTGTAAATTGATTTAATCACGAAAAGATTGTTTATTATTTTAACCTATAGTCATGAAAATATTAATTTTTTAAGGGTATTTTGTTTATTATTTAAAAAGGAGATTAATTTTTTTAAACAAGAATTATAAATAATTTTTTTTAAACTTAAATTCGAATTAATAAATTATTTTAAAATTTTTTAAAATATAATTAATTATTATTGCTTTAACATTTTATTAATAAAAAATATTGATTGTTAATAAGGTAAACAAATGTGGCATATTTTTATGAAATAAAGTTGGTGCAAATTCGAATATAGAATATATTATTATTAATAGAAATTATTGTAAAATATAAGTAATATTGCTTGTATTATTAATTATAATATAAAATGAACAAATAACTACTTGTGGCATTGAAAATGGCCCATGAGTAAAGCTGTTAGTTTAGATATATAGGGGTAGGAACTCATTAATGAGAAAATTATTAATTTAGTGGGCTATTTGGGAGGAAATGACCGTTTACTAGTCACTCATTATTTGTGTATATAGTTGTCATCTGACTTGGAATTGATTAATACAGGGAATGGTTTTGAGATGGGATTCCATAAAACAACCAATGTATTAATTATTGGGACGACCTTGTAATAATTACATCCTAATGTTCAATTACAAGTGTTGACGACTGATTGATGATCACAACTTTTTTAAACTCCCAGGTAAAACAATATCCAACTCCATATCAAATTAATTAAAATATTATTGTTAGCATTTTTAATAGTATAATGATATTTTTTATAATTTAATAATATTTAATTATTATATTAATTTTTTAGTTTATAATTTATAATTTTAAATTATATTAAATAATTTATTTTTTTTATAAAAAATATAATAATAATATTTTTTATATCATGTTGATGATTTATTATTTATTAATTTAGATTGAAATTTCTTACTATCTATTTTAAATTGTAAAAGATAATTAGAGAAAAAATAGAATAAATTAAATGATTGGGGAGATAAAAAGATAAATTTTATTGTAAATAACACCTGCAAATATTTTTTTTTTTAAATAGACAAAAATTACAAACTTAGATAAACGAAAAGAAAAGGTATGATCATTGGGAAAGTAAAAGAAAAGAAAAGAAAATGCATTTCCTTCCAGCAAAAAAAAAGCTTGAAGAGATATGAAGACGGGAGATTTGATTTTTTTTATTTTTATAATTTTAATTATTTTTTATTTTTTATAATATAATGTATAAATTTACTTTTTTTACTAAATTTCTGTCTTCTTTTTCAACGACCTTTATCCGAATGTGGGCCCAAAACTCCTCCCAGTCCATCTCAAACATAATGCCTCTTTTGACTACAGTCACCTTTGCTTTTTCCTCCATCACTCTGCTAAAATTCTACCTAACTGTCAGTGTTTTTAAATGGAAAGATTACAGAAAATGAAAAGAAAAACCTTAGCTAAAAATCTTATCATTTTTATAAATTTAATTATTTTATATATTTATTTAAAAATTTAAATTATAAAATTTTATAAATTAAACAATTAAACTCTAAAAAAAACTATCGTTGTTGGTTAATATAAAATTAATTTTTATTAAAATTTAAAACTAAACAATTTGCGTAGGAGACATTTTCGTATATTAATATGAAAAAGTTGAAACACACCTTAGAGAGAGGCTAATCTCTTCGTATAATAAACTTAAATTAGAATCATCAACGGGAACTGACTCTCAATTATTTAAATAAAATTGCATTAATTTAAACAAAATTCAATTGAAATATGTGAGAACTTATCTTAGCAATTAATGAACATGTTGAAACACGGCCTCGGGAGAGGCTAATCTCTTTGTATAGATCGATACAAAAACTTAGATTAGAATCATCAACAACGTGATCTAACTCTCCATTATTTAAATAAAAATTGGATTAATATATACAAAACGCCATTGAAATCTGTGAATAACTTATCGTAGCTATTAATAAATCGTCATCATGTTCATGTTCGCACGGCACGAACCGTGGCTCGTGCCCTGCTGCTCTGCACGTGCATCTCTGCTTTTTATATACTTTTAAAACTATACAAATTATTCATTATATATATAATAAAATATAAAAAATATATATCGTCATATAAAAAGTCTTATAAAAATAAG
Source organism: Dicorynia guianensis (assembly GCA_037013595.1). Taxonomy (NCBI): domain Eukaryota; kingdom Viridiplantae; phylum Streptophyta; class Magnoliopsida; order Fabales; family Fabaceae; genus Dicorynia; species Dicorynia guianensis. The sequence continues at coordinate 31,121,076 of JASUAB010000014.1, forward strand.
CTTTACTGTCTTATCCTTCCTTCTCAACTACCTTACATTAATTTTTTGGCAAAAAATAATGGTGGAGTGATAACTATTCTAGAGACTAAATTATTAAAAGGTACTTTTCTTTTAATAAGAGTTTTTTGAAATGATCTCATATTATATTTATTATTTAATCACATTATGATAAAAGATAAATAATTATGTCATTTAATTTTATAAAAATGTAGTTAAATATATGATGAATAGGCTCAAAAGAGTCTAAAATCGGAGTCTGTTTTAACCTTATATACTTACTGTTTTGATTTTGTGGAGATAATTATTATAAGAGTAAATTACATTAATATTTTTTATTTTAAAAACTTATACAAATTTTTTTAAAGATATTAAACATTTTACACAATTCTCTCATAGTTTTTAAAAATTTTCAGAAATTCTTTCATACAACTTAATATTATGTTGTTATTAAATTATCATATTTTTCATTTTAAAATTACCAAATTTAAGTATTTTAGTTGAATGAAGCATAATTTATTTATATATAGATGAATAATATATTTACACTTTTTGTTAATATTTTAACCTTATGTTATATGAAGAGCAGTTATAAAATATTTTTAAAAAAATTATATGTAAAAACTTTTAAAATAAAAAAAATATTTAAATAATAAAAACAAAACACAAAGATTAATTATCCGCTCCACGATTTGTACTTAGATTTTTGGGATAATTGTAAAACCGCAGGCAATGCTTGACTAATTCAACTGCGTGCGCTCCGGCAGGCGGCAGCATCTCAATTTTCAGAGTAATGAAGCGACCTCTATTTTGTCTTTTCCGTTCTGCTGATTCCAATGAACCCTTTAGAATAAGACTCCCACTTCTCATAGGCTCGTGGCTATGTCACTGCAAACGCCTTTGTAAATTGCTGACAGCCTTTTATTCTTTGTTTAAGTTCTTTTGCTATTTTATAATAAATAAAAATGTTATCCATATTCAATTGTACAGTGTTACATTCTCTCTCAAATTTTGAATTTTTTATTTTTCTAATAAATTTTAATTTATTTTTATAATTTAATGCGTATATATATTTTATTATCTTTTTAATTTTATATTTATTTCTTTAACATAATTTTATTTTATCCGCAATAATCTCAATCCTCTTTCTTAGTATTATAAAGTAAATGATTGATGCAGGGCTGAATGTGGCATGTACTATCGAATGTAAAGATAGAAATATTTTTAAAAAATAATAAAAATATAAAAATATATATAATTTATATATAAAATTTATGTATATATTATTAATTTTTTTATTTAACTGAATATACATTATATTTAAAAAAATGTTATAAAATACAAAAAAGGTCAAAAATCTCTGCCGGACAATAATCACCTTCACTAATATCAAAGCAGAAAGACAATAAGGAGGTTGTCTTCCACCACGTTATTTTTGTTTTTTCTCTCTGATTTTTCTAACAGCGAGAAGGTTTCTCCAACTAGAGAGATTCCAATTTCTCTTATAAAGACAAAATTGGCGACCAAACGTTTGAGATCCTAGTCTTATTATTATTTGGTTCTTTTCCTGTATTGTAATATAGAGATCACAAGGAGGAAGGTCTCTTCTTGTACAAAATTATCCCACAACTTACTATCATGCAATTTTGATTAAATCTGCTCCTGATGCAGCTCTTGCCATGTTGCATCAAATATTACAAAGATTTTGAGACTTTTTTTTTTCTCTGAAATATGCAAGTCAATGACACGAGACAAAGAAAGAATATTAAACATTTCCGAATTTTCTTAAAGAATAATGGAATATTCAATTTCAATTTTGGGAATATTGATGTTGTATTATATTATTATTTATGTTGCCCAGTTTTGGTGGCATGAGCATAAGTAGGTTGGAATCTTTTATTATAAAAATAAAAATTAAGAGAGACATATACATAATTTAGAAAAAAATAATAAAAAATAAATACAATTCATACATTAAATTATAATAAAATATTAAAAATGTATTAAAGTTAATAAAAAATTAAAAGATTCAAATTCTGTAATAATAAATAAACTATAATTATATAATTATAATAAAGCCATATTGCGTTTAGGGGTGGGCATTGGATCGGATCAAACCGTTCCAACCCGCCCCAAACCGTAAAAAAAAAAAATTTGGACTGGGTTAAAATGGGGTAAAATAAATATTATGTAATATTTTGCCTTAAGATGGGGTAAATTGGGTGGGACTGGATTTTGGTCCCCTCCCCATTGGGTTGTCGCAGGTACCCAACAAAATTTATATATATATATATTTTTCAATTCTTATGCTATATATATATATATATATTTTTCTAAATTCTGATATTATAAAATAGCATCGTTTTGCAAAATGATGTCATTTTTTAGCTTGCCTTAAAACTAGGGATGAACATCCGTTCGAGTCAAATCGTTTTAACCCGCTTTAAACTATAAAAAAGAAAATTTAGACTAAGTTAAGATGGGATAAAATAAATATAATATAATATTTTAGTTTAAGATGGGATAAATTGGATGAGGCTAAATTTTTGCTCTCTATCTATTGGATTGCTGTAGCAACCCAATAAAAATTACGTATATATATATATATTTTTACTACTACAAAATGACGTTGTTTCGTAACTTATCCTAAATCTTTCTCAAGTAGCTCTACAACTCCAATGCCACTTCTCGGTCCTCTCTTGTCCCTCAACTCTCTCTTTCGCAAGCGACAAGTTTCATCCATTGTCTTATCGTCTCTGACAGTTGATGCTGACCACCCTACCTCGTTTGAGTCATCTCGGTCCCTCTCTTGTCTAGTCATCACACTTCGAGACTTTGAGTCCTTAATAGTCAACTGAACCTTGCTGACTCGCCCTCGCTTGCCTCACGTCTGGCCGTTCCTAAGCTTTCACTTTTCGGCCCATCCTAACCTAAACTAACCCACTCAAATGAAACTGAGTTATTCCAGCCCAAAAATCTTAGTTTGAAGGATCATTTTGGCTGGGTTGGATTAACTAAATAAGGGATTGGGTTCAAACAAATTGAAAAAATTTTGCCCTAACCCAAATTGCCCCACCTAATGCCTACCCCTACTTAAAACTTCTGCAAGCACAAGCAAGCAAGAGGCAGCTCAACTTCAACAAACCAACACCACTCCTCCCTCCCTCGTCTCGAACCCTTACTCCCTCGACTCCCTCTCTCACGAGCTATAAGTCTCGTTCATTGTTTCGTTGTTTCCAACAGTCAGCGCTAATCTCTTACCTCCTCCCACCTTGTCTTGACTCGCCTCTTCTCAGTTTGACTCATCTCTTATCTAATCATTATACTTCGATACTTTGGGTACTCAATAGTCGATCGAACCTCATCCTCGTTCCACCACTCGCCTCACGTTCGTTGGTCCCCATCCTAACCCAAACTAACTCACCCAAGTGAAACCGAACCATTCCAACCCAAAAATGTTGGTTTGAAGAATTTTTTGGCTGGGGTTGAACTAACTTAATAAAAGATTGGGTTCAACTGGATTGAGAGAATTTTGCCTCAATCCAAACCGCTCCACCCAATGCCCACCCCTAATTGCGTTGGCAGTTGAACCTCGTTTGGACACCATTTCCAAGACTTTCTCTAGATTCTCTTGTTTTTTTATTTTTATTTTATATTTAAATTTAAACTATGAATTTCATCCTTTCTAATAATTTTTTAATTTTAATTTTATTTATTATTCATTATACTCTAAATTTTTAAAAATAAAATTAGAGGATCTCTATTCCTTTCAAAGTATTAACAGTTATTAAATTTTATAATTTAGTTTATAAAATATAATAATTTTAAATTTTAAAATATACTTAATAAAATTTAATTTATTAAAATAATAAAATTATATATATTTACAAACGGTTGATAGCCACATGCGTTTCTTTCATCTATACGTGCCTTCAGCCACCTTCAATGCATCCACATTGATGTAAGTTACAAGGAGTTCCTGACTTCTGGTTCACGTAATAAAGCCTTTAGATATTATTAATAATATTTTTATAATTATTTACTTAAAATAATATAGAACTACTCAATTAGTAAAATAATAGAAGTGAAAATAGCTAATTTAATAACAAATTTGATATTTTCATAATTATTTTATTTATAATTTTAGCAAAGTACGTGCATATTAACATTCTGGGTAGTACCACAGGCTCTGCTTGGCATTTTCTAAATGCAAATAAAGTTGATTGCTAATAAATGGAAAACTATCAATTTTGGAAAATGTTAATCACACAGTCCATTTACGAATTTGGGAAGGTGGTTTAGTTCATTGAACATTTTCTTATCATTTGGTCCATTTTTTTAACGTGAAAAATTAGCATATGTATAAATAAATTATATATACAATGTATATGTTTTCTCGTATTCTTATTTTTTTTTTCTATAATTTTTGTTTTTGCATAGAGGGCATACCACTATCATTTTCCTCTTGCCTTTTTTAAAACATATTAAAATATTTTTTTTATTTAATAAAATTTAAGAATAAAGAAAGACTATTACGTTTTAATATTAGGCATGTTATCAAGAGAAATTGCTGGCAGAAAATTTGAAACTCAAAATTTATAAGCCAAATACTTAAATGTTACTACCTTAATCAATTCTATTAATAAATCATTAAAAGCTTTGATACACATTGATAGCAACCTCTTGAAAAAAATGACAAATAAAGAGTCAAAATTCATTTTCCAATTTTGTCTTTCTCACAACCGTTGAAACTATCCTCACTTATCATTCTTTAAAATATCTTCCTTAATTAATTTTTTAAACTTATTTATTATTGGTTGAATCCTTTTCTTGCTTACCGTTCAAAATATCTTATCTTTTATCGATTCTAAATTTTTAATGCTTTGTATGTGTCTTTTCTAATTAGTTTGAATATGTAATAAGATAATATAATTTTTTTCTAAAATATAGAATTTACTTTTTATGGGATAAAATATAGAATACCACCCTATTTTCTTATTAATTTTTTTTTACCTTTCTATACTTCTGACAAGTTTGTTTGATTCTATTTAAATTATAGGAGATGAAAAAGTGAAAATGGATAAATATATATGTATCCAGATGAAGTACTGATTTTTACAAACTTGGCATGAAAGATTGAATTTAAGATCTTTTTTTTATCTAAACCTTTTACTATTAAGAACATATTCACAATTTTTTTTACAATTTATTCACACAAATTTCTACTTTATTATAAATAAAAATATTTATGTTGCATTTCATTCCACTGCTACTTACATTTATTTTTTAGCCAGATTAGATTTGGTTGTAATTAATAAAAAATTAAAGGAAATTTTGTTTAAAATTGAGAAACTTTTATATATATATATATATTATAATACTTTATATCATTAACTTTTATTAAAATAATCACCTAAATTTTGATCATGTAAAATTATTTTAGAAGCTGGTAGATACCCTTACTAAAAAACACACAAATGAACAAGTCCTTTTTTTTTTTAAAAAAAAATAGATAATATTATGTAAAAGGAAATAAAATAAGATCATCAAAACTTTACAAAAATAAATGAGTAATATATATGTTGGGTTGGGTTTTTTAGATTGTATTTTTAAATTTTATAAATTTTATAATTTAAATTTTTAAATATAATTTTTGTGATGTTTAATTTATAAAAAAATTATTTATAAAATAATATATAATATAATATGTTTAAAGAAAAAAGATAAACCAAAGTAAGAATTTTATAACACTTATAAAATATAATATAAATTATTAAATTTATTATATTATATTTTAATATTTAAGATTTAATAAATTTATTAATAATGTTTTTAAAAAAAATTTATTAATTTAATTTGTAAAAGGATTGATGTAATGACATGGATAAAAGGCAAAACTAAAATGTCATGCCGATCCCAATAACATCACCAGATCATCGACTTTTCTTCTGGTGGACCCTCCGGTGGGTCCATTAATGACGTGACCTTAACTCCCTCCTTTGTGTGCCGACGATAAGGCCCTGACATGGCCGATCGAACGGAAAGGTGCGCATCTTTCCCGATAAATCTGACAAACCACGAGGGCTAATCTCGGCATTCCGACCACGCAAAATTTCTAAACCCGGCGGAGCCGGTAATTGTTGACCAAAACTAGGGTCAAAATGGTCAATCCATGCCTAAAAAAATTGGACGGCGTTTGGTTACGCCTATAAATGCGATCCCCGATGAAAGGAATCTTTCACCCCGTCACTCCCTAATAGAGCGCATCAGGGACAAGTCAGAGCAAAACCATTTTAACTACATGTTTCTCTCTCTTCCCTGTTTCTCGCTCTAGAAAACGTTGTTGTTGCTCCCTGTTCTTGTCTGTGCAGTGAGGTTCGCATTGAAGTGGGTGAAGCTTCCTAAAGTTTTCTTAGTCTCCCTTTCTGACTGTGCCTCGCTGAGATCGAGACCTCTGTTTCTGCGTTTTCCCTTCGTTCTGGTCTTTGCCTTCGTCACAGTTTCTTCCTTTTCCTTTCCCACACTCATTCTGTATCTGCCTCTGACACAGAGAGTCTGCTCTGTCGCTGACTTCTAAAACAGAAGAAGATTGTACCCAGGTATTTTTTCGCAGCTCAAGTTTTTGTTTTCTTAAATAAAACAAAGCAATTTTTTTTCCCTCTTTTGTTTGATTCAATTCTGCTTCTGGGGTTGTTCATGGAGTCATGATGGTTGAATTTGAAGCATACACAGATAAATTCTGATGATTCTTCTCTTCGATATTGCTTCTTGACTGGAAAGCAGACGGGGCATGCTTCCGTTGACTTTCTTTCTGTCTCTCTAACTTTTCACCAAATCCAATTTCTCCTGGAATTACTTCAATTCTGGGTTCCCAATTGTCATCTCTTTCCTTCTTTCTCTCTAAATTAATTTAGTTAGCTCTCTCTAGGAACGCCTCGGTTTGCTATTTCAAAATCTCATCTTTATAGACTATTCTTTCTGTTTTTGTTTTTCTCATGGACTACTTTTTTGTTCCCTTTGACCTTTGTTTAAAACAAATTTTTTGTATTTTTTACAGTTTCACCAGTCTCTCAAATTTACCTTTGTTTTGTATTTTCCTTTTATTTTCAACTCTTTCTATCAAAATTTCTCGTTGTTGGTGTGATGGATTTTCGTTTTCCATGAATTTGATTTGATTCATGTCGGAGCCTGCCAAAAACTGTTCTTTCGAAAAGTTGAGTTGACTTCCTTGACTGTCGTCAAAATAAGATGGAAAAACAAATTTAGATCGAAGTTCATGTTTTTGTTCTAATTTTTGGCTCTATGGTAACTCTGGTCCCAGACTGGAAATTACTGTTCTCTGAAGTTCTTCCCCTCTAGGTTTCTGAATTCATCGTCTGCCAATTTGGTTGCTTTCTTTGACTTTCTCTTTCATTTTCTAGTGGGGCTGCAATTTTCTGTGTGTTTTGTTCTTTTTCGAAAGGTTCAAAGTACATGTAAAATGTTCATTTGTCCTGTTTTTTGGACTAACGAAAATGGAGCTGTTATTTTTATGAATTTTTTCCATCATCGACCGCTTGCAAGAAAAGCAAAGAGGGACGGGAAAAAGAACAAGTTCTATAACTAAAATGATGCTGTTGGGTTTAACCTAGCTTTTGCTTCTATAATGCAATGTATGCGCAATCCTGTATGGCTTTTTGTGCGTTATTTATCCATCCAAATGGACCATTCCCCCGCCCCCCCCCCCCCCCGGGCCTCTTTTTTTTTTCTTTTTCCTCTCCTTATCACTTACAGTTTGGACTAGCATTTAATGAGGTAACCCAAAATAAATGCATCCATTGTGTGCTCTGTTCTCCATATAATTTAGAGTGCTTCTTCTTTTTCTTAATAGCTGCTGCTAAAGATCTGTGAGGATGTTAGAGAAGGTGGAGGAATTCAACATGGACAAAGTGATAGAGGAATTTGAGGCACTGACAAACGATGCTGAGAGGGTTCAGAGGGAGACACTCAAAAAGATTTTGGAAGACAACGCATCAGCACAATACTTGCAGAATCTGGGTCTTAACGGAAGAACTGACCCGGAGAGTTTCAAGGCCTGTGTTCCACTTGTCACCCACCAAGAATTGGAGCCTTATATTCAGAGAATTGTGGATGGTGATGCTTCTTCTATTCTCACAGGAAAACCCATCACAACCATATCTTTAAGGTTTGAAATTTTGATCTCTTTCTCTGTTCATCTAGTTGTTATATTGTACTGGAGAAGTTTTTGAGTCTCATGAGATGTTCTTGCAGTTCTGGAACTACTCAGGGGAAGCCAAAATATGTACCCTGGAATGATGAATTATTTGTTACCACAATGCAGATATATCAGACCTCTTTTGCCTTTAGGAACAGGTATTTCAATCTTTTGTTTTGGTTGGTTGAATTCCAATTGTCATGTTTTCTTGTTCTTTCCACGAAGGCTCTCTGCTAGTTGGGTCTAACGCAAGTCCATTCTGCAGAGTGTTTCCTATTAAAAACGGGAAGGCCTTGAACTTTATATACAGCAGCAAGCAGTTCAAGACAAAAGGGGGTCTGGCTGCTGGAACTGCTACAACCAATTTGTTCCGTAATGCGCAGTACAAGCGAGCAATGAAGGCGCTTCAATCCCAATGTTGCAGCCCAGATGAAGTTATATTTGGTCCTGATTTTCACCAATCATTATACTGCCATCTATTGTGCGGGCTAATTTTCCATGAGGAAGTTCAATTGGTATTTTCTACATTTGCACATAGTATTGTCCATGCTTTCAGAACCTTTGAGCAAGTGTGGGAAGAGCTATGTACTGATATCCGAGAAGGGGTTCTTACGAGCAGGGTCACCGTTCCATCTATTCGAATGGCCATTTCTAAACTGCTCAAACCAAACCCAGAATTGGCCAACCTCATTCACAAGAAATGTATGGGGTTAAGCAACTGGTATGGACTGATTCCGGAGCTTTTTCCCAATGCTAAGTACATTTATGGGATCATGACTGGGTCAATGGAGCCTTATTTAAAAAAATTGAGGCACTATGCTGGTGATCTGCCTTTGTTGACTGCTGACTATGGGTCTTCTGAGGGATGGATTGCAGCAAATGTGAACCCAAAGTTGCCCCCTGAATTGGCTACTTATGCAGTGCTTCCTCATATTGGTTACTTTGAATTCATCCCTCTGACAGAGCTTGAAAAGATAAATCCTCAGCCAGTGGGCCTGGCTGAAGTGAAGGTTGGCGAAGAGTATGAGATTGTTATCACCAATCCAGCAGGTACTATTCAATTTTCAGTTGTTTCTTTCTTTCATGTAAAAATGATTCAGGATGAAGGACCACTGTCTGCAGAATGGGCTGAGACTGTGACACATTGGAAAAAAATACAGCTGGCGAAATATTTCCTGGAAGGCATTAATTATTTGACTAGTTGTGTTTTCTTTTTCCAACATCTATCTTGAAAATGAACCTCCTCCTTAAATGCTTATGGAAAAGGTGATACTGGGATTTTCTCTATCTTCTATTTTCCTCATAGGGGTCCAAGGAAGAGGAGAAGTTAGTGTGGTTTTGGTAGTATTATGAACGGATAAAATTATTGAGAAGAACGCTTATTAATATTTCTGTATGTTTAGAATGTATCTAAAGAATGTTTGTTAACTTTTTTACTAAAATATGAAGAGTACTGACATGGAGGAATTTCAATTTCAAACAAAGTTTAGCAAAAATGTTTATTGAAAAAACAATAACAAGTAAGTGCTTTATTTATTTGTTAGTCTTTCTTGTGGGGGCGGAGTGGAAAGAAGTGAGTTCTGCTTTACTGATGATATGACCTTCATGGGACCAACTTAACTAAATTCTTCCTGCTAAATTTGCAAGGGTACCTACCTAATCAGATTAATATTATATGTATCATAGTCTTGCAAGACTGGTTTGCCTTGTAGTTATTGGACACTAGTCTTAGATTTACCAACTAATTTTAGATTTGCAAGCACCAAGTCTCAAGAAATTAGGATGGACGGTGACTTTATCTGTATGTTTATCTTTACTACATACTGTCTGCATGATTGATCCCATTTTGAAACACAAGTAGGAATACAGACCACTAATTCCTTCTACCCTGATTGCGGTAGTGTTGAACATCAACACAAAAACCTAGTACAGTTCTACTGAAAAACATGTTCATACCAGTTATACATGGCACATTCATTTGTCTATAACTTTTTATGTTCATTCTTGTTATAAATTTTCTGAAAACCAGAAAGTCCTAAAGATTTTAGCTTGAGTTTGATGGTTGAACCTATGAGCGGTATCTGAGATTTGAATGTAAAAAACTTTGTAGAGTTGGATCATATAGAGTATTAATTAATTCTCATTTCTCACCACTTTTAAAATTCTGTCTTGTCAGTACTGATGATTATTTCATAATCTATGGACTAATTTGCAGGTTTATACCGGTACAGACTTGGGGATGTGGTCAAGGTCATGGGTTTTCATAACTCAACACCGGAACTTAAGTTTGTTTGCCGGAGCTGTCTTCTGCTCACCATTAACATTGACAAGAACACAGAGAAGGATTTACAGTTAGCAGTTGAAGCAGCGGCCAAGTTATTAGCAGAAGAAAAATTGGAAGTTGTTGACTTCACAAGTCATGTTGAGTTATCCAAAGAACCAGGGCACTATGTTATCTTCTGGGAAATCAGTGGAGAAGCAAGTGAAGAACTTCTTAGTGAATGCTGCAACTGTCTGGACAGGTCTTTTGTTGATGCAGGCTACACAAGTTCTCGTAAAGTCAACTGCATTGGGGCCCTTGAACTGCGGGTTGTTAGGAGAGGAACATTCCAGAAGATTCTAGACCATTACCTAGGATTAGGAGCTGCTGTTAGTCAGTACAAGACACCAAGATGTGTAGGTCCTACAAACAGTAAAGTGTTGCAAATCCTGAGTGAGAATGTTGTGAAGAACTACCTCAGTGCTGCTTTTAATTGAATATTATGGAGTAGCAATATGGAAAAAGTTTCGTTAGTTCACCCAAATTTGCAACTTTCAAACTCCTTTTTAAACTTTTCTGCCATTTCTAATTCTCCATGCTCTGCTTCAAGTCTTTGTCCAATATCTCTGGCTTGGCTTGGTTCCTTTACCCGTCAACAAATACTTCTCTGCCACCTTCATCACCTCTGTTGCTTTCTATGCCATATTATAAGCAATGGTTGACCATTGTGGATAGAAATCCACGTGCGATGTTGGTGGGTAAGTAATACCAATAGCGCCGGATCTGCAAGCCATAAATGTCTGACATTAAGGGTGAAAAATCATATGTATATAGATCCAATATCCAGAACATACATATAATACAGAAAAAGAAAAATAATTTTACTAACACGAATGAATTCGAATAAAAAAATTTTTAATATATTAAGTAAATTGTTGAATTTAATTTAAATTTTATATATACAAAAATTTGTTTAAAATAAATTTTTATTTAAATGATTATTTGCCCATCGACAAAGAATATTCACAACAAAATTTAAAAAAAAGAAAAATACCTCCATCAGCTGGGTCTGACAAGGCACAGATTCCTACCTCATTACTCAGTTTAGACACAACAATTACATTGTTACCTAGAACTCATTATAGTTATTCACTGTGTCACATTAGTGATTTGTATGCGCTAATCCAATGACTTAGAGTATGTCTTTTCCGAAAGTGATTGATTTTTATTTATTATTAAAATAAATAATAAAGTTTTGCCATACAAAATGTCGGCATCTAACTTGTATGTATCTTCCAAAAGAGTGGAGGATAAAGGTTGGAGACAAAACCTGCTACACCAAGCATTGGTCTCTGCGCGTGCTAGACTTACAATTGTGGTTTACACATCAACATGACAATTGATGCACCAATCACCAGCCCCCACGGTCACAGGTGGCGATGATTAAGACTAGAGAGACAAACAAGCTATCTCCGTCATTAGCTGGGTAGCTTTCACGTCTGCCAGACTTCGTTTACTGTGATTAGAAGGGCAAAAGCTAGAGCATCTGTAGTGCTAAAAAGCGTAGGAGTGGAACTTATAAAGAGAGCAGATGGTGGTGGACTTTGTTGGTAGTGGTTCTGGGAGCCTCTCAAATGGTGGAGCCATTATGACCGAAAATAATGACTTTCAACATCTAAAAATGAAGATAGGTGTCGCGACTTTGAGAAAAGTTTTTCTCATGAAATAAAATGATTATATTTAGTGTAAAAATTATTAAATTAATTATAATTTTTTTGTAATTATAATAAATTTTATTAATTTAAATTTTATAAAATAAAAATAATATGAAAATGAAAAAACTGAACGAAATTTGATAGTGGCCAAGGCAAAAAGTTTGGAGTTACCTTTAAATCACTTTTTGTTGTATAGATAAACATTATCACATTATAAACTATCTCGTTAACAGTTCTCCAAATGTTCCATTCACTTTTGAACAAGTCGTTCTTGTTCTTCCTTTTTTCTTATAGAATTGAATTATCTATGGTTGTCTATGTAATCTATGAAAGGAGGGAAGAAAAGGGGGAGAAAGAAAAGAAAAAGTTACTCTTTGATAATACTTTTATTATAATATTTCAATAGATTGGAAAGAGTCATTACATGGAATTTTTTTTTGGTAAATGTCAAGACATGGATTTGAATTTAAGAAATTATTGCACGCAAACAAAACAGGAAATCTCTAGTCTCATATATTGAGTAATGCTGCTTGTAAAATAGTATGCATAAAAAGAATATATTGAAGTGTATTTATTAGTAGATTAAATATAATAAAAGTTTATAAAATAAAAATGGGTCAAATAGAGCATTGCATAGGCAGTATTATTCTCATACGTTGAATATCTTCATTGCATTCACTTCCATTGTCTTTCTTTCAACTTTTCCAGATAAAGCATGATTTTAACATTGTACTATATATGATAAACTATTTATAATATTGCATCTTGTCTATTAAGTACTCAATTGACCTAAGATTTGTCTGGGGAACACATTAAAAGAATATTGGAAGCTCATAAAATTGACAATGTATCTATCTAATCATAATCATAAATTATAATAAAAAAATGCATTATTGGTATTACACACACTGATTCTATACTCATAAGAAATGTAAACTTTTAATTGTGACTATGAACCTTCTTGTTATGCTGATTATATTTTGGTTGATTAAGTTAATTATAAATGTATGTCCCAAACCCATACTACAATATCATATTGCTAATTTGCTTATTGTCATAACCCCATTATTTAAGTCAATGGATCTGTCGTTTTCTCAGACAAACTTGAGCCAATCATTTGCATAGAAAACCCTTTTAGATGCAGCTGGATTTCAGAGGAATCTCAAGAGATTTAAATCTCCCAAGTAGACATGGTAACTTTGTTTTCCAACAAATGCCAACCTTAGTTTAAAAGGGCCGAGGTTTGCAAGAATCTTAACACTTGCAGAGAAAGAGCTCTGTATGGCAGAGTCAATTTAGACCAATTTTTGACACCAGAAGAAGAAAACCAGCCCAGATGAAAACAGTTTCCGAGGAAAAAGAAGATGAGAAAGAGGAAGAAGAAGCAGATTTTGCCATATGGGATTGTGGCAGCCCGTTATATGATTCATATGAATTGGTCTCACTCAGTAATCTGATTGACCGGCATATGATGGCATTGCCTTCCCTTGGAGGATCAAAGCAGATCATTGCCCACTTCTCATATCCAGAGGAAGTGAGTTCCACAGAAAATGCCAAATGTTGTTCCAAGAAAACCAGCTTGAGTGAAACTTTGGTCGGTAGAATGTGGAGGAGGCAGGTGTCGAGGGAGAGGAAGGGAATTCCCAAGAAAATGAAAACTGGGATTTCTGGGTTTTGTAAAAGAATTGGTTTGTGGAGGAAACACTGAACACAACAAAAAACCAGGTAGTAAGAATATGTAATTACCCTTTATATCAATTTTGCTGATTAGCGATGTCTGTCTCAAATATAGAAGAACTGTATAACGGCACATCGTTAGTATCCTTGAACATTTTCAATAAATCATCCTCAGGGCTACATGTCAGGTTTTGTTCTATCTATCATCTTCTTCATTGTTGGATCGTTTGTATTTCTTAGAAGCTCAAAAAATATCCCCAGCGATCAAATTTCAATGTAAGCACCAACATAGAGTTGATGAGACGGGATGCTTATCAAAAAAAGATTCAAAGTTTTAGTCGTTTTATACATCAAAGTTTCTCTCACTAATATTCCCACTGTCTTGTTGCAAAAATATCGTGATGATGATAATGGAACGGTTTTTTTTTTATAAATTTTTTAAGGTATTTTTTAATATTTTAAATAAAAAATTAATCTTTTTGACTCGAGTAGTAAATTGAAAATCTTCCAATAAAGATAATTCTAAGTTTAAATTCATATAAACAAATAACTTTAAAAATTTTTAAGATATAACCAATTGCTAATGTTCAAAGACTTATTGGTGATGATAATAGCTTTCAAAGTCACAGATAAATCAAATTATCTTCCAGCCTGTTATATGCTATGTATGTGGAAGCCCTCTCTCAAAAAATAAGCCCATGGTAGAGAGTCTACAGAAAGGTCACCTTTGATTTATCTTAATAAATTTAATAATTTATATTTTTTAAATAAAACTTTTGTAACTTTCAATTAATAAGAAGAGAGGGTCTGCCCTCTTTAAATATATGATCCATCCACATTTGGCTCAATCCCTCCATTCCATAGTGAAAGGAACTTTTCTTTCTTTTGGGTGTAGCAGAAGTGTCTCTTTCGGACAGCAATGAGAGAATGAAATGTGTTCAGTTTGGTTATTAATTGACAGTCTGTAAATGATGTAAGGCATGTATGAGAAGTCAGAAGTTTGGAGAAAGCAGGTACTATGGTTCTGTTGTGGCACGTAGATGGGATTGTTGTCAACCGATTTGAGTGAAATTCGCATGTGGGAGGCATTATCTAAGTAGTGGGTGGGTGGCAATATCCACTCTGCTTCCCCCCCATTGGGCGAAGGTTGTCAACAAAGCAAAGCATGGCATAAACATGGAATACGAACCTTTGCAAACCCAAGGTTTAAGAGCTTGGACCCTCCATCCGCAACAAACCCAAACTTGGCCTGTTCCTAGAATTGATCTAAGCCCAACAAAATTGATCTCAGCCCAAAAGTTGCCCATCAACCTAATCAATTTTAAATAAAGTAACTTCAATTTAAATTTTTATAGTATATAAGTTATAAAAGAAGTTATATACACATACGCACATTTGTCTTTAAAAATATGAGCTGCATGAGAATTAGAAAAATTAATTATAAAATAATATAAAATCTTTTTTGAAATAATTAATGAATGTTATATCAAATATCTGATAAAAAGAATAAATGTTAAAACGTTATAAAATAAAGTTTGATATGTTGAGTTTTCAAAGGACTTTGTCATCAACTCTAGGAGTCATTTTGCAAGAGATTAAAGCACAAACATAAATATAAATCAAAGAAACAAAATATTAAGGCATAAATTTTTTGCAAGTTCAAGATTATTGATGTACTGGAACATGTGAACAAAGCTCATCATATATATTTTAGTAGAATGTTAATGCATTAACTTTTAGTTAGACTTATCGGATCATATAACATTAATTGAAGACAACAAATAAAGCTCAACAATTACTAATTTTTTTTAAAATTGTTCTAAGGTTATCTTTTATCTTTAAGTAAGAATTTAATCTTCTTCGAAATAAAAATTATAAATTTTTTTTAATAAGAATAATTTTAATTTAAACTTATATTAATACATTATTTTAATATATTATAAATTACAATCAATTACTACTACGTTAATGTATTATTAGTAACAATTACTAACATAATAACAAGGAAAACAGCTTGACAAATTGTTTATCCATGATCCTACACATGACCATTTCTGTCATAAATATGAAACTTTTAAGCAATTTATTAATGAATTCTGATATACCCACATTCCTTAAAGGGATATATGGGATACGCACAGAGATAGGTAAATAGTGAAATGCTAATTTTAATTTTAGTTTATATAAAATTTATTTAATTTTAGTTTATATATAAAAGAATGTATAAAATTTATTTAATTTTAGTTTATATAAATATTAATCCCAAAATATAAATGCATCCTTTGTGCGTATCCTGCTGTGCCTCGAATATGAATTTCCAAGCAATTTCGCAGTTGACGATCTAATAAGTGGAAAAATAAACGCACACAAGTGACTACAAAGAACAGACTCATTTGGTTTGCAGAAATATTCATCCACTGCACTTAGCCTACTTTGCCATGGATACAAAACTTCCACGTGAAAGAATATACGGATATTCGTATCAGAGGGGGAATTGTGCATTACAATTTTTTATAAATATATTAATTAAAATGTGCATAATTTTGATATGACTCAAAATAAGCAGTCACTCGTATTATAAACAATGTGAAATTATAGATACTGAGACTTGGGATGATATGTGATGCGATGTGATGGGTACGACTTTTAACACTCAAGCTAGCCCAATAAGAAAAAAAAAAAGAACTAATGATAGTGAAGTCATGCGCGTTTTTGTGGAATTTTATTTTATCTTCTCAATTTTTAATAATTTTAAGTAATTTTTTGATGAAGTTATACAAATTTTTGATATTATTTTAAAAGAATACAATAAAATTATACAATATACTGTATATCTTTACCATTACTCAAAATGACCAAGTGGACCTATTATCTAAGTCATGAAAGTTGTAGGTATAAAGTGTAAATAGTTAAGCTAAAAGAAAAAAGAAATTATGCTTTTCCATTAATATATTTACATTCTTCTTAGATTATCACAATTTTTAATTTTATAAGTTAATCTTCATTAATCCGTTGTATTTGAACAATAAAACATTTCATAAAAAAAATCTTTCCACTGAAAAAAGTCTCAAGGATCAAGATTGTTAAGAATAAAAATCTGTAAAATAAGTGAAAGATAAAAAAATATTTTAAAAAATTATGAAGTTAATAATAAAAAAGATAGAACCATTAGCCTTAGATTGATTGCCAACTTTGGATAATTTGTTCAAAGAAAAAATTATAGCTTTCCCACTCGCTTTATATAAATGTATACCATAATGAGGAATACATAACACCAAGAATCATTTGTTTCAGACTTGCATGCCACTTACCACCCTTCCCAACTGATTTTCCTGTAATGCACATCTTTCTGCATGTTTGGATACAAATATGAATAAGAAATTTAATTGAAGTGATTTTGTTATCCGATAAATGACTGGAAAGTGAATGAAAATCTTTCGACTATTAATACCTGGCAATTTGTGTAGAATGGAATGCCTTTAAATATTAATACATGGCAGTTTCTCTGTAAGTTATGAAAACACTTAAGACAGTTGAATTTGAATACTATTACATGAGAATTTATATATATGTCATAAAAAGAAATTATGTATTGCATTACTCATAAAATTAACAAAACTCAAACTCATATCTTTTCAATACTTGAGTTATCAATTTAGTAGCATCCGTTTAGACAAATTAAACAAGCAAAATGTGAGGCTTTGCTTTCGTAAACATTATTGATTCAAATTCAAAACCAAAATGATTATTTCATACAAAGTCGTGCTATATGTACCTTATAACTAAGTACAATTATGTCATTTTTATAAATTAAATTATATTAAATATTTACTAAAAAAAAATAAATATGAAGTAAGATAGAGTATATATAAGAGAGGAGGTTAAATGTAAATTAGAAATGTGAAGAGAAACTTTAGAATCAAAAAATTTTTGTTCAAGTAAAAGTAAGACAAAATATGTGGAGTACAAATTTAGCAAGAAGTGAACAAATAATGATTTAGAGATAAAAATTGAGGAGCATAATATATCACAAATGTCAATATTTGGGTATCTTGGATTGTTATTACAAAGTAATAAAGAGATTGATGAAAATATTATACACAAGATTCAAGTTAGGTAAATGAAATAGAGAAATGTCTTTAAGTCATTTGTGATTGTAAAATATCTAATAAGTTTAAAAAAAAATTTTATTGAATATTATAAAACTAGTTATGCTTTATAGTAGTGAATGTTAGGTTTTAAAAAGTTAACAAGAGCAGACAATGAAAGTGGTAGAGATAAGAGTGTTGAGATGGATGAGTGAATATACAAAAAAAGATAAAATTTGAAATGATTGTATTTAAGAAAGAGTTAGTATTACACTTATTAATGAAAAAATGATAAAAACTCAGTTACAGTAATTTGGGTATGTGCAAATAAGATTACTAGAGGTTTTAGTAAAAAAAGTTAATCAAATAATTTTTAATTTAAGAAATAAATGTAGAGGAAGAGAAAGATAAGAGGTTATTAAAAGAAATTTTTGTTTAAATAGTATTTTCAAAAATTTAGTTTCAAATAGAACTCACTCGCGTTATTTAATTATGTAACTAACTTCATCTAATGGGATAATTATTATTATTTACTTAAGAAAAGTTGTACTATTAAGCTTATTATATCATATATACTAAATTATAAAATTTAATAAATTAATACAATATAATTAATTATATAAGTGTTAGTATAAAAAATAAGTTACATTGAAATTAATTTTCTTGATCAATTAATAGCTATGATCACTTTTTTTTAATAAAATTTAACTATGATAACTTTTTTTTTTGTTACAGGAGACTCCATAAGTTGAAGTAGTGGGGATAAAGAAATTGAAATTCAAATCGAATACCGCAGGTTCATTTTGACATCATATGCTAATGAGCCAAAGGCTCTCTGCTAACTATGATCACTTTAATCATAAATAATTGATGACTCTCCAATACCACTATTCCTCAATTTAAGGAATTGGTCATGAGCTTACATAACTTTTGACTTTTTCAATTGAAAAATAAAAGGTTAAACTATTTTATCAATTTTTATAGTTTAATTTAATTTTTAAGTAAATTATTATAATTTAAAACTGTATAAATAAATCTTTTGTAACTGCTTTTGTTTATGCTTTAGGTATTTATCATTGCTTCTCATTACAACGTTGTGTAAAAATATCTCTTATGACTAAATTAAGGTTGAGGATTGACTTACTATCTCATAGTATAGAGACTTTAATTTTACTATATTAAACTATAGAAACTTGATTAAATAGTAACTAAAGAAATTCACTTATATTAGCCATGGCAGTCACATTAAGTATTTTCACAAAGTATCATAATGAGGAGTAGTGATAAGGATTTAAAATATAAATAGATAACTATAAGATCTATTCATATAGGTTTAATCCGTAAAAATTTATTTTAAACCTTAGTCAAATTGTAAAAATTTACAGAATAATTTAACAAAAAATAAACAATATTAATTGTAGTTTCAATATTATTATTATATTAACCAAAATGAGGGAGTTGACCAAACCCTAATGAGTATATATCCAACTTTTTAAAATAATAATGTCAGCATGCTTCACATCAAAGCATTTCAGAAATTGGGCTGAACTATATTTTATTGAGCAATCGAATTGCTTGATTCAAGAAGTAATATTGGAATGATTAACACTTTGTTTGGTTGGTGCCTGGTAATTAATTACCAGAATGATTCACCTAAGGCGACTTTGTCTCTGCAGCTGCCCACATTGCAATGAACTATTTGACGTATTCCATAAGTAATTAACAAAATTTACGATGATCCTGATGACAATGCCAATTTGTTGCTATATGAGACGAATTCATCTGAGCCCAATAAAAATAAGGCCGTTGTTTCTTTCATGCAAATTAAATGAAGTCTTTAAGGTATGAACTTTGAAGCAAAACAATTTGATATATTAATAAATTTGGTATTTTAAATCGCATAAATATTATGGATTTTATTCTATGAATAATTAGGTAATCAGTTATAATCAATCTGTGTTGCAAATGCTTGCATCATTTTTTATATGAAGAATGACAAATTATTTAATAAAAACATATAAAATCATAGGTATACAGTTAAAAATTTAAAAAAATATACTTAAAAAATAACTAAATATTGCTGTTTTATTAAAAATATCGATAATATTTATATCATTTAAATTTAAGTATTCAGAATGATTCTTATTGTTATTCTAAATTGAAAATTGATAATTTATTATGGATGAATGATTTGAAGGTAGATGAGAAGTTTAATAGTTTGTGTAAGTCAACTAAGTAATTTATTGGAATAGATAAGTATAATTATGCCGAGTAAGGAATTGGCTGAGGCAGAAAAAGTGTTAATAAATTGTGTTGAGGACTTTGGGTGAAGCCTTCTACTTTTGAGAAAAATACATGACATGTAACTTTCATGCTGTCATTGTTTCTTGAAATTGTCCCTTCAACCTTTTTTTTTTTTTTTTTTTAATTCTTGTTGTTATTGTTTAATGCTTTAGCTAACTTCACATTTATCATAAATGGGTTAGATGTCAGCTAAAATGGTACCCAAAAAAAAAAAAACCAGATGATACATATATTATTTTTATAATTTATACATATTATTTTATGCAGCAATATTTCAAATTAGTCAAATTTATTTAAAATTAGTTTTAATAAAGTTAAAATTAATATGACTATAGAATAATTCATATGATTTGTAAGAAGATTATAAACAAATATTATTCATAAAACAATTTATTGGCTCAATTTGTACTCCGTCACTCTCAGATTTTGTATGTGTTGGTGCTGATCTTTTTAAGCAATAAAAATAAATTTAACATTTGTAAAAGTGTTAAAAGTAGATTAACTCATTTTCACTTATAATGATTCTAATTAAATGAGACAAAATATGATAATATATAATTTTGATAATTTTAAAAGATAGTAATTCAATTTATTCTTTTATATTAAATGAATTAATTTAATAAATTAATATTTTTTATTATATAAATACACTAATAAATAAGATAAGATAAATTTATCAATATTTTTTTAAATAAAAAATATATAAATTCATTCCAGCAAGACATAATAAGCCGACTAACGGAGTTAACCCTTTTGACACCCCCGTCCGTCAGTCAAATTCATTAGAGCACGATGGTGTGAACGGAAGAAAAACAAGTGGAGATTGGAGAAGTGATTAAAAAGTGGGGACCACCTAGTGGTGTGAGGGTGGGGCCATGGGCACCAAACCCATTGGATACGTCCTTCCTATCTACGTACGAGAGCCGAGGTCGAGACCACCCAAAAACCCAGAAATACGGTCCGCGTGTTTGCTTTCTCCTCAATTTCCTTCCAAATGTTGCTTTTTATATTCTCTCTCCTCCATCTTGGTTGGACACAAAATTTTCCTCGGTATATTTTTATCTAGAAAAAATGGATTGATAATTAGAGGCTTGTAAGAATATTTTATTTATCATTAATTTTAACAATAAATCTTTATATTATATGAGGTTTGTATATTTTAATTACATATTTTTAATAATTTTATTTAAAACTAATTATACTCACAGTTAATTTAAATAAGCTTATATAAGCTCATTTTAAAAGAGTCAAACTAATTGTGGATTGGCAAAATACACAAAAGCAAATAGAACCATACAATACAAGAATACTTGAAAGCATGCATTATCTTTCTCTCTTAACTATGCCATCATTTTCACTGGCTCCAGCTGTCTATTAAGGGTAAAGTTGGAGAGGCATTAGCAGGATCTTGACTGATCAAAGTCTTGTCCTAACCAAAATGCCGTTTGTTAACTCTCACTTCACATTCCCCTTCCACTGTTTCAGGTTGGGGTTTCAGATTAGCATTTTCTATGGAACCAATGCAGGCTATTGGAATTCTTAAACGACGTCGCCTCACTGCATTCTTACGCAATTATTTGGTTTTTCTCCCGGCCAACACGACAAGTACCACACACCCTCGGAAAACGTTCCTGTATAATGCTGCTATTTTTCTCGTTTTCTCTCTTTCTCTCTCTTCTTTCTCCCTCTAAAACTCAACACGGACGGTATAAAGTCGGGATTTTTTGGGCAACCAGAACTAATTCCTGGAACAGAATTTCTCGGACTTTAATTGTCCAAAAATTTTAAGATTCCCAGGAAAATTTGTCCCCACCGTTATTCTGGGTTTCCCCTTCTTTTGGTTTTTGGTGTTTGGTTTCTCAGAGCACCCACAAAAGAAGAAGAAGCAGCGGCAGCAGCAAACAAAAGAAAAAGCAGAATAGAGCTTCCTTTCTTTGTTTCTCTCTCATATTCAGCTGCTTCTTTTTCCGAACCAAAGCTCTGCTTAACGACTACCCCTACTACCCCGTCACTTCCTTTTCTACCATTGTTGTTTCCAAGAAGCCAAGCCTTCGCTTTTGCGACCAAACTCTTCTTTTATCGTGTCTCCAGTACCAGAAAGTTCTCGGAGAATAGTTGAGTTCCGCGTTGTCTCTTCTTCCTTCTTGGTAATTCTCAGCAATGGGGGACTCGGCGAAGGTACGGTTGGTGCGGTGCCCAAAGTGTGAAAATCTCCTTCCCGAGCTCGCCGATTACTCTCTTTATCAATGTGGTGGTTGCGGCGCTGTTCTTCAAGGTGCCCTTCATTCAGATTCCTTTCTTCTTTCTCCCTTTGCTTATATATCTTGTTAAGCCCTTTTTATATTTAGTTTAATGGGTTATTTTTGTATATTGTTTTTGATGCTCAATTATGGAAAAAAGAAGTTTGCCTTTCTATTTAGAGTTCATGATTAGGGAGAAATTTCTCCCCCAATACATGTTTTGGATCGGTTTCAAACTCCTTTCATTTTATGGTTATGAATTAATAAAAAAAATAAGTGACTCACTCGCAATTGCAGCAAAGTATGGTAAAGTGGCAATCATAGGGTTTAGTGAAGTTTGGATCGCTCTTACTCAAAGAAGGAAAGCATGAAAGGGGTTGGGTATTTTGTCTTCTTATCGTATTTCATTTCCTTTTCATTTTCAGCTAAACATAAAGGTTATGGGAGTGGTAGCTTGTCCGAGAAGTCAGATGAGGGAAAGATTGAAGGAGATTCTGCGGAGACAGAAAATTTGTTACAAAAAGGAGTAGTTGATTCGAGTGATGCTTCCGATGTTGATGTTAAGTCCACTAGTGGCTCGTCCAGGTTTTATCAAAAGGGCCAGGAGACAGAAAGTAATGGTCATGAGGGAATTCTGAATCAATCCAAGGATGCTGATGAGAAAGAAGTTTTCAGGGATGGTCTCGATATCAATATAAACAGAAATGAAATGGATAAAGCAACTGAAATCGAACAAAAAGAACCCAAGTCTCAAAGTGATCCTGAAAAAGGGTCAAGATTCTCTGGGAGACTGTCAAATTGGCAAAATGGGGAGACAGGTGAATTGAAGGGGTTATATAGAAAGTCTCGAGTTGATAAGGAAGGTCTGAGATTTTCCAGTTCAATTTATCCAGATGAGGGCACTTCAAATGGCTATTCCACTTTTCCATGTAATTATGGTGAACCATGGAGGAATCACAAAGACGCAGATGGCATGAACAGGGTTCAGAACCTTGAGCAAAATCGAGCTGAGCTTCTCAGGAAACTGGATGATTTAAAGGATCAGCTCAGTCAGTCTTGTGAAGTGGGCAACAACCCACAAGAAAAGGTTCGTCTTGATGGAAGGATGATTCCTCCTGATCCATACGGTGGCTCTGATACTTGGTTTCCTGATGGATCATCGGGATTGAACAGGACCTCAAGGCAATTTTTTGGTCCTGATAAACCTGTGGCAGGTCTCTCTTATTTCAATTACAATCATGACCTGTTTACTTATCCAAATGGTCATGAAATGGCTGTGCCTAATTTCCATCCTTCATCAATGCATAATCCAAATCACATTCGTGGGTATGGGGATCCTTTTGGGTCCCAAATGCTCAAGAGAGGTTCACATCAGTTACCCCATCAGTTCCCACAACAACCAGTGCACCCTTACTTTCCTGGACGTTATGGTGATACTAATTCTGATTCGTATGAGCCATATGCACATAATGCAATGCTTCACCAGGCTTCGTGCTCTTGTTATCAATGTTACAACAACAGACGGAGAGCTTCAGCTTCGGTGCCAACTGCTGCATTCATCAATAGCAGATTCCCTGATATCCCCAATGATCCTATGTTATATCGTCATGAAATCCCAGGGGCCTTTGGAGCACACGTTCAGAATTCTAGAAACACCATTCCTCCAGTGCATTTTCATGAAACACAATCGCATACAAGATGGCCCAACGACTTGAACTCTGAGATGGGTGGGCTTTTTAGGAGCCGTCCACGGAAAGTAATGTTAGCTAGTGGTAGTCGCCATTGCCGTCCTGTAGCTGGTGGTTCTCCCTTCATCACGTGTTATAATTGCTATGAGCTACTGCAGCTGCCTAAGAAAGCATTGGTTACTGTGAAAAATCATCAACAGAAAGTGCAATGTGGGGCTTGTTCTTCAGAAATCAGCATTGCTGTCATGAATAAGAAACTAGTCGTTTCTCCACATTCAGAAGTGAAAATTCCATCAATGGTTGATGATAGCTCTAATGAGGTTGTGAATAGCTGTGTGTCACATTCTCATGGTCATGGGAACAAGAGTGGTGCTAACTTTTCATCTGATGATTATTCTGGTTATGATTTTCACTCAGCAGATAGAGACCCTATTTCCCTGGCTGCAGACTCTAGCAAGCCTCAGGAGATGCAGAGTTTTCATTCTTCATCTCCCAGTACCTCTGAAGATGAAAATAGTCCAGAAGTAATGATTGCTTCTCTGGGGATCACTCAGTCCATTCAGCAGCCAACTAAACCCTCTTTATCTCCTCCACTTGCTGGTTCACCTCTGCAGGAGCATTTTGATTACTCTAATAATAATCATGCTGTAAATCGGTTTGGAAAAGGCAACCGAAGTAGTCGCTCAGAGCAAGAGAAGGCAAAAATAGAAAAAATAACATCACGGCAAATTTCTATGAAAGAGGCAGCTCTTGCAACTGAGATGGATGTCCATGATTATTCGAACACTGGGGTGTCCCAGGATTCTGGAGATGCAAGCCAAGAACATGATCATCACAGATCTCACAAAGGGGCTGAATCATTTTTTGTGAACATTATCAAGAAGAGCTTCCGAGATTTCTCCAGATCTAATCAAACAGATGAGCATGGCAAAAGCAATGTTACCGTAAATGGGCAGCCAATATTAGATCGCGTGATTAAGAAGGCTGAAAAACAAGCTGGACCAATTCAGCCTGGCAACTATTGGTTAGTATGCTTTACTATCTAGTGCAATCTTTTCATTTGTACATACTTTGATGCTAGATTTAGATGTAATAAAACACTTCAATAAAAAGAGAACTGGCAAGGATCAAAACCAGTTAAGCTGTTGCAAAATGAATTCTATGCTTTTATAAGGACCATGACTTTCTAAAATTGTCTGTCTGATGGAATTTTGTTAGATTATCATACTTAGTTGACTGAAACTAATTTCCTATGAGCTGCATTATGTTTGCTGACAATGAGTTTTCTGTTTAAGTTTCATATGTTTAGATGTCCTTTACAAAGTAACACCTAGATTAGTTAAATCACAGCTTTGCTTTTATTGGACTAAAATTCTTTTGCCGATTGGTGATATAGTGTACTAACGGTTATGCCATTATACTAATGCTTCATTAGGTACGATTTTCGGGCTGGATTTTGGGGTGTCATGGGCGGGCCCTGTCTTGGAATAATTCCTGTAAGTTCTGCTGCTCTGGCTTACTCGGTTGGCTGTATGGTTAAAGCCTTGTGGTTGGATCTATATAAATGGAATAAGTTGATTTATCTTGCAGCCGTCCATTGAAGAATTCAATCATCCAATGCCAGACAATTGTGCCGGTGGGACTACTGGTGTTTATGTAAATGGCAGGGAACTTCACCAAAAAGATTTGGACTTGCTTGCCAGTAGAGGACTTCCCACTGAGATAGATCGATCTTACATTATTGAAATTTCTGGGAGGGTCCTTGATAAAAACACGGGTGAGGAGCTAGATAGCCTTGGCAAACTTGCACCAACGTAAGTACTGAGTTTCTGATTTTGTGCTCCTCTTCTCTATTAGTTGTCTACCTTTTATTTAAAATGATCTTGTGTTTCCCTTAGTTACATGATATAACTTAATGTTGTTCACTTGTTATTTATTTTCAACATTACAGAGTTGGGTATGCTTGTTTATTTATTTTCTTCTCTAATTTGTCTCAACCTATGGTCTGATCATTACAGTTTCTTTTGACAATTGAACAGAGTGGAGAAAATGAAGCATGGGTTTGGCATGAAGGTACCCAGACCAGTTGCATAGTGTAGATACGAACTTTTGTTTCAGGTCTTAGAAGGGGAGTTTTGCCTCATCCTTCTGCAGATTTGGAGTCATCATCTGAATTCACATCATGGAATCAAACTGGAAATTTTGTATCTGCTGATGGAAAAGTCAAGTGATTGTGTGAATGACTTTCATTTAGATTAGATATGTAATATGTGTAAATTTTTCATTTTCGTGCTATTTAAGAAAACTGTTTGAAAAAAAATATTGTGCTTGAATTTATCAAGTAGTTTAGGAAAATTTTAATTGAAGTGATTGTGTGGCCCTTTTTGCATATGGAATTTGATGGGTAAAATCATCATTTATTCCTTGTTTACTTTTGTGGGTATGTAGTTTCATTTATAGTGAATCACCAAAGTCATACATTCATATGATCTGGAACTTACAAGATTACTGGAAATTTTCATATTTAAGGTGTGACAATGTCCAGGCGATTGTGTGCATGCATTTGGCTTATCATAAGAAAGAAATGAGTGTGATGAGATTCGTCTATGTACATAAATTTTATACAGAATCTATATATTTTTGTCATATTCTAACACTTCTTTGTCTCTCACTCTCAATTTTTCTTTGTAGACTATGTTTCACTATCATTCTTTTTTTTTTTTGTTTCACTATCATTCTCTTTTCTTTAAGAAAGTTAACATTGATAAAACTAAGCATACTGACACGGTAATGACTATCTATGCACGTGATGAATCAAAATTATTCAGTATAAAATTATATCTTATTGGAAACAGTTTTTTATTTAATTCTAAATAAGAAGTAAGTAGCATATCATTAGCACCTACACCCTAATAACACCCCAAAACAATCCTAAAGACAAAAGTAACAGAAAAGATTACAGAAGAATAAGATTCCCACGGACTCTGCTTTCCTTTGATGACAAAGGTAATTGCATGGGTAAGAAGAAAGTCTAGGAAACAGAGTTATGATTAAGATATTCTAGTCCTTTTTGCGTAGCTACAAATAAATGATTCTAAAATGGATTCATATTTTGTTGGTAACAACAGCAATAATAAATTATTTAATATATATAAAGTTTTACGTTTAAACTTAGAAAAAGGACGGACTCACCTTAAACATTGTGAGGATAAATGCTCTCATTATTTTATTAAATTTTATTATTAAATATATATTTTTATTTTATTTTATTGTTCTTATTATATATTTTAATTATCTTAAGTGCCATTTAGAGTTAGAAATTTAGTGAGATAAATATTTATTATAATTTTTAAGAAAAATTTTTATCCTTTGTTACTTGTAAATGTAAATTTTACATTAAAATCTTATTACACATCTTATATTTTTTGTGCATATATAGTATATTATATATTTATTGCTCTTAGTAAAAATTTTTGAGTTTATCTCGGAACTCAAGAATTTGAAAAAAAAAATCCTAAGAAAATAAACTAATGTCATTGTATTATTCAGGGTGTTAATCTAAAATGGATACTTTATTTTTGATAATAAAAGATTGATAAATCATATTTGTACGTAAATTTTTAAGTTCAAATCTAATATTTAAAAAAAAAAAATTTTATAACAACTACAAATATCAATTAACCATTAAAGTGCGGACTAAAATGAATCCATTAACGATTAATGAACCCACATAATAACTACTATATGAAAGCATCATTGCCAAGGGAAATTGAAACTGTAATCTCCTTAAGAGTTATCTTTTTGCCTTTTGGGTCCACATAGGGTTTGTTACCTTCCTGTTCAATTCAGTTTTTTCTTTTGTTCCTTGGTGGGACTGATGCATAACAGTCCAAACAGAATGCAAAATTTAAAAAAACACTGTTTTGATCCAATGCATTGGAACATGTTACTTAGAAAATAAAAGCATAAAAGAAAACAACTGAATATGTTCAAGCATTCTTTCTAAGCAATTCCTATCTGTGGCTGAGGAGGTTTTGTTTGTCATATAAAATGTTGACACAGCAACCCATATATGGATGTTGAACCTTGAGGAGCATCTTCAACTAGTGTTTGTTTTTAAAACTGCAGTAAGCAAAAGTACACACGAGTTGTGAACTCGTTTACATCCATTCGTTTCTTAACCGGGATTTTCATCAGTTCAAGCCAAAGCATCGTTTGTTTGTTGTGAAAAGCGGTCAAATTATTTTCGTCTCTGTCCAAACTTTCTTTTCTTTGCCATTAAAAGATTTTCTTGTTGTCTCCGACACCAAATGGGGAAGGCATGAGGTCTGATTCGAACCCATTTTCTCTGCAAAAGCACAATCATATCTTTGTTAAGTTTGCGGTCTCATTCCTCTAGGTGGGTCTCGCTTTTTGCCTGCTCTTTTCGGGTTCATTCAGAGTCAAACATCTCAGAACGATAAGAAATCGATTTTCTGGGAGGGTGCTTGATGAAGAGAGGGGTAAGGAGCTGGAAAACGAAGCATGGATTTGGCATGAAAGTAACTAACAAAGGGGAATAGCGGTCTAACAAGGATGATGACAATGGTTATAGCGGCGACAGCACGGAGGCAAGGAGGAGAACAGCGGTCCAACGACCATAGAAAGCCTTTGACATAACATAATTGTTGGTGGTGGAAAAATTCCAACTTGCTAGCTGTTGCTGATCTTTCGTTGAAATCCGGGTTGGAAGCGAGTTGAGTAGTGGGACCACGAGTCAGTGGTGAGTGGGAATATCTAATAGGATCAATTGGGCACACCAATGATTGGTGGACGAGGTACAATCCTATACAAAGCACAATAGACAAGTTGGCTCCATGGAGGGCCTCCAATGTTTGCGGACAAACTGATGCTTAGAGCCGCACCCATATCGTCCATTAGAATTGGGTGCCTTCCTCGGTTGGGCCACTGCAGTACTTACCCCACTTTCCTCTGCTTTCTTTTGCTTGGTTTTCTATCTTCTCATTCCTTTGTCTATATGCCACCCACATATTTTGATGGATTATGATATTTATACAAATAAGTTTTTCATATACTTTACATATTATTTTACATTCTCATTTTTTTTCTCTCTCTACTCTTCGAAAATTTTCATCTGTAACAACATTAGCTGCCGGCCCATCCGTATACCATGTACCATTCTGATAATCCTATTTGCACACTATAATATTATGCAAATATTATACATATTCAATTAACGACTTCTTTCTATTAATGTTTGATAAATACATTGTGTAATATTTATTCGGTGTAATCGCGTACATCCAATATCATATACACAAATCATTTAACTGATTTTTAATGCTTCACACCCCAATTATTGGCTATAGACTAACAAGATATTAGTGTTGTATTTAAAGAAACATATGTAGAAAAGAGTCTTATTTTCTACTTTTTTTTTCTTTTTAAACGGAATCTCCGAAACTTGACCTAGCAGTTATGTGTATCAGATTGTAAAAAGACAGTGGAATTAAAACATCTAGTTATTAAGTTGTTGATGTAATTTAATCAGATGTAGGTAGGTAGAACACGCCATGCATAAAGGGACAACATTCTCATCTGGATGCCCCCTCCTACCCTCTTTTTTTTTTTTTTTTCTATAGAAAAATAAATGATGAAAGAGATGTCTGAGCTGGCTTTGAGCCCTTGGGGTGGGGAAGGGTGGGTGCACTTTATGTAGGGCACGGTGCTATATGCAAGACTTAATATGAAAGAAATAAATAGGAGTGGTATGAGATTCTTGCTTGGGAAGGCTAATTTATCAGAGTCCTGGCGTCCTCGGTTCATAGATAAGGCAAGTTAGGTCGGGAATATTTGGTCCCCACAAAGGACATAAACATTGTTCATCACAGTTTCATCAGATTGTGCAGATCCCATCTCCTTTTAACTTTGAGGAATTCCCACATATAGGAGGAAACGATATTCTCACAGATCTAAAATTTGCCAAACATCACAGATTCTTAGCAGCTTTCAGTCTGGTTAATGTTGGGTTAATCTTGGTTTGTGTTCAGCTCTCATATAGGCAAAGTGGTTTTGGCCTCACTTTGCAGACGTGGAATTTGCCACATAAATCAAAATTACTCAGTATAAAACTACATCTTACTGTAAACAGTTTTTACTTAATTTTAAATAAGAAGTAACGTGTGATCTTGTCCAACTAAAAAGATTATGCTTGGATTTCATGCATTTTTGAATCTATTCTGAGTTAAAGAAACCTTCGTGTCATTAGCACCGACACCCAAACAACCCCAAAATAATCCTACGGACAAAAGTCACAGGAAAGAAAGATCACTAGAGAATAAGATACCCACAGACTCTGCTTTCCTTTAATGACACAGGTAAGATGATTAAGATATTCAATTCTGGTCCATTTTTGTCACCTGGGTCATGATGTAAATGCGTAACTACAAATAAACGATTCTGAAATGGATCCATTAACCAGTAAATGCACCCACATAATGACTTCCATTTCAAAGCATCATTGCCAAGGTAGATTGAATCTATAAACTCCTTAATAGTTCCCTTTTTCCCTTTTGGGTCCACATGTGGTTGGTTACCTTCCTGTTCAATTCAGATTTTCTTTTGTTCCTTGGTGGGGCGATGCATAATAGTGCAAACAGACTGCAAAATTAGAAAAACACCCTGTTTTGATCCAATGCATGTGACCGTGTTTCTTAGAAAATAAAAGCATACAAGAAAATAACTGAAAATATTTAAGCATTTCTAAGCAATTCCTTTTTATGGCTGAGGAGGTTTTGTTTGTCACCTATAATGCTGACACAGCAACCCATGTATGGATGTTGAACCTTGACAAGCGCCATCAATAAGTGTTTGTTGAGCAGCGTTATTTTCACGCTGCATTTTACATGCCAAATATACTATGTAAAAGGGAAAACAAATAAAAGGCACCATTTTCAATTGTTTTTTCTTTCACAATATGCAATTTGCTTGAGTAATGCATGTGCGAAAGTAGCATTTCCCGTGGCTGTTTGTGTAACTGTAGGAACCAAACGTGCACATGAAGCTATTTTTTTTAATCAATCTTTTGAATAAAATAGTTGTTGTAGATTCTTCAAATTCACAATAGTTACAGGGGTGTACTAAAAATTCACACCCTATTATTTGACTCAAATAAACCAATTATTGATATGTCCATACTTATATGACAACGAGTTATATTTTTTATGTTGAATACAACATAAATTTAATTTGTATATATAATTAGTTGAAATTGGGTCCAAATTTTTAAACTTAATTTTATCTAATTTAGTCAAATTTTTGTTCAACCTTTAATCATCATGAACCACAATAGTTCATTTTACATATATACCAGTGATGGTAGACAACTCCGCAGAATAGACATGCTTAACCAGAAAAGAAAACAAAACAATGTTGGTGGCCTACAAACATCAAACTTTATGTGTCAGAGACAGAGAGAGACCAGGAGGTAGAGGATGAAGGTGGTTCAAGGATGATTTGAAGCCAAAGAGGTCCCCACTATCCACATCAAGATAAGAGTTGTGCTGGTGCAACACCATTTCTCTCAAATAAAAAAGAAATCAAACTTCTTTCATGTGAAATTCAAAGGGTAATTCTGAAGATTGAAGTCGCAGCCAGAGGGGCTGCTGTGCCTTTACAGCTTAGCCACCAATTCCTGCTTTTAGCCTAAAATTTTGAGATAAGGAGCTAATGAGCTGGACATAGCACGTTACATTGATCCATTCTTGTTCCCTGAAGAATCAAAAACACAACCTTCCATATTGGTTCTTACCCATGTGAAAGTTTCGTTTCTTGCCATTTTGTTTTGTTAATTAACGCTTAAAATCATAAATGCACATGTGAATGATTTTAGTGTTAATTTAAATAATTGAAGTTAGATACAAAGCACCACATTCTAGGCAGAATCATTTAAAAAATGTGTATTTAGCTTGTAAAATTTATGTTTAAATTCATTTGTTAATATTCTTTTTTAATAAATGATATAAATATTATAATAAATTTTCTTTGAGCACCCATAACATAAATCAACCTCTCCTTTCATTCAAAATTTTTATTCTTAAAAAAAAAAGACACACACTAAAGGTGTTCCCTATTTTCAGGTTTTAGTAAAGAAAAAGAAAGAAATGGAAAGATTAAAGAGTGTGTTCCCTATTTTCAGATCTTATCAATTTTTATCATTTTTTATTTTATATCTCTCTACACATTACTTATAATTAATTTTCAAGGAAAAAAAATCTAAAAACTGGGAGAATGACACCATAAATGAACTTAATCAAAGAAAGCAGGAGTCATATATATTTATTTCTTTTCTTGCAAGGCATTTGTTTTAATTTCGTTGTCACTTTGACCTTAGATCATGCGAATTTATTATTATAAAGACCATCCAAACAGAGCCTTACGTCTACACGTTGTTTATGCACTAATGCACAGAGAGAACAACCATGGACACATATCAGCAAGCTTTAATTGTGAACTCGTTTACATCCACTCGTTCTTAACTGAGATCTTCATCAGTTCAAGCCAAAGCACCGTTTAATTTGTTGTAAAAAAGCAGTCAAATTATTTTCTTCTCTGTCCAAACTTTCTTTTCTTTTCCACTTCTTGATTTTCTTGGTCTCTCTGACACCAAATGGGGAAGGGAATGAGGTCTGATTTGAACCCATCTTCTCTGCAAAAGCACAATCATGTCTTTGTTAAGTTTGCAGTCTCATTCCTCTTGGTGGGTCTCGCTTTTCGCGTTCTCTTTTCGGATTCATTCAGATTATTGTTAGTCGAAGAGACACTTCCTTCTCTTGCAAAGGAAAAAACAGGTTCCTCTGTAGTTCCTGTGCCTCTTCAGTCACCAGATTTTGTCGATTTTCCTGAAAACCAGAGCCAAACATCTCAGAATGGTAAGAAAGTTTCTCTCTTTATGTGCTAACAAATTGTTCATTCAGATTTAAGAGAAATGCATAAATTAGAAAATGCTATATGAAAGCAGTAACCATAATCCTTTTCGTAATATTGTTTTTACCGATACTAGAAAATGAACCATTTCAGCTTCTTTCTTTTATTTTGTTATTTGGGCATTCACTTGTTCAGTACTGATTTTAGCTCTTACAGCTCTCCTTGATTTTTATTTTAGTTGTTGGGTGTCAAGGAATGTGCCAAATTGAGAAGCTTTTTGATATTTAAAATTTTGGGAACCGGTTTTCTTCTCCATTAGATCTCCAGATAAATTAAGTTTTTTTTTAAAAAGAAACTCACTTAATGCATCTTATTCCTTTCCATTTAGGTAATTTTCTCTATTAGGCTCAATTTATGCGATTAGAATGCTCTCCAGACTCCAGCCAACAGCCAAATCGTGAAAAAGCAACTAGTTAATTGTACTGTTCAATCGTTGAAAACATAGATACACCTGAATGTTAAACAATGGTCTATTTCCTGCATCGAGCAATTTGTTTCTTGGTGTACTTGTCAACCAAACAACCATTGAAACACACACAGACAAAAGGAGAAGAGGAAACATCGCATTGGAGGTTTGAAAGTTGCCAAATCATTTTCATTTTTGGGCGGATGCATTTAAAACCTTCCATATATGGTGAAATGTGTTCTGAGTTGATTTCTTGTATTTTGTTCTTTGCAATTACTTGAATCTCCTATGACACATTAATTTTTTTTTTCCTGGGTCTCAGTCTCAGACAGGCGGAGAAAGTATTTTTGTGTTTGATTAGTATTTTGGAATTACTTCTGTTGTTTTTAGCAGCAGAACATTAGGTTTTCGATCTCTTTTGTTCTTTCTTCAATTCGTGTTTTTTCTGTTCTGGTGCTTATAAAACTGATAAAGTTTCATTTACAAACATATAGTTGCAGGAAAATGCGATCTTTTTGTGGGAGATTGGGTACAGGATCTGTTAGGTCCAGCTTACACCAATGAGAGTTGCCATAACATTGAAAGTCATCAAAATTGTATGAGGAATGGGCGGTCTGATTCTGGGTACCTCTACTGGAGGTGGAATCCACGGGACTGTGAATTGCCCAAGTTCAATGCAGAAAGATTTCTCAATCTTATGAGGCACAAAACATGGGCTTTTATTGGTGATTCCATCTCCCGCAACCATGTGCAGTCACTACTTTGCATACTCTCACAGGTACATTGTGTTCCTAATCTGCTGTCCATTGCAACATTGATATGCTTGGTCTTTCTGCTTAAACAAATTCAATTTTAGATGTTGTTATTCATGTGCTTCTTTGCATGTCTAGAAGGTAGGTTAGGGGTGTGTAGAATACCTGAACCTCACCAACCCATACACTCATATGTCGGTTGGGGACAAGTTAAGGTTTTTCAGTCAAACCCGACTTGAACCCAAAACCATGTACAGTCACTACTTTGCATTCTCACACACCCATTGCTTCAGTTTCTGTCTTGGTCACTTCCGAGAAAGTTTGTATAGAATATGTTGCTTTGGTTACTTAAAATGTATTTTAAATCCAGTGAAAATCAAGAATAACATATGAAAACAATACTTGACAAAGGGAAGGAATTGTTCGTAGGATTGCATGAACTGAACTAAGCAGTATTCAGCTCTACACAGATTGTATCTGAAGCTTTTAGTCCACTGATCATGAAGCATGGCCATAATTCATCTTTAAGGTTTATTCAAAGCATGGTTTTTGAGCACCAAGTTTCACCAGCTTATACTGCATTTCATTTAAAGGTTGATCCTTGTCGGTATTGCTAATGCAACTGCAGAAGTCCTATTGTGCAAGACAGCTGGGTTGGTCCACTGCTTTTGAAGATAGTATAGTGTCTTTTTCCATAGCAGGTTCACCTACCGTGAATATGATGTTATCAACCAGGCTTTCAAATTAGTTTTGTTATAATTAGTGTGAAGAATATTAAGATTTTCACTATGATCTAGCCGCATTTTTATCTCCTCCATTTAGTTGTTGGCATTTGTTCTCAGTTCAAAATTTGAGTGAGGAAGGTCATTTTATTATTTGGGTGTGCTCTCTCTCTCTCTCTCTCTCTCTCTCCCCATATATTTTACACTAAACCTCATATTGAGCAATTCTAAATATACCATATGAAACTGATCTTGTGGTTTCAAATGCTTCTTTCAAGCTTTCATTGGTATCCATTATTGTATCTATTAGTGTCGCAAGATGTGTCCCCACAAACATAGCTTGCTTATGTGTTTGTGGCATTA
The DNA here is from genome assembly GCA_037013595.1 of Dicorynia guianensis. Lineage (NCBI taxonomy): Eukaryota > Viridiplantae > Streptophyta > Magnoliopsida > Fabales > Fabaceae > Dicorynia > Dicorynia guianensis. Next base: position 31,156,488 of record JASUAB010000014.1, read on the forward strand.
TGGCTTTGTCTATTATTAGACACTAACGGGGTCAGTCCAACAAATTGGAAACTTATCAAGTTTCATTGATTATGTCCTGCAGGTGGAACCAGCTATTGAGGTCTACCATGATGAAGAATATAAATCCAGAACATGGAAATTCCCCACTTACAACCTCACACTCGCGTTTATTTGGACCCCTTTCCTTCTCAAAGCAGCAATCTTTGAGGACATAAACGGAGTTTCTTCTTCAGAAATACAGCTTCATCTTGACAGTCTCGACCAGAAATGGACCAAACAATACAAGGATTTTGATTATGTTGTAATCGCTGGTGGGAAATGGTTTCTCAAGACTGCAATATATTATGAAAACGGTACGGTCATAGGCTGCCGTCATTGCTCTGGAAAGAATCTAACAGAGCTAGGGTTTGAACATGCATACCACAGAGCATTGCAGCTTGTCTTTAACTTCATTATAAACTCTAACCACAAAGCCATAATTTTATTGAGAACTACCACACCAGATCACTTTGAGAATGGGGAGTGGTTCAGTGGAGGGTATTGCAATAGAACAGTACCCTTCAAAGAAGGTCAAATTGATATCATAAATGTAGATTCCGTTATGCGTGATATTGAGCTTGAAGAATTTGAGAAGGCTGCCTCTCTAGGATCCAAACAGGGAGTGACTATGAAACTTCTAGACACAACTCGTCTCTCACTGTTGAGACCTGATGGACATCCTGGACCATACAGGCAATTCCAGCCATTTGCAAAAGACAAGAATGCCAAAGTTCAGAATGATTGTTTGCATTGGTGTTTGCCGGGACCGATTGACTCATGGAATGATCTAGTTATGGAAATGCTGGTCAATGGCAGATAGTCTCAAAGATCAAACAATAATCTATAATTGAATTGCCAATATCTGCTGCAACGCACAGCTTTGAATATCAGCAATTTAGGACCTTTGCTACCTGGTAGGTCCTTCTGGCACTCTAGTATGCTGGGCACAGTTTTATACCCCCAGCCATTATTATGGTATAGGTATTGTGTATTGAACTCTATATTGTACAAGTGAGGTGACAATCAATCTGTTACATGACAGCGATGCCAACTTTACTACTCATTAACTCAAATCGAACTCCATTTCCCTTTCACCATCAATTACTGACGAAGGAATACATGCTTGATGCCATTTGTTTATTTTCCTATTCTTTCTTACTTGCTTCCCCTCTCTAAAAGCTAATCCCAAAATCTGGGTACGTAGCATTTCTGCTCAATATCCTGTCTCGGGCCATCTCATACTTGAAGCTAACTTTCGGGCCGTCTCATACTTAAAAACTAACTTTCATCAAATTTGCTAAACACAAGAAATCATCATTTTCTAGATAGTTTTGAGTGCCATATATTTGAGACAGCAGTCTATCATCTACTTGGAACAAGCATAAAAGAAAAGAAAGAAAGAACAAACACCCAAAAAATGCAAAGCTTAAGCAAGTAAATTGATAAGGGCAAAAGAAAAGGGAATAGAAAATTAAAAACTGCATTGTACATTTCTACTTCACATTTTACCAAAAAAAGGCAAGCCTGGGTCTGAAATGAGATGAGACTATGAATATTAAAACTGTTGTAAGCAAGACACCTTGAGACTACGTTCAGAATGCCAGAATTATTCACTAGAGATGGACAGAATACAATTTTCTTTTCATATCATTTCTCCTACTGGGTTGAACGTTGACTAAAAATCTTCTTTATCTCTGGTTTAAGCCAAATTATATCAATAAACCTCTAAGATTCTCTGGAAATTCATCGAATATATGATAAGACCAGGAAAGTCATTGATTTCTACAATGGGAATTTTATAAAAAGGGGATTGAAGATGAGAGGAGGACAAAATAAATTACGCCCTTGAAGTAGAAGCACTTAGAAACAAGGATGCCGCCGATCATTGACACGGTGCCATTTATGAGATTCCATTTCCTATAGATCATCTTCTTTATGCCTTCTAGTACCGGGTCTGCGCTTTACTTTGCAGCTTTTGCCGCATCTTCCTTTTCCGAAACACAAATTAAGAGCCTCAGGTCTGGCCCATTGCCAGTAGGCTTAAGGCCCAAATCCGGACAACGTAGAAATGGTTGATAATGATGCATAGTGACATAAATGAGTTGGTAAAGCCCATTAGTTGAGCTTCATGATTGACCAAGTCGTTCGGGGATTTGGATTTTTTTTGTATTTTTCAATTTCAATATTTTTAATTTTTAATTTTATATTTAAATGAAATTTATGAAACTTTTTACCACCTTTATAACTTTTTAAAAAATATTTTTATTTATAATTTATTTAACGGGCATTATTATTTTTACACTTTGATTTTGATAGAATTTTTACACTCTTATTTATAATTATTAATGTATGAATCATAATTATATATTGACGATTGTAAATAAAAGTATAAAAATTTTATATTAAAATTAAAGTGCGACGTTAGGATTACTCTTCTTTCACATTAAATTGGCTTTCAATGCAGGCAATCTGAGCCTGACACTTGGGAAAAAAAGTTTTTTTCACTTAAAACATGGCTCACAAGAAATAAGATGTGCATTAGATTATTGAGTTTTAAAATTTGAAATTTAATAATTTAAAACTTTTTCAATAAAATTTGCATAAATTTTAGTAAAAAACAGAAAATAGATGAAGTAGAGAATGCCCAAGGATCATTCTGATGCTTATTCTTCCGTAGAGAAATCCTAGTCTGCTACATGACACGAATGTTGACCAAACGGAAGTAGTTGGAAATTGGAATCATCTAATGAGTTGACTTTTTTCTAAATTGTTGTCAAAATAATTGAATTCGCATATGCGAAACATGCGTTTTGATGCGTTAGCGCTTGAAGAACTCAACCACATGACAATTTTCAATTAGCGCAACATTTGGGCGATGATTTAATTATAAAGTTATTCAACAAAACACTCATTTGGCGTAATGGAAATGTATGTTAGTTTAGATGGCACTGTACCACCAACTCAAACTAGATAAAGTTCTAATCAGTGATAGCAAGCTGTCATTATTGTTAATGATAATTTGTTTAGATTTTTATAAAGTATTTTTATCTTTTAAATAAGATTAATTTTTATTTAAAACAATAGTTGAATAGTAATATAATAAGTTACCCTTACATTAATCACCTATTGGTCGTTTAGGACAATTTAATTTTAGATAAAATTGCATGATCGTTGGTGCATAAAATATGTATATGTTTTAAAAAAAATTTAGTAATTTTAAGATTTTTTTAATTGACAATTAAAAATTAATTTTTTTAAAATATAAAATTTATTGTGATAAAATTTTTTTATATATAATTTAAATTAAATTTAAAATAATATATTTAAAACATTAAATTATTTATTAATTATGTCAAATCCCGTTAATATCTTTAATAAATTTTTAAAGGCACAAAAGTAAGCGGTGGCAGTGAACTGGAAATGAATTATGTTTTAATATATCATTCTCATTTGACTTTCTGGCCTCCAATCTTTTCTTTACAGTGGATACCAAAGAGCCTGTCATTTGTATGTAGAAGATATGTATTAAATTTATAAATTTTTAAAATATTATGTATTATTTTTAAAATATTATATAATATTTTAAAGAACATATCTATCATTTTTCGAATTGAATAAGAGTTGAACGGAACCCTTAAAAGCTCAATGTGTCTAGAACTCTACAGACGCACGCATACAAGCCGACAAATCTGAACATCACCAGTTATTTATACACAATAAAAAAGTGAGTTTTTTTTTTTTCCATAGAAAATCACATATAATGGTACAATATGCATAGCCGCCGTCCGTAAATTTCTATAATAAAATGTCAATGAGTTCACGTCTTTTCCTTGCCATCGATGGCTGCTTTGAAGTATTCTTCCTTTTCTGTTTATGTTTTGAAAAAATATTTTGATAATAATAAATGAGTTATCAAATTATGATAAATAATAATTTTATTATCAGTCAATAATTTTAATAAATGTGATGACTTTAAATTTTTAAATAAATATTTAATTTAAAAAATAACACGAATTTTCATTGTTTTAAAAAGATAATTTTTTAATTTTAAGTACCTTTTAATATGATAAGGCAGAGATTAATTTTTTAAAAGAATAGAACAAGTCAAAATTAATAAATTTTTTATTAAAAAAATTTTCTCTATATTTATAACTTCAATCAAACTCAAAATAATAGTAGCATGAGTTACTAACCATTCACCATTCAGACCAATTTTGTTGGTAACGGGGTAATTTTATTAATAAATTTGAGAGTGACCCAATATCTAATCCATTATTAAGATACCATCTTCATTATCGTTTGTCGTCGCTTGAGACATCATAATCTAATTATTGTCTGTGCCTCTTTTGTCTTACCCACATGTGACACGAAATTTATTTCACCGTTCTATTCTTTTTTTATGTGATGCAAAGACTTTCATTCTTGGCATCATTATTTCATCATTATAGCGTGGTAGTTTGCCAATGCAAGTCCCAAAAAAAGGGGTAGTAAAACGAAATGGTGCATTAGTGACGGCCACTCCAACTGGGTTTAACATTCCTACTCAAAAACGTCTTCTGAGCTTCGTCTCAATAATGATCAAATCAAGTACTCATTATCATGTTCTCTAATGCTGCACGGTTCCACAAATGGATTAAAAGATTGTGCCAATAGTTTTATTTATTTTTGGATAACGATCAGAAAAGTTTTTGTGATCCATAGAACCCTCATTTTTTATTTTTTATTTTGGTGTTGATCACATTTTAAAAAAATTAATTTTTATTTATTGAATAAAAAATATTTTAAAAAATTCGAGAGAAAAAAAAGTTTAAGTGATATTTTGTAAACAATCACCCCAAGTTAGATTCCTAAAAAAAAAATTACATCATCCATTTTCTAAAAGATAAATTAAGTTTGATTTGTGAATAAGACAAATTACAATGAAAAGCAAACACAAATTATTTATGGAGTAATGGGGCTTTTAAATTCTCATCTTTTTTAAATTGTAATTTTATTGTCATATTATAATTTGAGCAATTTTATCATTTTAAGATTAAAAAGAACACTTATAAAAATTATTAAAAGAGATATTTAATTAAATAATATTTTTAAAATTTAATTTCAGATAAAATTTTATAATAATATTTAATTCATATAATTAACCTCATTTAATGAAGAAAAATTTTATTTGTTGTAGTTGTTGTAAAAATTTAATTAACAGAAATTAATCATTGGTTTGTTGGAGTTTTTATTTTCTATTTGATTGAATTTGTTGTATAAATTATATTTATTTTAAAAGAGTGATAACTTTTAAATATTTTTACTATTAATTTATTTTTTTTATAATTGTCATATTTTTATTTAATTATAACATTCATTCTTTTGTTTATTTCTTATTAACAACACATTTATATCTCTATTAACTCAATCTTCAATACTTTTAGTGGCCATCATTCTTATTTAATTGGGCCATTTTCTTCAATGCTGTATAACTCTTATTCTTCTATACTTATTATGATATTTAATTATTATAATTACGACTTTTGCTTCTAACAATAATATACATTTTTGTTTACTAATTTTTACATTTCATTCAGAGCAACAGCTATCTTTCGAATTTGTCACAAGTCATATTAATCATTATTTGGCACAATTATTTGCATCCTTTAACGGTTCTTTCACATTTTTTTAGAAAATGTTATGTGCATATAAATCAGTGCATCATATATATATATATATAAATGTATACAAATAAATTCAAAAAAGATAAAATAAAAATATATAAAATTATACACATAATAGGACCTATTTTTTTTAACAGCAATATTTTGCTTTCTATTCGGTTATGTATGGCAGAAACATAAAGAAACCCTTTCCACTAATGAAAGGTGTTCTTAAAACAAACTTAATGCATACTTACCCCAAAAAGAAAAAAAAAACAAACAACATTAATGCGCTGCCAAGGGCTTCCTTTTGCTACTTCCTTCCCCTATATAGTCTATTTATATGGCTAGTGGTGTGTGATGGGGACGAAGTCGTGTGGTGCTAGTGAAAGAATATTATTGGTGCTAAGTTTGCTTAAGTTGTGTGGTGCTAATGTGTTTTACCAAAATATTTTTTCTCTTTTTGCTATGAATATTACTTGAATATTATTGTCCTATTTTTTGTTGATATTTTCTTTTGACTATAGGTGCACATAATATATAAAACGTTTGTTGAATCTTAATGGATTGTCATACTTAAAATTTTTGTATATGAAAGGCAACAAAATAATTTTTAAGAATAAATATTTTTATCATACATCTTAGAATTCGTAGACTTTTTTGGCAAAGTTGACGTAATCAATTAATGTTATGTAATGAAAAATCTCCCGCCTTATTTATTATGTGATAAATATATAGGTTGATTTTTGTGATAACAGCTCTTAAGGTATCATGGAAAAATCCTCTTTCACATAGCACCGTTTGACTAGGTCACCTTTCAATTGGTTGGAAAATGAAAACATGGAAAGTCGGAGATTGATTTTTTGTCTACCAAACTTTTAGAGAGATGAAATTATGTAAATTTAAAGATAAAGGAAGAAATTACATGTTAAAAAAAAAAAAATGAAAGACTAAAAACATCCTGCTCCATTTATGTGTATGTAAATTATGTTAAGATAAGATATTGAATTCAAGATACATACACTTTTCTTTTCCACTAACATTGACGAATAAACAATGGTTTCAATCTAAGAATGTGCTGCTCCAATTTCAAAAATGTCTAAAGTTCTTGGTAAAACCGCACTTCTAATGACTTTAAATTCAACGGCTCCACTCAATTTTGCTTCATCAAAATGTTATTTGAACTGTGCTCCATCAACTGCCCATAATTAAGATTCTAATGCAACGGAAAAGAAAGGCTATTCATTCCGTATCACATATATATTAGCAGCAATCACAATAATTTCCCAAATAAATTAAAACAGTGTTCCCCCTTTCTTGAGCAATATGAATATCTGAACAAAATAACTCTGCACATACTTTTTGTCTTTTTAAACATTCTTCGGGAATTTATGATAAATTGGAACCATCCAATATGAATATAAATTTTTATTTTTACATTCTTATACTTACAATTTCACTTATAACTCTTTTATTTATTTTTTTTAATTTTTAATTTTATTATTTTACAAATATGAGTGAAGCGTTAGGGACAACAATATTGCCCCGACATTTCTCAAATTTATATTTATAGAAAGTTATTTCTCATAATAAACAAAATCTAATATAAATGGGCCAAAGAAAAATTTGATATATAAAAGTATTAACAATAGTAGACACTCGTGGAACTTTGAGACAGATATACAAGCCGGTTGATCAAGACAAAGGCTATCTGCACATTTGGTTGTATAATAAATATATTAAAGTGCTTTTTTTGTTTTAAAATATTTATGTTTTTAAAAGATAAGAATTATGAAATAATTAAATTGTCTTTATATTAGAAAGATTTATTTTTTATTAAAATAATATTTTCATAAAAGAACTTAAATATCACAAGTCAATCACATAAATTATGTTAGATTTAGATTTGAGTTTTTGATTTTATTATTTTCTTATTTTTATGATATTCTTTTTATAATTTAATATATAAATTTTATTCTTTTATTATTTTTCCTTAACTTTATATTTTTTTTCTCACTTTTACGATAGGAGATCCTATCCATATTCGTCATTAGTGTAAAGAGTTGAAAGTCTTATGAGGGAATTTTTGATAGAGCATTTAGTATGGAGGAGTCACCTAAAAATAAAGTTAAAACATTAATTGAGTCCTAATTTTAAGAAATTGATAATTATAAAGAAATAAGAAAATGTTCTAAAACTGTTGATATTTTGAATCAAATAAGGTATTTATTAATAAGACAAATAGGTTCAAGTGTAGTAAAAGCTTCAAATTGTTTCAAATTAACTGTTATTTTAGAAATTTTTTTATTTTTAAATTTTATTTTTTTTAAATTAAAGCTACATTATCTTGAGTTTTCTATTTTATTTATTTTATTTTATAATTTTTATTAAATATTTAAATAAAAAACTTTTATAAAATATATAAATAAGAGAATTAAATTTTTAATTTTAAAAATATTTAATAATTTTTTTATTTATGTATGTTTTTTTTCAAAAAGGTAATATTTTTAAACTAAACGAGTAAAAATGAATATGATGAAATTAAGTCACTTCAGTGTGCATTAATAGTGCACACCACATTGGACGGGAAACCTTTTTTTTTTCTTTTTTGCTGACATCCACATAATAAAAGAACTTTACTCCTCGGATAATGGCTGGATCAGTTGATTTGATCCAAACTCTTGTAGCGGATGGGTGCAAATTCCGAGGGAAGAGCCAACACATAACGTCATCCGTACGTCACGATTGACATCATCGTTTTTATGACATAAATGGCACGTCCTCCCAACTCATCGCTTTCCTTCTAGAAACATGCCCTCCTTCTGCACAAAGTACAAATGGCGCTCTTGATTTTTATGAAGCATCTACTCGCTTCTCGCATTGTTTGATCCCTCCCACCCTATCTTCAAACGCATAATTAATTTCACCATGCCACCTCTTTTTTTTTTGCTTTTTTCTTCTTCTTCCTTTTTAATAATTTCAGCTTTTGTATTCCTGGATCATATCTCCACAAGTACCACAAAAGTTAAAACCCAAAATTAAGTTATTATTATAATAAAAGTTTTTTAAAATATATTCCTTAAAAAAAAGTGTTCATTAAAATACAAGCACTCACCAATGCACCATAAAAAATATTATTTTTAAATTTTTTAAATTTTTATTATAATTAAAAATAATAAATATATTAATTTGTTTAATTTTATAATTTAATAGATAAAATATGAAAATTTTAATAATTTAAAATTTATATTTTAAAGATTTGTAAGATGCACATTCACCAATCAATCAGCCTAGCCTCCAAAACCTCCAATATATAAACCCCTCCTCTTTCTAGTTACCTTCATTCTTGCAACAAATTTGCTAAAACCAGAGAAACAGTGTTCCCAAACCCAAAAAGATTCTTTGCCTTTAGCCACCATGGAAGACCCAAAATCTGTGACACCTAAACAACAGTCACAGCCGCCTGCAGTAGTGGCCATGATGCCAAGCCCAGGCATGGGCCATCTCATCCCAATGATTGAGTTCGCAAAGCGACTCGTCGTTCACCACAACCTCACCGTTACGTTCCTCATCCCCACCGACGGTCCTCCCTCTAAGGCCCAGAAGACTGTCCTTCATGCCCTTCCCAACTCCATTTCCCACATCTTTCTCTCCCCCGTTTCCTTTTCTGACCTCCCTGACGATGTCAAGATCGAAACCATTATCTCCCTCACTGTCCTTCGCTCCCTTCCTTCTCTCCGTGACGCTTTTCGTTCTTTGACGGCGTCTCACCGCCTCGTGGCCTTGGTCGTTGACCTCTTCGGCACTGGAGCCTTCGACGTCGCCGGAGAATTCGACGTGTCTCCTTATATTTTCTACCCTTCCACGGCCACGGCCTTGTCTTTCTTCCTCCAGCTGCCTCAGTTGGACGAGCAGGTCGACTGTGAGTATTGGGAGCTTGCTGAACCGGTCAAGATTCCCGGCTGTGTGCCTCTTCATGGGAGAGATTTGCTGGACCCGGTTCAGGATAGGAAAAACGAAGCCTACAAATGGGTTCTTTATCACGCCAAGAGGTATAGGCTAGCAGCGGGGATCATAGAGAACAGCTTCATGGAACTTGAACCGGGGGCCATAAAGGCCTTGCAAAAGCTTGAACCGGGGAAGCCACCGGTTTACCCGGTGGGACCCCTGATCAATATGGATTGTCCGGCTCATAGCTCGGCTGATGGGTCTGAGTGTTTGAAGTGGTTGGATGAGCAGCCACATGGCAGTGTGATATTCGTGTCCTTCGGTAGCGGTGGGACCCTCACAACTGCTCAGATTAATGAATTAGCTCTTGGGTTGGAGATGAGTGAGCAAAGGTTCTTGTGGGTTGTTAGGAGCCCAAACGACAGAGCTGCCAATGCCAGTTATTTTAGTGCTCAGAGCCAAACAGACCCTTATGATTTTTTGCCGAAAGGGTTTGTGGAGAGAACCAAATGGAGGGGTCTGCTGGTGCCATCTTGGGCACCACAAGCCGAGGTGTTGAGCCATGGCTCCACCGGGGGGTTCCTAACCCATTGTGGGTGGAACTCAATTCTCGAGAGCGTGGTCAACGGGGTGCCCCTAGTGGCATGGCCACTGTACGCGGAGCAGAAAATGAACGCAGTTTTGGTCAGCGAAGATGTGAAAGTGGCGTTGAGACCAAAAATTAGTGAGAGTGGGTTGGTGGAAAGGCAAGAGATTGCCCAAATCGTGAAGGGTCTAATGGAAGGTGAAGAAGGTAAGAAGCTCCGCTACCGTATGAAGGATCTCAAGGATGCGGCTGCTACTGCTCTTAGTGAAAATGGGTCTTCCACAAAGCATATCTCCGAGCTGGCTCTCAAATGGAAGGACAAGAAAATTGTAAAAAATTAAGAGCTCTGTTATTGTTGGGTACGTTCTGTATACCCTGTGAGAACTGAGAAGGGAAGGAATTGAAAACTTCCTCACTCCTAGTTTACACAGAGAGTAGAGAAATGCTGTATACTAACAGTATTTCTTCAAATTAATTACCTAAGTTATTAATTAGCTGCAGCCAAATTATTAAATAATTATTCATCCTCTCTTGCTCTCTCTGAAAGCTTCTTTAATTTTTCCTACAACTATACGTTATAATTTAATGGTGAGCTCTGCCAATGCTCAAAGTAGAACGTGAAAATAGCTATTCTTAAATATATAACATTTTAAATATTTTACAAATTAAAATTTATTAAATTATAAAATTTATCAAATTTAACCATCATCTCATATTTTATAAAAATTTGATAAACTACATTAACTGGAGTATATTTTTCCATATAGATGAATATATTTATGTCTCTCTCTCTCTCTCTCTCTCTATATATATATATATATATATATATATATATACATATAACTGTATGTAGTTAAGGAGGTTGGGTAAAAGATTATATTATCCTCAAAAGTTTGCTACATGGTATCCAGAGCAGCATTGACATTATTAGGCAAAAGCAGGGATGGACCCAAGAAACAGCAAATGTGTAACATCATAATAAAGGGAATTGGCATTTGTAAAGTGGGTGGCTAGCATTAGACATAAAGATAAGTCCATTTTCAATCTGTCCTCACGTAAGCAGAATTCAACCTAAATATGATTAATAAAGAAAAGGTAAATTATCTATATACATACTTGAATTGATACTAGCAGACTAAGTTCAATACATTTTATTTTACTTCAGTTTCTTTTTCTCTTTTTTTGGTTTAGCCCCTTCGACTATGGCCATTTCTATGTTCTGCAGTGTACCCACAAAAGGCCGATTCTCACATTTTTTTTTTTTTTTTTTTGGTGATGGAGCGAAATCTTTACAAGCAAGGGTAGGGGATAAGGAAAATTCATTCATCAAAATCCAACTTGCCTCCACCTAATAAAAATAGACTCTTTATATCAAATGAGTCGCACAATTCTTGCATAATTTTAAGCTTACATATAATGGGTAACAAGAGAACCACTTTTTTGAAAGAGTGCAAACTTGTTACATTTTAGTTCTTTTGGTCGAACGATGCCTTGCACGTTGTTTACTAATTTAGCAGTAGTTTGTCAAATACTTTTTTATTTTTATAAATTAAAATTCATAAAAATTTTACTTATAAAAATTTAAATTATTAAAACTATTTAATCTCATTCGAGTCCTGCCGATTAAGCGGTTTGTTCTGTGGCTATCCTTCGTTTGCCGCATTAGTCGAGAGTTGGAACAGCTTTTTCCTTTGCCAAAGAGACGAACTTATATAGCACGTGCTTTAATTTCTTTTCTACCCTGTTTCAGTTTATATGCTTCATTTCTTGGGTATCACCCTCACATGCATGTTGTCGTCTTTCTTTTTCTCGAAAAGGACTATATGTATTCCGTAGATATCATTATGGATCAGCACGGTTATCTTTTTAAGAATGAGGAAAACGAGGCTTGAACACGTTATTGTCCTACAAGCAGCAATTGCTGAGAAACTGGACCTTTGTTTTAAAGTAAAGAGGGACAAAAAACAGGCACAAAAGAGAAAGGAATCTAAACAGCATATGGCATTTGCGTTGGAAGTTGTTTTGAAAGAGTATTGGTGCTCAGTTCTTTGGCTTCTCGTCTAACCTCACCCACTGCATCCAATTGAAAGTCTTTGGTGAATATATGCTACCATAAGACAACAAACAAATTAAAGTAACACTTAATGTTGTGATTTGCTTGTCAAATACGACACAAATTAGGATGTGGTTAAGCTCTTCTATGGAACAAGAGTATTCCCTTCCCATATGACATCAAAAGAGCAATCAAAATAGGAAAAGGTAAGATGTACGATTGACTCAATTTTCAATTATTTAATTTATTAAGTTTACAATTCACTTTGTTATACTTAATAAATTTAATAATATAAATTTTTTTAAATTAAAATTTAATAAAATTTTATTTGTAACATGAACAGAATCCTTGAAGTTGGGATCCCCTAATTTTGATGAATTAGACAAAATTCACAAATTAAAAAGTAATCTCTAATTATATGTCCTATAATTTTTTTTTACTAATTTTTTAACTCATTCAATTTTATTTTTATCTGTCACTTATTATACTTCCGATGCATCTATTATACAAAGAAGATTACTTTGTGTACATAGAGGGAATCGGCCAGCCGCATGCTTGGCAGCCATGCACCTCTAAACATATGCTTGCGGGTTACATGTAACTTACAAAACTAATTGTCTTTTCAGATTCGCATTTGGTAGGATTTGGTTTGGTTTGGCCTCCTGCTTGATTGCGTCTCTTGAAGAATAACAAAGGCATGCCAAGTAATTCGGTGCCCTGAAAAGGCTGTTTGATGGCTATGGCCAACAAGAAAATGCAATGGTTCATCCATCTGCAACCTCTCTCACTTTGTAATGTTTTCGTGCCAATTATTTTGTATATCCTCTCAACCCTATACATTTGGCAAAAAACCATGTCAGAACCAAACCTTATTGAAATCAATTGTGTTAGTTTTGAATAATCAATCAAAATTTAAAAGAAGATAAGAGTTTTCAAGTATACTACTATTACTTTTACAAATTGAGTGTTACTTATTAAAAAGTATTTGAATTATAAAATTTTTAACAATCCTTGAATTGTAAGTGTGTCAACAATCTTTTTTCTTTCAAATAGTGTTATTGGGCACATAATTTTTTTTTTTTCACAATAAATGAGTAATAAACCACTTTATACACAAGCAAAATTTTAAGTTTAAATTAAAGATATTAAAAAAAAAATTTAAGATAATAAGTGTCAATATATAATTAAAAAAAATTAAATTTTTTATTATTTAAATTTTATGATTTAAGTAATTTTGTCTATTTTAATAGAATTGTACCCCTGGTTACTATTTGTTGTGGAATCTTTGTTCTTTCTTTTTTTAAAAAAAAAATCATTTTAATCATTTTTTCTATGCTATTTGTTCTCAATAGCGAAGGGTCCGAATATTTAAGGAGTCGGCACAAGCACACAATTTTGTTTTTGTTTTTGAATGATTCGGAATGGTCAAACGTTGGAAAGTTAGACCAATAGGCGAAGCAGGAAGGAGGTACGAGCGTGGATGTTAGAATGTGCTGTGTTGGCTGGCGTCGAAGGTCACGCTTTCGTTAGCATTGGTTCACCAGCTTGGGACAATGACGTGCCGCTGTGGCAGGGCCGCGCACGGAGGCCTTCAATACGAATCAATCATTTACGACCGTATGTCTCACAGTCCAACGCTAGCTGGTTGCCTCTCTTATTTGTTTTTTTTTTTTTAATTTTTTCTAGGATATCACTTATGCTCCGAGAGTAATCCTTTCTGGGTTGAAGGTGGGACTCAAAAGACATTTTTTTTTTCTGATAAATTCAGTTATTTTTCAGTTTTTTAAATTGAAAGATTAATTTTTTTGGCATAATTTAGTATCTTAAAATAAATTTTATTTTTTAAAAAATAAAAATAATAATTTATCATATTAAAAATTAAATTTTTTATCACTTAATTCAATTTTTAATAATTAATTAAGACATTATTTATTTTATTTTTTAAATATTTTATGAAATAATTTTTATTATTATTAAATATAAAATTAATTAATATATAAATTTAATAATTAATAATATTTTTTAATAAATATAACTCTAAAATTTAAATTCTAATAATGAACTCCAAATTTCTTAATTTATGACACAAATAACAATTACTTAGTTAAACTTGATTGGTGGCATTGTTTATTATAACTATAATTATGGATAAGAAATAAAAAATATTATCTTCACTTTTTTCAGTACACTCTTTTACTATGTGTGAGGGAAGTGAACACTGCAAAAATTGCGACAAAAAACGTGAAGATAAGAGCTCTGAGAAATAATTGCTTCGAAGACCTTGCCTCTAGGGAGTTTCAGGCATCAAACTCATCAAATTTACTGTATCACCTGTCTCTCTTGTTTTGGATTGTTGCAATAATGGAAGAGACAGATGTCACCGTGGTAAATTATTGGATTTTCTTGGTCCTATTATGGGGCCCCATATTTCACATGTAATTAAAATATTGTCGCAAGCAATTAGAGCCCTTTGGGATGAGCTTTTGACAAGAAAGGTGTTTTTTTTTATGACTTTTTAAAAATATATTAAAAAGCTAAAGTCAGTTTATGCTAATTCCAAAATAAAAAATTATCTTATGCTTCAGTTATTATCATTTCAATTTGAGGATTGTTATAAAAAGAATCATTAGAGTTTGCTATGCAAGATGACCAATTTTGAGTTTGAAATTCAATTTACTATCAGCAGTTTTGGCTCTCTATAATTATTTAAGAGAATTGATCCTTATTTAGAAATTTTGAAAATATTAATGGATATAAAACTAATAATGATGATGAAAAAGAAAATAAACAAGAAATATTAACTTCAGAATTGATTAGACTAACAAAAGAGGGATGAATTGTCAAGTTGATTGTGTCATTAGCTTATAGAAACTTATAATGTAATGAATATTATGTCTATAATTATAATATGCTACAATGTGACTTTCTTTACATATTTTTAATTCATCGTTAATATGTCAATTAATTGAATTATATTTTTAGTATGAATTATTAATAACAATTTAATTTTAATATTGTTAAATTCAAACTGTTTTATACTTTTTAAATTATATTAATATGATAAATAAAATTTACAATATTTTAATAAAAGTTTTCCTTTTATCAAAAGGTTATATGAAAAAGTACTTTTATATAGCTTTTTTTTTTAACAAACTTTTATATATCCTTTTTAGTTATTAGTCAAAAGTACTTTTCTTTTTTATTTATATTATTTTTTGGATATTATATCTAATATAAAATAATTTTAAATTTCAATAAAAATTATTTTAGAAACTCATACAAAAATGCCTTTTTGGTTCAAAGCTCATCTAAACATGCTCCTTTTAACTCAAAAAAGCACTTTTTAACCTTTTTTTTTTTTTGAATTTTCGTATTTTTTTCATTTAAAAGCTCATCCAAACAATTCTTTGATGTGCAAAAGTGCCTTTTTTTTTAAATAAAAAGTTTTTTTTTAACTTAAACCCATTCAAACAGGGTCTTATTTAATAAATTTGCGTTTTTCAAAATTTAATGATCAATTTTAAGGAAACTGAATTACAAGTAATTAATGTTAAAAATTAAATTTTATAAAGAATTAATTATATTTAAATAAAGATATTTTTAAATATAAAATAAAAAAGATATGACAGTACGGCGAGAAAAGTTGTAACTTGTCATTTGTCATTTTTGAGAGGTGGGACAGGGGACGAGACATTGAATGGAGACACGGGATCCGTGTCTTTTTTAATGTACGGCTGTTGCATCAAGTTGATGTCGATAAAATACAATACTAATAGCTTGAGTATGTATAAATAATAATGATAATAATATATATGGATTGAAATTAAGATTAGATACCTTTTTAACGACGACAAGTACAGCGCTGCGTAATTGGCACGGAATAACGATGGAATATGACTACACACATGCGTGGGGGGTCAGAATCTTGGAGGCTACCAATACACTATGCTAAAACATATATATCAACCTCGGTAGGTAAGACACGCGAGGGATGGGGCAGTGGCCTCCGGCCTCAGCTTTGACAAATCACAATACCTCACCGGCCAAATTGCCAATCTCCTCATTCAACTCTTAACGGGAGCTCAGGAGCTCATCAATTAGCTGTCTCTACTTAAAGGTATTAAAGTGAATCAATTTGCTTGACAATTACTGATTAAATAGGATGAGATGAGATGAGATGTTTTGTAATTCTAGTGAATCAAAAAATATTAATATAATTTATCTTTTAAATGAAATGTGATAGCCTAATCCAATAACTTAATATATTTTTATATATAAATATAATAACTAATTTTATTGTAACCTATAAATTAAATAAACAAGATGGATTTGCTTATATTTCTTTTGTTGGCTAAAAAAATGTAAATCTATCTTATATTTTAAGTGAGATAGATTGACCCAACTCACTTTAACGTATTAGATTTAATCCACACTATAAGTTTTTATTAAGGTCAATGACATGTCTATGCTTTAAAATATAATGGCTTACTATGTTCACCTCACTTTTTTATGTTGTCAAATAAAAAAAAAATCCTTATAGGTTTGAAAAAAATGTTGGATCATTTCATTTATGTGTCACATTGTTGTACTAAATGCAGTCGTGGCTGATGTTTTTCCCCCTAGCCTCTCCACAAATGAACTGCCTAGCAAATGGAAAACACTTTCTTAGGAAGGTGATTCCTTGAGGATCCGTCAAAGAAAGAATAATTTTGCAAGCTGAAAGAGTGGCATCATTTGTTGTTGCTTTCATTTCTAGAAACATATTCACTGACTAGCTAGCTATACAACCTCAATAGAAGTTACTATTTACTTGTAACTCATTTTCCTAAACCTAATCACACAGATCATCTTTTGTTTTCAACTTTTCATGCAACTTAATCAGAATTTAATAATGCCATTATTCGTTGTAACGTCAAAAAAGCCTCAGAATGTCTGTCCTCCCCCTACTCTCTGCCTTTTAGCAACTAACTAATTCAACCATCTTTTTACCGCCCAATATTTCCTAGCCACTACTTGTGAGGAAGAGCTTGTTCCCTTTGCTATGTCCGACCTTCATTGAAAATGACATATGGCTACAGCAATGGCTCTGAAACAAAGGTATCTAGTTTAAGGATGTTGTGGGTATCAAATTGCTGTCAAAAACAAACAGAAATATAACCCAATCAAGGAGACTGTGCTGTAGTTTAAATTTCAAAATCTCTGCTCTTATACTATTTTAATATTTAAATTTTTATTAAATTATTTTTAAGTGATTAATGGGTTAAATCAACCAATTAAGTTGTCTTTGAACTCTTGGGGAGAGTGTAATCTGACAAGTACAGATTTAAATCCCCTCAGATTCAAATGCCTAGGGGCGGGTAGGCATAATTCTACGGATGAAGATTAGTCCTATAGTCCTAAGGGTGTTGAGATACCTTGTGGGAATAAAAAAAAAAAACTCTATAAATATTCAGTATTTGAATTCAATTAGCCTTACTTGAATTACTAGGGTCAATTAGATTCAATTATTATTGCGTAGCAGTTAATTATACAAATCATGAAAATAAAAATTATGTGTATGTGCTCTAAGAGCACTTGATAATTGCAAATTCAATTTTTGGAGACACTCTTGAGATCACAAATTTATTATATTACTCGTCTCGAGAGATTAAACTCGTCTAAGTTGAGGAACTTGAAAGATTTGTACTTTGGGTGTAGATATCTCCTAGTTCATAAAAAAAAAAAAAAATCATGTGTATGTAATTATTCTAAAACGTTATATGAATTTTGAGGTGAAAATAAACAAAGCTAGCATTTGAGAGGACCTCACATGTAGGCCAATGGCTTAACCAAAACAATACGTTTGGTCATGTATACAAAGACTTGTTTAGGTTTTTATTTTAGCTAGGCCCAACCAATGTAACTGGGGCAAACAAAAACGAGAAAGCCCAGACCATATCACATTGAAGCAAAACATAAATGACTCTAGTAACTAAGTAACAGGTTCCACATTTTAAATTTTAGAATCTAGTAAAGGTTAAAAGGGGCTCGGAAGGTAGAAAATTGTTAAAAAGAGATATATATAAAATTAAAAAATTTATATATTAAATTATAAAAAAATTATCAAAATTAGAAAACAAAAAAAATATTAAAAGATCCAAATCTATTAAAATGTAAACAATTCTCTTAACCTTTTATTTATGTACTATAAAATGTAGTAAAATTGATCATCCAAGAGAAGGAGAAGTAACCCTCAAGATAAAAGATCATATATACATAAAGCTTAAAAGTATAAGTTGAACGGTCTTTTTATTTTTATAAATTAAATTTATTACATATTTATTTAAAAATATAAATGATTAAATTTTATAAATTATATTATAAAATTTAATAAATTTAAAAATTATTCACATATCTATGAGAATTGAGTAAAAAGTTTGTTAGCAAAAATTGCTTCCCCAAAATTGAAACACATGAATCAGAAAGCAGAAATAACAGATCTCATCTCTTCCACCGATCGACTAATTAACTTAGAGAAGCACCAAAATTAATGAGTATAAAAAAGCATGAAATTGACAATAAATTGAGAGTTTGGTTATACATGTTCTCTATTAAAAATTAACACTAAAATAAAAGAAGGGTTAATTACATGTTAGTAAAAATAAAAAATATTTTATTATCTTTTATAATATAAGAAATTAAATATACATGAGATAAAGCTAAAGAAGGTTATGTATTTTTTTCTTAAATTTAATAAAAAGTGATGTGTGATTGTTTGTGAAAACATAATAATTGATAAATTTATAAGATGTAATAAATTTTATCATTTTTTATCATCAAATATGAAATTAAATAATAAATAAGTCGTAGGAATAGTACCGATTAAGGAAAGAAGGGCCTCCAAATGTCAAGTCGTGGTAAGAGTTTGGAAAGAACAGAAGAATTGTCGTTTACAGTAATCGATTTCAATGTCGACCATTCGAAGATTAAATAGTGAGGCCAATGTAACAAAAACGACGAAGACATGGAGGTGGCAGGGTTAAATAAGGGAAGATATTGAAGTTTGAAGCAAAGGAAGATCAACCAGATATTAAAAAAATAATACATTTACAATTATTAATTTATAATATTTACACAATTTTATTCAGTGCGTAAGAAAGAAACAAAATTTGGAAGTGGAATAACTGATTCAGTAAAATATATTCATTTATAAATTATGTAAAATTTAAAGAAAATGATTATAAAATTATTATTACTTAAAGAAAAACACCATATGATTAATGTATTGATGCATTAATTAATAAAATTTTCTTATGTTGAGATTTTGGTTTGGCTAAGGAGGCATTTGCTTGTTGTCATCACACAAGAATGGGTTGCAACGCCATTCGTGACAATTCAATGTTCTTTTGTTGATCATAAAATTAATGCTCTCTCTCTTTCTATGTCATTTTCTTTTGGATTTTGGAGTATCTCTTTGACTACATATTTAACACTTGTTTAATTTTTTTCACCTTTTTTAAAGATTTTTTTGTAAGGTACGTCTACATTATGATTAACTACAAGACTAATTTTAGAAAAACTATAAACCCTATTTCCCTTATAATAAGAATCTTTTCAAAACTTGTGCATGTTAATAATAAGTCCTCTTAAAACTTTTTGATAATTTTTTTCTTTTACTTTTTCATGTGATATTTTTATATTTGAATATAAAATTAATTTATGTTCGAAATTGATCACTGATAGAGCTTCTTAATATGTCGACTTTAAAACTCAAATTTAAATTTTTAATTTTAAATCTCTTAACTTGAGATACAAGTAATGATTACTACATCAATATCTTGTTAAGTTTTTTAGCATATTTTAAAACAAATTGTCTTTCTCTTATTAAAATTTTACATTGCACTAACACCATACTAAATGTAAGTACATTTGTGTACTTGGAATCGCATTTGACTCTTTTTAAGTATAAATTTATATATAACGTGCTTGCAGGATAGTCTCATATTATTCTAACATAAATTTCGTCTACTCTTGCACAAAGATATTTAATTTCAAATCCAATTCTTTCTTTGTGAAAGAAATAATTAATTAATTAAATCTTAATTTCTGCCAATTGAAATGGTAAAGGCAAGCTTAGGAATTTTTATATTGCAATTTTTTTCCTCTGTTGCAAATTACTGGATTCTAACTCTGAATTTGCCAGCCTTTCTTTACGTGGACCAACTTTTCCTTTTGTACAAATTAAGAGAATAATCATGAAATATTCTATAACCATCTTGATATATTCATAATTTTTTTATTTAATTTTTATAATTTAAAATTTAAATTATTAAATTTATAAATTAAATTATAAAATTTAATAAATTAATATATTTTATTATTTTATTATAAGAATTATCTATAAAAATATTGTAAGAATATTATTTTTATTCTAGAAAGGCTTTATGCGTACAAATTGAGGCAAAATGGGGACCGGCCGGGTTGCGTGCTATTGAGTGTTGAGAGAGACAAATCAGGAAATCAAGGAACACAGACTTGTGATGGATATTCAAAAGAGCTGCAAGGTATATGTCATAGGTGGTGCTGGCTATAATGAGCTACCTACGACCACCAGTGTGATGAGTTTATTAAAAGGAAAATTAAAAGAATGAAAAAAATTTAAATTTTTTATTTGTAAACCCCTCTCCTCCCTCTTCTCTCTCTAGCTTTAATTTTTTCCCTTTCATATCTTCTTTTATTTTTTATTTCTTTTTCACTCTAACTAGTTACTTCTAAGGGCTTCACTTTTTAGCTTTTCCTTGATTTAATCTCTCTTCTCTTTCGTTTTTTCTTATCTTTTTACTCCCTTTTTTTTTTCTTTATTTATTTATTTTTTACTTATCCTTTTATTCTCTCTTTTCTTTCTTATCTTTTTTTTTCTCTTTCTACTTATTCTTTTACTCTCTCTTTTTATTTTTATTTTTTTCTCTTCCTCTTTATCCTTTTATCTTATTCTCTCAAATCAGCTTTTCATTTTTTTCTTTACTTTTTTTTCTCTTTTTTAATATTTAATTTTTAAAAATAATATTATTAATATTTAAAATTTAAAAATATTTAAAATTTATTTTATTTTTATTCAATTAATTTTAAAAAATATATATATTTAAATAAAATAATTTTAAAATTTACACATAAATCCACTTTCATTTTTTAAGCTACAAACAAAATTAGATATCGTGACAGCAGAAACAAAGACAAGAAAGTAGGTTGAATTTGGCTTCCCCAGTCTTCCCCATAAAGGTTTAGTAAGTGGCCAGTTGAGTGGTGACTGGAAAGAAAGAAAGCAACATAGGTTTAAGATGGAGAGCGGCTACAAGTGCAAGGTATGCGTCACCAGCGGTGCCGGCTACATTGCATCTTGCCTCATCAACAAGCTTTTGGAGAGGGCATACACAGTTCATGCCACCCTTAGAAACTTGAGTACTCTCTCTCTCTCTCTCTCTCTCTCTCTCTCTATATATATATATATATATATATCTTTCTTTTTTTGAAAACTTTTTTCTCATCTCTCTTATCTCAGTGCTCTTAAATTTGTGCATCTTCCATATTTTTGCTTCTAACAATGTCAATTATATTGGTGATTAAATTGCAGAGGATGAATCCAAGGTAGGCCTTCTGAGAAGTTTACCTCATGCCAGTGCTAGACTGGTGTTGTTTGAAGTAGACATTTATAACCCGAATGAATTTGAGCCTGCAATTCAAGGCTGTGACTTCGTCTTCCATGTTGCGACTCCCAGGCAACATCACCAGGATTCTCAGGTTTTATTTAACTTGTTCATTACAGCACTGATTTTATGTTCTTGAAACAAAACTAAATTGTGACATTAATTTAATCAAACATACAGCACAAGAACATAAGTGAAGCTGCAATCGAGGCAGCAAGGAGCATTGCAATGTGTTGTATTAAGGTAGGAACAGTGAGACAGACGGCTGATTTACACAGTCTCAGTGGTTGCTGAATCTCCTCTTAAAAGATGATGGGAGTAGTTTCAAAGATTTCTTGGATGAAACTTGCGGGGCGCGTCTCAACCGTTCTTTCGCATATAATAATGAACTCCATCAGGTAAGTCAAGAAATTTCAATTCTTTCAACAGTAAACCACCAGAAACCACATTAATCAATGATTATGTGTATGATTATGATGTGGTTCTGCCATTTTGAATCAGCATCGTGTTAAGCCTCATGTTCTTGATGTTTTAAAGAGAACAAGGTTTATTAGAAAACTAAAAGTGGACCAATTGAAGTAGCAGTTTTGCTGTTTCACTAGTCTTATAAAATAATTTAAATTATTAATTAATTTAATTTTATAAATTAAACTGTGAAATTTAAAATTTTAAAGCCCAAATAGACATTTACAAATATTTTGAAGCTCTCCTTAATTGGGAGTTACTTTTTCCTTGAACGAGTTATGATTTGCTTCGATTTCGCCCTTTTTAATCTTGTCTTCTTTAGCAGAACTACACTGATTCAAAAACACTAACCGAGAGGGAGATACTGAGTTATGATAACAGTAAGAATGGCAGTGGATTGGAAGAAGTAAGTCTGGCTTGTGGCCTTGTGGGAGGGGAGACTCTACTGAGCTCTACACCCTTGAGTGTGATCACGTTCATTTCACAGCTAAAGGACATTGAAATTGCATTCAATTCGGTGAGGTTCCTAGAGGAATTGCTTGGAAAATCCCAATTGTACACATTGACGATGTCTGTGAAGCTCATATCTTCTGCATAGAGAATCCATCAATTAGTGGTAAATTCTTGGTTGCTAGTTCGTATGTTTCTTCTGCAGATATTGCAAACTACTATCTTCAAAACTACACAGAATTCCAAGTGAAGCCGAAGTAAGTTACTAGTTACTAAGTTTGAGCACAAAATCTCTGTTCGGAAAATCAATGTCCACTCTTAGAATGCTCCTTTAAATTTGTTGAATCTTAAGACTGAATAAATTTGATAGTTAAATTTTGTAAAGTGAATATTATGTGAAAGTAAAGGTGTAAAAATAGTGAAACTTTTCTTTGTTTTGTCAAATCTGAGAGACTTTGTTTGCTTCGAGCACAATTGTGTGATTTGTTTGCGGATGTTTGGATGGGCCGAAAAGGGAAATTAAGTGGGCATCCACTAAGCTTACTGACAAAGGATTTGTTTATAAATATGACACAAAGATGCTATTAGATGACTGTGTCAGATGTGCAAGAAGGATGGGAGATCTGTAATTCTATGCATAAATACCGTGGTTTTCTTCTGCCCTGGGATTTCTGTATTTTCTAGTCCATTTAATTTGAGAGTGTGCTGTGTGCTTTATACCACTCTGTTTGTGAGTAATTATTTGTAAGCCTGTTGATCATTTGAGTTCATGTTAAATTGCTAATGGAATTATCACTTTCATTTACTTTAACTATATAACCAACTCTTGTCTGAGAATTTAACGTTTTGGGTTGTTTGTTTTTTTAACACGATATAAGAGCTTTTTTAACTAATTAATTAGAAATTAATGACTTAAATTATTTTAAATGAGTATTTTATAAAATTTAGATTGTGAGAGTAGTATAATTTAATAATAAAACTCAATATATTAGGCGGAATTGAATAAAGAAATATTTGAGATATCTCCTATTTATTTTCTGTTGATATCTTCAATTATATAAAATAATTTTATTATTTTTATAATTTTATTTATATTTAATTTTTATAATATAAAATTTATTAATTTCATATACTAAGACCAGTAAACTTTTACAAAATGATAACAACCCATGAGAATAGATAAACTTGATAAGTAAGTTGATCAAGGGAAGTATGAGGCTATAAGCAAAAGAAAACAAATTAGAACCAAACGTAAATCTAGCTTTAATTATAAAAGGAAGGGCAACATGCCAGAAACATCAAAAGCTTTTGAAATCTCAAATGGATGTATATTTTGAAAACCAAGTTGATATGCCACTTGAATATCTAGTAGGCGGCATCAAGCACCAGTCAATATGCAACGCATTGTATTTTGTTTTGAAGTGTGCTGTGAATCCTTCAATCCTTTCAACTTTCTAAGTCACTCAACTCACCCAAATGCCTTGACTCATTCATTTTTATTCCTTCTTGGAAAGACAAACGTTGGTTCCAAGTAAAAACAAAAGAGACAAATACATATACACTCTTTTAACTTTAAATCAATTACAACTATACTCTTTCAACTATAAAAGTTAATAAGTACATTCTTTCAACTATCAAAACTATACAAGTACACCCCCTTCCATCTACTTGTTGTTAAATTTAACAGTCACATAACTTATATATAATTATTAATATACATGATATTTTATTATTAGTTAGTTAAATAAACTGAAAAAAAAGAAAAAAAAATGCATACACGCCCTTTTAACTTTAGGTCAATTATAATTATACTGCCTTAATTATAAAAGTTAACAAGTATACCCCTTCAATTATCAAAATAATACAAGCAAACTCCTTCTATCCATTTGCCGCATGACTTTCATGTGACTATGTACTAATGCACATAGTATTTTGTTATTAATTAGTTTAATTTGTTACTACTTTTGTTTTTAAGTTTATTTTCTCTTTTCTTTTCATTTCTTGGTAAAATACCAATGCAATTATTAATAATTGTGAGAGGCTTTTCTTATTTAACTAATTAGAAAGATTTTGTATATCTATATTGATTATGTCTATTAGCACTTCCTCGTTGATTACCAATATGATGAGGTGCCATTTCTTTACATTTTGACTTTAGCTTTATTTTAAATCTAGAAAATTGAAAATTTAACTTTAATGCATACATGTGAGCCATGTAATCAAGAACATATGATTTCAAAATATATTCATTCTTTTTAGATACTCACCAAATCAACAACAAATAAGTTTTCTTTCTTGAGGGTTATAGTATATATTTTAGCTTTTGGGATATGCTTCCTTTCATAAATATAAGGGTATCATATTTAATTTAGACCAATGATGAAGGATGAAATATTAGTAAAAGGTTTTAATGTGAAATTTAACATTTTTTATCTTTAAAGAAAAAAAATACAACACATCCCTTTAATTTTTAATTTTCTATAAAGTACACCAATTTAACTTTAAGTTATTTATAAATATACCCCTTCAATTTACAAAATAAAAAGTTAATAAAAAGAGGACATGTGTGTTAGTAGTCATGTGCAAGTCATGTAACTATTAAATTTAAGGTATATAAATAGAAGTGGTATAGTTGCTAACTTTTATAGTTCAAAGGGTGTAATTCTAATTGACCTAAAGTTAAAAGAGTGTGCATGTATTTTTTTTTTAAAAAAATTCATAAACACATTATAACATTTAATATAAAATATTAAATCTATTAAATCTTATAATTTAAATCATAAAATTTAATAATATAATAACCTATATTTTTTTATATAAAATTTTTATAGGATTTAGAAAAATTGCTTAAGAAAAGTGAATTTGAACTTGATGCCTCCTTTTATGGGTGATAACTTATACCGTTGGATATATATATATATATATATATATATATATATTTGATAAGTTCATACCATTGGATATATATCAGTTGGTCATTAGCGGACTCACCAATACCATCTTCTACATTCTTACTCTTTACCTAACTTAAGTCTGAGTCATCAATATTATATATAGTCCAATTCAATATGGAATTGAATAAAGAAATATTTAAGATAAATTTTATTTATTTTTCATTGATATCTTCAATTATATAAAATTTTTTTGTTATTTTTTATAATTTTATTTACGTTTAATTTATTAGTTGTTCTCACTTGTTTTTAAGTAAGAGAAAGGTCATCATAAGTAGCAATCCTGCTAAACTTCCTTCTTTTTTGGTTAATGTCTATTTGTCTCCTTCGGGTGTCTGTTTTTCCTTTGTGCAGCCATCATTTTCTTTCCTTGGTTGAAATAAGTTGGGCAATTTATAGTATAATAATAATAATAATAATAATAATAATAATAATAATAATAATAATAGCCATCTCTCCTCTATCCCAGTTTTCAGTATTATAAATTGTATGATGAATACAGCACATTTGTGGGGAACTACAGAGAACCAATGGAGAGAAGCTGCAAGGTTTGCGTCGCAGGCGGCATTGGCTACATTGGCTCTTGGCTCGTCAAGAAGCTCTTAGAGAAGGGCTACAGCGTCCATGCGACGTTGAGGGACTTGAGTACTCTCTTCTTTTTCCCTCTGTTTGTCTGTGTTGTGTAATATTGGTGGTTGTAATTTGATTATGTACGTGCAATTCCACTGATGAAACTGCGGAGAATGAGTCAAAAGTGGGCCTTTTAAGGAGCTTTCCTTTATCTTTCCGCTTTGAAGGCTATTAGCCTTTGTCTACCGACTGGCAAATATTCCGAATTTCATCCAAAATAAAAAAAGGAGCTTTCCTCATGCAGAAGCAAGATTGGGGTTGTTTCAAGCAGATATGTGTAAACCAAATGAATTTGAGCCTGCAAGTCAAGGCTGTGAGTTTGTCTTGCTAACATATTTCAAATGATCGAAACACGATTTATACGATTCTACAAAATAAATCTAGCATACAAGTCAATTAATCAATCACAAAATTTAATTGACGTACCTGAAGTGTAGGAGTTATATCCTTTAGTTGCTCCAAGGCAGATGTTGGCTGGAGGAGATTCAAACTTCTTGTTGCTGAACTGAGCTGATGGTGTTGAAGGAGTTTCTCAGCATAGTGAACAGTAACCTGAAGAAAGAGGCGAAAGGATATGCACTATTCTTCTTATCTACTATGCTTTTTACCAACTGATATATGTAAATATATAACAATATATATATCTGTATATTAGATTAATAGGATACTAATACTGCATAATAGATTGAGAGTAAGGACCCCCTTCTTTATAATAACACAAGATATATTATCCTTCTTATTGTAGATAATATAACAAGGCCTACAAATACAAAAGCTCACAATAAAAGTAACAAATCAAGTCTTACATTAACGAACATTAATCTGAGTTTTATCAACAATATATATATGTCCATACTTGACATATGTAAATTCATAATTTATAAAGATATATTTATTTTAAAATATTATTTATATATATTTATTAGAAAAAATATCCAACATGTCTTCCATGTTGCTACCCCTATGAGCATAAAACCGGCTCTAAGGTATTTTCTGTTTTCTGTTGAGGTTTTGGTCAAAATCTGTAAGTGGGAATAGATTTTCTCTTTGAACATAGTCCTCAAAATTCAATTATAGATATAACTAGATCTGTAATTGATTAACCATGTGTGAAGCAGTTTAACAATCTGATTGAAGCAGCAGTTGCTGGGTCTATAAGCATTGCCTTGTCTTGTATTTGCATTTTTATACTGGCTCTGTTGTTGCTGCTTCTCCACTAAAAGATGATGGAAGTGGCTTCAAGGATTTCATCGATGAAACTTGTTGGACGCCTCTGAATGATTCATTTGCATTTTTATACCATGATGACTTTCTTAGGGTGAGTTCCCAACCTTGGTTTCTAAGATTTGTTCTTATCGTTATATCGGATTTGTATTTTTTTTTTTTAATAATTTCATGTGTGAATTTTTTTAATTTTATATTTACCTTTTTTTTTTACTTTTTTAATTTAAATTAGATTTCCATCTGGTTATATCCCAAAAGCTGGTTAAGTCTTGAGTAATTTACAATTTTTTGATCTGATTGATGAGGTTCATATGCTATTTTCTTGAATAACACAACCAGTCTCTTTCAATTTGATATGAAAGCCTTTTTCTACGAGCAGAAGGATCCGGTTGCATAGATTGCGTTATTGTCTGTGATTTCATTGCCCTCTGCTTCAGTTAGATTACGCAATGACCACTTGGCGAGCCAGAATGGGTGAGAACACTGACCGAGAAGTTTTAAGCTTTTTTTATTGAATAACGATAGAGTTATATTTTTATATTCATGGTTTTGGTATAATTATTAATTAAAGATTTATGTTTTATTATATAACATTTTATAACTTATTTAATATTAATTTTACATAAACTAATTATATAAAAATATAAAAATAAAAAAAACTCTATTATTACTCTTTTTTTTTGGCACATGGCCTAGTTAGAATAATTCTTTTTATACGCGAATATAACATAATACACTATTAAGAAGTGACTCTTCAAGATCTGTGCAAACCTAGTATCCATGCAAGATGACTAATTTTAGAAATTAAATTCTTGAATCAGAATTCTCTGTACTTGGGCTTACCTAATTTTATAATTTTAGTTAAATTTCATATATTAAAAAATGCCTCTAATGAATTCATTATTTTTTTTTTCATTTACTTTTCAACTCAAAAAAAAAAAATCTATTCCCCTGTTTTATCCGTACAGTTGGGTAACCAATGAGATCCAAATCCCAGATTCTCTAACTTATTAATGAGAAACTCCGGATTATTTTTCTAATTAGTAATATATTAAGATTTTTTTTTCTTTTTTACTTATTGAGATTCAGTATTGAATTTTTAAAATAATAAACACAGAAATCACCTTTTTTTTTTAATAAAAAATCAAGAACATCTTCATTCCTAACTGAAATATATGTTAATTTGTTAATAATAATGTTGATTTTCAGTGTTGACCCTCTCATCTTCACTTCGATGAAAACACACTCTAAATCTAAAGATGGCTTGAATTTTAATTTCACAATAATGGTCATGGAGAGAGAGAGATATGTTGAGCTATGGGAACAATAACAAAGATGGCGGCATGGAGGTGGTAACCCTCACTGTTGGGCTTGTGGGAGGAGACACTCTACAATCTTATGCATCAGGGAGTATAGCAGTTTGTGTCACACAGCTCACAGAAAATGGAGGGGCTTACAAGACACTGCAATTTTTAGACAAATTGCTGGGCAAAATTCCTCTTGTACACATTGATGATGCATGTGAAGCCCATATACTCTGCATGGAATATCCCTCAATTAATGGAAGATTCTTGTGTGCAAGTGCCTATTTTTTGACAGAGGAGATTGCTAATTATTTTCTTCTGCACCATCCAGAATTTCACATGAAGCAAGAGTAAGTGACTGCATATTCTTAGATATCTTATGTTCTACAAAGAGAATATTCGAGCTAGTACTTTGATAATACAATGACATTTATTGTTATTTTATAATTTTTTCTTTTAAAATCTTAGATTGAAATTAAATTTAATGTGTGTTAAGTGACTTATTACTTTTCATGTTATCAAAAAAAGAAAAAGAGAATATTTGAGACTTGATCATCTAGATACTGTCATTTTCTCTCTTTCTTAGAATATAACGAGTTATTGATAATTTCCTTGTAAAATTCTGTTTCAGATATGTATATGGACCACAAAGAGAAATCAACTGGGGTTCAATAAGGCTAACTGACAAAGCATTAGATGATTGTCTCAGATGTGCAAGAAAGACGGGAGATCTCTAATCCGTTTGACACTCTCTCCATCTGTGTTGTTTATTTGTTTGCTCTTCAATGCTACTGTAAAAGAATCAAGCACCAGCAGATTAGTTGCCCTATGGCTGTAAACCAGTCTGTTAGAAAATTGTAATTTTAACCACTCAGTACCATGAATACTAATTTTTTTTTACCTGATCAATCCAAAAAAGCAAAAAAAAAAAAAAAAAAAGACTTCAGAAAGTGCATGAGGGATTTCAATCTGAATTAAATACCAGAGTTGGGTTGGCACCATAATTCATGCTACATAGAAGGCTCAGGTGAGCTCTGGTGTGTTCACACGATAAATTTAATCGTAAGTTGAAAGATTAAAGGCCAAAAAGAACAGTAATAAGATAGACCTTAGCACAGGCCAACCCTGCCTACCTGAAGCTCTCTGCATGATGTGACCAACTAACACCTTGATCTAAATGGCTCTCGCAAAATTCTTTAAGAGTGTTAACATTTGTGAACAGTTCAGTAAAGAAACTGCTCCAGGCCTTGGGGTTCCAAAAAGCAGAACGAGATTTGGTTTTGGATACAAATTTGGTGGGTACCCTGTAATGAATTTCAATGGGTTATGAATACTGATGCTGTTGTTGCAAATTCCAAGAACGCAAAGTTTTTGTTTTTGGTACTTAACATGAATCTTAACAACAAACATGGGGTGAAAATTCGTGTTACAGAAATTTCTGCCCGGCTTGAGCCAAAAGAATACTTATGAATCAGTTAAAACAAGAGTGGAAAATACACAAAATTAAGTTACAGCTACAACTTATTTCCGCGACACAACCTCGGTAGAGGGATACTCTCTCAACCAGCATCACAGGGGAAGTTCCATAGTCTTCAATTATGGACATGACTTATGAATCCTATCATCCTCTTCTTTCCCTCTTCAATGCTAGTCGGGATCTACAAACTTACCAGCTATGGCTAATCGATACAGTACAGATTACAGTACAGTACAGTAGTGCACAAATTCACAGACTCTTCTGTTCTTTCTCTCTAACTGCCTAGGTAGTGGGAACATTTATGAAGAGAAAAGCTCAGAGGTGTCGAAAGGGAAATTTGCATCGAAATCTTCCTTATCAAGTAAGAGATCCAAATCCAATATTGGGGAATTGGTGACTGAAGTTGGGGCTGAAACTATCTCAGTGATACCTGATTCTGAAGTTTGCACACTTTGGCCTAGCACCCCATTGCTGCCAAAAGGGCATGCTGATGACAAACAGAAAATGTTTGATTCTGAAGTAGCTGTTGAAATCAATGCTTCCATGAATTGGCTTTCCATCATGGTATCAGTGAATATATTGTTGTCCCCATTTTCGGATCCTATTGATGGAGAAGAGAAGCAAAATGATGGGAATATGTCCTCCTTGGTGTCCAAATCCTCTAATTTTACTTCAAGCTCTGCTCCCAAATTGAAAAATGTCTCTGGGCATTGCTTGTTTTTATCCTCCTCGTCTGGTTGATTCTTTTGATGGTTGTGGAATTGATTTTCTCCCAAACCCATCTTTGCTTTAGAGAATGCCTTGTTTGAACGAGATGCTTGAGTGCATGTATGTCTTCCTCTGTAGGTTACTTCAAATATTGTTGGGTCCATATCAGACCTTTGAACTTGTTTTGTGGCCAAGCACCCTTGTACATTTCTATGAGTGCATCTGTAATAGCCTCTGCAACACAAATCACTATTTATCAGAAAAGCAATAAAATGGCCCCCGATATTCATCAGTATAAACAAACCATATTTGAGTAGCTATACTTACAACAATAGAAACACTTTTTGTTTCATGCCAAGATACGAACCAACAATTAACAAACCTAAACTTAAATAGCCTTTTTGTTGCTTGGGCATCTGGTAGTGTAAGGCCAAAAACAGCGAATACATGCAAGGGGTATTATTGTCCTTTTCTCTTTTTTCTTTTTTCTCTTCACTTAATCTACGATTTGTAAATTTGGCCTCATTCTTTAAATGCTAACAAGGTAACATGAGCTGCCAAAGCCGTAGGGCCACCAACCCATGACAAAACATTTAAGTTCTGCAACATTTTTGTTTCTTGGTACATTTAAGTTCTGCAACTTGATAAAATTGTCAGGTACAACGAATAACCTCAGAGTGATGAGAAAGCGAGAGCATTCATCAAAAAGCTGTTTTCTAGTTAATATGTTCTTGGGATAACCAAAAGAAGAAAAATCAAAAGGTGGTCCAAATTTTGAGTATGTCTGCTAATTAACCAATGATTTGAGGGTATCTAAGGTGATCGTGGTGCAGACAACCTAGAAATATGAACCTTATTTATGCTTGTTTGCCCTTACAAGAACAAATTAGAGGTGCAAATGCTTGTAAGTTCTAACCGTGGAAATTTTGCTCCAAGAATATCCTTCTGGCCATATTTTCTCCAGCTGTAACCATCATCCAGAGACCCTTCAAGCCCTGTTCCTGAGCAAACCTTAACTTGCTCTGTCCATCTGGGCATGGTCTTTCTGCAGTCCACAAATTCAAAACAATTTCACATTGAAAATCAGATCAAGAACCTTCAAAATTCATCCCCCAAGTCACAAAAGGAAAAAAGAACTTTGGTAACTTTTTCACATTACCTTTTCTTGAAGACATCTTTGTGATTGTTGTGCTGGTCCAAGACCTCACTACTTGGGCTACCATTACCAAAAGAACAATGGGAATCCAACACGCTGCCACCAATGGTGGTGTTAGCTTCCCCCATCTTAGCTCCCCAATTCAACATCTTTAGAGCTTTGTCATAGGAGGAAATTATTCTCTCTAAGACTTCACTGGTTTCGTGAAATGATGAAGGAGAATAAAGGAGGTGACAGAGCTGCTTTGCTAGCATTTCCCCTTGGGTTAGCTCTTCGACAAGACTAACTTGCTCCCCCTTCATGGACTTCTCCATTTGGTAAATTTGTGATATAAACAACAAGATTCACTTACTCTTCCGATTTCAAATTCAATTGCAGCTAAGACTGGATGAATTCAGCCGATGAGCTCAGCAATAAAACTCAAATATTGGCCATGATGATTATAAAAATTGTGGGCATTCAAAAATTGAAAATTACTAGAGCAACGCTTGGAAAGGGAATGTGCAGGAAAAATAGGGTCCTGCTGAATTTCCAGGAATAGAGGAATCAGAAGCTACAAACATATAGGGAACAAGAAATATGAACACTTGCTGGCGGATTCCCAAAAGTAGAAAAGGCCAAGTGAGGTGGAATGGAATGCCAAATGGGCGAGTGAAATTGGGTAGATATGGCTGAGATTGGGGGAGGATGAGAGCTATCTGGTGCTAGGTGGTGGAGGATATATCATGTAAGGCATAGACGAAGATAGACTGAAGCCAGATGCGTAAAATAGATGGAGAGAAGCCTTGCTTTGCGAAGAAGGTGGGAGGAAGTGGGGGATTTAATGGGGAGAAAAGAGGAGGAAAAGAGCTGGATTTGACTGAACAAAAACGGAGTGAATTTTCTTCGACGTGGGACCCATAATGGGGCCCTTGAGGGTATAATCAGCAAAGAAACGCAAAGTGGGTAAAGTGGGCGATTCAATTGCTGACCATTTCAAAGGTCCCCATTTCCGCAACCCCTTCAATGGGTCAAGAAAATTTGAGAAGCGAAAAGAAAGAGAGGCGCACATTGGCATTCGCCTTCTCATGAGTAAGCAACAACGCGGAAGAAGGTTTGAAGATTCCTGGCTGCATCTTCATTTTTTTAATAAACTCTGACTCTGCAGTAATAAACCTCCGTTGTTTCAGTTCAGGATGGCACTCAACGACACAGAAAGTGACGTATTTTGGTGGCGTAATGTGTTGCCCCCTGCTTACGTTCGATTTTGATAGTTATCCAATTTAAAACCCTAAAACCACCACTCCGCCCCCAGCTTCAGTTGGAATCTTGTATTCCATTATTGTTATTATTATAAGCTGTTGGGCCAAGCAATTTTAACTTCATCTTCTAGAATCTCAATTAAAAAAATGTACTCAGTGAATTTAAGGTGTTGCCCTTGGCTGGCAATGTCTACCTATTCTTCAGCAAAACATTCAGGGCTGATTAATTGAAGTACTAAAATTATGTATACAGCTGTTGTATGCAATTATAATATTATAAATTTATATTTTTAATTGTATCTTAATTAAATAATTATAAAAGATTTATTTCGAGTCAGAAATTTTAAAATATTTTGTCACAACTTTTGTTAATTTTAAATAGAGTTACATGTGTAATGACTCATAATTAAGAAATATTAAAGTGATAAGAACATACACTATATTTAAATTTTTTATAACATATACTATATTCAAATTTAGCTAAAAACCAAACGAGAAAGACATTCAATTATGGAATTTATAAATGTCAAAGCTATCTAACACATTCAATGGTAGGATCAAAGTTGAACTCTACAAACTTACAATAACTCATTAAAAAAAATATAAGTCAGTATCACATAAAGATCTGAGATACTTAAGGGATAACTTTTTTATATAAATATGATAAAAAAATTATTTTAGTATTAAGAATATTATAATATAAAAATTAAATTTAAAAAAAATAGATGATAAGGCTAAATTTAATCACTTATATCTTTATGTAATGCTACCTAAATTTAAATCTTTTCATAATATTGTAAGTTAATTTCTATTTATTTATTTTATTTTTTCCTATTCGATATCGACGTTGCAGGATTACTGTTTGGTTACTCTCTGTCCCACGGAATAGGGATCTCAAACTTTATGGCCCGTTATGTTTGAGCCAATTTAGTTATTATTGATAAAGAAAAAAACTTAGGGAAGTAAATTATTATAACATAAAAATAAATAAATAATAATTCATAAACTTCAAATGATATATTCTCATAATTTATTTTTACAATAACAGTTATGGTGTATATATAATATCAGCAAATTTCCTCATTTACTTCACGTTTATATATTAATTTTGTAATCAAAATATGACTATTTTTAGCATAATGAAGATAATCTTAGAATAGTATACAGCCTCTACTTTCACTATTTTTTTTTCCGAGAGAAAAGATAAAAAAAGAATGAGAAAGATAAGTCCTTAGTGACCGTGGCTCCATGCTATTTGTTACATTATATTTATTTTCACACTTTTATTTTTATATAATTTTTATTTAATAAAAATTTAATAATTAAATATATAAATCACATATAATTAATTATAAAACTCAATTAATTTAAAATTTTACTAAATTTAATAACATAAATTTTATAAAATTTTATTTATAAAAATAAAATAGCTTATATATGACATACAAAAATATTTTAATTTGATTATAAGCCTGCTAATAATCTAGTCATAACTGACAAGTGTATCTTTCTCCACTTAGAGTCCAAGAATGTTCAAAATATTATAGTTTTGTTATGCGTATATTTTTAAATATATAAATGTTGTATTTTCTCTAGTCTATATGATCTATCATTTAAGGTTAATGTATAAGAATTACGTAAATCATTAAAAAGTTTTGAATACTTTTTTATCTTTTAAAATTATCTTCTTATAAAAAATAAGTGAGAAAAATAAATTTAATTAAATATTTAATAGAAATAATAATTTTGATGAGAGTACCTAAAACTGTGTATAAAAATTATTTTTTAACTAGTAACTAACTCTTTGTTATTTGAGTTCAATTTTTTTTTAAATGTATCAAATATAAGTAAGTTATTATATAATAGAGATAAAATAAAAAATTTTATGTTGTTTTTAATTGTCAATGATCACTCAACTTATATTCTATTTTTATCACACACAATCATATGTTAAAAGAGTCAAATTGTTCCCATTGAAGCAGTGGAACAGAAGGAGATCAGCTGAGAATATTTCTTTAAAGATCAAGAAAGCTGTCTGGTCAATTTCAGTTATAAGTGGGGCTCAAATTTTCAATCAGTCCCCTCATTCTCGCTTCCGAATACTCTTTCCAAAACAAAATGATGACTAATTCTTCACGCGCTTTTACAATTTTCGAAATGTTCCTAAATAAGGTTGAAAATCTAGTGTCTGCTAATTTGGAGGTTTTTTTGGTTTTTTCATCCCAATTGGGTGCCATGCCATGCATATATAGTTCTTAAAACAATATGCATATCTTTTATTCAAAAGCATCAATTAAAATCCAGTGTACAAGGAGTTTCAGAACAACTAATTTGTTCTGAAAAAGAAAAACGTAAGTGGATTTAATGTTATTTAACAACTTAAAAGAAGACTGTTTGAGGAGCCTGTAAAAGTTTTTGTCAGGCGACATTTTCACAAGTATGTGCATAATGGATCATACTGAAATTAGTCAACAAGTAAATATTGTGACGGGATTTGATTATGACTTGAACTTATAAGTATTTAAGTTGAACAAGTCAGGTCTCCCACCGTCCTTATTTAATTTATGGGACATAACGAGATGGATGGATTAAGATAAAATAAATTAATATATTTATATATAAAAATATATTAATTTATAATATAATTTATTTTTTTAAAAAATAAATTATATATATTTTTTATCTATAAAAATTGCATAATAACTTGTCTCGATTGGTTTAATAATGATTTATCGCAAATGGATATGACGATCTGCTTTGACACATTTACACTTTTATTTATTTGACACATGTCTTATCAAAAAAATAATTTTAATATTTTATTTATTTTTTTCTCTTTATTTTAATACATATTCTTATGCTATTTTTAATTTCTTTTCTTTATTTGGACGTGTATTTCCATGTCGACATGCATTCTCATTTTTTTTTAATTTTTTCTCTTTTATATTTATATACACATACAAATTTACCATATAACTAATTTTAAATTAACAGGTATTATTACACTTAAATTAGATGGCACAAAATAAATTACAACACATTTGGATATCAATTCTTTTAGTAAATAATAAGATTATAAGAATAACTTAGTCCCACCAGCACAAAATTATAACTACATAGGTAGCACTTTTGAAAAACGAGAATGACTACATTTCCCATGGAACTACGAGGTCATTGTGTGGAAAGTGAAGATGAAGAAGAACGATAGCCTTCCTTTGCTGTGTGTCCTACGTGTTTTTGTCATGATTATTATACTCCAAAACGTGTGGACCTGCAGTACTACCCTTATCAAGTAAATATTATTATATGTCCGCGTGCTTCATGGTTTTGCATCCCATTCATATGTGCTTTCCTTCATTTTCTTTTCAGTTTCTGTCTTCTTCTGGCGGTCGATTCATAAAGCAGATCAGAAAGAATCTGGAGACTTGGCAAACTGGCCGATAGAAACCAAACAAATGCCGTGTGTGAATTGGTCCCCGCCTCCATATGTGTTCCAAGACACATTGATTATGGAGATTAGAGTGAAGGAAGGGTTTCAATTCTAACCCACAAAAAATCATTAGCAATCTTTAGGGAACAACCTTCGTTGGCCTCTATTTTCTCCTGCAGCGTTGAATTTTCAAACTCACCTAAATGAAAGGGAATCCTGTCATTTCTCAACGTTATGGTGATTCTCTTGGAAAACTAAGCAGCAGTTTTCTTTTTTTTAATTTCTTTTAAGAATATCTTCTTACTGCTATAGTAAGAGATTAATTTTTTACAAATTACAAACAATAAATTTTTTAATAAAAATAAAAATAAATTTATAATAATAAATTATTTTAAAATTTTTAAAAATATAATCAATTTTTATTTTTATTATATAAATACTTTATCAATTTTATTTTAAATTTGTCAAAATCAATGTCACACACCAATCAATTTCGTAAGATATTAATGCGATGTTTAAAATTCAACCCAGCGTGCATGTTTTCCGTATCCCTTGTTTTCAACCAAGTTTTTATTATATTTTGAAGAGTATCTTCATTCCTCTGACACGGCTAAGCAAGCCGTTACCTCTTTTCTAAGGCTGAAGGATTTTTGTTTTCATTGTTTGCGTGTCCCTGATTTTATATTAGATTAGAGAAGGCGAAAGGAGAGGTGGAGCTATTGAAAGAAAGGTACAGTACAAGGGTCCCAGTCAGGGGACAAGCAGAATACCAAATGGTTTAGATTATTGTCATTTTTACTCATAAAATTTTATTTAGAATATTTAAATTATTAAATTTATAAATTAAATTATAAATATAAGTAATCTAATAAGTTACATTAATTTTATAATCTATTAATAAAGTCACTTGAGTAAAACTTTATTTTTCCAATAATTTATGTAATTGACCTATCAATAAATTCATATACAGTGTGTGTGCGCGTCCCATTTGGTTGGCAGGAAGATTCTTATAATTTCACAAAATGATCACATACACGTGGGTAATGACCATGGGTTCTTTACTTGATTGAGGCATGCACGCAGACAGCAATTATAGCATTGAGTTGCGCGGTAAGGGGTGTGTAAAATATTGGAATACAACTTGTAATTTGCATATTTATAAGTGGGTCGATAATAAATTATGTTTTTGTTAAATTTAAATTAATAATTTAAAAAATATATAAATTCGAACAATGATATATGTACATTATTGTTATAAATATTTTTTATTCTTTTTTTTTCTCTTTATTTTTGTTTGAGTGGTTATACTTATTGTTCAACCATCATTTCTCTATAAACTGTCAATCCAATCGAATCCAATGAAACTTGATTCGTGCATGATTAACTTTCAACACAAATCTAACTCGACCTGAAAGAGAGAGCCCCACTTAAATGGGGTTGATGATGGCAGCCATTGATCAATGATGACTCAAAAATCACAATCAGCGTATGTATGTGTGTGTGTTGCACCTGCAAATTCAATATGGAGGCGGCGCTGCGGCTGTCAATCTGTTCACATTCT
Organism: Dicorynia guianensis; assembly: GCA_037013595.1. Classification (NCBI taxonomy): domain Eukaryota; kingdom Viridiplantae; phylum Streptophyta; class Magnoliopsida; order Fabales; family Fabaceae; genus Dicorynia; species Dicorynia guianensis. Next base: position 31,195,036 of record JASUAB010000014.1, read on the forward strand.
ACACCCAAGACCAGCGCCCTTGATCGCCCATGTCCTAAAGAGAGTTATCATTGCTGGTTGCTGCTCGTGCTTCATGCTCCCCATCAAAGGGAACGCCCATTCCCCTGTTCCTTTTAACAACTGCAAAACCATTATTTTCAGCCATAGTACGGCACACAAACTTATAGCCAAGCTACTTATTGTATGCTAATATCTTATAAACTTTCCCACATCAGAAGTGCTTTCCTTTTCTGTAAAAGTCCTTTTCATTTTGTTTTCTCCCACCCTAAATTCTTTGTTTTCTTAAATAAAATGCGATGTGTGTTGGACTGCTTCTAACAAATATAAAATTTGAGGCCACTGTTTATGGAAAATAAAAGAAACAATAATTATACTCTATGCTAATATTTAATGATTCATCATGTTTAAACTTTAGAGTAATTATACTATTTTTACATATTAGACCTTTTTTAAAAAAAATTAAATATTAAATTTATTAAACTTTATAAAATACAAAAAATTTTCAAAAACTAGATGTGTCTTTGTGAAAATGTACTCCCTCGTATTGCAAGGGAGGAGTATTTTCTTAAACTTTATACAGTTATATTATTTTTATTAAGTATTTATTTAAAAATTTTGAATGATTAAATTTACAAAATTACAGAAATTAAATTGTAAAATTCAAATATTTAATGTCCGTGACTCATTAGTGGATGTGGGAGCGACCGATTTGAAACTAATATTTTTATTTTCTTTATTTTAGTAATTTTTAATTTATTTGCATAATTTATATTTAAATATATTTTTAAATTTTATTTTTTATTAATTTTTTTATATTTATCTCTTTTCTACTCTATACTTAAAATTAAGAGATTAAAAAATAATTTGTAGGCAGTATTAAAACTGCGTAACGTTTTATATATGATCTTTTAATAAATAATAAAATGAATCATTTTTAAGAATTATAACTCTTGACAGACATATCAAAGTGTGAATTCATCATTTTTCTAACTTTTCATTAGCTATGAAAAACTGAATTTTTTAACCTTTTTACTTTCTGAATTTAGCAAATATCTATCGTCTAATGATTAAAATAAGTACAATCATTGAGGAAAATAAAAGTCGCAAATTGTATTTTTTCCTACAAACGTGGATGGTAAAAGATGACCGTCTTTGGCTCTCTGCGAGGGAATCTTACACGTCATATTAGCCAGATTGCAGATACGTTCCCCTTTGCAGGGTTTCTATTTTATGTTATCTTTTTCTAATTAGATAATACAAAAAATGTTTCGCATTTGCAAGGGCATGGTGGGCGCCTTTGGACAAGTGCCTGCTTCCAGACTCGAATTAATGTCCACACTCTAAACCCCATGGCTGCCACCTGGCAGTCGTTCTTGAACGAGTATCACATGTTGCCCCTGCGCTGATCACGCCTATCCAAAGACGCAAAAGTTGCTTTTCACTAAATGATTGATATAAAAATTTTATAAAACTTAATATAAATGGTAGATAAATGAAGTTTAATAAATTATTTAATCCAAAATTTTCAAATAAAAATTTTTTTTATAAATTTTAATTTATAATAATAATAATAATAAAGACTATGCAAAAAATATCCTTTAAAATGAGCATTATATTTTTACATTTTATTGAAAAATATAAAGAAATAATTTTTAATAAAATTTAACATTTATATTATAATAAATATAAGATCTTACGACATAATACGTAACATTAATAAAATAACTTGTTCATAAATATTTTTGGTGTTTATTGAAATTGGGTGGAGAAGTGCATTTCCAGTTGAGCAGAGCCAATTTCGCATTAGGAGTACAATTGAAGTAGGACTGCCCAAAAATTAAGGTAATTTTACCCTAGGAGGAAGTAGTTTTGATTTTGGACCAAAGTGGGCCGGCCCATTTACAGAGTTTTAGTAGGGCAGGGACCAAAGTGGAAAGTTAAGAGGGCATATGAAAGCATTGGGTTAGAAGCCCATTGGGCTTTACATTATATTTTACTTTTTGCCCGTTTTCTCCCATCAAGGTTTGAAAGTCCTTTAAATAATGCAGACAACCCATGACATCCAAACACAGCATGGGCTTCGCACGTTTACTCGGCAATCTCACATTGACCCACCCAGTAACCCATCTTTTTAAAAATGTCGGCTGGTCGGACGGTGATCCACCAGTAAATTGATTTGATTTAGTATTTAAAATTAATGTACTGATTAAATCGGTTAAAATTGGTTAATTTGTTAAATTTTAAAAAATAAAAAAGATTTATAATATATTTTTTATTATTTTAATCACATATGATCTTTGAGTTAATGAAAAAAGAACAAATAATTAAAAATAATTATTGAATATATAATTTTTCAAATCATATGTTTTATTAAATTAAAATTTATATTAATTTAATAAAAATAATTAGTTACTTAATTAATTTTTTAAAAAATATATTTTATCAATAAATACATATTATCTATATAAAATACTAAAAAATATTATCTAAATAAAAATTATATTTATGGTATTATTTAATTTATAATTAATTCAATTAATTAGATTGATTTGATTTACTTTCTACAATAGTTATTAACCAATTTAATTTTTAAAACATTTACAGCCACCCGCTCTGCGGAGGGTGAATAGAAAAACACATGTACAAACACTTTTTTGTAAAATTAAAAAAAAAACTTTTTGATGCCCTCATGAACGTGCCAAACAGATAGTTTAAACTGCTGGCTGACCCCCTCCAAGCGGCGTCATTTCGAACTATTCATGCTTAGTGTTGTGTTCTTTGTTCTTGTTGACCAAAAAAAACACTTTTTATATAAAAATTGAAAGATGCCTGATATTTAATATGTTTTGTCCGAATCTCAGTGAGAGTATAAGACGCATATGCCAATCAATAAATATAAAAATATATATATATATATATATATATATGGACAGCGCAACTTTTTGTTATATGTTGAAACAATAATTTTGAAAAAAGAAAATATGAAAATATATATTAATTATGTATAAAATTTTAAAATAATAATATATAAAAATTATAAATATACTAAATATATTCTTGTTTATTCATTTTTTTATTTAAAAATTTATTATTACATATATAGAGAATATACATACTATTAACATTTTCTTTTGAAACAGAAAACTTCTCACTTTATTTAAATAGAAGCCAAGTTGGTATCTAAAACAATAAGATATGCTGTGTTAGGATGAATTTAGATATTTATTTTTATTATTTTTTAATTTTAATAATTTTTATTTTTTAATTTTATATTTACATCCTTTTTATGTCTTTTTATCTTTAAAAAATATAAAGTAAAAAGACCCATGGGAGTGTAGGTTACATCATTTTACCAACCTACGTCTAGAATTTGGAAAGCTAGGGACACTAGGCTATGAGCTACTGTGTTGCTTTTCCTGCTCATATGACTTAAAGATTTAAGCAGAGGACAGCATTTTGGACATTCAAGGACTATTATTTTTTATGAATTAAAAGATATTTTTATTTAAAATAAAAGTTGGTGAGTCTAATTGTTTTCGATATAGTTAATATTATAAATTATTTTTAAAATTAAAACTAAAAATCAGATAAAACATTTTCACTAATTACGCTAACCTTAAGATTCATTCAAGCACTATTATTAGACTTCGGGGGGCCATTGAATGCAGGAACGAGCTCTTGACAGTCTGACCCAGCTGCAATCTCATCTGTACCCAAGGTACCAGCAACGTACAGGAGTCCATAGCATAAGGCCAGAGCTTTTGCTTCTCCAGCAACTCCCGTTCCCTGAACTGATTTTGACGCAACTAATGTAATTTCACCATCACTGTTAGCAAGACTAAACCCAAACCAAAGTTGCCGTCCTCATCAACCCCTGCATCAACATTGAGCTTAAGAATTCCTTGGCTTGGTAGCTGCCATTTAGGAGCACTTCGATTGTTTAGGTTCGTGTTCCTTATGCCAGCTGTTGAGCCGAACCCCTCCATAGTTCGAGAGACCAAGTCCATCATCCCATCAAACTCCACCTTAACCTGCTGGAAACATAACTGATTTCGTCCCCACCAAGTGGCCCAGAGGATCGTTGCAATATGTGCAAGGCAATCCTTTGAGCAAAGATGATGGAGACCCTTCCACCGCTCTGCCACCGATACCATTAGGATTGATTCTCAAACTCAAACCAGACCCAAACCATGTACATTGAGTCCATGGGCAACTGAGTAATACATGAGCACCAGATTCTACTCCCTCATTACCCCAGGGAGATTCAGCTTGAACCATCACACCTCTCCTTCGTAAATTGCAGCGTGTTGGAAGAAATCAAGGCAAGCACGCCATAAAAAAACTTTGATTTTGTTTGGGACCATATTGAGTGCCATGGAAAATTGCTATGGTGAAAATTACTACTGCTTGATTCGGGGATGTTGTTGTTCAGCACAAAGGAATATGCAGACTTGGAAGTAAAGTCATCATCCTTGGTTCCTCCCCAAACTAGAGTATCGTCATGAGCCAAATTAGTTAGAGGTATGGCCAAGATTTGTTTCGCCTCAAATGGGTAGGACATCGCACTATGAGAGATAGATTCCATGCCCTTCTATCCTGATCAATGAGCTGAGACACAAATGTAATTGCGTCATTCTTAGGGCTCCAGACTATTTGGGCAATCACTTATCATCCCAGATATTGATGTTACTGCCATTCCCAAGATACCTTTGTTCTAAAATATATTATGATCCCAGGATGCTACACCAAATGTAACTTGGTTGAAACCTAGCTTTTGCCTAGAGGAAGTCTGAACGTGGAAAGTAACGGCTTTTATGAATTCTGGCCATAAGGGAAGTGGGATATTGGATAAGGGCCCGTCTTGTTTAGCCAGCACAGCTAAATTAAAGGCTTGGAATTGTCTAAAGGCAATACCACGCATTCTTTTTTGAAATATAAAGCTTTCTCCAACTAAGCCAATTTAGTTTTCTTTCACTACCACAGGCATCCCACAAAAAATTATTTACCATAATTTCAATGTGGTGGCATAAGTTTTGTGGCAATCTAAAACAGCGCATGACATAAGGTAGTATAGACTGAGCCACATCTTTAATTAATACCTCCTTCTCAGCATGTGAGAGAGATTTTTCTTTCCGAACTTTTAACTTCATCGACAAAATTAAAATTTGCTTTTTACTATAGCACATCATGGTTCGTAGATCCTAATATTTAATATGATTATCAACTGCCTCTATCTCCATTTGTTGTTAGATTACAATTCTTGGGTTTGCAGGAGCATTTCGGCTATAGGATTGCTTAGATTTTCAGATTTATTTTTTTGCTAGAAGCTTTTTGGTAAGAGGACAAAACCTTCTGCACACATTGTATCTGAGGATCTATTGCTCTAGTGAATAGAATATTATCATAAGCAAAAAAATAAATGAGAAACTAGAGGGGTAGTTCTCGCAATTTTTATGTCGTGTAAACGGTACATATTTTGTTCCCTTTGTAGCATACATGAAAAAATTTCAGTACATAAAATGAACAAGTATGGAGACAAAGGTTCCCTTTGTCTCAAACCTCTATGTGACAAAAATACAGATGACACACAACTCACTATCAATAGCACCCAATTATTGGAAAAACCCGTAGAAATTAAAACAGATTGTAAGAAATTCTACTCTATCCTGTTATAAGCTTTAATTTGGCCATATCAACCTTTAGGGTCAAATATTCTTTTTTACCACAATTTTTTTTCATAAAATGAAAAATCTCATATGCAACTACAACATTATTAGTAATAAGTCTATGAAGAATAAAGGCACTTTGAAACTCACACATAATTTCTGGCAATATAAGCTTTAGTCTCTTTATAATTGTTTTTGTAATCAACTAAAACAACACATTGTATAAATTAATTGGTCTAAAATCTTTAACATGAACTTACTTCTTGATTTGCGTGACCAAACAGATGAAGGTATAATTTAGCTCACCCAACTCTGTGTCGTGATTGAGAATGCTAATTATCATGCTAAATATGTCATCGCCAACTACATGCCAAAACTTCTGGTAGAAAAAAACCGATATACCATATGGGTCTGGAGCCCTAGTGGGGTGCATCTGTGTTATGGACAGGTAGGTACACTTACTCTCATGTGAAAGGTCTGGCTAGAGTATCTCTGATATCAGGCGTGATTCTGTCACGTACAAATTCTATAATATTAGTGCATCTGCTTACGTACCACTAACATTATGCCGATTTTAATATGTAAAATTATACTTACCATGTACCAAAAAAATACTTCCTATGTAATCACGCGTTGAGACTGCATGCATTATGCATGTACGATAGCTCTACTCCTCATAAGCCACGAGGAAATCAAAGAATAATAATAGTTGTATAAAATAATTAAATATTTATATATAGATAAAAAGCTATTTTAAAAACTAATTTCAACTAAAAATATATAAAATGTATATATAATTACTTGAAACGACAACATAGTAGGTTACGGCCAAACAAGCTAAGAAGGTCACAACTCAGAACAGCTTAACAAAATAAACTCTTTTCATGCCTCTCTCAAGAAAAATGCTATTTTTATTTCGATTATATTTACTCATAATTAAAGTAACATTATATATTAATTTATTAAAATTTATAAATTAAATTGTAAAATTTAATAATTTAAATTTTATATTATAAAAATCAAATAAAAATAAATTTACGAGGAAAAAAAACACTCGTCTTCCTATACTTTTTAATATTTCTGCACAACCTGCACAAGATTTCATTTCAAGTTCCAACACTTATAATTCATCGAAGACCACTTCATTAAGAAGACGTAACCGTGTGTACAAGAGATTAGAACAGCACCACTGCAGACACAGAGTCTTCATGTCTTCTTGAACAATTCCCTCTTCCTGTCCTTTTGTGCGATGGGCATGATATCGTGCGAGCTCAGAGAAAGGGACGAAAGAAGGGGAACGCCCCTACGGTTGCAGAGTAATTGGTGGGGTGTACAGTTAGTGTAATTTTTTTTATTTTATATGATATTTTTAAAAACTAATTTTTACTACAGACAGAAATTATGATTAAATTTTTTTAATAAGAAAGGTTTCATATTTAAAATTTTAATTTTAAACGAAATTATCTTATTATTATATTAATATTTTATTAATAATTAATATACATTTTTTAAAATATAATTAAGTTAAGAGAAAAAAAATTACATATTAAATTAAATATAAAATAAAGATATATTAAAATTTAGAAAAAGCAAAATGGGAAAATTCAGATTCGAGATGAGGATTAAAAAAGTAAGTCCGAGTGGGGTGGCCAAATACTTTGTTACAATAGTTGTTTACAACTCGTAAAAAGTCCAAACATGGGAAATATAAGGCGAACAAATGCAAGGGCAAAATAGTAATACCAACAACAAAAGGACAGAAAGGTTTAAAGGTTTAAAACAAATGACATTGAAAAAAAAGAAGTAGGATTTAAATCCCTTCTCTTTTACCAACAGGAACATCTCCATGTCTCATTTTCCAGAACCTCTCTATCTCTTCAGCTCCACGACCTGGAATTCGCCCCGCTATGAGAGTCCACCTTAGAGCCATACGAAACCAAGTTAGAGACAGAAGTAATCCATCGTCATAACCTCAGTAGATAATTTTACTATATTCAGATACAACTTTCTCCAAAGATATAAAATAGAAAAAAATAAATATAAAATTAAAAAATAAAATTTACATCACACATTAAATTATAATAAAAAATAAAAATTATTAAAATTAATAATAATACAAAATACAAATTCCTCTTTCCCAATTAACCTTGGGAAAACTTTTCTTTGGTAAAATTTTTTATATTAAATATTTATAAATTTTAAGATAAAATATTGATTTATTCAGTCATTATTTAAGAAAAATTAATCATTTAAAATTTTTAATAATATTTTATTTATAAAAATAGCATCTCAGCGAACCTTTCGGGTGCTCAAGGGAATCTTGATCTTAAGATGTTACCATCATAATATAGTATATTATGTCTTTAGTTGCAGGAGATGATAAAAACAATTATTACTGAATATATGCAGATGAATATTCAGGATCACCCTGCTGAATCTGACGTGTCAAATATTTTTTTGTTGTTTTTTGGTGAAAAATATCTTGTTCTTAAATTATAGATATTCAGAGACAATAATTATACACAAAATGTTATCTCCGTCGACCACATAAATTGATGAACTGGAAAAGGTTGTTGGACAGGGAATTAATGGAGAAAACGATAAAAGAAATTAAGGAAATTAAATCAAACGAATACAAACCCCACAGTATTAATGTAAGAGAGAAACGGCTATATTATTCTTATAATTTTTATTTAATTTTTATAATATAATATTTAAATTTAAGATTTGTTAATTTCAGACTGAAATCTAAGATCACAAAAATAAATGATCCGTTGATAAAAAAATTTGGTCGATATATAGCTAGTGTTTTTTGTATTTAAAGGTGAAGGGGAAGAAATTTCCATCTGAAGATAGCTTTACCTGTCTCCAACCAGTTTGTGCATTCTGTAAATGAGATCTTGTTCTTGATCTGACATGTTAATAGGCTCGCACTCAATGCTGCTCACCTCTGCGAATAAGAGAGGCACAAAGGTAGGGTGAGAATCATATATGGGCAAACTCATCTCATATAAGGAGACCCATGAAACATTAATATTTGGATAAGAATCTAATCTCTTCCGAATGTAAAAAATGTAAACGAAAAATTTTTTCTAACAAAGAAGACTCTGTCCACTGAAAAACAATACAGAGAAAATTCAGAACTGCAGGAAGAACCAAGGATTGGAGATTGATCCAACAAAGGAAAAGAAACGAAAGCGAGCTTTAACCAAAGTAGAAACAACCCAGGAATGTATTTTGGTACTACAATGAAAAGAAAACGAAGCAACCTCACCGTCAATGGAACAGCTACTACTAGCCTTAGCTTTCTTGCTGCAGCGCTTGTCCAAGCGTGTTTCCATGGATTTCCAGAAATAGCAAAGTCAAGAGAAAGAAGGGATCAGAAACATAAAGAATGGAAAGTGATGAGAGAAGTGTGGTAAATTTTTGGTGGGTATGACTATGAGTGTATTCGGAGTCCCAAATGGAGTAGGTTTCCAGAAAGGGAAAACGGAAGTTGCAACCGAACCTGCCCGTCCTCCTAGACTCCTAGTTACGTTATCTGCCTATAAACAATATGGACTGTCCAGTGGAAAAGAATATGATAGACCCAACCTCTGAACTAAAGCCTCTTTGCTAGATATAGAGGTTTTTTTTTTTTTTTTCTAAGAATATAATTTTAGTATTTATTTTTATTGATTATCTTGTGCGAAGATGAAGATAAATATAGAGCTTTACATTTTATATAAGATTCTTAATAGTGTCTAGATTTCTTGAACTGTGAATAAGACAAAGGGATCCCCTTATTGAACCAATAGTAAAGCACGAATGGCAAACGCAGAATTGAAGCCACAATTTGGGTTGGTGGCGATAACTTCAAACGTGTGGGGATCAAAGTTATCGCCATGACACGTGAATAAAGGGAAAAATATAACAACTTTCTGCAACACAAGACAAAGTTTGGATGATTCATCACCCAAAAAAAGAAAGTTAGGATGGATTCTGCTGTCAAAGATGGAATAATTAATTAAATATAATATTGCGTCACAAAAATGGTTGGCCCACATCAATTATTGGGAAACTGGGATACCATTATTCATCACATTGGTTTTAAATGGCAGCAACATAGTAGTAATGCTGGATTCACATATTTAGTACATACCATCAGTGTATAAGCAATAAATATTACCTCTTAAATATTAGAGGACTATATGAAAAAGGAGACACAAATTTTGTACATTGATTATACATTTTCATTTTTTTTTCATCTTTTTCACTTTCAAAATTTCATCTCTTTGTGCATGGAGCAGCGTAAGCTTCTTTCAAGCACACAACATCTTCCCACCTGTTGGAATTCTATTCGATACTGCAAGTAGAGAAGTGAAAGCTGAGTAAAAGGCGATGTTAAACTTGCGTTTGTAAATGTAGTCATTAAATACACGAGAGAGGGATCAACAACAAATACTCAAGCACAAGGCATAAGGAGTAGTAAAATATGGATTCTCCTTTTGTTTTTTACAAACATGTTGGAAGAGCAAAAAGGCATTTTTTTTTTCAAATAGAAAAACTTATTAAAATTCTAAAATTCTGAGTGGATCCTTGCAATCGCTGTTTTCTCTTAACATTGTCATCTTCCTAAGAACAATGAGAAGATCTGAATCCAACATATACAATAGAAACTAAGTAGTACTACACCAATATTAAACCAAGAATAGTTATAAACCACATGGTAAAACACCGTGTTGTGATCAGATATGCATGCATAAAGAGATAGTGACATCTAAATACAATCTCAACGTTGGTGAAGGCCAAGATGAAGGGTAGAGTCATTCTGGGTTGTGTACTCTGTATTTAGCACATTTTTTGTATATATAACATTAATTTAGAATACTGAATTAATTTGCAACATATTATTTAATAATAAAAAAATTAATATAAATATTTCAGCACACTAATATGGAATGTCAAACCCGATTCTTGATATAAAGAGTAGGAAAACTTGGCAACTACGACGTACCCAGTGAGTCGACTAAGCCCATCCTCAAGCTGTTTTCCAACGAAATTGAGCCTCTGCTGGTATGGAGGAATGCCTGTTAGAATTTGAGTTTTATTTTTGATTTATAAAATAGATTGATAAGTAATTAAATTATATTTTGATATTCAATTAAATAATGCGATAATTATTATATATTATTTAATTTAAAATAATTACCTTATAACTTGTCTCTGAATTAGAAAATATAATTGAATCGATATTGGATTTATATTGTAAAAGGCCCTGGTGGATGGCTTGTTAGTAATGTTATAATAAAACTAGGGTTAAATTCTCTCCACATTCTATGCAATATTCTGCTTTCCCATAAAGCTATTATGACTTACAATAAAGTTGGTAGAAAAAAACTTTGCACTGCCACATACACCTGTATGTAGAAATTTCTCTTGGTGCAAACTAGATGCACGATTTAGATTGTCGAGTTGATCGTGTATGTGCATTGTTAAAAATAATTAAGAGTTATTGATTCAAGAAGTTAGTATCTATTAATATAATATTTCATTATTGATGTGTATAACTTCATAATAAATATTATAATTAGATTTCACAATGCCTTCTTTATCTTTGATCTTTGCCTTCACATTGTCCATTGTATCATAGCTTTCAAACTCTACTGTGATGTTCTTGCCATTCAAAGTTTTAACGAAGGTCTGCACTTGCAGTGTGAAATAAAAATCCGAGACAGCAAATAGAAGGCAATGGGCAGTCTAAGAGACTCATCGAGTCAACAAGAGTGAGAAGGCAGAAGTTGTCAATCAAATTTGTGCCCAGGGATAGTGATGCGTGTAATTTATACACTGCTATATAAATGTATCTAATCAATTACATAATATAAGATAAGTCAAGTATTCTTTTTTAAAAATTTATTTTGCATTGTTAAAAAATTATAAATGTATCGTAAGTTGAATTAAATAATTAATTAAAATAAATAACTTTTCAAACTTAATGTGAAATTAAGAGTGAATATAAAAAGTCTTAGAGAGTAGATTTTATTTATTTTAGTTATTCAATTAATCAATTAATTCAATTTAAGACTAATTTATCTAAATATGTCACTTATTATTATGTGAGATGATAAATTTTTTTAACTTAGTTAATTAACTTATTCAAGTTAACATAATTTTTGTCTCACTTTTTTTTTATACCGTCGAATTCGGATTCGTTTTGTCTCACTTATTAAATTAATAATATATTTATATAATTTAAGCAAGTAAAAGAATATTAGGTAGAATAAAAATCAAATAAATATCCAACAGTATGGCTAAGTAGTAAACTTTGGGAATTACGATGTGGTAAATTAGAACATGAATGCTATATTGTTAAAGTAATGAATCAAGTGAGAGAAAAAATTTAATAAAAAATAAAATTTATACATTAAATTATAAAAAAATTATTAAAATAAAAAAATTTAATAAATTAGGTGCAAAGAACGGTCCTCATTTAATTTTAACTGTTTCGAAACGTTTGCATCATTATCTGAACATGATGTCTGTGGTTTGGGGTGGGATATTGAGAAAGTTTGAAGGAGGCACTGTGACTGCAGGTACAGGTGTTTCAGAGACAGTACAGGACCTAAAAACAACTGAACGAATGGCAGTATACAAGGGTCTCAAAGCTCTTGCTTCGTCAGGAGGCCCATTGATTGTCTCTATATCCTCTCTTATTTTGTGTGTTGAAATTTTTTTTGGTTTGTTGCAAAAAGAGCAAAATGCTGGCAATTTATACGGATCCGCATTAATTTAGAAAAATTTGAACCGTAGTTTAGTCGAAATGTATCAACTGTCTTTCAACAACAAATTCAGGATTAGATAGGTTTTAAGGCCAGATACAATAAATATTTGGGGCTACCTACTTTTGTTCGTAAACTAAAGAGCCAAGTATTTGATTTTATTAAAAATTGTGTGTGAGAAAAGCTGAAATAATAAAAAGAAAAGGCACACTTTCAAGCAGAGAAGAAAATTCTCATAAAGTCTGAAGCGCATTTTATTTCAGTTTATATTATGAACTGTTTTAAACTTCCTAGTCCCTTTGCCATAATATTGAGCAAATAATTAATTATTTTTTATGGGAAAAAAAAATTAAGAGAGGAAGATTCATTAGATAAGATGGGAAAAAATTAACCAATCAAAAAGGAAAGGCGAAACAGGCTTTAGATAGTTTTCAACTTTTAATGATGCCCTTTGGCAGAATAGGAGTGGAGATTAATTCAACATCCAGATTCTCTGATGACAAAAGTTATATTGGGGCGCTATTTCTCAAGAATTGGTTTTCTTCAATCAAATTTGGGATTTAGGCCAAGTTGTACTCGGAGGTGCTCACTATGGACTCTAAAATCCAAATTGATTACTGCAGCTTAAAAGATCTCAGGTGCATCACCCATCAGCAACTCAAACAAATATGGTTTCCTCCCCAAGCAGATTACCTAAAGATCAACACTGATGCCTCAGTGCAAGCCTCTGGCCAGTGCGGAGTTGGTTGTGCCATCAGAAACTCAGAAGGCATTATTGTGGGAGCGGGTTCCAATTTGCTCTCACAAGAGGTGGACGTAATCATTGCGGAGCCTCTTGCCATACTATTTTGTGTCAAGCAAGCTGTGCACTTACTGACAAGATCACATGTTAATGTTGAGACTAATTGTATGGAGGTGGTTCAAGCCTTTAATTGGGTCACCCCTTCTCTGTCTGACCTTGGCATCATTTGGATGAATATAGAAAGGCTCTGTCATGTATTTTGTCTTATTCTCTTTGTTTTGTACATAGAGGTTGTAATAAAGTAGCCCATCACTCGGCAACTAGCGAATTTGAGTCGGTACAATGTGTTTGGACAGAGGGTCACATCCCCTCTGATGCTGTTATCCTAGCAGATCAAGACCTTCTTATTGAATGAATTTTATTTTCCTATAAAAAAAAAGTTATCGTTGAAATGGGGCTAATACATTGCATGATGGTGAAATCTGACTGGTTGGAATTGGTGCAAGGCATTTAACTTTGCTCACAATAATTTCTCCGGAAAATGATACGCTTATGTGATGAAATAATATTTTAGAATTACGTTTATTATGTAGCATGAATAAGATAAAAATAAAATGATTAAAAAAAATTATTTATTATTTTAGATTAATGTCATGTATAAAATATAAAGAAGATTGTAAATATAAAAACATAAATCTAATACTGTATTTCTCCTTACTTTGCCACAATTGTTAGTGACTGCAGCCTATAAAGACAAGTTTTTTTCTCACTCACCTTGTGGCACATTCCACGAGACTTCAATGGTGCATCTCACCATTTTGGCTTCTTTAGCCATTTCTCATCTTGTTATTTGCTGGACTGAGAGAAACACGGCCCAAGATCTTGTTAGCCTTTATTTTTAAGATTTTCCTGGTTTGCAATAAAGTAATATCCCTTTGGCCTTCAAAAAAAAAAAAAAAAAAGCTTACTTCCTATCTCACAATGGAGCTTCCAAGTGGGACATGGATAGTGAAAGAGAATGAGAAACATAGTGCGCATCCCGGATGGAGAGCAAGATGGAGCCAATTGCAATGAACAAATCCACAATCAAAAGAAATTCTAGGATAGACTTGATAGATTTCACATAGGCTAAATTGCGATGCAGGGTGAGGACAAAGGACGACAAAGATGCTGGAATTTATTTAAGACAAGAAGAAATGGTTAAGAGAGGATAAAGTATGATATGATGTGTCAAGAATCAATGTTTTTAAAAGTAATTTTACACTAAAATTTAATTTCATTTTAAAAGCAGAAGTAATAAGGGTTAAATTTTTTATCATTTCATCATGAAAGCTAGTTGCAAATTCAAAAATAAAAGGGTTAAATTTTTTTTATCATTTCATCATAGAAACTTGTTGCAAATTCAAAAATAATTTTACAGTTCTAACAACGTGGTATCAAAGTTATGGATTTGAGGGGCAGCAAATGAAAGTGAGCTCCTTGGCAACCAAGTAACTTCCAACCGAAGGTTCCTAACAGAAGATGCAATGTCCCACCACTACTTTTCTTTACTCTGCTTTTTCTTTGAGGAAATTTGTAAACACAATGTGGTCTCTTCGGGGCTTCTGAGCACTATAAATATCAGTGAACTATAGGCTGTTTTGTAGGAGGCACCCCGAAATTCCAAGATTATATTTGCATACTCTGTTGCTTATATTGTCATGGAAAATATTGGTAAGTTTTCGAGATACCTTGCTTTCATTTTTGTCTTGCATTGCTCGTCTTCCTTCACTCTTTAAATTTGTTACTTGAGAATTATATTTCGATTTTTTGGGAATAGTTTGCAAATTTATCTGCTTCATACTCCTGCATTTATCTAAAATTCTAATTCTTTGGTGCAGCAAATGAACCTCACATTAAGAAGCAACCCTGTTATTTCCCACCTGAACTGGTCAATTTTTCATCAAGCACTCCCCAGATAACGTACCATTGCTATTTGATAGAGCTGAAGCAAAATTTCAGCTATGATGTATCAGTTGAAGACACTGTGCTTGCAACGAGAGTTGAACTGGACCCGGAAATCGGATGCACACAATTCGAGATGTGTGTTGACAGGGGTATCTTGACAGTAAACCTTACATACGCAGAAACCATTCAACTTGACCCAAATCAGGTGTGGCCCTTATTTTTTTTTTTTTTTCAAAGATAATTCCACTGTCCCAAACAATATTTATAATAGATTTAAATAAATTTATTGAGTTTTAAAATTTATTTTATAAAATTTAAATAGGAGTAACAGAATATTTTAAACTCTTTCCTTAAATACTGCTACCAAAAAAGTTCATGGAGTTATACATTTTCTTTTTTTTTTTTTTTAATTTTCCCTTTTGGGGTATTTGTTCTTATTTTCCAGGTTGAAAAATGTAGAATGTTTCAGAGCACCCTATTTGGCATTCTTACTCTTAAGAAGGGTGCAAGTGGTTCAGGTGAGCATTGTTTGGGGAGTGATCTTGAAATTGATTATCTTCTGCTTCCAGCCACAGCTACACATCTAAGACTTTCAAAATCAATCATTGATTGGGAGGCTGTTACTTCTGTTTCTTTTTCAACTGGAAACTCCTGTAAGTGTGAGGATCATGCTCATAAATTATGGACCAAAAATGGTTTAGTTTGCTCTTGCAAACTTGAGAATTCTGTGGTCTACACTCCTCATAACAATTGTATTTACATCCTCACTGGTAAACTGCAAATGAATGGAAACTCGGTTCTACGACGAGGAAAACGGAAAACTACTACTTACAAGAAGTTCTTTGAAAAGAAGTATGTAGATTTACTCGGTGTGTTACTCTTGTATTGTATGTGCATATACTGTGAATTACTTAAATCTTGTTTGAAATTTCAGTCACGACATTAGATTGTGCTTCGAAGATCAACCACTATTTAAAGGAAAGAATGTTTTCAAAGTGCAAAATTACCTTCTGGGGTGCAGACAAATAAAGAGCAGAGGTTTGACTTCTAACTTTTCACATTTTCTGTTCCTTGTTCTATGGTGAGATTAGGTAAGGAGCTTGAAAGGTCGCTAGAGATTGTTCTTGATAAATGCATGCATGGGAGGTTACATGTTCTCTTCTTCAACTAACATTAATTGGATTCAGCTACATGAACCGTAGATCATTAAGATAGGAATTCTCTGTATGTGTTCTTGACCTTGCATGCCCGTCTGATTAGGTTTTACAAAAATTCAGCTTTTTAGCTTGCATATTGGCTTAATTCATTGCATTGTAAGTTATCTTATGTTTATATATTCTTCTGAGGAATGGGGTCTGTAAACTCTGTACTAGAGGTGACTGCCACTATCAACTTTAATGTGTTCTTCTCTAAACATTAACTTCATGTTTTGCCGTGTTAGCACCAAGCAACTCGTCTAATGAATTGCCTCCTGAACTTTGCTCCATAATCATGTCACCAATATCAATCGGTGCCATTTATTCATTCACATTCATTCCGTCAATTATGCACCGGATTGAGTCCTTGCTTGTTGCGTTCAACTTGAAAAGGATGCTTGCGGATCATTGCATGCAAAATGAGATTCCAACGTCCAAGGTACACTGACTCTTCCTGTGAAAATTGCTTACAGTCATATATATATAATGTCATTTCATGCTCTGCCTTAAATGAGATGCAAAAAAAAAATGGTGAAAATTTTTTAAATAAGGTGTTAATAAAATTTTGTTTGTAAAACTAGTAGCACCGAAATGAGATCCCATGCTTTCGGATCATTGCATTGTGGATTGTAGGTTTTGGAAGCAATCACTACAAGCAACTGCCAAGAGTCCTTTAATTATAATTCCTTCGCGACACTTGGAGACTCTTTTCTGAAGTACGCAGCTAGTCAACAGGTTTTCAAGACCTATCCAGATCATCGTGAAGGTCACCTTACTGAAGAGAGAAAGAAAATAATTTCTAATGCTGCCCTTTGTAACTTAGGGTGCAAGCGTAGACTCCCGGTATCGTTTCTTTCCCAGTATTTTTGTTGCATTTTTATGCTGTTTTTCAGTTATCATTTTGCCTTTCAAGACTTCTCATTTATGAGAAAGAATCTTCGCTGGAATCTTTATCAGCATTCTGATTTATAGAACATCAGTCTTCATTCGACATGAATTGCTGAATTTCTAAAATCCCACATTATCACATTAAAGCCATTCCTGATTAAATATGATCAAGAACTTCTATCATCTTGCCATATTGTTTATGTTGCAGGGTTTCATACGAAACGAACGTTTTGATATTCAAAACTGGGTCGTACCTGGTGGTAAATCCCGAAGTTCTTCTTTGGAAGTGGAATTGGTTTCTAGTAGAACAAAAGTTTATGTCCATGGAAGAAGAAAACTAAAACGTAAGATTGTTGCTGATGTTGTTGAGGCACTAATCGGTGCCTTCCTTAGTACTGGAGACGAAAAAGCTGCTTTATCGTTTATGAATTGGATTGGCATTGAGGTGGATTTTAACTTTATACCATATAATGAGAGGTACTTCGGCATTAATGCAGAGGAACTTGTAGATGTGAGCTCTCTAGAGTCCCTATTAGGCAGCTACTCATTCCATGACAAATCACTTTTACTAGAAGCTCTGACCCATGATTCATTCAAGCGGCCAGAAATTCCAAGATGTTATCAGGTAGTTTGAGAAACAGCTAGATACAATGAACACCATCTTAGTTATAATCAATTCCATCTGGGTATCATTGTTAGCAATACTGAATTTTATGTCAAAAGCAAATGAATTTTCTTGATACTTGTGTGGTTATGTTGTTCGTTATGTTTGAATGATGTATTCTTTGCCCTGCAGCGGCTGGAATTTCTTGGGGATGCAGTGTTGGATTATCTCATTACAAAGCATTTCTACAATGAATATCCTGGCATGCCATCAGGGTTGTTGACTGACTTAAGGTCTGCCTCTGTGAATGATGAATGTTATGCACTTTCTGCCTTCAGGGCTGAGTTGCATAAGCACATACTGTATGATGACAAGGGACTAGACGAGCAAATTGCTGTCACAGTTAAGAATTTTCAGAAGTTATCTTTAGAATCAACTTTTGGATGGGAGTCAAGCTCATCTTTCCCCAAGGTTAGTTTTTTAGTGCAAGGCTTCTTTTGGTTATCATCAAAGCTTCCATACGATGCTTAAATTACTGCCATAGTAGTTTGGTTTCATAAGTATCACTTCATGATAGGGCCAATATGTATAAAATGTTTACGTCACTTCATGTTTATAGGAACCTAGTTGTGAGATTGTATTTTGTGATTGTACTTTGAGAGAAAAGATATTCCCCTTTAAAATAAAAACACAATGGTCACTTAAATAATGTGAGTTGTAAAATTAGTTGGATTTTACAGTTCAATCAGTAAAATTCAGTAAATTTAATGATTTCAATTATATTTTGGGAAGATCAAAATGACAATGAAATTGTAAAAATAAATATATTGATTTGAGGGGCAAGTTCTTAAAAATGAAGGTTGCTATGCTACCCTCTTTTACCATAACCCTATTTGTATTTGGCCACATCCTTTATAAAAGTAGATAACATGATTGATATGTATGTAGTTGAGGGGCACTGTAAAAAAAAAAAAAAGAAAAGATAGCATAGCGAGGCCCTTTTAAAATACTTGATGTTGTTTCTAAATTTTAGATTTCTTGTCATACACTTTATTTATCTTAATAAATGAGATGATTGTAGTAAGTTTTTCTAAGGCTGTTTCTGTGTCTCGAAGAACTTGAGTTGCTTGCCCAGTTTCTTAATATCATCATTGTTAAAATAATATTGTGAAGAGTTAAGTGGAGTCAACAGGCAGAGAGTGTGCATCATAATGCACTCCAGTGCAACGTGGGTTGATTAGCAATTCAATCTTAGAAATTTGCAGGAACATCATCCAGTTTTATCTGGACAGTCAACTATGAAAATTTATGGCATAATTGAAGAAAGAATTGTTTGTGTAAATTCTACTCTTTTCTACAGATTTGTAATGTGTATTCTGTTAGTGATTGTCACAATCAACCATAATTTATATGAATGTTAAGATTCATTAGATGTTTTCCTATTTCTGACAGGTACTTGCAGGTGTTATAGAGTCTCTAGCTGGAGCGATTTTTGTTGATTCGCGGTACAACAAGGAGATTGTGTTGGAAAAAATAAGGCCTCTATTGGAACCCCTTGTTACACCTGATACAGTGGTGCTACAACCCGTCCGCAAGTTAAATGAACTATGTCAGGCTAAAAATTATGAGAAGAATATCAAATTTGATCCCAACAATGGTGCAACTTATGTTACAATTGAGGTAAAAGCCGATGGGATCATGCACGAGTATACAGCAATGGCAGCTAATGGCAAGATAGCCGAAAAAGAAGCTTCAAAGAATGCTTTGGAGTCTTTGAAAAACCTGGAGAAAAACCAATCCTAAAGAATGAATGGGACCTGTTCATGAAACTTCACCGTATTACAGAATCTGCAGTCTTTTAATTCTATACTTACTATAAGATAATGGCTCTAGCAAAAAATTTATCATCCGTTGTGCCTGTGTTTGTAAATGCATAATTGTATGGTTTGTATCATTTGATGGAAACGCAAATTTTCAATTGAGTCATGAAAGTGAAAGAGAATGAGATACATAACGTGCATCTCGGACATAGAGCAAGATGGGAACCAATTGCAATGAACGAATCCACAGTCAAAAGAAATTCCAGGATAGACTTAATGGATGCCACGTAGGCTAAAGTCTACCTAACAATTTCTCTGCAATGTGGGGTGAGGATGAGGTACTATAAAGATATTAAGATTTAATTAAGACAAGAAAAATGGCTAAGAAAGAGAGGTGCGGAATAAGATGGATGTCAGAAGTTAACTCTTTCAAATATAATTTTGTATCAAAATTTAATTTAAATTTTAAAATATAAAAGAATCAAATCAAAAGTTAAATTTTTAATTATTTAATTATGAAGGTTAGCTAAAAATAAAAGAATAATTTTATATCTCTACGAGATATCAAAGTTATGGATTAAAGGGGCAGCAAATGAAAGTGATGTCCTTCGCAACCAAGCAACTTTCAGCCGAATGTTCCTAACAGAAGGTGCAGTGTCCCACTACTCCATTTTTCTACTCTGCTTTTTCTTTGAGGAAATTTGTGAACACAATGTGGTCTCTTCAGGGATCCTGGACGCTATTAATATCAGTGAACTACAGGCTGTTTTGTACAAGGTCACACAAGATTATATTGCATAATCTGATGCTTGTATTGTCATGGAAAATATTGGTAACTCTTCAAGATACCTTGCTATCATTTTTCTCTTGCATTACTAGTCTGCCTTTACTCTTTAAATTGTTACTCGAGAATTATATGTCAATTTTTTGGGAATAGTTTGCTAATTTATCTGATTCACACGTCCACATTTTTCTACAATTCTAATTCTTTGGCGAAGCAAATGAATCTTACATTATGAAGCAACCCTATTATTTCCCACCTGAGCTGCTCAATTTTTCATCAAGCACTCCCTAGATAACGTACCATTGCTATTGGATAGAGCTGAACCAAAATTTCAGCTATGATGTATCAGTTGAAAACACTGTGCTTGCAATGAGAGTTGAACTTGACTCGGAAATCGGATGCACACAATTGGAGATGTGTGTTGACAGGGGTATCTTGACGGTAAACCTTAGATATGCAGAAACCATTCAACTTAATCCAAATCAGGTATGGCACTTTTGTTTAGAAAAAAGATATTTTCACTTAATTGCTCTCACACAATACTCACAATTGGTAAAATATCTATTAGATTTGTTAGATTTTACAATTTAATATTTGAAATTAAGTAAATTTAATGGTTTAAATTTTGTATTATGAGAATAAAGTAGAAATAAAGATATAGAAATAGCAAAATTTTCTTTTAAATCTTAAGTGCTGGTGTCAAAAAAGTTTATGGAGTTATACCTTTTTTTTCCCTTTTGGGGTATTTGTTCCTATTTTCTAGGTTGAAAAAGGTAGAATGTTTCAGAGCACCCCATTTTGCATTCTTAATCTTAAGAAGAATACAGGAGCTTTGTTTGGGAGATGATCTTGAAATTGATTATCTTCTGCTTCCAGCCACAGCTACACATCTAAGACGCTCAAAATCAATCACTGATTGGGAGACTGTTGCTTCTGTTTCCTTTTCAACTGGAAACTCCTGTGGGTGTGAGGATCATGCTCATAAATTATGGACCAAAAATGGTTTAGTTTGCTCATGCAAACTTGAGAATTCTGTGATCTGCGCTCCTCATAACAATTCTATTTATATCCTCACGGGTAAACTGGAACTGAATGGAAACTCGGTTCTACAACAAGGAAAACGGAAAACCACTACTTACAAGGAGTTCTTTGAAAAGAAGTATGTAGATTTACTCGGTGTGTTATTCTTGTATTGTATGTGCCTATACTGTGAATTACTTGAATCTTGTTTGAAATTTCAGTCACGGCATTAGATTGTGCTTCGAAGATCAAACACTATTTAAAGGAAAGAACGTTTTCAAAGTGCAAAATTACCTTCTGGGGTGCAGACAAATAAAGGAGGTTTGACTTCTAACTTTTCACATTTTCTGGTCCTTGTCCTATGGTGAGATTAGCTAAGGAGCTTGACAGATCAGTAGAGATTGTTCTTGATAAATGCATGCATGGGAGGTAAGATGTCCTCTTCTTCAACAAATATTAATTGAATTCAGCTACATGAACCCTAGATCATTAGGATTGTAATTCTCTGAATGAGTTCTTGGCCTTGCTTGCCCATCTGATTAGGGTTTACAAAAAATCAGCTTGGTAGCTTGCATATTGGCTTCATTCATTGCATTGTACGTTGTCTTATGTTAATATATTCTTCTGAGGAATGGGGTCTGTAAACTCTGTGCTAGAGGTGACTGCTACTATCAACTATAATTTAGTTATACCTGTCATGATACCTATACCAAATCATGTTCAATATTTTGGCCCTATTTTTGGCCTTGCTTAGTTGAGTAAAAGTATTCTCATGTTTAATGCTCACAAAGCCATTATTACTATTAGATTTGTTAAATTCTACAATTTTAATAAATTTAATAATTTAAATTTTTTAAGCGAGAATTTTTTAAAATTTTATTACAAGAACAGTAGAATTATTCTTAATTTTGTTCACTGATTATGTCCTATGTTCTAATCTAAACATGAACTTCATGTTTTGCCTTTTCAGCACCAAGCAACACATCTTATGAATTGCCTCCTGAGCTCTGCTCCATAATCATGTCACCAATATTAATCGGTATCATTTATTCATTCTCATTCCTTCCATCAATTATGCACCGGCTTGAGTCTTTGCTTGCTGCGTTTAACTTAAAAAGGATGCTTTCGGATCATTGAACGCAAAATGAGATTCAAACCTCCAAGGTATACTGACGCCTTATTGTCATATAATATCATTCCATGTTTTGCCTTAAATGAGATTCCATGCTTTCGGATCATTGCATTGTTGATTGTAGGTTTTGGAAGCAATCGCTACAAGGCATTGCCAAGAGTCCTTTAATTATGGTTCTTTCGCGACACTTGGAGACGCGTTTCTAAAGTACGCAGCTAGTCAACATGTTTTCAAGACCTATCCAAATCCCCCGTGATGAAGAAAGAAAGAAAATCACTTCTAATGTTGCCCTTTGTAACTTAGGGTGCAAGCGTAGACTCCTGGTACTGTCTTTTCTCAGTATTTCTGTTGCATTTTTATGCTGCTTTTTAGTTATCATTTTGTTTTTCAAGACTTCTCATATCATACATGAGCAAGAAACTTCTCTGAAATCTTTAGAAGTATTCTCGCTGAGAAAGGGTAGTAATATTTGTGGTGTCCTCCACAACGTGTCTTGCACAATGCTTTACAAAATACAAATAGTATATGTTTGCTGTTGGTCGGGTACACATTCTCTTTCCGTGCATCTAACATTGCTCTTTAGAAAATATAAGATGTTTCCATAAAAGGCTCATACATTATTAATTTGGATCACACAGTTTAATTTCTTAAATTTAATCATTTAAATTTTATAAAATAAAAATTGTATAAAAATAAAAACGTAAAAACAGAATAAAAAATATTAGTTTTCATCTGATATTAATTGCTTAATTTCAGAATTCCTACATTATCACATTACAGCTATTCCTGGTTAAATATGATTAAGAACTTTTATCAAATTGCCATATTTTTTTTATGTTGCAGGGTTTTATACGTAACGAACCTTTTGATATTCAAAACTGGGTCGTACCTGGTGATAGACCCTGAAGTCCTTCCTTAGTGTTACAATATAAGATTGGCGCTGATGTTGTTGAGGCACTAAACGGTGCCTTCCTTAGTACTGGACACGAAAAGCTGCTTTATCGTTTATGAATTGGATTGGCTTTGAGGTGGATTTTGACTTCATATAATGAGTGGCACTTCTGCATTAATGCAGAGGATTTTGTAGAAGTAAGCTCTCTAAAATCCCTATTGAACGGCTACTCATTCCATGACAAATCACTTTTACTCGAACCTCTGACCCATGGTTCTTACAAGCGACCAGGAATTCCAAGATGGTATAAGGTAGTTTGAGTAACAGCTAGATACTATGAACACCATCTTAGTTATAATCAATTCCAACTGGGTATCATTGTTAGCGATACTGAATTTTATGTCATAGCATATGCATTTTCTTATTACTTGTGTGTTTCTGTTGTTTCGAATGATTCACTCTTTTGCCCTGCAGCGACTGGAATTTCTTGGGGACGCAGTGTTGGATTATCTCATTGTAAGGCATTTCTACAATGAATATCCATGCATGCCATCAGGGTTATTGACTACATTAAAGTCTGCTTCGGTGAACGAAGATTATGCACTTTCTGCCTTTAGGGCTGAGTTGCATAAGCACATACTCTATGATGACAAGGGACTAGACGAGCAGAATGCCGCCGCAGTCAGCAATTTTCAGAAGTTATCTTTACAATCAACTTTTGGTTGGGAGTCAAAACTCTTATTTCTCCGAGGTTAGTTATTATTTACTGCAAGGCTACTTTTGGTTATCATCAAAGTTTTCATAGGATGTCTATGTTATTCTAATTCTGACATGTACTTGAAGATGTGAAAGAGTCTCTATCTGGAGCCATTTTTGTTGATTCGTAGTACAAGGAGGAGGTTGTGTTTCAAAAAATATGGCCTCTATTGGAACCCCTAGTTACACCTGATACAGTGGTGCTACAACCCGTCCGCAAGTTAAATGAACTATGCCAGGCTAAAAATTATGAGAAGAAACCTCCCAAATCTGATCGCAAAAATGGTGCACAACTTATGTTCCAATAAAGGCAAATGCCGATGGGATCACGCACGATTATACAGCTATGACAGCTAATGGCAAGATAGCCAAAAAGGAAGCTTCCCAGAATGCTTTGGAGTCTTTGAAAAAACTAGAGAAAAACCAATCCTAAAGAATGAACGGGAAACGAGTGTTACTTCCCTTTACTTGTTCATGAAACTTACCTATTACAGAATCTGCAGTCTTTTTATTCTATACTTGCTCTAGCATAAAATTTATTTATCATCTATTGTGTCTGTGTTTGTAAATGCATAATTACATGGTTTGTATCATTTGATGGAGACTGCAAATTTTCAATGAAGTCATGTAAATTCAACGTCTGGGTTAATATATGGTGATGTGCATACATTGCTATCATGAGATCTAAATTATTGTAGTCATTGTTGTTGACATAAGATGGCCAGTGTTCCATAAATTCAGTGAGGACAGCAAGGTAACCAGAACAGTATGCAATAGTCAAAATGAGCTTAACAATAAGTATAATGCCTCACTAAGGGTGGTCTGTTTCTAATAGGAGGTATTAGGGGCTGTGTTCATCACTGTCTACAAGCAATATGGTACTGTAACAGCTTTTAAAGATGTAATAAAGTTACAAATCGATAATAATTTTTCACTATTGCTTACTATTCATAGCAACTTAATGGCTTTCATATATGTAATAGAATAATGAACAAGGAAGAGAGAAATAAAGAAATTTTATTGAGCAAAGGCAGTAATATTTACAAGTTTTTCTAACATGGACCTTCCGATTAACAGAATAAGAGAAAAATGATTGCCGGTCAATCAGTCATGTGAAACATATACACAGAAGAAAATCTGATTCCAAATTTTCGCAGGCATGGCGCTTACATGTAAATTTAATTTCATTTGCTGCATACTCCAAAATTGAAAATTTAATGTTATATGAAATACCAACATCACTGCTATATCAATGACCTCTACAAGACATTTATCAATTACCAAAAGTGTATCAAGTAGCACAAATACAAGGTTACTCATAACAGACTGATTTATGCAACTTGGGACGCAGATGTTGTCTTCAACTGAAGATGTTGTGCAAGCTATAAGATATTCATGTTCCAGGATCATAGTTCGTACCTTGGTACAGTGCTGGAAATTTTGCAGAAGAGCTGCCAACTGTCGGATTTACTTCAAGATTTAACGCAAGTGAAACTCTATGGCTGTGAAGGGGTGGGAGATGTTGGAGGCTTGAAATCCGGATACTGCACTCAAAGAAGAAAAATTGAAAACAGAGATGAACATGAAAGATGGTAAGTGTCTGTTAGGGACAAGTAATATCTAATAAACTTATAACTCAAAAGAATTTGAAATCTTCATGCAATATTATTAGCCGCCATAGCAAATCTAACTAGTCCGGAAAGAAAAAATTTAGGACGCAAGGAAGTTGAGACATTACAAATGGGTATGGTGAAAGTGGTCTTGGTAATCCAGGAAGTGATTCTGCCTTAGTTTCAGTTTTCGGTACTGAATTTATTTCTGGAGCTAGTCCTGATGCTGCATCCACTTTTGATTCAGAGATGGTGTCAGGAGTAGCTTCTGCTTTCTGTACAGTGCCATCAGCTATAGAAGGCTCTGTCTCTGCGGGTGCAGGAAGAGCCTTATTATTGGTGGTGGCAGGTAGAAGAGCTCTTCCAATTTGCTAAAATTCCAAGCCATTAAGGAGAATAAGGGTACAGGAAGAACAGAGAAAAAATCAGTTCCATGTTAGACATTTGTTAAGAATTAGATACACTACATGATCAATCAAAATATTTTCCACAATCTATAACATCATAAGTACAAAGCCCTATATCAGGACATAAGAAAAATCTTAAGTACCGCTATTTCATCAACAAACTCTTTTGGCGCAATTTTGGTGTTCAAGAATTCATCAACTTGCTGTAGTGTTTGCTTTCGGTCCTGCCATAAAAATAAGAAGAAGAAGAAAACAGATATAAATTCTAGTATACTTGAGCATCCAAATTTTATTAAAAATAATAAACCAGATATGGAGACCATGACTAATAGAACTGATTTAATTGTCATGTAATGGCCTCCCTCAATGGTCTACAAAGGGCCACAATGTACAAATGTATCAACTGTACAGCTTAATTAACAATATAATCAACCTCTCATCAATATCCACTGCAGGTGAAAGTTCAAAGGAAACAAATAAGATCTTTGTGCACCTAGGATGCATGAAGTGAAGGAAAGAAACCCTAAAGAATTAGACTAAAACTTCACATGTTCAGGCAATGATGCTTGAAACTTCACAATTATTTTTCCTAGAATGACAATGGGAAAACCATTGAAAATGAGAGTCCAGAGAAAATAGATCATCCATGGAAAGAAGAGGCATGCATAAGGATCAGCTATTGTCAAACATTTTCAAACACCAAGACATACAAGCATCTCTCCCATTCTCAAGATTTAAAATTCGAACCATGTTTGTAAAATGACTTTACTTCACAATCTCGTATGTAGATAAAATTGCTGGACTACCACAACCCTAAGGCATTATGTTTTTCATTGATACAGAGAGAATGTTTGACTTTCCCATTCTCAAACATAGATTGCACTCTAGTACTCTTCTTTTCTAGCTAATATAGACAAGATGCCTATACTCAATTCAATTGTGCCTCTTTGTCATTCACTTCATTTATCTTGTACAAATGCTTACACTTTGGTTCCCCAATGCTGACTCAATGACTCGATCTAATCCACTGTAGGAGGGCTTGTATAATTTAAGGCAACTAACAGAAGACCAGCAATTGAAGAGTTGTGGGCCCCCTTTGGTCAAAGATGTAATGTCCGAAAAGATGGATGTTAATTAAACAAGAAGAATGAAAATCTCTATCATTCAGTAGTGGAAAGCATACTTACCTCAGCAAATAAAAGCTTCTTGCTTGCAAACTGAATAAGTGCAGCTGAGCCTAAAAGTTGGAGAATCGTCTCCATCTACAAATAGAGTAACAGCAACAAAAAGTTTCACATCATTAGAGTAATGTCATAATGGATTTTCTTTTTCTTGGGAACAAATGTGAAGAACTCATGAGATCAACCTCAGAAAAAACTAAAATCCCCAGTCCAGTAGCTGCAGCAATCCCAATAGTAACAGTCAAGCCATCAGAGGTCTCCTGCAAATTGACAAGGCTATTTATTTTAAAGACAAGCATATCCAAATTAGACCAGTCCATATTCTTGAAAAGCACCGCAGCCTCTTATTGTAGTTGCTTTTATGTCCTTACTAGTTATGAGTTAAAAAGAAGTTTGGCCTTTTTGTAACATAGCTCTTTACAGCTTATGCCATAGACTGATAGGCCATTTAACCACCCCTCCGTTAAGGATGAGGGACTTTAATCACGCAGGCAAGTTCAAAATTGGAGGTATGATATCCATCTAAAACACCTTTCTTCATCAACTCCATGAAGCAGATAAAATTTCCATATGATGGCAAAGTGCAATGAACCAACCAGAATCATGATGCAACAACCCATACCCATACTTAAGGAAAATAAACCACTGTCTATCCAGTATTTAGAAGGTTATACATAATAATTACACGGTTGTACCATTATGCATAACCATTCAGATAACTCATGTTAATGGAATTATTAGTCTATTGAACATAAAGACAAAAGAATACCACCTATTTTGACTTCAACATTATTAGTTTATTCCTTTTCTTGATAGTCATCTATTTAAATCCTTAGTTTTGAGTCTTTTGACTAAAACAGTGTTTTTTCTCTCTAAAAGCCAATGTAAAAGGTGTCTACCGTAAAGTTACCAGAAAGAATATATCTAGCATGGATCAGTTTATCTGAAAACGAGCAATAATTTGCAATAGAATTAACACTGAAAACTACAATTGTAATTAGATAAATCCCAGATACATACTCCTATTGCACCAGTGATAGCTTCTGTCAAATTGCCAAGATCCAAACTCAATGCTTTCCTTGGCAGTGTCCAAGGAAGACCACTATTCTGCAAAATTCCAGTCCATGTCAGCACATGAATGAATTGAGAAAACTCAATATTTGAGATCAAATATCATTAATTTGAAACCAAAAAGATAAATAAAAAGAGTACCATCCATCCTCGTGGTCCTTCTGCACCATCCTTAATTGCATAAGCAGCTTGGAATCCGTTAACAGTGACCAACTCTGCAACTAGCTCAGAGTTCCCATTAAATCTGGTTTCCATCACAAGTTCACTCAGTCAGCTTCAAGTGTTTGCTTTTGTGAATTTAAAACAAGACAATAATTTATACGTAATTAAAGCTTCTACATGGTAAGGGCAGACTGCAGTGCAGATGTGTCAATTAACGTACTATGTCTTCCAAATACAAAAGATGTGTACACTATGTTGATTAGTTAAACTTGTAGCTAATAAATAATATGATAAATGAAACAGAAAATCGTGGCATTATTTGGTTATAATGTCGATTCTTGGCAGTATTATCAAACTTGAGAGTTGCCCTTACGCTCCTTTCTACAGGAAGCATTATGTCTTAAACTGCTGAAAATCGAACTGTGGAACCCTATAACCTGAATTAATACATTCAACATAGATTTGGTAACTACTCTTTTTTCTTTCCTTTGCCTTTTTCTTTTTTATAACGTTATTCTCAGCGTTGGATTAGTATATGGAAAATCTTCAAGAAAGAAGAATCCACAGAGAGAGATACATTGATATATAATCTAATTTTTTTTTTTCGCTTCCTTGTTCTGGGAAGGCTTATCTCCAGTCCCAAATTGCTTTCTAAATAATTATCTCCATTAATAGCTAGGATGAGATAAGTGAATGTATTATGGATCTCTGTTCCATTGTTTCCCATGATGCATTAGCTCAATTGAGTAAATCCAAAAAAAAAAAAAAAAAAGAAAAGGATCTACAAACAGAAAGTGCTATAAGTTTTTCTTACTTGTCCAGAATGAACAAGGTGGTATCTGCAGGCTTCTTGAACTTCAATGAAAGCTTCTTCAAAAACCCTGGCTTATCATCACCTTTGTAAGCAATTGATACTGGCTTCTTCCTCAAACCCCCAATATTCGGGGTACCCACTTGCCTAAATTCTACCGGTGCTCTTATGTCAAGCAACTGAGCATTCTCATCGGCACCTAGTTTTGCATATGAGTTTTTTGCTGACTCCACACCCCATGGCTTAGGCTTCTTCAAAACCTGAGACAAAACCACTGGCACTGCCAAAATAGCTATCCCTCCAGCTATAATTGCAGGGTTCTCTGTACCAAAACTGATAACACCATCTATAACCCCACTTGCATCAAAGTCCCCAGAATTAGGGGTGCTCAAAAATTGCCGTAATGCTTCCTCATATGTTAGAGCTCTAGCTATTCCACTATTAACAAACGAAGCTGCAAAACATAGACCCCCGCGTAAACCTGTTGATAAACACTCATGTAAAGTAGGTTTTCTGCTGCTGAAAGTGGAAAAGTTTGAGAATTTGCATGCAGATATCGTGGGCAGCGAAGAAACTTTTCTGGGTTCTTTCCTTGTATCAAAAAGCACAGATAAAGGAGTCAAGCTAGCAGCATTGAGGGCCTCCATAGCATAATTCTGTGTCACAGGACTTTCTGATGCGCTTAGAAAATCGGTGGAGAAGCTCGAGGTCTGTGAGCTACCATGAGAATCAAAGGATCGATGATGATTTTGTTATTTTCTGGAGTAATTTGAGTGAAAAGCGAAGAATAGGATGACAACAAGCTAAGCTTCCTTTGGTGGCTCAATTGTCAATTCATTGTGGGAGTGCTGATGTGCACGGCAATAAGATTCCATCCACCAGTTGCATGACACATTGGAGAGTGAAGATGAGACAGCTGACGATTGAGGCTGCCTCGTCTATGGTTGTGTGGCTCACGAATGTCTAAGAAATCTATAGAAACCACTACACAATGTACATGTACTGATGTGGTGTGTACTGCATTACTTACGAAAGAAATTTTTGGAGGAAGAACCATTGTTTAATGACGGAGAAAAATGACTTCCACGCTTTTATATTTCCTATACCAAACAAATTTAGTCAGCTACGTTTAATATACCAAACAAATTTCGTTAAAATTTTTTTCGCTAATGGTTATAGCCAAAAACGCAATTCCAAAAAGTGTGAAACCAACGTTTTTCTGATGCGATGATGCAAAGCTTGAAGTACAAATGTTCAGGATGTAGTACAGTATCGAATTTATTTTAACAAATAATTTCAGCTAAAATACGGTAAGGTCGGAAAATATAACTTAAAAAAAACAGAGAATTATTGTTTTATATTCTTTGGTAATTTTGTGATATTAACAATTGTTCATAAATAATACGATTATTTTAATAAATTTAATAATTTAAATTTTATATTATAAAAATAAATAAAATTAAAATTTAAAAATAAATAAATTTTGAAAATAAAGAATCACATTTCATAATTATCTATAACTATATTTAAATTTAAATTTAAATTTATACAACAGTTGCACAATTTTTTATGTATTTTAATACAATTCAACAGTCTCAGACCTACATAAAACTACCCAATTTTAATGTGTTTTACACTTCTTTATTCATTTTATATTCTTAATAAAGGTACTTTCCCAATTTTTAAAACTAACATTATAGAAAATAAGATAATCTTAGGATTATTATGTCTAAACATGCAAGAGAAAGTAATAAGAAACGATTTTTTTTGGGAAACGTAAGAAATGATTTTTATTCCTTGTTGATTCTAGTTCATATATATGTCCAATGCAATTGTCTGACTTTCGTAATGAAAAGTCAAATTACTTTTCTCT
The DNA here is from genome assembly GCA_037013595.1 of Dicorynia guianensis. Taxonomy (NCBI): domain Eukaryota; kingdom Viridiplantae; phylum Streptophyta; class Magnoliopsida; order Fabales; family Fabaceae; genus Dicorynia; species Dicorynia guianensis. The sequence continues at coordinate 31,226,359 of JASUAB010000014.1, forward strand.
TGTTGAAGCTGAGAGAAAGATTTTTTTTTAATCTATTTTTTTTCCTACTTTTCATATTTTTGTGAAAAAAGTTTTCTTTTTTGGAAAGCTAAAAAAATTTTAATCAATTTTATACAATATAAAAGATGTGACATAGTCCATAGCATATTTAGGATTTTTTGTTAATATGGGCACTAATAAAAATATCATAAAATAAATATTTTTATTGCATCATAATAATATATTTTTTTCAAATTATAATATATAAAATAAAAAATAAATTAGCAATATTTATAATTATCTATATGATCTTATCTTTTTGACATCATTGTAAAATTTATTTATCCTCTATATTATTAAAGATATTATTTTTTATATATAAAACTAAGTATTCATTTAATAGTTATTTTTCATACAATTACAAATTTCACTTTTTATAATAGTTAAAGAACTTTTTTTTTTTATGAATGCAATTGTAACTAATAAGATAAATACTAACTTGATAAGCAATTATACTAATGAATATATAATATATGTTCTTATCTCAAGCAATTTTTTATAGAGATTGTCAATTTGTTTCAATTTTAAAAATTTTTTATTTAAACATACATATAAAATATAATTTTTAAGTTAACTATCAAGTATAAAAATATGAATTGTTAAAAAATCATTTAGATAAAAGTGTGCTAACTATAAAACTTTTCCTTATTGAAAATAACAAATTATTTTCTTGGATTTGAGCATGCCACGTAGAAAACATATCAATATTTCTTAAAATTGCTTATTAATCACTTGATAGTATAACTTAATTTAAAAGTTATATAAATTTGAAATTTGTTGATATCTTCACCTTACTTTACTTGAGTTACAAATAAATCATTCGTATTTGATACTAAAAATTTAATTTGTATCACAAAATAATGAAACTTCATAAGTAAAAACTCTCATCCTTCATCTCTCATTAATTGCATTTGTTGTTTGGACACATTAACCAATGATATAATATTTACAATGTTTTAATCACTTTGCTCTAGTGCTTTAGACAATTTATTAGTAACTCCAATATAATTTTCATCAATGTAAGATTACAAATTTAAAAGATTAGACAATATACACCAACATATGTGGGCACTTAAATTTTACCATGGGAGCACTCCTATATTTAACATATATGGATATTAAAATTTTGAAACAACTATGTGAACATTTACCTATCCATTCTTATACATAGATGGGTCACTGAACACAGCTTATATTAGAATAAAGATATAGTTACAAATTAAATTTTAATAAATATTTACTTAAAAAATTTATATTATTAAATTTATTAAATTTTAAAAATTTAATTATAAAATTTAATAAATCAATATTTTTTCATAAATTTTGTGAGAATTTTCTCCCTTCCCTTACCTAAGAGGAACTTATAATATCAATCATTGCAGCAATTACATCAATGTTTTCTTTCTTAAGGGCTGCCAATGCAACTTGCTGAATGTTAGTACGAGTTATAGCTGAGAGGTTAACATTCAGCAAGAACAGTTATGCTGACAAAACACCGTACAACATATTTGTACTTGGGCAAACCACTTGATTTTGTCGTTGATATGGTTGGAAAAGTATTAAATCAGAGTTAAAAGAAGAAAATTTGATATTGAACACTGATGCCATCAAACAAGAAGGAGGATGAATTCTAGCGAACCTGAGATAATCAGAACAAGGAGGAAATTGTGTGTGAGGAAAATCTTGGCCATCTCTAACCAGCTATAAGTGAACAACTCTGTATCACTAAATGGCAGTGAGCATTTGCTACGAATGCCATGGTGAGAGAAGTGGCTGGTGATGTGCTATAGCGATGCACTGATATCTGTTATTGTCTTAATTTTTTTTTAAAGTTTTGAGTTTAAATTCAGAAAAATAAGATAATATAATTATCTTTGGCAAAAATTAAATATTAGTTATTCTATGTGTACCATCTAAAATTCCTTGAATCTATACACATAAGGAAGCTTCTGTATAATTTAATTTTTTTGGAAAATAAAGCTATAATTTTGGTATTATTTACCGTCCATTTTACTTTAATTACTGGCATGGAAAGGGGAAATAAAATAAGCAATTTTTCTTTTCATTGTGCCTCGTCTTGTGTTAAAGTATGTAAGCATATTACCAGTATGAAGCACTAGAGTAACAAATATTATGTTACCATACTCTACTACAAATAGCATATGAAGAAAAACATATAAATAGTGATATGCGAACACATTTACTGTTTTAATTTTGTAATATTTTTATTGGTTAATGACAAATTGTGGCGCTAAATTGGGTGAACATAGAAAAATTAAATAAAGAAAAAATGAAAATGGTGCTTGATTTTCCTATGTCCCTGTATATGTTCAATTCTATTGGACGTGATTAGTAACTGAAGTTCAGGAGCGAATGCGGAATGTAATCTGCTACAAGAAAATCCGGACAAACCACTAGCTTCATTACAACCGGGTCATTGTGTGGTGTAGAAACTAAGAACTACATTTTGTCACATATATTACTTCAATGACATCTTCAATTTTTTTTTTTTTTTAAATATAGTATAGTCATTGATATTATTTTGATCTATTTATTTTTACATAATTTTTGTTTGATAAAATTTAAATTATTAAATTTATTAAATTTTATAAATTGAACTGAAAAACTAACTGATTATCCATTCTTGTTATGAGAATTAGGTGAAATTTCTGTTTGGTTATATTAGCAGATAGACTTTAGGTAGACTTCAATTGACGAACACACACAGACAAGGTGGCCGCAGTCATGACAGGTATTCACTGTGTTTAGATTTCCAAGTCCTCAAAACTCGGCATTTCATGTGCCAGGCTTCAGAGTAACAAGAAAAACATTTTAATCCAATACCTTTCTTTTTTTGGGGGGGGGGAATGAGTTTAAGCAAGCACCTTAATATTGTAGTGCAACACTCTAGAGAATAAGAAAAAAAAAAGATGAATAAAAAAATTGTGATTTTACCATATTGATGATTACAGTATGAAAACAAGTAATAATAAACCTTAACATCGGACATGCAAGTTGTACAATTATGGGCCTTCTCATAGAAGATCAAGAAAGTAATCCAGACCTTGGCCAATTTCCCAGATTGAAATGCCACATCCCCATGAAAGGGCTTCCTCTAAGCGCAAAGAAATTGACTTTAAAGATGGATAAAATACTGCATGCCTGATATCCTTGTCATCAGTGTAAAAGAAGAAATGCTCGCCACTCTTCTTATCCCACTGTAGCACAGGCCTGTGCTTCTCCAACAGTGCAAGGTAGTCTCTTCCTATAATTGCTCCTCCACCTGAACCTGCACTTTCAAATTTCCATGAGTTAGATGCTTTTGCTGCCTAGGAATGCCCACAATAAAAATGAAGAAATATTCGTCTTAATTTCTCAAACAAACATGCATGGGAGATGAATTAACAAAGGCAAACAAGAATGTATTGCCAAGATGTGGTGGTATGTGATCCTGTTCAGCTTAATAAAGTAAAAAAGATTATGCCATTGAATATTTGTGCGGAATTCATATAAGGAAAGGAAAGGAATTACCACTTGAAAGGGAGAAATCATTTCCATAGAAGTTGATGCCAAGAAGTATCTTCCGGGCAAGGCTGTGGGCTGAATTGCCGGAGGTACCGAGAAGCAGCTGTAAAGTAAACTGAATCCACTTCAAAGGTGCATTTGGACCTGGGTTATGAGGATTAGAGAAGTCGTATGTCATTAACGAGAACCCATCCACAACTTCACTCAAACTCTCAAGATCTTTTGGACCAAAGTCATGAGGTTGGAGCTTATCTGAAGATGGTGGACCTATAACATAGATCAACTGTAACTGCTGCTGCTTGTCTATCTCTGAGCTTACGGAATGCAATGCATCTCCAAGCTGTTTTATAAAGTGCAGTGCCTAGATTTACCAAAAAAAAAAAAAAAAAAGATTGTTTTGTCTCATTACAAACACAATGGTTGAATTTGCAGTGTTCTTTCTCCCTAGTAATGAATTCATGCTAAGATAATTATCAAAGAACAAATATTTGTTCCAGGTATGAAGGTTGAAAAATGGTAACTCAAGAAAAGACCAGTACCAATGGTATGGCTTCAAATTACAGAAAATTTAGTTACTTGGTCCATATAGGAAGGGAACTACTCAGATCGCAATCAGAGATCCTAAATTTTAAGGCATTGTTACAGTAAAACCAGATGGACTATCCAAACTTAGCAAAGAATCATCAGCTTGACAAAAAACTTAGTAAGCTAATCAATGAACCATGGTAAAATCGATACCAGACATCCATATGATGGAAATTAGAGCTACAAATACTACTTGTTAGTGAACAAGAGCAGCAGTAGTCAGTTTTGTGCAGCTTAACAGCAGTATATTTTATGTAAGCATAGTAGCTGTTGGTTTCAAAATAGGTTGTGGGCTCGGCTTAATTACTTTTGGTGTAACTAACCTATTTATTCATCATTCAGTATAAATAAAGTGGTGCATATTCACCCAAAAAAAAAGTGGTGCGTATCAAAAGTATCTAAAAAAGATGAAAAGGAACAAAAGCTCACCGAATTTCGCATACTTGGATCATGTAAGATACCAAAAGCTGCCCACCTTGACCAGGATTCTAAAACAATACCATCATATCCCATTTCCCTACAAATCAAGAGCATCTATATGAAACGCAAATCACAGGGCTACAGAGAGAATGTAGCAAGAGAGAAAGTTCTTGCTGCATTGGGTTTGGAATAAACAGTTATAATTTGCTGCTGTAAATAGCTTTTGCTACAGTGGAAAACCTCATAAACCCCCCATTATTATTTACAAATTAAAGGGCCATTGGCTGGGTAAATAAACTTTCGTACACAATTAACCATGTTGATGTAAGATAAATTATTTCTTCATTTTCAAAATAAGATGATTCTTTGAAGCAGGGGCCATGAGACAAACCCAAATTCATTCTTGTAGCCCTAGATTATCAAATACAAAATAGCTAAAATAATGTCCAAGAATATCTTATACAAGACCCTCAGTTCCCATTATGTCATTACTTAACATATGGATCTTGAAGAATAACAAGATGCTTACTTGCACTCTGTTACTATAAGGTTTATAGCTCTATTTCTCAGCTTCTTCTTTGTCAGCAGCTCTACAGGTGATGCTTCCAGAACAAATCTAGGCAAGATCTACATGCCAAAAAAAAAAAAAAAAAAGAAAAGGATAAATCAATAAAGCAATATAGATAAGAGCATAACAATATTCCAGAACAGGTAAAGAAGTATTAGTTCCCATAACCGAATGGTATCTTAAACAAGAATGCAATTGGACAGGTAATGTGAATAATCTATCCAAGGCCCAAACCAATCTAGCTTGAAGCTTCTACTGAAGATGAGTGTTTAGAATAAGCAACAACCTGAAGACCTACTAAGCACTTGAAGTCACATGCTCCGCAGGGCCACAGAGCTCTAGGAATGCTTATCACTAAAAAGACATGCATTCCCATCAAAGTGTAATATGCTATAACTGAGATAAAGAAATATAAAAGAGCTTTAAAAGCTTCTGATTACTTATGTTGTTTTACAATGTAATTTTCCAAGTATGGTATTGCTTTATATACAGAACAGGCAAACTACATCAAGTGGGTAAGAAGTGCATGAATATTGGTTTCATCAACCTCCTCACCTCATGGACTTAAACAGGGCAATAAACATGTCTCATGTTAAGTGTAATGGCATTAAAATGATCACAAGCTAGCATTCCCTCCAATGTCTAATACTACAGCAAGAAAAATTTGCAGATAACTACTTTTCCAGTCTTAGTCATTGAAGGCATCACATTCTGTCTAAACTGCCTCTTACAGAGTGAAGTGTGGTCTAATATTTAAGCTGGATAGGGATCGAACACAGTACCCCAGACTGCCAGATCCCAAGCAAACCTCACTGCTCTAGTGCCATTCCCATCAGCAGACCCATACATAATTTCCCGATTTAGTTCTACTTTCTTTTTCACAAATCTACAATTAATCATGTCATCAAGTATATGACTTTTAAAATAAAAATTGCCTTTGTGGAAACTTTTTATGCTGGATTCAAAAGGTAGTTAATCTTATTTATTTAATGATTGAGAACTTGTTCCTCTTACCAAAGCATCTCCTCTCAGTTTAAGCTCTGAGATCCATCCTGTGTCAGCATTATGTCTTCCCTCTAGAACTAAGCTAGTCTGTTGGCTGGCAATGACAATTAATGAAGTAAAACCATAGAACAACATAACAGCAAATCTAACTAAGTAAATCCCAACCTTTACACCAAAATTTCACAATGGTGAAAAAATTATGAACACACAGCATGATGCAAATATTCTGATGATCATTAAGGTTGTAATGTCAGTTCAAATCACCCCCTGTATTTACCATATCCCACAGGACATCCCATTGTATAATATGCAATCAAAAGCAGGCCATTTTGACAAGGAAAACTTCAGGGCCCACAATCTATATGCATTTTTTATATTTTAAAGTCTAAAGAAATTTTCCAATAGTTTCACAATACATCTAGGAGTTCTGACATATTAGCGCATGAAGGGTTAGGAAATAAGTTGGATCTTAAATCTGACCCATCCATCAAATTTTTCAATAAGGCCATTGAGGCTTAGAGCATACCTCTTCAAGTCATACCAGACAGGCGATAAATGTGTAAACTTAGAGTTGAATATTTTGGCCAATTCATAACCCTTAGAATTCCTGCAATATTGAACATAAGTGGAAAAACATATAAATGCAGAACATAAAGATGTCTTTACGGGGGACAATAATTCAGAAAAGGAAAACATCTCTAAAATGAATAAGATTATGAATTCTCATATCAACATAATGTAATTGTAGTTGATATACAACAACAAACTAAGACCACTATCCAAATCCCTACATATAGGATAGTTTTATTATGAAGGTGTTGCAACACATATGTAGATGACCTGAAGTGATTTGTACAAATATCCAAAACTTTATGGGAAAATTATATTAACTATACTGTAACAATCAAATTCATAATTTAAAAACTACGACAAGGAACAGTTCACCAAGAACTTAAAAATAAGTTTTAAGGGTAGGGTGAACCGGTGAGCTACATTTGCTATACTACATTTTTGCTAGCTAAAATGACAAATAAGAGCAGAAAATGAAAAATGATGGAAACACGCAAATTCAATAAGCTTGTAAACTATTGAAAGATATCATATCTCTCTTATCCGTATCAGCCTAGCAGACAAACAATTGTTAGATTATAAATATTATTGTTCTTAAACAACTCACTTGGTCATTAAATACAGACAATAGATTTATGTTCCTTCTTTTAGAAGATCATACTATTCTGAACCAAACTCTAATACCTTACGGCCCAGCTTCAACATCACTTGAAAACTAACAATTAAGTTTGATGTGCGATTAAAAACAGAGAATTGAAAATCACACAATAGGTGGAACGGATTCTTTATTGCACCGAATATTGTATGTCAGGTATCAGCTCCATTTCAAAATGCTAGAAATTCTTTTCTACAAATACAACAGAAAAATTACAACGACATACCATGGGGTAATGTAGCCAAGCACAGGATAAGTGTAATGCCGCTGAGACGTATTTTCTGAAACTTTTGAATTCTCCTAATTCCATGTAAAATTACAAAAGTCACATACTACCTAAATTTGTTTGACCTGCAGTCACTAAAATATTTTTCTTTGAAATGAAGACACGAGGAAACTGCTCCTATCACTAAAAATAAGTCATTTTTTTCCAAACAGGAGACTCAGAATCATAGTTTTCGCGCCACTTACGGTGAGTACATCTTGGTAATCAATGTCTGTTGCCACAAGGCCTCCTTGATTTGCATACGATTCTTTATGGTGCGTAGGAAAAGAGTGTCTGTACCAATAAAAGGCGACGGAAATGGCAGAAGATACGGTGAAGAAGAGGATGAAGAAGGTGATGAGTTTGCGATTGGAACCTGAATCGGCCCGGTCGAATCGTCCGGTAGATGATTCCACTCGGTCGTCCCGGCGAGCCGAGCTCGGCGCGGATCGGCGGTCTCGCTTCTTGGCCATATACAAGTCACGGCCTTCTGACCATTGCCAGCAGAGTCTAAATTATGAGCCGTTGATGAGGAGGGGACGTTCCTGCTAAAACGACGTCGTTTTCTTAAATTACGATTCCATTCGTCCTTCAACAGAGAACTAAGCTGAGGAATATCTATGTGAAGGGTTTGTGGTTTTGCTAATAAACCCTGAGCCGGAGTATCCCTTCAAATTTCAACATCCAACCAATCCAAGACGAGAGCTTCAGCTTCACAGTTCTGCGTGCCCGTGAACACCTGGTGAGTATATGCTATTTCTCTTCCTTGAAAAATCTCTTTCTTGTTACATTTGGTTGTGCAATATTTGATTTTATCCTCTTCATCAATTTGGATTCTGTAACTAAATGGAAACTAGGCTCTTGCTTCCTTCACTTAATTCCTCATTTACTTCTTTTCCATTCTTTATGTCAAATAAGTTTCCATTACTTGAAAAACCGAAGCTCTCTGTAAAAACCCATTACAATCTGTCATCAGTTTCGGTAGAAAAGTCACAATTTCGGGGGAGAAGTTTGGTTTTGTCACCAAGAAATGTAATTTAGTTAAACTTAGAAACGTTAATGCCCCCTTTGGGTCCATAAGGGCAGCAGTGAAGAGAAGGAAAGAACGGCCCTTTGACAATGTGATACAAAGGGACAAGAAGCTGAAATTGGTTTTGAAGATAAGGAAGATTCTAGGGAATCAACCTTGGTCGAGTTATGTCACTTAGGCAGTTGGGTAAGTATAGAAGAGAATTGGGTCTCGAGAAACAGAGGCATTTTACTGCCTTGTTGAAGAAATTCCCTGCAGTTTTCCAAATTATGAAAGAAGAGGTTTACTCACTGAAATTTAAATTGACGCAAGAAGCTGAAAGGCTTTATTTTGAGGAATGGAAGATTAGGAATGAAATGGAAGATTTGTTGGTTGTGAAGCTGAGGAAATTGTTGATGATGTCGGTGGAAAAGTGCATATTGTTGGAGAAACTAGCCCATCTGGGGACTGATTGGAGACTCCTAACTGAATTTTGTGATGCAATTTGTCATTGGTATCCACAATATTTCGAAGTTGTTGCAACTGAACGAGGCCCTGCTCTGAAGTTAACACATAGGGATCAAGAGCTTCAAGTTTCAGCAGCTGATATGTCTGCAGAGGAAAATAGAATTAAAGAACTAGAAGAAGCTGATTTGATTACAGACAGGCTTCCTACTTTTAATAAAGCTACCTAAGGGTCTTAATCTATCAAAGGGTGAGAAGAGGAAGATAATGCAGTTCAGAGATATCCCTTATATGTCTCCATACTCAGATTTCTCCGAGCTGAGATCTGGAATGTGAGAGAAAGAGAAGCATGCTTTTGGAGTTATCCCTTATATATCTCCATACTCAGATTTCTCAGGGCTGAGATCTGGAATGCGAGAGAAAGAGAAACATGCTTATGGAGTTGTTCGTGAGATTTTGATCCTCACACTTGAGAAGCGAACTCTTGTTGATCACCTTACTCATTTTCGAGAGGAGTTCAGGTTCTCCCAGCAGCTGAGGGGCATGTTGATCAGGCATCCTGATATGTTTTATGTCTCTCTGAAAGGAGATAGGGATTCTGCGTTTCTGAGGGAAGCTTATCATGATTCTGAATTGATAGATAAGGACTGCTTGTTGCTTATAAAGGAAAAGCTTCGATCTGTGGTTGCTTTTACACGATTTCAAAAGAGGACTGCTCCTATAAAAGATGGAGATTCAATGGAAGAGGATGATAACAGAGAAGATCAAAGTGATGAAGAGAATGACAAATGGTCAGACACTGTTAATTTTATGGGTGATGATGGACCTGAAGACTATGATAATGATGAAGATGATGATACACCACCAGATTTTGACGAGGATGTTGGAATGTTGGAGATTGGACAAGGAATACCAATTAAACAAGCAGAAAACTCTACACAAATTGCGTTACAATAGATATGTATATCGATAATATAAAGTACTATATCCACAAGCTAATATTATTTTGCACATACTTGATGTATCAATGAATCTTTGTTTGGTGCAGGAGTTGATACCTGCTTTGGCAGGATCAAAAACAGGAAATGACTCTTTTTTTTTTTTTAAAAATTTTCTATACACCTCTCTTTAAATGACAAACACGTGAGTGTTAAAATTAAATGTCAAGTAATTTGTCTGGATGTTAAAATGACAATCTCATAGTTTAGCCAAGAATTGACAAATAGTGATGTGTGATGTGTTATCAGTAACTGACTTGGATTTTATTTTCCTGAGTCAGTTTGGAAAGATACAGGTACTTTGTTGTGGTTCTTTCCTTTGCCTTAGGCATCTTTCTTGCGAGGAATTCCACTAATAATGCTGCAATGAGTTTGAATTTAGAATGACAATTGGAAATGTTGGAAAGAGCAAGTTCGTCTCTGTTGTATATAAATTTATTATTTTGCACATTGCCTTCAAAATTTAGGAAAACCAGTTATGACTTCCTAGACTAGGTTCACCGAAGTTCTCAGTTCGCACAGCTTTTTCGTCTGTCCAGCAAAAATGATAGTGTAAGGAGTCAATGCTATCCACACAATTTCGTTTCGGCAAAAAGGTCAAAACCTTTTGCTTTTATATCATTGTAACGTATTAATACATTGTACACGATTCACTTGCAATTAATCTGATGGCTTAGTAACAACTTGTACTGGTGTTTCATCACCCCTTTGTGCATTCTTCGGGCTTGGTAACAACTTGTACTGGTCAGGAAGGGAATTGGATCGCCTGCAATCGGGTTAGCTTGGATTTGGTAATTTTACATCATTTTTAAAATATAGCAATTGCTTGCTAATTATGATAAAATTTACTTTTTCTGTTATTTTTTAACAACTTCAAAACTATCTCTCTCAACCTTTTAATTGTGTTAAGCAATGGCATAGTATTGCAAGGATTTGAAATGCTAATGAATCAGGATTAGAGCTGAACCAAACCAAGAATGACGGTTTGGCTTGATTTCGAAAATTCTTTAATAGTAAAGTATAGAATTATTAAGCCAAGAGCCTTTGGGTTCACTAGCACATGGTGTTGATAGAATTTGCAGCAGTGCAAGTTTGAATCCCACTTCCTCCACTTTGCACTGTGGAGTCTTATGTAACAGTTTTCTATGCACACAAATACCAAGTAGGCAAGTACACGGGACACCTTTTCTATGTTGTTTCAAACTTTAGATTAAAACTCTATATTAATTCCGTACTTTCTAAAGCTTTTATTTTAATCTTTTATATATTAAAATTTTCTAATCAATTCTTTTATTATATTGTTATTAATATATTACGTTTACAAAAAACTAAATATGATTAATAGTAATATATTTAAAAAATTTAATTAAGAATAATTTTAATCCGTAAAGAATTAAATTAAAAATTTTAAAAAATAATAAATTAAAATAAGAGAATCTCGCTTATGAATAATTAAAATGAAGTTTTAGTCTAAACTTTATCAAATTGAGGAAATTGGACACTTGGCTACAAAATCAAATTGTTAAGGGAGAGCTTATAATAAGACCCTTTGGGGTTTCCAAAACATAAGGGCTTGAATAAGCTTTTCCTTTTACCTCCATCTCATCCTACTTGGCCTTGTTAACGACGTCAAATTTGATTTGATGTAACCTTGGAGCCTAACGGCTTTGTTATATCTTCAAGACACTCCCAAACAAGTTTTCAGCATTGTTTTATTCGTTGACTTGATAATGACTGTCATGCTTTGTCGAGGGAAGGGCTGGAGGAGCTATTAGTTTTCTTTTCTTTTATAAAAAAATTACAAATTACTTAACACACAAAGTTGGGATTCAAACAAAAAAAGTCTCAAAACAAAATCAAATGACATTGCATCATTAATAAAAGATTTTAGTAAAGAAATAACCCTGAGAAGAAAAAAGCAGAGAGAATTTGATGGATGAGAAGTAGACTCTGAACATGAGACAAAGGTTGAATTAAAAATCCTAAACATAACTCTTCGTTTCACACCTTCCCAAGTGACTCTTCCTTTATTGGACTTTCAATAGTTTCAAGAGAAAAGGGCGAGATGCGGCATAACAATTACAGCTTCCCACTTCATGGAGGAAGCTAGCAACTCATTTGTCATAATAAAATAAAATTATGGAGATGAATTTTGCCACGGTTTTCTGCTATAGGACTTGTTGCATGCAGCAAAGTTGTGACTCTGAGTTGTCCATCTTTGATAGTTTAAACACTTTTTTGGCTAACATGCATCTACTAAAACAAAAAAGGAGTCTGTTGTCTATAACTGTTCTCGATAAAACTAAAGTACTATGTCTTTGTTAATGGCCTCTTCTGTTTTCAATTCAGCTTCAGGGTCCAAAGGGACACTGGTGATGATGATGTAGAATCATAACACTAATGAGTTCTCTTAAAAATTTCGATTCAAAGCATATGTTAAATGTGTTTATGAAATTTAGGACAATAATTGTTGAGGTAAAAGTTAAAAAGAAAAAAGAATAGCGTTGAGATTTTTTTTATGAAAAAAGTTTGAACAAATTACTCATATTTTGGTAGATTTAATAAATTTAATTATAAGATTTTATAAAGTGATGATTATGTAAGAATAAAAATATAAGAATGGAGAGACTTTTTATTTAATTATTTATTTTTGTTTCAAGTACAAAATGCATTGACCTGCTATGGTTCTTGAGTTCCAAATCCTAGTACAGGCACTAAAAGAACATTATGGGTATCAAAGTATCTAGTTTGGCCACTCATATCAAGTGCCTAAGATGTGGATGCACCACGTCCCCCTCCATCTATGCTCCTGTGTTATTTTTCATGCCCCACAAGCACTCGAAACATTCAAAGAAGTGGCCTTATAAATAAGCTTTTTTATGACCCCTCACTTGTAAAGGCCTTGGTCAGAACAGCGTTAGACCATCTTCTGCAAAGTTAACAGAATTGATCTTCAAAGTGCTGGTTGTTCTTTCCCCCTCAAAGGCTTCCACTTTCATGCACTGCCTGTAATCCAGTCTTCACCAAAAATGGTCAACCAGGTTTGCTGGAAGCATTTGGGGGGGCTATGAACAAGCTGCGTTTTGCTTATAAAGAACTGTTGAATGATCTGATTCGCTGTTGTTCACTCTCCTGAAGACTTTGAATCCACCTGAAGAAGCAAAGTCTACAAAAAGGTCTTCAAGGAGGGGTTGTGCTTGACTTAATTTTAAGAAATCTTCCATATAAATTTGATGTCTTTTATAAGGTTTCTTGATCTCATCAACGTGTTTTCATTTGTCTTACAGGTAAATTTGATTGAAGTCAGAATTTTACTGTGCTAGCGCGCGTTCAAGGCCTTTAATCTTTGTTAATTGCTGCTCTAACTTTGTGTTTCATGTTTTTTTTGAAAGAAAAGAATGGTTATTTCTTTCATGTAAAAGCTGAAAACATTGATTTGGATAAAATAGTTTTTAGTGTATATAAAAGTGAGTTATGTTAAATTTATACATTTTTAACAAAACTTAGATTAGGTCTTTCTTTTTCTCTCTCTCATTTATGAGAAATGTTTCATCTATATTTTTATACTTATAATTCATCTACGTTCATTATGTGGTAGAAGAGATGAAAGTGGAAAAGATGAGTGGAAAAAATGAGATGACATGAGTGAATTATAGGTAAAAATTATAAATGTAATGTTTCTCCTCATTTATTATCTCTCCTTCTATTTTTATGTAATAGTATGTAGCAAATATGAAGGTCTAAGAAAGATAACATTACGCTACATAAGCTAGCCTAAAATGGTTTCATAAGCTAAACGTACATGGTGGATGATTTGGCAGCTTAATGAATTGCCACATGTCACGATGCTCAAAGGAGCTGTGATACTATAATCCACAAGACATTACAAACAAAAACCTAAGAAAAGAAACATGATTAAATTTTCAAATGGAACAACGTAATATCACAATCTTAACATACAAGATACAAGCAACCACTCAATGAATTTCACACTGTACTGTAGCCTTGTTTATTGTAGCCCTTTCTGCAAATTAAACGCAAGCTAAAAATAAAATAACTAAGGATAAGCATTAATTACATTTGCAAGCTCGACAAGATAAGGAGCATACTGTTTGGGTTTCCCTCTCATGAGAGTATGACCTAATTTAAGTTCAATGAAGTTCTTCTGAATACACAAGTGAGATAAGAATTAATAAGTAGAGTAGTTAAGTCCAGAGAGAGAAGAGAAATGGAAGAAGAGTAATCATATTTGCAAGTTTTGTTCTTTTTCTAGCCAAATTGATAAATATGCTATTATGAAGTCATTTACTGGTAGATCGAACTAAAATTTTTGAGGCTATTTATGACACAAGTTTTGGATTTTGAGACCTTTAGACTTAATTCTGGAATTACAAACAAAGCTCTAGTTTTGGTGAATTTATTCTATTAAACTTAAATTGTTGTTTTTCTGTTGTCAAGGATAATTATTTTTTATGTATTACTAATTGCATACCTTTAATACAGCTAGGGAAAACTTTGCTTATGTCTATTATTATTATTGATGATGAAAGTTTTATTTGGATTCAATCTTGTAATTTTTTTATTTTTATTAAGAAAATTTTTCACGATAAAAATCTAGCTGTCCATTTATTTTTTATTTTTTATTTACTGCTGCATTATCTTATTTGTTGGTTTCTAATAAGTCTATATAGAAGATTTTTTTTTTTTGGTGATTGAAGATTAAAAATTTATCTTTGATCAATGGCTATCTTGTTATCCAGTTTGGCCATGCATTATCCCTGTCGGTTAATGTGTTGCCTAATTTGATCATTGAATTGTATTATTCCACCCCTAACAACGAATGCAGCTCACAAACTTTATACGTGAATGAAATAGATATAAGCTTTACCATTGAAACATTAGACACTCAAAACTAAAAAAAGATTCTGATGCATACGCATTACTTATGTGTACTTTTTATGAGGTACCACGTGAGAATAGCATTTCTGTATCAACTACTGTAATAGCTTTCGTCTGAATATTGAGTTATAAATAGTTGTGGCTTACTTGAGTTTTGGAACAACTAGTTTGCATTTTTTAAGTATATTTTGTTTGATAGTCAAAAATTAATTTTTTTTAAAATATTAAAAATGTTGAGACGAATATATATCTTTCAAGCAAATTTCCTCTCAAATTATCTTCTATCTTGTTTGTTTAGGAAACACATGGCATTCTTGTCTGTATTGCTGTCTCACATCAAGTTGCTTCACTAAGTTGAATAATATTATATATCAAATTGGATTTATTAATCTCATTGGATGTTTTGCTTTCGTTAATGAAATCCACATTACATATGCAAAAGATTTCTCACGAACAAGTGAACTAATAAAACATCTAAACTCTAACTAATAATATTTCTTTGGCTGATTCATTGAGCTAAACCAAGCAAAAAAATTTGTTAAAAAAATGTTGTGATGAGAATGAGATTGAGAAAAGTATTCAAGCGATGTTAAATGGACAGGGTTTAGGTGTTTTTCTTTTGGGAAATGAAGAGGTGTGCTTTTAATAATGTGTAAATATTATATAAAAGTGAAAATGGGTTGAAATATTTTTAGATTAAAATTTTTTTCTAAAGTCTTATATACAAAAATATTATTTTATTATGAATTTAAATTATTTTTAAATTTAAATAATATTTTTATTGAACAAATTCAAAATGATTTTCTTTATTCATATTATAGATAATGTAACCTATTAAAAAAAATTCAAGTTTTACAAATTATTTTGACATTTAATATTTTCTTATAAGTATTCAATATAACATCAATTATCTTAACTATCAAAATCATAACAAGTATTTAAAAAAAAAAAAAAACTCTACCTTTCTAACATGTTCTCTGCACTCTTATTAACTGTATTTTAAAATTTTTTGTACTTATTTGATATAATAATAATTTTTTTAAAAATTAATTTTTGTTATTTTATTATGAAAATTTTAAATGCACATACAATGTATGTGTGTAAATTATATATATCTGTACTATATAAATGTACAAATAGGTAAAAAACTTTTTGGACTAAAATATCTTTTTAAAAGTTTTATTTACTAAAACACTATTTAATTATAAAATTTATATTATCTTAAAATTTAAATAATATTTTTATTAAAATTAAATTTAAAATTATTGTCTTTATCTTTATTATAAATATAAATAACGATATATTTTTTAACATTAATTTTTTAAGAGTTTTAAATATAACATCAATTATCTTAATTTAAAAATTATAACAAATAGCTGTTAAAAATTAAATATTTAATATAATAATAAATAGTTTTTTAGAAAATGTTTATTTCATTATTAATTTTACAAATTCATTTACAACGCATGTATACAAAGGTTAATTTATATAAATATTATTATTACAGTCTTGAACTCGTGCAGGATTTGGGTGCTTGATAAAGATTACAGTCAGTTTAAAGAGTAAGTTGAAGTAAGTGATTTTTTATTAAAAAAATTATGAGAATAAATTATCGTAAATATATAAATAAATTTTCATTTATTTTTATTGTGTAACAATTTATATCATGTATTTTTTGTAAACAATGGTTCAGTTAACAAGTTAATCAGTGTTGGCCCATTCTCTTTAGAAGATAATTTCAGGTTTTATTTTTATCAATGTTGATTGAATTATTTTATTTTTGAGTTAGATTTAGATTATCTTTTAAAATAATTTTACTATTTTTAATCTTATTTATTTAATTTTAAAATATAAAATATATAATTAAATTTATTAAATTTTATAAATTAAATTATATTAAAAAATTTTGATATTATATAAAATTAAAAATATTGGAGTAAACTTTTCAAAAAAATCTAATCATCTTTTCTTGAGAAAAAATATAATTACATTGCTCTGACAATGTTATGCTTAGAATAAAATTAAAAATAATGTTATTTTAAAAAAAAGTGAAATACGAAAAAAAGTGTGAGAAACATATATATATATATATATATATATATTTGATAATGTTTAAGTGATTGAAAATATTATTATTTTTTATTTATTTTTAATTTAATAATATTATATTTATATTTTTTTACTTATAATTTTTATTTTTTTATTTAATTTTTTAAACTTTTATTTTTTAAATATTTTTATTTAAATCACGTCTATCAATATAGCTTAAGCGTGGGAACTGTCACTCTTTTAGTTCGAACAGTGTAGTTCAATGAGAGGATAAACCTTATCCACATATCCACGTTATTGCATCCGTCAAGATCCTCAATTCTGACAAGTCGACCAGTCCCCAAATTTAAACGTGAAAGAAATGAAGAAATTGATCAAAATTGTATACACTTTTCTCTTTAGCGCCATTGCACCTGCGATATCTTCACAGTAGTAGTACTACTAGTCTACTACAAAGGGCAATGACATTTCACTGCTGCTCTCAGTTTCAGTTTCAAAGCTCTATGGATAAACTGGTTCCCGTTCATTATGTTAATTCTTATTCTGTGTTGAACCCACGATTCCACACGCCACCCAGAAGCCATTCACCCACTTCAACTTTTCTTGAGATGCCAGATACTCCAATATTTGCTTCCACTCCAATTTCTTGGCCTAAACTTTCTTCAAGCTTTCACGTTTTGGATACCTTGGGTGAGATGAGAACTCTGAGATCTGTCAAAGAATTACATTCTCAGATGTTCAAATTGCCAAATAAGGGCAACGTGCATGCCACAGATAAGAGCTTGATCAGATGCTACTTGGAATTTGGCGATTTCATTTCAGCAATAAGGGTGTTCTTTGTGGGTTTTGCAAGGAATTATCTCCTCTGGAACTCCTTTCTGGAGGAATTTGGAAGTTTTGGGGGTGACCCTCGTGAGATTCTGGAGGTCTTCAAGGAGTTACATCAAATAGGAGTGGAGTTCGATGGTAGAGCTCTCACTGTTGTTCTCAAAGCTTGCTCCAATTTATTGGATTTGTGGCTTGGATTGGAAATTCATGCTAATATGGTCAAGAGAGGTTTTAATATCGATGTGCACTTGAATTGTGCTTTGATCAATTTCTATGAGAAGTGCTGGGACGTAGACAGAGCAAATCAAGTATTTGATGAGATGCCACAGCAAGAAGACTTCTTGTGGAATACAATAATTATAGTGAACTTGAGGAGTGAGAGGTGGGTGAAAGCTTTAGAGCTTTTTCGTAGTATGCAGCTATCTTCTGCCAAAGCCACTGGTGGTACCATAGTGAAGCTGCTACAAGCATGTGGAAAATTAGGAGCTCTCAGTGAAGGGAAGCAAATTCATGGGTATGTATTAAGGCGTGCTCTTGAATCAAATATGTTAATTTGCAATTCCATGATTAGCATGTACTCAAGAAATGATAGGCTCAAGCTAGCTAGAGCAGTTTTCAATTTGATGGAAGGTCATAACTTATCTTCGTGGAACTCAATAATTTCAAGTTATGCAGTCATTGGCTGTTTGAATGAAGCCTGCGTTCTTTTCCAAGAAATGGAGTCTTCTGGTATTAAACCAGACATTATAACTTGGAATAGTCTTTTGTCAGGTTATGTTCTTCAGGGCTCGTATGAAACATTCCTGACCATTTTCTGGAGACTGCAAAGTGCTGGCTTAAAGCCAGATTCATGTTCAGTCACTAGCGCTCTTCAAGCAATGATTGAATTGGGTCTCTTCCAATTAGCGAAAGAAATCCATGGTTATATTATTAGAAATAAGTTTGACTATGATGTATATGTGTGTGCTTCATTGGTGGATATGTATGTCAAGAATGATTGCTTAGAAAAAGCTCAAGCAGTGTTTCACAATACTAAGAACAAAAACATTTGTGCTTGGAATTCATTGATATCAGGGTATTGCTTCAAGGGCCTCATTCATGATGCTGAAACATTATTGAATCAAATGGAGAAAGAAGGAATAAAACCTGATTTGGTGACATGGAATAGTTTGGTTTCAGGGTATTCAACGTGGGGCAATAGTGAGGAAGCTTTGGCTGTAATTGATCGGATCAGAAGTTCAGGATTATCTCCTAATGTGGTTTCCTGGACTGCTATGATTTCAGGCTGTTCACAAAATAAGAATTATAGTGATGCCCTGAACTTTTTCAGCCAAATGCAAGCAGAAAATGTCAAACCCAACTCTACTACCATTTGCAGCTTGCTTCATGCTTGTGCAGGCCTGTCCTTGTTAAAGAAAGGAGAAGAAATACACTGCCTCATTATAAGACTTGGTTTAGTGGATGACATATATATAACCACAGCCCTTATTGACATGTACAGTAAGGCAGGTAAACTAAAACTGGCTCGTGAGATTTTCAATAAAATTCAGGTCAAAACACTACCATGTTGGAATTGCGTGATGATGGGATATGCCATTTATGGCCATGGGGAAGAGGTCATCATTCTTTTTGGTGAAATGTGCAAAATAGGCATCAAGCCTGATGCTATAACCTTTACAGCTCTTCTTTCTGGCTGCAAGAATTCAGGTTTAGTTGATACAGGGTGGAAGTACTTTGACAGTATGAAAACAGATTACAACATAATTCCAACAATCGAGCACTACTCTTGCATGGTTGACCTTCTTGGAAAATTTGGTTATCTTGATGAAGCTTGGGATTTCATACAAACAATGCCAATAAAGCCGGATGCTAGCATTTGGGGTGCTCTTCTTGCATCCAGCAGAATGCACAAAAACATTAAGCTAGCAGAGATTGCATCAAAAAATCTCTTCAAGTTGGAGCCACACAATTCTGCTAATTATGTGTTGATGATGAACTTATATTCCACTTTAAACAGATGGGAGGACGTAGACCGCCTTAAAGGATCGATGGCTGTCCTGGGACTGAAAGCCCCACATGTTTGGAGCTGGACACAAGTTAACCTGACCATTCATATGTTCTCCACAGAAGGGAAACCACATCCAGATGAAGGGGACATATATTTTGAGTTATATCAATTAGTTTCTGACATACGAAAGTTAGGTTATGTACCTGATATCAGTTGTGTGTATCAGAACATTGATGACAATGAGAAGGAGAAGGTTCTACTCGGTCACACCGAGAAGTTGGCAATAACATTTGGACTTATGAAAACAAAATGTGGAGAACCCATCAGGGTAGTTAAGAATACAAGAATTTGTCATGACTGTCATACAGCAGCAAAGTATATATCTTTGGCTCGAAATCATGAGATTTTCCTCAGAGAAGGTGGTCGTTTTCACCATTGTGTGGATGGAAAATGTTCCTGTAATGATTGTTGGTAATTAGAATGATGGGTAAGAATGCTCATGAAAAAATAGACAGATGGGTAAGAACTAGGAGCACTTTGTTCTCATTTTCTTCTGGTCAAATAGAACTCTGTTAACAGGAGGAAATCTGATCCTTGAGGGGAATAGTGTGCTGGATTTCTTAGGAACGACTACGAGGAATGAAAAATATATACTTTGCAAATTGCAATCTATCATCTCCAGTAAGAGTTTGCTGATAGTCTTCCATTCACAAAGTGTAAAATAGTTGCAGAGATAACATGGAGAAGCCCTTGTCAGCTACAACGCATTGGAGTAATGTTGGATATACGTGAGGACACTGCACAATAAGTATATAAGACTAAACAACGAGCATTCTTTATTTATATCTTATAAATATATTGTATAAGTCTTATACAATATAATTACGTACAAATATCTTTACTTATGAAGCTCAGCTCCACAACCCAGACTTCAAAAAGGTGACTGAGAAGGAAAAAGAAAATGCGACTTACTAAAGGGTCTTAGGCTAGGCATCATCTATCAGCTTTTCTTCACAACATCGGCCTGGGATGCTATGTCAGAGCTATGTGCCAGTTCTGCGAAAAAAATTTGACAATTTGAAGTTTCCGCATTGATAACGGTCTACTAGATACTGAAGTAGAGTACCCGTGGCTCAACGGAGTTTGGCTTCATCAATTAATGTAAACTCCAGCTTGAGAGGAAAATCCTAGAATCATAATAAGTGAGTTTTTGTATGTGTTTGAATTTTATAATTTTTTGATATCTCAAAATATATTTTCCTTACCTACATTACATCTTGGCTTTGCATATGCTCCATTTGTATTTAAATATATTCCCACATATTCAATTAAAGATACTCCTTTATTAGTGGGTAAATGCAAATAAAATATATGCAAACATAAATACTATATATATATATATATCAAAACAGATAGGGAAGTGCTAAAATCATAATAAGTGAGTTTCTTTATCTGTAAAGTTGTTAGATTATGTCAGTAGCCTAACTATAATATAGCATATATTCTATTTAAATTTAACTCTTCTAAAGAGTAGGATATATTTTATTTTATAAAATCTAAGTGAATAATTATATAAAATTTAGAAAATAAATTATTTTAAATATATAAATTTTTATATATTTATTTGTACAATATAATAATCTACTCTATAATTTTTTTCATGAGCAATGATTCAATCGGTATCTTATTATGTAAAATACACCTTACTCTTTTGGAAAGCACAATCCAATCTATTATGACATTGTTCAAACTAAGTTAGAAAGTTGTATATCTAAAAGAAAAATTATATATTCACATAATTATATATATATACACTTATAAAAATAAATTAAAAGAATTAAGAGAATAAAAAAATAAAAAATGTAAAAAATATATATATAATTTATATAATTAAAAATATATGCATAACGGTCAAAAGCTAGACTTGAGAACTTCAGTAAAAATAAAGTACACAATTAACGTAATTCATTTCCTACATAAGCCAATATGTAACTTGGTATGTTCTTCATGCGTGAGCTAGTATTGTTAACCAGGAAGAGAAAAAGCATGGCCAGGACTTGTCTCTATCATATCTTATTTAGAAAAGTATACTTGTATCTTTCTTCCAAATAATAGACATCAATTTTGAAAATAAGATATAAGTATAAACTAATTTATATATTATCTAATATGAGGTTTTTTTCATATAAAACAATCCTAAATTATGATTTTAAACAAAATTATTTATTAGGAGGAGATATTGAGATAAATAATAAAAAGATGAAAGAAGTTTCTTATCACCTTGCAATACTTTTTTACTACAAGATTATTGAAAACTAACACTAGATACAAGTAGGGAATACTCGTGTGTGTACATAGGCCTTCTATTCTTACAAGTAAAAGTTCACTGAGTTTTTAAAATTTTAATTATTAAAATTTTTAAATTATATAAATTTAATTATAAAATTTAATTAATTTAATATCATTTTCCTCTTTTGTAAGCATTTAAAACTCCTATATCAAGTGAAATTACTTTTACTCCAGCACATAATACACAAAATTCAATCTCGACTATCGAGTGTCCATATGAAATGACGGCAATTATAAAATTTCATACAAACATACAGTGGGAGTTTTGAGGGTTAGCTGGGTTGCCCCATACCTCTACACCTAGGTCTGCCGCTGCGTAAGAAAATACTGAATACATAAAACTAACAAGAAAACTACACTAATTATACAAGGCCAACAAGGCCACCAATGAGAAGCGCTCTCCTGCCAGTACAGTGATACTGCTACCGAACACATGAAACACGAAAGGCTCAGATATTGTCCTTTTCCAACACATATTTACAAATAACAGTAGTAACACACCACCACGCACAAAACCCAGGAAGAACAGCAGAGAAAAAGATCTTTCCGTCTTCTATCCCTAAGCGCTCACGAAGCCCAGAATCTCATCTCACGAAAACTTAAGAGAAACTTTGCTGTTCTACATTTGTATACACAAAGTTACAAGCGCAGAAGGGATGGTTAGGGGAAAAGCAATATCCAGCAATCCACCCAAAACTTCAGAGAACATGGAAGGAATACTCCAACCAATCTCTACAACTGATCAGAGATTAGACAGCCACGGATCATATAGTTGTATAAAATCCGACTTCATTCTTCCAAGATCTACTTAATGGTTGATGGGATCGGAGCGACCCTGCACAGCCATCCTCTCTGATACATCAGCCAAGGAGCTTAAATTGCACCTGATCAATGCCTCCACAAAGTAGCAAGTTTCATCCCTAGTGTTCCCATCAGGCACATCCACCACAAAGGATTCAATCACCATTGTTCCAGGCCTCCCATCAATAACTTCTGGATGGACTGTGATTATGGAAGAGTAGTTCTGCACATTCAACACACCACAATACGTTATCATTCTTTCAGCTAACAGCACAAGATAGTGCTAAAAAAAAAGTAAAAAATATTCTCTTGAGACGCATTGCAGTTTAACCGTATAGGGAATATTTACAATCTCATGCATTAACCTAAAACAATCACATATCACACAAATCGAGACAAATACCAGTACCCTTTGAAATATTTGCATCCAGTAGATAAGCATCTTCTACAGAACGATAACCCTGAATAGCAGCAAGTGTTATCAAAAGTAACCTATGAACCTTTTATGTTCAATGCCAAATAATTAATCTAGTTAAATGCCAAAGGAATGTGAGGATCGCATCAAACAACTATTAACATGGGTTTAAGCAATGCTCTGAGACTGCTATTATAAGTTGAACAATGATGCCAATACAGTGAACGAAGCAATCAAATGTGGTTGCAACAGCATTACTAACAAGACAACGTAAATAGTAAAGAGAAAAACAAGACTCTTTATTCCACAACCCTTTTACTTCAACATATCCCCTAGCTTACATGATAGGAGAGACAAGTCAAAAAACATGATTTTGAAAATAAGTAAAGCAGACTTCTTAAATTTATAATAAATATAATATAAATAGTTCAGTAATGATTTATTGCATTTACAATATTTTTTCAGGTCCCATATATCCTTTATTACATGACAAATTCCAAATTCCAAAAAGAAATAATAAATTCTTCCTGTCAAACTTTCAGAAGCGAACGAATGAAGTATCGTCTTCTGGTAGACAAAATAGACAATATTTACACACAAGACAAAGACAATATTTACCTGCATGCATTGTGTCTTTCATCTAGATATAATTGCTGGGAAAATAATATAAGTACGCAATTCTATGCACTATATATGCACGTGCAGAAACAAATTAAAAGAAGACAGAAAATGAAAAAGTGTTAGAACGTGATAAAGTGTATAGAACTTGTACCTCTAAGAATGTACACATAAGAGGACCTAACTGCTGATAGTTAGCCTCTGGTTAGTTTTGCAACAAGCCATAGGAATTCCAGATTGTACGAATTTTTCATTTACCAAGCAATAAACAGTATATCTATCTTATAAGTGCGTGTAGAAGCTGACAAGATGAAGTTTCTTAATAACAATACCAGTTGAGCAACTGCACAATGCTAGCCAGATTAACAAGGACCAAAGCAGTAACACTAAGCAGTAAGCACTATGCAAAAATTACATTCATGAACTCTAGTAGAAGCCTCCTAATATGCCACAGAACAAGGCGAAGCAATAGCACTTATCAATGCATTCTATAAAGAAGCTGGCTTCAATATTCGATCGTTACAGAGCCTCTGCTTGCACTTGTACTATAGAAATCAAGAGATTTTTAGCTTCACATAAATGACATAACAATGTGTGGAAGTCCAGTTCCCAAACTTTGCTCATAAATGTTATTAAAAAAAAAAATTAACAGATATAATATTCAACTTTCTAGTTATTTTGGTGATGAGACATAATCAGGAAAATAATATAAAACAAGCGCAGAACAACTTGTCGTACCCTCAGCCTATGGTCACCGCCAACTATTCTTATGCCAAGAATGTGCTCCTCATCATCAAGTTGTTCCAATCTCTCAGTACTGGTTGTAGCAGGAAGCCCAGATTTAACATTCACTTCTCTAACGCTCCCAATACCAAGATCCCCTTGCATGATACACCTGCTAACAAAAGGTTTATATTTCTGGGGTTGATCAAATCTTCTAACCAGCGACCAAACCTAACATAAAAATAGAAGAGTCAAATCAATCAATCACCAACTATCTTTTTTCATTTTCCTCTTTGGCTACAAAGAGAAAATCATAAGCTACACAAACATTATCGAGTAACTCACTAATATTCTCCAAATCATAACACCAAATCTCCATTGGGTTGTCAAGCAGAGCTTAAACGAGGATGAAAAATTAGTAGAAAATAAGATATTTATCTATTGTAGTGCTTAATTTCATGGAAACAAGTATTCCAGGAAGTCAGGAACCGTGAGCTCAAAAGCATCACAAAAGTGCCAAAACAATCCTTTTCGCGCCAAATTCAAAATGAGTAAATTAGTGGTATCAGCTGCAGAATGAATCTTCGGGATTTCTTTTAAAGTCTGCTGCACGTCCTCGCAAGCCAAAGGATTGAAACGGAAAACATGACCACAAAACAATAAGTAAAATAGATGCCTATGCTTCTTCCTAACTAATTTCGTGACCAGAAATACCATCACGATAGCCATAAAAACTTACATATCCTGAAAAATCCAACTTGCTCAAAATTTGAAGTTAAGAACTAGAATCCAAAACCGGGAAGAAAGAGTTAAACATTCAAAGGGGTCCCAGAGAGGTAAATGTCATTACTTATATACCAACAACGCTAAAGAGCGTTAAAAATGAATTAAAGGAACCCCCAACTAAGCGAACTCGCCCAGATCCTCAAGAAAAGGCAGTAGTCAAAGTCTTGAAAATCCTCTATTTATCACAGAAAATAGACCCACCAACCAACGAAACCAGTACAGAAGCAAAACTGAATATTAATGCCCCATGTCGATCCAAATGTTTTATGCAACTTACGAGGTGAACGGGAGCCCTGATGTGCTTGACGAGTGCCGAAGTGCACTGGTTTTCCCGAGGGTCGTGTTTGTGGTGCCTCCTTATGTACTGAGCCTCAATAGCACCGTACGATACACCGCCGTTCATCTTGACTCTGCCTTCTTCCTATCTGTCTCGTCCCGTCTCCGTGACTGTGAGCTTGACGCGCTCTCTCCCTATAAGATACGGCAGAGGCTTCCAGAGAGGGATAAGCCTTTAGTTGCAGAGGCTTGGTGAAAAAAGTACAGCCTTAGCTTAGCTTGGCAATCTATCAAAAATGCACGAATCCACCGACAACGGTTTTATTGTTTATATATTTGTGCACCCAAGCGCCCATTGGCCGGTGCTTTCCCTTTGGCCATTATTGGCCTTTTACAAATAATAAAATAATAACAATAAGGGCCTTTTCTTCCTTATCTTCTATTATTCCTTATTAAATTAGAAAGAAAATTAAAATGCAACTCTAACGTCACCATGTGTTTACGGCCTTTTTGGGTCACAGCCAATCCCGCAGTGTCAAATTGGGGAAAGCAGCGGTTGCTCTATTGGCTCACACCAAGAGTAAGTGGATGCGATCGAAAGTCGCAACATGAAGTGCGATGATGCATTTAATTTTAATATTTTTCTCAACATTTATATGTAATGATAAAATTAAATTAAATTGGAAATTTAAAAATAATTATTAAAAATTGAGTTTAGATACCAGACAGATATAATCAGGAGTGTGTAATAAATTTTGATTTAAATTTGATTAATTATATATATAATTTGATCAAATTAATAGATTTTATGTATAATTTTAATAAATTAGTCCGTTAAAAATTAACTTTTATAAATATATATTGTCGGAAACTCGCTTAATGTATATGTGGATGGGTCACAAGTGGATTTACAATTTTTTGCATTATTATCAAATAAAATTGTCTAAAAGTATAGAGATTGATTTTATACACCCCGACTTACTTTTTTTTAAATCAGTTATAAAATAATATGTGAGTTGTGAAATTAATAAAATTTTATATTTTAATTTAATAATTAATAAATTTAATAATATAAATTTTTAAATATTTTATAAAAATAGAGGCAGTCACTCAACTTACATGGAATGAGTCACGCCATGGTTTTATGGACAAAACTTTTTTATTTTAGTTTTAAGCTAATTTTATAGAGAGAAAATTATATTAAAAAAAGTGGAAATTTCAATATTTTCATTTGTTAAATAAATTCTTTGATTTTAAACTATTGGTTGTAAAACAAAATTCAATATGAAATTGTTATAATTACGTAAAAACCTTTGTTAGCCAAAACCAATTATTTGTTCCCTTATTCATCGAGCGAACCTATCCGCAACGGATATCCGCAGCATCTTTTCTCAACACATGCGGCTGATACTTCGTAACTTCTTCTTCTAACATCCCGTTTGGATGTTGTAGTCCGTATAACATATTGGCTTTTTCCAAATAGTCAAAGAAAGGGACAAAATCAGCATCAAATCAAATCTAATTTTCCATATTTTTGGGGTTATTCTGTTTTTACCTTTTGTTTTCTAAACTGGCCTTCCTTTGTCAGAAACAACCCCACTATTAGGCATATTTCTATTTCAAGCAATGTTCCTCTCCAAAGATAAGGGTTTATATTCACTAAAAAGATAAATGGGTTTTGGCCAATTCTTAAATCTAACTCACTTCTACTATTTGAGATATCTCTAAATAATTTGAATCATGTTTTTTATTAGAAATAACTTCAATTTTAATGAAAAATATATATACACACAGTCAGTACATAATTTTGTATACATGAGAATATAAATATTAAAAAAAATAAAAAAATAAAAGAGTATGTAAAATTTATTTTATATATTATTATTCATTCTAATTAACTTAGTATATTTAATATAAAATCCATTTTTGATGAGAGACAATTTTAAAATAGCTTATAAAATAAATTATAAATAGAAAATTATTAGTGAAAAATACAGTATATCATATTTATAAATTATTATTTATATTATATTTTATAATATTATACACTTAATTTTTTTTTTATCAACAATCTATCTAAGGCAAAGTGCAACTTACAATTTAAATGAGCTCAATTTCCCAATAGTACAATAATTGCATCATAGATTAGGATTCAATTATTATAAAAATTAATATATAAATCATAAATATTATGTCACTCTATTTTTTTAACAAAAAACAATAAAAATTGTAGTACATG
Organism: Dicorynia guianensis; assembly: GCA_037013595.1. NCBI lineage: Eukaryota > Viridiplantae > Streptophyta > Magnoliopsida > Fabales > Fabaceae > Dicorynia > Dicorynia guianensis. The sequence continues at coordinate 31,254,454 of JASUAB010000014.1, forward strand.
GGGTGCACAAAAACAATAAAATTAAAAAAAGAAAAAAATAAAAGAGAGAGAATATGAATAAATGTACATAAAGAATGTTATATATATATATATGTGTGTACTGTATCATTACCAAAAAAAAATGCCTCTAAGGGCTAAAAACATTAATGATCAACCATTTAATGCTAAATAATTTCTTTTCTCCATAAAAAATGGCAAATGTAAGCTTTTTCGTGTTTGCCTTTGAATGTGTTCTGTCATTAGCAGCACCTAGCAATAATACTCTTATTTTTTTTTTCTGGGTCCTAATAATACTCTTATTTTGCTCGAGAAGGGCATTGATCCCCACATGGATTGCCACGTTTCAATGTAGTAAAGGAGGATGAAAACCACCAAAATCCTGCATGTGGAAATTAATGGGACCACGTGGGCACAAAATGAATTTTAAATTATCCACTCAATCATTAAAGATTAATGGTATTTATATAAATATATTGTGTATAAAAATTACACTAAAATTATTAATAATTTTCATAAAATTAATAAATAATTTTGCATATTTTCTTCTACAATTTATTAATTTTACAATTTTATAAAAATTATTCACCAATTTTATAAAAATATAAGTCAAATATGATAGCTAACATTGCCCATTTTTAAATCCATTGATTTCCAGAATCCACCGACCAAAGGAAAGAAAATTGCTTGGCTTTTTCCACCCAATTGCGTAAATTTATTGTGCTTTCTAGTCATCCACTTGCGGGACAACTTGGGTCCACCCCCATCCTATTGGCACAAGTGGACACAATACTACAAATTTATCATAGGCATGTAACCACGTTACAATAATCTATAAAACAAAATCTGGATCCTCTTGTACTATATGATCATTATAGAACAAAACAGACAAAATAAAATATTAAAAAATATATTTCAGTAGTTCTGCCTTATGTCTTCTTTTCTGTGTCTTCTTCTCTCTTTAATACGACGATCATATAATATTTAACAGTTACTTTATTTTTATATAATTTTATTTAATCATTAAAATTATTAAATTTTATAAATTTAATTATATATTTTAACTAAATGTGTAAAAATTCAATTATGAGAATATTTTTATAATATTAAAATGTTTAAAATCTAATAAATTAATTATTTTTATCAAGCTAATCACTTTAATATGAAAAATGATAAGCATATGTGATAGCGTATGCTTTTCATGCGTGCTCATATATTTTTTGTGAGAAAAAAAATTTAAAAGAACATGAAAAAGTGTGCATAATTCATATAGAATAACTTTTTTTTTAGTTATTTTAAAATATTTTTTATTTAATAGATAAAAATTTATTTTTTTAAAATATTAAAAACATTGAAATAGTTAACCTTCTTTTAAGTAAATTTTTTTATATATAAAATTTAAATTAAATTTAAAATAATTTACTTAAAATATTTAAACCTATATTATTCAAATTAACTTACATTATTTACACGGATTAACTTTTATACCTATATCAACACTCCTTTAATATATTGTACCTAATTGTTGTACCTTTGTCTCTTTGGAGACATCCGTTAATTGTTGTACCTCTAATTTTAAAACCCATATCACAGACACCAAGTTACCAACTTAGATATCGTCAGCCAAAAACAAGTATTAAAAAACTGCCAACTTTGACATCCGATTCCAAAATCTAGAATCAAAGTCGAAGTCTTATCACATTCTACAGTGAAAAAAATTGTACATTAGTGCATCAAATTTTGTTAAAGATGGTTCTCTCTTTCAATCTCTGTTTGAGTTTCCCCTGTCTCTCAAAGATGCTATCCAAGTGTACCATATATATGCAAAGCTTTTTAACTTTGGTTTCATAGAATAAGTCCCACTGATCAATAGTCACGTGATGCTGCCTTATTCTTCAAAAGAAACAAAGACCCAAAACCCACTCGCCAAATCAAAGGCACCCTAGATTCCTTTGGCAGCAATTGGCAAGTTTTGCAGGTGGGTTTAGGTCCAATAATGGGTGGTGACTATCTGCTTCTTGAGGCAGCAAAGGCAGGGGCAGAGAGGGACCATTTTGTCCTTGTGAAAGGAAGTGGACTAAGGATATGACTGGCTTGAGCCATGTTCAATGTTCCCATCCCACTTCCCACCTCTTGACAAAGCATTTTGCAGTTCCACCATGCTAAAGTGATGGAGTTCGTAACATTTTAGGCAATATTTTAAGGTTGGTCACTAAGAGAGCTATAAGTGGTGGGTCCAAAACCTATTGTGAATGTGAACCCAAAAAGAACGGTCGTGAATTTGCTTTTGGTTTTGCCCGCTTCAGCAATTATTATTTTTAGATTCCCTATAGGTAAATTCTAAAAAACTGTGAAAGTTATTAAACTTTTAAAATTTTTTTAATGAGATATCTCTATTTTTTAAATAAAATTAATTTTTATTTAAAATGAATGTTAAACTGTATGTCTTTTTTAATAAAGTCAAATTATTTGATTTTGTGATTTTATAATTTATTTTATAAAATTTAATGGTTCTAATTATTTAAATTTTTTATGTGAATATTTAAATAAATTCAGTTTGTAGAATCAAAATGTTAATTGTACAATTCATCTGTCATAATCATATGGAACACATTCAATATTTGTACCAAAGAATAAATATATGTGCTATGCAATTTCTTTTCTTTTTTTAATGAGGAAGTGGTATACAATTTCACAAGATGGAGATTTAATTAAGATTTGGCATAAAGAAAAAAAATTAGCTTATCATTTAAGACATCCAATAGTAAAGAATGTATTTGCAGTGATTCATTGAATCATACATCATAAGCAATCACCAAACTCAATTGTCTCTACTTGAGATTTTGTGACTTAATTAACACTAATTTAATCTCCTTATAGAATAATTTAAAGGAAAAATAGATGGTTGTTTTATGTCGTATAAAACACATATGATGATGGAAATGAATAGTAATATAAGAGATTGATGAAAATTGATGGAATATTAAAAGAAAATTCTTCCACTAAATCTTTTTTTTACTAAATTGGACCAACCTTATTTAATGACAACAAATGAGTTTTGTGAAATTTCAATTAAAAAATTTGGCCTAAATTACGTGTTTGATTCTTATTCAATGGATGATTAAAAAAAAGAATATGATAATAGATATAACATGATTAAAAAAGTTAGTACTCAAAATAAAAAAATATTTGCAGAAATTATGTAAAAATTGTGTATAATTTAATTTCTCTGAAAACAATCAATTGTATTTGATTTCATGTATAATAGTTTACAGAGGAAATTTGTGCAAACTGGCTTATTGGATTTGGAGTTTCAATTCAGTTTGACACTCAACTTCCAGATACTCCTCCAAGGGAAATATGGTTTCTTTTCCTTATTGATGTTGAGCCAGTGACCCCACATATATCTATAGTTGGTGTTTTTGTTTTGTTTTCTGGCTTTGGCCCTTTGTTGTTAACAAAAAAATGAGGGGTTGAAAAAGAAACTTATTCGTAAAAATAGAAGGATTCTAGTCATACTATGCTGAAGAAAATAGTCGATAGAAGACACCAAGCATATATACACATATATAGATAACCTAAAATGCATTTCTACTCTCATTTTCATGATTTGATATATATATGTCAAGTAAAGTGAAAATTTTCCCTTTTGCTTTTTTATAAATGACAAAAACTATGAAGTTTCATGGGTTAAAATATAGTCTCCTCCAAGAGTTAAAGAGAATAAGGTTTTACTATTTTCATAAATTAAATTTTATTAAATATTTATATAAAAAATTTAAATTATTAAAAGTTTCATAAATTAAATTATAAAATATAAAATTTTAAATGTTTAAAATAAAATTGTGTGATGATTTAGTTTTTCTAGAGAAACTTTTTGCAAGAGAATAATTGTCACTAGTTGACAAACTATGATATGCGACCATAATGGCCGATAACCAATTACTCATCCCACAACACCAACTTCCGAGAGATGAATCTGATTTGCCATTGTTCCAATCTTTATTTTCTAAGTGCAGGGTTGATAATGCGGCCAACCCTTTCCCAAACCCATGGCTATGTGTTTGGTGGGGATGCGGCCAATAGAAACATAAAGTTAGGCAAATTGATACTCATGGGAAACTTTGTTTCCACTAAATTTGAAGTCTTGTGAAAATTCTAAGAGAATTCATTTTCTAACTTCTAACCCTTTGTAGTGGAAGAGGTCCAATCAAACACTTGAAGTGGTCCAACAAGGGCACTAGATAACTCTGTTGCCCTGCTATGCCTAATGCATGCCTCTACTTAGAGAGGCAACAGAGGATATTACATGGAATACCTGTTGCATTACAATTGGACAATTTGAGTTCATTTGTTTGGGACAAAATAATGATCTGGTACAGTCCTTTCACCACCAATCAAAATCCAATTGGTAGCCAATGGTATTGGATCACTCAGCATAGATGAAGGTGCAAAAAGTGTGCTCCTTTTGTTTGCAAGTAGAAGCACTTTCACTCTTGCATGCCTTTTAAAAACCCATGTCATTTTCCTTTCCTGTAGTTGGTTGGAGAGAAGCCCTTGTCTCTTTGGTACATGTGAAAGATATTTTTCAATAAAAGGAGAAAAAACATGTGGAGGAGATGAATAATGTTAGGTGAACCTGATTTTACTGTAAAAAATCATACAATGTTTTTGTCAAATACTAATAGAGACTGATTTTTAATTAGTTTTGTGCAATCATTATACAATGGAATGCATACATCCAACACTAAATGCATATAATTACTTAAAAATTACATGAAACGTGATGTCATTGTCCAAATGAAAAAACAAGCCTCTGGTTGTGACTTGGGAAATAGTTAAGGTTCTTGAATGGTGAACTTGCCCTCAAAATATTCCCTTGGGATTCAAAAGGATATTAATTGGATTCATTTCCCTTCCTATGGGATGCCAAAACCATGCATGATATGTGTGGGAAATATCAAATCCTGTGTTCTGTCAAATTCCAGTAACCTTAGGGATTAACATCAGAGGGTTATGCTTTGCAAACAAAAGCTTGATTTGTGCTATGACCAAATAAAAGCCACTTTTTGCCATAGACCTATCAGAGTAAAAAGAGTGGTGGAAGGACCCCATTTTTTCCTCTACAACATTGAAAACAGGGACCCATCGCAGAAAAGTGTTTGGTAAGAACTCAAATCCTTATCCTATCCTAACTGCAACAATCTGTTGGACCACATTGAGTGTGCAGTGCTGTAGCTGCACAAAAATTAACCAATCTCTTAAATGGCCTAGAAGGCTTCAACACGTAACCACTCAGTCACAATCACTAGTATAAGAACAAGTTAAAACGTGCCTGTTACTGATAGGGTCATTTTCCAAATCTGCAGTCAATTATATGATACACCTCATGATGGCATACGGGAAATTTGGCTCTTCCTTTGAACCCTTCTGGGTGCACACTTCGCTGTCAGTGGGCAATTCTTCTGGAGATTCCAAGCATGCTGTGAGTTTGTCGTTTTCCCTCAGTTGCCATTGAAATTTTTTCCACTACAACCTAGCTGCTAAAACAACACTTTTATTTTTATACTCTTATATCTATAGCTTCATTCAAATTTTTCATCTCTTTGATTCAATATTTTTTTTAATTTTCAAATTTTTTTTAATAAATCTGCCTGTTTGTCATTTTTCCTCAATTGCCATTGAATTTTTTCCCACTACAACAACCTAACTACTAAAACAATATTTTTATTTTTACACTCTTATACCTATAACTTCACCTACATTTCTCATCTTTTCTATTCAATATTTTTTTTGTATTTTTTAAATTTCTTTTAATAAATTTACCTTCAACCACATCTCATGACTATAAGATTGTAGCCATAACATTTTCCTTGCTAAAAAGGGTGTATTATTGATTACATTGTCTATAACCTATCACTTGTGTTTACACTAAGTAGGTTCTTAGAAAGAAAGATTACATGATTCAATGAAAACATAATTAGTAACTATTTAACCAAAGATGAGATATTCTTTGTAGTCCAGTAGGGGGATCTCATCCTTGTTGTTGTAGTTGCTTATGGATTTGGTTTATCTAATTTTCTTTTTTATTGATATTGATGGTTATTTTTATTTTTTTTATAATTTAATGTGTAAATCTCTTTTTTTCTTTCATTACTTTTTTTCTCTTAATTATGTGTCTATTTTTTTTTTTTTTTTCATGATTTTACGTCAAGAGATCTATTTCTGCTGCTGATGCATCCATAGCTATAGCAGCATCTTTTTATTAATCTAAAAAAATAACAAAAAAATGAAAAAAATAATCAGTCATAAAATACTATCACATGACAATTTTAATACTAATATTATTAATGATAGAATAAGATAAGAAGAAGACTATAGGATCTTGAGATTAACAGAGAAAAAACAATGACTTAGGAGGAGAAAAAAAAATTAGTTTTCTGCTAGGTGCTTATGCATAAATAGACCTACTACGCTCTCCTAAACTGACATACAGCTGAATGCTAAGTTTGTTGCTGGCATATTTGGTGCACAGCCATGTTTTCATATCTACTATGATAATGGAAAAAGAACTAAAACTATACATATTTGAAATGCCTGATATGCAAAATATCTAGGATTTCTTTGACATTCCCACAAATTTGGCATGCCAAATGCTCAATGCAATACCAATCATAATCACAGTGTATAAGCTTTCCCATGTATACCTTCCAATTGAAACAGATATAAAATTGGTGAATCAGTAGGAAAAGAACAAAAACCAATCAATTGTGATGATCTAACAAGGAGTGGAACGATAGGAAAGTGAGGGAAAGAATCTTAAGGATGAAGGAAAAGGATAGGGAACATCATCCAAGTCCCTTTCTTTCTCTCAACTCTCCCCTTTGGCCTTTCCCTTTTCCTCTTTTGAGTCGGGGAAGAGTTCTTCAATTTGTAAATTGGCACATAAGGAAACTTGGTTATCCGGTGTCTAGAGTCTTTCTGAGCTAGTATCAAGTTCCAGAAATGGCAATGCATTTCACTATGTCGATATAGCTAGAGTTTTGCAATTTGGAGAAAACATCAACTTATGATCTGTAGGTTCATTGAACAATTCAAGAAAAAAAGATTATACTATGATATCAACACCATACCTTTGAAGACTGTAAAAGAGATCAAATTAAGTTCATTGCTCTTTCGTGTTGACCTTCCATAGATAAATGCACAATGTGACAATGTCACTAGAGCATAACTCAAGCCATGAGTAATAGGAGAAATCTAGCACAAAAATTTCGATTTTACTTTTTTGACAAACAGAATTTTATAAAGCACTTGTTAAAATTTCACAATTAAATTATAAACCCAATAGATATAATAAATTTGATTTGAGTTTATAACAATTTAGTCCAATTAATCCGTGGGACTAAACTTTCTACAAAAAATATAGCTTATACAAACCCAAAAAACTAAGAAAAGATGGTCATTAGAATAGTATTAATACTGGCCTAACTCAAGTGAAACCTAAACTAAACCAAATCTTTCGGGCCTCCAAGATACTCCCCCAGGATTTTTGTCATTATAAATATTGGTCATTGAACTATAGTGCAATTTTGTTTTAAACTATCAAATAAAACCCAAATACGACCCACAAATTCATCCAATTCATGAGCTAATTCGCATATTACTTAATTACAATAAATTTAATTTAATTAAAAACATTACAAATCTATAAAAGTCTCTCTAACTTAAGTGCATGGCTGATCATAATTATGTCCATTATTATATATATTTTTTACATATTAATTATATTTACATACACAATAATATTTAATTTTGATTAAATTTTCGCAAACTCTGCAGAAAATAAAAAAAGAAAGATATATTCACAAGTTGAACAAGAAAAAAAACCTTTCAACAAGAAAGTATTTGTTAAGTAAAGAATTTCACAATTGGACCTATCAAAGACTTAAATTAGTATGGCTTAAAAATTCAAAATAACATATTACACTTAAATATAATTTTATGGAGGTTTAAGTATTTTCCAAAAAAAAAAAAAGAAACATTTTTGTTCACTGTGCATGTACAAGATCAAATGTAAATATTTGCAAGAAAATATCAAAAGCAGAGAGACTCATTTCTGTTCCAGGGCACATATGTAGTTGTTCAAAGATGGATATATGAAGCTGCAAAGGGAATATACAAGCAATCCTCGACAGAAATTATGGACCATTTGAAAAGAAATGGAAGTCGAGCAAAGCTTCAATTCACGGGCCATTCCTTGTGGGGCAGTCGCTTTCCTTCGGTCCATATGACGCTGCCGACTAAGATGGTTGTCAATCCCTTGACTCTCCAACCAGTGGTAACTTTTGGCTCTCCATTTGAAAAGATATGGGAGTCGAGCGAAGCTTCAATTCACTGGCCATTCCCTGGGGGCCAGTCTCTCTCTTTTGGTCCATTTGATGCTGCTGACTAGGAAGGTTGTCAATCCCTTAACTCTTCAACCAGTGGTCACTTTTGGCTCTCCATTTGTGTTCTGCAGAGGCCGAGAAATACTCAATGAGCTTGGCCTGGACGAAAACTAAATTTACCGTGGGGTGATGCACAGAGATATTGTTCCCAGGGCCTCCTCCGGCAAATACCCTAGCCATGTAGCTGTAGTCCTGAAGCGCTTAAATGGCTAACTCCGATCACACCCTTGTTTGATGAAAAATGTAAGCTTGACACGCAAATACATAATTTCTTCCATGACACCCATGAAATACTAAGATTGATGCCTTTTTTGGCTCGCATGTTCACATTGTATAATTACATTGCTTTCTGCATGATCTTTCGTCCGGAACTAGAAGTCAAAACATTCAGGGGTTTGTAGGACAAAATCCGTAACCCTGAATGAACATTACTGACTTTGAACTGTAAGAATAACTGTCATATTTTCATAACCATACTTTTTTCCTTTGTATATGTGCAGAAGCTATTGTTCTCACCACTGGGTAAAATGTTCATTCTCCAACCTGATGAGAGGACATCTTCCCAACATCTCCCTTCAGGAAGTGCCCTCTATGCTCTAGACAATACCAAAAGTGAATACTCTCCAACTGTCCCCGGGGCCTTCCTCAATCGACCACACCCAATTGAAACTCTTAAGCAATCCAGCAGCATACGGCTCACAAGGCACAATTCTGAGAGACCATGACTCCAGCTACTACCTCAAAGGCCAAATCTGTCAATGGAGTCCAAAGACAACGCTCAAAGATTGTTGTAAATCACAGGATTAATGAACTGTGGCCATTGCTGACTTCACCATCTCCAAACTTGTGAAGCCAAGAACAGAATTTGGAGAACTGTAGTTTGATGACAAAGGCGATAATGACAGGGGTCTAAAGCTTTCCTAGCAAAGTTCCAATAGATCTTGATAACCTTTAATCACAGATTTAACTACAATAGCACATCATCATCATGTACATTTCCAAACATTGAACCTGTCTATGTATCCACTACTCGAATTACTAACATTGTGAATAAAAGGTCAATATTCCAATAGAATATAGATTAAACTTTCTGGTAAATCTTCCTCTAGTTAGGCACTTACAAGCAAGGAAACGTTGGATAGCACTAAATCTTTTCAAACTATTAGGTAGTTTGTAGTTAGTGAGAAAAGTCAATTAAATAGTATTTAACCTAATGAAAAGGGGTAAAGAAAGACTTAAAAAGATGCTTGAAAAGATTATCAAAAGGAATCTTCTGATAAATGGCATTCCTAAAAATTTGATTTTTGATAAAACCTAATAGTATCATTTGATCCAAGTAGTCAACTCCACCTAGCGGGATGAAGCTTTCTTTGTTTGTTATTGTTGTTATATAGCCAAAGCCTAATGTGTTCTGTGGCTGTGCAGTGGATGCAAACTCGGGAAATGCCCTGAAACGAGGAAAAGATAATCTTTGCACATAGCCACCATAATCTGTTGAAATTATGAAGAAAAAATTTATTACTTCTAAAACCATCACCAAATCCAGTCCTAGATTTGAAACCTCTCATTTGAGCTTTTCCTATGTTCCTGTGATGTAAGTAGAAAGACAGATACAACACTGAACACCCTGTGCAGGGGAAAAAATGTGGGGCCCCTAATAGGCATTTTAGGTCTTCTTGCAAAGGGTATTGTGTCTATCTCTTGCTTCACTTGAGACATGAGAGGTTCCAAATAGGCAGTGAAGAAAGAAAAAGAAAGAAAGCAACAAAGGACCAAATCAGTGATTAATTTCTCATGGTGCAAAGCTCCAATTCAAAATTGCCGACACAATGCAAATAGGTAAACTGAAGGAAGGAATACAAACACCAATAACTATGAATGGCATTATGGTTTTCACCTTTCCATAAGGTAAATTCAAAAGTATTACCATTATATTAAAAAGCATTATTAATCAAACATATTTATTGTTCCTCTTTTCACAGGTCATACCAATATCGTAACTGTGAACACAACATTATCTAACTGAAGTCTTGGTTCTAAAACAATGACCATCAAATTCTATAATAAGAAGAATTACAGAAGTAAAAGACACTAATCAAAACTATTTCAGTATCAAATGATTTATGCTGCGTGAACCAAATCGTGTACTATTAAGGTAATGATATATACAACTAGGTCGGTTCCTCTCTTTCTTACACATTTGGGATCTGTTCGTAAAAAAACAAAGGTACAACAGTATGAATAAAACCTAATCCACTAATAAAAAAATCTTCATCTTTCCATCTTAACAAATTTTAACATGTTGAGAGTAAGACAAAGAGTTGCTCTTTAACAAACAACTAAAAGAATAAAGCTAACTTTCACTAAGAAAGAGATCCATACACTGTAATGAGTGACCGCTATTGACCCTCTTCAGCCATCTTCTTGCGTATCTCATGTGCCGTATTAAAAATGCCAAGAGTAGGTTGATTGCATACAAAGCACTTCTTATTCTTTTGATGATGCTGTAAAAAAAAAGTAAAGTTAAATAGGATTAACTAAAAAAATTAAACATAACACAAGTCCTAAGGCGCAAATCCTCTTGTCAGCACAAAACAAAAGAAACAAAAGAAAACAATAGATTAAAGGAATATTACATAAAATTAAATTTATGATAAACTAGAATTTACTGAGAGCTTCATCATTTCATCAACTTAAGTAATCACAAAGCCAGAATTTTACAATCAAAGATTTTAAGCATCTGCAACCTAATCTAACATGATAACCGTAACAAATTCAACTTAAAAATAAGATTCTTATAAACATAAGTTCAACGAAATGCAAAATCCAGCATAAAATCTTTATTTTGAATATGAAATCAAAAACGAAAAACACATAAGTACTTAAAATCATAATTCATAACAAAAATAGAACGTCCAAAATACATTTTTTTTCCATAACAACTTTCAGGTTTAGACGTGACCAACTAAACTGATTTGACCCATTAGTAAGGCCATACCTTCAATGCACAATGCTCGCAGAAATAGTGCTTGCACTTGGTTACAACAGGATCCACAAATGGCTTCCCACAAATGAAACATGCAAATGGTAATGAATCATCATCATCATCTTCATCATTCAAATTAGCATCCTCCTCATCTGCGTCCACTCCAGTAGCCAATCTCATCCTCCTTGCTTTCTCAGCTTACTCCCATTCTTTCTCCATCTGCCACCCAGACCTATAATCCCCTCGATCATGCATAAACTTACGTGCACCACACCCACAGTATCCGGTCTCCTTGTAATCCTTACATATATCTGGCTGATAATCAAATCTTGCTGAAACTCTTATATGAGCAGATGCCCCGAGAGGATCATGTGCACCGCCAGCTTTTTCACTGGCAATTGTTTGCTCTCTACGAAAACCAGCCTTGTAATCAGTGTAACTATTCATCCCCTTGTACAATTTTTCATCCCCAGAGTTTGTGCCTTTTCCTTTCAAACTGTACTCTGCCTGCTTAAGTGCTCTTTCACGAATGGCTTGAGCATCTTTTGAAAACTCACTCTCAGTCTCTAGAGTAGCTGTTGCTTTGCTGTCATGTAGAACCTGGATTTCTTTTGAAGACTCAAACTGAAAGACGGGTTTCCCAGGTTCTAGGATTTGTTCAGCAGATACAGAGCTTTTTGAGGAGCCAGTGGAAAAGTACAAATTATTGTCAAGCTTTGCCGTCTTTTTCTCGATATGTAACAAAGAGCTTTCAGTTTTTGAATCCCCATCTTCATCTTCTGGGTCAATTGTCCGTTTCCTAATAGTCTTCTTATTGAGGGGTTTTCTAAAGAAACTACATACTGAAAACATAGAAGACAGAGAAAGAAAAGAGAAATCTAGTCAATATCAGGGAAAAAAAATTCCACAAGCGGATCGAATAAGAAAGACAATATAGATAAATATACCATACCTTGCTCTTCTTGTTGATTTTTCTCATTAGATTTCGCGACTTCCCCAGAATCCGTCATGATAAAATTGCAAATTAGATAGTATCAGCCACTGAGCCAGAGAAAAGTAAGTGAGTAGAGTATCCTTCCACAAACAAGCATGTCAATTCTTAGGTTATATACCCCGTAGAAATTAAAGCCAACACAACAGCGACAGCAAAGGGAGATAGGAGCCTAATTGAAAGTTGGCCCCAAATTAATTAAAAAACCCTAACTATAGAACAGAATTCACAATAATTCAAAGCCCATTTAGAATTGACAGACTTATTTCATGGAGGATTTGATGCCCAAGGAAGTAAAGGTCGTCACCCCTCAAGAACTGGATAATAACGGTAAAATACGAGGCGAAATCAAAGAGATGCACAGCGAGGGAAGAGAGGACCAGCGAACCCATTTTTACCGCATGAAATAAATTGCGTACACACTTAGAGACAGTCACCCATATACTCGCATATATATTTATATGAATTATTTTAGTGAGTAATAAATTTATTTTTATTTAATTAAATAATTTTTTATAAAATTATATTAATAAACAAATATTTTTTAAAAAAAATCATTCATTTTTATTTAAAAATATTACTCTAAATGTATATATTAAAATTTTGTTTTTACTATCCATTTTTACCGCATGAATTAAGTTACATATATAAGGGTGTGGGTCTAGAACTCTTGTTATAAAGATAAAGGAAGATGAAAGAGAGAACAAAAAAATTAAGAGAGAAAGAAAATAATGAAAAAAAAAAGTTAACAGAGTATATTAAATTTAAAAAAAATTAAAAAAATTAATAAAATTAAAGAATAAAAAAGTTAAAAGATGCAAATTGTAAATGTGTCTAACGGTTTGATTTGATTGGTTTTATGGAAAAATTCCAACCAACTTGAACCCCAAGATCTATTTAAAAATTCAACCAATTATCCTCTTATTTGTCATGACACCCAAACCAAACCAATCTGAGAGTGAATCGATTTTGGTTAATTTGGGTGAGAAGAAATCCTTGTTGCATACCTAATGGAAATACACAATACTACGTGGGCGATGTAAAAGGAAAAAGAAATGAAAGAAATAGGTGACAAAGCATAAAACTAGGAATGGCATCAGAGTGGGGAGGGGTGCGGATTGATCTCCCACTCCTTGATCCCCAGGGGAAAATTTTCCCTTGCCTTTGCCTTGAACTTTGAGGATAGGAAGAATTTTTTTCCATCTTTAATCCCCATAGGGAAAGAAGTATTTGCGGGATATGAAATTTTAAAATTTTTAAAATAAAAATGCTATAATAGAAATATTTTTTATTTTTATTTATTTTATTAATTATATATGTAATTGTTAATTTATTTCTATCTAAAATTTATCTAAATAAAAATAAAGGATATTTTAATATTTTTATAATTTTAAGAATCCCGATAAGGTAAGACTATGAT